>OY756945.1:2067500-4467500 GCA_963580275.1 Crataegus laevigata
AATCATTTTTGTAGTCAATCCGTTCTTGTGTTGTTACCGTGAGGGCTAATTCTTCTTCCTCGGTAGCAAATGATGCTTCAGCATCCCAGCCATCTTCACTATTCTCCTTCGAACTGGAAGTAGCAGTATTACTTTCAACAGGCTTTTTCTTGGCCCAACAATCTTTCGCCATGTGGCCCATCTTCCCGCAGTTGTAACACTCGCCATCGAACTTTTTATTATTATTGCGATTCTTCGAAGCTCCCCCTGGACGAAAGCCTCCATTTCCTTGGTGATTTTTCATCTTGTCACCATCCTTTTTAGATCCACCACCAGTGTGCCGCTTGAGGCTGCCTTTGCTTTTGTTGGTGTAGAGCGCTTCCTCTTCACCCTTCAGCAAGACTCCTCCCATTTGCTTAGCCATAGCTTCTTGACCTGTAAGCAAATTCTCAAACTCAACAAGTGATGGTTGTATCGGCCATCCCTGTATAGCGGCAACAAACCCTCGGTATTCGGGTCTCAAACCATGGATAATTATTCTCTTTATCCTGGCTTCCCCAATAGACGCCGTTAGATCTAATTCAGAAATTTCACGGCATATCGATTTCACCTTGTGAAAATACTTGGCAATCGTTGTGTCACGTTGCGCTATCGACAACAGCTCGTTCTCAAGAAGTTGTAGTCTTGTATCATTCTTCTTTGAAAAGAGTGTAGCAAAAGTGTCCCATGCTTCCTTCGGTGCTTTGGCATCCCGGATGTGCTCCAACATTTCTTCTTCAATTATGGTCTTTAAAGCAAACATTGCTTTGCCTGCTTTAATTTTCCACTTTCGCAAGACGCCATTGGCATCTTCTGTCGTCGGTTGTGTAACTTCACCACCATCGACAACCTCCCAAAGGTCCTGACCTTGTAAGTAGGACTCCATACATGTTGACCACATGTTGTAGTTTTTGTTGTTGAGCTTCTTGATTCCTCCAACTACTTGAAGGTCACCCATCGTGCCGGCAAGACTTCGACTATACCGATCAAGCTTGACTAACAAACTTGCAGAGTACCAAACTCCTCACGACTCAAGATAGCTCCACCAAGAACGATCCCTGACCGACTTGGCTCTGATACCAATTGTTGAACAAAAAAAAGTATCCAAGATAACTCTAATTATCCCAAGAAGAAGAAAATAAAGCACACTCAAAAGAAAGATCACAAAGATAAACTAATTAGCAAAGCTTTTCTTATTTAGCACTTAGCTTTGTTTTTCTTTGGATGAATTACAAGGCTTGGGGACTTGGGTATTTATAGCAAACCAAATGGAAACTATACCACACATTTTAATTAAACTAAGATTATTTACTACCACACAAAACACATTAATTGCACCTATTTGTTTTCACACACAACCTAACTTGCCTAACTTTGCTTTGTTTTCACACACAACCTAACTTTGCAATTGTAAGCACTTACATCATCAAACTAGATATGGACTTGGACTTTAGATTAGGTTGTGGATTACTTATTGTTTTGGGCTTGACATTGATTTTCAACATGTACTTTCAAGGTTTTATATCAATTCTTGATATCAAATTCAAGGATTGGTGACCATGAACCATTGACCATCAGGTGACCAAGAGAACGAGATTCGACATATTTATCAATATCTTGTGTATTATTTTCTTTCATCTTTTTGTTTAAAATTTTAATCACAATAAGGTTATCTCAAAACCTTGATATCAAATTAAGGATTAGAGATTGTTGGGTGTTGAGTGACAAAAGTTGGTTGTGAAGAGATTGTTGTGTATAAATGGAAACTAGATTAAAGTCTTAACATTCTATGTACTAAGTAATTTATTTGAAGTTAATTCAAGAGAATTGAAGAAGGAAATGTTCGGGAAAGATAACGAATAATGAGAGTCTACAAACAAATTGACAGTCCTCAGGCCTAACATCTTCTTCTATAAAAATAATGGAATACAAAATGAGTTCTAAATTTTCTGCTCAAGAAACTCATGTGGTCTCTCTGTTCCTTTTTCAATTTTTTGACACATGTTCTTTTACATTTTATCACTTAATCACACAACTTAATATTGTTAACTATTAATACCTAATTATGAGATAGAGAGAGAGAGAGATAGAGAGAGAGAGTGTGTGTGTGACATCCCACATCGCCCAGGAGAGTGATCCTTAAATGTATATTCCCATTCCTACCTAGCACGAGGCCTTTTGGGAGCTCACTGGCTTCGAGTTCCGTAGGGACTCCGAAGTTAAGCGAGAAGGGGGCTGGAGCAATCCCAGGATGGGTGACCTCCTTTGAAGTTGCTCGTGAGTTCCCAGAAACAAAACCGTGAGGGCGTGGTCGGGGCCCAAAGCGGACAATATCATGCAACGGTGGTGGAGCGGGCTAGGGAAGTGGTCCACCTCAGGCCGAGATGTGACAATTGGTATCAAAGCCAAACCCTGGTCGTGGTGTGCCGACGAGGACGTCGGGCCCCTAAGGGGGGTGGATTGTGACATCCCACATCGCCTAGGGGAGTGATCCTTAAATGTATATTCTCATCCCTACCTAGCACAAGGCCTTTTGGGAGCTCACTGGCTTCGAGTTCCGTAGAAACTCCGAAGTTAAGCGAGAAGGGGGCTGGAGCAATCCCAGGATGGGTGACCTCCTGGGAAGTTGCTCGTGAGTTCCCAGAAACAAAATCGTGAGGGCGTGGTCGGGGCCCAAAGCGGACAATATCGTGCTACGGTGGTGGAGCGGGTCTGGGAAATGGTCCCACCCGGGCCGGGATGTGAGAGAGAGAGAAGAAAACCAACGGTGCACCCTTTTGAGCTTCTGCTTTCAAATTTATGCATGCCACATCTCCCCCTCTCTTCAAACGTAGGTGGGATAAGGTAGGATAAGGTAAGATAAGGTATGATTGAGAAAACGTAGGTGGGATAAGGTATGATAGAGAAAACCGATTTTGCTGTTCCAAGATTCACTTCAAACATTTTGGATATGCTCACCGACAGTGATACTTGAAATGAAGTTAAAAGACATATGTCACTCAATTAGACAAGCCACGTAGAATTTTGAGTGCAGGAAATTTAGACTCATAAAAAATATAGAGTATTGTTAGGGAGACTAAATTTGAAAACTAAATAATGTGCAAATTAAATGATATATAACCAATCATCAATTTTCATGTCCTTTAGTTTTCAAAATTTAGTCTATAAATTTAGTTTCCTAGTATTATTCCAAAATATATCCTCACAACCAGGTCCGGCCTAGGCTCAGTGCTAGCAGGGTGACTGTCTGGTGCCCAAAATAATTGGGGGCACCAAAATTATTAGGGTGAAATGTTTATATATGTTTTCATAAGAGTATAAATTTATAAAATTTGGTTCAATGATAAAGAATTTTAACTAGAACTGGTGGTTTTGTTGTTTGAAATTAATGAGGATGTCTTGGGTTCAAAACACCATGTGTGCTTATTTATTTTTCAATTTTTACAAATTCCTTTTCATAAGACCATCTCCAACCCTTGGGCTAAAAGCCAAATTTTTTAGCCCGGTTAATTTGGCTTTTAGCCCAGAAACAGTTTTTCTGCTCCAACCCTACTGGCCTAAAATTTTAGCCCGGAATTATTAAAGAATGAACTTAGGTTAATTTTTTTCTTAAATCAATTTGTTTTAAAAAAAAAAATATGTAGACTATCGTAAATTAATTCTATGAACATTTTAATCTAAAAAAATTTAAGTTCCGATAAATATTGAAAAATCATTAAATTTGAGTTAAATAAATTTTTTTAATTATTTTAGCCGTTGGATTTTAATTTGGGCCGTTAGATCTTTTTTTTTACCGTTGGATTTGATTATATTCAATCTCAACCGTTGGATTCAATGTATTTTAAAATAACATATTTTTTTTAAATAAAATTTGAATCTGGACCGTTGGATCAACCAACGGTCCTTAAATGAGGGTCGTTTGATCAGCAAAAGAGCCGTTGGGCTCGGGCGTGGTGGCCGACAAGGCCTGACGGCGGGCCCCATTGCTGTCGGGCAGGCGTTGCAACGCGGGCGCGTGGGCCGCGTGGGCGAGTCGGCGGGCCGAGCGTGGGCCTGGTGCAGGCGAGTCCACGCGTTTCTGGGGGGAATTTGGCCCATCTTTGGCATTCCCCTTTTAGCCCAAAAATTAGCCTTGGGTTGGAGGGTGTTTGGGGGGAATTTTGGGCTAAATATTTAGCATTTAGCCCAGGGTTGGAGTAGGCCTAAGAGTATAAATATATAAAATTTGGCCAAATAATCAAGAAGTTTAATTAGAATCAATGATTTTTGTTGTCTAAAATTAGCGAGATGTCCTAAGTTCGAATGCTAAGTCCATGTTTATTCGTTTCAATTTTTATGAATTTTTGTTTGGTTGTTAATTTATTTTTAATTAGTAGCTGGTAGTTATGTGAGTTGTTATTTTTAAACATTTGTTCCAATTCAAGTTTAATTTTCAACAAAGAGTAATGCATTGACCAAATTTTTAGACCAAATTTACAAATCATATGAATTGTCATCAAAGTTTAATTTAATATCATTTATTACTTATACATATCAATTAAAGACTCAAAAACATCATTATTTTTTAATCCTATATTGACAAGGTTGGTAAATAAGAAAAAAAAACACCTCACGATTTATACAAAAACACTTTAAAAGCTTAGATGGAAAACAAAACTCATATCTATCTACTTGTAAACCTGGAGTTTTTTGTTTCATTTTCACGATACAAAGTAAATTAGTTTTTCCATGTTTCAAAATTATTAAGTTTGAAGTGATTTTTTAAATATAATTTTATCGATGTCTTACGTGTAAAAACAAATAATTTTCTTATATAAAGTGAGGGTACATTTTTTGGCATCACCCTGGGCCTCAAAAATCTCTAGACTAGCCTGCTCACAACAAGCGTTACTCCAGAGGCTTTCTTTCTATCCGAAATCTTATTTCTATCCAAAACTTTGTATTTGAGTTCTGTACGGATGATAGAAACGTATGAGGGTATGGCTTTTATAGGAACTAAGAAGCCAAGAAAACAATAGGTTTCCTTGCTTCACGTCCCATGGCAAAACCAATAATTAACGGAGAGGATCCTTTCCCCTTAATTTATAAAGTTCGGAGATCCGGGCCGTTGAAATTTGATCCAACGACTAAAGTTATTATAACTTTTAAAGTGGGCTCCTCTTTGTAGTCGTTAGATCAAACTTCAACGGTCCGGATCTCCGAACTTAGTGAATTAGGAAGAAGGGGTCCGGAGAGAATTCCTTTCCATAATTAACCACCTCAATTTTTATTTTACTTCTTAGAAATGAAGTACCTTTCATATTTGTCCATTTCACTCATAATTTAAGACTTGACAAGTTTATTCTTTCAACAAATTAAACTAAGTTTTTATCACGAGTTATGAGTTTAATTTGATAGTAGAATACACATATCAAGTGATGAGTGAAAAAAGTAAATAGGTAAAGGCGAACGAGGAAGCTATCTAGCATTCCTCTTACTTTTATTCAGTCTTCACTATTTTTTTTCTTTCTTTCTGTCAACATTTCTCCTCTACCAAATACGGAGGGATATCTCAACAGAAAGTAGTTAGTATATCCCTTGTATAAAATGCCATATTTAATTACATACGTACCCTTGACAGTTGATTGTAAACCTTGGTTCGAAGCTGTAAGCTCGGGTGATTGGCGTAGAGCGGAGGAGTTTCTCAACCAAGACCGCAGTGCAATAACAGCAACGGATTCAGAGGGGTTTTCAGCTCTTCACTTAGCAATATTCATAGGACGCGAGCAAATTGTGGAAGAGCTGGTGAAGTTGATGACGGAAGAGCAATTGGAGACCAAAAATAATGGTGAGACGGCCCTTACTATTGCTGCTGCAGAAAACCTCAAGATCGTTAAATGCTTGGTTGCGAAGAACAAGAAACTACTCGGTATTGCCCAAGATTCCAGCCAAATGACTCCGATTGTCATTGCTGCTAAGAATGACAGATGGGACATAGTTCGGTACCTAACTCCACTCGAAGATCTAACGCCAGATAATGGTCCTTGGGGCTCTGAACTTGTTTGCTGTTGTCTTCAGGCCTTACAATTTGGTAACGAAACTACTCTTAACCGAATCAAATTTTCTGCAATTTATATAGGGGTGTGCTATTCACACACCGTAAATTACTTCTCACACACCATTTATTAATTTATGTTCGTTAATCTTTTTTAATTCATCCGATCTGATAGTCGAAAATTAGAAAAGTATGTGAGAAGTAAAATGGAGTATGTGAATATCACACCGTTATATATAATATATATATACAAAGGCCCTTAAGAGAAGAGATTCCCATTTAAAAAAATATATATAGGAATACTTTCTTGACCGTTAGATTTGACTTTTATGAAATTTTGTGATTGAGATTAAATTACAAGTCACAGAATTCAAACCACATAATTTCATTAAAGCCAAATTTAACGGTTAAGAAGTGTCCTCAATTTTTTTTGAAAAATAAAGATTCCTTTCCTTAGACCACCTCCAACCCTTGGGCTAAAAGCCAAATTTTTTAGTCCGAAAAATTTAGTTTTTAGCCCAGAAACAGTTTTTTTGCTTCAACCCTTTCTAGCCTAAAATTTTAGCCCGGAATTATTAAAGATTAAACTTAGGCTATTTTTTTTTTCTTATATTAAATTTTTTTTAAAAATAAATATGTAGACTATCGTAAATTAATTTTATGAACATTTGAATAATTTTTTTTTTTAATTTTGATAAATATTTTCATTCGGTTTGGTAGAGCCCACACTAATTTATGGGCTAAATTTTGGGGGGAATCTGACCTTGGTTTAGCATTTAGCATTTAGCCTGAATTTTCCCCTTGGGTTAGAGTGAGTTTGGGGGGAAATTTTGAGGAGAAATTTGGCAAATAGCTCAGGATTGGAGATGGTCTTAAAGCTTTCTATATATACATGTGTATATGTGCCTTTTATCAAACGGGATCCCATTTTAGCTGGAAAATGGAGATGATGCGCTGAGCCGTCTGATTTCATTTAGTGAGATCGTGCGGCTGGACATTAAAGATGCATTTAGTACATTTCTTGTTCTTTCTTTTCTTACTTTCCTTTCTCTGCTTCGCGAGGGACCGAACCACAAACTAGAGTTTCAAATTCAATCAATCCCAAATCCTTCCGTCTTTTCCTTGAATCGGTTCCCTCCCTTGACTATTTGAACGTTCTGGACAGTGGGAATTTATTTTTCAAGGTTCTGATTCGATTAATTGTAGAACTGAACTTGGGTTGTGAATGTGTTCCTTCTTTTTATCTTCAATTTCTAACCACTGAACACATTTGAATCAGAACTCATTCAGTTTTAAGCTTTAATATTTGAAAAGAAAAAAAAAAAAAGCAAATCGTTGAAACCAATCTCTAGAAATTAGAAATTGAAAGGAACAAAAAAAAAAAAACTCCAAAATCCTTAAATCCATTCTCCAGGTTGCCCAAAATGATCAGGGGAAAAGATTTGGGTTCGATTGGACTTCGGTTGTCTTGGCTATGCGTCGTTCGCGAGGCAGAGATTCAGAGCAACGGAGAAAAAAGACAAAAGAAATGTAATAAGTTGTGTTTCGTTGCAACCCCACGATCTCATTAAAAGAGATCGGGCGGCTGTCGCATCATCCTTATTTTTCGGTTAAAATGGAGAGTCCTCTCCTCAAAAGAAAGTCTAAATATGCATACATACAGAAATTATATGGGAGTTACTTGAGCGTTTCCCAGGCTTAGGATGTACTAAAGGCCTTAAAAGTTATCCTATATATGAATTAGCTTCTCTTCCCTTTGCATTTCCGAGTGGGATGTCGCTCAAATGCTGGCAACGGTGGATTTATAAATGTAAGTAATATTTTCTCTTTTCTTTTATTACCATTAAATTTGTCAACATTATATGTGGCATGTATAAATGTCACATTCCACATAAAGAGTTCATAAGTTGGTTCAAATAAGGTGGTCTTCTTAATATTTTTCTTAAATCGTACTATGAATGGATACTATCATAATAGTGTGTTTACATTCACAAAATCTGTAATAAAAGAAAATTGTTCTACTGTCAAAGATATTATGTACACGGAGTATTTTGAATGAGGAAGTCGTATTTCTTGGTAGGTATACACGTAGAGCATGCTCCTTCTGACAGTGATGCTCCTTCCGACGGTGATGCTCCTTCCGACGGTGATGCTCGTATAAATGTCCAAAATCAAGAAAATGAACAAGGTGATCAAAGGAATAGCACAGGTATGTTACATCTCAGAACTCAAACTATGTTTGATATGTTGAAGACCTTTTCATATGTTCTGCTCATTTTTTGTATTTTTCTCCAATTATTCATCCAAAGTCAGTCGCCGTATACTCTCTCCCTCTGTTAACCTTGAAGGACTTGTCAGCAAGTTCAAGTCCATTTGTATCATTTTTACATGTAAATGATTTTCACACATTCTTTTAAACATCTTACATACCCTTATTTAATCATGATCGTTGATTTTGTTGGATTTATTCAATTCGATAACCATGAAGTAGGGAATGCAAACTATAAAGAGTGTGAAAATCACTTCATTTTTATTGATATATTGGATTTAAATTTATATGAAGATTCATTCATTTGAATTTGGGACCAAATTTTTTATTGGGATCAAATCTTTCGAGGATTTGTACGGACTGAATTAGAAATACAGAACCCAATTGGATTTGGAAATGGCAGTTGGAATGGGCATGGGCGGGCTGCTGCAAGCTTCCAAATCATATGGTGCTGTAGGGTTTCATGTAAAATTTCCCTACAATAAATAAGAATTGCATTTTATTTTTCTTTGCTTATGCCATATATGACCAAATCAGCATATGAAGAATTTTGGCAGCAAAATTTAATTTTAAATTTGTTTCGCAGTCTGCGGTTTATTACAAGGACTTCCGTCGTGGCTTTCAAATTATTTGGGTATGTGGGCATTAAGCTTTTTTTATTTTTATATAAAATTGTAAACACACAAGTAACTTCTCTCACAACTCCGTTGAAATTATGCATGTTGATTTTGTTTGATTAATCAAGTTTAGGAGAAATTTTTCAGTGTGCTTGACATACGGGGACGTGTCACTATATGAATAGTGAGATACTTGTGTTAAAAAATTAACTAACTTGAAAAATAAAATTTCTCTTCCCTTATATAATAACACTTGGTGTAATGTTCGTATTCCGGGCACACAAAAAAATTTCTCCAAATTTAGAGGATTATGTGAGAAACTTAAAATTATGTGAAAATCAATTCTCAGTTTTCATTTGTTTAAATTATCAATTTATTTATTAATGGACTCGTAAAAATATGATTGTGAGTTGTAACATTGTTTTGAATGTTAATGCAGGAATCAAACGCATTCGTGATCTGAAATTTCTCCATGATCAGTCAAGTAAAATTTTGGAGAGCACTTGCGACGTGATAAAACATTTAAATAATGAAGAAATGATGAAATATAATCTATATGAAACAGTATTCAATGAAGAAGCCGTTTGGGTTGATGCAACTGCTACCCATTCCGCAGTGGAAATGGGATAATATAACTATGGATTTCGTGTACAAGCTTCCTCGTACTCAGAACGGATATGATGGAATTTGGGTGATAGTCGATCGACTCACGAAATCAGCACATTTTATTCCGGTCAGGGAAAAGTTTTCGTTGAATCGGTTGGCCGAGTTATTCATATCAAAGGTCGTGAAGTATCATGGTGTTCCGGTGAGTATTATCTCTGATCGCGATCCTCGATTCACCTCTAAGTTCTGGACTGCTTTCGAGGAGGAGTTGGGTACGAGACTTTTGTACAGCACGGCTTATCATCCTCAGACAGACGGTCAGTCTGAGAGAACTATTCAGACTTTGGAGGATATGTTGAGATCCTCAGTTCTGCAGTTTGGCGACTCATGGCATCAGTGTTTGGATTTGATGGAGTTCGCCTATAATAACAGTTTTCATTCTAGTATCGGGATGGCACCGTTCGAAGCACTTTATGGGAAACCATGTCGTACACCCTTATGTTGGTCAGAGGTTGGCGAAAGAATTCTAGTGGGCCCTGAGATAGTAGAAGAGACTACTCAGAATGTCCAGGTTATTAAGGCTAACATGAAAACCGCCCAAGATCGCCAAAAGAGTTTAGCAGACAGGCATACTACTGACCGCGTGTATAACGTTGACGATGGGGTATTTCTTAAGTTATCACCTTGGAAAAGTGTGTTTCGATTCGGAAAGAAGGGTAAGCTGAGTCCGAGGTACATTGGACCTTATCGGATCACCGAACGAGTCGGTGAAGTAGCTTACAGGCTTGAGTTGCCGTCGGAGTTATCCAGAGTTCATAATGTGTTTCATGTTTCGATGCTCCGACATTACGTTTCAGACCCATCGCATGTGATTCCTCTGCAACCTCTAGAGATTAATCCAGATTTGACCTACGATGAGGAGCCAGTGACGATACTTGATTGGAAGGATAAGGTGCTCCGAAATAAGACAGTACGGTTGGTGAAAATTTTATGGAGGAATCATGCAGTGGAAGAGTCTACGTGGGAGGCCGAGGACCGGATGAGAGAGATGTATCCGAGGTTATTTTATGAGTATTAGTATGTATTTGTGTTGTATGAAATTTCGGGACGAAATTTTTATAAGGAGGGTAGATTGTAACAACCCGTCCCGACATATTACAATATTGGTTATGAAATGACGGAATTACCCCTACAGGGATTATTTACGTGTGCATGTGTGTGGTGTGAGGGTTAATGAATGTGGCCCTCAAATTATTAGAAGTTATATTATTGTTAGTGTTGGACAACTAGGACCACACCCACTCAACCCTCACAATCATCTCTCCCGTCACTCTCCCTCTCTCTATCATCATTGCCCTCACTTTCACTATCTCTCAATTATTCCATTTCCAGACACTCTCTCTCTCATCCCACGACTAAAACTCTCTCTCTCTTGTTCAAGGCACGGCTCAAAGTCAAACCCACACCAAAACTTGTAGATTGACGAAACTAATTGCATATTCAGACTCGTGAAGTTCATACGAACTCAGTGGTACCATTTTCAGGTAAGAATTCCTTCGATTTCACGTCCAAAACTCGATGTTTTTATTGAGCACTATTCATCAACTTTTCATACGTTGCGTTTTAGGACAATCTAAGATCACAGTGATCCTTGTGAGGTCCCAAGGAGGCTCGGAGTAGTTCGTTGGAGGTGTTTGGACGTCGGGATCAAGCACAACATATTTGGCCGGTTTGGAAATTCGTCCCCGAGGAAATCTAAGACCTTTTTCAAGGTTTTTGAAGTTATATTCGTGTTCTACACTTAATTTGGAGCACATAGGAAGAAAAATGGGTCAAAAAGGATGAAAAATGAGCAAGATAGGACGATTTGAAAATTACCCAGAAAATCCGGCGAAACCAGTCGCCGGCGGCCGGCGAAGTCGCCGGAGAAGACAACCGGAAGGGAATATTCCGTCAACCCTGACGGAATATTCCGACGCCGTTAACTGACGCCGTTAACTGACGCCGTTACTGACGCCGTTAAAGTTGACGGAATATTCCAGGAATATTCTGACGCCGTCAACCGTGACGACGAGTAGGTCACGTTGGTATATTCAAATACCAAAGTTGAGCTATGTATGAGAAGTTATTCCCGTAATTGTGAGTATGTGTTAAATAACGTATTTAAGTAATTTCTCGTATAGGTGATACGTATACCGAGGACGACCGTAGCCAGGCCCGACGCGGGGGTTACGAACCAGCTACTTATCAGTGAGTGGGCAGTATTATTTTTCGTATACCTATATATATACATATGATTTTCCCATAATCACTTTTTAAATGGAAATATACGTTTTATCGACTTGCATATTACTTGATTTGACCAGGAAGGATGTCAAATTCGAGTGGGATGAAGATTGTGAGCAGAGTTTCCAACAGTTGAATTATTGTCTCACTCATGCTCCTGTTTTGACACTTCCTGACGATGAGGGTAATTTCGAGATCTACAGTGACGCATCGTTGAATGGCTTGGGTTGCGTGTTGATGCAGCAGGGAAGGGTGATTGCTTACGCTTCACGCCAGTTGAAACCTCATGAAAAGAATTACCCTACACATGATTTGGAGTTGGCGGCCATTATTTTTGCCTTGAAGATCTGGAGACATTACCTCTATGGTGAGAAATGTAGGATCTTCTCAGACCATAAGAGTCTCCAGTACATTTTTACCCATAAGGAATTGAATCTCCGCCAGCGTCGATGGATGGAGTTACTGAGCGACTACGATTGCACGATTGAATATCACCCTGGTCGTGCAAACGTGGTAGCTGACGCTCTTAGTAGGAAGTCCCAGGGCAGAATTAATGCTTTTCATGCGAGCCGAGTTCCTCTTCTTACCGAGTTGAGATCGACTGGAGCGCAGTTGGAAATTGAGAATTCGACGGTGGATAATCGAGAGGAAGCCTTACTTGCTAGTTTCCAAGTTAGGCCAATCCTAATCGACAGAATACTTGGAATTCAGACGAACGACGACGAGATTCAGGAACTCATTCAGCTAAGGAATGATGGTAAGAAGAAAGACCTGCGAATCAGATAATCAGATGGTATGCTTATGCAGGAAAACAGGATGTACGTGCCAAATAATGCTGAGTTAAAGAAGGATATCCTAGATGAAGCGCATATTTCAGCATATGCGATGCATCCGGGAGGCACGAAGATGTACCATACCATTCGACCGTTTTACTATTGGCCGGGTATGAAGAGAGAAATCGCTAAGTATGTAAGCAGATGTATCATATGTCAGCAGGTAAAAGCCGAGAGGAAGAAGCCGTTTGGGTTGATGCAACCGCTACCCATTCCGCAGTGGAAATGGGATAATATAACTATGGATTTCGTGTACAAGTTTCCTCGTACTCAGAACGAATATGATGGAATTTGGGTGATAGTCGATCGACTCACGAAATCAGCACATTTTATTCCGGTCAGGGAAAAGTTTTCGTTGAATCGGTTGGCCGAGTTATTCATATCAAAGGTCGTGAAGTATCATGGTGTTCCGGTGAGTATTATCTCTGATCGCGATCCTCGATTCACCTCTAAGTTCTGGACTGCTTTCGAGGAGGAGTTGGGTACGAGACTTTTGTACAGCACGGCTTATCATCCTCAGACAGACGGTCAGTCTGAGAGAACTATTCAGACTTTGGAGGATATGTTGAGATCCTCAGTTCTGCAGTTTGGCGACTCATGGCATCAGTGTTTGGATTTGATGGAGTTCGCCTATAATAACAGTTTTCATTCTAGTATCGGGATGGCACCGTTCGAAGCACTTTATGGGAAACCATGTCGTACACCCTTATGTTGGTCAGAGGTTGGCGAAAGAATTCTAGTGGGCCCTGAGATAGTAGAAGAGACTACTCAGAATGTCCAGGTTATTAAGGCTAACATGAAAACCGCCCAAGATCGCCAAAAGAGTTTAGCAGACAGGCATACTACTGACCGCGTGTATAACGTTGACGATGGGGTATTTCTTAAGTTATCACCTTGGAAAAGTGTGTTTCGATTCGGAAAGAAGGGTAAGCTGAGTCCGAGGTACATTGGACCTTATCGGATCACCGAACGAGTCGGTGAAGTAGCTTACAGGCTTGAGTTGCCGTCGGAGTTATCCAGAGTTCATAATGTGTTTCATGTTTCGATGCTCCGACATTACGTTTCAGACCCATCGCATGTGATTCCTCTGCAACCTCTAGAGATTAATCCAGATTTGACCTACGATGAGGAGCCAGTGACGATACTTGATTGGAAGGATAAGGTGCTCCGAAATAAGACAGTACGGTTGGTGAAAATTTTATGGAGGAATCATGCAGTGGAAGAGTCTACGTGGGAGGCCGAGGACCGGATGAGAGAAATGTATCCGAGGTTATTTTATGAGTATTAGTATGTATTTGTGTTGTATGAAATTTCGGGACGAAAGTTTTATAAGGAGGGTAGATTGTAACAACCCGTCCCGACATATTACAATATTGGTTATGAAATGACGGAATTACCCCTACGGGGATTATTTACGTGTGCATGTGTGTGGTGTGAGGGTTAATGAATGTGGCCCTCAAATTATTAGAAGTTATATTATTGTTAGTGTTGGACAACTAGGACCACACCCACTCAACCCTCACAATCATCTCTCCCGTCACTCTCCCTCTCTCTATCATCATTGCCCTCACTTTCACTATCTCTCAATTATTCCATTTCCAGACACTCTCTCTCTCATCCCACGACTAAAACTCTCTCTCTCTTGTTCAAGGCACGGCTCAAAGTCAAACCCACACCAAAACTTGTAGATCGACGAAACTAATTGCATATTCAGACTCGTGAAGTTCATACGAACTCAGTGGTACCATTTTCAGGTAAGAATTCCTTCGATTTCACGTCCAAAACTCGATGTTTTTATTGAGCACTATTCATCAACTTTTCATACGTTGCGTTTTAGGACAATCTAAGATCACAGTGATCCTTGTGAGGTCCCAAGGAGGCTCGGAGTAGTTCGTTGGAGGTGTTTGGACGTCGGGATCAAGCACAACATATTTGGCCGGTTTGGAAATTCGTCCCCGAGGAAATCTAAGACCTTTTTCAAGGTTTTTGAAGGTATATTCGTGTTCTACACTTAATTTGGAGCACATAGGAAGAAAAATGGGTCAAAAAGGATGAAAAATGAGCAAGATAGGACGATTTGAAAATTACCCAGAAAATCCGGCGAAACCAGTCGCCGGCGGCCGGCGAAGTCGCCGGAGAAGACAACCGGAAGGGAATATTCCGTCAACCCTGACGGAATATTCCGACGCTGTTAACTGACGCCGTTAAAGTTGACAGAATATTCCAGGAATATTCCGACGCCGTCAACCGTGACGACGAGTAGGTCACGTTGGTATATTCAAATACCAAAGTTGAGCTATGTATGAGAAGTTATTCCCGTAATTGTGAGTATGTGTTAAATAACGTATTTAAGTAATTTCTCGTATAGGTGATACGTATACCGAGGACGACCGTAGCCAGGCCCGACGCGGGGGTTACGAACCAGCTACTTATCAGTGAGTGGGCAGTATTATTTTTCGTATACCTATATATATACATATGATTTTCCCATAATCACTTTTTAAATGGAAATATACGTTTTATCAACTTGCATATTACTTGATTTGATGCATGAGTAATTAATTATACATTTCATGCATACGTTGGTGCCGAGGACGCCAGGTAAGTACCAGGTAGGTACATGCATAGTTGAGAACGAATAACGATTGATATACGTATGAAATACATTAGAAATACGTACGAAATACATTTGAGATATAATTGAAATATGATTGAGATACAATTGAGATATTATGCTGATAACGATCATGAAATATGATGAATTATATGATGAGATGTGATGAGATATGATGAGATATCATGAATTATTAGCTCATAGATCTGTACACACTGTTAGTGCTCCCGCCCAGAGATAGGGGCATAGTCTTTCACGTGTCGTTCACCTCCCGCACCGCATGCTCGCCTTGGATCCAAGTTAGGTGCATAGTCTTGTCGTATAGATCACTTTTGAGTGGTACGACATGTAGGTGACCCGCGTTCATTCGCATAGTCCTCACGTGATTGTAGCACTAGAGCATTTACTATTGAAACAGTGATGATAATGATGAGATGTACAGAATGTATATGATTATGTGATTGAGAAGTTATGAGCTATATTTACAGCCGAGGGCTGAGATGACATATGTTAGCGATATGATTATGAAATGCATAGTATGGCATCGTTTATGAGACTCAGATAACATTGAGATGCATTGCACGGCATACATTGAAATACTTTGAAAACGTTTTATGCTGAGAAAAGATTGAGATATATGTATGTATTATTTTCTGGGAAACTATACAGGTTTTACGGAGAGGGGCTAGAACTTTGAGAAAAGAATGATTTTGAAAAGGATTTGTTTTTGCTGACCCACTCCCTTTTGTTTTTCGCCCCTCCAGGTTCTAGATAGCTTGAATTCTGGGTTGACGCATCGAGGATCCTTCGGCACCTTTCTGACAGATTCATCATATGTATGGCACAGAGTGTGTATTTAAACATCTTTTATTCGTGCTTGACTGCACCGACTTAGTACGCTCTGAATATGTATAAGTGTCGAATTGACTCTAGTACACATTTCTAGATTTCGGTTTGAATTTATTCGTACTTCGTTATCGATCTTCGCTTCCGCACAGCGCACATGGTTACGTCACACTCACGTGACGGCCAGCATGCCCTACTTTCGGGTACCGGTGTGTCATTTCGGTACTAACATATAGGTACATTAATTGAGTCTTTCAAGTTTGAAGAATGTTAAATAAAATTAATAAATTAAAAAACTCTTTTTTGGCCAAAAAATAAATTAAAATTTGTGTATTAATAAATTTAAATATTTAATGGGAGATATTAAATAAAATACACATTAATTATTTTGAATTAAGGACACATTAGGGACTAAAAATCAATATTCAATCTAACACCAGGTTTTTTTTAAATTTTAATCTTCTTGAAGGATTAAAATTCAAAAACCCCTTATATATATCAAACAAATCAACGGGTTTGACAACAATTAACGTTCTCATAGGGGTGTGTATTGAACTGTAATTTCTGATTCCACGTTGGACTAAATTTTAATTACAAATTCGGACATTTGTAAAATGACTTAGATAAAAATTGGAATACGTATAGAAGTTCCACTGTGCGTTTTTTTGTCGATGAGGTCCTTGATTCTCACTGATTTTGGTTTGATGGTGCGGATTGTTGAGGATTTGATATTGAGTTCCTCCAAGTTGTAGGTTTTGGAGCTTCGAAGCTGCACTGAACTTGATGATCGTTGGAAGATCTGTAGCAAAAGCATGGAAAGGATAGCCATTGAACCTCTGAGCGGGAGGGTTTTGGTTGTTGTTTGCCCAAACGTTTCTTCGTTCAGTTTCGATGCCGGTTGGTTTGTCAAGTTTGCGGTGAAGGATCCCCATATGAGATTCACGCTGGCTGATACTGAGCTCCGAAAGAGTGGTTTAAGGTGATCTTCTTATAAAGTATTATTTTATTGATTTGATTATTTCTTGAGCAATGTAGCAATAATGCCAAAGATTTGAGCCGTATGTAGCAGCTTGGTTGGTATTAAATATCGATGATATCGGAAATATTGGTAGTTAAAAAATACGGAAATTTCAATGGAAGTCGAGATATTATCGATATCGATAAAAATTGAATAAAAACCACGGAAATTGTAAGAAAAACTTGGAAATTTTTATTGAAACTTTGCATGATGTTTATTTAGTCAATTATCTATTAGTTTATCACAAAAAATTGGAAGGAAATGCATTGCATGATGGATTTAACTTATTTAAGTTGATTATATAGCGAGCTGGTAAACACTGCGAGTGTAGAAAATATGTCAATATTTTAGCATATTTTCACAAAAACATAAGTGATATGGTGGTCAAGATGTTGAATGAGTAAAATGGGAGGGGTTTGAATTCCTTTGGTGTTTTTTTAAATATAGAAATTTAAAAAACACGGAAATTTCGATAGAAATATCGATGACATCAGAAATATCGGTAGTCCAAAAACACAGAAATTTCGATGAAAATATCGGGATATTATGGATATTTTATATCTTGATTCTGATTACATAGATTTTGATGTCTCGGACTTGAAATATAGCCGTGTATTTCGAATGAGAAAGTATCTTATTATGAAGCTCTGTGGCTTATATACTGAATTTCTCGGAACTGAATGGTTTAATTTTGGTGTTTTTAAGACTCGTAGATATGGCGGTGTAATTGTGAGTGAGACTGTATCTTCTAGGAGTCGAAAGAGACGTTAACAGGAGATAAAGCAAGGCAGTGTAATTTTGTCATTGAATTGGCCATGGGTGGTTATTCTTCCAAATACGAGGGAACTGAATAGTATATATAGAAACAAAACAGTCTTCTTTCTGGAAAGCTTCCGATAGTCATAGATAGGCTAAATTCTGCTGCTTTCAGACCTGGAGATATAGCCAGGTATTTTCGAATAAGAGTGATAGATTGTCACTGAATCTTGGAGTCGACTGATAGATGGAGAAGGATAGTAGTTACTGAACCCTTTTGGCTTTTTTTCTAACATCCGCAAATTGTTTTCTGTGCATATATTATGCCCTCAGTTTCTGACACCAAGGGACACTTTCCCCAACTGTGTTATCTTCTGCAATAAAAACGCTTACGCTTAGTGTTAGGGTGGAGGTTACCCAAGCAAGATGATCTCGCTGCCATGCTCGCAACTTTCACCCAAGCTCGTTGATGTTGTACACGGCGTACAATCTGCTCAGCAACTTCACTGTTCCTTTATCCGATTGCTGCTTCGCCCAAACCAAAATTCAATTTCCACTTACATTTTTCCTCTGCAATATATTACACTTGATACTGCTCATTTGATCCTTAGATTAATTTGTACACAAAGTATGGCTTCTAATTCCCATCTAGGCTTACTTGATACTGCTCCTTTGATCCTTAGATTAATGTGGTATGAGAAATATGGTAAGTGTAACATTACTCAATTAATAAAAATGAGTAAGTATTATAACATGTCAACTTGCTATTATTAAAAAAAGGGTAAAATGCGGTTTAAACCCTTGAACTATTTAAAATCAGCCAATTAACCCCTTGCAGTTAGGTTCCATCCACCACGTCAAATTCAAGGGCAAACTTGTCATTTCATTATCAATTCCTACTTGTCAATGATAACTACCAATAAAATTATGATACATGAACACAAAATAATGTGTAAAACATATAGCATAATCAGAAAACATAAAAAACCCGAAACATTTACATAAAGGACAATTTCACATTGTCATTACACATCATTTTGTGTCCATATGTCATAAATTTATTGGTGGTTATAGTTGACAAGTAAGAATTGATGATAGAAAGACTAATTTTCCCTTGAATTTGACGAAATAGTGAATGTAATCTATCATCAAGGGGTTGATTGGCTAATTTCAAATAGTTCAAGGGGTTAATTACCAAAAAAAATAGTGCAGGAGATCAATTTCAACTGGAGTAATAATTCAAGGGGTCGAATAGAAGTTTACCCTAAAAAAAATGATAATAACATATTTTTCTTTGCACAAGACAAGGTTTATTTATTTATTTAAATTTTTTTACTACTTTGATTAATATTGTCAAGTATTTCTAAAGTAAGATTGCAACGAGATTTGACATTGTAAAACGGGGATAGCTGATTAATTTGTTACCATGTCGATCCATAAGCGTACATGAGAACTGTTATTCACACTTTAAAGTATCATCTCCTCACAATTTTTTTTTTCTAATTATAGAAAGTTTGAATTGCAAAATGAAATTTTTAGAGTGTCAATAACAATTCTCTAAAATAAAGGACAAATTCGTAATAAAAAGGAGGAGCAAATTATCAGTTTATCAGCATAATATGATATCTTATATCGGTGACTATATAGTATATCTATATATGTAGCAGCACCAATGCTATAGATCACCAGTTCAAGCTGAACCATTTTCTGAAGGCTTCCCTATTTCAATTGTAAGTAGTTAATTCCTTATACTTGGTTCACTATTTCTTTTTTGTTTTGTTTTCACACACACATATGAGCGTGATCTAACTAATAAAATCTGGTTTAATATAACTTGTCCAACTCACTTGCCACTTAAAATGGTATAAAAATGAGGTAAGAATAACATTAATCTTATTGAACACAGCAGCCCAAATGATTGGGCTTTTTATTGTCTCAAGCTCATTTTGTTTGGATCTTGAGAATTTAAAATAGATCTTATTATATTTATTTTTTTTTTACTTTTCTTCTTACCATGAACAGAGGAGTAAGTCGTAGACAATAGCTCAGGTCTTAATAGTGGTTGTACAATGAGGGCACTCTCATCACTTGCGGAAAAATGTCCCCATGTTAGCCCCAATATCTATATGATTTTTGGCTCAACGACGACAATTAATTTTCTCATAGGGGTGTGTAAGTTGAAATGTAATTTACGATTCCATGTTAAACTAAATTTAATTACGAATTGGATCATTTGTAAAATGTTTTAGATAAAAATTTGGAATACATATAGAATTTAGAATCCATAGTTTTACGAAATTAATCATGAACTTAACGGAGTAATGAGGAAGTAATGAGGTGTTGAAATGCCCAAAATTACCTTGAACATAATTCTTGACTTATTTTGAATGAAAATTTAACAGAGTTGAGATGAGATGACAAATAATAATTTCATAAAATTGATATCACAAATTATTTAAATTTTAGTTCATATCACAATTTGAAAAGGGTATATAAATTCATGTGACATTGATAAAATAAAATAAAAAATTCCTAATTTATTATATACAAAGCAAACTTAATCAAGTCAGCTAAAGAAATATAATTGCACTGACAAATTTCTACAACGCTAAAATGGATGGTTTCTCAAATCAAATTCGAACATGGTCTTTCATATCGAAGGCAAAAATTATCTTCCAACAATTGTCACATCCCGGCCCGGGGTGGACCACTTCCCGGGCCCGCTCCACCACCGTAGCACGATATTGTCCGTTTTGGGCTCTGACCATGCCCTCACGGTTTTGTTTCTGGGAACTCACGAGCAACTTCCCAGTGGGTCACCCATCATGGGAGTGCTCTAGCCCCCTTCTCGCTTAACTTCGGAGTTCCTACGGAACCTGAAGCCAGTGAGCTCTCAAAATGTCTCGTGCTAGGTAGGGATGAGAATATACATTTAAAGATCACTCCCCTGAGCGATGTGGGATGTCACAACAATTCTCCTTATGTTGGTTACTGTCATTTTCTATGATTGCTTGTTTATGTATCTTGAGAAATATACATCTTAATGGCAAGTCATTGTTTTTTATTTTTTTGAATGTGCACCTTCATTAATCACATGGCCCAACTGTAATTTGAATGGGCATCTTCTTAATCAATGTCAAGTGACTCAAGTCATTGTTTATTTTTGTGGGAAAGACAATTACAATATGAAAGTATCATAAGATGTCAAGGCATTGCTAATTTTGAACAATTGTTAATACTTTTTCTTTGCAAACGACGTGGTTTATGTTGTTTAGTCTACTTTGATTAATATTGTCGACTCCTTCTAAAGTTGTTGACTAAAGCATTCTCCGGTCTTGGTACTTCTAATATTATAAGGGCACGTTTATGTGAGATTTTGAGACGAAAATAAATCACAAACTTAAAAAATTTATTTTACATTATTGCTAGTCCATTAGTGTAAATAATAACGCTCGTTAAAAAAATGATCAATTAAGATCCTACAATAATGTCCATACAAGTTGCTCTTTATTTTACACGTCCACAAGAAGAGAAAGATATCAGTTTCGGTGATTGTTATCAGATCAAAATTACATCACGTTAAATAACCCTTAATTGGCTTTACTTTCCTCAATATATAATATATGTATATGTATATGTATATATTATATGTCAGCAACAGCACTGCACCAGTGCTATACATCCTCAATTTAAGGTGAAGTATATTATATGTTAGCAGCACTACCAAGACCTGTACTTCCACTTATTTAAAGCCAGAAGTCTCCTGATTGGTAGAAAAAAGTGTTTCTGCTCTTTGGTTTCACACTAGAAGTCTTTCACGACTTCTAATTTGTTTTATTCCTCTTTTTTAATTAGTAATCTGATAATTAAAAACAATTAAAACAAGCCAAAATAACTGATTAAATAATAACGTCAATTAAGCAAACAAATAATGGAATATTAATACTATATATATATATATTTTTTTTTTTTTTTTTTGAAAAAGAAGATTACGATATATCTTAAGAACTCGGCCAAAGGGTCCTTGCAAATTAGATCTAAAAGTATTATAATAAAGCATCGCTAATCGCAAAACAATGAGTATACTTCAAGCACTCGTCCGAACTCATTGAGAACCGCACGATTACACATATAAAATATGTTAAATTTCGTGTTACAAGCAGATCATGTGTGAGAACAAAATCTCAAACCATAAATTGAGAGGGAGTACGATGCTCATGGGTCGATAGCATCACCTAATCACCGTCACAATTCCAGAACACCAAAGAAAATAGACCCATCAAATCAAACAGCTCTACTCTTCAAACCACCATCGTGGTCTACTCGTCAAACTCAACGCGGCCGTGTCTTTTGTACGTGTCCCAAACTTGGACCCAAAGCCGGACCACCACGACCTCAGTCGGGTTCGACTTTCCCGACAAGCCCCGTCGCTTCCCCGACGAAGTAAGAACTTTAACCACCGTAGATTATTCTTTTTCTCGGATAGATCAAAGTATTAAATTTATATGAAAGGGTCTCCTGATTTCCTTTTGTGTAAGGGATGCATGGTCATTCCCTCTTGAATTTAACATTAAGGTAGAATCTGGAGAATAAATAGACCTGCTTTCAAGGTTTCAATTTCAAACCTTGACATCAAATTCAAGGGTTGGTGACCATGAACCCTTGATCATCAGGTGACCAAGAGACAAGACTCAACACTTATATCTTTATCTTGTGCATTATTTTCTTTCATCTTTCTATTCATAATTTTAATTTTAATTTTTCTTCCCAATAAACTTCGATGTCCACATCTTAACCCCTTCCAGACCATTATTAATTCCCCCACTTGAGAAGGTATGATTGAGAAAACCCATTTTTCTGTTCCAAGATTCACTTTAAGCGTTTTGGATATGCTAGCCGGCAGTGATAGGTGAGGAAGAGAGCGAGTCCGCCGGCGAGGTAGTGTTGGGGTGCGTGGGGATTAGGGAATGCTTAGGTTATTTCCGTTTCTTCAGTATTTGGTTTTTATTTTTGAACTGTGTAAGTTGAAGTTAAGTTAAAAAACACTTGTCACTCAATTAGATTAGCCAGAGAAAATTTTGGGTGCAAAAAATTTGAGACTCGTACAAAATATTCCTCACAACAAATGTTACTCCAGAGGCTTTCTTTCTATCCAAACTCTGTATTTGATTTCTGTACGGGTTATAGAAACCTATGAAGGTATGGCTTTTATAGGAACCAAGAAACCAAGAAAACAATAGCAACTTGGCAGCACCAGTGCTATAGAACCCCAATTCAAGTTGAAGTTTTATCAGAAGGCTTCCCCGTTTCAATTCAAGTTGTGAGTTGTTAATTAGTTATACTTTGGTTCACTATTTCTTACTTTGTTTCCATGTATGAACACATGATCATGATCTAACAATAATAAAATCTCTTTTGGATAAATTGACAGATTGAGCATGGCAGCAGAGATCAACCCAGTAGAAAACCCCGGTATCTATCATGAAAATCAAAGTATTAAATATATATGAAAGGTTCTCTTGGTTTCTTTTTGTGTAAGGAATACATGGTCAGTCACTCTTGAATTTAATATCAAGGATGAAACCGTGGAGAATAAATGGATGTGCTTTCAAGGTTTTATATCAAACCTTGATATCAAATTCAAGGATTGGTGACCATGAACCATTGACCATCAGGTGACCAAGAGAACGAGATTCGACATGTTTATTAATATCTTGTATATTATTTTCTTTTATCTTTCTGTTTAAAATTTTAATTTTAATTTTTTTTCCCTATAATCCAGTGTTTCACAATAAGGTTTTAATCTCAAAACCTTGATACCAAATTAAGGATTAGAGATTGTTGGGTGTTGAGTGATAGAAGTTGGGTGTGAAGAGATTGTTGTGTATAATAGAAACTAGATTAAAGTCTTAACATTCTATGTACTTGAAGTAATTTATTTGAAGTTACTTCAGGAGAATTGAAGAAGGAAAGGTTCGGGAAAGATAACGAATAATGAGAGTCAACAAACAAATCGACGGTCCTTAGACCTAACATTTTTCACTGTAAAAATAATGGAATACAAAATGAGTTCTAAATCTTCCGCACCAAAAACCCATGTGGCCTCTCTGTTCTTTTTTCAATTTCTTGACACTTGTTCTTTTACATTTTATCACTTAATCACAACTTAACAGTGTTAACTATTAATACCTAAAATTTAAATAAAAAAAATATATAGAGAAGAAAACCAACGGCGCACCCTTTTGAGCTTCTGCTTTCAAATTTATGCATGCCACACCTCCCCCTCTCTTCAAACGTAGGTGGGATAAGGTATGATTGAGAAAACCGATTTTGCTGTTCCAAGGTTCACTTCAATTTTTTTGGACATGCTCGCCGGCAGTGATACTTGAAATTAAGTTAAAAGACATGTGTCACTCAATTAGATAAGTCACAGAGAATTTTGAGTGACCAATCATCAACTTTCATGTCTTTTAATTTTTAAAATTTAGTTTATAAATTTAATTTCCATAGCATTATCCTAAAATATATCATAAAATTAAACTAAGTTTCTATCACTGAGTTATGAGTTTAATTTGATAGTAGAATACACATATCAAGTAATGAGTGAAAAAAGTAAATAGGTAAAGGGGAATGAGGAAGCTATCTAGCATTCCTCTTACTTTTATTCAGTCTTGACAATTTTTTTTTTCTTTCTTTCTGTCAACATTTCTCCTCTACCAAATAAGGAGGGATATCTCAACAGAAAGTAGTTAATATATCCCTTGTATGAGATGCCATATTTAATTACATACGTACCCTTGACAGTTAAACTTTGGTTCGATGCTGTACGGAGGACTGATTGGTCAGCAACGGATTCAGACGGGGGTACAGCTCTTCACAATGCAGCATACAGAGGGCAGGAGCAAATTGTGGAAGAGCTGGTGCAGTTGATGGAGGAAGACCCACTGGAGACCAAAAATAATTGGGGTGATACGGCTCTTACTATTGCTGCTGCAAAAAACCTCAAGATGGTTAAATGCTTGGTTGCGAAGAACAAGAAACTACTCGGGATAGCCCAAGGTTCCAGCCAAATGACTCCGATTCTCATTGCTGCTCAGAATCACCGATGGGATATAGTTTGGTACCTCTACTCTGTAACTCCACTCGAAGATCTAAAGCCAGATAAAGGTCCTTACGGCTCTGAACTTGTTATCTATTGTCTTGAGGGCAAACAATTTGGTAACGAAACTACTCTTAACCGAATCAAATTTTCTGCACTATATATAATATATATACATATATACGTGCCCTTTATCAAGCGGGATCCCCATTTTAGCTGGAAAATGGATATGATGCGCCGAGCCGTCTGATTTCATTTAGTGAGATCGTGCGGCTGGACATCAAACATGCATTTATTACATTTCTTGTTCTTTCTTTTCGTACTTTCCTTTCTCTGCCTGGCGAAGGACCGAACCAGAAACTAGAGGTTCAAATTCAATCAATCCCTAGTCTTTCCATCTTTTCCTTGAATCGGTTTCCTCCCTTCACCATTTTGAACGTTCTGGAGAGCGGGAATTTATTTTTCAAGTTCTGAATCTGGGTTGCAGGTTAATGGAGAAGGCGCGGTAATAATTTCCAATTCGATTTAATTATATATCTGAACTTGGGTTGTGAATCTGTTCCTCTTTTTTCATCTTCAATTTCTAACCACTGAACACATTTGAATCAGAACTCATTCAGTTTTAATCTTTAATATTTGAAAAAAAAAAAAAAAAAGCAAATCGTTGAAACCAATCTCTAGAAATTAGAAATTGAAAGGAAAAAAAAAGAACACCAAAATCCTTAAATCCATTCTCCAGGTTGCCCAAAATGACGAGGGGGAAAAGATTTGGGTTCGATTGGATTTCGGTTGTCTTGGCTATGCATCTTTCGCGAGGTAGAGATTCAGAGCAACGGAGAAAAAGAGAAAAATGTAATAAGTTGTGTTTAGTTGCAACCCCACGATCTCATTAAAAACAATCGGACGGCTGTCGCATCATCCTTATTTTCTAGCTAAAATGGGGATTCCTCACCTTGAAGAGCCTCGTACATATATAATAACTGGTCTAAATATACATACGTACAGATATTGCAGAGGATTTACTTATGCGGTGCCCACACTTGCTTTGTACTCGAGGCCTTTCAGGATACCCTATGTATGAATATGCTCGTCTGCCCTTTGCATTTCCGAGTGGGACTTCGCTCAAATTTTGGCAATGGTGGATTTATAAATGTTAGTAATATTTTTCCTTTCTTTTACTACGATCAAATTTGTCAACATTATATGTGGCGTGTATAAATATCACCTTCCACATGAAGGGTTTCATGAGTTGGTTTGGTTCAAATAAGGTGGTCTTCCTACTAGTTTTCTTAAATCATATTATAAATGGGTACTACCATAATGGTGTGTTTTCATCCTCAAAATCTGTAGTAAAAGAAAATTGTTCTTATGTCAAAGACATTATCTACCGGGAGTATTTTGAATGAGGAATTCGTATTTTTTGGTAGGCATACACGTAAAGCATGATCTGTCCGTCGTTGATGTTCGTATAAATGTTCAAAATCAAGAAAATGAACAAGGTGATCAAAGGAAAAGCACAGGTATGTTATATCTCAGAAGTCAAACTATGATTTGATATGTTGGTGTCCTTTTCACATGTCCTGCTCTTTTTTTTTGTTTTTGTTTTTTTTTTTTTGTTTTTTTGTTTTTTCAATTATTCATCCAAAGGAATAGCATAGGCAGGCTGCTGCAAGCTTCCAAATCATATGGTGCCTGGGTATTAAGCTGCTCTAGGGTTACATATAAAATTTCACTACAGTAAATAAGAATTGCATTTTATTTTTCTTTGTTTATGCCATATATCATCTCATCAGGCTTATAAAGATATTTTGGCAGCAAATTTAAATTTAAATTTGTTTCGCAGACTTGGGTTTATTACAAGGACTTCCATCGAGGCTTTCAGAGTTTTTAGGTATGTGGACATTAATTAATTATTTTTTTTTTTTTATAGAAAATGATAAACACACAATTAACTTCTTCTCTCACACCTTTGTTGAAATTATATATGTTGATTTTGTTTGATTTATCAAATCTCATGGCCACAAATTTAGAGGAATTTGTAAGAATCTCAGTTTTCATTTGTTTAAGTTATCAATTTTGTTTATCTATGGACTCATTAAAAATGTGGTAGTGAGTTGTAACATTGTTTTGAATGTCAATGTAGGAATCAACCACATTCGTGAACTGAAATTGCACCATGTTCGGTTACTTAAAATTTTGGACCTCGCGCATGACTGCATAAAAGATTTAAATCATGAAGAAATGACGGCATCTCATGATGAACTATGTGTTACAGTATTACGAGCTGCTCAAAATGGGATTGTTGAGCTCGTTATTACTTTATGTCAAGCCAAACCACAGTTATTGGACACGAAAGGAGTAGACAAAAAGTCCATATTTCATCATGCTGTTGAATGCCGTCAAGAAAATGTTTACAGCCTTATATACGGGACTGGTAAAAGAAATTACCTTGCGACTTCGAAAGATATTTTCGGGAAAAGCATGCTAGATTATGCAGGGATGTTATCTCCATCAGAAAAGCTTGATGGTATTACAGGTGCAGCCTTGCAAATGCAGAGAGAGAGGCTATGGTACAAGGTTAGAATTATTTTATATATTTTTGTAGGCTTGCTTACATCTATGGTCCCTGAAATTCAATCCAAGTACTTGACCTCACAAAATTCAAATGGAAACTCTGGTTCATGCCCCTCATAGACCAAAATTTTAGACTGAAACTTTATTAATTTAAATTGATTCATACCTTAGTTGGAGGATTCAGACTTCAAAATCATTATCCATTGGTCAAAAGAGCTTTTTTTTGTATGAGATCGTCTTGTGGTTTTAGTTAGAATGCACATAAGATAAATATTGCGTGATAGTAGGGTTTGATTATTAGGTGTGGGTATACTTATTGTTAATATCATCTCGTACTTGATGATAGTTATGCAATAATGTAAAAAAAAATCACATTTAAAGTTTAAGTGTAAAGAGAGAACATATGAATTCAAATAAAATTTTCAAAAAAGAATAAAAGATAAACATGGAATGAATAGTTTACAAAAAAAGATGCTTATAATGGCCAAATTTCAATAAGATGCACATATATCCTTCATTTTTTTTTCCTTTAAAATTACTAAAAGATTACGATGACTTCATGTCACTACGATGTGTTAGTTTTTGTTCAATGAAATGCAGGAGGTAGAGAGTATTGTGGTTACAGCCCCGGGAGCCTGACCTTTTAAAGAAGATTGTTTGGAAGCCGCTAAATTATTTACCAAGAACCACAAGGAATTGCATGAGAAAGGAGAAAAGTGGATGAAAGACGCAGCAAGTTCTTATATAATTGTCAGTGCACTCATTATTACAATCATGTTTGCTGCAGTGTTCACAGTTCTGGGTGGAAATAACCAAGAAACAGGGTTTCCAGTATTCTTAAATAAAAAGTTATTTATGGTTTTTATAGTTTCAGATGCAACTTCCCTATTTGCTTCTGTAACTTCAGCATTGATGTTTTTGTGCATCCTTACATCGCGTTATGCTGAAGATGATTTCCTCAAATCCTTACCCACAAAGATGATAATAGGCCTTTCCACACTTTTCATCTCCATTGCGACCATGATGATTGCCTTCTCTTCTGCCATATTCCTCATGCTTCGTGACAAATCAGAGATTATTACTCCAATAGTTTTCCTTGCTGGTGTTCCCGTCATCTTATTTGTTTGGATGCAATTTCCCCTTCTCGTTGAGATTTTCGTGTCTACTTATGGCCGGGGAATATTCGATAGGAAAGTCAAAACGTTGGATATAAATTCTTGATGGTGTATGCAATATATTGTGTAACTGTAGTAATGAAATGTTTGTAACTTCTAAGAAAGCTTGTATACAGTGGACACACTATGTTAGTGGTTGGTTCCTATATTATAAACACCGTTGTTCAAATTTTTTTATTTGTTCCCGAGTCTCCAGAAGATATAATTTCATTGGACAAATCAATGTTGAATTTATGGTCGAACTACAGTGGCTGAGCACAGCGGCCCAAATGATTGGGCCTTTTATTGTCTCAAGCCCATTTTGTTTGGATCTTGAGAATTTAAATAGAGATTAATTATTAATTTTATCTTTAATTTTTTTTATTTTTCTTCTTACCATGAGCAAAGGAGTCTGGAGAAGTCGTAGACAACAGTTCAGTTCTTACTGGTGGTTGTATTGTGAGTGGAAGGAATGTGAGTCTAGCTAGTTTAATGAGGGCATTCTCATCACTCGTGAGAAAAGGTCCCATGTTAGTCCCAAAGTTTTCTAAATTGTTTTTGGCTTAACAACAACAATTCATTTAAGTTGAAATGTAGTTTCTGATTCCATGTTAAACTAAATTTTAATTACGAACTGGAACATCAGTAAAATGATTTAGTTTTTTTTTTTTTGAGGGTGTAAAATGATTTAGTAAAAAATTGGAATACATAGAGAATTTACAATCCAAAGGTTTATGAAATTAACCATGAACTTAACAAAGTAATGAGGTGTTGAAATGCCTAAAATAACCCTAACATAATTCATGACTTATTTTGGATCTAATTTATTTTATTTATTTTTTATGGAAAAATGATAAACACACAATTAACACTTATGTTGAATTATGTTTGTTGATTATGTTTGATTTATCAAATTCGATGGCCATAATTAAGAGAAGTTTGAGAAACTAAAATTGTGTGTGAAAATCAGCTCTTATTTTCCATTTGTTTAAACTATCAATTTATTTGTTACTTAGTACTACGGCCTAGTAGTACTCATCTTCACTTGTAAGTGAGAGGTTTTAGGTTCGATTCCCACCAAAGGCGAATTTAAACCAGATTAGTACTAGCCCATTGTAAGGCTAAGCCCACCCCAGCCTCCCACTTAGTGTAGAAAATATCGTTTGTTAAAAACTATCAATTTATTTGTTTATTTATTTATTGGTAAAAATGTGGTTATGAGTTGTGACATTTTTTTTTTTGAACAAAAGTTGTAGCATTGTTTTGAATGTCAACGTAGGAATCAACCGCATTCGTGAACTTGAATTGATGCATGTTTGGTCACGTCAAATTTTGGACTATGTACATGTGTGACGTGATAAAACCTTTAAATATTTTAGGTGCAGCCAAGCTTTCCCTTTCCCTTTGATCGTATTTCAGGTGCAGCCTTGCAAATGCAGAGAGAAAGGCAATGGTACAAGATTAGGTATTCTAGGCTTAATTCCATCTATGACCCTTGAAATTCAATCCGAATAGTTAACCCCATGAAATTCAAATTGTTTCACTTAATACCCTGATAACTTATTTCTCACTTCGTCTCATGCCGATTGCGTCCAAGAGTAGTATAAATTCTAACTCATTATATCCATGTATCAAATGAAGCATTTTTTTTCTTTTCTAATTATTGAAGGAACATGATCCTCACCTCATAAGCTTTTGTTGAATGAAATGCAGGAGGTAGAGAGTATTGTGGTTAAACTCTCGGGAGCCTCAACTGAAAATAACTTTGGTAGGACACCCCCTGAATTATTTTCCAAGACCCACAAGGAATTGCATGAGAAAGGAGAAAAGTGGATGAAAGGAACAGCAAGTTCTTGTTGCAGCATTCACAATTCTTGTGGAAACAACTAAGAAACAGGATTTCTCATTTTCGTGTCTATTTTTGGTTCGGCAGGAAAGTCAAATGCTGGTTATAAATTATTGATGGTGTATGTGATATATTAATTGTGTAAGTTGTAGTAATGTTTGTCACTTCTAAGAAAGCTTGTGTGCATTGTACACTGTATATAAGTGTTCGGTTCCTGTAACAAAAACCCCATTGCTCAATTTTTATTTTTTATTTTTGTTTTCTTTCGTGTCTACTTCTGCTGATTGTTACAGGGGTTTGGCTAGACTGGGAAATGACTGGATCCTCATTTATAGATAGGTTTAAATTGGATGGTTTTGAGACTCGTAGATATGGCCTAGCAATTGTGAATGAGACTGTGTCTTCTAGGAATCGAAAGAGACATTAACAGGAGATAAATTAAGGCGTTTAAGTTTGTCATTGAATTGGCCATGGGTGGTTATTCTGCTGTTTTCAGACTTGTTGGATAAATAGTCGGTCTCTTTGGCTTGGCACTGAATCTTGGAGTCGACTGAAAGCTGGAAAAGGATACTAGTTGTTGAACCCTTTTAGCCTTTTTTTTTTCTAACATTCGCGATTGTTTTCTGTGCATATATTACCCCCTAAGTTTCTGACATCAACGGACACCTTCCCCACATGTTATCTTCTACAATAAAAAACGTTCCACCCCGTGGAGGTTACCCAAGATGATCTCGCTGCCATGCTTGCAACTTTCACCCAAGCTTTTTGATGTTCAGCAAGGCGCACAATCTGATTACCACCAAGTTCACTGTTCCTCTATCCGATCGCTGCTTCGCCCAAACCAAAATTCAATTTCCACAACTCGTAGAAATTCATAATCCAACCAAAGGAAAGGGCTTTTTTCTTAGCTTTTGTAATCCAGCCATTTGGAGCCTCTGCAATATCTTACATTTTTCCTCTGGAATATATTACACATGTTAATCCATAATGCTTTCCACGCAATATATTACATTTTTCCCCGACTTATTTTCATGTTTTAAGAACCGATTTTGGTTCCTCTGCAAGCTTGATTACTACACAAAAGTGTGACAAATAGGTAACCAAAACACGAATCGAATTCATTTTCTGTGTAACGGTAATGAAGACGACTAAAAATTTGACACAAAAGAAAGAAGATGACTGAAAATTTGAGCAAAATTTTCATTGTTACGTGAAAGGAGTTAAGTGCAAAAGCACACGTTCGAGATGCTAATATTAAGAAATGGTACTGTTAGAATGCATGTCTAATAATCTTTCTAATGATGATTCGAACTCGGTGCAAAAGTCCGGTCACGTACCTTAACCAGTTGGCCTAACTCACCGTGTTTATGACTCAGGAAACATTCTGATTTTCCTGGTCTCTCTCCTTCGTGAAAGTTCTTTTCATTGGTGCATGTGAGTTTTCCGATTCCGTCAATCTCGTATCCTCCGGCCCTAGCTATAGTTAGCGTCGGTGGCAGTCACTTTTCCTTCTCTTTCCCTTTTACTTTCTTTCTTTTAAGTCTCAATCTTCCTTTGCTTTTTGGCCTGCTCGCCCCTTTCCTCTACCCTTTCTTGCCTTTGGTTGTTCTGTCCTCAGCCCTGCTTTCCATAGTTTGGTTCTTTGACATTTCAAGCAGGTGTTGGGATCGTGGATTGTGGCATTACGGCTACAGCACTGGTTGCAGGCTTCAACGGAGTGTGCTTGGTTTTTCTATTTTGGGCTCAAAACTCGGTTTTTGGGCTCTTTTTGAGGTCCTATTTTGCTGTGTGCTTATCTTGTATATTTGGGCCTCCTTGTGTAATTAAGTTTGTTGTTTAATGGTAATGAAGTTACATTTGACAAAAAAAAAATTAAAATTAATCAGGAATAAAAGGCGCAAGCTAGGAATTATACATGTATTGACATTATGTTCGAATTAATTAAGTATTCTACTATGAGCATGCATGTTTACCGGTAATTAACTATGCATGTTTACAGGTAATTAACTAAGTTCCTAAAAGATATAACATATCTTCCATCGATCAATAATTGCCTCTCCAAACATTAGGACCACACTTGGTTGGGCTTAATCTATATTCATGTTCCATAAGATACTCCAACTATTCATATACCCAACCAACCCACAATCTTAAGCTAATATTAAAAGTTCTTCTTGGTGAAGTTTGTGATCATCTAATGGACTCAATAAGTATGACCTAATTGGTTTTATTAAGGATAATGTTATCCACACACTCATTTATACTTCTCACATACCATTCTTAATTTTTGATCGTCGGATATGAATTGAAGAAGACTAATGGCTAGAACTAACAAAAATATGTGGAAGATAAAAATGAGTGTATGAATAACATTTTCCTTTATTAAATATGGCTTTTGATGATGAAACCATAGATGGACATACTAGGGCCAGGTAGCTCCATCTCCACTAGCTCGATCGATTTTCTTGAGCAATTTTTTAGTATTGTATCTAAAATATAATCACATGACGTTTCTCTTTTACTAAAATTACAATACGTGAATTTGGTTTTTCTATTAATATACTTTGAAAGAAGAGCATCTCAATTATGTCATCTACATTTATTATAACACATAAAATAGTGCACCACGTAATCCATTACTCATTAAAATCTATAGTTTTTTTTTATTCCTAAATATATAATGGAATGGCATCAAATTAAAAGAAATAAAATAAGAAAGCGTGTGGGATGTCATTGGCTAATATATTGTTACTTTTCTTTTACCAGCAAATTATTGGTGAGACCATTGCAAAATTTAGTGGGCACAAAGATTTCATTCAAAGAATCAAAGGCAACAAGTTTAATCATGCAATGTATACAAATATGGCTTATGATTGAGAGAAAAATTCATATATCTTGATAAAGAGAGAATCTAAAGAGGTTTTGGTATGATCAGTTCATGATGACTCGTGCGGAAGTAGGATGAGGGTTCTGATACAACATAAGATATATTCAGGCCTTTTATTTAGAGGGAGTTTTAACGAAACACTTTCGGTACTATTCACGTTTAATGAAAAATCACATTTTTATCTTTCTCTGGTACTATTCACTATATCCTTATTTGTCATTTTTCATTAAAACTAAAGTTTTTTTTTGTTCTTTTCGTTAGTTTTTTTGTTGTTGTTTTCGTTAGTTTTTCTTTATTTAAAAGGATTCTCATTTTATTTTAAATGGGGACTAGTTGTTGAGCTCATTTCTCATTAAACTTTGACGACTCAAACCATTTATTTTTCCAGTGCACTTTATAGATCATCCTTACAAAATGCTAGCAAAATTGAAAATGTTTCATCTAATTAAGTTCAAAGAAATTGATGAACACTATGTTATAAGAAAAATTGAAATTTCTTCATGACAATTAAATGGTAAATGGTTTCATATTGAATTGATTTTTTTGTAAGGACTATGTATAAATGGAGACCCAAAACTAAACAATTTAAATCGTTGAAGTTCGATGTGTAGTGAAGTCCACAACTAATCTCCATTTTAATAAAAAAAAATGGAGATCCCTTTAAATAAAAGCCCTAATATATATTCAAATAGTTTGTAGTGCAGTATTTTGATATTCAGCAAAGTCGTATACGCATACACTGGTTCAAAATTCAACCAAAAAAGAAAGTACTAGTTGTGGTGAGTAGTGACTCAATTCAAGGTCCCGCCACCAAAACTTATAAGAGGTGGGGCCAAAATTATCATTGATTCAATATAAGGGTTATCTTATACCTTTCTGGCCTTTCGGCAAGATTTCAAGTAGATTATTTATAGGCTAGGGCGCTTTTTATAAGTATAGTTTCAAGAAAGCAAAGATGGCAGCATTCGTACTACTAATTTCTCTTTTGTGTTCAGCTTTTAGGCATGAACCTTCAATCTTAATATAAAAAACTGCCTCCAATTATGTGTATTATGTGTGTTAATCAGGTGTGAAAATTATAGAAAGCTACTTAACTAGACACTCTCTATTATTTTAAACACTAATACAATTGCAACTTAGAGATTAGCCTATGCAACAATGCACTTGAATGTGAGAGCGAGACCCTTGCGTTCGAGTCTCGCCTCTTGTCAGTGTGCTGCTCCGTATGGCAACCTCACCCAAAACTCTCCACGCTCTTAAGAATTTATTACCAATTGATAGGCCCTTTAACTACCTCATATATGTGCAACTGAATTCAACTGTTATTATCAGTTATTCACATTTTGTTTTCCTACTTCATTTTTTTACTTTTGATAAAAAAAAAGTTGATGGTGTTTCGGAGCATAGGATAATTCAAAAATTTTAACAATTAAACCTTAATTTTTGTGTTTTTAATCAAATATCTAGCGGTTAAAATACCTGAAGATAATAGAAAATCCAATTGTTGATGCTGATTTTCAAATATGCAGGATATCCTGTAAGCTAGAGTCAGATGTGTCTGTACATCTTTGCTGCCATACATTCATTACATGAAAGTTATCACCTTTGTCATAATATATAGTAGACCCGACGACATTTAATCCTTTTGTTTTGGTCCTTACTTATTTCAGCCGATTTGCCAGTAATCTACTCAAAAACTTTATGCATGCAAGTCGGGTATATGCGTTCTGATTACTTTCTGATCAATTGATCAATAATACAAGAACAGTAGTACGTACTACTGAAGCTCTCGACGTATATCAGGCTTATCAGCTTTAACAGAAGAACTCAATAATACAAGATGGCAGTGTACTGTAGAAAAAAAAAATCATTGGTTAACTTAGAGGACTTGAAGTGGTATATTATTAGTTTAAGGGGCATCTCTGTATATATTCATTACTAATAAACCCTAATGCTTTTGGGTTTATATGTAATTTTCTGTAGTTTTAAAAGTAATGTTCAATACACTATAAAATAAATATAAAATTGTATCGGAATTCTTTAATTTAAACGATAATTTTGTAATGCAATTACATTCACTCATAACAGCCACCCTGACATTGTAATAGGACATTCACAACATAAACACCAACCGTGTAACAGTAACAATGTCATTTTATGTTGTTAATTAGCTATACCTTATCATTAATTATTCTATAACCTTGGTCTGTAAACTTTGATGATTACAATGTTACTTTACTTTTTTTACAATTCAAATGTTAAATGTTAAAATCATATTGTATAATTGTTAAGTGTGAAAATAGAGTGCTCAGAATTGAGTAACGATTATAAGTAATTACATCATGCCCACTAATAATTTTATTAAAACAATATCACTACCATTTTGTTTTTAAAATACCATAAATTTTCCTCTAATATAATATTAGATCAGTTTAATAGTATAAACGAGAGAATAGGGTATATTAAGCAATTTGTAGCATTTGATAGGACATGGGAACAGACTAACTATTGAATGGGGGAAAGTTTGAGAGTAATCTGCAATGCTAATTGTTGTTGAACAGTGCTTGTTAATGTTATAAAGCCAGAGTCACACTCATTCTTTTGTTCCTTGGTAGCCCATGATTTATAACACTCGTCTTTTTTGCTTTCCATTCCTCCCCCCACTGAAAATGCTCTTTGCCTCCTCTCACTTCTCTCTCATCAGTTCCTTGCCCTGACCTTTTTGGTCACTGTGGTTGCAGTGAACTCTCTCTCTCTCTCTCTCTCTCTCTCCTGTCCCGCAACTAGCTAGCTAGGGTTTAGAGATCTTCTTTCAACTTTCACATCTCCAGCAATCAAAGAAGAAATCTTGAAATTAAGAGGCTTTTACACAAGGGAGCAAAGGTAATCAATAATAATTATTACATTCTTTTGCATCTGATGATATCTGATAATAAAAAAAAATCTATCAGAGAAGGGTAAGGATCAAAGTTCGTACAAACAGAATCTTCTTCTTCTTATAAATATTGTATTTGAATGTTGTCTCATTAATCTGGTGAAATTATGCCTCCTGATAGTTAGGTTTGAAGGGTTTGATCCAGGACACTGGCTTGTGGATTTGGTGTAGGATAACAATTAGAAGATGATGAACTGCACACTTGTATACAGAAATAAAATTGGAAATACATAACTGAATAGATCTGTAGTTTCTGCATAACTGAATCTTGTATACAGAAATAAAATTGTATTTGTTATATAATATATATACATATGTACATATATATAATAAGTAGGTATCTGATCATTTTGTGTGAATTCTGAGAGAGAGGGAGAGTAGAAGAAAGGGAGGAACTATATTAGTCTAACTTAAGTCTGGAACCTATGGAGTACTTAACAAATTCAATTCTGTATAACTTTTATTTTCTTGCCTTTTCTATCGTTTTCCCTCATTTGAAATTTTCGAAATTTAAAACATTAACAGCTTTTAAGTAACAATATTCAAAACATGCAGTAGCATTCAAATTCAAGAATGACTGCTTATTGTCTGGCAAAAAAAGTAAAGAAGTTTGAAATTGAACCAAAAAAAAAAATCATGCAGCTATAGCAGCTATGTTTTAGGTTTTTGATTCGGCAAGTAATAAATGTCGGCTAGTATCTATAAACTGAATATAAAACGGTTTCCTACTTAATTACTAGCTAATTAATTCAGCAGGATCACCTTTGATCTCAGTTTAACAACAAAACTTCAACCTTTTTTGTTTTTCCTATACAAAAGACGAGAAGTTGGCACAATTAGGAGATTCGTGTCAAGATAGAGAATTCAGATAAGATTTTTTTAAGAGTTGCTCGTATCTCTCCATGTTCATGCAACTAAGATTTAATTTCGGTGACGTCATTGTCCAGTAATGCGTACCAAAGAAAACATTATTGGTGGTCTTTAATTTTAATGGAATTTAAGTCTTAGTTTGGTGCAGTACTGCAGGATCAGATGGCTTCATCGAGTACGAGTAGTTATACAAATTCTCCTTGTGCTGCGTGCAAGTTCTTGAGGAGAAAATGCATGCCGGATTGCATATTTGCTCCCTATTTCCCACCGGAGGAGCCACAAAAGTTTGCCAATGTTCACAAGATATTTGGTGCAAGTAATGTGAGTAAGCTTCTCAATGAAGTCCACCCCCACCAGAGAGAAGATGCGGTGAACTCTTTGGCCTATGAAGCTGAGGCTCGGATGAAAGATCCTGTCTACGGATGTGTTGGAGCCATCTCAGTCCTCCAAAGGCAAGTCATTCGCCTTCAGAAGGAGTTGGACGAGACTAATGCTGATCTCGTCCGGTATGCCAGCAGCTGCACCCATGAAATATTGTTGCCAACATCTCAGTCCGAGAGGTCTATTAGTAGTAGGGTTCGTGGAGGAGGGTCTCTAGGTCAAAACTCTGGTTCGTATTTTTCTTCACCATGGAATAGAAATGCTTATGGAGATACAAATTATGAGAGAGGAGGAGAAGGAGAAGGAGATATATAGAGTACAATACTCTAGCCTATTGTGTTAAATGTGCCAAAGAGAGGAAATAAGTAGCTTCATATATATTGTATGTGTCAATAATTATTAGGAGTAGACCTGTTTTTTAAGGTTTCTCCTGGGTATCCATATATACAGGTTTTAATAATATGTATCCTATGCTCTGTGGAAAGCCTTGTCAATCTATTTGTATATCTCTCTTGTGATATATAATATTGAAAGCATTTTATATGTATTGCTGGCCCGATTATATATGCATTAAGTATGTGTGTTGAAGATGAAGAGAGATGCTAATCACTACGCTTATTGAGTTTTTTATTACTTAACATGGATTTCTAGACAAATTTCTTTGGAATATATGTTGGTGTGTTAGAAAGAACCTTAATATTAAGTGAAAAACACCTTGTGCAAATCCACTATTATTGATCTTCTTCTAGTTAAACATTGGATCGACGCGAGCTAGGGTAAGATCGAATATGGTAAACAAATACAGTGCTTCCGATGTTAATTTCTGAGTCTAATTTTTGCATAGTTGGTGTCTAGAGTTTTTATACAAGCAATATTACAAGAAAAAAAAGTCAGAAACCAAATATTAAATGATTGAATCGGTGTTAAACTACTTAAGCTACAAACTCTTTTTATATAAACTTGATTTAATTGATGTTGATCGAACAACGAACACAGTGAAAGGGAGAAAAGAAACATCTCGTCTCTCACCCAACATATGGGCTCCCCTCCCCTTTTCCCTATCCATGCATTGTATCAGGTCTATTACAAGTGTGAACAAATGGACCACCGGTGGTTGTGTGGTATATTCTTATTCCTAACTTTTTTTTCCTCATCAATTGCAAAAAATTAACAATACTCCGCCACTTGTAGGCTTATATAGGCTTATAGCCTTTAGCTCCAATTCAACAGGTGTTTAAAATTGGCTGATTAAATCTAAGGACACTAAGTGAAGGAGTATTCAATTATCCAAAGTATTATAACCTTACCCTGTCAAATATTTCTTACAACTTTCATATCTACTGTCAGTAATCAGAGTCTGCAAATTTTTCAAGGAACAGACAGACACACATGGCAGCACTGTAAAAATTTTGACTTCTTCACCCCAAAAACAAAGATATTTTAACCTTAATTAATTATGTATATCTACTGCTTGCGAATTTCAGGTCCTTGCCATCATAACATTACAAGTCTACTACAGTACTACTGTCACAGTCACTATCTGAATTCTGAAGAAAAGTTACAGTAAGTCGCACAGATGATGCCTACTCTCTATGAATTAGGATCCACAAAACAAAAGGGATTGTTTGCCTTGCCCCATGTGAAAGAAGATTATTGAAGGGTACCCTGCACCCTTCACAGATGCATCATTTAAGTGTCGGACCCATTTTTCTTAACTATTATTTGGATTTTTCCAAAAATTTACCGATGTTTTAGTTTAAAAAAAAAAAAAAACGATTATGAGACAGAAATTTATTGCAAAAGAAATAAATGAAGACTTGAATGACACTTTAAAAAAAAACATGAAGTATTTGGAGCTAACAAAAGACTTTATAAAATCGAGTGCAATGTCATTTTAAGATTCATATACCGACTCCATTTACTGGGATACAGTTTTGTTGTTGTATTTACCGTATCCTTTTACTAATCATCATGTCGCTTTGGACATCCGAATCAAGTGGCTACCCTCCAAAGTTTCGATATGCATGATTCAGGGATACTATTCTTGGTCTTGTTTTGAATAGAGCTAACCTTCGGTAGGGCAACAATCATAAAGAGAGTAAAAATAGTGAGATCGGATATGACCATCAAAATACCATGTCTTTGTTTTTGTGAGAGCAGCCGGACAATAACTTAGGGCAGCCAGACCACATGTATTGTCCGGCTGTCCTAAGGTATTATCCCTTTGAATTGATTCTACCTTTGGAATTTTGATTCTTTAAGCAATAGTAACATTTTCACAAGCACATGCATATTTTTAACTGATGTTGATGCTGGGGGACGTTTCATTAGAGCACTAGTAGCTGCTCATGGTTCGACAGTAGTACGTATATATTTGAATAGCAATAGCAGTAGGCGCAAAGATTTTGATGTCGGGTTTTTGTTTTTACACCAAAGATTGTCTAATCTTTTTCATTTTACCTACATTATTGGAGTAAGATTTCCATAGTATAGTATATATTTACAGGAAAACTGTGTACAATATCTGCATACATACGGTGACAAATCGCACTCTTTGACATGTGAGAGTGCGGTTAAACTTCTCTGTCATGAATAAACCTCCATCTATACACCTCTCGTTCTCTCGTAGTGAAAGCTGATGAGAGGCGTAGATACGGAGAGTATCATTCTCGTGACAGGAAATATTGTATGACGATGACACAACAAAAGCCATAGGTTAATGAGAAAAATGACAGGAAAAGAAGATGTCATATGCGATATGTGTCTCTTTTAGCAATGCAAAAAGCAGCACGCGTAACAGAAAAAAAGTGTCAAAATAACGTCGTAATCGATCTATTTTGGGGTAGTGAGATAGCTCTTATCCGAGGTCATGTCCATCGCTCTCCAGATGTTTGGGCCACCACAAACCGCCCAAAAAGTGATCCTAAAGGCCCAACATCAAGAATTGACAAGCCAGCCTTCCTTCAGCCGAATCAAATCGCAGTCTCTTTGACAGACTGATTAGACATTTGCCTCAAAGCTTACATGGAATGGAATATACATTCATGGATTGAAATCATTTCCGGATCTCACACTCCAAAGTCACAGACCCTGCTATCCGGATAATTTAATTTAAATTTTACAGTTCACGTTAGTCTCGTCCTATTGGCTCATCTCACACTCAAAATCACGCTCCATCTCTCTCTTCAACGCACTTCTCTCTCTTGAACACTCTAGATTGTTGGGTCTATCGGCTCTAGAGTGTGAGATCCAAAGAGGATCTCAATCCCACATTCATCACCACCTAGACGTTCTAGGATTTCAATAAGTCACTGTGGCAAAGGAGGAGGATTCTCTTCCCTCCTAATCTCTCTCTCCTTCCCTCCTCTCTTATTTGAAGGGTTACTGTTTAGACACGTCAACATCTTATATTAAAATTTTTATAGAGATAATAAGACAAAAGGCAATATGTAAGAGGAGGGGAGAGAAAATGATGAGAATAAGAGGGGAAAGAATCCTACTCCCGTGGCAAAGCCTCAAGCATTCAAGTCGGCTAGGAGTAGAGAATCTTGGGTATGACTGTATGCACTGGCGGAGCAACGTTAAATGCTACTCTAGGCTATATCCCAAGTAGCTTTTGGTGAAAAATAAATTTTATATGTAATTTTTATTGATCTTCAAATATAGCCCACTTCGGTTTAATTATATAAAATTATACAATACAATTTACAAGCAATCTCTTTTTCTTACATTTTTTTTTCTCATCGCTTCTTGTATATGTACAAGTTTAAATTTGTTTGAATTTTAACACGTATTTGCTTAATAATGAAATTTTTTGGCTCACCTTGTGAAATTTTTTTAAACTAGCTGATACTACGAAAAATACAATAACAAGTTTCTTTGTTTATAAAGATTTAAATCTTTAAGCTAGCCCACCCGACGAAAAATTTATAGCTCTGCCATTTGACCCTATTATTGACACATAATCAGACTTGTTAGACAATCGGATAAGAAGTTGTCATATGAACACGAATGGTGTCTGATTAATAAAAAACCAAAGGGGTGTGTGTGTTGCTGTGAGAGAACGTGCTGCAGGAGAAGGGACTATTGCTTTACCCAAGTTTGGGAACCCCACTTAGCGATTTTCCGAGTAACACAGTGACCTTAAGCATGCCAATGAACAGTAGGAGAGGCCTCTAAAGATCATCCCGGTGCTCATAACACCCGTAATATACCTTCATGATCAACTCAAAGACCGTTTAAGCAAAAGATTAAAACCAATATAAAGATTAATCAAGTCAATACCACCAAAATTACATGTGCTACTCTGGTTTTTGGCAAGTCGTGCTACCCACCAACATGCACATAAACAACCAGAGTAATATAATTCAGCATTTCTCTTGCAATGATTCCTTCTCTGTAGATGCCTCCATTTTTGAAGATTCTTTCTTTGCCCGTTGTCCGGGTCTTTTAGGACTTCTCCTTCTTTCTAAGTCGTGAGGGACGCTACAAATGAGTATTGAATCTTCAGTCTATCAGCACAAGTACTTCCTTAACAAATTTTCCGGCGTTCTGTTTCTAGCCAGACCGCCAGTTCATGAAATCCTAACATGCATTTCTTCCCCAACTTCTGCAAATATTTCGTCCACCCTTATAAAAAGAAAGAATCTATTCAAACCTTTCATATATGAATTTTCAAAACAAAAGAGAAAAGTCTGAATTGAACTTAGGTACCAAGATCATTCTTACCTGTGAGCGTCTATATTCACCTCGGCAAGCCACGTTGTTAGATAAACCTGAAAAACCATATTGATTTAGAGGTACTGAAATCCATGAAGGGAAATACCAAGCTTTGATAATTTATTATTCGACTATAGTGTGTGATTCCATTCTATTTTCACTTTGACGAATAAGTGTAACTATTTCAGACATGTTATGAATTATCTGTGTCGGTCTCAGTTCTTAAAATCAATAAAAGAAATCTTTTCAGAGCGACCCGTGTCCCTCACGCTATATATCCTGACTAGGAAATTCCACATGTATTGGCGAAATACGAAGATAAATGAGAAACAATTTGAGCACAAACATATTTTTCGGGATTACCAATTGCATTAATCAATAGCACCCATACCTGCAAAACATCATGATCTGGCTGCTGATTACATCGTGCAGATTGCATTTCGAATTTCTGATCATCCAATCTTGGATGGATTGGCTTACAAGTTTCCTCACTGTATAAGTTGCATAAACTCAACTCACCAAATTCTCCCTGATAAAGCTCATCCGACCAATCCAAACTGTTCACTGTTGGAATGTCACAACTAATTGAAAGTAATTCCACTACAACCAAACGCTGCACAGACAAAACAACAAAAAGACGTAAAATGTAACATGTAACATACAGAAATTTGACAAGATACCATAGCAGCCCAGCAGTAACAACTTACCTTCAAATTTAGCTCCAATGTAAACATCTGGACAAGCTCCTCCGCCAGTTTTTCTGAGATTGTTTCCACAATTAGAGTTTAGAATCATATGAAACTTATAGGATCTTAGCTTTACACTTTTTTTTTACTGATTTAGCTGGCTGTTTAGTGTTTTACCAACCGTACAATACCAAAGGATATTGTTGCTAGTAAAGGTAGGTTTGGTCAAAGGACCTCTGATATACTCTATTTCTCTAGCTGCCCTAACCTCTATTGTCTTTTGTCACTTGAGATTTTGCATAGTTCCCTTTACATCTCAAACTAGTTAAAAAAATGGTGGATGGCCAGAGGAAACTCATCACAAGAGTTGAACCTCTGAACCACGACATGTTCATGTACATTTGCAAAATCAAGCAGCGAAAAACCATTCTCTGTTGTGACAAAAAAAAAATGTAAAGACTGGAAAAAACCAACCATACGCACATGATCAATCAATATCACATGAAAGGATGTAAAAGTGTCGTTAACTTAACGAACCAAAGTAAGAGATAGACCAAAATGTAAAGACTGGAATTCCGCCACCATCTCCGGGGTCATTCTTATCTTCAGAACAGCTAGAAGATTGTACAAGTGGACCACTGGTTGCCCCCTTGATAAAGCATCTCATGGATCTACTAGTTTGGACCATGTGAGTTACAACGGAAACCTGGAGATAATAGTGATAAAACAAACAAAATGAATAAAACGAAAGCACCAAACGATCTCTTAAAAAATGAAAATCCTTGCTTCATTCAATATGCAATTTTACATCATAAAAATTGATAACCGCCTGAGAAGTCAAACCATACTCGTTATTTAGTAACTTATAAGTCCAAATTGTATATGAATCACTCTGACATGATCCTGAAAACTCATATGCTGTATTGACATTCACCAAAAATCAATGTCGTCGATGTTTTGAGTCAATACAACTTACAAGCACCACTTGTTGTCAATTTTAGATATCACAATTTACTAAAAATACTAAAGCAAAATTATGAAAATGCATACCATGTCCTTGTACGAGGATAAAAGCCCGCTTCGATGAAGCTCCTGAAACGAAATTAAGAAAGTATTACAACACAAGAGCAATGCTTTGATGATCAATGTTGCAAGAGTTGTAAAAGCGGTCGTGTAAAAAGCTAAAGGCTGCTTGCTTGTTAACATTACCTGCTGCTTAAATAATTTCTGGCAAGCTTTCTTTCGTATATTAGGCATATCACTCAGAACTCCCAACTCCATTGAAGGCATGTATCTGAAGCAAAACACACGCGCGCACACACACACACACAGTGAGTCAGTCAGTCACACTCTCACTCTGAACAATTGAAGCTATAAGCAAAAAGCATGAAAATTTGAAACTTTAACGGAAAAAGACATGGTAATTTAAGCGTGAAATTGAATTCCAAACATGCCCCAGAAAATCATATATTTACAGACGCAGTAAAACGCTTACTTGAGAGAAAGATACGAGTTTACGAGAGAGGTGGCGTGTGATCGTGCAGTGGAAGAAGAAGAAGCCCATTTCTGTCTGCAAGAAGATAACTTGGGCCATTGATTTCTCAGGTTTCTCTGCGCGGTGGGCCTCCACAGCCTCGCCGTTGATGCTAGCGCCGGCGATGGTGAGGGGCTTTGGGGTGCTGGGTTCCCTGGTTTTGGAGTATAAGGAGAGGAATAAGAAGAAGAAGGAGTAGCTGGGTATGGAGTTTCCCTTGCTGGGGTTTCAGTTGGATTCGCCATTGCAGGTGAGTGGAGAAGGCGGCGTAGGGTGAAGTGTGTCCTCCGCCGCACGTGAGTCGTGGCACGCTTGGAGTGCCAAATATGACAAACAGGTGTGGGGTTCATTCGCGAATATGAAAAATATACAATGTCGTTTCTACCCTTATCGATTCGCAGAACAGCAAGGGCAGTATTGACTTTCAAGTCTCATTTCAGCTCACTTTCACTACTTAGATAGTGTAATTGTTTGGCCTGAAATACAGGTTTGGGCTTAAGAATGAGTAATCTGATTTGAAAAACTATAATTCTCAGTCCAGTAATGATTTCTTAGATCAGTAAGCTTTCGACGCAAGAAAGTACTTGCCGATCGAGTCCCTATTGAAGTATGACTATGAAAGGATAAAGCTCAAGCGTGGTTCGATCGAGTCCTAAATGAATTACAATTACGAAGGAAAGGTTTAGGATGGGTTCTAATAAAATGCGAATTATCTAAGGAATCATAATTCATGCTTGATCATGCTCGATTAGATAAGGATGAATCACGTGCATAATGGACTAGGCTCAAAATCCTTGTCAAATCAAAGAAGCTGAGATTGAATAAATATTGAATCTCCGCTGAGGAAGGGATAATTAGGGAATATCCAGGTAAATGTTGAGTAGACACAATCCTATCAAGACTCTACCTCGACATGCCTGTTTATAATGAGTCATCCCTATAAATAGAAGAGGTTGTGCAATGTGAGAAACCATTTCAACTCAACAAACAACTCAAAACACTCTACGCGAAAACACTAATTACCCTAACCTTCTCATCATCAACACGTCTTCGAATTGAATAAGTAAACAACATTGAATTGACAACCAACGACATCTTCAATTTGAATAAATAAACAGCATTGGAGCCAAAACAATAAGTAAACAACATTGAATTGACAACCAACGACATCTTCAATTTGAATAAATAAACAGCATTGGAGCCAAAACAAGATGTGGAGCCAGAACAAGACAATTTAGCAGCACGTTCTGTCTCTAGACAAGTATACAATATTGCTTTTGGCCGGTTGGTTATCCATCCAAATCTCGTTTGGTGAAGAGTTATCTATTATTTCGCTCAAAGAGGTCACTCTATTAGTTTCTCATCAAAGTGAAGCGTTCTATGATCGATTACTCTCAGATGCATTTTATAGTTCAGCATTCAGACAGCTGAACCACATTCATCATATAAACACTCATCTCCTTTGAGCATCTTTGCCCTTTTCAGCATGATATTGATTCCACACACTTATATTCTCACCAATATAATTAAAGCAGCCGAACCCAGCGTACAAGATCATGACCTTTGCTGTGAATTAGTCACCTTGTCTTTTGGTTCCAGAACCCTAGGTCGAAAGGCATTCCTTCCTCGAGCGTAGTTTCTCAGGTACAAAAGTCTCCAGTGCATTCTACACTGCCACCGCATCTATTCTACTCACTCGACTGAGTTTAGTCGCATTCACTAGAAGAATGTAGTTAGCTCAATAATTATTCGCTTGCACATCACGTAAGCTTCATAATTTTTAAAGTAAACAATAACACAAAATGATTTTACAAATAAATTAATTATAGCCTAACAAATAAATAGATTAATTGATTCACGTGTATGCTAATGCTATATGGTCTACGTAGAGCAAGTATGTGGATTTTCTGTATTTTTTTGAATGTGAACATTGGATTCACATTTTTTATGAGTTTAATTAGTTTTTGTTGGAAATTTATGAGGGGAAAACTTGAAACTGAAATTGCATTTCTCCACTCAAAAAATAAATTAAAAATAAAAAAGCAATTCGGTGCACATGCATAGCACGCACAGACAAACTCGAGAGAGTAATGCAACGAAACAAAGTGGCAGAACCGAAAGCCAAATATGGGAGAAATTTTTTATTATAACGGAACATGAATGGTACATCACGTGTTTTTATGTAAATAGTAAAAAAAAATTATTTTTCAAGTTATTAACATTTTAATTCACATATCTTATTATTTGTATAATGATACATGGTATACCACCGGTTACACTGAAACATCTTTCAAATATGGCAACAAAGATTCCTCCATAACACCCCCTCAGTAATATATAATTTTGAGAAATGCTTGCCATGTTTTTATAATATATTTTTATACCATTTTAGGTGTCATTTAATGTGGATAATCACATCATTTGAAAAATTTGCAAAACCTAAGAAATGAAGAAGAAACACTCCTCGTATACCACAATCATCATTTAATTAACTAGTTTTTCTTAATTATTAGTTTATTAAATAATGAACTAAATTTTAAAAATTTAATTAATTCAAATGATATAGTTATCCACATCAAATACTACTTAAAATAGTATGAAAATGTATTTAAAAAAAAACATGGTACGAATAACATTATTCTATAATTTTTTGTTTTTCTAATTTCCCAAAAGCTGCACTGAAACAGTGAAACTTGTTCCTCATGCAAAGCCCCAACTCACCCTCTCACACTTTACGTGTCACCGCCTCCTCTCCTATAAAACCACCACCTCGCCACCTCGTCTTCCTCCATCTCTATACTTCCACTACAGTTCTCCAAGCTCTCTATCTCTCTTAAACTCTCTCTCTCTCTATCTACATCTCGTCAACGATGGCAGACCGTCCGCAGCCACACCATATCCAAGTTCGCCCTGCCCAGCCGCGCTATGGCGAGCATGAGTACGGTGAACTTGGAGCATTTGGTGGTGGAAAGATACAGCAACACAGAGGTGGCCCCTCAGCCGGCCAAGTTCTTGCAGTGATAACCGGCATTCCATTAGGTGGAACCCTACTAGCGCTTGCTGGTCTCACTCTCCTGGGGACAGTCATTGGTGCTCTCGTTGCGACCCCGCTCTTCATCATCTTCAGCCCGGTTCTCGTCCCTGCTCTCTTCGTCATCGGGCTTGCTGTCACCGGATTTCTGACCTCCGGGGCTTTTGGGCTGACTGGGCTGTCGTCGCTGTCTTGGATCACCAACTACCTCAGGAGGACACCGGTGGTGCCGGAGACCCTGGACGAGGCGAAGAGGCGCGCGGCGGAAATGGGAGAGTACGTGGGGCAGAAGACAAAGGAGTTTGGGCAGGACATCCAGAGTAAGTCCCACGAAACAAAGAGGCAAACCGGACATACTGAAAGTCGTTGAAGGGAATGGAATGGAAGATTTGAAGAGGCTTTCGACTTCTACGAACGAGGTTGCTTGTATATGAAAATGGAAGGGAAATAATGTTGTAAAACCTCTGTAGTTTTTTCTGTAATTTGATGTACGTAGCTGGCAACCTGTAGACTGGCAGTTCTCGTGTGTGTTTGCATTGTTGTGTTTATCGTATGCTCTCCAATCTATTGTATTGCAAATCTCTCTCTCGATCGAACCTATCGCGACAATGGATGAACCCGTCCGATTTCCGAGCTAGATAAATAAAGAGAACCAATAAACTCCTCTGAAACCACAATTAAGAAGTTGTATATGTCATGTTACATTTAAATGAATACAAATTCGAGAACTTATCGGAACCCGATGAAATCGGTTTTCCGGTGGTACGGCAGATCAAAGAGTTTTCATTGAGGGGGATGCCCGGATTCGTCACCACCAGCTTCGGTCTCCATGTGAGTAGGCTCGTTTGCTTCGTTAGGTATCCAAAACTTGAGAACGCTTGATGCAGCGACGAACATGGCTACTTCGTTAGGTATCCAAAACTTGAGAACGCCCGATGCAGCGGCGAACATGGCTCTGCGAGGAGCCCCCACTTCAAGCACGATGGAACTCCGATGTGACTGTCCCAGCATGCCACCTACAGAGAATACCAATTGATAAGAGTCCATATTCGATAAGTTTATCTCACCATATTTCGATTATTTAAACCGACTCCTCTCACATGGTTTCATCACGTAAGGGATTCTGAGAAATTCAATCAACTAAAATACTGGCAGTTTTTCGGAGATAAACTGCGAAATACTAGCATCAAGTGATATTCAGTAAAACGTATGGATCCTACTGCCTTAAATAGACAATTAACGCCATCAAGCATTCTATATGATAAACATATGACAAGTGTTCCAAATCCTTATGTTTACTGTTAAAGTTCTTGAAGTTCAAAGGATCCAAATTCTTTGAAGTAGCGAAGGTATCGATTATCATACATTGACAGATACCGCAGTGATTCTGGTAGGAAAACAACGCCACAGAAATTAGAAGTTAAATAATGAATGAAAAGTTAAAAAAAAAAAAATCACCGTTTGGGGTGCAGATTTCCGTGGATTTGTGCCCTATACCCTGACCCGGACCATGCCCCTTCAAGATTTTCTTTGATTTGGCCCTCGTATTCTTGGTGTGGGTCTTAGATTTGTGCTGCAGGTGGGTTGGATCCCCCTTCGTCAACTCGTTTCCATGGCGGAGTCACTTTCCTCGATGGTTTCGGTGGATGCACTGACTTGTGCTCTCAAATCTGGCGGCTCGGCTTGTGCGGTTCGACTTGATCTGGTGGCTTGGCTTGTTTGTCTCGATGCGGTTCGGCTTGTGCGTCTTGGACTTGACGGCTCCGCTTCTGTTGCGGCTGCTCTTATGGCTTTCGATGCGTGGAAGCCGGCTCCCCACGGTCCGGAATGTGTAGGTGGCCTAGGCTTGAGTGCCTTATCCCACACTGTAATGAGTTGAACAACGGATCTCTTCTCGATGTAGTCTAGTTGTGTTCTACTCGCATTATGTGCACCGTGGTGGCGCTGTTGTTTTGGCTAAATTGGTCTTCGCTTTTATACGTTGCGTGTTGTTAGTTTCGTCTGTCAACAATGACTTGATGTTGTCTCGCCCTAACACGATGACTTTTTGTGGCCTCGCATTTCAGCAATGACCATTGTGGCTGCCTGTATTTCTCTGTTGTTGCTATCGTTTATTGTGACAGATATGTACTGATAGCACTTGTGTGCTTGGCGATTATATGTTTGCGCTTATGGCTGTATACTAGGGATTTACTTTTAATTGTCTGTTTATGCAAATTCACTCTAGATCAATTTATTGGTCACTGAAGCTATGTACCTAATGACACCCTTGTAATTATTTGTGTTGATTAATGAAATACTACGCTATCGTTTCCTGTCAAAAAAAAAATTACTACGGTCGTGTAGTCCCACATTCAACTCCAAACAAACAAATACATATTTCTTCAATTAACAATAGCAGGGTGAGGGCGAGCCTTGATGCAACATAAAGATTACTCCTTTGTGATCTAAAGGTCACGGGTTCGAATAGTTAAAACAGCATCTTTGCAAAGTAAAAATAAAATTGCATAGATAGGTGTGCCCCCAAATCGGCGTAAAACAGATAACCTTGTTAGCTTGAGATTGCTTTTTAACAACAACAGGGTCCAATTTAACAACATAAAACCGTCTTAAGCAAATATTTCAATGTAAAAACAAAATCATCAACCGCTCGAATCAAGGCACGCTGTATACTAATTCTTCCGGTTATGCAAAAAATTCAAGATTATGATAACCGATCGAAGAACGAATTAGGCATGAAAAAAGGGCGAGATGTGGAGCTCTGTCATCGACGTCTTCATCCTTGTGACGGGAGGCACACGGAGTCTCACTCGAGTTTATACTTTGTCGGGTTTATAAACGGGTCACGATATTTCAAACCCGAATCTTTATGTGGACGTGGACGTTCTAAAAATGGGCCGAATTATTTGGGTAAAGCAAGGGTGCATTGGGCCCAAGCTCTGCGGCCCTAAGTTGTAATTTAACACCGCAATAAAGCGAGATGAAAATTGTGTTACATCTAAACGTTTATAATTAATTATCACTTTTGTCTCGTTTATGTTAAGATATTTGAGAAAACTGAAAAAAGAATTAAGAGAATACTTATGAAGAAAGTTGAGGTTCAAGACAATCTGGCCAATCGACTCACAATCCCCAACGCCCAATTGCCCTTGCACCTTCCTCCCTCCCTCACAACTTTATTCCACCATGACTGTGTGCCATATGTCTTGATGCCCACATTGTTCGCGGAATTCCCGTAGTAGCTTCTTTGTCGCACACCTTTCTTTGTCTCATAACTTATATGACTGTCCCTGACCCATAAATTCTTAAGGTACCTTTGTCCAATCCAAAATGATTGTCCCAAAATCTTCGATCTTCGATGCCTTGCACATTCTTACCTCCAATGCACTTTCTTCATCGCAAAAACTCCATGATTGTCCCCAAAAATTGTTATTATCCACCATTATTGTCATCCAACCTTTATTTTTGTTCTACGAGCTTGTACCAAGAAACTCATGGTGAGCATAATTTATGGGAAATAATGTTTTCATATGGCATGGTGGGATGAATTCCATCATAATACCACCTGCTAAGTGAGAAATTTATTGTTTTCACTCCATGAGCGAGGGAAACATTATCAAGAATGTACAAAAACTTTTTTCAATTGATGTCCCGATAAATTTTGAATTCGTCGTAAAAATAATAAGTTATAATCTTAAAAGGCGCTCTCTTTTTCTATTTAAACAATTGAGAAGGTTAGAGTTAGATTTGGTCGCATTAGAGACTTGAAGTTGGAAGCGACATGGTAACATACGACATATTGTCAAATTTATTAAGTTGGCGATGAAGGTTACTATCGACACGGTTAAGATGCTTGTACCATTTACACGAGGAAGATTATCGATGTTCTATTTCAAGCCATTTGTTGTTGGAGACAAATTGGCACCCAATTCTTTGATTATCGAGATTATCAAGCAGAGAGACGAGAGTGATTGGAGTCGAGATTTCCATTGTTGCCGCAATCAACTTGATGGTGACAAATATTTCTTTTCTCAAAAGGAGTAAGGTGTATGTCCCCCCTCTTTGTATTTCGTTTTTCTTGTTCTATGAGGGGTAAGGTTTTTGTTCCCCCCTGACTAGGTGTAACTTCCGTTTTCTTATCAATATATTTACCTCGTGCCGCCTAAGTTTCTCAAAAAAAAAAAAACTTGATGGTGACAAATGTTTTCGATTTATACGGTGACATTATTGTTGAAGTGCTTCAGGTTCCTACAAATGTAGCTACAAGAGGCAGTGATTGTGGAGCTCCAACAGTGCTGCCGGGGCCTAGATGTTGCCGTGGATAGTCTGGTTGGTTGTCATGGTGATGGTTTCACTACTTTGGTAACCGATATGGATAATGTTAGAACTTTACCCTAAAACATATATACAACCAAACAACTAAAAATTAAATAACCTCAGAATTTAGGAAGTCGAATATTAGTTACATGGGTTAATAGCAACATTCGCGCGATTGGCAAGAATACAAGGTTGCCACACGCTCTACTCTTCAGTGATCCATCCAATGATCTAAAGATAATTCACACAAACAAGTATAAAGATAATCTTCTAATTGGTTACCACAAGTGCACAGTACTAGCACAAGCCCACAAGTTTAGATCTACCACAAATACGATAGACGCAACGAACATAAACTAGGCACACGTATAATGTCACCACCAACAAGCAAGACTACATCCAATCATTGCTAACAAGTGATGCGACATCAGATGTTACGCGCTAGACGCGGTAGAAAAAAAAAAACTAATGAAGGTTTTTATGTTAGTATAAGAACGAAAATTGCCATAGAACCAATATGAACAAGCGAAATAATACAACACTAGCCCTTCTTTCCTTCTACTATTATTCTGATATTTTCAAAGAATGCTATTTACACCTTCTTTCGAATTATCCCAACTTTGAATCGTTAGCCAACCATTAATTAGTACCTAATCCAAATTAGTCCCCACTAAATCCCTGCAACTTTATACATTCAGGTGTCTTTCCTCCACGCAGTAAGGCATGACAAGAAACTCTTGACTTCCGTTGGGTCACGCAACGAGTACAAAGCCTTGGTCTCCTTTGCAGTGGATGAAACAACAATAGGGAAGCCTCTTCCAATTCTCCTTATAGCCTGTAAAAAAAATCCACATGAAGTTAATCATGATAATTAGCATATAATTGTTGTCAATAATTATAGGTTAAATAATGTATTCAATCTGTAAGGCCTTGTCGGACAGGGAAGGCCGTTGGCCAGTAAGGATAGCCGGACGACCGGCTGTTCCCACAAGGTCTCTCTCTCTCTCTCTCTCTCTCTCTCTCTATATATATATATATATATATATATATGCACCTCAAAAGCATCTTCATCAGTATTGTCATCTCCAATATAGATTGGGAGAACATCAGTGGAGCTGCCGAACCCTAATGTGTCAAGCAAATATTGCAAGGCTCGACCTTTGTTCCAGTCAATTTTTGGGCGTATTTCCATAACCTATTCGAAAAACTATCAAAATTTAGAAGGATTTAATTGGGAAAGAGAACGTCGACAAATTAATCAAACAAAATAAAAATAAAAATATCAATATACCTTTTTTCCTCCTGATATGCGAAAGTTATTGTAATTTTTTATCAGAGTTTCCACCATCCCTTTAAGTGTGTCTACTTCCTGCATTTTTTGATTAACCATGCAAATACAATTTAGCTTCTAACTCTGTGGAAGTTGTTAGATAATTAAATATATAATCATCTGTATTAAGAGATATAATGTGTTAATTAACCTCTTCTTTGACGCATCGGTAGTGAACAGAGATGCAGAATTTATTATCTTCAACCACGGTACCTTTTATACCTTTTGTTTCTTCTTTTAACAGCTTTATTATCTGCATGCAAGTTATATATCGAATAACAAATGAGCTTCTTTAGGATGCGATTCATGTGAACCAAATAATTAAGGGCTCGCTTGAAAGTCTTTTTTAAATGACTGAAATTGCTTTTAGAGAATATTTATGCGTTTCAAAAGCACTTAAAGTGTTTTTTACAAGAAACATCAGTTATGTGCTTCTTCCAGGAAACACTTAAAGTGTTTTTTTAATGATTTACTTGCATTCTTATCAATGATTGGTTCCAAAAACATTTTTACTAAAAACGATTTCAGTCATTTTAAAAGCACTTCTAAACGAGCTAATTTCTTTACTTCTACTATTTCTGTGGACTTACCTTTGCAATGGTAGGCAGAAACTCGAATGCTGGACGAAAGTTAACATATTCATTTCCCTAAAATATTAACAGAAAATTAGATATAATAAAGCAATTAAGTGGAAAAATGTACTGAAATATTAATTTAACCTACTTTTGCGTCAGTAGTTCTAGATTGATGCTTGTGATAGCTGTATTTTGAAGAGCCTGAAGGGGTCGATATATCCATCCCGTGGCTTCCGGCATAGTAGATATTGTCTAATTTCACAAAATCATAAACCTAAAACCATGTGGAAATAATATTTATATGCACACGCAAGGTATATGTAAGAAAAAAAAAATTAAAGAAACGAATTTTTGACACGAAATATAGGTACGAAAAGTTTACTTTATCTCGACATCTTCCAGAGATTATTGCAGTCGGGAAACAACGGGCAACTTCATCTACTGCTGAACGCATCTGCAGTAATATCAATTTCCAAATAACATGTAACTTGTAATACAAGAAACTAAATAAACGTGAATATGAACAGTATTCAACTCCGCAAATGTACATACAACTAATTAGTAACTGTTATTCGAACTCCAAAATTCATTTTCGGTTCTTCGTTTCATAGGTGAAATTTCGATTATATGATAGATTACCTTGCCTGTCATAAAAGCTTTATCAGGATCTTGCACGATACGGGAGATAGTGCCGTCATAATCCAGAAACACAACGATATCTTCTCCCTTCGCTGCGCTCATCATCTGTCCAAAAGCATCCAAAGCAGATGGATGCTTTGTCTGCAGCATTGAGCCAGTGTAATATTAAACACAGATCGTATTTAATTAATTAAACTTAAGACAGAATTAGTCGTATGAAGTTACCAGCCATGAAGTATAAAAATCCGCAGATGGTCCTGCATGATCGTCGTATCTAATTGCTTTGGACAAGGATTCCATGTCCTCTACGTATTCCATTCCGGCCAGCTAGTAGAAAACTAGCTATACACAAAGACTACCAAAACAACAGAAAACTTGGTGAAATATAATTCATATTTATACCTATTAATACTATTGTTCGTCAAACCTATATAGGCACCTAAATACCAACGTCACGCTTAATTAATTCGACATTTAGTGTTCAATCTGTCTTAATGAATTTTCCATAATTACCTTTAAGCCATATGTTCACTCGAAAATCCAAATAGATCTCAGAATCACAAATTCATAAGATTTGGTATTGAAAGCATTTTTTTTTTGCAATATTAAATCATAAATTTTAAAAAAGTTGAGGTTCCACCATAAAACCAAATATCAATGTAGGGAGTAGCTCAACCTCTTATAAGCCCTTGCATGGTTTGGTCCGTCACCTCACACGCCCTTTCACGTGCAGCAAATTTTCAAACCTAACACTTGAACAACACAAATAGGATGATGTGGAGCACGTGTGGCTATTGGGGCTTCACAAATGAGTCAACCTGCTCTGACACCATGAAGAAAGTTGATATTCTACCATAAAATCAATTAACAATATGAGGATTAGCTCAACCTCTTATAAGCTCTTGCATGCTTTGGTCCCTCACCTCACAATGCGACATGTTACGCATGCATACTAATAACTGAGCATATACCTTTATGCTAAAAAAGCCCCAACATTTACGTATGATTTGTTTTCCATGGGAAAGAAAAGAGGATTCTGCACGGATGTAGTTAACTAAGGATTCCAGCCGTCATAGATGCATATGATCTTGTATCTGTTTCCCACAAAGCACAAACCAGAAGAAAATTAACAGGATGAACACGCAAAGAACATACAAAATATAGATTAAGCAGCTGATTATATATCAAGCATTGAAACGATCAATCCAAACATGCGAGTCTTAATGTATACATGCATACTAGTCTCAACACAAACTCCTTTCGAACTTGTGACCTATTTCAGTGTTGAACTAAAAACCGTACACGACCGCGCCAACATGCATACATATATGGAGAACTAAAGCGAGACACATAAGGCAAACTTTGCAGAGAGATATCTAAGGCATGGACAAACAAACAAAGAGCATACCTTGATCGACTACCAGAATATTGGAGAAACTGTTGAAAAAAAAGTTTAATTATGTATGATCGATCCCCAGACAATATTGAAGTTTATATATCATAGTGTTTTGTTTTTGCAAGTAATGCATAGATCTTTTGCCCGGGGATACTTGGCCTTAAATGACCAAAATATCCTTTGATACAAGACATGAACAACTAAAAAAAATACTACAATTACTAAAAAGGATTCTTGTGGAACAAGGTACATTTTTGGGTGACTTTCTATATTGTGTCACGCATCAAATTTTGAAAAAGGATTTAAGTGGGATATTTTGTTTAAATTCCTTATGTGTCACATGTCTAGGGATATTCCATTACCATATCAAAGAAAGATCATGCAGGATTCTTATTGATTTCTTGCCCAGTGCGAATAGATACAAGCCAACATTCTGACCAGATTCCCCTTTTTCTCCGATGTTAACTAGATTCTTGGTTTGATGCAAGAGTGAACGCTCTTTCTCTTTTAAATAAATTGTAAAACTTACAAAGTAGTAAGAATTTCTGCACTGGACCATAAATTTTGACTTTAGTTTGTATAGGCTAAAATCAAACTCACTATGTGAGTCGCAAAATTTGAGTTCAATAGAAGAGAGTTGAGTGTAGTATATGATTCTCGCGAGTTCGAATTTTATAGAATCGTGTTATAAGAAGCGAACTCAGGTAGTCTGAACTCTACATATGAAAATCAAATCAGCATAAACTATTGTGGAAAACCGAGTACAATTACGTAAAAGACTCTAGTATGCTTTATTTTTGTTTTGTTGACAAAACTCTAGAATGGCTCAAGTCATGTAAAACTAAATTAAATAAATAATTTATCAACTAGTTTTTAGTCTTGTGATATATACTTCTTTTTCAAACCCATTGAAATATAATTCATATTTAACCCATTGATGCTATCGGTTGTCAAACCTATATAGGCACTTAAATACCAATGTCATGCTTTATTAATTTGACATTTAGTATTCAATCTGTCTTAATGAATTTTCCATAATTACCTTTAAGCCATATGTTCACTCGAAAATCCAAATAGATCTCAGAATCACATATTCATAAATTTTGGTATTGAAGCCTTTTTTTTTTTTTTTTTTTGCAATATTAAAGCATAAATTTGAAGAAAGTTGAGGTTCCACCATAAAATTAAGTGGCGCAATATGGGAGTAGCTCAACCTCTTATAAGCTCTTGCATGGTTTGGTATGTCATCTCACACGCTCTTTCACGTATGGCGAATTTTCAAACCTAACACGTGGACAACACAAACGAGATGACGTGAAGCACGTGTGGCTGACGGGGTTTCACACATGGGCCAACCTGCTCTAATACCATAAAGAAAGTTGAAGTTTCACCATAAAACCGATAGACAATATGAGGAGTAGTTCAACCTCTTATAAACCCTTACATGCTTTGGTCCCTCACCTCACAAAATTAACTATGCGACATGTTACGCATGCATACTAATTACTGAGCATATACCATGAAGCTAAAAAAGCCCCAACATTTACTTATGATTTGTTTTCAATGGGAAGAAAAGAGGATTCTGCACGGATGTAGTTAACTAAGGATTCCAGCAGTCATAGTTGTATATGATCTTTAATTTCGTTTCCTCTCAGATTCTCTTTCACCGACAAATTGCATCTGTTTCCCACAGAAAACAAACCAGAAGAAAATTAACAGGATGAACACGCAAAGAAAATAAAAAATATAGATTAAGCAGCTGAATATATATCAATTTTTTATCATCAATCCAAACATACGAGTCTTAATGTATGCATGCATAATATTCTCAACACAAATTCCTTTTCGAACTAGTGACCTTTTTCAATACTGAACTAAAAAGCGTACGTACACGACCGCGCCAACATTCATATGTATATGGAGAACTAATTTTGAATCGAAATATCTAAATAATAAGAAATTCGCTCTTGACAGTGATATATGTTGTATATGTAAATCCTAAATATAAAAATATGCAGAATTTGTCCATAAACATGAAAAATACTAGAGCGAGACACCTATGGCATGCAGAGAGAGATCTAAAACATGAACAAACAAAACAAAGAGTATATATACCTTGATCGACTACCAGAATATTGGAGAAACTGTTGAAAATAAAGTTTAATTATGTATGATCGATCCCCAGACAATATTGAAGTTTATTTATTAGTGTTTTGATTTTGCAAGTAATGCATAGAAACTTATTTTGCACGGGGATACTTGGCCTTAAATGACCAAAATATCCTTTGATACAAGGCATGGACAACTAAAAAAAAACTCCAATTACTAAAAAGAATTCTTGTGGAACAAGGTAAATTTTTTTTTGGACATTTTTGGGTGACTTTCTATATTGTGTCACGCATCAAATTTTGAAAAAGGAACTAAGTGGGATATTTTATTGAAATTCCTTACGTGTCACATGTTTAGGGATATTCCATTACCATAAAAGTCGTGGGATTCTTATTGATTTCTTCCCCATATGCCAAGAGATGCAAGCCAAAATTCTGACCAGATCTCCCTTTTCTTCGATTTGAACTAGATTCTTGGTTTGATGCATGAGAGCCATGATAGGGAATTCGAACATGATTCCAATTGTAAGAGTGAACGTTCTTCTCTTTTAAGTAAACTGTAAAACTTACAAAGTAGTAAGGATTTCCACACTGGACCATAAATTTTGACTTTAGTTCGTATAAGCTCAACCCAATCACTATGTGAGTCGGGAAATTTGAGTTCAGTAGAAGAGAGTTGAGTGTAGTATATGATTCTCGTGAGTTAGATTTTCATAGAATTGTGTTTTAAGAATCGAACTCAGGCAATTTAAATTCTATATATGAAAATCAAATCAACATAAACTATTGTGGAAAACCAAGTGCAATTACGTAAAAGACTCTAGTATGCTTAATTATTTTTTTTTTTTTGTTGTTGACAAAACTCTAGAATGGCTCGTGTCATGTAAAGCTAAACTAAATAAGGATTTGTTTAGATGTGCTTTTAAAATGACTGAAAGCGCTTTTAGAGAAGAAAAAAATTTGGTTCCAAAAGCACTTAAAGTGCTTTCTGCAAGAGGCACCAGTGCTTCTTCTAGGAAGCACTTTAAATGCTTTTCCAGAATTTACTTGCATTTTTACTAATAATTGGTTCTAAAAATATTTTCACCAAAAACGCTTTTAATCATTTTAAAAGCACATCCAAACGAGTTCTAAATAGTTTATCAACTGGTTTTTAGTCTTGTGGCTGGTTTGGTATTGCTATGCTTTGAAAAAAATTGCTCTTACTGTGCTGTGAGAATAAGCAGCTGTAAAATAAAACAGCAGATTGTTTGGTAAACTTTTTTGTAAAAGTGCTTTTGAAATGAAAAAAAAAGCAGTATTATAGTATTTGATAAAATTTTATACAAAACATATGTGAAATTTTTTTTTAAAAAAAAACTTGTTTTTCAAAGCTAGGTTTTGCAGCTTTGTGTTTTTGGCTTTTTTTTTCACCAAAAATTGTGAAAAAAAAACTGAAGTTGAATGTTTACCAAACATAAAAAAATTCCTAGTTTTTTTTATACCCACTTTTTTCAAAATTATCTCAATACCAAACCAGGACTTATTTTTCGAACTGTGGAAGTAAATGAAAAGTTTCGAGAAAAAAAATGCATTAAAAATAAAAAATAAAAAAGTAAAAAAGGAATTAGGCCCTATTTTGGCAACATAAGGGCCCAACTATATGGGGCCTATGGGCATGCAGATGAACACGACGTCGTTTCAACTTAGCGCTTCCCTCCCTGAAACGGTAACTTGCGCCGCGTCTCCGTCTCTCTCTGCATCTCTCTCGATGGACTCGTACACTGCACTGCTGGAGAAAACGCGGGTTCCCCAACCGTCGCTCCAGAAATACGCCGTGATCTCAATCTTCTCGAAGCTCCGATCCGCCCCGAAGTACTTAGACTCCGACTCCGAACCCGGAAGAGAAGCCATTTCTCAATGCCTCCACTCCACCTCCCCCTCCGTCGTCGACCAATCGGTTCGCGAGCTTTGCAGCCTCGTAGCGGACTCCAAAATTGATATCTCCCGCGGGTTTCTGGAACTCCAGTCCGCACTCGAAGGGTCCGCCCCGAAATTCGTCGATCTTTTCGTCAAAGGTTTGGGCTTTTTGGTTCGGTTTGGGTTTCAGAGGACCAATGGCAAGTGGTCGTTTAGTTCCGCGGCGGAGACTCATCCGTTTGTTAAGGTACATTGGATTCAATGGTTTAAGACCGTGTTTGGTTGAAAAGAATTAATCTTTCTTAGCTCTCGACTTTGCGGAATGAATTTTGGAATTTAACGATTTAATGTAATTTGAATTCAGTTCTGGTTTATTGGGAAAGTTGAGGCAACCAAACAGAGTCTTACTGTTTGAATGTTTTGATTGCGCCCATTTTTTGAATTTTGTAAGAATGCTGTTAAGTGAGTGATGGAGTTGGAATCTTGATGGTGTGTTTTAATGGTTGACAGATTCTGTCATGCCGATCGGATGCTGAGTCGGAACTTGTGCAGCAGGTTTTGCTGTTTATGGCAAAGAATAAGCAGTTGGGAATGGTGGGAATATGTGACTTCTTAAAACCCTTTTTGAATTATTCGATTTTAAGGATACCTTTCTCAGAGACTTCGGCCTTGTTTGCAAGGCATCTAATATCGTCGATGGCCTCTCTTTGTTGCTCAATTCCTCTTGATGCAGTGCCTGTCTTGAAAATGTTGACAGACTGTCTCGTGTATGCTCCACTCAGTAATTCTGAAGTAAGTTTACTTGTTAGGCATATTATGGTATATATTGGTTTCTTCTGCTTTTATTGGAGACGGATGGCTGGGTTTGACTGTTTCCTCTTGGCTTGATGCTAATTAGGTTAATTATTGAAAATTTGCAGGATTTTAGGAATTTTATATATTTTGCGGAATGCATGGTCGATGCATATACAGTGGTTCTGAGGAATTTGGCTGGAACTGGATTGGTATATTCTTAGCCCTTTCATCATTCTTTTTTGTGTCTTGGTTGATTTTTTCCTTTCTCTTCTCCTATATAACTAAAGATTAACACATTTGTTCCTGTCCTTGTTGGCAGCTGATCACTGAGGCTCATCACTGTGGTTTGGAACTGTTTGATAAAATTCTTTTAATTTCTTCAGCTGGCCACATGCACTCTGGTTTGATTGAGCCCGTAGTTGAAATGTCCAAGCACTTATTGATTACCCAGAAAGATATTGGGTTGCCTTATGTGCCTAAAGTATCATCAGCTATGCTTACGTTATTTATTATCCTCGTTCAGTCAGAGCTTGAGCATGAACAACTATCTACATTGAAACTTCTCCACCTTCTTTTGAAGTGGAAGTATGGAGACGGTATGCTTTAATTTTTTCTTGAAACTTTGATAATATCTACGTTTTGCAGTTTTTTTATAGGTCTTGGTGTATGTAGGAATATATTAGGAATTGTTAGCCATCTTATTTTACTATCACTGTCATGTGTTACTCAATGAGCAAGAGCTTATGCTTTTCTTATTGAATGACTTCACATTGACTAGGATCCAACTTTTATTTATGTATTTATTTGTTTTGTAATAAGAAAGAAATGTTCATTTTGGTGGTTGTGTTCTCAACTGGATGCCATTCCCACATTCAATGTTTTGAACTTTTTGCTTATGTGAATTTTTTTTTTCCTCTTGTAGATTATGTTGTTAACAGAACTGCACGTCCTCTGAGCGAGGAGCTTTTATTCATATTCCCTGTCATTAGCCTACTGTCATCTACTTCTAAATATGTCAAAGGAGCAGCAACAGATGTGCTTGTCCTGTTACAAAATCTCTTAGTAACAGTTTTGATAGAACCAAAGGATAAACCAGCAATTGAAGCAGGATATCCATCTCTAAGCACACCTGGATCTATTGTTTTTAGAATCTTACAGCATCTATGGTTTCAGGTGTGTATTTTCTTTTTCTCTCTCATTGTTGGAGTTACTTTCTTAGTTGAAGTAAGGGTGTTGTAATTTTCTTGCAAATCAAAGTATCCTTTGATTTTTTATCTTGTTGTCTTCGTAGCCCCTTCTTAAAATAAGAGAAATTATTTTTTGTCCGTATCATATGTAGATTGAAATTATTATAAAAGTTACAGAAAACTGCAACTCTTTTCTAGCAAATGATAATTGGGTTTTATAAATTTCTACTTTTTGCTTTTCAGGATCCTTCATTGTCGAGTTTCTTAAATTTTGCTTCTAGTCGTGGAACTGATGGCAAAGAGATTCATGATGTGTCAAGATCTTGGCTATCTCAATTACGAGAGTACACTTTATGGATTGTTGACAGACGAAAGTCTTCTCTATCTCTCTCCCAGTCTCAAGAGAGATTCGTTGCTGGTAAATACTTTGGGACCTCTTCCAACTTTGGTGCATTTGTCTTGATCATTACTTAACATTTGCATCATATTCACGTATTCCCCACTGCTCGTTCTTGTAGGAATGCCCTTGTTACTATGTGCAATTGCTGGGGTGTTAGTGATGCATGAGTTACTTGGGAGTACTGCTCTAGATTCATTGGCTGCCATTGCTACTATGGATCCTAAAGTAGGAGCTCAACTGTTGCTGGCTATCCTATTCTACAATAACATATTCACTAGAAAAGATATAAGTCACCATGGTATGTTGGTGAGTTTTCATTTCGTATCCTGGATTCCCTGTGTCTTATTAAAATAGGCACACTTACTTTTCTATGTGGCTCTCTTTTTCTCAATTTTGTTCATAATTACTTTATTGAACTGTTGCTGTAGCCCAAACTTTTGACAACGCTTCCAGCACCTGCTTCACATTCTATGATGATTCCTCTTGTTGTTCAGACTATCTTGCCAATGCTTCAGAAAGATGCTAAACCGTACGTACTACGTACCATTCTGGAGGATTTTTCTTTTTTATTAATCATTTTAATTTTGTTTGAAATCCTTCATTTGATGTTCAGAACTTTGTATGCGACAGCCATTCGTTTACTTTGCCAGACTTGGGAGACCAATGACCGTGCCTTTGGGAGTTTGCAGGTAAGATTTTTCTATTTTATTTCTCATTTTATATTGCTGATTTGTTCTTATGGTTTTCCATTTCTTCTTCTCTATATTAGGGAGTGTTGCTTCCAAAGCGGCTCACTGAATTAAATTCTGAGAGAGATATATGCATCAGTATGGCTGCATCAATTCGGGATGTTTGCAGAAAAAATCCTGATAGGGGTGTGGACCTCATCCTGTCTGTTTCGGTATGGTTCTCTGGATGCTGTTTCTTTTTATTTTCTCTATGCATTCAGTTCTAAGGTGTCTTCTCATTGTCTTTGAATCAACAGGCTTGCATTGAGAACAAAGATCCTATAATTCAAGCTCTTGGTTTTCAAAGTCTTGCCCACCTTTGTGAAGCTGACGTAATTGGTAATTCTGTTGTCTGTTAACATGTTTATTTCTGTTCTTGAACTAACAAAAATGACTGATCCTCTTGCCCACCTTTTTCAAGCTGATGTAATTGGTAGTTCTGTTGTCTGTTAACTAGTTTATATCTGTTCTTGAACTAACAAAAATGACTGATCCCTGCAAAATTTATTTTCTTGGGCAAGACTAATGTAAAAGTTCTCGTGGCAATGAGATTCACATTTTAAAGTTCAGGGACTAGCAAGAGATATTCTAGGGCATTAGTTCAATTTACCTCATTTTAAACTATTTTTGTCTTTCAAATGAATTACAGTAAACTCTAGACAAATTTTCTTGTTCAGATTTTTATACAGCCTGGGATGTCATCACAAAGCATGTTCTGGATTACCGTGCAGATTCAGTTCTTGCTCATAGGTAAGCGCACATGTACAGAGTCCTACTTTTACGTTGTGCATCTGGTTGACAATAGCATAAAGCACCTCCATGTTGCTAGAACTACCTTCTTTTTTTTTCCGGAAAGTTAAGGCTAGATGTTGAGTTCAGGAGTTCAACTCCTAGACAGAGTCCCTCAGTGTTTTCCAATCTAGATGAAATTGACTTGTATATACCTGAGTGTTGGGAGTGATAATATCACCAATATTAATGACTCCAGTTTTTATCCAAATGTCAAAATTGGTTATTGTTCTTTTAGTTCTGCTTTTTAATTTTTGCGGATACAGGGTTATAGTTTTGATAGTCTTCAATAGTCTTTCAATTATCTCTTAAATTGTAATCATACTTATAGCTCTTTAATATCTGCTTGATGGCAGCGTTTGCCTTCTTCTGAGGTGGGGATCAATGGATGCTGAAGCACATCCTGAAGTCTCAAAGGATGTCTTGCAAATCCTGTGGAATGTTAGCTTGTCTGCTCACCCTGGTCTGGAGTCACAATGGGAAAAGGCAAGGGCCTCTTCCTTAGAGGCCTTAGCACAATATGAGGTAAGTTTTCTGAATGGATGCAACTATATATTAACCTTGTCCCAGTTCTGATAACCAGGTTATCATAAATCTTCTTGGCAACTTATCTAATACCAGCATCTTTTTTATATAGTTTATCTTTGGTATATAGTCCTTACAGGTTTTTCTTTTATGTTATGCAATGTCTTCCTTCCTAGATATCGTATATTGAACAAAACATTCAAGATTTCAAGAACATGAGCACAGACCTACTTTTCTCTGAAGCAAATATTACTGTACTCAGGGCTTTGGAAGAACTTCAAGTCAAGGTCATAACTTACGAGCATCTGTAAGCAATACATTTTCTCTAACCCTACCCTTGTCTAAATTTTTTGTCTACCCTGTCACTTCCGTTTAAGTGCTGAGAATCTTTTCTTTTGTGCTTTAGTACAAGGCGGAGATTAGTCAAGGAGAAAAGAGTTTTGGGAAGTAAGATCGAGAAGCTACTGGATGTGTTTCCACAGGTGATATTTTCTTCAGGTATAAAGAGATTGGTGTCTTATAAGTGTTTTTGTAAAGAAAAGTTGGTGGACACATACAAACAATTGGCACACACGAGTCCTCGTTACTTTTGGATTGTTCAGTAAAGGGAAGGTCAAACTTACTTTAATCCATTGTCTTTTTGGATGGAAAGTTGTACTTCAGAAACTACAACATGATTCCTTGTGTTCATTAAATCCTGATGTGCTCTTGTTATTGAATAGCATATTTCCATCTTTCTCTTGAGTCTGAGCATATGACATTACATTTTCAGGGAAAAAAAGTAACGCTAGAGAGCTACCTGGTGCAGCCCTGCTATGTCTTTCCTTTACTCCCAAAGATGTAAGCACCGTAGGGACATCAAGGGTAAGATAATATCACCCGTATACAACTAGCACCCTTATTCTTCTCTTTGCTGTGCTATAAATCTCCATTATTATTGTGTGTATAGGGATTCCGAGATACACATGCTGGATATGAGAAGGCATTGGTGGAACTAGCTTCATCCATTCAGCTTTCAAGAAATATTTTTATTGCCCTTATTTCACTGCAATCTTGGAAGTCCTTTGTGCGACGTTGGCTGGGGGCGGATATCTCATCCTTTGATACTAAAGTCTCCTCTGTTGTCTTGGATAAAACTGCTAAAGCTGCTAGTGATATTCTGAAGGTTCACTGTCTTGTTTTGCTTTATGTGTACAGAATTTACAATCTAATTATTTGAGCCTGTGCTGAATTTCCTTCTATTTTGCTTTATCTAATGTCCAGAGTATGATAAAAGCAGCAGAAGAGGCTATTCCTAGATCTGCTGAAAATATTGCACTGGCTGTTGGTGCACTTTGTGCGGTAAGAGCAGGTCTCTCATGCTTGAATTTTATAGTTACTATGCCTCTTTACTACGTCTCACATGCTTTGTTCAGCCTTAAGTTTTGCCTATGTTTGCTGTTTGTTAGGCCTTGCCTTCATCTGCTCATACTGTTAAATCAGCTGCCTCAAAATTTCTGTTGAAGTGGTTGATCCAGCCTGAACATGAACACCGCAGATGGTCTGCTGCGATTTCTCTTGGATTGATCTCAAGTTGCCTACATGTAACTGACCATAAGCAAAAGTTTGAGAATATCACTGGACTTGTCGAGGTTTGTAAGTTTTATCTGTTTTTTTTTTTTTTATAATTTGGTTTTGATCTGCCTATGAATCATCTGAGACCAGAAAAATAATGTTTATAGTTACCTTGATAAGTAGGCATTGGAATAGTTTTGTGCGATTTTCTGCATGTTTTTTTCACTGTAAGTGCATGATTTTAGGTTATGTGTACAAGCAATAGCACCCTTGTTAGAGGAGCTTGTGGGGTTGCCTTGGGTTTTTCTTGCCAAGATCTTCTGACTAGGGTTGATGCTACTGATAGATCTGACATGAAAAAGGAAACAGGCAAGATGTCAGAAACAGACTTGCTTGGTACGATAGTTAAGGCGTTATCCCTGGTGATAGGTCAGCTCACTCAGTTTCCATCTGATGTTTTGGAAAGTCTGTCTGCATATTTCCCACCTGGCACTTTTGGTATAGATGTGAATACAACTTCTGAATTGTCACATGAGAACTCTGCTGACTTCCTCGAAGATATCTGGGGTGTTGCTGGACTTGTTCTTGGTTTGGCAAGTTCTGTTGGTGCAATGTATCGGGCTGGGGCACATGATGCTGTTCTTAAGATAAAGGGCTTAATTGTTTCATGGATTCCACATATGACTACTCTGGTTCAAGGGTCTGGGTCTTGCTCTCGGGGTTCTGAGATAGTCTTATCAGTAGGGTCCTGTCTTGCACTTCCAATTATAGTGGAGTTCTGCCAAAGAGTAGAACTGATGGATGATAATGAAGTACATCATTTAGTGAATGGCTATAAAGAGCTCATTTCTGAATTAGTCTCTGTCAAAAAATCTGGGACCTTCTATCAAAGCTTACTGATGTCATCCTGCGTAGGAGCCGGAAACCTCCTAGCCTGCACACTGAACGGAGGGTTGCACTTTATTGAAATTGAACATGTAAAAGGTATACTGGAATTGTTCAGAAAATGCTATTCGAATCCTTATCCTCCTTTAGTCCATTTGGGTGGGATGCTTGGGCTTGTTAATGCTCTAGGAGCAGGTGCTGGGATCCTGTTTGACATGCAGCCTCCAACTTCAGTGCAGACAGCTTATGACCACAAGGTATTTAGATTTTCTATTCTAATTAAATGTACACCTATTCTGTTGTTTGGTTTTTCTGATTCACGTGTATAAATATTTTTGGTTGTGCTGGACAGGAATCTTGCTATCTCATGGGTCCTCTACTTTCAAGTCCTACTTGTGAGCAGTATTTGACATCGTTGATGCAGGATATATTTCTTGTTGCACAGAATTCTGATGATCGTCAATTGCAACATTATGCTGCATGGGCGGTTTCGTTTCTTCGAAATCATTTGTTTACCAAGGAAGTTGTCAATGTTGACAATAGTATCAATACTGATGCAGGTGGTTCAAAATCTGTTTCCCAAAGTTTTGCAGATGACAGTTCAGTTTTGAAGCTTTCTTCATGGCTGATGCATCTCACTTCTAGTGGGGTATGCTCTTGTTTTGTTATGGTGCACAAGTGTCCTTTTTTCTTTCCTTTTCGGTTGATGAATACGTGAGACAAACTGACATCAGGTATTTGATTCTGATATAACTATGGATCTTTTCTGATATATTGAATTATTGTGTTCAGACAGGTAATGCCCCTCATGTTTGCACAGTAGTGACTGTGATAAGGTGCCTTTCAAAAGCTCCTAGGCTGCCAACCTTGGATTGGGGTGCTATCATCAGACGCTGCATGAGATACGAGGCTCGGGTTGCTGAGTTGTTCCCAACAGACTTATCTCTTGAAAAGGGATCCCTTAGGGAGGAGTGTGTAAAGTTCTCATTGGTTCATGCAAATAAGTTTGATCCACTTCTAAGTTTCCTTGATGAGCTGTCTGACTTATCCAGATTCAGAGCACTTGAGTTAAAGCTGCAATCTTGTATTCTCGGTCATCTTGTAGATCTCATCAAAGTATTCTCAGGTTCAAGGCTTGAGAAAGTGTTTGATGATGTCTGTATCTACTTCTCTTCAGTTACTTCGTATCAATCATATGACGCTAATGAGACAAGTTTGTTACGGATTTCATGCTGGAAGGGTATTTATCAGTGTATAGATGAGGCTTCTCTTGACTCTCTAGAGTACATATCCCACATAGAAAAGTGCATGGAGGTGCTTTTTTCCTTGATGCCTGTGCTGCAGTTGGCTGCCACGGTAGGAGTAGGCCATTTGCATTCCGTAGAGGAGTGGTTTGAAGCAGTTAGGTGCTTTGGGAAGGCTCGGAAAAGTTGGTTGTTGAATTTCCTGCAGGTATACTTGTAAACATATACTTACTACTACACATTTCTATTGATATGCCGTTCCTGTAGCAACTCTTATTATAGCTTGCTGCTTGAAGGATGTGCAAATAAAAATGAGTTGCGACTTGCAGCCTTCAGAAAATCCTATGATATTTTTTCTGTTTCTATTCAAGCTCAGTAGAAGTTTAATCTAAAAAGTTATAACGCTGTATCAATGTCAGTACGGCTTCATTTATATTAAAAGCCATTAAGATACGAATTTATTAGTTGAACCTGCTGCCGCACACATGTTCAAGTCATGCAATTGCATGGACGTTACAGGTTACCGAGGAGGACTTGCAGCAAAGAGATGGACAGCTTATTGAAGTTCTCAAAAAGATTCAAACCAAAGCTAAGCTAGTTAGCGTTGGCTCCATCCCATTGACTGAGCTGGGAAGGCTAAAGCCTTGGATATTGAACACTCAATCAAATGGTTAGGATTTTTTTTAATTATCTGTTCATTTTCTTAAACTGTAATATGGTTAGTTTCTGTACATAATGGTTAATCAACATAAGAAAATGAACATACTGTGAAAGGTTTACTAGGGAAGTTTTAATAACCTTGACTTTGCACGGAACTTTACGTATTTGCAGTTATATGGGATGTGCTCGTTGAGGTTGTAGCAGCTTTGCAACATGCAGATGGAAGTGTCAAAAGACGGTGGCTTGTTGATGCAGTTGAAATCAGCTGTGTATCGAGTTATCCTTCCACGGTACGTGTAAGCGTTCATTTTCCCTTGTTGAGACACGGAGTTCACTTCCCTTCGATCAAGTTCAATGTCTACTCTTGTGCACATTCAAGATGGACTTTGCTTGTGCATGACTTTTGTTCCTTGGCATCTGGCTCTGATAATTCATTGCTCTGACCTTAATTCTCCGACAGGCGCTACAATTTCTTGGATTGCTATCTGGTAGCTGGAGCAAATATATGCCTCTTCTGATTCTGGACCAGCATGCCGTGCTGAGCGATTTACCAGTCACCCTTTCCTCCCTTCTCTCGGACGTTAGTTGGGGAGGAGCTGAGGAATTGATTCTTCCATCTCTTTTTGCATCGACAGAACGCATTTACAATTGGACCACACATATCAAGCGCGGTGAGGATGTCCTGCCTGACATGCAACCCATCGACAAAAGTGAGAGTTCCACGGCAGTTTTCCTACTGAGAGTAATGCATAGCACCTGTGTATCTCTGAAGCATTACCTGCCTCTTGAGAAGCAGCTTCAGCTTGCCAATATGGCGGTTGCTTGACGTATGACCGACATTGTCTGTTAAACGTTGCGGCTGTGCAAGCCAAAACGAGAGCTGTCAGCAATCTGATGTTGCTCTTTCTGGAATCACGTCGGCGCGCCGCTCATTTCCTCCGTATCAAAAGGGGTGGCATGGAAAACTGCGTTTACATAATTATCAGATCCCGCAGTAGGCAGTACCCGAAAAACAACTCCCTGAAATCGACCAACGGTGATGTGTGGCGACCGAAAGACTAATGCCGTGTAATTGGTCTTAATATATGAAGCTGTGTGGTGTGCGCGCAGCATGGATGTTGGTGGTTGCTTTTCAATGCCAAAGTAATATTTTCCTCTTCTTCAAATTATTGCCAAAAAATAAAATCGCGTAACGGTTAGCCTTCTCGTCTCTTTCACCTGAGTTCGAATCTTCTTTTTGAAGCAGTGTAAATTGTTAAGAGTAACTGTCATTTATGATTTATCCCCTCTCAAACGATGACGTTAGTGTCGATTAACTATTTTTTCAGCCAATTTACCCCGTCAGTAATCACACGTGGAGGGAGTTTGTCAAATGCTTGTAATCCGAAAACTTGATATTTCCAACAAAAACGGATTGGCCTAGTTGGATTATTAGGATTGGTAAAAATATTAAAACTAAATCTCTACGGTGAAATTTGTTAAAATTTAGATCCAAAATTAAAAGTTTTGTCAACTATTTGTTAAATTGTTAGTACGTGAACCACTTGTAGATTTTTACCAAAAACGCTTTCAAATGAATGATTTTTTCTGAGAGCAGATGTACAAAAACAGAAAAGCAATAGCATCGGAATCCAGCGAGAATTTAGTAAAAGAAGTGGATCTACCAACTTACGTAAAATAAAACTGAAAGGGAATAAAAATCCCTAGTAATTTTTCTATGTAACAATTTAAATGTCTCAACAGAATTTTTCAACTTAAATGCTGCTTCTTCCTCCTTCCTACACATCTAAGAAAGACGACCGACGGACCGCCGAACCGACGAACCGACGAACCGACGAACATGATACACCACTCAATTTAACTCAACTATCCTCCGGTGAATGTCAAAAATAAGGCAAGTCCCTTTTTTACAGATCCCATGCGTACAATAATAAACACTAGCAAAATAAAAATTTAAACAATTGCTAATTTGCAAAGGGTTTTCCTGGAAGAATAAGAATTTCTCCGGTTTAGCATTTACCTGACTGTACAAATCCGAAAATTAGCCCGCGTTTAAATTACAATGCATCGCCTTGGGATGACTCTTTCTCGCCTGATGTTGATCTTGGACTAGGCTCGGCGTGTTCATCCGATTCCATGTGCTCAACACCACTTATTCCTTCAGAATGTTCCGGTTCTCCATTTCCTGATGCAGCAGCTTCCTGGGAAACAATGCATGCTTCCTTGTCTGCAACAGGCTGAGCATCAGCTACTAATGGCCCCTTGGGAGTGGTAGATGGAGAGTTTTCTCTGCCGCTACGGTCATTGCTGGAATTACTAGATGTCAGCCATGTAAATTTCAGATCGTGCCCTTCCCAGTATTTACCGTTGAGAAATGCCCTCTCTGCTGAACGGCGTGTAGTGAAAGTTATACGAGCTGAGCAATCTTTTGATTTCTCTAACTCACTACCACAATCACGGGATTCCAGATCTTCTAATTCCACAGTAGAAAGATCGCCATAGGGTGAAAAGTGTTCCTTCATAATGGCAACCTGCAATGAACAAAACATCAGTTTACCTTTCATTGGTACATAGATAAATATCTCCACACAAACTGATTCCAGACCATTTCATTGTGGTAAGAGTGAAAATATGAAGGATATATGGAAAAAAGGTATCAACAGAGAAACACAAAGAAGCCTATCTTGCATGGCGTCGGCTACTTAAATGAAAGGAAAGAGTGAAAGACATTTCAATTCCTAATTGAAAGAAAAACTGCAGGCTCTCACTGTAACAAGTTCCCCTTTTGGTCGATGGGGTCTTTTTAACATTTTCTGTACAAAAATTTTAGTATAAGATAATCTTTTTCTTGAAAATACTCCTTTCAATAGACAAGTTAAACAAAATAAAGACCAAAAGTAAATGCGTAAGGCAGTCTCTCATGACTTGAATTTATGTTGTAAATTAGCATGTTTGCATTTGATAGAAATGATTTTGTGCAGCTGCTACTTTAACCTGATTTCTTTCCTAATGCCTCATTTCATGTCACTATCTTTCAATCTTACCATACTAACTAGAAAACACACGCATTGCTTTATTGCTTATGATTATGATCTACATAATACCAGACATCCAAGAGCATAACTTTCTCTTATTAGAAAGTGCAAACATAAAAGACAATTTCTGAGAGAGAGAGAGAGAGACTTACATTTGCAAATCCAACTGGTAAAGAAGGAAGAATTGTAAAACCAGTAGGACGGTTGTCTAATTTATATCTATTGAAAGGAGAAGGTGGCCCCAGTGGTCCCAATGGACGGACAGTCTGCAGCTTCAGGCTAGGAGATTGCTGCAGCATCACAGGCGTACTGGTTTTTGGACTACCGGACACAATGTTCTCCCCTGATTTGTTCTTATCAGTCATCTCAGCATGCATTGCATCCGCAGGAGCAGGATTTGAGGAGCCTGGAGTAGCAGCTTTATCAGCTTCGGTTGTTGTTCCCACTTTGGGTCTCTTAGCAGCTTGCTCTGTGTCTGTCTCACCCTTGGGTCCAGTAGCCTGCAAAAGGTCAAACCTTGAGAATCACTGATAAATGAAAGAATACAACTGCCTCACTAATAACTTTGCCGACATCTTTATACCCATCAATTTCAAAACCTTTTCAGGGTCGTCTTCGAAACCATTAAAACAGATTGGCTTGGCAAATAAGAAATGTAACACACATTGATATAGTAGTATAAGTTATAACATGAGAAAGTTAGCAAGCCAAACTATTATATGCCTCGTACTAAAAAACATTAGCAAGAAAATGAAACATTCAAGGTAAGGGCAATTGGTTTACTTGTTTCTCAAGCCTGTCCAACTGGCGACGAAAGTCATTCCTTTTCTGGGCTAGCATTTCCTGCTTCTTGCGAAGTTCCTCCTTCAACTGCTCCAAACTCTCTAGCTTTTTCTGCACAGGTGGGGCCTTGGGACCATTTGAGGTGATAGGCTTGGAGTTATCAGTGGCAGGTAGAGAAGCATCAGATGCATGGGCAATACTACCCTTTAGAGCTGCAGACTGAAGATTATCCTTGCTAATACTAGCACCAGATGAATGGGGTGGCACTGAACCAGTTGTTACACCATGGGGAGTTCCAGAAAAAATACTGGGAGTGCCTGTCCCCTCATCAGGAATGCTATCACGATTAGCCCACCACAACCTGATAAATCGGTTACCCATTACAGCATCAGGTGCCTTTAAAGCAGCTTCAGCCTCTTCCCTCCTTGAAAACTGGACAAAAGCTCGTTCACTATTTGATGGAATGTAGATGTCAATGACCTCTCCAAATTTTTGAAAATGAGAAAGAAGAGACTCCCTTTTGTTGTTTTTCTGAGGAATGCCATTGACAAATAGAGTACGCAGTGCTTTTTGAGATGGTCTCCGAATGTTACGCGTAGAATCAAAAGGTGTCTTGGGCGATGAATCCATGGTGTTTGGGCAATCCTCTGCAATTATACGCTTTCCTTGATGTGGTGGAGTTTGAGTGTTGACTGCCTCCTTACCTTCCTTAGTATCACTCTCAATATAATCTGAAGAATTTATTACAGGATCAATTTTCTCCTTCACATCTAATCTACTTTTTGAACTACCAATTCTACCCCACACGGACATGCTTGTACTCTGTGAACTGGCAGCTGCCCCAACGCTTCTAATTGGGAATTCATTATCAGCATCATTCGACAAAGTTTCAGTTTCATCATTCCTGGGTGATCGCAGGCCTAGAAGTGCATTTGAGGTTTCAGGACAGTTATTATTCCACAGGGGTTGATCAGGGTCATACAAATCAGCACCACCTGCATAACCAGTACCAGAATATGAACCATTCAAGCCCAAGCCATCATCAGTTACAGCAGTCTTGCTTGTTTTTACATGTAAGCCTTTGCTATTCATCAATGCAGTTGAGGATGCACTCACTGATGGTAGAGATCCCGGGCCTGTGGGTTTTCCAAGTAAGTGTGCACTTGGAATCGACACAGGGAGGTTGAACTGGGAAAGACTCTGTAATAGGGAGAACATAGGACATAAATAAAAACACAGACCAACAAAGAAATAACGTTTAAAAATACTGAAACTTCCATCCAAGAGAAATCCCAGCATAACTAAATGATGAATGAGTTCAAGTCAAGCAATTCATTTGTGTTGTGAAAAGAAAAGAATACAACATCAAAAAAAAAAATGATCATCAAGTCACCAGATTTCAGAGCCAAAATATGGCATGCACATGCCAATGCTTCTACAATTTATAATTAAACAGTCAGGCACAATGACTGGAAGAAGCCGGTTGATGGTGCAGACAAAAAGAGATAAAGTTTGCTTGTCCACCATATTGAAACATAATCATAGACGGAGCCACCCTAGGCTTACTGGGGGCGGATGCCCCCACTCACATTGGTTCTTAAACAAAAAAGAGTACAGGTAGTATCAACTTTCAAGCTAAAACCTCCCTTAATAACCACTCTATTGAAATAGAATATTCACTTACATTTTGCCAACAACACCCCACCCATTATTTTATGCCATACACAATAGAAAAGAAGCATAATGGACCTGATTGTAGGCATTGACTACAATACTTACACGTATTTAATACAATAACCATCTAACGATCAGTATAATTCATGTAATTAAATGTATTGAATAGAATCACTATTTGACTGTCGAGGTGGGTGATTTGTATTAAATATATGTAAGTATTGTAATTTTATTGTAATTTGGAGTTTTTTGTTCTAATTGATTTATGTTATCATTTTTGTTTACTTGCTCTATTTGTTGTGTTTCTTCTTCTTGTTTGTGCATATTATTTACTAGATTTAAAAATGATTTTGATTTATCAATGTTGATTGTTTTTTATGAAGAACAGTGATTTCCACAAACATAAAACATTATGACTTAACATATATGTGGTTCGCTTGTATACTGGGTTGAACTTTTTAATTTTACTTTGTTGTTTTAGGATGCCCCCATTCAAAAAATTATCAAGCTCAGTCCCTGAACATAATGCAGAAACATATAAGTAGGGGAAAATTATTTTGTGGCAAGTCATTGTGCAGTGTCAAATATGCTACAGATGTTCAAGTAACAAGAAAGATGTAAATGTACCTGGACATCTTCAATAACAATCCGATTCATACCATGCTCCATTGGGCACACATCCCCTCTGAGACAAAATCCACGCTCCTCGAAGTCTCTACATCTTTGGCGAGGAATCCCCATATTTAATGAAGAATGGATTGGTGGTCTGAGTGTTCCTTGCAAGCCAATGGAATGTAGTGTGTCCATGGAACCATTTGGTATTCCTGGAATCAATCCAAATGCATTCCAGGATCCACTTTGTGCACCGGAAACATTTGGCAATCCACGCCCAGCAAAAAGATTCGGACGGATGGAGCCCTGATGAACCATTTGAGAAGCAAGATCTGAGTTGAACCTAGGACCGCGTTGGCTCCATGATCCAGAGTCCCATCCTCTTCCCCTACCAGAACCAAGGTCTCCAGGAAATGCTTGGTTTGGCCGGATTCTTTGATTTAAATCAAAAGGTGCTCGAGGTAATGATGCTGAACCCGGGCGTCTTTTATCAAATTTTACAGAAAAGTCAGTGGAATTGTGATTTCTCCATGGTGTACTTGCTTGAGAGTCATTATCTCTAAAAGAGTTCCCATTTACAAAAGGTTTGTTTCGCTTTCTGAATGGCCTTGTTGTAACTTGATAAAGAGTATCTCTCTCCGAAGACTGAGAGCGAGTATCTCGTCTACGATGCTTGTGGTTTCGATCGTCATCATCATCATCACTTACTTCCTTCTCCTCAGGATCACCACTGCAATCAGAAGGAGAAAGACCTCCAGGTTTTGGAGATGAAACTTTTAACTCCATTGATCCCTCGAAATCACTAGAACGTTGGCTCATGCCACCAATAGTTCCAGTTTCCCAGTGCAGAAACCAAATCACTTGTTTGCCAACAAATATTCCAGCAAAAGAACCTAAATTTACTTTCCAAGAAAGACAGAAAGAAAAATGAAAGTAATCAGAACGGACAATCATCCCCGTTTAACAGAAAATACAAATCAGACACGAAAACCAATTGAAGTGCCCACACACTGAAATCCTTACACCATAACCACATCAACTTAATACACATTGTGCAATAAACATAGACGTGCCAGCGCAAATTGATAAGCTACTTAACTGCCACCCTGAAATAATCGAACTTTCATAGACGAGAATTGCATTCAATTTCAGTGCTTCTCTTCACTAATCATTTAGAAAATGAGCGATGATCGTCGAACAATTGACATTTTAACGAAATGTTTGATGCCCAAAGCAACGATCAAAATACCGAAAACCCAAAAAATAATCACCAACCAATACCTAAATGCAATTTTATACATATTGGTAGGCGCTACCAAATTAAGCTCCTAAAACCCAGAGGCTTTCACAATTACGTACAAAACGATACGTAATCCAATACAAACAACAGAATTTAACCCTATGAATTGGATTACGCGATGATAATTTAGGTTTAGAACGAACGGCAAAACAAAATCAAACAATTAAGCATAAAATCTTACAGATTGTTGAAGAAGAATCGAGCAGCAAACGCCTCCTGAAGCTTCACGCACAGGGATTGGTTCAGCTACGATGCGCAGCGAGGAGCAATGCGCCGAGGGCATGGATGCAAACTTACGGAAGATACATAGCTGCAGAGGGCCGGTGAGGGGCAAGGATCGTAAAAAAGTGGTAATCGAGGGGGCTTTATCCAAGTGGGAGAGAGAGATTTGGCGGGGGAGTAATATGCGAGAGGAGAGAGGGGGTTTTGCGACTGTGACTTGTTTGGGGGGTTTGGAGTGCTTCTGCCTAGCAAACAGGATTTCGCAGAGAGACGACACTGTGCCAAAATTTGGAATACGGGAAATATTGTGGGGACGAAAACTAGAGTTGCAAAATTGCAATTTTCTACCATATTTTTATTAAAATTATGAATGTGTCCCCAAAACATTTTTTTAACAAAACACCCATAGCTAAGTAGCATTATCCTCCAAAGATTCCTAGGGCTCTAAAATGAGTTATGGTTCATTTGGATGTGCTTTTAAAATGAATGAAATCGTTTTTTGTGAAAATATTTTTAGAAATAATCCTTAGTAAAAATGCTTGTAAATCCTGGAAAAACACTTAAAGTGCTTTTAGAATCCAAAAATATTTTCTCTAAAAACGTTTTTAGTCATTTTAAAAGCACATTCAAATGAGCCCTTATATTTATTACCTTTCTAGTCCATATAGAGCCTGTCAATGGGGATAAAAATATTCAGTTTTGCATTCAAAATCTCGAGCTCAAATTTTATCCCCTCCAAAAAAAAAAAAAAAAAACCCGTTACAAATGTATATCGTTATCCGTTATCATAACCACGAAAATCAAACTAAGACTTACGTTAATTAGATGAAGATCATATACTACTAGACGAGAGATTTTTCAGTGCGTTAAAAATACAGTTGATACGCCAAGTGTAATTATGCAATTGGTTGAAAACTTGATAAATAAAAAAAAATTCATCGCTTATATTATGACACTTAGTATCCCATACAGTAATACTAGGACACTGAAAAGGGGTGTGCTATCCACACACCCCTTTTTACTTCTCACACATCTCTATTACTTTCTGTCCGTTAGATCTTTTTCAATTCATCCGATCCGACGGCCGAAATCCAAAAGGGTGTGAGAGAAGTAAAAAGGGGTGTGTGGATATCACACCCCTACTGAAAATATTCTTCTGCTATAGACCAACTATTCATGTGCTTCAAGACTCTTGTTTTCATATTTTATCATTCCTCTGTAACTTGTTCTTGTTTCTTGGAAATTAAAAACCTGTTTGAACTTTCAATCCCACTGGCGGCCCATCTCATCATTCATCGCCCAGGACAAAAATTAGGGACAATGACATCCTTCATTTTGCTCCTTTTCCTTGTTTTCTTAATGCCTTAATACATACGTTTTATCGTCGGGGTTAGGTCAGTTGACCAAAACACTGTACCTCCATCTTTTTGGTCGGAGTTAAATCAGTTGACCGAAACATCGAGCCTTCCTTCCAATCGAATTCGACCCCTTCTAGTATATTAGAATAGTTAAGAATAAATAAATAAAAACTACAAAAACACAATAAATAGAAAAGGGAAAATCCGCAATACTAATATTTGCACCCACACCAAAAAAGGAAATTGTGAATTGAGAGGTGGTTATATAGAGTAAGAAATGAAAATATAAGACAAAAAGCAAAGCACATAAAGGGTTGTAGTCTCCTAAGTTCCGAGCGATAGATGATCGAGGAACAAGTGATACTTCATGTACATCAGTCCGAAACCCACACCACACTATCGGCCATACCAACCTCGGGGAGGCTGAACATCCCCGTCGGTCATCAACTTATCTAGCACCACATTGAGGTCAACTGACTGGCCACTGTCTGTCAGCTTCCGAACTGCAGCCCTAACTTGGTCTCTGGAGAAACCCATAGTTGCCACTTGGTCAATCACATCGTCAATGGGTATTTTGCTTCCACTACCGGGTGAAGGTGAACTGCCACCCGCCCCAGACGGAGTAGGGTTGGCATGTGGTAGCACCCGAGCGGTTGGGAGCTGTGGGTAACCACTGCCTCCACTTTGAGCTGTAGCAGAAGAAGAGTGATGTTGTGGTTTCATTGAGGAGCTACCGCCATATTGAGAAGGTGGTCCACCGTATTGGTACGATTCACCAAGCCCAGATGGAGGGTTATACCCGGAAGGATACCCTGAACTGGGTCTGCTAGAGGGTGGCTCATATGCATTTGAAGCTGGACTGTAATACTGTTGGGAAGGGGGGTGACTGCTGGGTGTATGAGAAGGTGGCTGGCGAAGACTTGGTGGGTAGTTCTGGGAAGGGATATAAGGTGACTCTTCAGTGTGGTGGCCTAGTGTCGGCTGGATTTGAGAGGGATTAACAGGTGCAAGCGAAGGGTGCTGTTGAGGCAGCTGGGGTGGCAGCTGGGAATACTGTGGTTGAGTGGTAGGTTGAAATTGTTGATGCGGTGGCACTGGAGGAAGGGGGGCAAGCTGCTGACCCGGAGGTAATTGGTATTGATGATTTGGGGCTTCTTGAGTTTGACCAGGCGCTGGGAAATACGGGTCTCTCTGAGGGACGGGAGGGATCTGGTTCTGAGAAAACTGATTTGGAAGTTGAACTGTATGTGGTACATTTTGGGGGATAGGTTGGGGAGGAGCATTTGGATGAGAAACACCGGGAAGTGAGGGAGGAAGGTTCATGGGGGGATGAATTTGTGGGTGAGAATGTTGAGGAGCAGAGGCGGCTGTCTGCTCAGTATGTCGTTGTCCAGCATTCCGAGGTTCCAGTTGAGGGTCTATCTTTGTATTCGATACTTGTATCCTTGCAAGATTCAGTTCTACCATTTCTTGCGCGTCCTTCAAATCCTTAACATCTGTTTGCACCTGTGTGTGATGTTGAAAAAACCCAAGAAAGAAGAATGTTCAATATAGCAGTGTATACTCACCGGTAAACTTGTTAGGTTAAAATGTTTGCAAAAACCAATCAATTTAAATGCCTAGAAGATTGAAAGTTTTTAAGAATTTCAGGTTTAGTAAAGCATGGGGGATGCACAACTTTGCTTCTACCCTCTCTATTTAGTTCTGAGATTATAAGTGACATGCACTGGCACACAGACAGGGTAAAAACTAGTGGTCCTGCATATGCATCAATCATACTGCCAATGCTATTTGAAAGAATTCCAGATGAACAGAAGATATTTATTTGACTAAAACACCAAATGCAACCATATGTTAAGTTCACACCAAAAAGAAGGGTAAAGAGGCAACATACGTCTCTAAGAATACCCTCCAAATGTCGCATATTTCCATCAGTATTTGCATGATTGTTTCCAACAGTTATCTTCAAATCATCGAGAGAATTCTCAAGATTGCGGCTTCTGCTCTCTAGTTGTGTTAGCCGTGCACTAACACCTTCCAGCACATGTAGCAAATTATCAGCATGCTTCTTCATGGTCTGGTCAATCTCTGACAGAATTACGGCATTGCGGTCCTTCTCTAAAACAAGTTTTGCAGGTTCAAGGGAATCTATTGACCCATAATTCTGTAGAAAACAAGGAAAGAGTAGCACCATGTAAATGTAAATAAACCACATGGTAAAGCCCACATACAGGTATCGATCATATATCCCTTTCGGATTGTACACAACATGGATAAAAGCTCATCATGGTAGACACTATATTAATACTTCCAATAGCATCAGCTACAACCAATCTACTCCTAAATAATAACATAAACGGAAACAAGATCAACCAAAAAGCTTCAAGATCAATCAAAAAGCTGCCATGCTAGGACATACTCAGCCCCCGGGAAAATTCGGTACAATCCTCCATTAACAACAAACACAAAATTTCAATATGCTAACATCAAACACAACCATACAGAATCTCACTTCCGAAAGAAATCAAACATAACTAACTGAAAAGCCTCCGTCGCCTAACATTTTGTAGCTTTTAAGTAAGTAATAACCTCTTGATCCTTGCTAGTTTGGCTGGTAAAACAGCCAGGAACTGACAAAATTCCCAATCTTAAATACTAATGAATGTATTGACTGCCTACTTATGCTGCCGGCCCCAAGCCCGGATGAAGGAGGAGGAGGAGGAGGGCATCAGGTAGTCGACAGCCGGCACTCCGTTCTTACGTCGAACCCCTATGATGTATTGACTGCCTACTTATGAAATTGTTCTTACTCAACTGACTGATCACTCAATTTCCCAAGCAAACTAATGCAGGTTTACAGAACTGCAGATTCAATTAGGTCAATAATTCTTTCAATTAGGTCAATAATTCTTACTTAAACATTGATTAGTGACGATATGATCTACTGAGCAGCCAACATTAAAAGTTAGATTCAAGTCCAACTAAAAATCGAAGGAACAGAAGAGGCTCTTGGATTCCGATTCACTTCCAATCACCACAACGAGTTTACAAGCTAATGCAAACATGAAATTAAGCAGTTAATGGAAGAAATTATTACTCTGATCGGAGATGCAGTGTTCGACTTGGACTCGCCGGAGTTCCACGCCCTGGTCGGTCCTCCTCCCCCAAGATTGGGCGCGGCATCGAAACTCGGCGACGGAGAAGAAGCACCGACAGCGGGGCGAATCGGCTGGAAATCGTAGCTGGGAAGCATCTCCTGATACTCCTTGTTGGAAATCCCACTTCCATGGCCGCCACCGCCGACCTGATACTCTTCTTCTCCTCCGCCTTCGCGGTGGCTGTTGCTGGCGTTGCTGTCCATCTTCATCAAGTCGATGAAGTCGTCGTTCTGGTGGTGCTGCTGCTGCTGCTGCGCTGATCCCTGCGAAAGATCCATTATCTGCTTGTCCATAAACGACGTCGTTCTCATCGAGGAAATCAAACCGCGGGCGGAGATTTTCGATGCCTCGGGTTTTGGGAAATTGATATTTATATTGAAGTTCGACGAAGTTATGATTTAAACTTGCTTCTTAAGAGTTTGTATTTATTTATTATTTTTCTTTTAATTGATTTATTATTTTGTTTCTTGGACTCTCCTGATGGAAGGCCTTTGGGTTTTGTATTGGGCCAGAAAGCCCTTTGCTGTTCGTACGAGACTTGCATGCATGTGCTGGGCCAAGAACTTAAAATCAAAAGACGTGGCTTATGATCCCGGTGGTTCGGCTGAACTGAACTATTTCAATCACATTTGACTGATGTTTTTGGCCGTTAGGTTTTTTTTTTTTTTTTTTTTTTTTTGAAAGGAAAGTTCGATATTCATTGATAAGAGAGGAATAAGTACAAACTACAAAGTGTGGATAGTGTACTAATATGAGGCTCGATGTTTTGGCCGTTGTTTGACAAACTATATAAATGTTTAGAATTGATTCATTAAGTTGGGCAACGGTCTAAAATATCCGCCTCCCCTTGCTTCTAAGATTGGATTTGAGAAACTAACTAGGCATCTTGAAAGAACAAATGAAGTTGTTTTGTTTGGATTTGGATCCCATCCGGATCTAAATTGTGGGGATCCTAGGAATCATCACATCTTAATCATTCATCGTACATCGTGCAGTCAGAAATCATTTGAATTTTACTATTTAAAATTAAATACAAATAGTAACTAACGAAAATTGACCGCATAATATACGATAAATAGTTAGGATGAGTATTCGATGAGGATCCCCATAAAGAGGATCTGGTGAAGATCCTCATCCATTTTGTTTAATGCAAGATTATCCATTAAAAAAAATGTCTCTTTCAGACCCCACATACGGAATATTTAGGAGCAATAGGTTTTCTTCATCGCATTTCCTTTAAATATTCACTTTTACTTTCGACATACCTTGAATTTTATCAAATCAAAAGTGTTTGCCGCAACAAAAATTATCCAAAGAATGAAAAGTGAAAGTATTGTATTACTTGAAATTATTGTAAATAGTCGTTAATTAGCAAATACTTGCTCAAAATATACCAAGTCGCTTGGTCTTAATTATAATTCCAAACTCAAGAAAACTTGGTCCTTAACATAAATAATCAAGCTTTAATCTAGATTAATTAAAATATGTACTCCACATTAGACAAGTTGGAAGAAGCAAGCCATGGCACTTGGATTACAACCATTTGTTGCTCATATTTGAAAGCGACGTCGTTCCCACCAATCTTGCAACTTCTTGGCTTCTCAGACGCAAATACTCTCAGCTCTCCAGCGCCCCTAACCCCAATTTGGACGGAATTGCCCTCCTTGTTGAATGACTGGATGGCACCGCCGGTGTTGAGCATGTTGACTAAGCCAATGGCGGCAAACTGGACATTTTTGCTAGAGGATAAAACAGTCACCGGGGACACAAAAATGAGCTCAAAGTTGAAGGGGTCAAGTGAGAGTTCTGCATCCTCGTTTGGCTTGGATAGGACTAGCTTCTTGGCCTGCTGGTAGTACATGGCAAAGGCCTGGACTCCGTCGACGGAGATCGGATTCTTGCCGCTCTTCCACTCGATGTCGTTGGGGTTGAACTTGGTGGTCAGCCGGTGGGAGAATTCAGCAAAACACTGGTTGCGACGGGTCTCCCGGCTCCAACCTCCTCCCTGGCAGTTGAATGCCCCAAGAACTCCAGTGTACTGTTACATATGTATCAAAAGGACTGTTAGGTCAGTGCGTGATTAGTCTGGAATATCGATAAACTAGTGAAAATAGTAACATTCTCTTGTCATATTTTTCTTTTCAAACTATGAATTTGACGAGATATGTATATAGAGAATATTAATTTTTCAAATTCATAGTTTAACAACATAAACATTTAACGGTAAACGTTTTCTAAATAATTAAGAAGATGGGTTTCTTAGGGATACCTTGTTGAGGTTCCATATTTTGAGCATGGTGTTACCATCATGAAGAGGGTCCTCAAAGAGACAATCGCGAGTTGGGAGGGCATAGTACTCGCACCGGAGAATAGAGCCATCGGGCAGCACCAGGGTCTTGAGCAAGTCAAAGTTGTGCTTTCCAACGGCGTCGCTCACATAAATAGGACCGCCGGAGATGGCCCTAGAGGCGGCATGGAAGGCGGCGCAAGGGTGGGTCGACTGGAACATGTCCCAATCAGGGTGTATGAAATTCCCCATCCACAAGCTATTGTAGGCGCAGTGCACCATGTGGCACCCTTGGAGCCAAAACGTACCGTTTGGGTCTCCGGATGGATCCGTGCACCAGAAGTCATCGCCTAAATTAACACGCAAAGGAATTGATCAACCGATGTTAATTACTAAAATTATAAGATAATACACGTAATTAAATTAACTTAATTACGCGATGACGTACCGACACGGCCAAGAGTGATTGCTTCTGTTCCAAGGAACATGAAGTCGTTGCAGTGCTCCATGCTTGCGATGACGCCATTGCCGTTGAAGTGCTTCCTCACCGAGGATGTTAGGGCATCGAAGTATGCTTTTGCTAGCTTCACACGCCCACCATAGTTCTCACAAAGCATCTCCAACAACTATTTACAACACAAAATATATTACAATTAGAGACTAAAAACTCGTGTGTAACTAATAAGATTAAGAAAAACTAACGAAAAGTCCAAAAAAACTTTTCTTTTAATGAAAAATCATTTTTAAAGATATAGTGAATAATACAAGGAAAATGTAAAAATGTAATTTTTCGTTAAAATTGAACAGTACCGGAGATGTTTCGTTAAAACTCTCATAAAATTATTCAGAAACAAGCTTCTTTTCGTATTAAAAACTTATCAAAACACTATACAAGAGTTAAATAAAAAAATAATTTAAAATCAAATACTGAAAACTCGTATATATAATAGGGTTCTTTAGAAATAAGCATCATTTCATTTCATCACGAGAACTTGGAAGACTATCAACTGAAAAAAAAAAAAAAAAAACACCAGCCGAGTTATTTTTAAGGGTTTTACACTAACATTGTCAGTCGTCTATATTAATTAATTGGCAAAATTAATACGCAGATAAGGAAAATTTCTTATGACAAGAAAAATGGAAAAGTAGATAGAACGTGCCAGCAACAAGTCAAACTAACCAAATTAAAATACTCACACCATCATCTTCCAAGTCAAAGATTAATCCAAAATTATGATAAAGATGAAAAAAAATTCAATGTGCTTAAAATACAGATAATATCATACAAGTGAAGAATTTTTTTTTTTATGACACGTATGCAGCAGTGTTCCGAACTAATTAAAAAAACAAACAAATAGTTGTTTATAAAGACAAAAAAAAAAGAATTAATTAAGATTGGACCATAAATTATGACACCTAGCAGATTTTACGTGACAATGATACAACACCGACCAAAATCTAACTAAGGATAAAAGTCAAAAAGTCAAAAAATAAAAAAAAACTAGAAAAAATAAACAACTTACATGGATAACGTCCACTTTTACACCGTCAATTCCGACAGACTTCAAGTGCGAGTGGAGCCCCTCGTACATCTGATCAACTATTTCTGGTGGGACCAGCCCAATTCCGGTGGCCACGATCTTATCAACGGCCAGATCTTCCATCGTCTTCTGTAAACCTGGAGACAATTTGGGCTCCACCACCACTGCCTCAGGTAGGCCGGGGACATTGGGGCGGACCCCACCCCAGTAGCCACAAAGCGCGTGCCACACGTACACATAATCAACGCTCTTGAATTCCTCCTTGAGGTCTTTGATAAAGGCACCCATGCCTTTCCTAGATTCACCCCTGGTGGGGCTCACATAGTCCCTGAACTTGTAATTTTCTTGAAACTTAATGAGCCTGCAGGGCATTTGCTCGCCGGCGACCGTCTGATTAATGCCTTCTTGGGTGATGGGGTCGGAGTCGTGGGCGATGGACTGCCACCCGTCGTCGAGCAAGACGAGGCCGGGAGGGCACCCGCCTTCCACGAGCTTCCTCACGCCGTCGATGACGCCGTGAGGGTGCACGGTAAGATAGAAAGCGTCCCAAGTGCACCAGCCGAATTTGTCCACGATGCCAGGCGGGGTCTTCTCCTCGAGAAGTTTGAAAGTTCCCAAATGATCCCTCGCGGCTTTGACGGCGTCTTTGACAAGAGTAAACGGATCGTCGCCGGCGTGCAGATAAAGAACGCTCTGGAAGGTACCGGCGGTTTCCTTGGTGGACCCGCTCTCGACGCATATGTCGAGAAAGTCCTCGTTTCCGGGCTGGATGGAAGCGCGGAAGGATCCTTCTAGGATGGGGAGGAGCACGACGAAGGGCCTCCCGGAGTCCGAGCTCTCGAGAACAACGATCTGAGTCTCGTTCTCGAGGTCTCGGCCCTTGGATCCGACCCAGTGGGTGGTCCACCAGACTTTGAACCGGAAAATGCTCATGAACCGGATGTCCTTCAGTTGGCCAACGGGTACGACATGGCGGCTGCTTGCCTCGAGGGCATTGAATCCCACGAAGCAACCATCGGCGGTGGAGAGGGATGGAGTCAGAGTGATGTTTTCGGGGACGTCGGAGAGGATGACGTGGCCATTTGCCATGAAATTGGACTTTTCAAGCTTAAAAGAACAAGACGTCGGGTTAGAGCCATTGACGTCGGATATCATTTTGCTCAAGCTTGGAGCCATTGAAGAACGTATAAGTACGAAACAGGGCGATAACGATATATATTTGTGATGATAGAAGAGTGGAGAGTGGGTTTATATAGCGAAATGGATTAGGGTTTATAAGGGCGGAGAATCAAAGAAAGATATTGGAAAGAATATCAATTGCTTGTTTGTGAAGGAAAATCCGAAACTTGCTACTTTAGTGACGGTGTATGGGCGAGTGGATATTTAGGGTTCATTTATAGGCAGGGTCCAAGTTTAGGGTTGGTCTCAAATCAAAGGCTCCCCTTGAAAGGTCAAGTGTCCAAGTTTTGGTTTGAATATTTAATAATTTTTTATATAATATATTAAAGTTCTTTGCCTTTTTAAACAGAAATTAACTAAATCAACCGACTGATATGGGGTATACTTTTGTTTAATTTAAACAAATGAAAGTACCCCAGTTTTAATAGGGTTTTATGTGATATTTTTTAGTGGGATTTTCTTAGATTATCCATAAGGGCCTCCTAATTTTGAGAAAATTTTAGTATTCCTGCAACAAATGATGGTATACCACATGTTATTACGTAAATTGAAAAAAAAATTATTTTTCAATTGTTCCTTCACTTTTATAATGACATATGGTGTGCCACTCCGTATTTACACACCTAAAAATCTCTTCCTAATTTTGGAAAAAAAAAATTCAATGTACAGAGAGCACGGTTTGTTACACCAAGCCATAATACAATTGATTAAAAACTTAAAAAAAAATCAGCGAATTGTGTCACGACACTTAATGTACTGATATGCGTTTCTAACGCATTGAAAATGATGAATCCCGGTATGCATTGAATTTAAAAGTGACAAATGTAACATTAATCAATGCCATAACTGGTGTCTTCTTTTTTGGATTTAACGGTTTATTTTCCAAGAATTTGTCGCTGCTTCACATCAATTTCTTGGCGTAAATATCTGTCTTTAAACCGTTTGTGCGTAACGATCTAGTGGCAAAATGGGGTCAAAGTTCATAGAGACATAACGATCATGTAACTGAAACGATCGAAAACATAAAAAATACGATTTAATGTAATTGATTACGCTCGGCATTCATTCCATATGCATGGACGGAGCTAGCTTAGGCCATCCGCCCCCACTCAATAATTTTTTTAGTTGCTTGTGACATTAATATTAACTCTTTTATGCATTATTGCCATAGCATATTCAGCTGTAAAATTTTTATTGAGAAATTGGATGAGAGATCAATAGATAAATGATAAAATGATTATTTTTTTATAGAGAGAGATTTGATGGTATTAGTAATGAAGTTGTCATTCAACGTTTGAAACACATGAAACGCGTTGAGGGATATTATAATAAGTTGTATAAAAAAAATCTTATGAATTAATATATAAGTGTTTTGTTGAGTACATTCTTGAACTTTTTAATTTGTGACTTTGTTATTTGAGAATGCTCCCATACATGTAGTTCTTGTACGCATATTTTTTTGTATTTTCATGATTGAGGAACACTTTCTTTTTTTCCATGATTGAGGAACACTTTGAGGACAACAACTGTGACACTCAACTAGATAAGAAAATTATTTAAAAAGTGTATCATGCCTGAATCTAATTGGAGCTTGCAGTGGTAGAGGGACTAGATTGGAAAAGAAAGAGCTTGAAGTTGTAAGATATCTAAAGAAATTTGTAAGATATCTAAAGAAACTGTGGCTACAATTGAGATCTCGTTCAAAGATAAGGATATCAAATATCTGGAGTTTCATTTTGTCACAATGTCGTGTATTTTAATTTCTTGGTATAAATTATTTTGGGGGCGGATATGTGGCATTCTTTTTTTACACAACTTTCGATACACGTTTTTGTGAGACCTACTCCGTAATGAATTTTAACAAGAGAAATTTTATTTGAACCTTTATAACCTCTTTCTACACTTAATTTATTCTCTACACCCATATTATTTTCAATTAAACTATCAATATCTCTTTAAACCTAAATTTACTATCTAAACTACCCTCACAAACTCAATTCACTATGTAAATTTATCTTTACACCCATATAAAAAATAAACCCAAAATCAGTTGGAGACAACTCTTTTTCTGAAGCTATTTTCATATTTGATTCTTAAATGTGCGAACTTGCTACTCCAATATTTCTCATGAAGAGAAAGTGCCCATGCAGGATGGTGATGCTCTTCTCTTTTTTCTCGATAGAGTCGAAAAATAGTCACAATGATATACATTGTTCTCATCTGTACAGGACAGATGATATTCATTATCATCAACGTCCCAATCTTCTTTTGTTTTAATGCCACGGAAAAATCATATTTTCTTAATGCGTCTATGATATGCTATCTGTTGAGTATGTTCATTGGTTTAAATTGAAAATCATTGACAGTTATTATTCTTGAATATATATCAAAGCAGAACTCGAGGACTTTATCAAAGCCGTATTTGCTGTATTTCACGTCGTTAGAAGTAAGAACAATTTGGACTTTACTTTTCTGGAGATGAATCATTTCTCATTGGTTGATGGATGACACTGCTGTCTCAAGAACTTCAAAATGTACATTTCTTCACTTCAGTTGTTTTTACCTTCTTTGTTTTTGTTATGTATATGCCAAGCTATTTACTAGTGTTTTAGCATCATTATTTTTTTGTTTCAGTTGGTAGCAGTATTGAATTCCCAATGCCTTTTAGAAGAATTATGAGTCCTATGGAGAAATTTACTCACAGGCTAATAAAGACCTTCTTTGCAAGCATTATACTTTTAAACTCTAAAAAAATTAAAATAAAAAGGGAAAAAAAACCTTGCATAATCGATTTGTATCTTAGTTGGAGGATTTGGAACTTCAAAATCATCATCTGTCGGTCAGAATGAACGTATGATAAAGATTGAGTGATGATAGAGTTTGATTATTGAGTGTGGGTTTATTGATAAATTTTAGTTTTATTATTAATTTCATCTTGTACTTGATGATAATTATTCAATAGGATCAAAAAGACAATTCACATTTAAAATTTAAGTTGAGTGTAAAGTGAGGTTATATGGGTTCAAATAAAATTTTCCTTTTAACAATTTGACCATCTATCTTTTAGAACATCATTCACATATAATATAATCCTTGCAAAAAAATTAGACAAATCCAAAACCATTAAGACATTCACTTGTTGTGAGAGAATATAGACGAATACGGTTCTAAAAAGAAACCTTAAACCCTTAGTCAACTGTCATATGGTTTCAAATTTGAGTCATTTTTGGCACATGACCTTTGAAGAAAGATCTAAAGGACAAACGATTTGGATCGTTGAAATGAAGTGGGCTCCACAAAAACGTATATAAAAACTTGTTAATAAAAAATGGTGTCACAAATCGAATCCCATTATATTGTTAGTTAATCAACTTTTTTCGAGAAGATATTTAGTGTAATTGTGACACTGTCATTCCGTATTATTAATTTACTCGTGAAATAGAGTTTAGGGTTTAGGATCTAACTATTGTCTATATAACTCTCATCCACATTAATTATAACACGTAAACTAACAACACTACATAATTGTGCAACCAGTCTAGTCAAGAATATATCAAATTCAATCTTTACGAATCTCTCTTAAACCATAAGCCTCCGGCAGAAACAAAAAGAAAATCTTAAGCACCCTTTTTAGGTAATTAGATATTTAGGGCCTGTTTGGTAGTGTACTTGAATCCAACTTTTTAAACTCAAAAACAGTTTTCAAGTTTTAGGTCTTAAAAACTTGTTTGGTATAACTCTTTTTAAAAACTGAACTCAAGACTAACTCAAAAATATAGTATATTCCTTAAAAACATAAAAAGTGAGTTTTTAGAGTTTTTAAACTTAAACTCACTCATTTCTTTTCTCTCCCCCTCCCCTTTCACTCCAAATATATCTCTCTCTTTTCTTCTTTCTTTCTCCTTTTTTTTTTTACTTTTTTCATCTCTACTCCAATCCAATCAAGTTTAAGTCGTAAGATTTAAAAATTTTAAATTGGAAACCAATCAAGTTTTTGAGTCTTAAAGAAAATTGTTTTTAAAAAATGTTCTTAAGAAATGTTTTGAGAAATGATAAAAAATTTCAAATACAATACCAAACAGGCCCTTAGAATTCTTGACTTCCAAGTTCCAAACCCTAATTAAGCATCGAGATCTATTGCTTGACTGTCGCTTGCAAACAGATGGCAATCAAAATTCGAACGAAGACCTCCATGAAAAAAACGAGAAGAGTATATGCATGGTATGATAATGCTGAGAGAATTTTGCATGTAAAGTGTTAAGGGAACAACGAGAATACGTGCCTTGTAGAACTTTGTGGAATCTGGAAAAATATTCTTCATTATTTTTGCTTTTAATTTTGTCCTGGGTTTTACTTTCTATACTATTACATTTTGTGCTTTTGCGGTGCTGTATGGCTGGAAATATGGAGTTGAGATTCTTTTCGGATGTGTATTTGGAGTTTGAGGACATCGAAATTTAGGCCGTTTAAGATACAGAGAAAGAGATCGGAGAAGTTTTTTGGTTTTATGAAGTGAAAAGTGAGATCGATGACAAATGAAGGCCTTATGATTAAAATTATGTGGTCCAGGTCTTTAGGTCCTTGAGTTCCGGACACAAAGATCTAGAGTGAATCTCAATTTGGAAACTTGGAGTTTAATTTGTCCTGGGTTGTACTGTCTATACATTCACATTTTGTGCTTTTGGCATGATGTCTGGTTGGAAACTTGGGGTTGAGGTTCTCTCCGGATTTATGTGTCTGGAGCCTAAGCACTTCAAATCTGGGTCCTTCAAGAGAGATAAAGAGATTCGAGCTGTTCAAATTTTTCGGTTTTTATGAGATAGGCAGTAAGATGAACTAATAGATACTATGCATAAGTTTAAAATTAAGTAGTTCAGATCTATTGGTCTTCCGGATCCAAACATAAATATGGAGTGAATCTCAATCCAATGGACCCAGCTTATACTAGAAGATGTGATTAGGCTCTAGAGTTTGCAATATACTATAAACATTTGGATTCCTTTTGTTTTTCTTCTCCTTTTTTCCATTTACGTTGAAAGGGAGGTTTCGAATTTTATACTTAGCTTTCTATGCATCACCGATCGCACTATTTAGTATTTACCCTCATCACTAGGCTAATAGAACTCCGTTGATATTTTTTCCGTTTTTCTTTTTCTCGAAGCTTAAGCATATTTACATAGTTTTTTTTTCTTTCTTCTTACACTTAAGTTGCACACAACTCACAACTTTCTTTTTTTGTCCTTTTTTTAGCACCTGTTACAAACATAAATCGGCAATTATGTACCTACTTTAATTGTATGTTTACTTATTTAAAATGAATTTAAAAGAAATAAATATTATTCTTTTTCAATTCATATTATATATTCGACCTCTAAACTACTAAGAGTTTGTTTTGATATCCTTTTAAAATGACTGAAAACATTTTTGTTTTGCAAACAATCTTTAGTAAAAATGTTAATAAATTCCAAAAAAGCACCTAACTGATGTTTCTTGTAGAAATCACTTAAATTACTTTTTGAATTCAAAAATATTTTTTCTAAAAACGTTTTCAGTCATTTTAAACGTATATCTAAATAAGCTATAACTAAAAACGCAAGTGCCACACTAAATTTAAATATGACATACCGACAAAATCAAGTGTAAGATATTCATTTTGAAATTTTACGATGCCACATAATTTTAAAAGGTTAAGGGTATGTTTTATAGTGTACTTGAATCTAACTTTTTAAATTCAAAAACAGTTTTCAAGTTTTAGGTCTTAAAAACTTGTTTGGTATGACAATTTTTAAAAACTAAACTCAAGACTAACTAAAAAATATAGTCTATTTCTTAAAAACATAAAAAGTGAGTTTTTAGAGTTTTTAAACTTAAACTCACTCATTTCTTTTCTCTCCCTCCAAATATATATCTCTCTTTTCTTCTTTCTTTCTCCTCTTTTTTTTTTTACTTTTTTCGTCTCTACTTCAATCTAATCAAGTTTAAGTCATAAGATTTAAAAATTTTAAATTGCAAACCAATCAAGTTTTTTAGTCTTAAAGAAAATTATTTTCAAAAAATATTTTAAGAAATAATAAAAAAATTTCAAATAAGATACCAAACAGACCCTAAATTATTTGTACTTTTTGAAAGAAAAAAAAAAGTACAAAATCGCTTTTCTCCAATACAGTACAACCTTCGCTCATTTATTTTATTTTATTTTTTTAAAGTGCACGCCTTTATCTCGTCATCTCTTTATTTTGTTTTCACCTAAAATTAAAAAGTAAAAATATTCTAACTGCCACTTTTCCCACGTGTAAACATCTTAGACGGTAGCTCCACCGACTTACCCTCCAACGGTGCTACGTGGGATGTCTAGATTCTGCCATCGTGGACGAACTTCCTGAGCAAGAAATTGATGATGGAGAAGCTACGTCGTTTTTGGAGAATCTTGGAATTTCCGGAAGGACCACCGACAATCTCCCACGTAAATGGTCTGGTTTGGTAAACGCACTTTTGGAAATAGTTATTCCATTCCACTCCATTCCATTCCATCTGTTATCCGACACGCAATAGTTACGTATAGTGTCTCTCATCGGAAAGTTAGATACTTTTGTGGTCCTTACCATTAGTTTCGAGTCAAATTTTAACTTTCTTCATGATATTATAACAGATTAGTTGACATGTGAAGTTTATAATCTTATGTTACATGCGTCTATGTGTTTGGTTTGATTTTGTCCATGCGAAGAGGCATAGGACAATACGTAGTGTTTTGCACATGAAATTTTTAGTAACCGTTGAATAAAATCAATGTTAATATTTCCCCAAAATTTAAGCATGGAGATAGATCAATAAATATTGAAGATATTCAACAATTTACTACATAAATTTCACCACAATTCAATGCAGATTTCAAAATTTTGAACTTTTTAAGAAAATTTCCTCTAATTTCGACTAAATTTGAATGAGTTGATATACGTAAATTTCCATAATTTTTTTCGTGGTCAACTAATATCAATATTAGTATATCTATCGATATTTCCATCTAAATCGTTATTTTGAACACTGCATAAAACTTATAAGATAAATAACTTCTTTCGGCTCTCAACGCCTAACTTCTCCATCCAAACACGCTTAGACTAGTTTGGAAGTGCTTTTACAATTATTGAAAACGGCTTTTCGTAAAAATACTTATGGGTTCTAAAATCACTTGGAGTGTTTTCTGTAAGAAACATCAGTTCTGAGTTTATTTCAATAAACACTTATAGAATTTACTTGCTTGTGTTACTAAAGTTGGTTTAAAAAAAAACATTTTTTTAAATTTTTATAAAAGTGTATTTCACCATCAGAAGAGCGCTTCTAAATAAACTCTATAATTAAAAAAAATTCATCTACGTTTTGCATAGGTGTCCGTCGATACTAGTCAAATGGGGAAGCAATAGCAATGCCCCAGCTTTTATATATATATATATATATATATATATATATATATATTTATTTATTTATTTATGGATAAAATCAAAAGACAAATATATACAGATAAGAGACAAATATTTTATCTACTTTTGATAGAGTTATATGTTAATTTATTCCAAGTCATCGCCACATCACCTACTAAATTAATGACAATAATCTTAAACTTTTAATTATGACCATTAGATTAAAAAAGATTCAAGGGCTAATAAGAAATGGAAAGATATTTATAAAGATATTTGTAAAAAAATTTGTCTCTTGATCTTATCCCATAATATATATATATATATATATATATATATATATGCTTAAAGAGAGGGATTCTTATTTTTTTTGAAAAAATGGGGACACTCCCACCGTTGAATTTAACTTTAATGAAATTGTGTGGTCTGTGTTTTAATCTCAACCACACAATTTCATTAAAGTCAAATTCAATGGTTAAGAGAGCGTTTCCATTTTTTTTTTTTAAATGAGAATCCCTTTCTTTAAGGGCTTTTTATATATATAATACAAATAAATAAAGTAGTAGTTAAATTATAATAAATTAAAGCAGTGGATTCTAAAGATTTGATATGAAATGAAAGGGTCAAAAGTAATTAGTCGACGCCGACCAGCTTCAACAAGCTTATCTTTGCCGTCTCAGTAAAACCAATTCTCTTTCTATATCGATTTGCTGGTTTTGGTTGGCCGACAACTAATTAACGCATACCCAATTAACGGAGGGCAGAGGCAAAACTTCGTGGCAATGGGGTAGGTAAACAGAATTAAGACTTAGACAACCGAGACTTTGCGGTGTCTCAAATTTATGTTTATCATCTGTTTTAACTTTCTCACATTGCATCATTTGCCGTTTAAATTATTAGTTTGAGACATCGTCACTTTGAGCTGTTCTGGTCTCATGTACAACAGTACAAGTCATTCTCGAACAAAGGAAAACTAGTGAGGCATATCAAAAACTTGCCCTTTGAATGAAAATATAAGTTATTCGAATTAACTGAGTACAAAGAATCCACGGTGGCTCCGCAACTGCAAGGCTGCAGAGGCGGAACCTCGTGGTGGGTTGTATTGGGGGAGATCCAAGGAAATTGAAACAAAGACCCAACCCTAAATATTAACCATTACATCTGAAATAGGGAGAGTTGTAGTTCCTACTTAACAAAAGAATGGAATGGTTTCTTTTTGTTGATTCTATTCAATGTGATTCTTATTTTCCTTTTTTATTGTTTACGATAGACGTTTCCCTGACCCTTGTAGAGCGGAGAGTCTTATAGGCATGGGGTCGTCCATTTTTTGTTCTAAAAAGAATACATACCACAATAAACACCCTCACCCCAACAAAATTTACACCACCTCCTCTTTCTCTTATTCCTCTCATTGCAAATCTAATTAATACTCCTTGTATATCCACTTCACCAGGCCTAGCGGAAAATAAACTTAAGCGTGGTTATACATCAATCATCGCTCCGGTTAAGTTCCAGTGCAGTCTGTAAAATCGAAAACATAATCATGTTGATGAGGATGAGCATTGGCAAAGTAAATGTCGATGAAAACCAACGTGATCACTAAGACTTAATTCTGAAACGTACCGTGTTAAGAAGCCTGAGAGCAGCAGGCCGGGTAAATTTCCGAGCAAAAAGAAAGCACTGAGATGGTTTTCCCTTGCTGCTGCACCATTCTCTCCGGTATTCAGTCTCGTAGTAGACATTATCTATCTCCTGAACATAAATCCGTCAAATCAGCTGCAAAGCTAAATACAAATGACATTCGGAAAAAATCTCTACAGATATCGAAGATGTGCATACAGTTAGACCATTGCATGAGTTTAAAGGTCTCATAACTTGTGAAAGAACGAGAAACATTTGGATTCCGTTAGTCTCATATAATTTCTTGTGAAAAATTAGTGAATGCACAGGTTATAAACTTTGTGCCTGATAACTACCGCTAAACGGTTTCTTAATGACTTGGTTTAAGGTAATGGTTAGGAATGAGATCCGTCATTGTGTCGTTTATCCAACCTTTACTATATAAATGCTAATGAACAAGAAAAACATATATGTACCTTTATAGATTTAATAAGCATGGGAGTAGCATCTGAAAATTTGTAGGTCAAAGGGTGCCATCCACGGCGTTCACGGTTCCTAGAGGATGATAAATCCCATGACGTGTGTGTCAGCGATCTACGTGTGAGTTCTCCCTCAAGGCCTTGTTGCTGAAATTTAAAAATGTAGCTTTCTTAGAGAGCCAAACTATTATGGCGATGAAAGAGCTACCATCACCGCTTTTTAATCTCTCCAAAAGAAAGAGTGAGAAATTTATCTTACAGCCAGTAATGTCTGAACATAATGCTCGTCTGGGATACAATTGTGCTGCTTGGATGTATCGGCAGGCTGCATAATTGCATAAATTATCAGAATACAAAATCAAACTTCGTCTCTTGAAAGCAGTGTGTGCAAATTTACATTAGAATTTTTTGTATTTCAAGAAGTGAGTATTGGTGCCACACTGCTTTGACCAGGAAGCAGATGTGGAAGTCGAATTAAAAGTTTAATTGTCTCCAAGATGAATAGGAGTACTTACAATGGGACGATCCCGCCAAAACTCAGGCAGCGATTTTGTCTGCATGATTTCCACACATAGAACATGTCAAATACGAGGTAAAAAAACAAACAAAAGCATCAATGTTTAAAAGGAACAACTTGATAAGATTACAAAGAAAGAAAAATAGGGTAACATGTCAGCTGGTAACGCAGAAACTCATTGAAGAATGTCTTTCCAACACGGAGTAAAGCTTTCGTGTCCATTAGGAACACTCGTGTAGGTGACTTTATTTGAAGTTCTTTTTTAGAATGGAAAGTTTAACAATATATACCGACTTTTCTAGTTGATAAAAGCAGTCATCGTTCTATGATATTTATATTCAATAATCGTATATCATATATCTAATATATGGATTATCTCACAAAGATACCATGTTTACGGGAATAACCAAAAAAGCTGTAACTGCAAATGGTCATACAACAATTAAAAGACGAAGTACCTTGCAGTGCAATTGAAACATAGGAAAGACTGTATCGTCTTTCACTACAACCTCTGCATGCTTCCTGGTCAAGACAGCCCACTGCAGTGGGAAAAATAAAACGACAAAAATAAGATGAACTGTAGGAAACTTGCATAACAGAAATAAGCACTTATTAGGTTTTCAATTTAGTGTTGCACTGAAATTCAAGAGGCATTTAATCCATCATACGATCTGTACCTGTGATCCTTTTCTCCAGTTATGAACAGGAATAACAGGATGCATTTTTGGATTGTAGCGGCCCTCTTTCGTATCAGCAAAGCTGCTCCCAAAAGTTAAAAGTTAAACACGATTTCAAAACTTCCCGTCATAAGTAAGATACAAATATACAGAATCGTACAAATCTTTAGGTGATAACAAAAAATGATTCATTACGAAATAGATAGATGCAGCTCACTTATAATATGTATACACTCTGAAGATGAAACCCAAGTTTCAATTATATAGAATGCAGATACCGACTGAGAACCACAGACCACAGAAAAGCGATTCTTTCAAACATACATAATACATAATTGACTTGGTTTATTCACCTGTCTACAAAACTAGTTCTCGTCGACATGATGTAGTCATATATATAGCTGAAACTGTAAAGGGGAATGCAGCTGAAAAGAGATCAAGTAACTGAAATATTGTTACAACAACAACAACAAAGCCTTTTCCCACTAAGTGGGGTCGGCTATATGAATCCTAGAACGCCATTGTGCTCGGTCCTGTGTCATGTCGTTCGTTAAATCCAAATACTCTAAGTCTTTTCTTAGAGTCTCTTCCCAAGTCTTCCTAGGTCTCCCTCTACCCCTTCGGCCCTGAGCTTCTGTCCCGTAGTCGCCTCTTCTAACCGGGGCGTTAGTAGGCCTTCGTTGCACATGTCCAAACCACCGTAACCGATTTTCTCTCATCTTTCCTTCAATTTCGGCTACTCCTACTTTAACTCGAATCTCCTCATTCCTAATCTTATCCCTTCTTGTGTGCCCACACATCCAACGAAGCATTCTCATCTCTGTTACACCCATTTTATGTACATGTTGGTGCTTCACCGCCCAACATTCCGTACCATACAACAACGCTGGCCTTATTGCCGTCCTATAAAATTTTCCCTTGAGCTTTAGTGGCATACGACGATCACACAACACGCCAGATGCACTCTTCCACTTCATCCATCCAGCTTGTATTCTATGGTTAAGGTCTCCATCTAAATCTCCGTTCTTTTGCAGAATAGATCCTAGGTAACGAAAGCGGTCGCTCTTTGGTATTTCCTGGTCGCCGATCCTCACCCCTGACTCGATTGGACCTCCAGTTGCATTGAACTTGCACTCCATATATTCTGTCTTTGACCGACTTAGGCGAAGACCCTTAGATTCCAACACTTCTCTCCAAAGGTTAAGCTTTGCATTTACCCCTTCCTGAGTTTCATCTATCAACACTATATCATCTGCGAAAAGCATACACCAAGGAATATCATCTTGAATATGTCCCGTTAACTCATCCATTACCAATGCAAAAAGGTAAGGACTTAAAGATGAGCCTTGATGTAACCCTACAGTTATGGGGAAGCTTTCGGTTTGTCCTTCATGGGTTCTTACGGCCGTCTCTGCTCCATCATACATATCCTTTATAGCTTGGATATATGCTACTCGTACTCCTTTCTTCTCTAAAATCCTCCAAAGAATGTCTCTTGGAACCCTATCATATGCTTTTTCCAAATCTATAAAGACCATGTGTAAATCCTTTTGCATATCTCTATATTTTTCCATCAATCTTCGTAAGAGATAGATTGCTTCCATGGTTGAGCGCCCTGGCATGAACCCGAATTGGTTGTCCGAGATCCGTGTTTCTTGCCTTAGTCTATGCTCAATGACTCTCTCCCAGAGCTTCATTGTGTGACTCATTAGCTTAATACCCCTATAGTTCATGCAATTTTGTATGTCGCCCTTATTCTTGTAGATAGGCACCAAAGTGCTCTTTCGCCACTCATTTGGCATCTTCTTCGTTTTCAAAATCCTATTAAAAAGGTCAGTGAGCCAAGCAATACCAGTCTCTCCCAAGACTTTCCACACTTCGATCGGTATATCATCTGGGCCCACTGCTTTTCTCTGCTTCATCTTCTTTAGGGCTACAGCCACTTCTTCCTTCCTAATTCGACGGTAAAAGGAGTAGTTTCTACACTCCTCTGAGTTACCCAACTCTCCCAAAGAAGTACTCCTTTCATGTCCTTCGTTGAAAAGATTATGAAAATGACCTCTCCATCTATCTTTGACCGCCTTCTCCGTAGCAAGAACTTTTCCATCCTCATCCTTGATGCACCTCACTTGGTTTAGGTCTCTTGTCTTCCTTTCCCTTGCTCTAGCTAGTTTATAGACATCCAACTCTCCTTCTTTGGTATCTAGTCGTTTATACATCTCGTCAAAAGCCGCTAGCTTAGCTTCTCTCACAGCCTTTTTCGCCTCCTGCTTCGCTATTCTATACCTTTCACCGTTTGCATCAGACCTATCCTTGTATAAGGCTTTACAACATTCCTTCTTAGCCTTAACCTTTGATTGTACCTCCTCATTCCACCACCAAGATTCCTTTTGATGTGAAGCAAAGCCCTTGGACTCTCCTAGTACCCCTTTTGCTACCTTTCGGATACAACTAGCCATGGAATCCCACATTTGGCTAGCTTCTCCCTCTCTATCCCACACACATTGGGTGACTACCTTCTCTTTGAAAATAGCTTGTTTTTCTCCTTTTAGGTTCCACCATCTAGTCCTTGGGCTCTTCACGATCTTGTTCTTTTTTCTCCCTCTTTTGATATGTACATCCATCACCAACAAGCGATGTTGAGTAGCCAAGCTCTCTCCCGGTATAACTTTGCAATCCTTACAAGTTATACGATCCCCCTTCCTCATTAGAAGAAAATCTATTTGTGATTTTGACAACCCGCTCTTGTAGGTGATCACATGTTCTTCTCTCTTCTTGAAGAAGGTGTTGGCTAAGAAGAGATCATATGCCATCGCAAAGTCCAAGATGGCCTCCCCCTCCTCGTTTCTCTCCCCAAAGCCATGGCCACCATGAAAACCCCCATAGTTACCTGTCTCCTTGCCCACGTGTCCGTTTAGATCTCCTCCTATAAATACCTTCTCCGTCTGAGCGATTCCTTGCACCAAATCTCCAAGGTCTTCCCAAAATTTCTCCTTCAAACTCGTGTCCAACCCTACTTGGGGTGCGTACGCACTAATCACATTGATGAGTTCTTGTCCTATTGCAATCTTGATTGCCATAATTCTATCTCCTACCCTTTTGACATCTACAACATCTTGTGTCAAGGTCTTGTCCACGATAATGCCAACCCCATTTCTCATCCTATTTGTGCCCGAATACCAAAGTTTAAAACCTGAGTTTTCTAGGTCCTTTGCTTTAAGACCAACCCACTTAGTTTCTTGTAGGCACATAATATTTATCCTTCTCCTCACCATAGCTTCCACTACTTCCATAGATTTTCCCGTTAAGGTCCCTATATTCCACGTTCCTAAACGCATTCTACTCTCTTGGACTCCCCCCTCCTGTCCTAGCTTCTTCACCCTCCCCCGTCTCATACGATCAAAGTACTTCTTTTGCTTGTCCGGCATAGAGTTGATGGGAGCAGGTGCTTCCAAACAACTTTGAGTGGAGTCGTTCGAAAAGAAGTTTCTATGGCCCCCTTGCTCATTTAACACTGTATCCGGGCGCCGATGGAGATACAGCGACCCTTGCTCATTTATCACTGTGCTCGGGCCACACAGCGCGCCACTTACGGGTGACGCCCTAGCTTTAGCGCAATTTCGTTTAGGATTCATTTTCATAGGGATTCGACGTAGCTTTGGAGTGCCGGCTGTCGACTACCTGACGCCCTCCCCCTCCTCCTTTATCCGGGCTTGGGACCGGCAATGTAAGATAAACTTACACAGGCGGAGTTAACTGAAATATTGTTAGACGATAAAAAATCACAATATTTATGAAAAGAAACTAGCAGACCAAAATTTATGCGACCGCAACCTAGGGGGAAAAACGTCAAGACAATCTTCACCTATCAGAAACAAAGGCAAAGCGTTGATTAAGAGGATCCTCGAGTGCATGTCTTAGTAATATGCGCTCTGCCTCAATCATGCTTGCTTCTCCCCAATCTACCTGGGGAATGAAATAAATATAACAATCGCAAAAAAGTCACGAAAAAAGGAAATCACCTTAATTCACATTGCTCATAAGTCATACCTATCGAATCTCAATCCCTGTAATTTATCAGTTATTCGATAAGAAGCCAAGAAACAAATTCAAACGTTTCCGGCATACAACAAGCATGGTTAGGACTGTGCTTCTGGAAGAACTAAGAACACCATAAGCGCTTTTGGGTCATAGAAGCACTTCCAGGAGAGGTGCTTCTACACAGGCTCTTCCAAGTGCTTTTTCAAGAAGCACTTCCACTTGGAGTTTCAATTAAAATTTCAAGTGTTTCTAAAAAAGTGCTTTTAGAAAAGAAATTATGATACACACGACATTGTATATAACAAAAGCGCTTCTAGAAAAAGTGCTTATGATACATATGACGTTGCATTTCCAGATTAAGAATTCAAGTTGGGAAATAGAATAGTAACTCCCACCTGTATACTATCATTGACTTGACGATCCAAGAAAAAAACCGATCTTGTGGTGGCCTTGTTGAACAGAAACCCCGGCCTTGAGTGAACATAAATCGAAAACCTACTCTCCCCTCCCTGCAACCAAAAACAAAAACAACAAAAGCTCCATCTTTAATACAAAATGCCAAACCAGTTACACTCCTAATCACGCAATTAGATTCAAAAAACAAGTAATTAATAAATTAAGTACCTGAAAGAAAACATCCCAAAGAATGTCCAACGGAAGGCGATTGCGAGCGATGAACAAGAAGGCGATCTTGGGCCGTTGATTTTGCTGAGAATTTCGCAACGAAGCGAGCGTCATAATCCGACTGTACTGAGTGTGCATCAGCAGCACCAACGTCCCGAAGCAGATCCCCACCAGAATCAAAGTGAACAGCTTCCTCTTCCATTTGTGCTGCGCTTTCTGCGGACCCTTCCGCTTCATTAATCACTTAACTAATAAGCTGCTTTTGCATCAAGCACTTTCTCAGCTCCCAAAGGAAAAGCTTCAGAAGTAGCTCAAGCTCTCATCTTTCGTTCTTCCACGTGAAACCCAGAATCCAGATCCGCTTCCTTCAAGCTCTGGATTCTGGGATTTCGTAGCGGTGGAGGATTATCAACTTAATTAAGCTAAGTTACGCTGCTTAATGCTTAAAGCTCGTAGCTTTGGAGAGGATTCTTGAGACCCAGAAGAAGTAGAAGTAGAGATTAAGCTGAATTAAGAGAGTGAATGGGATTTCAGCGTTTGCAAGTGGACGGTGGGACATCCGTTTTTTTTATGTTCTTGGTACGAAGGTCGTTGTCGTAAAGTTGGGAAGTGTTAATGTTAGTAGACGGAGTTGCGTGCGATGTGGGGATAGAATAACCACCCTTTATTGTGCCTTTTTCTTTTGTTTGATTTCGGCCAAAGATTGTGTTTCCCCCTTTTCTCTTTGCCTAAATTGTGGATTACTAGTTTGGTTTAGCGATATACTTGATTTTCTTGTTATGAGGATTATTTTAGTAGTTACGTGTACCAGAACTATGTATGAATTCGCGTGTGATTAGTCAGTTTGGTGAAATCCTCGTCTTCACTTGGTTACATGTGCAAGAACTTTTTTTATTGAAATTGCCTTTGAATTTGCGTGTGATTAGTTAGTTTGGTGAAATCCTTGCATTTACTTGGTTACATGTGCGAGACACTGAGAACAATTTGTGTTTATAATGGGTTTAATACTAAATTGTAGTTCATTGCAGCTTGTTGTGGTCCTGTCTCCCGTGAATGTTTTACTACCTAAGTTCGATACTTATGGATGATCACAAATAACAAGTATCTTCTTTATTAATATCTTGTTGTTTGCCAAAAATAAAATGCTTTTTAGTCAATATGGTCAAGATTGTCATAACTTCTCATTGAGATTTAAAATTAATAGAAGTGATTCATAAGATTGTCTACCGTCAATCAGTTCTGTCCTTCTATAAAAAAAATCTTTTAAATTAAAGAAATCATCCGTTCAAGTTAAGGAGTTTATTTTGACTACTTCACCAAATCATCAAGTTAATACAGTGTAAGCATTATCATAAGCAACAAATTAATTGAACCAAAATAATTATAGTATAAGTTAAAAAATGAGTCAAATATGAATATGCTGCAAGCGATAGCAAGGCAACGGCTGTGAGTCTCTGACAATGATTTTTAAGCCCCTTTTAGGCTCCATTTTACAAAAGAAGTCGTACTTTCTTATACTGACATTAAATTACGTGATGAAGATTTGAATTTGATATTTCATTCGTGTATTATTTTTTCTAACAACGTCAAAAGATGATATAAATTAAGTGTCATTTTCGTTTAAGAAATGAGATTACTTTTGTTTACATTATCCATGAAAATATACCCCAAAAAAAAAAAAAAAGATTAAGGTGACAAAGAAAGTGGGAAATGCAATAATATTATTAGGGTCTGTGGTAAATTAATATTGGCTAGTCAGACTCTGAAAGAAACATAACAGCTACCAACCAAAAGTTGTTAGTTTCAATAATGATTTATTCGGTGAGACTTCATTATATGCATTAGTAATGGAAGAATATTTCTGCTCACCATTCTTAAGTAATGTTGATGTTTATCGTCTTATTTATCATCGTTTGATAATGTAAATTTCGATATCTATGCAGTAGATAGGTACAAATCTCAAAATTTAAATTCATCAAACGATAATAAATATCATGCATTTTTGCTCACCACCCTCAGTAGTAGTGCTGCTCACCACTCTATGTATTATCGTTAAATGAGTTTAAATTTTGAGAACTGTATCCATCTACTATAAGGGATCTCGAAATTTAAAGTCATCAAACGATGATAAATAGGGTGATGAGCAAATATGGATCCAAAAATATTCTCTTACTAATATTACACACATATTGCATTTGGGGAGGGGAGAGTTCGGCTAAGCCACACAATAGGCAGCTTAATTTGGTATCAAATTCACCATCCACAAGATTCGAACCTAAAACCTCTCACTTCTAAACGAAGAGGAATACCACCAGACTGTAGTAACGAGTATCAAAAAATGCATTTTGTAAATGTAAGCAACTAACCTGCTAAATAATAGTTTCTTCTTTTTCTTGATAAGATAATAAAATAAAAGTATATTTGTCGATTTGCTATCTAAACTTATATAGAGCTGTTATTTTACTCCCTGAATCCTTAATAGCACACTGTTAGCAGAAGCCAATGTCTCGGGTCTCGGGGACTCATTTTGACCGAAACAAGGGGTGGGTCGTTACCAACTTCAAATAGCCGATTACTCCTTTTAATTTGTATAAATAACCACATTTTCCCCTAACGCTAGATTTAAAAAATTTCATTATTTTTTATCCATTTTGATCCAAGGACAACTGTAGGTGGGCAAAAAGAAAGAAAAATAGGATGAATGAAAATTTAAAATATAACGCTAGGGTGGGCGAATTTGCTATTTATAAAATTTTAGGCGGGTAATCGGCTAAAGTTAAAGTTTAGGAGGGAAATTGGCTAATTATAAAATTTCAGTGAGTAATCTGCTAAAATTAAAGTTAAGAGGAGAAATTGACACTTCTAAACAAGTTCAAGAGGCAAAACGACAAATACCTCTAAAATAAAAAATAAAACCATTCAAATTACAGACTGCGTGGCCTCTTTCGTTTCCTTCGACACTTATTTCCACGAGCCCAATAATAATCGGGCTTGGGCTTTATGGGCTGAGAGAAGTCTCCAGGTCCAGGAATGTTCTTCACAGTTGCGAATATAAAACGACCCCGTCCCGGTCACTGGTAAACTCTGTTTGCTGTCACTGGACCGTTGAAGTTCTCGGCTCTTCGTCCCCAATCCATGTCGGTTCGGTCGTTATCCATCCGCCCCCAATTTACCGCCAAAAGGTACAAATCTCAAATCCCTCCATTCTTTTCTTCCAATCCGCATCGCATTTTTGTTTTCTACATTTTGTTTTGCAGTCGAAGCTCGCCGGCGAGCGAAATCGGAGCAAGCCCTGGCTGCGCAGTTCTCAACTTCTCGACTTTGCAGAGAGGTCCCTCAAGAAGTAGAAATTTGAGCTTGAGGTTGTGTATAGGTAGCGGCAATGGAGGATTCGGACAGAACCCTCATGGGGTCGGCGACAAAGATGGCGTCATCATCGTCGACCACGGTTCGCGCCGCAAGGAATCAAATCTCATGCTAAGTAAGCTAATCAAAAATTAAAATTATGGGTTGTTAATTTTTAATTTGTCTATGATTAATGTAGAAAGTTTGGATTTTTAAGCTTGTTAATTGGAATTCGAACTGTATGAACTTTTTTCTGCAGATGAGTTCGTGAGCATGTTTAGAGAGAGAACTGGGTACCCAATTGTGGAGCCTGCTCATATGGTACAATAAATGATTAATTTTTATATTTTTTCAGTTGAATTTCGTTCACAATGCGCTTGTTGATCCTCTTATGTTGATGAAATCCTCATTGTGTTGGTAAATTTTCGATGATTAGGAGTTGGCGGAACCATCAATTCGGGATGCATTCAATTCGTGCGTTGAACAAGGGGCTAGTCGTGTAGTTGTGAGCCCGTTTTTCCTCTTACCGGGAAGACATTGGAACCAGGTAGCTCAACTAACAACATAATATCCTATCGACGGGGGTTAATGATTATTAATCATTGGGCGCGGTTGAATTTTGTTTTCGACAATGTCTCTATGAATGATTAAGAAAACATGATAAAATGGGTGTATTATTTCACAGGATATTCCATCCCTGACAGCTGAAGCTGCAAAGGAGCATCCTGGTGTCTCGTATATAGTAACCGCACCCCTCGGCCTCCATCCGCTACTTGTGGTATGACTATGGAGTTCCCTTAATTTTTTTTCTTTCTGTAAATGTCACGGAATATTCTGAAGCTTTTGGCTATCAATCAGTGGTTTTAGAAACAGATAGATTTTTCGGTATAGAGTGTCCATTAAAGGGAGATTGTGCTTGTTATGTTTCGCAGAACTTCTTTTGCACCATGTAATATGAGGTCTCTGACTCTCTGGTTGCAGGATGTTATGAATGATAGGATCAATCACTGCTTAAGCCGTGTTGCTGGAGAAGCAGAGGAGTGCGCCGTTTGTGCTGGAACAAACAAATGCCAGCTCCATTGATTTATGCAAAGCGAACAACAAAGTAGGATGGCACACGCAATCAAGGGACCATTTCAGCTATAAAACCAGGAGATTGATTCCGCAACGTGGCTAGCCGTTGTTGTGGTTGGGATTTTGAAGGCGTGGCATTGCGTCGGAGGACCCGGATTCACGTAACAAACTCCTCACTTCCCAAATAGTTGGAACAAGGCTTTTTGGACCATTGATTGTTTGATGGATGGCAAGTCGATTTTTTTCATCAAGGATTAAACGGAAAGATCGATGATCTTGGAACATAAAATGATGTAGAGATGTTCCAGATGTTATCTTAGGACCTCAATTATGAATCCCTTCTATATATTTTGTCAATCTGCGTGCGTCGAAGGCTGCATTTTTGTAACTTTCAACTGTATAAAGATTTTAGTTGCAATAATATGAAGGGTAATTGCAAAAGGCCAGCCAGCCTACTATACAGCAGATTTTCTTGCAATCCAATCACAGAAAGAAAACGTCTCCGGACGTTACGTTGAATCCGACCGTGAGGTCGCACGGTAGAGAGGGGAAGAAAACTGAGTAGCTGCTATTACCAGTGAATATGATGAAGTCTATGATGTTATACAATATATATGCACAAATGTTCACTAGCTGCTAATGTAAGTACAAAATGGTTGCTTCTTATCCCCCCTTTTTGCCCCAGAAAGGCTTGTTTTGCCATTGCCAGAATCTTGAGAATCCTTCCATGGTTATCTTCCTACTCGCGTCCTCCCGAGCCTTGGCTTGTGCAGGGGTTTCTTCTTCAGCAGTCGCTCGCGCTGCAACTCATTAAACCGTATTTCAGAACATGGTGTAATATAAGTTGAGGTAATGTGGCAGTCAAGAAAGTTCTTACATTTTCTTCGATCGCTTTCATTGTCGGCTTCCTCCTGCCATCTTTGTTGCTGTTTATTGTAAGATCTAGCAGCCGCGAAAACATTTGCAGGTCTTTCCCACCCTCCTCCGAATATGCCATACCCTTCCGTCGGCTGAGGCTGAATCAGGAACTCGAGCACCGGCAGCTCTTCCTTCTCCACCCAATGAATGCAGTTCACGGGACACGAATCTACTGATACCTGCAGTAAGTTTTAACTTCCACTTATCCTCTATCGGTTATCATAGAGTAATTAGCGTCATATTAACTTACTGTTAGCGCAAGCGCTAAGTAGTTTACCTCAATCTTTTGTTCGTCGTCGCCATATTGAACTTTAACCCTAGCACATCCGAGAGCATCATCGAACATGAACGTGCTACTTGCATGGTGCACGCATTCTCTGCAACCTGCCAGAAATTCAGTTGCGATTCAATGTACTTAGAAACTAACGCGAATGCAGGTACGTTTTTATGCGAATTAGAGATGCGAGTTGAATACCTATGCAGGCATTTTCGTCAACAAAGAGAGCTTGGGGTCTGAAAGGTCCATTCCATGAAGAACCTAAGCTTGACGATGGTGTGTTTCCTGCTCTGAATCCAGCTACTCTGACTTTACCAATGGATGCATCGTATTCCTTCCTCAGATTCTCCATCATCAGAACTTTATACGCTTCATTCAACTTTAGCGTATACTCGTGGCCCTGCTTGGCATAAAAGACTTAAAAGCGTTTCTTGATCATAGAACTGCTTTCTGAATAAACTCAGGAATCACTTCTAAGTGCTTTTATAGGAATCATTAGCATATACTCGTGGCCCTGCTTGGCATAAAAGATTTAAAAGCATTTGTTGATCATAGAACCGCTTTCTGAATAAACCCAGGAATCACTTTGAAGTACTTTTATAGGAATCATTAGCGTATACTCGTGGCCCTGCTTGGCATAAAAGACTTAAAAGCATTTCTCAATCATAGAACCGCTTTCTGAATAAACTCAAGATTCACTTCTAAGTACTTTTATAGGAATCACTTCCAGTTTTCAATTTTAATTTGGACGTGTTTCTAACAGAAACGCTTATGAGCAAAAGTACTTCCTACACAAGCAGTCTCAAACGGACCCTTGATTGGATTGGGATTATTACCTCTTGGCCTGCAACATCTGGGTGATATTTCTTCTGCAATTTCCTATAAGCTTGTCTGATTTTCTTCGGATTCGAATCAGCAGAAACACCAAGCAATTCATAGTAATTCTTTCCCGTTGCCATTTCCTCTGCTCCCTCTTTCTTACATCGGATTCTGCTAAAACATCGTACCCGAAATTGAAATATTCAACCTCAAAATATCAGAAATTACTATGCAACATTCAACTTGTTAAAAAATTTAAAATCTTTTTAATTTGATTTAATAAAGTTCAAAGTAAGCTTAATTATGATTAGCATGAGATTAAACTAATTACCTCCAGATGGGCTTCTTGTTCTCATGAACTTGGAAAGCTTTTGGTACTGGAAATCTGGAAATGGAGGAGGCTGCCCAGACAGCCATGTTGGATTTTCCAGATGTAATCTGGGTCTCCAATTTCTAATTTTCAATGAAAATATAAGTAAAAATTCTGACAGATATTTCTGTCAGATATTTTCTTAACCATCCGTCCATGAGTCCTCCCAGGACTGATAAGTCTCTTTCTCAGATATTGTCCTGAGCCAACCCTCACTGGATGACTAGTGATTGAGACGAATTTTATGGCCGTATTTCATACAGTACGTATTTAGTTTAATATACGCTGCTAGTAAATCAGTGGTCAGGAGAGTTTAAATTGCATCTGTGAGTCGCTTTGGTCCTCGGAAGAGTGGTCTGCCGGTAAAGCTATCAGCAGTGGCGAAGCCAAGAATTCTCAGAAAGAGGGGCAAAATTTAAAAAATTTAGGGTCCCAAAAAAATGTGAACATTCATTCGAGGTCTAAGTCTAGGATTTGTAAGAAGATTATTTGAACTACTCATAATATTCATAGGAGAATTTGCACTAACCAAAATATTCAAAAGAGGATTTGGACTACTCAAAATAGTCGAAGGAGGGTTTGAACAATAATATTATTTGAAGGATGATTTAACACTGTTTCTTGTTGTATCGTCCTATTACTTAACTGTATAATTAGTAAAGTTTTAAAAGATGCTAAGTTCTAGTTGGGCGATGGACATGACTTTACACTTAGGAGAAAACCTATACAAATTTGAATAAGTTTATTATATACCGTAGAAATAATTGTTTATTTATTATATAGCTTATAATATTCATAAAACATATAATATATAAAAATATTGACAAATTTTCTTTATTACTTTGTTGAATTTGATGTTGAATTTGATGGTAAGAGAAAAAAAACAAATAATTACGAGTTCGTAATATTTTACAAATTATTTTTTGAAGCTCTTATAAATTTATAATGAATTTTAAGATAAATAACAGTGTCAAATAAGTGGCTTAAAAATATTGGAAGAGTGGTCAAATTAATTGGACAATAATTAAAAAATAAAACAAATTCCGATATAAATCAACAATAGTAGGTTATGTGTCGCAAATTGATTGGTCAATATTAAAAAAAAAATTGTAATTATGAAATGTCACGTGGGGTGGAATGGGAAAGAGAGAAAGTCTCTCTCTTCATCCTTTATCTTCTTCTTCGTTACAACCAAACCAGAATTTCTACTCCAGAAGCTGCAAAATGCAGATCTTTGTTCATCCTTTCTTTGGCCTAGGTTTTTTTTTTTGGAAAAAAAGAGAGCCCGCGATCAGCCTGTGTTGCGATAGAGCAGGGAAACCCAAAAAGCCAAAAAACCAAACGAAATTTCATTACTTCCGACAAGACTGGAAGGGCAGAACCATCACTCCTAGGCTTGATTTCCAGCGAGGGGAGGGGCGGTCGCCACTCTTCGCCCTCACGTAGCTTTGCCAGTGGCTACCAGTCTTTTTAAAAAATTTATTATTATTTAATTTTATATTAAAAAAATTGTCCTGAACTATAAGGAAAGGGATCATCTCGGGGTTCCTTCCGCCAAATCCACCCAATCAGAGGATCTGGGCCTTTGAAATTTAATCAAACGGCTAAAAAGAGGGGTCCCTTACAAGTTATAATAACTTTAGCCGTTGATCAAATTTTAAGGGTCTGAATCTCTTGATTAGGTGGATTTAGTGGAAGGAATCCGGAGAGGATCCCTTTCCGTGCAAAAAGACCAATTCGGATCCGGATCTTGTGATTAAATGGATTTGATGGAAGGGATACGGAGAGGATCCCTTTCCGAACTGCAAAATGACCAATTCGCAACTAGAAAATAAAGAAAACTAATGAAAATAACTTAAATTTTTTGAGTTTTAACGATAAGGACAAAATAAAGAGTAAAGTGAATAGTATAATAATTGACTTTTTAGTGTAAAAATATAATTTTTCGTTAAAGTGAACAGTACGATGAGATTTTCATTAAAATTCATAAAAAATAATTTTAGACAAGACAAACGACTTTGGGGTAAATTCGTGAATACGAAGAATACATAATGTCGATTCCACCCTTAAGAGATCACGAGCAACTTTAAGGGCATTATTGGCTTTTAGCATTTCCTTCCTGCTGAAAGTCGTCACTCTACTTCGGAAGATGTCGTCCAGTTTTTCTTTGAAAAGTACGACGCCGCGCCGGCGCGGAAAGTAATTTCAAAGCAAAGCGCCGTAGTCTCCTGCACCAAAGCGCCCGGAGATGGTAGTAGCTTCGTAGCAGTGCAAAAATGGCGTCCGCGAGAAAACTTCTTTCTCCGTTTCGGAAATCGCTAAGTTCACTAATCTCTTCCCGCTCCTCAATCCCTCCTTCCAGGCAATTCTGTAAGTATTTTTTTGGATGAAATTTTGGCTGATTTTGTATTTAATTACAAATATTTGATTATTTGGGTGTAATTAATTGTTCAGATTATGCCAAGTTTGAACCGGTACTGCGGAATCGCGCCTCAACGTTTCATCGTTACTTCAATTTGCAAAACAATTCTCTTCAGAAATTCTGGTTTTCAGGTTCGATTTTGCTCCAAATTAAAGTTCATACCGTAAATTCGATTCGGAAGCTGTAAATTTGTGGTAATTGATCGTCTTTTATGGCGCCAATTTTCGGTTTTGGTTGTCGAAACTTGAACATGTTTGATGGCATTCAGTAACGAACCCAAAAGTAAACCAATATTACAGTTTAGAGAAAAATACTTCAAACCGAAAAATTTAGGAGGAAAAACAACCGAGAAATTCAGTACTACGAATCAATTAGAGCGTCGCAAGTGGATAGATGATCGGGTTTTTCTTTTTCTCCAATTGAGCTCTTGAAGTGTTTTCTCTGTAGATTGCATGGTGTTTAATTGGTAATTTCCATAATTTTGCTTTCAGGAAGTAAGTTGAGATATGGAAGCATTCTTGGTGTGACAGTTTTGTTTTGGTCAGACAGCTTCTTGCCAAATGCTGCATATGCTATGGAAGGTGAGGGAAAAAAAAACCAAGCACCCGATTTTGATGTTGTAAATTCTTCAGACTGTGAAGCATACCTCTTTACTAACTTCCCTGGTTTGAATTTCGATAATGTAGGCCAGGATATGTTGGTGAATGATCATAATTTGGAAGCGTCGGGTGCTTCGGATGTGGAGGAAGATCGACGGGAATTCAGGAAGTTTATGAGGAAATTATGGCTGCCTTTCTTTTTCTGTATTACTGTGTTGGCATGCTGGGATCATCATATTACACCGCTTGGATTGAAGCTTGCTCTTTTCCTCCTGAGCACCAAGCCTAATCCTTTGTCAGTTTATGTTTTTGTGGAAGAGGTAAGGAACCATCCCACGGTAATTTTATGTGTTTACTAATCTCTTACCACCTAATCAATTGGGGTTTGTCAACCTGCTACCCTATTCGAAGACAAACCATGTCTTGTTTGCAATCGAAGAATTGCAGGAGCTGCTTTTTTTTAGAATGGGATTGGTGTGTGTTGTAGTTTAGATGGTAGGAACTAACGAGTCTCCTTTTGTTCAGTGACTAGAATTCTCAGAGTGGTAACTTTGTTTATGGGTTTATGATTACTGCAACATTTTTTACGGTGACCAATGCATTATATTGGTTAATGCTTTAGTGTTGATGGTAATGGTAGTTCTTGTCAGGAAAACCTTATTCGAAACTTGATGTTTTGCAGTTATGTCATCGGCTCAAGCGCAAAGATCCTTACTTGCATAACAAGGCAAGTGTCCCATTACCATTAAGTAAAACTAGAATACTTAAATATAACCTACTTCTAAAAGCTTGTGTTTCTTTCCTCTACAGCCATTGTACGCGCGTAAGGTTGAAGTTGAAGACTTTAAGCTTCTATGTCTTGCTAAAGTTGAAGTGCAAGACCAGAAGTTCACTTTGGTTGGAATTCTTGGTGGTTGGTGGCATGTGCCAACTTTGGACGCAATCAAGGATCATCTTGTGTGTTCTCATAAAGCGGTCACTAAAGCGTATACTTGAAAGGCAAGAAAACCATGTAAGTTCAGCGTCGTTTTATCGAGCTTCAGGGAACTCAGTCGATCACACATACAACATTTTTCTGGTTTTCTTCCACCCCCTCCCCCAAGTGCATAGAAAAATTCAGTTCAACGAAAGAGGCGGTACGCCAACGATAGTATAGTAGCTGCCAAATTGAAGTCTTATTCAGTACTTTTAGAACAACAATCTAACCATAAATGAAGGCCAGTCATATTCTGCAGAAAGGCTAATTCATGTTACAAAGCTTGGTTCTTTACAGTCAAATTTTTGCTTTCTCCATGGAACTCGAGGCTCGTATCAATTCGAGAATTCTATTCGAGCAAGTGATAATGGTTTGTTTCAGTTTCTGGTCCGCTGAGATGATCGCCATAGCTATTGGAAGGGCCGCAGAACATTCCACCCCACTGAGGGAAGTAGATGAGGGAGACTGGGAGAGTGCACACTATCATCATCACACCCATCAGAGAAATGCTCGTCTGCTTGGAGAATTCGGTGCCGGAAAACAACAGCAGCTGGGTTACCACCGCACCCATCGTTCCTCCGCCGCCGGTGATCCCTGATACCACTCCCAGTGACCTGCATCGTTGAAGTTTGGATTTTCAGTAATTAAACTGATATATTTACATGGTAATGGTGCTAAGCACTATAAATTAGTCATTATTGTTTCTCTAGGGAAGTATCTAGCTAGTCACTCCAATAGAGTTGTGCTACGGTCAATCGTGATGCTTGCGTTTATGAGTGTTTTTTTGCTCATTGGTGTGAGATGATTGTTGGTGCTGATGGAGCCCATCAGCACTGACAATCATCAGCCAGTAATCTCACCAATGGTAAAAAAAATCATTCACTGTTTGGTGAGATGAGTTTTTGCCCATTGACGATTGATCTTAGCAAAACTGATCTTAGCAAAACCCTTACGGGAATGACTAATCATCGTCTCGTCGCGTCATCAAGAATCAAGCGGTAGAAATGGGACCAACACGTAGAGGGGAATATGAATCATAAATTCTAATTAATTACTAGACGACATGTGGAGTGTCATTCCATGGCTACGTACCTTTTGGACACAAACGGCACCACGCCAAACGTGAGGCCAGCAGCAGCTTGTACAAAGATAGAAAACGCACACATGACAACTATGGATCCCCAGAGCGAGTTGACTCGCCCGAGTAACAAACACAACAAGCCCGCCACCGTCTGCGCCACCCACAGCCCCCACAACCTCCCCCTCATCCCGAACCTCCTCGCCAGCGTATCGGAAACCAACCCGCCGCTCGGCCTCGAAAAGAAATTCGCCATTCCGAAGCTGGCTGCTATGATCCCCGCCACCTCAAGATTCACGTTAAACCTGTCGTAGAAATATTGAGCTATGATATTATCAGTGGTCAACTCCACCCCAAAACTGAAGGCATAAGTCAAGGCCAAAATCCATGATCTATAATTCTTAACCCCATTAGAAATAACACTTAACAAGCTCTCTTTGGACTTATTGTCGACCTTCTGAGAGCGTTTGTAGCTCCCAGAAGGTAGGTCCTGGCCAAACCTCAGGACCAATACGGCCGTCACAACTTGAAAAACTGCTGGCACGATAAATGCCAGCCTCCAAGCTGCGAAGGACGGCACGTTGAATGACATGATGAGAGAATAAATGAGTGGCATGACCAGCTGGGTGACGCCAGAGCCCATGTTGGCCCAGCCGGCGGAGAAGCCGTTGGCAAGGCCGACTACGCATCCCGAGAACATGCAGCTCATCCAGAACTGGTTGGCGACGAAGTTGGCGAGGGAGAAGCCGGCGATGAAGCGGATGGCGATGAAGGAGTTAGGGGAGGAGACGAGGGATGTGGAGAGGATGACGGGGGAGGTGAGGAGGGAGAGGGTGGCGATGGCGATACGGGGACCGAGGAGGTCGCATATAGGGCCCATGGCAATGCGGGAGAAGATGGAGCCGAGGAAGGCAGCGGTGCCTGCGTGACCGGTGTCGGTGTCGGTGAGGTTGAGGTCGTCGCGAATGACGGCGAGGAGGGGAGGGATGGAGAAGGTGGAGAAGAAGTTGGAGAAGAGGGAGAGCCATGCAAGGTGGAAGGCCAGCATGTGGGGTGGCGCTATTGAAAATAACCTCAACTCTGTGGCCTTTTGATCAGCATCTACTGGTAATGCAAACATAGTACGATGATCTTTTAGTACTTGTTCTTCGTCAACATCTTCAGCTTCCATTATGGTGGCGGCAGCGGCAGCGGTTCTTAATTATTAAGGTCAAGAAAGAAAAAGAACCAGAAGCATTGCAAGCAAACCTGTCTGATATTTTTTTTGGTGCTTTAAGATGTTGTGTCTTTTGCTTGTACTCATCACAATTATATATTCGGCTATTCACATACCCATTTTTCTTTTACTCTTCTTAATTTTTGATTGTTTGAACAAATGAATTAAAGGAAATCGATGGTAAAAAATTAACAAAAGTGTGTGAAGTAAAAGTAAGTGTGAATAACATTATTTTATATAATAGTCATTAGTCTAAGTTACAGATGTTTTCATATCGAGAGCAACTTTGACATGTAACGAGTTTATCGTCTCATGCCGGACTAATTTAATAATGCAATGACATGTAGAAGGAAAATTATACGTACCATTACATTATTAAACTGAACACCACCATAACAATGAACTCGTTATATATAAGTCTTGAAGAAATTAGGTTTTCATCCATATTTTTGCTACTGTATTGATTAAAACCTTATTCTTTTTCAATTTTTGATCAAGGTCCTTAGGTATTAATAAACGTTATTAATATTTCAATAATAAAATAATTTGTATTTCTAAATATATTCATTTAGTGTTAGAAATGTACATTTGGTATCTTTATATTTATTGCTAAATTTTTTATCATATATTTTTATTTTTGGTTTGTACCCATTTGTAATTTGCAAATTTGTATCAATTGCTTTTCAGTTTTAATTTGTACCCATTTATTAATGTCTTTTTGTGCCCCATATTTTTTAAAGTTTTATTTGTATTTGTACCCATTTTTAATTTTGCTAAATGTACCCTGTTAATTATATGTATTTATTTTATGTTTTAAAATATATTAGTAATTATTTTTAAAATACGTAAATAATTATGTGGGTACATTATTTTCTTGCTATAATTTTGTGAAGACAATATTACTCTAATATTTATTTTAAGTATTTATTATATTTTAATATATTATTGGATTTTTTTTAATTTCAGAATTTGTTGGACATTAAATGCATAAATGCATGAGTTAAATCTATTAAATGATTTTAAGAACGTCGATCAAAATATTTAAAGAAACAAGATTTTAGTCTAACAATTAAGTTGATTAGGGACCGAAACCAAAATGACACATAAATCTTTCTTGTTTCAATCCCTCAAAGTACGAATTTGCAAATTAATGTGCCTTCACTAGTTCCACCCTTTGCTTTCAAAGTGTTCAATTCGTTCTCTTGGAATTATGAGGACAAGGACAAGAAAAGAAGGGGCCAGTCACTTTCAATAGCAGCAATCATTACGTTTGTCCAACCATCGTATAAAGTTCAGTGTGTCTTGTTAAAATCCCTTCTTTCAAATTTACGAGGAGGAGAAAATCTTGACAATTAAATCAAGCACAAAGAAACAAATTATTTATGTTTAGGTACCACTTAATTTTAATCAAGTCCAAAACAAAATGCAAAGGAAGAAGAGAAATGCTGCGGAGACACTTGAATTGGGATTCTTCGTGAATTCTTTGACGTCTTATAATTTAACGTTAATTTTTATGTTAATAATATAAAATACTGTGCAAAAAACATGAAGTAACAGAAACTTCATAAATAATTTCACTTTTAAGAAAATTTCTTTAACTTTTCTCAAGGAAGAAAATAAGTACAAAGCCCAACGCAAAGTTTTCATTCCTTTGTGAGTGGATCAGACTTTTACATAATCCGACTGTCGGACACACAAGAATTTTTTCAAGACGATAGATTTAAGCTCACAACCAAAAGAAATTGATTACTGTGAGACAAACATGTATTGAAAAGCGCGTTTTATCCTCTCAATTGGTGACAGAATTTTGACTTTGTTTGGTCAGTCTCGACATTGATTTCTAATCAGGACGGTTCTATATACAAATTGGAATTTTTGTAAAGCATGCTTGTGGTCTTGTTTTTCTTCCAGGAAGGTTGCAACTGCTCTTGTTTTCTTAATTTCACTTTCAATTTATGATTTATTGTTTTTTCATAAAAAGAAGCAAGATACAACAACATTGTAATTTTCGCAAGGAGCGTTTTTATGTGTAATTGAGATTTTAAATTTGATTTCTCTCATGTTGATGGTGTAAAACATGAAAAGATGTAAATTGAGGATTCTTAATCATAAAATTCTTTGCATAAAAAATATATATATCTGAAGTGAAAGTAAGATGATTGATTCTGTTGAGAGTATTATTTTACATTTTAAAAAGAGGGTCCTTGCATGTGCGTATAAATAGTTAGACTACTCTCCATATTATCAATTAGTTTTATGGTGAAACTTCATGCTTCATTGTATTATAGCAAGTTGTCTCGCGTGTGAAGCTTAATAGTCACACGTGCTAGGCTGGAAAATTTGCTACACGTGAGGAGGTGTGTTGAGAGTATCACTCTCACATTAGTTAAATGAAAGACCTTGTATGTACTTATAAATAATTGAATTACTCCCCATATTGTTAATTGGTTTTATGGTGAAAGCTCGACCTTCAAATTTATAATTGTTCTCTCAAACTCTAAAGTCTACGAAAAACTTGATCACTCATTGTTCAATCTTAATTTAACGATAGGTGATCATTTGTAACGGTCTTCCAGGGTCTAAGAAAAATTTAATCACTCGTGATATTAATTCATAACTATTCTGTCAAAATGAACACGGTTTTTTATGGACTCATGATTGATCAAAGTAAAAGATTCGTTCGAGTGATATTGATTTGTGGTCATTGCTTTGCCGACATAAAATATGTGTAGAAGAACGATACAACGGGGAAAGATTACAATTTGGCATTTCCTTTTTTGCGATGCCTCCTTTGCGTCCAAATTATGATCTGAGATTTTTCAGTAAATGGAAATTTCCTCACATCATCTAACCGCGACAAAATTGACTAAGAAGACTAAAACACCCTTTAAATCATTGAGCCTGGGTAGGGATCGACAACTAACTTTGTCGTGTTAGAGTAGAACAAGCAAAGCTGGCTAGGGTAGACGAGCATTGGTAATGCATACCGTTTGAGTTTCGTTGGTGATTTCGTCACGAGAATTTACTTTTTTGGGATGGAAAAGACGCACATAGACATTTCAACTTTTTATTGCCATGCTCGTGCAATTCACCAGCGCCAGCAACAGAACCTTAATTGTGCTTTGTAGAATACGAGTTTGGAATTCGTCTCTAATCAGTGTGCCACTCCGTAGTGGTTAGTTTGAAGTTAGGTTGGATATGAATATATTGCTTGAATCGATTATGTAATGGTTGGAGCTTGGATGTGAATATATTGCTTGGTTTTAGATTGGGTTGATGTAACGTGCGGGCTTGGTTGTACTGCCAACGTCCTCCAGATAAATTCAATATGTATGCGCCGAACTTGTTCCTCCATTTCGGTATATTTTACCGAAATTCTTCTAAGGGTTCAGTAGTGGCGAAGTTAGAAATTTTCAAGGGAAGGGGCAAAATTTAAAAGCGTATACAAGGTTCCAAAAAAATATAGACAACAAAATCCTTTTATATGGTAAAAAATTTAAGTATTGTTCATAATGTATCAATACAAACAAGTTATAATTGTTGCCGACAAAGTTTTATGTTATGAAAACGTTGCATAATAAGCTTATTATCAATAAAAGTAAAAACATCTCTCTTAATGTAAACAACAAAGCTATCACTCAATCATTGATCTCCTATTTTGTTATGCAGTAGTGTTTTGAGAATACTTATAGCAAAAAATATTTTCTCTACTTAAATGGTTGCAACCAATAATACCAAAATCAATGTAAGAAGTTTATAAACCAATGTAATCACAAATCTTTTGAGTGCTAAAGTCTAGTAAAAGTCTCTTCAAGTCTCCGAGTGAGAATAATTACCGAAAATGTGCTTTAATTTTGTCGACATATCGAGACATAACTATTGAAACTTGTCTTTTTGTAGTTTTCCTCCTCCTGTTATTGCTTCAACCCAAAATGCCCTCCTTTTTCTCTTGTGGCTGCGACCCAACCCTTTTTATTTTATATTTTATATCAACTAGGCCCAACTGCAGTAGTCCAGGGCCTCATTTTTTTTCTTTTGTTTTTTTTTTAAAAGCTTCTAGCCCAAAATTACGATAGCCCATTTGCTCACGCCTTCACACACCAGGGCTGCCAGTTTTCCTTCGAGCTTCAAACCCCATATGCGTACGAGATTTGTGAGGTGCATGGGTTCAAATAGGGAGGGGAGAACATGTCGCGAGTTTGGGTGTTGATTAGGGGTGGGTAAACGGGTCCATAACCTGCGGGTCAGGGCGGGTACTCGTAGTTTGGGGCGGGTAAGGGGCAGGTCCAAAATTTCAGAACACACAACGGGGCGGGGTGGGTATACGAATTTAGCGGGGCGTGCCGATTCTTAAAATAGGAGTGAACGGGCCCTCGGCCCGGCCCGTTTCTAACATGTCCTAATCTATGTCATTCGAAAATATTTCCTACCTTCATCATTTATTCAGTTTCCCTTTCCATCAATCTTTCCTCCTGGCTCCTCTCCTCTCACTTAGACGTCGATCTCTCCTCTGTCCGCCACCATCATCATGAGACTCGATCTCTCCTCCTGACTCGCTCCCACTGTCCTAGTTTCGTCCACCGCCATCATCATCAGCTCCGTCCACCGCCATCATCATCAGCTCTGTCCGCCGCCATCATTATCAGATCTCGATCCATGATCAGTGAAATCCTCTCGTCTTTTTTCCTATCAATTTATAGGGAATTCCTTCGCTTTTTTTTTTTTTTGCTTTAATTTCTGAATGCATGCAACAAATCAGTCTCTCTTTCTGTCAACTCGAATGGATTTTGTTGGGTTCCTCTGTTCTGTTCCCGTTTCAGATTTATTGTTGAATCTTGACCTCTGTTTTGTGATAGTTCATGTTTTTGTTCAGCACATCAAAAACACATGTTTGATGCATTTTTTGTTATGGGTTGTTCATTTTATTGCATTTGCATGTCGATGGATTTTCAAAGAATCTTTGGTTTTTAACTGAAAGTGAATGTAGAAATGTATGTTGGCTATCTTGAAAGACATGAAATTTTCAACATGTTTGAATTTGGTGTAATGGGTGGGTAGATGTGTGTTTGAATTAAATTTTCAACATGAAATTGAAGGGATTTATTTATGTTTCTGTTCCTGGGGCTTGGCTAGGATTTGTCTTCAGCAATTGCGGGGGGCTTGACAAAAAAAAAAAATGTTGCTGGACCCGTGAACCCGAGCCAAACCGGTCCATTTCAAACGGGCCGAGTTAGGTCCGGTTCTAGATTTTGAAATCCGGTCCGGCCTGGCCCGTGCCTAGCCCTAGTTCTGATGGCTCAATTCTTCCTCCTTCTCCTCTAAAATTTTTAGAACTTTGTCCCTCACGGTGCTGCAAGTTTTCTGATGGAACCAAAGGGGCAGACTGTCGCTCTTGAGCTTAATTTCCGACTAAGGAAAAGACGACTGCCCCTCCTTGCTTCTATGTAACCTCGTAGTGGGGTTCAACTCGTATCACCGTACAACTTTTCTATACACTAACTCAAGTTAATTCGAAACCACGTGTCATGGAGACACGTGTCGAAACTTGAGAAGTACACGTCAACCATGGTCCGAGGTTTCTCTCTCCTGTCTTGCCTACTCACTATATAATTCGGCTAATTTGAAGTTGTCTCGCGCGCTCGCAGCATGAGAAGTGCCATCAAATTCAAAACCCTCTTCGGCACTCTCGCAAGCAAAAATCTCAGAACTTACCTGCAAACATGCGGTTCCCTCCTCAAAACCCTAACCGAAAACCGGCGCATCGCCGACGGAATGGCCCTTCACGGCCATCTGATCAAAATTGGTCTTTCATCGGATAGATTTATAGCCATCAGGCTTCTAATTATGTACTTGGATTCGAGAAAATCTGATGAAGTTAGTGAGATCGTTAAGGGGTTCGATGGGTTTGATTCAACGGTGCATAATTGCTTGATCAATGCGAGCATTCAGTGGGGAAATCTCGACGAAGCACGCCGCCTGTTTGATGAAATGCCTGAAAGAAACGAGGTTTCTTGGACTGCATTGATATCGGGGTTAATGAGATGCGGAAGGGTAGATGAGTCGATGTGGTACTTTGAGAGAAACCCGTTTCATAATGTGGTTTCTTGGACGGCTGGGATTAGCGGGTTGGTGCAGAACGGGTTGAATATTGAAGCACTGAAGCTTTTTCTGAAGATGCTTTGTTCTGGGGTCAGGCCTAATGATGTTACATTTACTTCTGTTGTTAGAGCTTGTGCCGGGTTTGGTGAGATCGGTTGGGGGATGAGTGTTTTAGGGTTGATTGTTAAGACTGGATATGAACACAATTTATCCGTTTCTAATTCCTTAATTACATTATGTTTGAAGATTGGCGAAAAGGCCTTGGCTAGGAGAGTATTTGATCAGATGGAAAAGAGAGATGTTGTATCTTGGACCGCAATCCTAGATATGTATGTTGGGACGGGAGACTTGAGAGAAGCGCGTCAAATCTTTGATGAGATGCCAGAGAGAAACGAAGTTTCTTGGAGTGCAATGATTGCAAGGTACAGTCAGAGTGGACGTCCGGAAGAAGCCTTGAAACTGTTTCTTCAGATGATTCAAAGTGGATTCATCCCAAATAGGTCTTGTTTGGCTAGCATTCTTAGCACGCTGGCCACCCTCGAGGCTTTAAGAGTGGGAATGAACATCCATGCACACGTTGTGAAAATTGGATTCGAGAAAGATGTCTTTATCAGTAGCTCTCTTATCGACTTGTACTGCAACTGTGGAGAAACTAAGGATGGACGCACGGCATTTGACTCAATTCCAGAGAAGAATGTGGTCTCGTGGAATTCTATGGTTGCTGGGTATTGTCTGAATGGACAAATGGAAGAAGCTAAGGTGTTGTTCGATAGCATACCCGCACCAAACAATATATCGTGGAATACTATGGTCGGAGGTTACTTAGAGAACAAACAATTTGATAAGGTATTTGAAGTGTTTAATGAGATGCTTTTGTGTGGTGAAACTCCGAACATATCCACCTTCTCAAGTGTGCTCTCTGGCTGTGCGAGCATAGCCTCGTTGGAGAAAGGAAAGAACCTCCATGGGAAAGCAGTTAAACACGGAGTTCAATATGATGTTTTTGTAGGTACTGCCCTAGCTGATATGTATGCGAAATCTGGGGATATTGAGAGTTCTAAGAGTGTGTTCGATAGAATGCCCGAGAAGAATGAAATCTGTTGGACTGTGATGATTCAGGGGCTAGCAGAAAATGGTTTCGCTGCGGAATCTCTGTTTTTGTTTGAGGAAATGAAAAGAACTTCAACTGTTGCTCCTAACGAGCTCATGCTTTTATCTGTTCTTTTCGCTTGTTCTCACACCGGCTTAATCGACGAAGGATCGCAGTACTTTAATTCGATGGAGGCTGTTTACGGTACAAAGCCAAAAGGAAGACACTACACCTGCGTGGTGGATATGCTGTCCCGTTCGGGACGACTTGTTGAAGCCGAAGAGCTTCTGAAGTCCATGCCATTTCAACCCGAGAGTAATGCATGGGCTGCTCTATTGAGTGGGTGTAATAGACATAAAAATGAGGAGATAGCGGAACGGACAGCCAAAAAGCTTTCAGAATTAGCAGAAAAGAACTCTTCAGGCTACATAATGTTGTCGAATATCCACGCTTTGGCCGGAAAATGGACCGATGTTGTGGATATTAGGAGATTAATGAGGGATAGAGGATTGAAGAAGAGCGGCGGATGCAGTTGGGTTGAGGTGAGAAATGAAGTCCACTGTTTTTATTCAGAAGACGCATCTCACTGCCAGTTAGCCGCGATTTACGATCTGATACAACTTCTACATTTCGAAATGCAGGCTATCGAGGAGTGAAGAAGAAGACGAGAATCTACTATATACCATGCACACACTAGCGTCTACTGAAAGCCGATTAATTCAAGCCGGAACTCGGAAGTATCTTTCATTAAGGGTGAGATTCTACTGCAATATACAAGTCTAAAAGAACAGAAACTGCCGCATTCTTTGTGTATATGGTTAGGGTTTATGTAAATTCCAGTCACCTCTACAGAAACAAAGTGTTTCCTTGTTTCACCGTCCTCCTCCTCCTCCTTCACCTCGGTCTGGCACAAATGTTGCTCTATGCGTATGATTGAATCAAAAACTGAGTCAGTTCATTCTCTAGTTCACCTCCGCGTCGCTGCTCCTGCAACAATTATAACTTCATCTCGATTAACGACCATAAATATATGAACTCCCAAATCGGGTAAAAATCTAGAGACAGAGACCAGTACGTACATCCTCGAGTTCACGCATAAGTTGTTGCATCTGCACCAGTTGCAATTTCATGTAACTTAAGAGACTAATAAAACATACTCGGCTGGTAAGATTAATACATGTAACATATAACTTGAACTACCTTTAAACTAAGTCCTTCAATCCGTTTTTCTGCTGCGAGCATCCTGGAAGTGACAAAAGAAGTGAGAAATCGCAAATTATATGAAACTTTAACGAAAAGCTTCTGTTACTGTTCACTTTAACGAAAAACCACATTTTCCCACTAAAAAGTCAATCCTGATACTATTCACTTTACCCTTTATTTTGTCCTTATCGTTAAAACTCAAAGTTTTTAAGTCCTTTTCATTAGTTTTCCTCAAATTATAATGTACAGATATCAGAGTTGCTCTTTGACAAGACATAATTGGTCTTCCGCGAAGCCAGGTTGGAATAACTCAAGCAGTCTACAGATTAAAGTTACAAATGCAGCAACCAAAATCATCAGTAGCTCGCCTAAATCGATCCTTAGAAATAATTACGTATATGATGAACTACCGTATTTTCTTTTTACTTACTCTGACCGAAGCCTTCTGTTTTCTCGAATCAAAATTATCTTCTGTGACATTTGCGCTGTGTTCTCGATGCTATTCTCAGACTGCCAACAAAATACATCGAGGACCGCTAATAAGTATATGCTAGTAACAGTAATAAGTTTGATTCTGAGTTTTTGGTTCAGCAAACCTGTTCAGTAATGTACTGGACATCAGTTCCATCATGTCCCGTGTGCCTTTTTGCTAGTTGGGGTTCCAATGGCGTATCAAGATCCTTCCTCTTTTTGACGTTTCCTGTGTTCGTGTGCCTTTTTGCTAGTTGTGGTTCCAATGGCGTATCAAGATCCTTCCTCTTTTTAACGTTTCCTGCTAACACAGGAAACGGATTTAGCAGACAAGCAAAGTATGACATTAATGCAATTTCCAATCGTTAAAAAATTATTGACTGCATAGTTTCACCTTCTGAAGAGACATCTGCTGTTTTTTGCAGTCCACTGGATGAAGCATCTGATATGGCGACTTGGGGATTTTCTAAGGATCCCGCTGCACCAGAAGATTCTTCACGAGAACCGTGATTCAGTAACAAAGCTAGGTGCCAAGAATTTCTAGTTCTCGAAGAAGGTGATTTTGGACGACGCAGTCTCTTAGAACGAACTTTTTTCAGAGTCTGATAACCAGCGACTTTGGAATATTTTTTCCTGCCAACGTAAACAGGAAATTACAAGTCTTTGTCATTGTATAGACACCGGAGTTCATATATGACAGTTCGCAAAGTTAATTTATAGGCTCATAAACTGTCTATGAACCAAATTTTTCCTCTTTCAAAGTTGAAGTAATACAAACTTGAGCCAGACAATATTTAGAGAACTAAGAAAAATCCGATTAATGTCACAACCAAAAACGAAAATTCAGTTTTCAAACTACTTCCATAAATCCATAGAAGTATATTGAGATTAACATAAAAACCAGGTAAGAGGAGGCTCACCAGTACTCCATCGTCATTTGCTTTAAACGATCTTCAAGCTTGTGGAAGAGGGAAGTTTTTTCAAAATCTTGCTTATTGTGGGTAGGCTGAATAAAATTTGGTTCCAGGACACCTACAATATTATCACATAAATCAACAAACATATACAACGATTTGAACTTGATACAGCTTTAAACAAAATCTTGAGAACGAGATAAGTGCAGCCAGGAGTTCTCACCGACAACTCCTCTCCCGGTACTGCCTGTCATCTGTTTAAGTACACGCCAAAATGGCTGCAAAATATTATTGAATGTTAAATAAGAAAATAATCAGTGATGAACCAAAAGTTTATTTTGTTCTAGGAGTGAGGAACAAGATTACAGCACACATCCCTCGTCGTTATAAGTCCTGGAGTGCAATACTCAAATTTATACAAATGCCATATCAAGTTATCGTATCATTCCTTCCCTGAAAATTTGCAAACAGCAATCCATCCCATGGCATTTCATAACATAGTTTAGAACTCTATACTGCGTACTGAAGGCTAGTAGAGGCTTACACGAAACATTGAGGGTTCTATGGAGGTTACAAGGCACATGTAGCAGAAATAGTTAGTGCAGTTCACTGACTATAAATTAGCAACGCTTTTCACTATGTAAAATATCAGAGATTGGTTGGTGAGTCTTATTACCAAAACATGTGTAACGAACAATTTAAGAGAGCAAAAGTACCAGTATCAGACGATTCCGATGGTAGATATTGAAACCATGAATATTAGCACGTGCAGCTTCCTTCCAAAATCCTATTGCGGTAATATATTCAAGCTGAAAATTTAAGAAATTACCCATGGTAAAGCCACTGGATACCAAAAAAAATGCATGCTCACAAGAGCATGTGGGGATGAAAAGGATTGAGACGGAGTTGCTGATCACAAAAGATTTTTATTAATACAGATCCACTTTTTGAGTTATAACTATCAAACCATAAGCTACCAGTATAATATTTAAAACCCTAAGAAAACTGTGAACCATGAAGCTGTTGGATACACATTAAGCACATTGACTAGAAGACATGAGTCCACGACTACTCTTCAGACATGTTCTATTAAGAAGAAAAGTGAACCAACTTCCTCATGATATTACTGTATTATCTATGGTCATGTTGTCTCTAGTAGTAAGAAGAAAAGATGTAATCTGTATGATTTTCTCTATTCGTAAGTATCAAGTCAACCACTTAACTAACGGAAAAATGAGACTGATGTGATGCATAAGTTCAGATGTGTCTGGTAAATTACAGGGTGCAATTAGTAGCAGCTAAAAATTAGCATGGAGGTGTGGAGGCATTGTAGAGAGCTCAAACCTCCAGATTTCCATCAGTTGTCGGCCTATACTTGATAGTTCCTTCAGTTTTCGGCCTATACTTGATGAACTCAACAAAATTGAGATTAAAGGCAACATTACGACGCTCAACATCTTGTCCACGCAAAATTATCCGAAAGTACTGTGGTAGCTGCCTATACAGGACTGATGCATATGCCTGTGGAGCATGAAACCAGGCCATCATTAATAAAGACAAACTTTGTGTGGTCAACTTCAAAATGTGAACACCATACTTACACGGAGAGAGTGCTGATACAGGTGACCAACATGCTGAACATGACGTTTCAAATTGCCAAGTTCTTTGTCGCCATTAATACAAATATCCTGCAAGAACTAGAACAAGATTACGCCAGCAATGCGTCCAATTTGATTCAAAGTAAATGAAATGAAGAAAAGGGATGAACATAACCTCAGGATCAGAATTAAAATCTAGTTCCATATCCTCATCATCATTTAGCCAAAGATTGTAAACGACAATTTTTGTTCCATGATCCCCTATATCATCAAACTGACAATTGGGTTAATAAATCACACACATCTATATAGAATTAAGTGCATATCATGTCTGCATGAATCCGTGTATTATACACATGTAAGGATGTAGGGTCTAAATAATCTCTGTAATAAAGAACACTATCTACTTTAACGGAATCAACACATAGGAATGCAGCAGTACTTGTCATGAGATTTTTGTCTTGTGCTAAGATTAACGACAAATTATTTTCACAGGCTTACTTGCTTCAGCAGCTCCTCTTCTGCTGAATAAGGAGACCACTGTAACAGCATGGTCAGATTAGAAGAAAAATGGTCTTCATCATGCAGAATTATGGGACCAAATGTTCCAGCTGATGAATCAAACTTATAATCCACCTGCAGTAGTGGAAGAACCACACTGAGTTCTGAGTTAAATAGTTATTGGGATTCCTATAATGGTCTGTTAGAGAAACTGAAAATGCTATCAAAGCTGCATCAATGCCTTCCATTTGAATGGACCAACAAAAAAACTAAAAATATGTTCACCCATTGTAGAGTACACAGTTTGGCATGAATATCACCAATCTTAGTTTGGGTGAACTTGCAAAAGATTTTAATAACATATAAGAGGATGCTATGAAATCAAACTCACCACTGGTACAACTATCTTGTTGTAGCCCATACGAGTCAAAAATGTATAAGAAAGGAGTCCAACACTTTGAGTCAGTTTCCTGCGAAGGTCATAAACCAATCAAAACAGAACCTTACTTATTGACTTATTGAATTGTAAACCGGTCTCTCTCTCTCTCTCTCTCTCTCTCTCTCTCTCTCTCTCTCTCTCTCATACCAGCAATAGTTATTTAATAATAAGGAAAACGTACTACAAACAGAGTAAGTGAAAATATATGTTCTTGGGCCCGACCTTGACTCCAAGTGGCGACTGAAGACAATAACATCTGCTCCAAGTCTCATAGAGCTGGTCTTAAAGCCATTTCCATCTGAAAGGCGAAAGGATTCCCAATTAATACAAAAGAGACAATATATCATGCAAAAGATTCAGTGAACAAAACGAAGTACAATCCATACATTGTCCAATGGTGAACTCTGATTTCTTATCTGAAAATCCAAAACTTATGCAGCGCCTTAAAGCTTCAGGGTCCATTCCGCCACCATCATCTTTTTGTTGGCCATTACGTAGCATAATCCAATATTTCATATGAGATGTTGTCCTGGTCCATATATTAGTGGAAAAAAGGTAAAAAGGATTCATAGGCCTACCTTGAATTACCAAAGCTGTATTCCCATGCCGTGGGATCGACATCTTGTCTATGCTAACAAAAGTAGCTCCATTTTGTATCTAATCCACACAGACAAAGGTTGTTACTAAATAATTGTAGGGGTGTGCTATCCTCACACCCCTTTTTACTTTTCACACACCCCCTGTTAATTTCTATCCATTGATCTTCTTCAATTCATCCGATCCGACGGCTAAAATCCAAAAAGGTGTGGGAGAAGTAAAAAGGGGTGTGTGAATATCACACCCCTATTTGTGTTCCCCGTTTAAACAGAAATCAAAGGTAGCATAAATAAGCACACTCAAAGAACCTTTTGTTACTATTATTTTTTTGTTTTTTTAGGCAATAGAGCAAATGAAATCAAAGTACGATACAGGTAAACAAGACAAATGGTTCAACTTTCTACTGAAACTAAAATGCAAGAACACTAGCAATCGATACATTGTGTAAAGAAAATAAAGAACACAAGGGTATTTCCCTAATCAATTTACTCTGTCTATTTCCCACAACCAGAATATAGAAGAGAATCATGAGATGAAAAGGAACTAATAAACATTGCAAAGGCAAAAACAGAGAAATCAGAATAATCAGGACAAGGGGGATTTGGGCAATTACCTCATCAACTGCATTGTCGAGCAACTCTGCCATGGCTGCAAACAAGTGATCAGAAAGAGCACAAAGAAGGGGATACATGGAGAAACAAGAAAAGGGAAGCCAATTACACATATAAACTGAAAATACCTCCAAAAGCCCACTTATGTGAAGTGGCATTGGAGTGAAGGAACTTAGGATGTATACGCATACGGTTTATTCCATCTGCAAACCAAAACTTGTAAATAAAATGGTCTGAAGATTTTTTTTTTTTTTTAACCACAAAAGTAGGAATCATGAAAAGAACTTTCTTGGGAGCATGCAAACAACCATATTTTTCATATATGGGTTCTTCAATTTTTCTTTTGTAATCATTTCGTGCCCATTTCACAAACAGCAACATGTTTTAGTTCTTAATTTTTCAGCCCAGATAATTACCCTTCCTAGTAAAAAATTCGACAGCTCCATATCAACCATTCAAGAGGGGTCAATACTGGAATTCAATACACCAATGAATTTTACAACTTTTAATCTCTTCAAAGTCCAGTTAACAGCCTTAAATACCCAATTACGGTTAAATGCAAACACCTCAAGGATACTAGCAATCGGAATATCGTGAAAAAATAATTGCCCATTGAAGCAAGGGGCACAATTGAAGAAGGTGGTGTGATGCAAGAAGTTCAAAACTAGTAAAATATTTTACACTGATTTGCAGCTTGGTGCCCCTTTCCCTTCCCTACTTCGTAGTCTCCCGCTTTCCAAAATTGCTTACAAATCGGTGTTGGACATACCGAGTCTGAGGGTGCAGACTCAAAGCCAGGCTCAGCCTCCCTTCTGCAGTTTTTCATACCCGACTCGCCCATTTCATCATCACTGCATAAATCTATGATTTCTGAAGTGCTCATTCTGATCTGCAAACCAAATCAAATAGAGTGAAATCCAGGACCCAATAGAGAAGAAAACTAGCACAAAATGGCTGCAACCCAAATAATTCTCACTAGAATCTTATTGATTAAACATGTGTGAAAGATGTATGAATATATCCTACAAACAAACCAAAAGCGCAGCTGCAACAATCCTAATGCAACTAAAGAGAGGAGTACTACTTTCAACGTGATGCTAAACGAAATTGAAGGTTGCCAAACAATGACCGTAGTAAGAGAGTAAAATATGCAGAAAAGAGAGCTGGCATGCAAGAGATTGATCGGGATAAAAAATCCCAAAAACCTTCCCCCAAAAATTCTGCTAAAAAAACCCCCCAAAATCTTCACCGACGGAAGAAAAAAAAAACAAAATCCAGAGAATCAAGCAAGATAAATTTTGTGAGCTGCATTGTTAAATTCTAAAGCCATGAAACGGATACACAGAGAGATAGCAGTGACTAGTGAGGCAGAACCAAAGATAATCAAAACCCAGCTCAAGATACACCAAATAAGCACGCATGAATAAGAAGATGAAACGGGAGTTGCTAAAAACGCATGATAAACAATAGCTTAGCACTTAAAAAACAAAAAATAAATGCAGAAAAATAGCAGAAACAAAAAACCCACATCGAAGAAAGCTCAAAACTGAAAACCCACATCAGAGAAAGCTCAAAGATGAAGAAGAAAGAAACCCAACCCGGAAAGAAGGAAGATAACAAGATTTGAAAGAAAACCCAGAAGTATGAGCAGCTAAAAACCCAGGAAATCTGAACTCACAAATGGAATGAGGGGTTGAGTGGAAGACGGTAGTGAGAGGAAGAGAGAGAGAGGGAGCAAATGAAAAGCTCCGGTTGACAAGCATGAAGGTTTAGTGGGAGAGAGTGTGCACTGTGTACGGAAAAAGCAGAGTACATGCTAAAGTTGCCGCTTTTGCTTTCCTTGTGATGGAAGACATCGGATCCTCGCCGGATCCTAGGGAGGATACTGAAAATCTGTAAATCATGTCCGTTTATCATATATCGTATGGTCATAAATTATTTTAAATATTTTTATTTAAAATTAAACACAAACAGTACTCAACAAAAATTAATCATACAATTTACGATGAACGAACACGATTTACGAATCTCAAACATCCTCTCCTCTACAGGAAAGGGACCTTTTGGCAATAATTGAACCAGTTTTATTTTTTTAGGGTAATTAAACTAGTTTTATTTTTCTTTTCAAGAGAACATGACCCACTTCTATTTTGTTATTTCGTATTTGCCATTACAGAAAGAAAGGCAAAGGCTTGACACTCAAGTATTTTCGTTTATTTCGTACTTTGTTATTTTGTATGTGCAATGGAATAAATGAAATAAGAAACAAAATTTAAGAGGTTTCTCTACTATTAGTGTGACTGAAGTACGTCATTAATACAGCAGTTGTGTGTCAACTCTCCTTCTTCTCATTCATTTTTATAAGCAAAAGATTACTGTAGCAATACTATTTACTTTATAAATTTTCTTCAAATAAATAGTAAAAATACTATGCATAAATAGTAACTCATCCATTTTTCTTCGTATGAATAGTCTGATTTTTTTTTGATGAAAAGTAACAAACTATTCACATAGATCATCCACATATTATATTACAAAAACAATAGAAGTATAATTTATCACATCCTAAATTTGCCTTTAGGCTAGAAATCAAATTCATGGGAAATTATTCTCATATGTCTTCTCCTAGGAGATGGAAAATGAAATGTTTTATCCTATATTTGGTAATGATAGGAAGGTGACAAGAAAGTACCCAAAATTTTGAGAAATATAATATGCATTTTAAATTATCAATGTGATACGTTGGCCGTAAAAGAAAGTAATTAATGCTTATTAAGAATTAAGATTTTCATGAGGAAAGAAACGATTTCCCAAGGACAACGGAGCACTTTATTTTGCTCCCTATTTTCTCCGAACAAGAATCGTTGCCGGATTTCTTTCCTAGAGATTTTAGAGATTCTACAATCGTGTTCGTTCATCATACATCATGCGGTCAGTTTTCATTAGGTACTATTTATATTTGAATTTTAAATTTTAAATAATTTCTGACCACACGATATACGATGAACGTATACGATTACATAATTCTTAATATTTCTAGGAAAGAAATCCGGCGAGGATCCTTATTCATTTTCTCATTCCGAAATCTACTTTTCATGCAAACCAAACAGGCCCTTATAGATCAGTCAATTTGGCGGCGCACCATTTGGCGTCGCGTAGATGTGTGGAGATGTGTGATGTGTCTTGGGTTGGTCGGCCCCCATCTTCACTTGTGCATATTTTGAATAAGGACGGTTTATCTTGCCCACCTTAATGTGTGTGCAAGAGGGGACACTTTGAGCCGTGCTTTGAGTGTTCTGTACTTCCTGTTTGTTGTTTGGTGGTTTGCCGAAGTGTGACTTTCGGTGTATGTTGAGCTTTTCTTGCCTTGTTTATCAAACTAAGGAGGAGTCACATTAGTTCTTTAGCAGGAGATGCCGCTAATTGTGCGTGGTGAAGCTTTGTTCATATTTTTTTTTCTACTTTCTTTCTTGATGTTTGTAAATTTTTGGCCGGCAGGGAGAAAAAGATGAAAGAAAGCTAGAAGACGAAAGTAAATAAAGCAATTTGCGAAAAGGAAGTTGACATATTTCTGAGAATTTGACAGCACCTTACAGAGGCTACTATTTTTGAGTTTTCCACGGGCCATATGTGGAAAGAGGATTTATTCGGATTCACTTTGTAGAGATTTTAAAAAAATTTACTTTCTAATTGTTTATTGTATATCGTACGGTTAATTTTTGTTAGATACTATTTGTATTTAATTTTAAATTAAAAAAATTAAATAATTTTTAACCACATAATACATAATAAATTGTTAAAATATGGAATCCTAAATCGCTAGGATCTCTGTAAAGTGGATATGGATAAGATTCAATTCCCATATATGTAGTCCAAGTTAAAATTTAGCCAAAAGAGTAAAAGAAAAAAGGAAATCAAATGAAAAAAATTGGCAGGTACTGCCAAAAGTGGGATGACTACCACCTCCACCAGCCAACGCGTATACTTTATTTTTGTCGCATTTAATTCACACGGCCCAGGATATATGCTGTCGAAATGACGAAATAAGCAAGAGCAAAAATTCAATTGTGAAATGACAGTCTTGTCTGCAATTCTGCATAAACCCAAATATAGAATGCCAGTTGGGAGTATTTACTGTTGAGTAGATTTAAATTTTAATATCTATGTGTAGTAGAATATAAATTATAAATTTTAGAGTGCGTTTGTTACTCCTTTTTAAAAAGGATTAGCTTGGACTGGCTTAAGTAGGATTACAATCCTACGTTTGGTATGTTTTTGAACTAGAACAAATGGGACTCGCTCCAACTAACAGTCCCTATGCGCTTTGTTAAAACTCGTTATTTAGCCCGGAGCTTTCGCTTGGTACTAAGTGGGACTAAAATGGAATATGAGGCTGACGCTTGCTACACCTTGATATCCACTCTGCCTTCTTCTTCTATTGCATCATCATTATGGGCAGCTCATCGGCGGTGCTTGCTTTTTAGTGGCCCAAGCCTGGGAGAGCTGAAGCGGCGCTACTATAGTTCAAAATCGCGAGTTGATGAAGGACCTGGCAATGCTACCGTCGGTGGGCATTGCTGACAAGAAGTAGATCAAGAGGTTGATGATGAAGGTTGGGGAGATATGTTCATTTTTCACACGATTTGGTTGCTAATAAGATTGAAGGAGAAAATTAATTAGTTTTTAAAAGTTAAGATAACAATAAAATAAGTGAGAGAGATGGTGAGATTGGAGATAAGTGGAGGAGCTTGCCGGATAAATAAGGAAGGAGAATAGCAAAGTTTGCTGAGAGAAGGATTGTAGGAAGAAATTAATTTTGATAGAAAAGAAATTTAATTTATTCTTACCACAATTTTATACCACATTGCTTTACCATCTTAGGTGCCCAATGAGTTAGACAAGCTACATCATTTAATTTCAATTTTTTAAATGATGATTATGGTATACGAGGAGTTTCCTTCATCCACCTAAGATAATTTAATTGTTTTAATTAATAAAAATATTAAAATTAAATGATGTAGCTTGTCAAACTCATTTGTCACCTAAGATGGTAAAAAAATATGGTATAAAATTGTGGTAAGAATAACATTACTCATAAAAATTATAAAGTACTTTTTTATTTATAGTCCAACACTACACTAAACGCTTCATTAAGTCAATCCAATTTAGTAGTCAAAGTCAGTCCAATTTAGTTCCTGAAACTAGCCCAATCCAATTTAGTTTGGTGCAGCTAACACACCTTTAATTTACTAAATCATCTAATGGTAAGTATAGTGGTGAACATTATCACCACTTGGAAGAAAAATTTAAGCATGATGGGAACATGAACCAGTATACTAAGTATCATAATACGAGTGGTTGGATATTCAAAAAAGAAAAACTTTCAACCACTTGTATCATAACATTTGGTGTAGCTATTTTTTATGTTTACTAAAAAAATTCTCTACCACTAAGGATGGTGAGCATTATCAGCACTTGATGAGGGTGATGAGCAAAAATGCATAGGAAAATTATAAAAGCCCATCTATTTTAGTTTTTTCACACATTTTTATAAAATAAAAATTGTTTTGTTTTTGTTTAATTTATTTAATTTTATAGCCCGAATTAAATATGCGTATATGGGAAATTAAGGGGTGTAGTAAAACTAAGATTTTAAAAGATTTTAAAAGTGATAGATTTTATAGGATTTAAGATGATTAAAGACTTCTACAAAATTCATATGGATTGTAAAGAATTTGAATGGATTGTGGTGGATTGTGGTGGAAGGATTTGAAATCTTAGGGGGTGAGGTTGGATTCTTTTGAGTCTTGGTTATACATAGTTTTTGCTTTCAAAATCCACAACTTTTAGAAATCCTTCAAAATCTTAATTTTTTTAATACACTTAGATTTGGATGAATTTTAAAATCCTTTAATTGACTACACCTAGATTTGAATGGATTCTAAAATTTGATCACACGACTAAAGTTATTATAACTTTTAAAGTGGACCCCTGTTTGTAGTCGTTAGATCAAATTTTAATGGCTTGAATTTCCAAACTTGGTGGATTAGAAGGAATGGATCCGGAGATGATCCATTTCCAGGCAAAATCATACACAATTCAATAGCATAAATTGACTTCATTGAATGTATGTTCGAGTTGAGTTCATGTGAATTAGTGAGCCGTTGAGAAATGAAGTTGTTGAATTTTATTTTAAAGTTATTGTCTATACAATGGGTGAGCACTTCTAAGAAGATGCAAATCTGATATGCAAAAATTATTTTATATCTCATTTCACATTTTCCACATATGTATGTGAATCCTACTCCATAGATGTATAAAATCTCAATTAATTTTCTCTCTTTGATTGATGAGAACCATTACCAAAAAAATGTAAAAGAAGATGTGAACTTAGGCTTTTGTTTATATTTTTCGATGAAGATGAATATTTTGTTGAAGTTCATATGTTTACAAAATCCACAATATTAATGATGCGAATCCGATTCGACTGTGGCATGTCTGCTAAGACTGCAATTGGAGTTGTAAGACTGCGAAATGCATTGTACAAATTGGAAAGGATCCTCTCCGGATCCGTTCCACAAAATTCACTCAATCAATTAATTTGAACATTTGAAATTTGATCAAATTGCCGCAAAAAGGGATCCCTTAAAAAATTATAACAGCTTTAGCCATTGGATCAAATTTTAAGAACCCGGACTAGGTAATTGAGTGGATTTGGTGGAAATGATCCGGAGATGATCCCTTTCGATACAATTCAATTCAATTCCTACAAAACTTTAGTATGCCTGATCACTCATATATTTCATGCATTTATACCATCCATTTCTTATGTCTTTGTGATGTTTTTGTATTAGAATAGTTGCATTTTACCTTACTTTGTGTTAGTGTGCAGTTACATTTGCTTTAGGATCAATTTCATGCTTAAAGAAAGAAAAAGGATGTCTGGAGGTGGTTTTGGAATTATTGCCTTTTGTTTAAGGCAACACACGGTGCTACCCATTCCATTGTGAAATAAAATAAGTTAGAGAAAGGGGACAACAATGATGGTCTTCCACATGTTTGAAAAAAATGATTGCCCTTTGAGGAAAAGAAGGTGGAGGACAGCAGAGATACACGGATGAGAGGGGCAGAGGGAGAGGCTCACGTATAAAGAAGAAGAAGCTGGCTGGCAAGTGGGGGCTGGCGGTAATGGAGATCAGCGAGTGGAAGAAAAGAAAAATAAGAAAAGAAAAAGCAAAGGCAGAGGGGTGAGGCTCTCGGATTAAAAAAAAAAGAAAAGAAGGTCAGAAGGGTGGAGAGATGAGTGAGAAGAAGAGAAGAATAAATAGAAAAACAAAAGAGGAAAAAGAGGAGGGGGGGGGGGGGGGGGGGGGAGGCAGCGTGCAGGCTGCCTCAGGACAGAGGAGAGGGGGGGGGAGGCATCAGGACAGAGGAGAGGAGAGAAAAAGTCACGGAAAGAAGGGAGAGGTGAGCACAGAAAATAAGGGCAGCTTGCTGGCTGAGGGAGCTGATGCACGGACAGAGAACTGATGCACAGACAGAGCAGAGAACTGATGCACGGACAGAAGCGAGAAGATCAGTGAACTTTCCTTGTAAAAAAGGGTTGTCCCTTTCCTCAGTTCTTCATGAATAAATTTCTTATGTATCAAATAATTATGTGTAATTAATTTCTTTTCGCTAGAGTGAGGCCATGAGCCACAACATGATTATGTAGATTTCTATTTTAATTGCTTAAGTGTTGTTACATGCTTGCTTTGATATTTTCAATTACCGAATTAAACTATCTATGTGCCTTGATGCTTGATCACCATTAGGATATTTAGAAAAGTCATTGGATGCAATTTTGAACGAATATCACGTTAAAATTGGTTGTGCTTCTTGTGATTGAGGATTGTAATTTCTCCTAAGGTAAATATCATACTCTTAGGGATTGCATGGTTTAACAAAAGGATTTTCACCAAAATTAATGAATCACTCATGTTTATATTTAATCCAAATGTCATGGATAAATTGCATGTAGTGGTATGCGTTTTAGCTTGAACTAGCAAGAGTGCCCGCGTGAGGCCGCGGGTTTTAAAACTGTACAAAATATGTAGAAAGTTTTTAAATCTATATATGATAAGCTATACTATTTATATACATGTGGAAAATCTATTTACAACCCTATCTACAATAAGGACAATTAGTAGCGTTGAACTTCCTTAATCTAATGTGTGGCGACCCGTCCCAAACGTTTTATGTAAATTTCCCCCGTGTATGTAAAATGACGATTTTACCCTTATCGTTAATTATTATGAAACCGTCATTCTAAGCTTAATCGTTTTAACTTTAGTAATGTAAACTTACATAAGTAGAAATATTATGTAAAAGTAAAAATCATCACCAACCTTGTTCCATTACCTCCTCCTACCAAACCCACTCGGAATTGTTTATCCCAAACCCCATTTCCCCCGTCCCTTACAACTCACACATTCACCAAATTTTGTTATTCTAATCCTAACTTCATCATCACAAACTCTCAGACCACTCAGTCTCTCTCTCTCACTAGACACGAAGCTCTCTCTCTCATCAAACATACAGAAATCTCGAAGCTCTCTCTCTCTCTACCATTTCCTCTCGGACCAAATTCGAAAGCCATTCAAAACTTGACGAATCAAAGATCTAAAATCACCACTGGACTCCTTGGAACCTCACGAGTCCATCTACATCGATTTCAGGTAAGAACTCGAACGTTTTTACGTCGGAATATCAAAGTCCGATCCTAGCACTATTCATCATCTTTCTTATATAACCTTTTCAGCAGATTCTAAGATCATAGGAAGGTTTAGAATCTCCTCACGAAGCCAGGAGTAGTTCGTTGAGTCGATTTGGACGTGGGGAGACTGAGTTTCGAACTGGGCCGAGAGTCGAAGGATTTTTCCGGCGAGATTCTTTGAGATTTGAATCCCAAAACAGGTATAAAAATGTTCCTCGTGTCGAGGGCTTCAATTTGATATAAAATTGGGGAAAAATGGATAAAAAATGAAGAAGATATAAAGAAAATAAAAAATTTCCAGTTTCCGGCGACCGGAGTGTCGCCGGAGGTCCACCGGAGAAGACGACGGAATATTCTGTCAACTCTGACGGAATATTCCAACGCCGTCAGTGATCTTTAACGGTCACCGTTAAGATTTAACGGAATATTCCGAGGAATATTCCGACGCCGTCAGTCAAAACTAACGGTTTCCGTTAGGACTTGACGGAATATTCTGAAGAATATTCCTAACGGCGTGACAGGGACAGTCAGCGTGCGTGGCACGTGACCGCGCGTGGGGGCGCGTAGGTCCGTGCCATGTTTGGCGCGTGAGGGCGCGTGGTAAGTCCAAAAATTATTTTAAAAATATGGGGATGTTCATGATGTCGAGTAGATCATTTTGGTATATTCAAACCTTGAGTTTGAGCAATCTATGAGAGTGTTATTTAAATTCCCGTATTTAAGCGTTAATTAATTCGTTTAAAAATATATATAAATAGGAGAATTATATCCGGAGCAATTACAAGACCAAGCTAGGCCCGGAGACTACGACCCAACGACGTACTTGTGAGTGGGCAGTTTGTTTTTATATCTATACATACTTATGGTTTCCAAACTTCATAAAATGCTTCACTTTACATATATGTTGCTAAGTATTGGATAATTGAGATATAATTGTGATAAATGCTGATGAATGGTTGAGATATACTTGTCATGATATTCATACATGTCATATACATACTCATCTGCTGCACTGGTGTTAGTACTTGCCCCAGGGCCAGGGCCAGCCTTCACGTGTATGTTCACATTGCACCGTTCGCTCGTCTGGATCCAGGTTAGGTGCCAGCCTGTCGGGTAGATTGCATTAGGCAATCCGACTTGTATGTGATGTGCTTTTGCACCAGCTTCGCGTGACTGTAGTACTTGAGCGTATTTGATTACACCCAGCCTGTTCGTGTCAGAGTCATCTGTTCGAACTTGTGTGCTAGCATTAGATGGATGAGTACTTAGGAATATTGTTTATCACATGATTATACTACCGTAGCATTGATACATAGTTGCGTGATATATTCTTAATCATACTGTGTTCCACATGATTATATAACTGTAGCATCAATCTTAACATGAATTGAATTGTATATCGTCATTTATACTTGGCTTTAATATTGTGGATATATATACGTACGTACTTACTCTTACGTGCTCTTTTACTAAAAGAAATTATAATCGTTTTACGGCGAGGGGTTAGTATGTTCAAAACCAAACGTCTTCACATAAGTTTGTTTTGCTGACCCACTCAACTTTGTTTTTCGCCCCTCCAGGACCTAGATAGCTGTTCTGCGTGGCATTCGAGGAATCTTGAAACGTTTCTGACATTCAGCATTCCGCTTCTGACGTATGAACTTATCACTATGTGTAATAAGCGTACTTTAGTTGCTTGACTACTCTTCGGTAGTCGTTTCCTCATTAAGCTCTGAATAACTATAGTGGGCCACACCCACGTTTGTGCACTCTGTCACTATTTCAAATTTTAATAAATTCTATGTTTGATTTAAATTTACACACTTTTTATATCACTTACCCCTATGGTTACGTCACTTCACAGTGACGGCCAGCATGTGTCGACCTTTCCGGGTCGGGGCGTGTCATTTCGCCTAGCGTGGTTGACTGAAATTAGGAGAGAAATAGAAAAAGAATTTCAAAAATTGTATATGAAGCAAAGTATTCAACATTTCAATGGTTCCCATATTTCTTCCATATGCATACCAGTCAATAACAACCTCAAATGTGCGAATTTGAAAAAGGATCAAAGGATCAGGGTCACCTTGGGCACAGATCCAGTTTGAACTTTATTGATAGCAATGCAGAGGATTATCCCACTTCTCAACCCAAGCCTAACTCTCCCTCCAAAGGATCCTTCGACTCGGCATATCTATAGCAGCAACAACAACAATCATCTTTCAGAGTCCTCAGGCTGACTCATTTCTCGTTGTTGCTACAGAACAAAAGATTAGCTCAATTAACACAAACAATCAAACGAAACCCAATTTTCAAGTATTCAATTATTTCAAACATAATAGTTGAAGTAACTTAAGAAACTTTTAAAGTATCAATTGGTAAAGTTAAACCAAACAAAGGAGAGAGAGCTCATTTTATGTTTGGTTAGAAAATGAAGGAAAATATAATCTTGACCTTTTGAGATAGGCTAAACAAATTCAAAAACCCACTCCACATGCAACCACTAAAACCGATTAAACTGGTTCAAAAGAACCGGTTTCCACAACCACTTCGAAAATTAGCAAAAATAAAACCAAAAATTTAAAGTTATTTCTCAAAACATTAAGGGAATTGTTATTGGCACTCTAAAAATCTCATTTGGCATTTCAAACTTTTTATAATTAAAAGAAAAATACACTTGCGAGGACTGTAGAATGAGATTTTTGGAATGATAATAACAGTTCCCAAAATTAATTATTAAATACTTGCAATGAATTTTGACATCAACAGATTTATATTGTATAAAAAATAAGCACAAAGCATGGTTACTTCATGTTTTATTGGTGGAAAGGAATCTGGTTTTCTATCAGTTGGAGAGGACCCTTTTCAGCAATTTGATCCCTTTATACCTTCCACCTTCCTATCGCGACAAATAGTTCATGCTTGATCAAGTATGTTTGTAAGAAAAACATAATTGAAGTTAAAAGGCATGTAAGTTATAATAATTTTTGCAAAAGAGGTGTTATCAATAATCCTATTGAACAATTGAGTAAAAACTAAATCTATCCATTACATAAATCTAAAGACTGATCAGTAGCATAATTGGCATTCCTATTTTTAATACCAAATGAAATTATGTGTAGGCAAACCATTAAAGTCAAGTTTGTTTAAAAAAATCAGTAGGATACATTGTTTCAAGATTTTCATTTGAAGGACACAAAAGCTACCTCTCAACCCATGCCAAAATGATCCCAATCAAGATCGATCACAATTGTTACATAGCAATGCTCTGATCAAAGCTTCTAAAAAGGAACATAGCTAATAGGATGTAATAACTATCAAACTCATATAAATATAACACATATTCCATTACATTTCCAGTAAACTAAAACTCAACTCTCTTTTTGACATTGCATTGTAAATCCCGTTCTAGACCAGAAAAGATAACCACATTTCCAAAAAATTACTTTATACACACAAATAGATAATCAGGTAAACATATTATCCATTGGTTTACCATATGTTTTCCAAACCGCTGAGACTATGAATTATGGCTATTGTCCATTTCATGCAAAATCAAAGAAATAAGATCTGTGATTATAGAAAATCAATTATGTGGAAGACAATTAAAGACTGATTTTCCCGAAGGCTGTTCTACTGTTTACAGCCACTTCTAGTATAATTTAGTTTGACATTGATATTCAAAATTTTCATGCAATAAATTGGCAAGCGGTGCTGAATATTAAATTACGAAAACAATTATATGTACTGGGCAAATGTGCCTTGAAGCTCAGAAATACAAAATACACATAGCCAAAAACTCAGTAAAAAGCAAGGAATCGTTAACCCATTAAGGAAAAACAACAAAGAAAGCCATTGGGTTACCAATTACCATCGTCGAATGGTCTCATTTGCCTTGAAATGGGGGCACTGCCTGAGCATGAATTTTCATGCCCTGAAAATTTAGAAAAAGGACATGTTTCGATCCCCAGATAGACGCATTCTATATAAGAAAAATATACGGAAATATAATGAAGTTTAGAAATCCAACCATGTTGGTTAAATTCGTCGTGCCAGGTCACTCAAGGATGACCTCCTAGTACTTATACTTCTAAGTGAGAGTTGACTTGGTTTCACAGTTCCGACTCGTGTGTATTTTGTACACCATTTTGCACAGCCCTAAGATCCTGTATTACAATTTGAATTTCGCTTAAGCATGCATACACTACAAAAGTAGTACAGTGATTTAAAACAAAGACTCTGACATCACTTGCAGCCATGTTTCCAATTGCTGCATCTCTTTGTTTTATTAATTTTTCTTTTATAATTAAACATAAATACATAGATAGTTCAAAAATCAAAAAAAGAAAAAGAGAAATTAGAAAATCATATTGAAAACCCCTACCAAAGCACATTAATAATCTAACTAATGAACGCGATTTGAGAAACAAACCCCTGTTTGGGTGCGACCGATCAGATCCCACCCTTGCATTGCTGTTTCCACAGAGCACTCTCTACACAAAATCCCAAAAAAAAATTAATACATAGTCCATACACAAATCAACCAACAAATAAAAAAATCTTCTTTTTCAATCATTTTCTCATATGTGGAACAACCTACTAATACCCTCATGGCCAAAGCTCAAAGAATAATTCATATATGTTTTTCAATTTTTAAATTACATACAAAGTGGAATATAAATCTTAAAACTTTTAAGCCAAAAACAGATGCACTATTTTTCCAGACTCCCAAAAAAAAAAGAAAGCAAGTGCAAGCACAAATCTTGTGAAATAATTATGAATATTCTATAAATAAACATATGCAAATCATTACTCGATTAATCACCAAAATATCGCAACATAAATCCACAGCTAGAAATTGAAAGACATATCATATTATCAGTTCAAGATTAAAACTCATAAAAAGCAGAAAATTCACAACAAAGCAAGCCAATTAACAAAACATATTCATATAGGAAATCAAACAAACAAAAAACTGAAAACACTCACTTGAAGAAACATGTTTCCTGCTATTGTGGGTCTCAAAAGTTTGCTGATGGAACCCTTTTGTACCTTGAGTTTTTTGCCTTTGATTTAGAGGCATGCACAGAAGATAATCACAGCTAAGTTAGTTACCAAAATTTTGAATAATTAATAGTTATCGCATGTGGTAGAAGGTTAAGGTTCTAGCTGTGAAACTATGCTGTATTGGATTTTTCCCATATAGTTTACTAATCGACCCTAATTGAGCCAAATATTTCAATTTACTGCACACAAAACCAAAAGTCACAGAATTTTATTAGATTTATTTTCCTACGTTTTCTCGGCTACCAAACAATGGATCCCAGATCTGCCCCTCACCCAGATTATCAATGAACGCCTATTTTTCAACTAAATAGGAAATTTTCCCATGAAGCCCATAGCTAGGAACTTTCAACAACGAAATCAAAGTTGAATTAAACCAATTTACAATCGGATGAGATGGAAAATCAGCTAATTGATGTGATTCAATCCTTTCCTGGACCGATTTCCCACATATTTCACGAAAAAAAAAGATTAATTAACGAAATTAAACTCACATGTAGAATCGAAGGCTACAAACAAAATCCCCAAAATCACAAAAAAGAAATTCAAACAAAACGAAACCCCCAGATGATATCGATATTTTTCTGATAACAACAGAAAACCCAAGACCGAGAAAGTAGTAAATCTTACCAGGAAACGGGAGCTTTTCTGGGTAGAAGTTTCTTCGAATCAAAGTCAAAACCCGAAGAAAATTCTACTGTTGGTTGGTTTTTCATTAAGAAACTTCTATTGGCTTGTTGGTAGCTAGTGAGAAAAACAACGGAAGGTTTCGGAGAGAGAGAAGCCGATGAGCCCTAAAGCAAAAAATGGAGAAAGATAAAGTGAAACAACGGAAGAAGAGAAAGGAACGGCTGAAGACCTTTGGGCTAAATGGGTAGAACAGGGAATTCACTGCACACATAAGGAAAAGCACGGTAAAGATAAAAAATATGAGGGCATTTCCGTCATTTTACTGTTCTCGAACAGTGAAAAACAGTGCTTGGGGGAACTGGGTTTTAGTAGGGGTGGAATTTTTTACCACATTACCATACCTACCGTATTACCAACCGTACCATACCAAAGTTGTGCCAAAAAATTTGTACCACTGGTAATGGTACGGTATTTGTACCATACCATACTGTTTCGGTACGGTACTGGTACTCAAAACTAGTACCGGTGGTATACCATACCTACCGGTTACCAATATTATTAATATTATATTATATATTTATTCATGTATATATATATATTTTTTTTTTATGTATTATGTAATATTATATTATGCCGTTTGACACTTTGACTCATTTATCCTATTCCTAAAATCTCCACAAACCAAACACTCTTAGTCTCTCACTCTGGTCCTACTCGACACATTAGAAACCTAGGACTTGTTCCGCCGTCGCATCTCTGTCATCGATTCATCTTCATTTCTTGTTTCCGGCGACATTGTCTTCCAAGTGAGGGCACAACATATGCATTGGGTATTATCACCTTGGATTGTGGGTTCAAATCAGCAAGCCAGTCGTCGAGCACAGCTATGGATATTTACATTTTTGTGGTTTGTTGTCTTACGTTTCTGGTTCATTTGAGTCTTAGCATACTATAGAAATCTTGTCTTATGATTTATTAAGTTTTTACCACTTTGACATGCAATAGTAAAAAATCTTGAATTAGGTTAAATTGTGTATATATGTCAAACTGTATATATATTTATGGGCTTTGAATTAGGTTAGAAAAATATTAGATTTTGGACAAACTAAGTGGCGTAAAACAAAGTGGTAATTACCATTGGCATACCATACCAACCAAACTATTTGGTATACCAATATTCGGTATACCAAAAGTTTGGTACGGTAATGGTAATAGATATTGTCGTACCAAATATTTGGTATGGTAATCGGTACGGAAGTTTTGGTACGGTAATGTACCAAAACCACCCCTAGGTTTTAGTATATAGATAATATCATAAGTAAAATATTCATAAGGAAAATCCAACCTTCAAAGCATGCGTGTTTTCGATTACTTAAGCAATTGGAAGAGCTACGTATGAGTGTTGTTGGTAAAGGTTGAACTCTAGCGCTTTGTCAATTTAATTTTCTTCACTCATTTATTTTATCTCTAGTTTCTATATTTACTTGTTCTGTTTTGTTGGATCGCTATTTCTATAAGCAAATCTCATTTTAGATAATTGTTTTAGTCACTTACAAGAGTAATTTAATTTTGTCAAATTAGTGAAGTTCTTAGAGTTAAATAAGCAAAATACTCCAAAAACTCGTAAATTGTTTATATCAGTCCCTGAGGAGATTCGACCTTGCTTGAGCCATTCTATACTACAAACAACTTGTTCTCTTGCAAGAATTTTCTAACGATTTTACCCTTATTTTACAGGTGGTAAAATCGCTATCAATGCCTATTGCCTAAATGCACAACCTTTATAAAACTCACCTGACATCTAAATTTTTGCTCATTTTCTTGTGCCAGAATAATTTTCATGTAGCAATGTAAAATATCACTTATTTTCTAACCGTCACCTTAGAGCAAGTCCAGCGAGAGCCCAAAGGCAATTGGGTTTAATTGCCTTCGGCTCCTAAAAAAGGTAGGGCAGAAGCCCATTGGGCTGCCAAGTCATAAGCTGTGGGGCCTTGAGCCCGATAACAGTGACTGACAATGTCAATGACGTCGCGCAACAGAAGTCCGTCCCCACCCACATGAGCCAACGACTCGTTTTTCCTGGGCTGACAAGGGGACGTACAACTATAGTATGAACTAGTTGGTTTGATTGATGGGAGATATTCTAATAACACATTTTTTTTTAACTTCTCACCTACCAACGTTTAATTGACAAGTAAAAACAATGTGTGAAGATTATCTCTCTTACAATTAAATAGTGGCGGATCTAGAAAATAATATTATGAGGGTTAGTAAGAATAGTGCGCGAAGCGCGCAATTTTTTTTTTAACAGAAATAACATGCATATTGTAATTTCATCGAGTCTTGGTAGGTTTGAAATTATTTGAAAATGCATATTGCACACCTGTTAATGTCTCATTTGCGTGGGTAACTAACATGTTCCAAGGCTGCTCCCATATGAATGCTTAACAAAGAAACACACTTATCTTGAACACACTAACAATGTTTGATATCATTGCATCCCATAAATGTGTTTGTCCAAGAATGATGATCTTTTTTGTTATTCGCTGAGATCACCATTTCATTTAACTTTGCATTTTTTGGATAGTTTTTTACTTGGTTCTTTTTTTTCTGCCAACAATTGTAATCACAACCGACAAACAAGCCAGAGGTAAATAATATTAGGATTAGACTGTAAAGGGGCAACACCTCTCTAATGCATTTTATCAAGCAGTTGAATGGCATATATGAAGGGCAACTCCAACCTTTAAAGGGGCAGCACCCAAGTCATCCATGAACATTCACCGAAGTTTGGAGGGTCAGAACCTAAGATGTCCATGTAGGTTCACTGAACTTCGGGGGGTCAGCTGGACCCCTGCCCCTTAATGCATCCGTCAGTGCAATTACATATATAGGTTAATTGACAGGTTAAAACACTGTGTGAAGATTATCTCTTTTACATTTACATATATAGGTTAAAAACATTGAGGCCGCCAAGTCTGATAGGGCTGTTAGTGTGGGAGAATCCGGTTAGGATTCTATTGGGCTAGGTTCTGTAAATCCTTGTGGACCTAAGTTTACTTATACTATAAGGGGGCGTTTGTTTGCCCTCACTAAAAGGTACTGGACTGGACTAAGGGTTAGTCCGGTCTCATGTTTGTTCCTGACAAGGACTAGGTTTAATGAGACTAAGTCTCACTAGCCTAGACTAAATCAAGAACTAACTGGTCTTAGTGAGACCCCTAAAAAACCACGGGACTAGCTAAGACTGTCCCATTTCTCCTCCTCGCCTTGCTTCTCGACCATTCATATTCGAAAGTCATTGGACTAGATGCTTTTCACAACCAATTTTCATATAAAATACCAAATTGAAGAAAAGATTGGAACGGACAAGGGAGACAAAGATGGAGAAAAAGAGGGAGAGAATGGGGTGGTAAGGGAGGATTAGAGGGATAAAAAAAAAGGAAAACTAATGAAAATGGCTTGAAAACTTTGAGTTTTAATGATAAGGACAAAATAAAGGGTAAAGTGAATAGTGCCAGGATTGACTTTTTAGTGTAAAAATGTGGTTTTTCGTTAAAGTGAACAGTACCGGGAGCTTTTCGTTAAAGTTCCCTAAAAAAAAAGGATAAAAATAAAATATTAATAATTATGAATTAAATAATATAATATTAGAATTTGTTAATTATCCTACTTGTTAGTCCGACACTGCACCAAACGTTTCACTAAACTAGTCCAGCTTAGTCTAGTCTAAGTCAGTACAACTTAGTCTCTGAAGTTAGTCCAGTCTGAGATAGTTCAGTGCAACAAACACACCCTAAGTTGCTTGACTATCATATATTTGTACTATTGTGATATCAATGAAATCTAGAGAATACAATTCAACACATTCGAACAAAAGCTAGAATTTTCCGGTGATCAATAAATCGAAGGTGGCGGATTCTGGTTATTTAACCAAGAAAGAGGAACATCCTCCTAGGAGTCCCCATGAGTTGAGTATGGATACTACTGGCGTGCTAGTAGGAACAAAGTCAAATACCGTTCCGATAGACACTGCACTCGTCTCATATTTGGGAACCAGGGAAGTAGACACATTTCTTGGATTTGAGAGAGTATCTTTTCGTTCCATGTTTCTTTTGATAAGAAATGCTAAGAATGCTCTCTTAAGGCGCGACTTTTTATTTGCTCTTTGTCGTCTCACATCACAATTTGATGTTAATTCTCGTGTCAACATTATAAAATATTATTTTAAAAATACGAGATGACAAAATGTACATGCCGAGCTTTACTTTTGAGAGAGTCTCCTCTTTAGCATTTTCCTTCTTCCAGTACATGACAACGCGAGCATCGAGTCACAGCCTTGATTTCTGATAGCATTTAATTACAGCCTGATGATTGCAAACTTCAATTTAAGAGTTGTAGCAGCTTTTGCCTTGCTAAGATTTTCTAAATGTTTTATTAATGAAGTAGGATTCTCTGTTTTTTTTTTTTTTTTCCATATACTTTCATCATCATTCTGTTTATGTGGTCACGGTTAAATCATGTTTTTTTGTCTTATTATCTTTATAAAAAATGAATATAAAATGTTGACGTAACTTAATCGTGACCACATAAATAAGGAAATGATAGAAGTGGATGAAAAAAAATGAAGAGAGAATCCTCATCCTTTATTAATAACCTCCAATAGTAAGAGTGACTTTCACATTCCTAGTTTCTAATTGTTTTTTTTATCCTTTAGTTTTTCTCTAAAGTTAGATAAAATTGAAGAAGTGCATGCAGGGAAAATGCGGTGGGAAAATCATTTTATGTATAAAAGATAGTAAGTGTAACACTACACTACTCATAACTGATTAGTAAATGTGGCGCAAATAGCATATTTTTTAAAGAGAGTATTTTTAATTACCACCATAAATTATGGTGTATGTTTATTACCTTATTTATCGTCATTAGATGAGTTGAATTTCAAATTTTGTGTAGTAGATAAATATAAATCTCAAAATTCAAACTCAAGTGATAATGATAGATTGAGTGGTGAGGAAAAATGCCTACTCAAAGAATGAATAGGAGTTACTACTCAAAACTGTTCGTTGCCGATTCGTATTAATGATCTGAACATTTCATATTATATATTATTGTATAAAGATTGTCTATGCAAAAAATCAATTAAAATTAAAATCGTTCAGTCATCTGAATTGTATAAAAACAAATGAATGATTATGATCATAAACACAAAATTTTTTGATTCGAACGTAAGAGCTTTGAATAGAAGTTACTTGGAAGTATCCAAACATTGTTCTTATTTTTCCCTTAAGCATTAAGCAACGACCACCAGCACTGCCAGCAACTTAAGCAAAAGCAGTTTTACTGAAAGCATCGGGATTCGGAATCAGTCTTAGAGATGATGAGAGACGGTGATGAGGAAGCAGCGTTCGATCCAATGGTAGGCATGCCCCGATCAAGCTCTTCCCACCACCTTGATGGTCTCCTCGAGATCCCACTTCATCTCCGTCGTTTGCAGATGGAGGTAGCACGACGGCACATACGGCGCTATTTAGAAGCAAGAGAAGACAATCCTATCTATACCAATGTCAATTATTTCAACCATAACATTGGCAATCGTTTTCGTGAGCCGTCGTCGGTTGCGGCAGCGGCATCCAAGGCGTCCATAGACGCCATGCCGAGAGTGACGGTCACGGTGGTCGGCGCCGACTGCGCCATCTGCATGGGGGACTTGGAGATCGGCGGTGAAGCCAGAGAAATGCCTTGTAAGCACAGGTTTCACTCGCCTTGTATTGAAGCGTGGCTGTGCCGGCGAGCGTCCTGCCCGCTTTGTAGGTTCTCTGTTCCCGAAGAAGAACACCATTAGCATTAGGCTATGGCATTGTGAATTTGTGATTGCGGTTTGTTAATCTTGATTAGTACCTTGATTAATTAGCTAATGTATTAATCTTTAGTTTTGGAATTGTCATTTTCTTTCTTATTTTTTTTAAATGCAAGTTATCAGTTTGCTATTAATTCAATGTAGGACACAAGGTTTTTCGTCCCTGTTGTTTTCACTAGGTTTCATTTGGCTTATTTGATTGTTGTGTCGATTTGGCTACTCACTAGCCTGGTAATTTCACTCGTGAAATCGTTTTAAAATGATACAGAATAACAGGTTTGGGATAAACTTATAGAGTCGTGTCGTTATCGCATTATCAGTAAGAATCTATCAATGAGTATGATCGTTATCAAGTCACTTGTTAAGAATCCAATATGATATCGTTTGCTAGAACTAGATATTTGGCATGACACTTTCTTGCTCTCGTTAAGCAGACACGAAAAGACAAGATCATTTAACGAATTCAGTTGTTATCAAGCCTACTTCTCTTGTTAAGTATCATTAAGTTAACAGATTTAACATGATCCGTTAAGATGTTAAGTATCATTAAGATAACAAATTTAACACAATTCGTTAAGATATCGTTTTTGACATGAAAACTATACAAACATGACAAACGCGGCCAATTTACTAGACTTACTTCTCACTCACTGAGGTATAAAGTTCTATTATCGTTCTCAACAAGTCAATATAGAAAAACAAAAGAAATTGTCACGAATTGACGACTAAGCTCAAAGTGTCAAGTTCGATTATCCGTCAGTCAATATTTTTTTATACAAATAAAGGATTAGCCGGTAGTTTTATTACGTTAGTCTATTTTCTTGGATTAAAGAAATTGACAGATATTTTAAATTTTCGTGATTATTATCGTGTGATTCACTAATGTCAAAAACTAAATACAAAATGTGGTATATGCAATACGTGAAGAGAATTCATCTTCACCACTAAACAACCCGGTAATGGTTCTCCATAAGGGATCAGGATTCTCTCCTGAGTAAATAGAGAGGATCCTCATAATTAGGCCCATCGGGCCGTTCAAATTTTATTCAACGGCTACAAACACGAATCTCTTCTAAAAGTTATAATAATTATAGTTGTTAGATAAAATTTGAACGGCTCAATGTGCCTGATCAGGAGGATCATCTCCATCTGCTCAAGAGAGAATCATGATCCCTCCATAAGGCCATATAAAAAGTATGAAAATGACGACGTGTCAACTTGTTATGTCACCAACTAACGACTAAGCTCAAGCAAACGAGCGTTAATACGAGTTGTTAAGTTTGATAGTACAAAAATGACGACGTGGACTTACTCTGTCACGGCTGACGACTTGGTTCCACACATGGCTACGACGTGTCGCAATTCTGAAACCCGAATCACGTGCTTGACGTGGGAGTCCCTAAAGGTTAGGATCCCCTGCTGAATGCATCATAATAAGACTCATCATATCGGGACCGTTGATTTTATTACTCTGCACCTCTAATGCTCTCTTGGCCAAATCTAGGTACTTTCTTTGTCCTCTTTAATTTCCTTCTCCCTCCTCATTATTCATCTATCTGTCTACGTCTAATAAATTAAGGCGTATATATATATTAAACAAAAAAGGATCCTTTTTATGAGGATTCTAACAATTTCGTGATTCGAATCGTTCATCATACATTGTGTGGTCAATTTTAGTTAGGTACTATTTATATTTAATTTTAAATTTTAAATTTCAAATGATTTCTGACTGCACGATATACGATGAACGGCATGGATCCCCAGGAGGATCATTTTCCTTTAGAAACTATACTTATTTTACAGCGAGAGATTGTGCGTTTTTGAAAATATTTTATTAAAACTTTAGTTTTAAGCTCACCCATCTTTGTTTTTCGCTCTTCCAAGAATTAGTGACTGAGCTCTTGTGTTGACAAGGATTTCTAACAAAAAGTGATGTAGGAGATTACTTCCAGTGGTATAAGTCTTATTCTACTTTTATTGTGGTATAAGTCTTATTCTACTTTTATTGTACTTTATGTATATTTTGACATCACGTATGAAATGTGTTCAATTCCGCTTACATGGGCACTCTTGTATTTAGTCATTTTCAGGTTTAAATTTATCTATATTTGCCACATCACCACATTTTGTGGCTTCGTCACCTTCTTGGTGTTGGCCAGCACAACTCGATTCAGAGCTCAGTGAACATTCTGTGTCAGGGTGTCGATTTGGTTAACCATTTTCCTTTCAATCTTTTGTATGTGAATTTTGTTTTGTTTTGTTTTGTTTTTTTTTCTTTTTTCGGTTTTGTTTAGGACCAAGTACAGTGAAGGAGAAAGTATATGAGGTAGGACTTGGGCTAGCCGTTGGATGTCTTTGGAAAAAGATCCATGGGAATAACCAGCGGAGAACCAGAGTTTTATGATCTGCTTGCTTGATCGAGGTGAAATCATCACCGTTGTTGCAGGATTATGCTGACTAATTAAGCTCTAATCTACTTGTTTGTTAATTACCATGTTAATGACTAATTACGCTCAAATGGATCGGAGAAACTGTTTTAATTGTTAAGCTCTATTTTGTTTTTAATTGTTGTAGCCTTGCCTAAGTAGGCACACGCTGTAGTAACTTACTAATTAACGCTCTGAGTAATATTTTTGGTTAATACTAATTTCTGCAGGATATATGTGTTTGTTTACTTTTCGACGTGAGACAAATGTTGACGTCCTCCCTCATCAAAGAGGATCGTCAATTCGTCATAACAAAAATGTAGCATCCAAAATTCAAAGTACTTGCGATGTCAAAGTTACATAGCAAAAAAAATGAAGAGAAATTAAAGAAGGAATGCACACCCTAATACACCATGCTGCAATCTGCATTGTCAAAGTTAGCCGCAACATGCTTGCCAGATGATCTTATAAGTCACCGGGCAATCTTGTCTATCTACATCGTTCATCAAGTGACTATTCTATCAATTTGACGCGACTTCCACGCTTCAGATCAAGAGAGATCAGCTGAACAAATTGTTGTGGAGTAAGTTGGTGACAAAAAATGGGTAATCATGTTTGAAATTTCGAACCTACTTCTTCTGCGAAAGTTCTTAAGTTCTTGAATTCCCATCCGAGCTAGGCATGCCAGAGGACTCCGTGGAGGTGTATGAGGCTCCAGGTTTTGTTAAAGCATTTGACATGGAGCTGTTTTCGCTGTACGATCTAAATCTAGTGCTAACTGGCTCTAGGGTTGTAGAGTTTAGGAAAGGAGGCTGCTTTGGACTTGGAACTGCTGCCATAATTTCTCTATCAGTTAGCATTTCGACCACTTCGGCCATAGATGGTCTCAGAGCAACCGAAGCCTGCGTGCAAAGAAGTCCGATGCGAAGGACATTGGAAACATCTCCTAAAGGAAAATCTTCTCCTAAGCTAGGATCAATGGCTTTGGCTAGTTCGTTTGATTTGTAGAGTTTCCAAACCTGAGATCAAATGAAAAATTTAAGCAGTCTTGTCTGACATAAAGAAGACCTGGTATATCCTTGATTTGAAATTCAAATGGTTCGAAACTTACGCTGTGTAAAAGTGAATCTGGGTCGGATTCCGATCTGAAGGTGCTGTTCCTCTGGCCAGAAACAATCTCAAGAACTAGAACTCCGAAGCTGTAAACGTCTGCTTTCTCCGTAAGTTGCCCTTGAATAAGATACTCTGGCGCCATATAACCGCTATAACATGATACGATTTAAAGAATTGAGAACACAGTCTACTCCTAAAGGCAAGATGAATTGCAGTAACTCGAGTACTAAAATGTTCTGAATTTGTAAATTCTCATCAAGTGCTAAAAACTTACAATGTTCCAGCAATGCCAGTACTAATATGAGACTGCTCGGAAGCAAAACATCGAACGAGGCCAAAGTCTGCAATCTTCGGGCTGAGATTCTCATCCAAAAGAACATTACTGCTTTTTATGTCCCTGTGAATTATTCTTACTGCAGATCCTTCATGTAGGTAGGCAAGCCCTTCAGCTGTTCCAACAATAATATCAAACCGCTCCTTCCAGTTCAGAATCTGCACCTTGTTCTTATCTGCATAAATCAAACGAATCACATTCTCTGACTTAACTCGCAAGTAACGCGACACAAATTACATTTTTCGACTTCCTTTGTTCTATTAAAGAAAACTCACGTTGCTAGAGAGAGGACAATTACCGAAAAGGAAGTGATTGAGGCTCCTGTTAGGCACGTACTCATAAACCAGCAGACTCTCGGGGCCTTCGATGCTGCAACCCAAAAGCTTCACGAGGTGTTTGTGCTGGATTCCGCTGATCAAATTCACCTCGTTGAAGAACTCATCAACCCATTGCCTAGTATTATAGATCAATCTCTTAACAGCTACTGTTTCACCACTCGGAAGCGTCCCCTTGAACACAGAACCGCCTCCCCCTTGCCCGATTTTTCTCGAGGGGTCGAAATAATCAGTGGCCTTTTCGAGCGTTTCGTACTTGAACTTCAAGCTAGAGTACTTGTTGATGCTTGTTGCAGCCAGGCCTACATTGCTGCGCTCTGGATAAATAATGGCATATGTTAAAACATCTGGCATGTAATTCTCATAACTTAAAATCTAAATTTATATATGCAGACGTGGCTATAGCCGCATTGACTTTATGCACCCGAGTTTGAATTTTGAACTCCCATTTTAAATATTAATTTGAGGATAATATCGTTTGTATCGGAAAAGCTAAAGAACGCCAAATTGTACCTTGTTTAATCCTTGCCAATTTTGCGTAGCCTACATAAGCAGCAAAGAGAGAGAGCAGTATGAAGGCAGCTGCTGCCAAAATTACTGCTACGATGATTCCTCTGCTTACTGACAGCCCTGAAAATACAAAAATGAAAAATTAGAATTTCAGACAATTGGATTATAAAATTAAAATAATAAAATAACAGTTCAGTTGAAAATGTCTGATTTTTTATATTCTATTTGGTCACCCAGTAAATGTGAGAAAATAGAAAGTGAGCAAAAAATACTTCCATTAAAATTGCTTCTAGGAAGATCAAAAACGCTTTCAAACAACTATATCAAAAGCATTTTTAGAGGTGTTTGATAGAAAAAGTTAAAAGTACTTATAAATGGCAGAATTATTTAATCCTACCTATGAAAAAGAAAAATTTCAATCCAAACTCAAATATATTTAATTAATTCATAAACCCATGAAAATAAAAAACCTTTAAACTAAAATATAAAAAATATATATATAAATTTTTAACTATAATTACCATGGCCATTATCTGCAACCTGCTCTGCTCCTCCGGCATCGTTATAAAATTTCTCAGTCGAATATCTCAGATAACACCCAGCATTCAAAGCCCTCCCTTCCTTGCTCGGTGCACACCCCATCGCCGCCTTCCTTCCCTTCTCCAAGCAACTTTTACACCCAGCACTCCCAACAGTCTTCCAGCACTGCGCCAGAGCAAACACCGACCCCTTCACCTCCGCCACTCCAAACCCGCCATTTGCCGCCGCCGCCGCAGTCGCATTCCCGATCGCAAACCCAACATTCCTCCCAAACTCCTCCTTTTCGATTTTGTCCTGTTTCGACGGGCCGCAGACCACGGTGTCGCGAGAAGGGTCGGTGGATTGGCGGTAAAATCTGTAGAAATCGTAACGGAGGAAGCACCCGTCGAGAACAATGGTGGCGGAGAGGGAGGGGAGGCAGCGGGGGATTTTCGTACGGCTGGCGGCGTAGCAGAGGAGGCAGTCGGTGTGGGAGAGGTCATTGAAGCATTGGGCCAGGCCGTACATGGGTGTCGTGGAATTAACAAAGTGGGTGCCCCAACGGTGGGTCGATATCTGCTGAGAAAGGCTCTCCATTTCCTTGACGAAAGTTGGGATAAGGCTCTGGTTCTGCGCCGGTTTCCGGCCGCCGCAGTAGAGGCCAGCTTGGGTCGTTCTGGGATCGGAGACGGCGGAGGAGAAAATGGAGAGGAGGAAGAAGACCCATGTCAAGATTTTGGTACACATGACTCCTTTTGTTGACAAAAATCACAACCAAAAATCTCACGAGCGGAGCCACTCCAGCTATATCAGCAACCAAACACCGCCAACAAGACGGAGGAGCTCGCAAAATTGTCAGCAACAAGACTTGTTTAACGATAAATATGTCGAATTTCACAAGACCAACTCCGAAGAACAATGCGGAATCGGAAAATGCAGAGCATAAGATTGCATCACAGAGAGAGAGAGGGAGAGAGAGAGAGAGAGAGAAAATTGTAGGGTACAATAAATAAATAAAGGGTATAATTAGTGGAAGAAGGTGAGTAAGTGGAGTGGATGAGATCATGAGATATCCTTTTCTTCTTCTCCTTTTCAATGCTGGACCAGGGTGGCAGTTGCAGGTGTGGAGGCTGTAGCTTCCACCCACCACTGCCACGTGTGCTGCAACTTTTGGGTCCAAAATATTAATAAAATAAATAAACCAACTTTATTTTGGTGTGTTCATCTGAAAAACTGAGGAGGTGGCACCGTCTTTGGTGGGGCCATTTGTTGGACTTGCACCTGTATTATTTTACAGGGATCAGGTCGGTCATAATTATGCCGCGTGTACTCCTGGTTTTGCTGGGTGCTTTAACTATTTCTTTAGTTAAAGTCAAAGGTACAAAAGGTATGTCTTGTTTTATTGATGGGGTAAAATTAAAAAAAAAATTTAACGACAAACTTTCGATAATGTTAATTTTAACGAAAAGTTATATTTTTATATTAAAAAATTAATTCTGGTATTATTATTTTATTTTTTATTTTGTCCTTATCGTTAAATTTCAAAATTTTCAAGTTATTTTCATTAGTTTTCCTAAATTAAAATACATGTTTACTTTATTTAAAATGTAAATTATGTTTAATATTTTAGGTACTAGATTGTAAATTTTAATTTATACAGACGTGTTTGTTACATAAAGAAACTAAGGGTGGGTTTGTGGCACAAATTTTTTTACATAATTTTTATACACATTTTTTTTGGTTTTCAGTTGTAATGTATTTCAACGATCTGAATCGTTTCTCTTTTAGAATATTATCATCTAAAACTATTAAAACATTTATTTGTAACGAAGAAAATGAACGAATATTGTTCTACAAAGAAACCAAAACCTTTAATCCAACTGTCGTATGATTTCATATGTGAGTGATTTTTTTGGTAAACATAATCTTTGAGAGAAGATCTAAACGATAGATGGTTTGAATCGTTGAAATATATTATGAAGTGGACCTCAGAAAAACTTATGTCAAAAGTTGTATAAAAAATAGTGTTACAAATTCGCCCTAAAGAAAATTATTCTAATACACCGATGTAGATTTGGTTCAAATATAAATAGAGAAGTAATTTTCACTCACTATGTCGTCTTTTATAACAGTTTTGAATGAACAAACAGATAAAAATAAACAATTAAAAAAGCGCAAAAAGAGCAAAAAAAAAAAGTTAAAAACATTTTCGTGTAAAAAGACAAGGACGCTGTCCTAAACTTCAAATTTACATTCCATGTCAGAAAGGATGGTTATGGTCCTTTTGGTAGATGGACAAAGTTGGACATTGAGGGTGCGTTTGGTACGCGGGACGGGACGGGACGGGACGGAACGAGGCGTTCCGTCCCACGTTTGGTACGCCTAAAATGAGTGGGACGAGGCGTTCCACGGGACAAGTTTTGGATGATTTTTGGTTCCACCTCCCCCCCATGGAACGGGGTTGTTCCACGTCTGTGGGACAGAAATTTTTAACATTTTAGGACAACAATGCCCCTTGTTTTTTTCAAAACTTACAACATCCGTCCCGTCCTGTTTCGTCCCGTCCCGTTCCGTCCTGTCCCGTTCCGTCCCGTCCCGTCCCGTCCCGTCCCGTCTGCGTACCAAACGCACCCTGAAGGATAGATATCGTATATGAACGTAGAAGAGTCTTAAACGGCTGGACATGAGAATTACACAACTCTTGAGAAACGTGTATAAAAAATGTAATCATCCAATTGTGGAATTTAGCAATAGAAATTCTTCTTGCTTTTGGAATTGTACCTACCTCCTTTTTAACTTTTGGGATTTGATTTGAAATTTATTTTCACTTAAAGGTATTGTTGGACTTTTGCTCCTACTATATAGTTTTTCATCCACATCAGTCTTATCAATTTACTCGTGTTAGTATTATATATTCCGTTTTTGAAATTTAATTATGCTGTTCACTCTAAACATGTAGATTGATAACAGCAGATACCAGTATAATCATCAAAACTTGAATATTTATTTCATTTACAAGACAATTTTTGAGATGCCAACCTATATATGTTTAAAAAAATTGAAAGGTCAAAAGTGGCTTTTAAAAATAGTATATTTATACTGAGCGAAAAAAATAGTATTGAACGTGTCATTCGCAGATTCAAATCTAAACATTACTGAGTTTTTCTTTGAGAAAACCTCGACCATATGTGGAAATCATTTTGTTTTTAGTTATAAACTGCAATCCATGAGATTTAAACTCAACACCTCTTTGATTAAAATAAAAATAAAATGACAATTACACCAAATTTATTAGTAAGGAAATGAGGAAGGGTTTGAAACTATTACAATAATATAGAAGAGAGGGAGTTTTGAATCCGTAATGCATGAGCAAAAACTTAATACCATAGCCACTAAGGTCACATTGAATCGAAAAGACTAAACATAGTCCCGTCAGAATTATAGCCTTGCAAAAAAAAAAATTAAATTAATAGTGTTAGGCCATTCATATACTATCTCAAACCAAAGGGGCTAAATATAGCCCTCTCAACAATTTATTAGTTTTAAGTTTATATTTTAAATTTATTGGTTAATTAGGTTAAACTACTATTGATTGTTTTCAACTCTAGCCGTTGAATTTAAATAAATTATTACAACCAAAGAGATGAGTCTTAAAAAGAAGCTACTAGGAGGCTACACTTGGCTAGCCTAATGCCGCTTTGGTCAAAAAATGATCTAGTGCGCTCTATAAAATGGAGGAGGATTCTCTCCTCCTTTTTTTTCCATACACTTCCTTCTTTCCCCTGTTAGTGTGGTAACGGTTAAGCCGCGTCATTTTGTCCTATTATCTCTATAAAATAATCAATATAAAATATTGACGTGGCTTAACCGTGACCACACAAATAGAGAAAAGATAAAATTGTATGGAAAAAAAGGGTGGAGACCTCCTCCCTATAAAATTATCATCCAACTATGATTAGAGGTGATTTTTTGAACAAATCTTACAATTTTTAAACTTTTGGACATTTCGCCGTCCCCAAGTGGCGATGGCCTAAGATATTGGACTAAATGATCATGTGCTATCCGCCTTTTTAGGAAAAGGAATTGTTACTATTTATATGTTACTTTAAAATTTAGCATACAAAAGTCTTGAACCATTTGACATTTAGTACCCTCGTTTTGCATAATTACAATAAAAATATCCCTCGAGAATGAGAGATTTCTCAGTGTCACCATTATACGAGGTGATACATCACGTATTTTTATATAAATTATGAGATATGTTTGTTGAAAAATTAGTAGCTTAAAAATTAAAAATTTTCACCACTTACATAAAAACACGTAATGAATATTTATGTTTATGTTACAACTAAAAATTTCTCTTGAGGAAGGGACAAAAAAGGGACTTCGTTTAATCATTACCATAGACACTAGCTTTGTCAAATGACATTGGTACCCTCCAAAAAAAAACATTTATAAATTGGTTTTCTCTATCACATCGTTTTCAGGCTTTTTGAAATCAGATCAGGATCAGGCTTTATTCAGTGACACGAAATGTCTCTTAATTTGGTGGTCCAACAGAGTTTCAAAGATTTTATGCTGTTAGTAAAACACCGTCTCTCGCGTCGCTGTTAGTAAAACACCGTCTCCCACGCTACGTCAAACGGTAGAAAATTTCATTAAATTCGAAAACTAGTGTTTACGACAGATATTTTTAGTATGTTTAAAACACGGATATATACGTTTTATGTCATTATACAAGTGAAGAGACACTTAAAAAAAAAATTCCTCCCCTTGTATTATATATGGCCTACCACTCCCATTTTGGGAGCACACTAAAAAATCCCTTGGTGTTTACATACTTCATTAAAATGTTAAGCATCGTCAATCTATTGAGTCTTAAAAATCTGTCATCGTGGCATAGCCTAGAAAGTCAATCCTAGTACTAACGAAAAGCTACTAGTACTGTTCAATTTAACGAAAAATCACAGTTTTATACTAAAAAGTCAATCCTAGTATTATTTACTTTACCCTTTATTTTGTCCTTATCGTTAAAACTCAAAGTTTTCAAATAATTTTCATTAATTTTCCTTAAATTTTATTGGAGACTCAATTGGTGCGATGAGTAGATCTAAAGTCTTGATAGATAAGAGAAGCCTTGTTGGACCATGCCGGCCCATCCACTTTGGCACGTTTAAGCTTAGGATTACAAGGCCCAAATCTACAGTTACATATTCCGGCCCAAATTTCATCACATAACATCTAACCGTCGAGGTACTATAAGTAAAAAAATAAAAGGAAAACTAATGAAAATGACTTTAAAACTTTGAGTTTTAATGACAATGACAAAATAAAGGGTAAAGTGAATAGTACGAGAGTTTTTGGTTAAAGTTTCCAAAAAATAAACCTAGAGCAGGAAAGTAAAAGGAAAAAATGTGGCAATAAGTTCAAAAAGCTTCGCAAAGACTGATCGGAAACCCAGCTACCGCTACAGGCGTTTCCAGATATGACAGGCTGTTGAAATATATTATGAAATGGACCTTAAAAAAACTTATGTCAAAAGTTATATAAAAAAAATAGTGTCACAAATTCGCCCTAAAGAAAACTATTCCAATACACGGATGAAGATTTGGCTTAAATATAAATAGGGAAGTAATTTTCACTCCCTACACCCTCTTTTGTAACAGTAGTAAATTGAATAAACAAATGAAAATAAACAATTAGGAAAACGCTAAAAAAACAAAAAAAAGTTAAAAACATTTACCTGTAAAAAGACGAGCACACTATCCTAAACTTCTAATCTTCAAAGTGGACATGGAAGCATATAATCGTATATGAACGCAGAAGGGATCACGGCTGGACATGAGAACACAAACTCTTGAGAAATGTGTATAAAAATTGTAATCATCCAATTGTGGAATTTGGTAATAGAGATTGTGCTCGCTTTTGGAATTGGACCTACTTCCTTTTCACTTTTGAGATTTGATTTGAATTTTATTTTCACATAAAAGTATAGTTTTGGACTTATGCTACTACTATATAGTTTTTCAACGGCATCAGTGTTATCAATTTACTCATGTTAGTATTGTATATTTCGTTTTTGAAATTTAATTATGTTGTTTACACTATACGTGTAGATTGTTAACAGCATATATCGGCATAATCATCAAAACTTGAATATTTATTTCCGATACAAGACAATTTTTTGGGATTCCAACCTATATATTACCTTTAAAAAAAATTAAAATTAAAAGGTCAAAAGTGGCTTTTAAAAATAGTATATTTATACTAAGTGGAAAAAAATAGTATTGAACCTTACATCCACGGATTCAAATCTAAACATTACTGAGTTTTTCTTTGAGAGAACCTCGACCATATGTGGAAATCATTTTGTTTTTAGTTATAAACTACAATCCATGAGATTTAAACTCAATACCTTGTTGAACAAAATAAAATTAAAGTGACGAATACACCAAATTTGTTAGTAAGGGAATGAGGAAGAGTTCAAAACTATTACAATAATATATAAGATAAGGAGTTTTGAATCTGTGATGCATGAGCAGAAACCCAATACTTTATCCACTAAGATCACATCCAAGCAAAAAGACTAAATATAGTCCCACCATAATTATAGCCTTACAAAAAATTATTTTTAAATTAATAATGCCAGGCCACTCATATACTATCTCCAATCGAATGAGCTAAACATAGCCCTCTCAAAAATTTATTAATTTTAAGTTTATACTTTAAATTTATTGGTTAATTAGGTCAAACTACTATTGAATGGTTTTAAATTTAGCTGTTGAATTTAAATCAATTATTGCAACAGAAGAGACGAGCCTCAAAAAGGAGCTAGCAAGGGGACTGCACTTGGCCAGCTTGATGCCCTTTTGGCCAACCTAATGCCCTTTTGGCCAAAAAATGGTCTTGTAGGTTATCAATTGAAAGTGAATTTTGGGACAAAGTTAACAAATTTTCAACTTTTAAACATTTCGCCGTACTTTAGTGGAGATGGCCTAAGATATTGGACCAAATGATCATGTGCTAATGCTATCCAGCCTTTTAGGAAAAGGAGTTGTTACTATTTAATTTATAATTATATGTTTGACTATAACAGTAAGCAAACAAAAGTCTTGAACCATTTGACATTTAGTGCCCTCGTTTCGCATAATTACAATAAACTACCAGCGAAGAAGGGACAAAAAAAAAGTCTCGAATTCATCATTACAATAGGCAGTAGCTTTGCCAAATGACATTGGTACCCTCCTAATAAAACATTTATAAATTGGTTTTCTCTATCACATCGTTTTCAGGCTTTCTATTTCAAAATTACAAATCAGATCAGGATCATGTTCAATTCAATGACACGAAACGTCTCTCAATTTGGTGGGATTCCAACACACGTCAAAGATATTATGCTGTTAGTAAAACACCGTCTCTTACGTTACGTAAAACAGAAGAAAATTTCATTAAATTTGAAGATGAATGTTTACGAGAGATTTTTTTAGTGAGTTCAAAACATGAACTTATACGTTTTATGTCATTATACAAGTAAAAAGACGCTTTAAAAAAGAGTTCATCTTAATTTACTACCATGAAGTTTCGTAGTTTTCAACATTTGGTACACACAGTTTTTTTAATCCCAGAGTCATATCTCATGTCTTAATTTTAGAACAGTTTCATACATCCGTTAAGTTTTCCGTTTGAACTTTTATTAACTAATGACGTGGCGACAATGTGGACAATATATGACCACCACGTGTCAATATGAGCCCACTTAAATAATAAAACAAAAAAAAACCCACCCATCTTCCACCTCCCCCAACCCCCTCCCTTCCTTATTTCATCTGCATCCTGCAACTTCTTCCCAACCATCTTTCACCGCCAAAACTAGTCTCCCCCAACCTTCCTTCACCACCAAAACCAAAACCCACTGCCCGCCCCCCCACCCCCCCCCCCCCCACCTTCCTTCACCATCCCTTCTCTCTCTCTCTATGGCTAACCTGCAATCTGCAATTTCTTACAAAAAGAAACAAGGGCAAGTCGAACCGATGCGTGGGAACTAGAGAATGGTAGTTGCAGGCTGGATCGAAAAGATGATAGAAAGAGAGAAATTTGGATATTTATTTCTATTTAAAAATAGGGTTTTTATTTCTATTTCTGGGCATACCCAGCAATCATGGCATTCCAAGCAACCAGTGCTCCTGCAGCACCACTGTCGTCTTCCTCCCATTTTGCCCCTCCTCTGCCTCAGTGCTCTTGATACATCAAAAATCGCTTGTCGATCCGAGAAACGACACCCTCCACTGCGAGGTTTGCTTCATGCTCAACCGCCTCAGAAGCGAGATCGTCACGTCCCCGACCACTCTAAGCTCTTCGTGCAATTAGGGATTCGCGACGGTTCGAATTGTAGAGATGAGCTTAAGAGCCTAATTCCAGGACGAGTTCCAGAACTAGACAAAGGACGGGTGCAAGTAGAGAGAGAGAGTGCGTCATCGGGGTCGAGGGAAGGTGGTAGGGAGAGGCGACGGTGGGAAAGTAGGTTCTGGTTTTGGTGGTGAAGGAAGGGAAAGGGTTGGGGGAGGTAGAAGACAGGTGGGGTTTTTTTGTGTGTATTTTTTAAATATTGAAGTGAATTTATATTCACACGTAGCGCTTAGTTATTGTCTACATAAGTGCCACATCATCAGAGAGGACTTTGAGAAGGACAAGAAATCAGCAAGAACACAACCCACCCAATCCCGAACCTGACCTTGAAGAAAACGTTCCAGAAGAGGAGCAGGAACCTACGGTTTTGGTGGGTGAAGAAGTTCAAACCATGGCCATGGACAACCGGACACTCAAGGAGCTTTCCGCCTCGGGATTGGATAATGCCGCACCCTTGTGCATCCAATATCCCACGGCTGCCCAAGGTAAAACTGAAGAGTTCGAATTGAAGTCAAGTTTGCTCCACCATATTCCAAAGTACCATGGATTGTCCATGGAAGATCCGAACAAACATTTGAAAGAATTTGAAGTGGTGTGCTCAAGCATGACTCCCGTCAACGGAAGTATTTTGAAGATGAAGGCTTTTCCATTCTCTTTAACGGATAAAGCCAAAGATTGGTTGTACGAATTGGCTCCCGGCACTGTCACATCTTGGGAGAGTATGAAGAGGGCATTTTTGGAGAAGTTTTTCCCAACTTCTCGAATCATCCTTCTTCGTAAAAAGATAAGTGGAATTCAGCAAGAAGAAGGTGAGTCTTTTCCTACGTATTATGAACGTTTTAAATCACTTGTTGCTTCTTGTCCACAGCATCAGATGAAGGAGGAGTTACTTTTGCAATATTTCTATGAGGGCCTCCTACCATTAGAACGTCAAATGCTCGATGCCTCGGCGGGTGAAGCATTAGTGGACAAAACACCTATGGCAGCCAAGATCTTGATTGCTAATCGAGCGTTGAACGCTCAACAATACGAAGGCGTTGGCCAAAGAGGACCCCCACGGCAACAAGTGCATGAGGTAAGTTCTAAATCCGACATTCATGCACAATTAGCTAATCTTACTTCCATTGTGTCTCAGATGGCCGAAGGCATGAGGATTCAAGGACCAATTGTGTGTGGTGTGTGTTCTATCCAAGGACATGCTTCTGAAAAGTGTCTACAATTGATTGAAAATGGTGGATGGGAAAACGCCAATGCAATTGGATTTCAAGGCCAAAACCAACCAAGGAATGATCCATATTCAAATACATACAATCCTGGTTGGAGAGACCACCCAAATTTCAAGTGGAGGGAGCCACAACAACCCCAACAACAAGGAGGCTTTAGGCAACAACCCCCGGGTTTCTACCAAAAGCCTTTTGCACCAACTCAACCCCAAGCACAGCCCGCCCAAAACAAATCAAGTTCTTCGATTGATAATGATCAAAATTTTCAATTACTAACTTCTATGGCGCAAGGTATGCAAATTAGGGACAAGAAGGTGGACGAGTTGGAGAAGCAAGTGGGGCAGATTGCCGAGTTCATGGGAAAGTTTCGAGACCAAGGCCAACCTCCTAGTTCTACCATTCCAAATCCGAAGGGAGGCTTTGAAAGTGCAAAAGCTATCTTCTTGAGAAGTGGAAAAGAAGTTGGGGCAGGTCCTAAACCATCAACATCAGGTCCCAAAGAGGATGAAAAACTGAAATTTGAAGAGGATGATGCATGCCCACCCACGGAAAAGGTGGAAACACCTTTGCCGCAAGCTTTGAATGTCCCAAAACTGTCCAATTCGGCCAATAGGGGTAAGAATGTGTCAAATTCAGTTCCTACTAATGTTTTTCCTTCAAATGTTCCTTTTCAGAGTAGGTTTATACAAACAAAGAAGGAGGAAGCTGAAAAAGACATCCTTGATACATTCCGAAAGGTGCAGGTAAATATTCCCCTTTTAGATGCAATTAAACAAGTTCCTAAGTATGCTAAATTCTTGAAGGAGCTGTGCACTACAAGGAAGAGGGCTTCGAACAAAGAGGTAGTGAGGGTAAGTGAAAATGTCTCCGCAATCTTGCAACGTAAACTACCCCCTAAATGCAAAGATCCGGGTAGTTTTACGATTTCTTGCATTATTGGAAATACTAAGTTTAAACGTGCTATGTTAGACTTAGGGGCTTCAATAAATGTCATGCCATACTCCATATATGCATCTATGAACTTGGGTGAATTGAAAAATGATGGAGTGATTATTCAATTGGCCGATAGATCTAATGCATATCCGAAAGGTGTTTTGGAGAATGTTTTAGTGCAGGTGGGTCATTTAATATTCCCAGCGGACTTTTATGTGCTAGACATGGATGAATCAAACCATTCTTCTCCAATGCCGATCCTCCTTGGAAGGCCGTTTATGAAAACTGCATCAACCAAGATTGATGTAGCCAAGGGAGCTTTAACTATGGAATTTGATGGAGAGATGATTAATTTTAATGTTTGTGAATCTGTTCATTCTTGCTTTCTTATTAACATGAATGAAAATGTAAGGCAGGAACATCAAGCATGATGCATCTCAAACCACCAATGAAGAAGGAATTGTAATGGAGCACCAAGAACAAGCCATTACACCCAATCTGGCCAAATGCACACTTTTTGAAATTATTGATCAATCAAATGCTTTTGAGGGTTCATTGCATTCCATTGGTGAGTTTTCCCCTATAAGTCAAATTCCTATTTCAACTAATATGGTGCTACCTTCGTTGGTGCAGATGCCAAATCAAATTCATGCTTGTGGAAGTATCAATTCAGACCATTATCATTTGCCATACTATGAGAGTGTCGTGGGGGCAGGTTGTAGAGGAGGTTCCATTCCATGCCGTGGGCACCAATGGGGACTGATCATGTTCTTCGTCCGGCTGCAAGACGTTAAAGAAAGCACTACTTGGGAGGCAACCCACGCAATTCAACAAAGGAAGCCCTAGGAATCACTCCAATTCCAGATTTGCGTTCCTAAAACCCTTCTCTTTGTTGATTCTTTCTAATCTGCCCAGTTTTGCATTTTAGTTGCTGTTTGGTGTGATTTTATGCTTGAAACATTGAGGACAATGTTTGATTTAAGTGTGAAGGGGTAACTAAGTGTTTTTGATGCAAATTCGTGGGATTTTATCACCCTTTACTCAGAGACTTGTTCCTTGCTGTTTTAATGTGTTTTTAAGCAATTTTGGATTGTTTTAGTGTGTTTTGGTTTAAAAATCCGAAAATCACATAAAAATTTGAAAAACCCAAAAAGAGTTGTTTTTGTGTCTTAGGGTACCTTCCAACACAATGATGAGGATTCGGTTTGTAATTGCATGGCTGTTAAAAAGAGTTGTAAACATGGATGAAAGTTTGATTTACTCTTTGTTTATGCTTGGTTGTGGTTATAACTTATGAATTCACATGCAATCATAAATGAAAAATCAGTTTTTGTAACATGCTTGAAGGAAGGAACTCAAATTAACACTACAACCTTGTGAGACTTGAGCCTAATCGTTTCTTTGGAGAGTTGATAATCTGTGCATTTTTGTTTTCTAAGTCGTTGCATGATCTCATTATTCTTTGCTTGGTTACTACTTAGAAGGCGTTTCATCATTTAGTTCCAAATGCTAGAACTCATGCCCATTTCATTCAAAGCATGTTATTGATTTGCATAACACATATTCTCACCTAGGTGAGGTGAGGTTAACAAGGGTATGGATGGTCACCTAGGTGAGAATATGTGTTATGCAAATCAATAACATGCTTTGAATGAAATGGGCATGAGTTCTAGCATTTAGAACTAAATGATGAAACGCCTTCTAAGTAGTAACCAAGCAAAGAATAATGAGATCATGCAACGATTTAGAAAACAAAAATGCACAGATTATCAACTCTCCAAAGAAACGATTAGGCTCAAGTCTCACAAGGTTGTAGTGTTAATTTGAGTTCCTTCCTTCAAGCATGTTACAAAAACTGATTTTTCCTTTATGATTGCATGTGAATTCATAAGTTATAACCACAACCAAGCATAAACAAAGAGTAAATCAAACTTTCATCCATGTTTACAACTCTTTTTAACAGTCATGCAATTACAAACCGAATCCTCATCATTGTGTTGGAAGGTACCCTAAGACACAAAAACAACTCTTTTTGGGTTTTTCAAATTTTTATGTGATTTTCGGATTTTTAAACCAAAATTGCTTAAAAACACATTAAAACAGCAAGGAACAAGTCTCTGAGTAAAGGGTGATAAAATCCCACGAATTTGCATCAAAAACATTTAGTTACCCCTTCACACTTAAATCAAACATTGTCCTCAATGTTTCAAGCATAAAATCACACCAAACAGCAACTAAAATGCAAAACTGGGCAGATTAGAAAGAATCAACAAAGAGAAGGGTTTTAGGAACGCAAATCTGGAATTGGAGTGATTCCTAGGGCTTCCTTTGTTGAATTGCGTGGGTTGCCTCCCAAGTAGCGCTTTCTTTAACGTCTTGCAGCCGGACGAAGAACATGATCAGTCCCCATTGGTGCCCACGGCATGGAATGGAACCTCCTCCACAACCTGCCCCACAACACTCTCATAGTATGGCTTTATGAATGGCAAATGATAATGGTCTGAATTGATACTTCCACAAGCATGAATTTGATTTGGCACCTGCACCAACGAAGGTAGCACCATATTAGTTGAAATAGGAATTTGACTTATAGGGAAAAACTCACCAATGGAATGCAATGAACCCTCAAAAGCATTTGATTGATCAATAATTTCAAAAAGTGTGCATTTGGCCAGATTGGGTGGTTTGGGTGTAATGGCTTGTTCTTGGTGCTCCATTACAATTCCTTCTTCATGCTTGATGTTCCTGTCTTACATTTTCATTCATGTTAATAAGAAAGCAAGAATGAACAGATTCACAAACATTAAAATTAATCATCTCTCCATCAAATTCCATAGTTAAAGCTCCCTTGGCTACATCAATCTTGGTTGATGCAGTTTTCATAAACGGCCTTCTAAGGAGGATCGGCATTGGAGAAGAATGGTTTGATTCATCCATGTCTAGCACATAAAAGTCCGCTGGGAATATTAAATGACCCACCTGCACTAAAACATTCTCCAAAACACCTTTCGGATATGCATTAGATCTATCGGCCAATTGAATAATCACTCCATCATTTTTCAATTCACCCAAGTTCATAGATGCATATATGAAGTATGGCATGACATTTATTGAAGCCCCTAAGTCTAACATAGCACGTTTAAACTTAGTATTTCCAATAATGCAAGAAATTGTAAAACTACTCGGATCTTTGCATTTAGGGGCAGTTTACGTTGCAAGATTGCGGAGACATTTTCACTTACCCTCACTACCTCTTTGTTCGAAGCCCTCTTCCTTGTAGTGCACAGCTCCTTCAAGAATTTAGCATACTTAGGAACTTGTTTAATTGCATCTAAAAGGGGAATATTTACCTGCACCTTTCGGAATGTATCAAGGATGTCTTTTTTAGCTTCCTCCTTCTTTGTTTGCATAAACCTACTCGGAAAAGGAATATTTGAAGGAAAAACATTAGTAGGAACTGAATTTGACACATTCTTACCCCTATTGGCCGAATTGGACAGTTTTGGGACATTCAAAGCTTGCGGCAAAGGTGTTTCCACCTTTTCCGTGGGTGGGCATGCATCATCCTCTTCAAATTTCAATTTTTCATCCTCTTTGGGACCTGATGTTGATGGTTTAGCACCTGCCCCAACTTCTTTTCTACTTCTCAAGAAGATAGCTTTTGCACTTTCAAAGCCTCCCTTCGGATTTGGAATGGTAGAACTAAGAGGTTGGCCTTGGTCTCGAAACTTTCCCATGAACTCGGCAATCTGCCCCACTTGCTTCTCCAACTCGTCCACCTTCTTGTCCCTAATTTGCATACCTTGCGCCATAGAAGTTAGTAATTGAAAATTTTGATCATTATCAATCGAAGAACCTGATTTGTTTTGGGCGGGCTGTGCTTGGGGTTGAGTTGGTGCAAAAGGCTTTTGGTAGAAACCCGGGGGTTGTTGCCTAAAACCTCCTTGTTGTTGAGGTTGTTGTGGCTCCCTCCACTTGAAATTTGGGTGGTCTCTCCAACCAGGATTATATGTATTTGAATATGGATCGTTCCTTGGTTGGTTTTGGCCTTGAAATCCAATTGCATTGGCGTTTTCCCATCCACCATTTTCAATCAATTGTAGACACTTTTCAGAAGCATGTCCTTGGATAGAACACACACCACACACAATTGGTCCTTGAATCCTCATGCCTTCGGCCATCTGAGACACAATGGAAGTAAGATTAGCTAATTGTGCATGAATGTCGGATTTAGAACTTACCTCATGCACTTGTTGCCGTGGGGGTCCTCTTTGGCCAACGCCTTCGTATTGTTGAGCGTTCAACGCTCGATTATCAATCAAGATCTTGGCTGCCATAGGTGTTTTGTCCACTAATGCTCCACCCGCCGAGGCATCGAGCATTTGACGTTCTAATGGTAGGAGGCCCTCATAGAAATATTGCAAAAGTAATTCCTCCTTCATCTGATGCTGTGGACAAGAAGCAACAAGTGATTTAAAACGTTCATAATACGTAGGAAAAAACTCACCTTCTTCTTGCTGAATTCCACTTATCTTTTTACGAAGAAGGATGATTCGAGAAGTTGGGAAAAACTTCTCCAAAAATGCCCTCTTCATACTCTCCCAAGATGTGACAGTGCCGGGAGCCAATTCGTACAACCAATCTTTGGCTTTATCCATTAAAGAGAATGGAAAAGCCTTCATCTTCAAAATACTTCCGTCAACATTGACGGGAGTCATGCTTGAGCACACCACTTCAAATTCTTTCAAATGTTTGTTCGGATCTTCCATGGACAATCCATGGTACTTTGGAATATGGTGGAGCAAACTTGACTTCAATTCGAACTCTTCAGTTTTACCTTGGGCAGCCGTGGGATATTGGATGCACAAAGGTGCGGCATTATCCAATCCCAAGGCGGAAAGCTCCTTGAGTGTCCGGTTGTCCATGGCCATGGTTTGAACTTCTTCACCCACCAAAACCGTAGGTTCCTGCTCCTCTTCTGGAACGTTTTCTTCAAGGTCAGGTTCGGGATTGGGTGGGTTGTGTTCTTGCTGATTTCTTGTCCTTCTCAAAGTCCTCTCAAAATCGTCTTCAATTCTCAAAATTAAGACTTGAGGTATGACTTTGGGATAAAAAAAACTCATGTACCAAATGTTGAAAATCACGAAACTTTAAGATAGTAAACTAAAATTAACCCTTAAAAAAAATTCCTTCACTCGTATTATATATGGCATACCACCCCATCTTGCAAGCACACTGAAAAATCCCTCGGTGTTCACTTGCTCTATTAAAATGTTAAACAACATCAATCTCTTGAATCTTGAAAATCCGTCACCACAACATACCCTAGAAGTTTGTAGAGTCGAGAAGGTACCCTTAAGTGAAAAAATATACCTAAAGCAGGAAGGTATAAGCAACAAAAAATGCGGCAACAAGTTCATAAAACCTGTATGAGCTCCCGCCGCTGAGACCAGAATTACCTACCTCAGCATGATTTACCACGACAGTCATCTATGTGACAAAATTGTCATAAATTAAACGGCCTGTACAATGCTAGTATTCATCATCCACCAGAGACATTACTGGAATCCCCTTGCCAGAGAAACTAACACATTCAACTCGCAGCTCGTCATTGACTTCAAAGTCCGTCCTACCATTACTCTGCATGAAGAAACAATGTTAGGGAATGCAGCGCTTACAAACTAAAAGGAGCCATTCTTTTGGTTGAGTTCATGGTTATGTATGAAAAGCAAGATGAGACGTACCTCAAACCGATACATTCCTCGAAGTCCCCCACTGAGATCAAGCACAAACCCTCCTGTACGGATCTAATAAACCGTGGCAGTAACTTTTGTTCCTATCTTCAGACTTTTTTTAGTTACAGAGCCTCAAACTTCAACTTCCTTATCTCCCCCCTTCTGTGAGAAAGACTTTGACGTCTTCACATTACTAGTTTTTGACATGGTAGTATCAGAATTTTGAACCAAACCAGCAGCTTTTTCCACCTCGTCACACTCTGCAGCACTTCGAATAAGAATCGGAGTAGAGGAAGCAGATGAATTTATCCCGCCAACTTCACATTTGTTTGCTGGTAATTCCTCAGATGAAGAGCTCTGCTTTTCTTGTTCATTAGGCGAAAGGTCTCCAGCTGCTGCCCAAATACTAGGTTCTTCTTGGGTTGAAACGGATTCCTCAACCGCATTATTTGTCTTGGATCCAGATCGGGGTAAAGTAGCTTTAAGGGATAGTTTAATGTTACCGCGAACATCCTGACCTATGCACATCAAGGAAAGCTGTTCTCCAACAGATACCACATCTGAAACCCGAGATACCTAATACAGGGAATGCTACAAATGTCAGAAAGATATCAATCACAGAAGAGAGGAAATATCTCCAGTGATATGTATAAAGTTGTTCCATAAGCATTTTTATATAGATATGGCACAGGAAGGAATCGGTATCCTCAAGGAAAATGCATTTGTTGTACATACTGGTGCATGCAACAACTCAGAAATGTGCAGAAGGCCTTGCTGACCACCATTAACCTCCACAAATGCACCATATTCCTTGACTGAAGTTACCCTTCCCTTTATAGATCCCACAAATTTCGATCTCACGCCCAAGTATAAAATCAACCTGAAGGACAGAATAAACAAAGATCCATCAGATTTATAAGGTTTTCATAGAATTCCAGCCATAGAAAAACAACATTATAATCAACTCAAAAAATATGAGTGAATTGAGTGGCAGAAATACCTTTTCTAGTACTTTCTCCATTACAGATTGATTCTTAGCAACTATGGTCAGTGTTCCATCACTTACAGACATCCGTGCACCTGAGGGTGAGATCGACAGAAGTATCTATCAGAGACACAGCACATATATTTCTAAATAATCAACATTTTGTACAAAAGAAGTGCAGAACATCATTGTTGTTATTTATTGATAAGGAAAGAAAAAAGAAACGGACCAGTTTCATCTTCAAATTTTCTTTTCAGAGCACCGAGAGGCCCAAGCAATCGACGAAGTGCATCATTACTGTACTTCAAGGTAACTGCAGCATCAATTTTAAACTTGGAAGCTCAATGTATACATATAGATTATCGCCCAAAAAATGTCAACTCATTAAAAAAGGAAGAAAAAATAAATAAATTGAAAACTCAACCTAATTGAGGAGAATTTCTATCATCCTGAGTGTGTGGCGTACTGATCTCTCTCTCCATGCGGTCAAGAATTTGAATGTAACCTTTGCGTGCAGGCTCTAAGCTTTCACAGACAATATCTAAAGGAATTCCAGCGGGTTTTATATCCAACTGAATTGCTGTAACTCCATTTTGTGTGCCAGCGATTTTAAAGTCCATGTCCCCAAATGATCTTCCATGCCCTCAAAAAATTAAATATCTTTCTAAGTCAACTAATATTATAAGTATATTGGTACATTTCGTAAAATCTGGAAACACAGAACCACAAGTAGTAGCTATAAAATGTTCAAATTAAAGGACAATGAAGAAAATAAGCAAAAATAAAAGATACATGCATAATTTAGAAAGAAGATGACAAGGTGAAGATTTGCGTTAAGGGTTTAAAAATGTATTCATTTTCAAAAACAAAGAAAAGCATTGAGCATTTTCATAGAATCACCACGCAACGGGCAAAACTCAATATAAAGCAAAGTAAAATTCTCACCAGAATATCAGTCAATATACGGTAATCCTTTATTGAGACAGTTGATTGATCAACTTCGCTAACAAGACCCACTGAGACACCAGCTACACGTTCACGCAATGGAATGCCAGCATCCATCAGAGCCATACTGCCTACAGAACATATGATAACTTAGATGCTATGCAATACTATATTCAAGATCATGCATAATTTTGAAGTTTAAAGAAAGAGACTTATGGTGTCGATATACAAAATATACAAAATGAACCTGAAACTTGACAAATGCATCTTTTTCTATCACGTCAACTATTTAGCACCAGAAAATGTACAAGAAAACTAGTTTGCAAGGATATAACTATACTGAAAATAGTTGCAGGTTTCACGACTTACCTCAGGATGAGCTAATCTTAACCCTGCTTCTAGATCTTTTTCTGAGATCTCGCGAGCCTGCACGTCAATCATTAATGTTTTGTCTCTTGTACAGGCATACACGAAGTTGAGATCACTTAAGCTAAGGTGCATTTACACACAATAAGTACCAATTAGATGTCTAGAATCTGTGAGGAAACAAAAGGATTTAGAAACATAAAAACAATATGGGCAAAAGAAGACAAATAAGAATTGATATTAAATACTACCTCATCCATAGTTGGATTAACAATAAACTTCCCAGCAATACTGCCTATACGAATCATGCCAATGGGGCCACCCCAAGGAATATCAGATAACATAAGCGCAGCAGATGTAGTATTAGCTGCCAGTACATCTGGATCTTGCTTTCCATCAGAGGAAAGCACACTTGCTGTTACCTATATATGACTATCAGGAAACAAATATCAGGGACATGAGACTACAAGCGCACGATTACTACAAATGGGTATTCATCAGAAACCGAAAAAGGCAACCCAAAGATTAACATCATACCTGAACTTCATGGAAAAACCCAGCAGGAAATAGCGGACGTATTGGTCGATCAATGATACGACCACATAAGAGTTCACGCTCTTTCGGCGCATAGGATACAATGCTCACATTTGTGTCCCATAATAATTAGCAAGCAGATCTTTTTTCTGCCAGAATTCGGACATTTCATTTCGAACAAGCTACAAATTTTATAATTAATTAATTTGTTTAAAAGTCATGTTCACATTAAATGGTCAAAGTATCAAACAACTAACTGGTTTACATTGCTCATTTCATACGATCAGTGGAAATTAAAAAAAGGGAATAATTTGTGCAATCAACAGAAATATATAAATACCCAAATGTAAGTTGAATTAGAAACATACAGTTAGGGGCAGAAAATCGATAACTGCGTCGCCTTTGGCGGCGGCCACGGTGGATAATACTTCGGTCTCCTCCATGCCCAAAACAACGGCACCGTTAGCGAAGCGACCGATCTTTCCCGTTTCGAGCGTAATTAACCGATCTCCGACTTCAAATTCTTCTCTGATAGTCTCGAGCACCTTGGTGCTGGCGACGGGGGTTTCGGGATCGGGTTGCCGCCCCGACTGAGACGAGAAGCCCATGCGGCCGCTGCAGATGGTGCAGAACCCTAAGGCTTGCCATGAGAGGAAGTGATATAGGAGATTTAGTGACAGAGCTCTTGTGTCAACGAGGATTGTCGGCAAAAAGTGATATAGAATAATTATTATTCCATTTTATTGAACTTTATACCAAGTGCGAAATGAGTTCAAATCTGTTCAAATAGGCACTCGTATTTAGTCATTTTCATGTTTAAATTAATTCATATTTTTTACATTATCACGTAGATTTTGTCATCGTCTTGATGTCGATCAACACAACTCGATTTAAAAGTAGGCATTCTATATCAGAGTGTGTCAATTTCATTAACCATTTCCTTTCAATTTTTTCTTTTTACCGGTATGTGAATTATTATAATTTTTTTGTTTTGTTTAGGGACAAAGTACAGTGAAGGAGAAAGTACATGGGGTAGGACTTGGGCTGGCCGTTGGATGTCTTTGGAAAAAGATCCACGGAATAACCAGCGGAGGACCAGAGCTTTATGATCTGCTAGCTTGATCGAGGTGAAATCAGCACCGTTGTTGCAGATGTTGATGACTAATTAAGCTCTAATCTATTTGTTTGTTAATTATCATGTTAATTACTAATTACGCCCAAATGGATAAGAGAGACTGTTTTAATTATTCAGCTCTATTTTGTTTTGAACTGTTGTAACCTTGCCTAAGTAGGCACACGTCGTATTAACTTACTTACAAATTAATGCACTAACGCTGAGTAATATTTTTGGTTAATACTAGTTTCTGCACGGTATATGTGTTTGTTTACTTTTTGATGTGAGACAAAAGTTGACGTCTTCCCTCATAAAAAAGGATTGTCAATTCGTCATAACAAAAAATGTAGCATCTGAAATTTAGAATATATGAGATCTCACTCGGCGTTGTCAAAGTTACATGGTAGAAAAATGCTAGAAATTAAAGAAGGAATGCACAGCCTAATACACCACGCCGCAATTTGCATTGCCAAAGTTAGCCTTAACAGGCTTGCTGGAGAATCTTACAAGTCACCAGGCAATCTCATCTCTCTACATCGCTCATCACGTGACTATTCTATCAATTTGACGCAACTTCCACGCTTCAGATCAAAAGAGATCAGCTGAACAAATTGCTGTGGAGTAAGCTGGTGACGAAAAATGGGTAATCAAGTTTGAAATTTCGAACCTATTTCTTCTGCGAAAGTTCTTAAGTTCTTGAATTCCCATCTGAGCTAGGCATGCCAGAGGACTCTGTGGAGGTGTAGAAGGCTTCAGGTTTTGTTAAAGCATTTGACATGGAGCTGTTTGCGCTGTACGATCTAAATTTAGTGCTGACTGGCTCTTGGGTTGTAGAGTTTAGGAAAGGAGGCTGCTTTGGACTCGAAACTGCTGCCATAATTTCTCTATCGGTTAGCATTTCGACCACTTCGGCCATGGATGGTCTCAGAGCAACCGAAGCCTGCGTGCAAAGAAGTCCGATGCGAAGGACATTGGAAGCATTTCCTACAAGAAAATCTTCTCCTAAGCATGGATCAATGGCTTTGGCTAGTTCGTTTGATTTGTAGAGTTTCCAAACCTGAGATCAAATGAAAATTTTAAGCAGTCTTGTCTGACAGAAAGAAGACCTGGTGAGATCTTTGTTTCGAAATTTAAATGGTTCGAAACTTACCCTGTGTAAAAGTGAATCTGGGTCTGATTTTGATCTGAAGTTGTTGTTCCTCTGGCCAGACACAATCTCAAGAACTAGAACTCCGAAGCTGTAAACGTCTGTTTTCTCCGTAAGTTGCCCTTGAATAAGATACTCTGGAGCTATATAACTGCTGTACCATGATATGATTACAAGAATTGAGAACAAAATCTACTTCTTAAGGCAAGAATAATTGCAATAACTATGAGTATTAAAATGTTTCGAATTTGCAAATTCTCATTAAGTGCTAAAAACTTACAGTGTTCCAGCAATGCCGGTACTAATATGAGACTGCTCGGAAGCAAAACATCGAGCGAGGCCAAAGTCTGCAATCTTCGGGCTGAGATTCTCATCCAGAAGAACATTGCTGCTTTTTATGTCCCTGTGAATTATTCTTACTGTGGATCCTTTGTGAAGATAGGCAAGCCCTTCAGCTGTTCCAACAATAATATTAAACCGCTCATTCCAGTTCAGAATCCGCACCTTGTTTTTATCTGCACATATTAGACGAATCACATTTTCTGATTTGACTCGCAAGTAACGCTACACAAATTACATTTTTCGACTTCCTTTGTTCTATTAAAGAAAAATCATGTCGCTAGAGAGAGGACAATTACCGAAAAGGAAGTGATCGAGGCTCCTATTAGGCACGTACTCATAAACCAAGAGGCTCTCGGGGCCTTCGATGCTGCAACCCAAAAGCTTCACGAGGTGTTTGTGCTGGATTCCACTAATCAAATTTAGCTCGTTGAAGAACTCATCGACCCATTGCCTCGTATTGTAGATCAATCTTTTAACAGCTACTGTTTCACCATTTGGAAGCGTCCCCTTGAACACAGAACCACCTCCCCCTTCCCCAATTTTTCTTGAGGAGTCGAAATAATCAGTGGCCTTTTCGAGCGTTTCGTACTTGAACTTCAAGCTAGAGTACTTGTTGATTATTGTGGCAGCCAAGCCTACATTGCTGCGCTCTGGATAAATAATGGCATATGTTAAAACATCTGGTACGTAATTCTCATAACTTAAAATCTAAATCTATATATGCAGAAGTGGCCATAGCCACATTGACTAGAGCATATCTTGTTCTTTTATGCATCCGAGTTTGAATTTTCAACTCCCGTCTTAAATACTAGTTTGAAGAGAATATTGTTTGTATTGGAAAAGTTGAAGAATGCCAAATTATACCTTGTTTAATCCTTGCCAGTTTTGCGTAGCCTGCATAAGCAGCAGATAGAGAGAGCAGTAGGAAGGCAGCTGCTGCTAGAATTACTGCCATGATGATTCCTCTGCTTACTGACAGCCCTGCAAATACAAAAATGGAAAATTGGTATTTAAGACAATTGGATTATAAAATTAAAATAATAAAATAACAGTTCAATTGAAAAAATGTCTAATCTTTTATATTCTTTTTGGTTACCCAAAAAATGTGAGAAAATAACACTTCCTTTAAAATTGCTTCTAGGAAGGCCAAATAACGGTTTCAAGTAACCGTATCAAGAGCATTTTCAGAGACGTTTGACAGAAAAAGTTAAGGGCGTGTTTGGTAGTGTACTTGAATCCAACTTTTTAAACTCAAAAACAGTTTTCAAGTTTTAGGTCTTAAAAACTTGTTTGGTATGACTATTTTTAAAAACTGAACCCAAGACTAACTCAAAAATATAGTTTATTCCTTAAAAACATAAAAAGTGAGTTTTTAGAGTTTTTAAACTTAAACTCACTCATTTCTTTTCTCTCCCTCCTCCCCTCTCACTCCAAATATATCTCTCTCTTTTCTTCTTTCTTTCTCCTCTTTTTTTTTTACTTTTTTCGTCTCTACTCCAATCCAATCAAGTTTAAGTCGTAAGATTTAAAAAATTTAAATCGCAAACCAATCAAGTTTTTGAGTTTTAAAGAAAATTGTTTTCAAGAAATGTTCTTAAGAAATGTTTTGAGAAATGATAAAAAATTTCAAATAAGATACCAAACAGGCCCTAAAATTTTTTATGGATTGCAGAATTACTTATAGTCCTACCTACGAAAAAGAAAAATTCCAATCCAAGTTCAAATATATTTAATTAATTCATAAACTTATGAAAATACTAAAAGAAAAAAAAAATAGAAACTTTTAAACTATAATTACCATGGCCATGATCCGCAACCTGCTCTGCTTCTCCCGCAACGTTATAAAATTTCTCAGTCGAATATCTCAGATAACACCCAGCATTCAAAGCCCTCCCTTCCTTGCTGGGTGCACACCCCGTCGCCGCCTTCCTTCCCTTCTCCAAGCAACTTTTACACTCGGCACTCCCCAGAGTCTTCCAGCACTGCGCCAGAGCAAACACCGACCCCTTCACCTCCGCCACTCCAAACCCGCCATTTCCCGCCGCCGCCGTCGCATTCCCGATCGCAAACCCAACATTCCTCCCAAACTCTTCGTTTTCGATTATGTCCTCTTTCGACGGGCCGCAGACCACGGTGTCGCGAGAAGGGTCGGTGGGTTGGCGGTAAAATCTGTAGGAATCGTAACGGAGGAAGCACCCGTCGAGAAAAATGGTGGCGGAGAGGAAGGGGAGGCAGTGGGGGATTATCGTACGGCTGGCGGCGAAGCAGAGGAGGCAGTCGGTGTGGGAGAGGTCATTGAAGCATTGGGCTAGGCCGTACGTGGGCGTCGTGGAATTAACAAAGTGGGTGCCCCAATGGTGGGTCGATATCTGCTGAGAAAGGCTCTGCATTTCTTTGACGAAAGTTGGGATAAAGCTCTGGTTCTGCGCCGGTTTCCGGCTGCCGCAGTAGAGGCCAGCTTGGGTCGTTCTGGGATCGGAGACGGCGGAGGAGAAAATGGAGAGGAGTAAGAGGACCCATGTTAAGATTTTGGTACACATGACTCGTTTTGGTGACAAAAATCACAACTGAAAATCTCACGACGCAACAGCTATATCACCAACCAAACACCGCCAACAAGACGGAGGAGCTTGGTAGATGAACTCAAACGAGCTAAATTATCAGTAACAAAGCTTATTTTACGATAAATATGTCGAATTTCACAATACCAACTCTGATTGAAAAATGCAGAGCATAAGATTGCATTAGAGAGAGAAAATTGTATGGTACAATAAATAAAAGAAACTTTAACAAAAAAAACTCTCGATATTGTTTATTTTAACAAAAAATCACATTTTAACATAAAAAAGTAATTTATAGTACTACTTACCTTATACTCTATTTTATTCATATCGTTAAAACTCAAAATTTTCAAAGTGAGTGGGTGGACGAGGTCATACTTTTCTTCTTCTTGTTCAATGCTTGGTGGGGCCATTTGTTGGACTTGCACCTGTATTATTTTACTAAAAATGATCCCGGATTTTTTTCTTAAGATTCTAGAGGTTTTGAGATTGTGACCGGTTACCTGTATTATTTTACGGAAAATGATCCTAGACGGAATTTTTTCTTAGGGTTCTTAGAGATTTCGAGATTGTAACTGTTTATTATACATTGTGTGATCAAGAATTATTTTAACATTTAAAATTTAAAATTAAATATAAATAATACTTAACAAAAATTGACTGTACAATATACGATAAACGATCATATTCACAGAATCTTTAAGATCCCTAAGATCCTTTTCCTTATTTTACAGGTTTGTCATAATATGCCACTTGTACTCCTGGTTTGTTGGGTGCTTGAATTCTTTCTTGAGTAAAAGCCAAAAGGTCCGTCTTGATTTTCGATGGCGTAAAATTGTATTTAAAATGTAAATTATGTTTAATAGTTTAGGTACTAGATTGTAAATTTTAATTTACACAGACGTGTTTGTTACATGAAGAAAATAAGAAAAATTAATAAAAATGGGTTGAAAACTTTCAATTTTAACAATAAGGACAAAATAAAGGGTAAAGTGAATAGTACTAGAATTGACTTTTTAGTATAAAAATGTGGTTTTTCGTTAAAGTGAACAGTACTGCGGGTTTTTCGTTAAAACTCCCAAAAAAATAAGGGTGGATTTTGTGGCACAATTTTGTTACATAATTTTTTATACACATTTTTTTGCCTTTTGTGTTCTCAATCGTAATGTAATTGAACGATTTAAATCGTTTCTCTTTTAGAACATCATCATAGATTATTTTTTTAAATAGACAAATCTAAAACAATTAAGACATTCATTTGTAGTGAAAAAAATAAACGAATACGATTCTACAAAAAAAAAACCCTAAACCCTTAATCCAACGGTCAAATGATTTTAGATTTGAGTGATTTTTTTGGTACCTAAAAATATAGACAAATTGGATCGTTGAAATATATTATAGAGTGGACCTCAATAAAACTTATGTCAAAAGTTATATATAAAAAAAGTGTCACAAATTCACCCTAAAGAAATTATTCCAATACACGGATAACGATTTGACTCAAACATAAATAGGGAAGTAATTTTCACTTCCTCTGCCCTCTTTTGTAACAGTTCTGAATTAAACAAACGAATGAAAATAAACAATTAGAAAAGAGCAAAAAGAACAAAAAAAAATCGTTAATCATTTTCCTATAAAAAGACAAGCACATTGTCCTAAAATTCTAATCTACATTCCATATCCGAAAGGATGATCATTGTCCATTTGGTAGATGGACAAAGTTGAACATTGAATACTATAATCATTTATGAACGCAGAAGGGTCTTTCACGATATGACATGAGAATTCCACTACTCTTCAGAGGCGTGTATAGAAAATGCAAACATACAATCGTGGAATTTTTTTGTTTTTGTTTTTTTGGGAAAACACATACAATCGTGGAATTTAGTAATAGAAATTCTTCTTGCTTTTGGAATTGGACCTACCTCCATTTCACTTTTAAGATTTGATTTGAATTTTCTTTTCACATAAAGTATTGTGTTAGACTTGTGCTACTACTGTATAGTTTTTTAACGCCGTAAGTGTTATCAATTTACTCGCGTCAGTATTATATATTTGGTTTTTAAATTTTAAATATGTTGTTTACTTTTATGCATATAGATTGATAACAGTAGATATCGGCATAATCATCAGAACTTGAATATTTATTTCCTTTACAAGACAATTTTTGGGATGCCAACCTATATATTACCTGTCTTTAAAAAAATTAAAAGGTCAAAAGTGGCTTTTAAAAATAGTATATTTATACTGAGTGAAAAAAATAGTATTAAATCTGTCGTCCAGGAATTCAAATCTAAACATTACTGAGTTTTTCTTTGAGAAAACATCGACCATATGTGGAAATCATTTTGTTTTTAGTTATAAACTGCAATCCATGAGATTTAAACTCTATACCTCTTTGAATAAAATAAAAATAAAGTAATGAATACACCAAATTTATTAGTAAGAGAATGAGGAAGGATTCAAAACTATTACAATAACATAGAAGAGAATGAGTTTTGAATCCGTGGGGCATAAGTAGAAACCCAATACCTTATCTACTAAGGTCACATCCAACCGAGAAGACTAAACATAGTCCCGCCAGAATTATTGTATTGCAAAAAATTATTTTTAAATTGATAGTGTGAAATCCCGTTTCTAAATTTTACTATTTAAAATTATGTATTTTTCGTATTATTATTTTTACGCATTTATATTTGCGGGGCATAATTTTTAGTAAAAGGATGAAAATGCCCTTAACAGACTAAACAGAATTTTTGAGGACATATTTGATGCGTATTTATTTTTCCATTTTTCTTTAAGTATTTGGATAGTACACGTCGATACGAACGCGTGAGCGTAAATGGAATAAGATTTGGAATTATAACGAAAAAGATATAAACGAACCAAAATAAGGACATTTTGGTCATTTGACCCTTATTTCAAGAAGGCTCCAGCAAATATGGAGTAGGGATCTGTGTAATTACGCCACGTGGATGGCTGGGATCGAAATGAGAGATGTGGGGGAAATGGATAGTGAATAAAAAATGGGGAAATAGGAGATCAAGGAGAGAAATGAGGGAAGGGAGAAGTACCAAACTCGAACCTTTTCCCCTTTGACCCATACACCCCGACTCGACCCGCGGCACTGCTACAAATTTTTCCGGGTTTTCTGTCTATTTTCTGGCATTTTACGACCTCCCACGGCCTACAAACACCGTCACACTCTCCTCTTTCGTTGATCACCCAAAAATTTGATGAAAATTAGGTCATTTCATGGTGTACGGCGGTGACAGCGTCGCGGGTTTCTTGGTGGCAATCCACCAATTCCGAATGAAATACACTCGATATTCACCACCAAAATACTCCTCTTGAGTTCAGGAACAAACCCTAACTAGCCTTAAAGGTAACGGAGCACCAGAGAAGTCGAATTGAAGCCACCTATTTTAAGAGTATCCGATGGATACGAGGGAAATTAGGGCATTTCCTGGCCAAATTGGCCTTAGTTGATTTTATAACTTAGAAATCCAATTCGGGAAGATCTGTACATCGGGGTATCAAAATTAACCTAGGATGGTCAAGTAGAGCAAGTTTCATACCTGTGACCAAGGCCAATTTGGCTAGGAAAGGCTTCAATTTCACTCGAACTTGCTGGAAACCCTAGAATGGGTGAGCTTCGATTCTCTTTCCTCGGTGTTCCGACACCCTTACAACTGGTTGGGTCTTGTTCCTGGGTCCAAGGGGAGTTGATTAAGGGTGGTGATGGGTTGTGTAACTCGCTGGAAAGGCAGAATCACCATAAGGTTCCCTCATTCTCTAGTGATGTTCTTCGCGATTTTGGACTTTAAAACCTTCAATTTTGGGCGGAGTGGTAGATGAGAGGTGGTGGCATAAGTTATAGGTGATGGATGGGTAAATTTCGACTGGAAAATGGTAGTGATTGGCCAAAATTTGACCAGGTTAAAACTGGGTATTGCGGAGTGTGTGGGTTGACAACGGGAAGGGGGAAGTCTTGGTTCCCTCCTTCTCACTTCCCTCATTTCCCTCATTTTTCCCCATCCTCATTGGGCAGTTTCTCCCCTTCTCATTTCTGATTGGCTCAGCGTTTCCCCCATTTTCTCTTCCGTAACTCTCCTTTGTCCCCTCTCTCTTACTGCCATTTGGCAACTTCTATAATTTTTTCTTTTCTTTTCTAATTAGTCCCTTCCCAAATTAATCGGAACCCCTAAAATATTAAATCCCTATTTTATTTAAGAAACTTCTAACGTCCGTAACTTCTCCTTCCTTGTCCCAATTCACGAACTACCTTCGACTAAGTGCTTGTGAGGTCTAGCTCTATTCGAAAACATTAAGAGTGATCCCCGTCCAAAGGTCTACGGGTTTTTAAATAATTATTTTCAAAAATTCAAACTTTGTAATTAGTTTAATTAAAATCTAAATTTAAATAAATTAATATAAATTTCTGAAAATAATATAAAATCTTGTTAATACAAATACGTAGATTACTATAATGAAATCTAGGAATGAGATTTGACAACTTGATTATAATATGAATTGACGATCCGACTATTGGATCGGCACCAAACTTTAATACGTAATAGTATGTAATATTTGATGACATTAGGAACTGACGGATCGGGAATCTGATGTACAAATCTTCCCAAAGTGGATTTCTAAGTTTGTAAAATCAAACGTTGACCGCCACTTGAATTTGTGATTGGCGGAGAACCAACCGTTGGATCATAATGAAATTTTAGTATGTTGTTCTAGAAGCATAATGTGGACTTTGAGAAATTTACAGATCTAAAATATGATAGGCGGATCTTCCGATTTTGATTTCTAGGGTTGTGGACCCTACTCTCGACCTTGATCGACAGTTGGCCTTTTAGTTAACTAGCCTAAGTTCTTCTAGCGTGTTGCTGATTCTTAGAGTGTTGTTGAGATTCTATAGGGCTTATTGGGGTCATCACAATAACGTGTCTCCTCGATTCGCATACTAGTGACACCGTATTGTTTTATGCTTATTTATTTTATGTGATTTGACTTGTGTATTGAACATGTTGTGGAGTGTGGTTGATTTGTATGTTTGGCCTGATGTGATGAAATGTGAGGGCTTGTAGTGGACCATGAACCCATTGTCATGGGGTTTGTTGCTTTGAGACTTGTTTCACATATCGTGTCATTATTTCATTTTTCGTTTCGTTGAGCCGTTCTAATTGTGTACCATGTACTTTGTTCCATTTCTTGTTTCGTTGAGCCTTTGTATTTTGAGTACTTGTTTCATGTCTTGTTCTTTGAGCATTGCTATATTTCTTGGACTTCCGCTTGGTTCCGTTGAGTGATCTGGAATTGAGTTTCTGCTGGGGTTCCGTTGAGTGGTCCTTTTCCTTGCTCCGTATGGATTCCTTTGAGTGGTCCGGAATCCCTCGTAATCGTATACACTCGTATTTCGTTAAGGTCTGGAATCCCTTCAACTATGCAATTCCGCTGAGTGGTTCAGAATCGTATCCTGGTTTGGTTCCGTTGAGTGGTCTGGAATCCCACTTGGGGTTTTGGTTCCGTTGAGTGGTCCAGAACCCGATGTTGATGGATTTCGTTAAGTTGTCCGAAATCACATCATTTGACTTGTTGGTTCCTTAGATTCGATTTTAGCTTCAGAGAGGTAAGCTTCGGCCGAACCGTGTCGCTCTAGCCTTGCATTTTGGTGTATGGTATGTGTTATTGATTAATATGATTGTGGAATGATTGTTGTTATTATGATTAGACAGGGTTGACTAATATGGCTAGAGATTTATGTTGCGCTTCGTCGAATATTCCTCGAAATGTTGCATCTCTTGTTGTGTGGTATTATGTTGAGACATAGTGATTTAGGTGATGAGTGTTCGAATGTAGTGAAATAATGAACTACGAATGACTTGATCCCTATTTGGGGTACGTAGACAATCTAACGATGAGGTTAGATGCAACCATAAAATATATATAAAAAATTACTATGCGATTCAAATTGTGAGTTGTGCTTGGCCCATATTCCGGATGCAGAATATGTTAGAAATACGGGTATTTGATGACTTCACATGTTGATTCTGAACGTATGTTGGGATCAGGGCGTGACACAGACCACTCATATACCATCTCAATCGAAGGGACTAAACATAAACCTTTCAACAATTTATTAGTTTTAAGTTTATACTTTAAATTGCTTGGTTAATTAGGTTAAACTACCATTGAATATTATAAATTTATTGGGGGATAATTTGACCCAATTGGTGTGATGAGCAGATCCAAATTCTTGATAGATTTGGCCCAAATCTACATGTAACATGTTCTGGCCCAAATTTTATCTCGCAACAATTAACGCTTAGAGGTACCATAAGTGAAAAAATAGACCTAGAGCAGGAAAATATAAGCAACAAAAAATGTGGCAACAAGTTCATAAGCTTTGCGAAGACTGATCGGAAACCCAGCTACCGCTACTGGCGTTCCAGATATGAACAGGGGTTGCGAAATGTTACTCGAAAGTAACAAAATCTTCCAACCGGATTATGTAAAAACCTGTACGAGCTCCCGCCGCTGAGACCAGAATTACCTACCTCAACATGATTTACGATAAGTCATCTATGTGACAAAATTGTCATAAATTAACGGCCTGTACAATGCTAATCTTCGTCATCCACCAGAGACATTACTGGAATTCCCTTGCCAGAGAAACTAACACACTCCACTCGCAGCTCGTCATTGACTTCAAAGTCTGTCCTACCATTTTTCTGCATGACAGAACAGCGTTAGGGAATTACAGCGCTTACAAATTAAAGGGTGCCATTCTTTTGGTTGAGTTCATGGTCATGTTTAAAAAACAAGATGAGACGTACCTCAAACCGATACATTCCTCGAAGTCCCCCACCGAGTTCAAGCACCAACCCTCCTGTGCGGATCTGATAAACCTTGGCCGTAACTTTTGTTCCTATCTTCAGACTTTTTTCAGTTACAGAGCCTCCAACTTCAGCTTCCTTATCTCCCTCCTTCTGTGAGAAAGACTTTGACGTCTTCACATTACTAGTTTTTGACTTGGTAGTATCAAAATTTTGAACCAAACCAGCAGCTTTTTCCACCTCGTCACACTCTGCTGCACTTCGAATTAGAATCGGAGTAGATGAAGCAGATGAATTTATCCCATCAACTTCACATTTGTTCGCTGGTAATGAAGAGCTCTGCTTTTCTTGTCCATTAGGCGAAAGGTCTCCAGCTGCTGCCCATATACTAGGTTCCTCTTGGGTTGATGAAACGGATTCCTCAACCGCATTATTTGTCTTGGATCCAGATCGAGGTAAAGTAGCTTTAAGGGATAGTTTAATGTTACCGCGAACATCCTGACCTATGCACATCAAGGAAAGCTGTTCTCCAACAGCTATCACATCTGAAACCCGAGATACCTGATATAGGGAATGCTATAGATGTCAGAAAGATATCGATCACAGAAGAGAGGTTAGATATCTCCAGTGATATGTATAAAGTTGTTCCAAAACATTTTATATAGAGCGGGCGCAGGGAGGAATTGGTATTCTAAAGGAAAATGCATTTGTTGTACATACTGGTGCATGCGACAACTCAGAAATGTGCAGAAGGCCTTGCTGACCACCATTAAACTCCACAAATGCACCATATTCCTTGATTGAAGTTACCGTTCCCTTATAGATCCCACCAATTTCGATCTCACGCCCAAGTATAAAATCAACCTGAAGGACAGAATAAACAAAGATCCATCAGATATAAAAGGCTTTCATAGAATTTCAGGCATAGAAAAACAACATTATAATCAACTGAAGAAATACAATAGCAAATTGAGTGGCAGAAGTACCTTTTCTAGTACTTTCTCCATTACAGATTGATTCTTAGCAACTATGGTCAGTGTTCCATCACTTACAGACATCCGTGCACCTGCGGTGGGATTATTGTTGTATCTATCAGAGACACAGCATAAATATAGTTCTAAATAAACAACATTTTGTACAAAAGAAGTGCAGAAAATCATGTTGTTCTTTGTTAATAAGGAAAGAAAAAAGAAACTGACCAGTTTCATCTTCAATTTTTCTTTTTAGAGCACCAAGAGGCCCAAGCAAGCGACGAAGTGCATCATTACTGTACTTCAAGGTAACTGCACCATCAATTTTAGACTTGGAAGCTCAGTATACACATATATATTATTGCCCAAGTGATGTCAACTCATTGAAAACAGAAGACAAAAATAAATAAATTGAAAACTCAACCTAATCGAGGAGAATTTCTATCATCATGAGTGCGTGGCATACTGATCTCTTTCTCCATGTGGTCAAGAATTTGAATGCGACCTTTGCGTGCAGGTTCTAAGCTTTCACAGACAATATCTAAAGGAATTCCAGCGGGTTTTATATCCAACTGAATTGCTGTAACTCCATTTTGTGTGCCAGCAATTTTAAAGTCCATGTCCCCCAAATGATCTTCCAGGCCCTGAAAAAATTATCTTTCTAAGGCGACTAATAATATAAATAAATTATAAATATATTGGTTCATTTCGTAAAATCTGGAATCACATAACTACAACTGGTAGCTATAAAATGTTCAAATTAAAGGACAATGAAGAAAATAAGCAAAAAAAAAAATTAAAAAAAAAATACACACATAATTTAGAAAGAATATGACAAAGAGAAGGTTTGCGTTAGGGGTTTAAAGATGTATCCATTTCGAGAATAAAGGAAACCATTGAGCATTTTCATAAGATCACCGTGCAACAGGCAAAACTCAACATAAAGCCAAGTAAAATTCTCACCAGAATATCAGTCAATATACGGTAATCCTTTATTGAGCCAGTTGATTGATCAACTTCGCTAACAAGACCCACCGAAACACCAGCTACGTGTTCACGCAATGGAATGCCAGCATCCATCAGAGCCATACTGCCTACAGAACATATAATAACTTAGAGCTATACAGATACTATATTCAGGATCATGCATAATTTTGAAGGTTAAAGAAAGAGACTTATGGTGTTCATATACACAAAATGAACCTGAAACTTGACGTAAGTATTTAGCACCAGAAAATGTACAAAAAAAAAAACTAGTTTGCAAGGATATAACTATAACTGAAAACTAGTTTGATAATAGCTGATAGAAAAGTAAACTCAAATGCATACCTCCACAGACAGTTGCCATTGATGTTGAACCATCAGAGGCCATTACTTCAGAATTGATACGAACAGTATATGGAAAATCATCTTCTGGAGGTAATACAGCAAGAAGAGCTTTTTCCGCCAGAGTCCCTACAATTCATTTAAAACCCACTACAAATTGTTATAATTATTAACATGTTTACAAATCAAGCTTAAACTTTTGAGCTTTAGATACTGTGACTAGATATATAAAATATAAATCAAGTTCAAATTTTGAGAATGTGATCTCACATTCATGATCCCAGACAAACCATAGCCACTTATCTATGTGAACATATAAAATCATATTTCACTAATTTTAATGTGTCCTATTTAAAGAGTAGGCAATGATTACCATGACCAACTTCACGCCTGTTCAAGCCACCTCGTTTACCAACTTCATTAATACAGAAGGGGGGAAAGCTGTAGTGAAGCATGAAACGTTTTGTTGGAGGTCCAACCAGAGAATCCAATCGTTGAGCATCACCAGGCGCCCCAAGTGTTACAGTACAAAGAACCTGTTTATAACACCAGATATGTACCATGAGTTGAAGCAAAAGTTTTAAATACTGCCAACTCCACTGTTCTAAATCCATATTCCATACTGACCTGTGTGTCTCCACGAGAAAAAAGTGATGATCCATGCAGCATAGGCAAATTACCAGCTTCACAATACAAAGGCCTAACTTCATCAAGACGCCTCCCATCAAGTCTGACTCCTTCCGCAATAATTCTTTTACGAACAACCTAATTTTTTTATGAACCATTTTGAAATAAGTGAGAACCAAAATAAAATAACAGCCTATGAATAATGTGTTGTGTGCCAGAAGTATACTGCTGAGAAATAAAGAGAGGAAGCCAGCAGCTCCTAACAGAAAACCTAACTACCCAATTCAGAATAATGTGACCCCCAAAATCAATTTTCCAAGTGCCCATATTCCTTTTATCATGTATAGGTAGTAACTGACTACATTGGTAAATGTATAGGTTCTCGAAGATAAAGATATGACTGAGGTGAAGGATGCACACAGATGTATAACTATGAAAGTAAAGCAAGAGGAGAAAACAAGATGTAGTCACCAATGAAATCTATCCTTTAAAAAACTAAGAATTATAAAAAATGATAAAAAGATATCTCCTAGTCAGTATCATATCAAACATAAAGAGCTGGATTCTGTCTAGCTTCATTTTGGCATGGCTTACCTTTTTCCTCACAGTATCTACGGCCTTTGGTAAAAGTTTCAAGCTTTCTTCATCACACCCTTCTTCAAGTACTTTTCTCACATCTTGTGTAATATTCTCTAAGGCCTCTCCACGTTCAAACTGGATGTTAAAGTAGTCCACAATTTGAGACCCGAAAGAAGACACCATACAGAATTACCAATTTACCATACAGACACAGAGAGGAGACAGAAATCCAAAAAAAGAAAAAAAAAATATCAGTATCCACATATAACTGGCACACACCTTTCCATAGGACGGATCAGTGAAAACAGCTTCTATTGGAGCTTCTGCCAATTGACTAACTTTCTCCAATGTTCTATCTGGCATCATTGACAATTTATATTCCTTCTTATGCTTACCCGATTTAGCAGCCAGTTTGATTTGAGGTTCAATATATTTAACTGCCTGATATCACAGTCCAGTTGCTTAGTACAATTCCACAAATAAAGATACTTCACATAATAGTTACAGGGTTTCACGACTTACCTCAGGATGAGCTAATCTTAACCCTGCTTCTAGATCTTTTTCTGAGATCTCACGAGCCTGCACATCTATCATTAACGTTTTGTCTCTTGTACAGGCATACACTAAGTTGAGATCACTTAAGCTAAGCTGCATTTACACACAATAAGTAACAATTAGATGTCCAAAATCTGTGAGGAAACAATAAATTGATATTAAGCATTACCTCATCCATAGTTGGATTAACAATAAATTTCCCAGCAATCCTGCCGATACGAATCATGCCAATTGGGCCACCCCAAGGAATATCTGATAACATAAGCGCAGCAGATGTAGCATTAGCTGCCAGTACATCTGGATCTTGCTTTCCATCAGAGGAAAGAACACTTGCTGTTACCTATATATGAATATCAGGAAACAAATATCCAGGGACATAAGACTATAAACGCACGATTACTACAAATGGGTATCCACCAGAAACCAAAAAAGGCAACCCAAAGATTAACATCATACCTGAACTTCGTGGAAAAACCCAGCAGGAAATAGCGGACGTATTGGTCGATCAATGATACGACCACATAAGAGTTCACGCTCTTTCGGCGCACCCTCCCTTCGCATGAATGTGTTCGGAATTACACCTTGGGCAAACTGCTTCTCTTGATAATCAACCTTACATGTAAAATACCAAAATCCAATAAGAACACACAAAATGATTAAACAACAAGCATACAATGCTCACATAAAATGTATCCCATAACAACGTTGTATTATGCCCGAATACTATAGCAAGCAGATCTTTTTCTGCCAGAGTTCCGACATTTCATTTCGAACCAGCTATAAATTTTATAATTAATTAATTATTAAAAAATTATGATCACATTAAATGGTCAAATTATCAAACAACTAACTGCTTTATATTGCTCATTTCATACGGATACGATCAGTGGAAATTCAAACAACCGAATAATTTGTACAATCAACAGAAAGAAATAAAAACCCAAATGTAAGTTGAATTAGAAACATACAGTTAGGGGCAGAAAATCGCGAACGGCGTCGCCTTTGGCGGCGGCCACGGTGGATAATACTTTGGTCTCCTCCATGCCCAAAACAACGGCACCGTTAGCGAAGCGAGCGATCTTTCCCGTTTCGAGCGTAATTAACCGATCTCCGACTTCAAATTCTTCTCTGAAAGTCTCGAGCACCTTGGTGCCGGCGACGGGGGTTTCGGGATCGGGCTGCCGCTCCGACTGAGACGAGAAGCCCATGCGGCCGCTGCAGATGGTGCGGAACCCTAAGGCTCGCCATGTGAGGAAGTGAGGGAGGTTGTTGAGCAGCGGATTGGCGCGGTTGGCCATGGACGCCATGGCTGTTCAGGAAATGAGGAGAGAGAGAGAGAGAGAGAGAGAGAGAGAGAGAGAGAGAGGAGGTGTCGAGGGTTTAGGGTTTAAGAGTTTTTAGCGCGGGATCGAAGGCGGAAGGAGTGAGAAGTGGAAAGTGGAAAAGGGAAGAGGGTTTTGTGTTTGGATATGTTTCGGATCGGGCTGTCGAAATGGAAGTGATCTCTACCGAAAACGGGCCTGTATTTTATGACAAAGGCCCAAAATAAATATGGATCTGAGACAATTGAATGAGCCCGCTGATATTGGCAAACGAACTTTGTTGTTTTAAATAATTATTTATGTTGGTTACAGAATATTATTTGGGATGTGATATCCACACACCCCTTTTTACTTCTCTCACACCTTTTTTAATTTCAATCGTCGGATCGGATGAATTGAAGAAGATCTAACGGACAGAAATTAACAGGGGTATGTGAGAAGTAAAAAGGGGTGTGTGGATATCACACCCCTATTATTTACATCTAAGTTCGAATTCTCATCCCATAACTTAAGTTGTATTCGTTACTTCGTATCAAAATTGTGTGTGACTACTTGCTTATTATTCGAGATGACATCGATGTAACTAGACTATTTGCTACATTAGCAATGCTATTTGATTGGGTTATGTTAGAAGCCAGAATCCAAATTAGAAGAATACAGGGAGACCATATTTTAATTTGTACAATATTTGTGTATCATCTGATGTGGCAAGTGATATGTAAATGTCACGTCAAGTAGTGAATTTATCTCATTGGATGTTAGTTGTATGGATCATTTGTTGTTGGAAAATATTAGTATTTAGGTTTATTTTAATACTTGGGTTTTGCTTGTTAATTTAGGACTTGGGCCTAGCCCATCCGAGTTAGGGTTTCTTAAGTTTAGTTCTCTATAAATATTGCTTGTAATTTAGTTTGAGAAGTAAGTTAGTCACAATGTAGCATCTTAAGATTTTGTAGCCGTTTCGGCATTCTCATTTGTTCAATAAAATTCTTATTATTTTATAGTCTTATTCGTCGCGCACTCTGATATTCAACGTGGTATCAGAGCAGGTTTGATCCCTTGAGATCAATCTGCTTTGGTTCGGTATCAATTTGTTGGTTGAAAATTGTTTGGTTTTGTTTCGAATCTTGATTAGGCTTCCGCTATGTTCGATTTGGTGAATGGATGTTTGTTTTCTGTATCCGTTTGGAATCAGTTTGTTTGTCTTCATTGTATCCGTTGTTCCTTTACTTTAGTTGTCAGATGATAGTTTGGAAAGAAAATATCAGGAACTGAAACAGCGTCCAGTCGCGTCGTAGTCTAAAGATTGAATTTGCGAAATGGGATCGCAACGACCCGCCCGCACTGCACGTACCACACCATCTGCTCCGTCTGCCCACCAGTCGCGACACCACCTTCATCAGCACCACACCGTCTCATCAGCACCTTATCTATTTTATGCACCTGTTCCCAATCGTATTCGAACCAGCTCATTCTGCAATTTGCAATGGAATTGCTGCATTGTTTTACGTGATTAGGAGAACACCCTAGGTAAAAAAGAAAAAAGACACATAAAAAAAAAAGAAAAGTAAATTTGTTGACCCGTGAGGAGGATTGTTTTATTGGGTCATTTGTTGCATATGCAAGAGTTTTTGTTGGACCACCAATCACTCGAGTGCTTGGTCTAGTGACCACTCGAGTGACGTTGTGGACAGAGTAAATTGAATTTTTTATTTGTTTGTTCGGAAGTTGGAAATCTGGCATTGATATTGGCATTGACACTGGCATTGGAATTTGGAATCTTGCACTTGCACCGATGGAATTTCGTATTAGAATTGGTATCGGAAATTAGCATAACAAGCTTGCATCCCCATCGTCTGTTGGCAAACTCATGTTGTGTACTGCCATGAGTTTGACTTGGGGGGGGGGGGGGGGGGGAGGGTGTTGGAAAATATTAGTATTTAGGTTTATTTTAGTACTTGGGTTTTACTTGTTAGTTTAAGACTTAGACCTAGCCCATCCGAGTTAGGGTTTCTTAGGTTTAGTTCTCTATAAATATTGCTTGTAATTTAGTTTGAGAAGTAAGTTAGTCACAATGTATTTGTAATTTTTCTAGTATTACTCAATAAAAAATTCAAATGAGGGATATGCGGACGCGATGGATAAGGACTTGCCCTACGCACTTCAAAACGCTAATGTAACATTCCGTACCAATATTAACATGAGTCTCACATATATATATATATTTACGTTTTTAGATCCGTAATATGATTAATTTGAGACATCGTAACGATTCCTTTCATATAAATCATTCTTTCACGTGCTAACCAGCCTGACAATGTGAGAAGCTATAACTGGGAGTTAGACTATGGTCCACACCATGCACATTCAAGGTTCAAACAAATAACAAGGGGATAAAAAAAGGAATCTAGGTTCTCAGCGTACCATGCTAAACACCAAAAACCCTAAAAAGCAAAACCCTAAAAGCCCATTTTGTTGCTGAATTCACTCTGTCCCATTACATTCCATGACTGGCTCTTCAGCTGGGTTTACTGATTTGCTGGGTTTTCGTGGGGTGTACATAATGAGTCACTGTCTTCTCAGATGGCGGTTACAGAGAGTAAATATATGATATATCCATAGTTTTTGATACTGAGCGATATTATTGGAAGGATGATTTAAACTCGAAACCTCAGGTGCAAAGAAGAATACCCGTTTTTCATCAACCAAGCTTTATAAGCGTAAGAAGCCGGCCCCTTGCAGTACGCAGTAATTATATCAACGGGCCACAGTTGGGAAAATCAGATTGAAAAAAGAGATTTCCTCTGCTGTGATATCTCACACAATCAGATGAACAAAAGAGAGCTCTTTTTCTGGGCATCTTGTTGTTTAATGTCCTTTTCGATTCCAATAAAGCTTCTCTAATCAAGTTGAAATCTCCAGCTGGGTGGGTGGGACAGGTCACTCTGTTTTTGGCAGCTGCCTATTTCCCAACTTTTCAGACTTTTCAGCTTTGAGTCTTGGAGATTTTTACGTGTAACCAGAGATATATCGCAATTTCTATCGTACTAACCCTAACTAGAGAGATAGGGACCATGGAGTTATATATATTCTCGGTTACATCCGAAGTTTTTTTTTTTTTTGGCCATATATCAATATCACCATACCTGTCTCACTAACCCCACCTAGATGATGAGGTTATATTAATTCCGGTTACACCCAAGTTTTTATCGTGCCGGATTTTTACCGTATGAGACAAGAACACGATATATATATATATATATATATATATATATATATATATATATTTCAGTTTTCACTAGAAGGAAACTTACGTACTAGAAAACTTACCTTTTCTGTCTAAAGTTTTCATTTAGTTTGTCTTTGGTTTGGTCCTTTCTGATCATATGTCAAAGTCGGGAAGAATGAAGATTGGTTGTCGACAGGGCTTTTGAAAGATGGTTCACAGGACATTCTTGATTCAAATATTCCGTTTCAGACTCCATGCACAGTGTATTTTTCTTTCTCAATCAAAATTAAGTAGGATATGAAAAGAAAAAAAAAACTAATTTGCATGAAGTAAATTATAGCTATCACTACCAGTAATTATACTATTTGCCAGACGAAGTCGCCGGGCAAGTTTGATTCGTTAGGCCAAATTGATCAACGCACTCTAAGTCTTTAATCGATGAATTTATTTTTGGTAAGCAAACATTTGAGCGACGAGTTTTAATTTGTCAAAAAAAAAGGGATTTTTGTAGTGTATGTTTCAATCGACATCTAATCTAATTTAAACAAAAAGAGTGTAGCTTTTTTGAGAAACACATATAAGTTGTAACTCCATTACTGTATAGTAAGAATTACAAGGTTGGGAGTTGAAATGGCCTCTGAAAAAAAACCTTTCTCGGAGAAAACCCGGTGGAAAAAAAACCCTAGATGAGGAAAAAGAGAGCCCCCGCATTACATATCATCATAGAGCGCATCATAAATTCATCCCGGAGGTTCTTCAAAACAACAGCGCTCCACACCAATGTGTAAATAAACTGGAGCCATACAGTGAGCTACACCATAAGATGGACCGCGAACTTGAACTGCTTGAAGGACCCAGCTGGAGCCCTGCACATGAACTGCTTGAATCGTCAAAAATTGAATGTTCGATCACCTGTTGTGAAGCGGGTTTGCACCAAAAGGTGTGATTCTCTTCTGTTCTTCGTCAGGAACATGATTAGGAGCAGCTGGTCGTCGGCAGCCATGGTTGCTAAATCTTCTGTGCTTGAAGAACTTGTAGTTTCTGCCATTAATCCGAGAACTAGTGTTGTTGTAGTTGAAGTTCCATATTTTGAAGGAAACCCTTCCTTCTGGTGAGCCTGAGCCTGACGACCTTACAGAATACTCCTTCACGTTGGTTCTAAAATGCACCAGAGTTCCTTCCAATAGCATGAACACAATTAGAACTGCAATTTTTGATTTAGTGTACCTCATAACTCTCTCTCTCTCTCTCTCTCTCTCTCTCTCTCTCTCTCTCTCTCACGCACACTAGACACACGCATGTACAAAGCACGTTCAAGTGTATTTATAGGTGGGGCTAAAAGATTATCAAATCTAACTGAGATAAAATTAATTAGTCTCTAACTACAAATACATACTCAATACAAACACTTGAAAATATGGTCCATCGGGTGACGTATTTGACTTAATAAGTAGTGTGGTGCGACACCACTACAAGATTGGTCTGCTACACTACATTAGTCATTTGTGAATGTTCGTACTCTCTATGCGTTCGTACTACAATTGAACCCATATTTAAGCCCTTAACAAAGATTTAGACAAACTAACTAAGTTGAAGTTAATAGGTTATGCAGCACCTATATGGTAGACCAATAATTTAGATACTCTAACCCTTCCAATTAAAATCATAATTCTAATTAACTTGAGTTCTAAGCAACCCTACAATAATTGTAATACAAGCTAGGAGTTTAACTCCAACAAGCCGTTTGCTCTTATGGACTTATGCGTGATTGGTATATAAGCAATTGCTTTGTTCAATTATATTAGAAAAAATCGAACTCTAAACCTGTCATAATTTTAGTTTATTATCCCACCAGTCCCTCTCCACCTGAACTAACCCAATAGCTTGACCAATTATAACACTTTCCTTACTAACAATAACAATACCACAATTCTATTTAATTATCCGAAATCAAACTCTTAAAAGAACATGTATAAAAAAAACAAAGTTACTTATTATCATGGTTTAGTGGTAGTGAGAGGTCTTAGATTCAATTATCGTCAAAGGCGAAGTTGAACTATATTATTGATAATTCATTGTGAGACTAAAACAACCTTCTCTTTCTTAGTGTAGTTAATATCGTTTGTTTAAAAAATAAAAATATAAAGACAAAACCTGAAAAAATAGGCCCTGCCACAAAAAAATAATAGGTGAAAATAGGTTGGACCTTGTAAGTCAGTCAGGCACCGTAGGGCTGGGCACGGGCTGGGCCGGGCCCATTTTTGGAGGGACCAAACCGGACCCGAATGCAAAGGAAACAGGCCAGGCCGGGCCAGGTCGGGGGATAGCAAATTCTTATATAAGAACCCGACCTAACCCAGCCCAGTTGAAATGGGCAGGTTCGAGCCGGGTCCACAAGTCCTTTTTTTTGTTATATATATATATATATTTAAAAATAAAAAGGTAACATTTGCACATATTCAAATTATATCCTAGTCCCAGCAGATTTACTCATTCACATTTGCATTTCGGTAGCATTCTAGTATGAAAGATCGTGATTCAAACACGAACTCCCGCACTCAAAGCATATCATATGTATACAAATGACATATACAATTAACTCTAAGGCTAGGGAATACACACCCAATGGTTGTTATGAAACTAGTGGCGAATGAACCATCTGTGAAACGTAAAAGAAGGCAACCAACACCTGCAAAGATAAATAGAAATTAGGGTAAAAGACAGTTTATTACCCTCATGTTTGGTGGTTTTCAACATTTAGTACATCAATTTTTTTTCATCCCAGAGTCATACCTAAAGTGTAAATTTTGAGACAGTCTCATACATCTGTTAGTCAAACCGTTAGTTCTCCCATTAAGTGATGACGTGGCGCCCATGTGGACATTGACTGGGCGCCACGTGCCATTAAAAAAAACGATATTATTTTAATTAAAAAAAAAACTCCCTTTCCCCCCATGCCCCCACCCCTCCCCCAAACCCAGATTTCTTTTCTTCTGCCCATATCTCTCTTCTTCTTCTTCTTCTTCTTCTTCTGCCCAGATTCCTTTTTTTTTTTTAAATTTTTCTTCTTCTTTTTCTTCTTCCTTCCTCCTTCTTCTTCCTCTTCCTTATTTTTTTAAAATTTTTCTTCTTCTTTTTCTTCTTCCTTCCTCCTTCTTCTTCCTCTTCCTTCTACTTCTTCTTTTTTTTTCTCTTCTTCTTCTTTTTCTTCTTCTACCCAAATTTCGGTTTTTTTTTTCTTCTTCTTCTTCCTCTTCTTCTTCCTTCTTCTTCTGCCCAAATTTCGTTTTTTTTCTTTCTTCTTCTTCTTCTTCCTTCTTCCTTCCTTCTTCCTTCCTCTTCTTCTGCCCAAATTTCATTTTTTTCTTTTTCTTCTTCTTCTTCTTCTTCTTCTGCCCAGATTTCAGTTTTTTTTTCTTCTTTTTCTTCTTCTTCTTCCTTCCTCTTCTTCTTCTTCTGCCCTAAGGCTAGGGAATACACACCCAATGGTTGTTATGAAACTAGTGGCGAATGAACCATCTGTGAAACGTAAAAGAAGGCACCCAACACATGCAAAGATAAATAGAAATTAGGGTAAAAGACAGTTTATTACCCTCATGTTTGGTGGTTTTCAACATTTAGTACATCAATTTTTTTTCATCCCAGAGTCATACCTAAAGTGTAAATTTTGGGACAGTCTCATACATCTGTTAGTCAAACCGTTAGTTCTCTCATTAAGTGATGACGTGGCGCCCATGTGGACATTGACTGGGCGCCACGTGTCATTAAAAAAAACGATATTATTTTAATTAAAAAAAAAACTCCCTTTCCCCCCATGCCCCCACCCCTCCCCCAAACCCAGATTTCTTTTCTTCTGCCCATATCTCTCTTCTTCTTCTTCTGCCCAGATTCCTTTTTTTTTTATAAATTTTTCTTCTTTTTCTTCTTCCTTCCTCCTTCTTCTTCCTCTTCCTTATTTTTTTTAAATTTTTCTTCTTCTTTTTCTTCTTCCTTCCTCCTTCTTCTTCCTCTTCCTTCTACTTCTTCTTTTTTTTTCTCTTCTTCTTCTTCTTCTTCTTCTTCTACCCAAATTTCGGTCTTTTTTTTCTTCTTCTTCTGCCCAAATTTCGTTTTTTTTTTCTTCTTCTTCTTCTTCCTTCTTCCTTCCTTCTTCCTTCCTCTTTTTCTGCCCAAATTTCATTTTTTTTCTTTTTCTTCTTCTTCCTTCCTTCCTCTTCTTCTTCTTCTTCTTCTTCTTCTTCTTCTTCTGCCCAGATTTCAGTTTTTTTTTCTTTTTCTTCTTCTTCTTCTTCCTTCCTCTTCTTCTTCTTCTGCCCAAATTTCGTTTTTTTTTTCTTCTTCTTCCTTCTTCCTCTTCTTCCTTCCTTTTCTGCCCAGATTTCATTTCTTCTTCTTCTTCCCATATTTTGTTTTTATTTTATTTTATAATATTTGTAATGATGCGTGGCGCCTAGTCATTGTCCACATGGGCGCCACATCATCACTTAACGGGAGAACTAACGGTTTGACTAACCGATGTATGAGACTGTTCCAAAATTTATACTTTAGGTATGACTCTGGGATGAAAAAAAATTGATGTACTAAATGTTGAAAACCACCAAACATGAGGGTAATAAACCACCAAAAAAAATTGATTTACACTTTGTTTTGCAGCTTGTCTTGAGGGTAATAAACTAGCAAAAGCAAAATCTCTCTTTCTGGTTTCCTTTTTCTTATCAATATATTTACCTCGTGCCGCCGAGGTTTCCCAAAAAAAAAAAAAAAAAAAAAAAACACTAGATCGATGCTAATCTAAAGGATGACCATGTCGGAGAAGTTCTTTGGTGAGAATTGGTGCAGTTTTGTGGTTATGAGCACGGTACATGGAAATAGGAGAACCTGTTTGACAAAGAATTCTTCCTTTAATCTTTGGGTTAGTCAGCAGAACATATATTTGAATTAAACTGAATGTATATCAATTTTTTCGCAGTTCTTTTTTATTTTTCGTATATGTGATGCATTTAATTGACTTTTTTTTTCTTTCAAGAAACGATGGCGATATTTCATTAATCAACAAGAACGATTACAATGGTGGGTGCCTTTTCATTGCCCGATGAGTATTAATGTTGTGTGACCACTATTTTAATACATACTAATGCCATACCAATTGTATACCAAGATAAAAAAATGTCATCTTCATGACTTTCTCTACATAATATAAAATTTTGTATGTCATCTTCATTACTCTACATAATATAAAATTTTGTAGTTGAAAAAATGGTTACATATTTGAGTATTTTGTATTTCAAATACGAAGTTACTGAGTACATGATTAAGTGTGTGTCATCGAGCTATGCAAGTTCCAAAATTTCAAATCGAAGTCAAATTCTTAAATACATTCTAATTTTCCGTGATAGAGAGATTTTGCTTTTGCTAGCGTACTAATGCCATACCAATTGTATACCAAGATAAAAAAAATGTCATCTTCATGACTTTCTCTACATAATATAAAATTTTGTATGTCATCTTCATGATGGTTACATATTTGAGTACGTTGTATTACAAATCCGAAGTTGCTTAGTACATGATTAAATGTGTCATCGAGCTATGCAAGTTTCAGAATTTCAAATCGAAATCAAATTCTTAAATAAATTCTAATTTTCCGTGACGGACAGATTTTGCTTTTGCTAGCATACTAATGTCATACCAATTGTATACCAAGATAAAAAAATATGTCATCTTCATGACCTTCTCTACATAATATAAAATTTTGTATGTCATCTTCATGACTTACTCCACATAATATAAAATTTTGTAATTGAAAAAATAGTTACATATTTGAGTACGTTGTATTACAAATTTGAAGTTACTAAGTATGTTGATGCACAAAACCGGAGGGTCTTGGTACAACATCAATCCGACCGTGAATCTGCAAGAAAGTAAATAACACAAGATGTATCGTGGTTCACCCCAATGTACGGGCTACGTCCACACTGTTGTTGATATATTTCTGAAGGCCGAAGGCGTATTTTGCTCTCTCTTAGGCTTATGCTTGCCTTGTGTTTTTGCCCTCTCTTAGCCTCATGTTGGCTCCCCTTGAATGAGAAGGAGGGGTCCTTTTATAGAATAAGGGCTCCCTCCTTAATTACATATTTGCCCCTCAATCTATTGTATAATTACATTTGAGTCCTCCAAGTATTTATACGAGGTCTAAATACGGAGACCCTAAATATGGTATAAACAAAGTACATGATTAAGTGTGTCATCGAGCTATGCAAGTTTTAGAATTTCAAATTGAAATCAAATTCTTAAATACATTCTAATTCCTATCCAATTTTTATCGGATTTTGAAATTTCAATTGCGAATTTGAATCGGATGACATATTTTGAACCATTTCAGCTTGAAAGCATATGATGGTTTGTTCGTCACGTAAAGAGACATTGACGGAAGCTATGACGTGGGTAGAGTGGGATTTGGTAAAACTTAGGATCTTGGACGGCAATCAACGTCAGCCGTTACTAACGAATCTTGTGGTTCAGAAAAAAAAAAGACAAAAGGCCATTACAAGTCCAACGAGAAGCAATAGAAAAATCGTACACCGACTTGGCACCCACCACTACATATACATATATACATACGCTCTGCATTTTTCCAGGGACAGAGATTTGGAGATAGCGTTATGGCATTGGCAAAGGCGCAGGAGCTCGTGTCCTCCAATTCGGTCCTCGTCTTCAGGTTCTTAATTTTCCCTTTGTAATTTAATCTCGATTATTGATTAGTAAATCTCGGGTTTAAGATATGCTAATTGTTATTGTTATCTGAGAATTTCAACGAAACACTTCTGATACTATCTATTTTAACAAAAAAAAAAAAAAATTATTCTAAAAAGTCGCTCATGTCATTATTCAGTTACAACACATTTTTGTCTTTTTTATTAAAACTCAAAATTTTCAAGCGTTTTTCATTAGTTTTTCTTGTTATATATGAGTGTGTATATATATTTATGGATCTGTAATTGCAGCAAGACGAATTGCCCGTTCTGCGTGAACGTGAAGCAGCTTTTGACTCAATTGGGAGCTACCTACAAGGCCATTGAGTTGGACAATGAAGGTCAGTTTCTCTTTCCCTCTCACTTTTTTAGCTACAATTACATATTGTTCGTATCTGTGTGTGTATATACATATGTATGTATGTATGCCCTGAGAATTTGGGGCCCAGGCAGTAGGCGAGCCTTCAAAGTGGGGTCTAGAGTTCTCTGACCGCTGACCCTTTGTACATAGGGAGCCACCTACTCCGGCTACCCTCAGGGCCGGCCCTGTATGCATATCATACGTTTGGTTTACATACATACATATAAATTGGAGTTATAGTCCTCCTTGTTTGGTTGTTTTGGATTTGTCATTTGAAGAATTATAAACATGTTCCTAGCAGTAGCAAGAATTTGTATCTTTCGGTATTCGATTACGGGGTGAATTTTTCTTTTGTTTGCTAATTAAATATTTTAGCGGGTCAAAACTTGAAACTCGCTATTGCGTAATCTGTATTGGATGTAAAGTTTGCTTTTGAGCTACCTCACAAATGTATGTGTTGTTGGAAGAAGTCAAATTGTTAACTGGAAACTGGTGGTTTTACGAGTTCCATTTTCTTTGTGTTTAAACTGGTGGTTTTAAGAAGAAGTCATATTTCCCCTCACGTAGTTTAGACTAGATTAGAAAATTGCTCAACTGAAAAAAGTTGGGACTAACTCTTGATTATGTCACTTTTGATGCTTGGACATGGTGAAACAAGCAATGCTGTGATTAGTTCAACTAGTTTTGAGTCTAGGTCTCATGTCATTAAACTCTTAAGTCTTATTATGGGGTGCGAGCAGTGGCAGATTCAGGATTTGAAGATTGGGGGGTCCCAAGATAAAAGTTCAAATTGTTGGAGGGTCCTGAAGGTCGATCACAAGTGTTTTTTGGAGCTTCCGGAGGGTCCCGAGACCTCCCGGGTCCCTATATGGATCCACCCATGGGTGCAAGATGACTTTTTTAAAGTACCGATTGCTCACGTTATATTTTGTGAAATGAGATGGACATCTCCCTTCTCAATCTAATGCAGTACATGTTAATTTTCCAGTATAAATTTTATCCGAGTTTTATTGATGCCGGTTTTGTTCTTGCATTTTGAAGGTGACGGAGCTCAGATACAATCAGCTTTGTTAGAGTGGACCGGCCAGCGGACTGTGCCCAATGTTTTCATAAGTGGAAACCACATCGGTGGATGCGACAGTAAGATTTCGAATCCCTCAACCACAATAGATTCTTAGATACAACCGAGGATATACCCCAATAACGGAGTCAAATCTCGCCTTAACCATGGCTATTGGAATTGTATGTCCTTGACATTAGTTTGTTATCTTATCGAATAATATTATTTGATGTCGTTGTGCAGAAACAACGGCATTGCACAAGGAAGGAAAACTGGTGCCTCTGCTGACTCAAGCCGGAGCCGTTGCCCAAACTTCTGCTTTAAGGAGTACTATGATAGTTGGATAATTAGTAGTAAAGTAGAATAATATCAGTAGTGTGCTTCTGTTGATCTGTTACACCTTTTCAGAACACAACGCACATTCGACTTGTATCTGTGTAATCTCAGTTATTATTTTTATGTTTGGATTCGGATATGTTTCAGTAATGTGCCTGAATGTTGTATATAATTGGTTGAGTCTTGATGTGAGTTTTCCAATACCCTGGAAGTCACCATCTGTCTTGCTGGTTACACCATATCTCGTCCTTGACATTGATTAGAGGGGGGAAACCTAACAGTTGTTAGTCTAGCGGTCATGTCCTTGGTTTGCTCTCAAGTGGTCTGGTTTCGACCCACCTAGCAATTGTTAAGAGTTTCTCATTTTTCAAATATTATGAGGTCAGGCGCGGGGGTTTTTTAATGATTAGTTGAGTCAAATATTCGAATACATTAGTTTAAAAAAAATAAAGTGGGAAACAATTTTGACAGGAGGTAATGTTTTAACCTCACCATTAGCGCAAAAGATACCGTAGCAGGGAAAAAAAGATAGATATCTAAAAGTTTGTAAGCTGTGAACCTGTTTTATCGTGACCTCGTGTAGGATGTAATTTCGAACTAGCTTTCTTTGGGCATGGAAGGGGTGGATAAACGTAGTTCACCACTAGTTTTCCTTTTTTTTTTATGAACAAATGATATTATCTACAATAAGGTGATGGGGGAGTGGGCAAAGCCTTACAATGGGGTAGCAATAATGTGGGTTCAAATTCTCTTTTGATGAGAATCAAACTTAAAACCTCTCAGTTACAAATGAAAACGAATACCATGACATTGTAATATTTGCCAGTTGTCCCTTTTTTTTTTAGAAAAATATAAGTTTTTAAAAGGGGGTAAAAACCATTTTGGGCGCATTTAACCAAATTTCCCTTTAAATTTTGGATAGTGCTATAACACACTCATTTTACGCTCTTCTTAATTTTTGATTGTCGGCACTTAGTACTACAGTCTAGTGATATTCCTCTTCACTTGTAAATAAGAGGTCTTAAGTTTGATTGTCGCCAAAAGCGAATTTGAATCACATTATTGCTAGCCTATTGTGAGGCTAAGTCCATCTCCAACCGAAAGAGGGTCAAATGGCTCCCTTTAGCCCTATAGCCCTGCCAGGAATTATATTTTAATGAATAGTACTAGGCCATATTTTATACCATCTTCAACCGAGGAGGCCACAGGGTCATAGGCCAAACATAGCATTTTGACAAAAAATCATCTTCAACCGATGAGGCCAAAGGGTCATAGATCAAACATAATTTATTATTTTAATTAAATTAAACTATCATATTAAAATAAAGTTTTCGGACATATTTTGAGTGCCACTTGTCGCTAAATGAATAAGCCTCTGGATTTCTTATCTTTATATAATCTCAATAATTTTTTTGAATAGGATTTCGAGTGACATGTGTTGCTAACGTGAGTAACTCTCTAGATTTCTTATCTTTATGTAATCCCAATAATTTTTAGTATAAGATTTCGAGTGACACGTGTCGTTAAAGTGAGTAATTCTTCAGATTTCTTATCTTTATGTATTCTTAATAATTTTTCGAATAGGATTTCGAGTGCCATGTGTCGAGATGTAATTGGTTGTGAAAATTTTAGATAAGGTCTTATCTACATGGCACTACTTATCTTCAGCTTTCAAGGAATGATGTAGGTATTTATAAATAAAAAAAATTAGAATTTTTTTTAAAATTTGTCCAAAAAAAAAAATTCAAATTACAACGGTAACCTGACGGCAGCATGACGTTAGCTAGCCGTTGCTAACTGGCGTCATGCAGACGTTAGGTAGCCATTGGCATTCAAACGGACTGAGCTGTAGGGCTGGCAAAATTTCAAATTTGACATTCTGGCGCTAGCGGGCTGGCTGGCTACCAGCCTGCTAACCTGATTTAGGGGGTTTGGGCCTAGTGGGGCTCACAAGCCCTTTGGCCTAGCCCTCGATTGGGAACGGTTTTCGTGTCATTTTGAGCTATTTTAGCATGATGATCCTTTGGCCAGGTTGGTTAGATAATCTTAGTGTAGATAATTTTGTTTGTTCAAAAAAAATTTTGATCGTTGAATTAAATAAATTGAAAAAATTAATGGATAAAAATGAATAAGAATGAGGTAAAAAATGGTGCAATTTTTTTCTTATTCAAACCCCTAACTGCCGCACCCCATCTCTTCTCTCACCCATTCCATCTCTCTCGTCTCTCTTCCTCTTTAACAAAAAAAAGCCCTACGAGTCCATCCTTCTCTCTTCACTGAACCTGTGAAGCAGAAACGCAGATTCCCTTCCATCCTCTTCTTCTTCTTCTTCTTCTTCCTCCTCTGTCATTCCAGTGAACCCAGTCCTCCTACTCTGGTTCTTCTTCTTCTGCAGCTACTGTTTGAGGGGTTCGTTATCACCGGCTCGATTGAAGAAAGTAAGCACATTTTAGTTTTACTGCAACTTTTTTTATATTATTATCTTTCTTTTGTTAATATTTTGTAAAGCTACGATATTTTAAACTACTTTAATCTACGACGGAGTGGAGAGAGGGATTCGAGCTTGGTTTCTAAAATTTTAGTCGTGTGATAAAGGATTGCCCTTTTTATTGTAATGCTGAATTTTTATTAAATTTGTTTATACTTATGTACGTGAATTTACGTAAAAATATTCAGGTTTAAGGATGTTGCCTGTTGATCCGGCAAAGAAGCTGTCTTTTACTCGTTGCATTAGTGATGGAGATTTGGTCATTATCTACGAGAAGTATGATTCCATGAAAGCCGTCGAAGTGTGTGCCGGTTCTGTGCTCAGTAACCGGTTCGGCGTGTTTAAGCATTCAGACTGGATGGGGAAGCAGTTTTGTTCCCAGGTTTTCAGCAGCAAGGGAGGATTTGTTTACTTGTTAGCTCCGACTCCCGAGCTTTGGACTTGGTTTTAAGCCACAGGACTCAGATTCTGTACGTTGCAGACATTAGCTTTGTGATCATGTTCTTGGAATTGGTTCCGGGATGTTTGGTTCTCGAGTCGGGGACCGGGAGTGGATCTTTGACTACTTCGCTTGCGAGGGGTGTTGCTCCCAGAGGACATGTCTATACGTTTGATTTCCATGAACAACGCGCGGTCTCTGCTAGGTAAGAAATCGAAATCTCTGCTGTTTTTGTTGTTTTGTTATGGCTTTGGTGTAAATTGGTTTCTGTTTGTTTTGGTGTGCTAGATTTACTTACGGTCCGCCTTTCAGAAGATGTGAACTTTGAGTTCGATGTATGAATTGTGAAATAAGTTCATGATTACTTTTCGTCACAAAAACTTTGTTGGACTTAAACAGAAACTGAAGAAAATTAAGCCATTTCTTGTATTTCAAGTAGGTTACCGTTAGTGAGAGGCTGACAAGATTTTTACTTTTATAGGGAGGATTTTGAGAAGACGGGATTAAGCAACTTGGTCACTGTAGGAGTTTGAGATATTCAGGGCGAAGGATTTCCGGATGAGTTTTCTGGAAGGGCAGATTCTGTCTTCCTGGACTTACCCCAACCTTGGCTGGCTATCCCTTCAGCCTTGAAAATGTTGAAACACGATGAGGTTTTATGCTCGTTCTCCCCGTGTATTGAGCAGGTGCAACGAGCGTCAGAGACTATGAGATCAAGCTTTACGGGTAGGCTTTTTTATGCAGTTATCTCCTGTCATGCTTTGTGATGTGTTGTTTTTTCGACTTACTAAGTTTCTTTCAAGTGTTTCCTCTCACAAATGTATTTCTCACGCTAAGTTCTGTATCTTCTGCATGTGTATAGATATAAGGACGTTTGAGATACTCCACCACACATATGAAGTTCGAGAATGGAAATTGGATGACTTCCATGACGACGAACCTGGTTCTGTTGGATCTCATCCACGTAAAAGGCAGCATCGATCAAATGAAGGAAGCAATGCGCAGGAAACTACAGGTTCTCCCACGGTCATGGCTAGGCCGCGTAGCGAGGCCAGAGGCCACACTGGCTATTTGACATTTGCAAGACTCAAATGCCTCCCGTAAAGTATGCAACTTTAATCTAGTTATATAGACATAAAGCCTGATTCTTGAACGTGGTTAACTTCGCACGTTATGTAACGCGAATCCCCCAAATAGTTGGGATGGGGTTTCGTTTTTACTGTTTCTGTAACGTGAATTCTTGCGATGATTCAGAAAGTTAGCAATTTGAAAGAGAAAAGAAATCTGCCTCAAAATTGAAATTCTGAAGGCCACATGTTTGCCTCGGCTAATTTAGTACACAGGATTGCAATCCAATCATTCCACTGCTAGCTTACAAAACCCCGAAATGACTAATCCCACTTGTCAACCCTTCGGATTTCTGATGCTTGCAAGGATGTGTGGTCCACATTGGAAAGTTAACGAGCCTTGCATGTGCTTATAAGAAGTTGAGCTACCCTCTCCGTCGTTAATTGGTCTTGGAGCGGAACCTAAACTTTAAAGCTAAAATTGTAAAGATCTCCATTTATCCTTCAGTTTTGTATTCATGCAGAGACTTGAAAGCGTTAAAGACCTGCTCCCAAATTCCAAACCTTCAGATCTAGATGCAGAGCACTGCGCTTGCTGTGTCTCCTTCCACCTCGTTTCTCAAACCTCCGTGTCGAAACTCTTTTCTTAATGCCTCTCAGCTTTCACCCTCGACGTCCTTGATACAAGTTGACAATCTGACTGAAGTTCACAGGCTTTCATGTCAAACAGCTCTTTACACTTTTTCTTCTTCCAATGCTTCCTTCATTTTCTCGAATCGTAGATATGATCATTTGAAGGTCAGGGCTGCTTCTGTGCCCGAGAGTGCTGATGATGCCTCGAAACAGAGCTGGTTGGTTAAGACCTTGCAGCTTGGTTCAATGTTTGGAATTTGGTACCTTTTGAATATTTACTTCTACATCTACAGCAAACAGGTACATTCTCTGTCTTTATTGTCCTTATCCATCTGTTCTCCTCACGTTTTTAATTGTCTTTTCCTGTTTTGTAATGCATGTTTTCGCTTCTTGTTTTCGTCGATTTTGGTCTAAAAGAAGCTAGAATTTGAAGGCCAGAGCTTGTTCATAGACTCTGAAAGTATCCATTTCCAGCAAAGGTCACTGCATTTCAGTTTGGCTGCGGGACTGTGATGATTATCCTGATGTGGGCTCTTAACCTCGACCCCAGACCAAATCTCACTTGGCCACAGGTACCTACTTATCCCATGTCGAACGGAGTAGAATACAACATATAATATGTAGTATAATTACTACCGAGACCTTTTGTATAAACCCAAAATAGTAGGTTGTTAGATACAAGTTGGGATAGTACTAGTGTGATTAGTAGTATACCATTTCTCCGTCTCTTTGAACTCTTTCGACTTGGATGGCAGCTTGCAGCAGTTGTACTGCTGGGTGTGGCACACACAGTCGGAAACTTATTGACTAACATTAGCCTTGGGAAAGTTGCAGTTTCCTTCACTCACACAATCAAGGCCATGGAGCCCTTGTTCACAGTTGTATTCTCTGCTCTTTTGCTTGCTGAGGTAACAACTTTCTTCTTCTTCTTCTTCTTCTTCTTTCTTCCTACTTGTGAATCAATCATTGCGAAGGCGGTTGCAAACTTGCGGTATGATTGTTGGGTAAATCTATGTCATTGATGATGAAGCAATTTGGCTTTCAGCTTTCTGATCAGGCTGACTGCTGATTGCTGTCCACAGAGAGGCCGAGTATTTGGGTGGTTTCTTCTCTTGTACCGATTGTAGGTGGAGTGGAATTGGCATCCTTCACCGAGGCCTCTTTTAAATGGTAAGACATCCGGGAACACAAATTTATGCACGAGTTGAATTCATGGGCAGGTTCTTGGATTAGAGTCTGCTAAAAGGAACAAGTTCTAACAGGATCGGTTTAACTATTGTATGTTCTGCAACAGGATCAGTTTCGGTAGTGCAATGGCCTCTAATGTTACAAACCAATCGCGTAATGTACTCAGCAAGAAGTTCATGGTTAAAAAAAAGAGGTAAAACTAATTAACCTGCAGATTCAATTTCCTTATTTTCAGAATTTCTTCATGAGGCTCAACAATTTTGTTTTGTGATTAGGAATCTTTGGACAATATCAATCTCTTCTCTCAGTGATCACTATCATTTCCTTCATCCTGTTGGTTCCTTCGGCGATTCTATTGGAAGGCTTTAAATTTACTCCGTCTTACCTGCACTCTGCTGTAAGTGCTATTACTAAGTGCTTCACGAAAAAGCAGTTAGAAGTGCTTCATCAAGTAGCTAGCTTTTCTGTACACATTGTGTATAATTGATAATATTACATGTATCCCAGGCAAACCAATGATTGAATATCAAAGAGTTATGCGTAAGATCACTTCTGGCTGGCTTCTGCTTCCACACTTACCAGTAGGTGACACCACAGTTTCCTACTCTCTCTAAATTAAACCGAAAATTGAAGTTACGTACTTCTGGCAGTAACAAATCTCAGTAGTTACTGTGTACAAACCGTTTTTGGCTTAGAAGTGATGAGTAATTGTTATAATTGCTTGGTTATTTTTGCAAATTTGCGTGGTTATGCAGGTTTCTTATATGATACTGCAGATGGTATCACCATTGACTCATGCAGTCGGAAACTGTGTGAAGCGTGTGGTGGTGATAGTCTCCTCAGTCGTCTTCTTCCAAACTCCCGTCTCACCGATAAACGCACTCGGTAAGTTCCCTGTATATTTACATGTATGACACATTCTTACATATGGCACACTTGTAGTGTTTAAGTTTCTTGTTTAACAATGACTGGGTTAAATTGCAGGGACAGCTTTTGCTCTCGCAGGAGTGTTCTAGTATTCAAGAGCCAAGAGACTCAAGCCAAAGCCCAATTAGTGATGCATGAATTGTAAATATACAAGGACAATGCTTGTGTCTCTACGGGATTTACTTGTTCCCCTACTTATGAAGTATAATTACCATCTGAACATCATAAACGGAATTCCATTCATTATCTTTATGATCACCTAAAGATCATGAGAATGCTGCTTGTTACTCTAACCTGATCTTGTTATTACTCCATTTGGCAATACGTAATTGGCTGTGTGGCCTCACATAGGTGCTACATCAACATACTAACGGATCTTTTAGGGGAGATAAATGGCAGTGACCCATTGATGACTAAATTAGGAGATATGGAACGAAATTAATGAGTTTGAAACACAAAGAACCAAACTGATGAGTTAACAAAAACATAAGCGACGATAAAAACCCTATATGAAAGCAAAAAAGAAAATCATCATCATTTGTAAAGATTAGTTCAATGCCACTAAGTACCACAATTTAGTGATATTCATTTTCACTTGTAAGTGAGAGGTCTGAAGTTTGATTCTCACCAAATGTGTTGGCCCATTGTAAGACTTAGCTCACTCCCCTACCCCCTTAATGTAAATACTATCGTTTGTTAAAATGAAAATTAGTTCAATAATATATATACATATGTGTGTGTTTGCGCTCATCATATTGTATGCAAAGTTATATTTGTTGCCTCCAAAACAACTTTTATTTTAGTATAGAAAACGTTGTTAACCAATTAAGCTATAAGCACATCAAGGTCTGTTGAGACTGTTTTTCAAAATTTTGTATTTTATGTTAATTATAATTTCAACTCGCCTTAATAGATGCGCTTCTAGCAAAAATGCTTATGAGCACGATAACTTTTACATAAACAACCCTATTTCTAGCCATCAAATTAGACAAATCAAATGCTACAAGAGGATGTAGAAGAAGGTGAAAAAGAGTGCATAAATCTCTCCCATTTATTTTTTATCCTTTTACCAAAGTTTGCATAATTGGCTCTATCCACAATTAAAAAAAAAAAATAGAAGCGTTATACATTATGGTTTCCACAATGGCTTAATTGCTCTATATAAATAAACAGATAGCAAATTTGGACAAACATGCATAAACAAAACTAAATTAAGGTCGAAACAACATCAACACTGTGGTCCAATTAGAAACTATCCAAATGAAAATGCTAAAAGGAAATACAAGTCTGAACGCTTCTAAACATGAAACCCTGATGACGCACAAAAACAACAACATACGAAATAGCTAGGGGCAGGCTGCCGACAAAGCACTTCCTGCAGCTGCACGAAAGCTCACATATTTCCCTTGAAATGGAGCATCTCCATAATATCCAGCTCTTTCTTGACATGGTCATCATGTCCCTGCATAAAGTTGTTCATCTCCAATGGAAAAAATGGCAGTTCATATTCCATGCTGCAGCTCGGATCCTTAACCCTAGAAGTGCAGCTGCTCACCATTCCCTGCTGCAGATACCCACCAAGCCCATAGCTTTCAAAAATATTGAACATGTTACTCTTGTCGAAATCAGAAAGAGTTGTGACACCATCACCCATGTGATTGTTCATGTTGGAGGCCTCACTGTCAAAAGGTTCTGGACGATAACCCGTGAGATCCCAATTCGCGGAGTTGGTTACATCTGGGCTGTCGACAATGTTGTTCTGATTAATGTGCATTCCAGACTGATGATCGGGTGAGACCACAGACGACAGCATTACTTTGTTGTCCGTAGTTCCGGTAGAGTTGGCGGAAGCAGTACTAGGAGTACCAGTAGTAGTGCTACTGACCACGCTCCTGATGTAGTCCTGCAACATAGAGCTCTCGTTGTAATTGTTATTGGAGGAGTCCTGCTTGTTGCTCTTCCTCTTTGAGTTTTGCTTCCTCTTTGTTGCGTTCCAGTGATTCTTGATGGTGTTTTCTGTCCTGCCAGGCAATATCTTTGCGATTTCTGCCCATCTGTTCCCCATTTTCTTGTGCGCTTCGATCAGTATCTTGTCCTCTTCCTCGCTCCACATTTCTTTCTGCAAGTTTCAGCACAGATTTAATTAGTTGCATGAACGCACTATATATTTAACTAAGTATGTGTTAACCAAGCAGAGATGAACAGAGGCCGAGAATGAAGATCAGAGGAAGAAGATGAAGTGCAGAGAGAGAAATATATTCACGCACATATTTACGTATCTGAATACATATGCTTCGAAGATAATATATAAAAGGGGTTTTTGAACTTTAATCCTTCAAGAAGATTAAAATTTAAAAAAAACCTGGTGTTAGATTGAATATTGATTTTTAGTCCCTAATGTGTCCTTAATTCAAAATAATTAATGTGTATTTTATTTAATATCTCCCATTAAATATTTAAATTTATTAATGCAAAAATTTTAATTTATTTTTTGACCAACAAAAGAGTTTTTTAATTTATTAATTTTATTTAACATTCTTCAAACTTGAAAGACTCAATTAATGTACCTAAATGTTAGTACCGAAATGTGTGTACCGAAATATATTATATTGAACTAATATATTTAAATGTTAGTACCGAAATGTATTAATATTAAAGTAATGTACCTAAATGTGTATACGGAAATGTATGCACCGAAATGTGTGTACCTAAATATATGCACCGAAATGTATATACCTAAATATATGCACCGAAATGTATGTATCTAAATATATGCACCGAAATGTATGTACCTAAATATATGCACTGAAATGTATTAATATTAAATTAATGTACCTAAATGTGTGTACCGAAATGTATGCACCGAAATGTTAGTACCGAAATGTATGTACCTAAATGTATGCACCAAAATGTGTGTACCGAAATGTATGCACCGAAATGTTAGTACCAAAATGTGTATACCTAAATGTATGCACCGAAATGTATTATAATAAATTTAATACACCTAAATGAAGAAGTTACAGTACATCGAAATATATTGTATAACAAAAATTAGTTTATCTAAATGTTCACAACAAAAATATATTACAATGAATGAAATGAAAATAAAAATTATAATGAAATAAAATTAATACATTAAAAATTAGAAAAGAAAAAGATAAATAATTAAAAAATCAAAATATAATTAATAAATGAGGTTATTAATGTATCAAGGGACTAAAATTAGATTTTGATCTTACTCATGGTTTTAATCAAAAAGTAATCTTTGCCAAGGACTAAAATGAAGTTTTCTATATATAAAATTCAAAAGCTGATTGATCTGGTAAACAACAACTCGTTTAATAAAACCAACGTTATGCACCAGCTAACTAGATTTGATCTGTAACCGTCAACTTTCTGTTAGCATGTCCAAGTAGAGAACAATGCATGTAGTACGTACTACGTATATGCTAATGTATAGTCCTAGGGTTTTAACTAGGAAAACTCAACATGCATGCATCGTCACCTTAGTTCAATAACATCAAATAAGAGAAGGAAAAAGGGTAATTGATCCGATGCAATTATTTGTTACAAATCAAAATTAACTTAATAATTTTTTTATCATGATAATAGTTAACATTTTTATAATTGTAGAAGGTACATTTATATATGTGAAAAAGCAAATTAAATAAATTTGAATTTCATTATAAATTGTTTTTGAGTGAAAAACTTCATTATAAATTATACAATCAAAATTCACTACATATTCACAAAAGAGTAAGGATTGATGAGTAATTTAGATAAATAATATACAATAATTCAAACTTATACTTAAAAAGTTTATGTCTCGGAATGGGTTGGACTTTAGCCTAATTTTGGTCCGTATCGAGACCACTATTTAGACTATATTTTGTAAACAATATAACGCAATTATTGATGATTAATGTGTTTCTTTCTTATTTGTGAAGCATCATATAGTTTATAAATATGATCTAAAAAATGCTCGACCTAATCATCAATAACCACATATATAACTTACAAAATCTAGTCTAAATATATAGTCTCTCTAGAGCATTACCCATAATTTATTAATTCAAATTGAAATAAATTCGAATATCGATATATACGCATAAGCTAACCCTGGCATGGGTTTTTTTCGGAAATTCATGACTTGTCATGGTTTGTCATGGTTAATTATTACAGTCTAATCCAAATTCTGCAATCCACCTTAACCGCTGGTCGAAACGCATGTTTCTGCGCTGTCAAGCAGATATTGACAAATACTGGACAATACAATGTCCATAAAAACTTCACAAAATGTATAAACGGACAAATAAAGTAATTACATATTTTACGACAGACGTCAAAAAATTAGGATTACAGTATATTTTTTTAATAAAAATATAACCAAATATATGCGTATGCCATATATATAGCCATTTATCTTTGTGTGTATATACATTAATAAAAGGGTAAATTACAAAAAATTACCTTAACTATTAGTCTCACGACACTTTCATACCTCATTTTTTGAAATTGACAATGTCATACCACTTCTTACGAATTTGTGTCAATATCATACCTCCGTCAGTTTTTCTGTTAAGTGTTGACATGGCTACATACGGGACCCACTCACTAATTCAATTAGATTAAAAAGTTATTAAATATATTTTTAATAATTAAAAATTAAAAAATTATTATTTTTATATATTAAATCTCTCTCTCTCTCTCTCCCACCTCTCTCGCCTCTCTCTCTCTCTCTCTCCCACCCCTCTCGCCTCTGCATTCCCAAAACTGCTTCCCACCCATCCCCCCAACCTTCCTCCACCACCTTCCCCAAAAACCCAGATACCCGTGTCCCCCCCATCCCCCAAAACCCAGCTCCCCTTCTCCCATCGACCCGTGTTCCCCCCCTCCCCGGGTGCCCTCTCTTCCTCCATCTCCACCTCCCTCTCATTGGCGCTCCTCCCCTCCTCCCACACACCCATCACCCTCACCAAATTAATCCCTGCAAAATATCCCAATTCCACCCAAACCCTAACCCTAAAATTTGAATTCACCAATTTCAAAAAAAAAAAAAAAAAAAAAAAGAAGAAGCTTTTGCATCTCCCCCACGCGAAGCAAGTTCAAAGGTTGCTATGATTTTGGGTTGAATGTTGCAGAGATTGGGAATCGCCTTGGAACACCTCCGTCCACCCGCACGATTTTTGGGCTTAAAAATCCCCAATTTTGGGTGGAGATCGTAGAGGGGAGGTTGTGGGTGTTGGAAGGTGGTGATTCGACGGAAAAAATGGCGAAAATTTCCGGAGTTGGTTGGGTTGGGTGTGCGTGTGCAAGTACCGACGGGAAGGAAGCTTTCCCTTTTTTTTTTCCCTTCTCTTCTTTTTTCCCCTGATTCCTTAGGCAATTTCCCTTGCAGGGCGTTGGGTTTTTTTTGTATGGGGGGACGAACTGGGTTTGGTTGATGGGTTTTCAAAATTTTTTATTTTTTTTTTGGTTGAAGATTAAGTAGGGAAGAAGATGAAGATGAAGATGAGAGAGAGAGAGAGAGAGAGAGAGAGTGGGGAAGAGACGAAGTGAGGTTTTTTTTATATTTATTTATTATTATTTTACTTTTCTTTATTATTTTAACATTTAAATTTTTTTATTTAAATTTTTTAATAATATTTTATTAATTTTTTTAATAGAGAGTGGGCTCCAAATCAAGCCACGTCAGCATTTAACTGAAAAATTAACGGCCAAGTAACGGAAGGTATAACATTGGACCAAATTCTAAAGATGTGGTATGACATTGTCAATTTTAAAAAATGAGGTATGAAAGTGTCGTGAGACCAATAGTTGAGGTAGTTTTTTGTCATTTACCCTTAATAAAATTATGAGTAACTGTATGTATTTGCATAAATCTTTTGTTTTTATTTAAAAGATAAATAAACTTTTGTGAATGAAAATGAGCTATATATATATGCTTGTATGTAATTTATATGTTAATGAAGGTTTTGAGATAATGAAGAATTAAGGGGAAAAAGGATGAAACCCTAATGTCAGGCCGCAGATGGTTGTGCCATCTTTCTCTACACTGCTTTCCCACTCTCCCCGTCAGCTGGTTAGCAATATGAGACCACTTCTTAATTCCAAACCTGCCAACCAATTGCACCAAGTGTCTGCAAAGAGAGATTTAACTGAGTTAATTACCAATTCTTACCGAACATCAAAAAACTAATTCGACTTCTTTAAAAAAAAAAAATTTAAGCATCGTATATCCTCCAAATTCAGAAAATACATGAAGAAAATATAAATCAACCTGTGATTAACCAAATAATCGACTAAAATCAGGAAAACCAAATACCTGTCTTCCTCAGGACTCCATTGGCCTTTTATTATATCAGGTTTCTTGTGCAGGAGTTTGATGGCTCCTCTCTCACACAACCTTTTATTCTTCTTTTCATCAGCTGAGAGCCTTGGAATATCATCTGAAGGCAGACGCATCGCTGGAGCTGATGAGGACCCGAATTCACCATAAATTACCAATGGTGGGAGCTGTACACAGCTTTCTGCCCCCACTTGCTGGTCATGAGGAATCTCTTGATGGTCAGGATGATGACCCAAACAGCCTCTAACACCACCAAGAAATCCATGCATCGCCACCAATTCGCTTTCGCCACAATCGGATGTCACGAAATGATGGAGTTGATAATTTGGGGTATAAGGTGAAGGTTCAAAAGGGTTATTAAGGGTGTTGCATGTGGTTGAAATCTTGCTGAAGGGGTTGGGTGAAGAACCGGCCTCAGTGGTGGTGAAATGATCAGTCTTTGGAGTGAGATTGTACTCATGGGAATGAGAAATGCGATTAAACCCATGATTTATGGAATCGAGGTGATGAAACAAAGCCTCAGGAGAAATGGGTGGTGGTGGGGAGGATCTAGAGAGAGAGTAAAGATTCCCATTGGTGGCAGTGGTTTTGATGGTGGTGGGAGGAGGGTTTTCTGGTTTCATGAATTTCAGAGGGTTTGAAGTACCATAGAGAAGGGTGGAAATCGAAGGAAAATTATCTAATTCTCTCAAGTTGGTTTCCAAGTACTCCATGCAAGCAGAAAGAGTCTCAGGGCTCCAGAGAGAGAAAAAAGCTCAAGAAGGAAGGCTGGTTTAATGTGTGCTAGCTGATGTAAATTTGGGTTTTTTATAAGTGAGGTTTGAGGGAGAGCAAGGCAAATGTGGACCCCACTGCCTCTCTAGCAATGCAGGGCCATATCTACCATCCAAGGGCTCATATTTCTTCCAGTCTGTGTCCATTGAACTTCCCTTCCTATGTTTTTTTTTCCTTATTTTTTGAAACAAAAAATTGAAAAAAAATAAATTAAATAAAATAAAACATAAAACATAGGGAATAATTATTAGGTTGTTATACTGGTCTTGTATTTTAGGGAAATTCTAAGACGGGTTGTGACACACGGCAGACATGTATTGCACATAGCTCTGTTTTATGACGTGACATATCATATATAAAAACAGTGTGTTTCACAGTGTATTTATTTTTTATAAAACCACATCCATTGATGGCAGATCCAACGGTGAATATCAACTAGAAATACACTAAGAATAACAACGAAAATCTAATTGTATAAGGTTCTAAAAGGCACTAGGCGCTAGTCGGGCGGCAAGGTGGGGCCTAGCGCCTAGGTGCCTAGGCGGGGACTAGACGAGCGCCTAGGCAGACTAGGCGGATTTAAGCAAATATATTATATTTCATGCAAATAAGTGTATGTTTATAAATATATATAATTTCATTATAAATTACAAAATAGAATGACATATATATTATGAAGTATTGGAACATAATGAAAATATGGGGAACATGTATACAATGTGTATTCATTTAAGTATTCAACAAGTCTCTTACAATTTATTTTAAAAAATACAAAATGAAAGTTATCTATTTTCTGTCTAAGTGAGTCGCAATCTAGGCGGGTGCTTAGGCGGTCTAGGCGGGCGCCTCAGCAGGTCTAGGCAGGCACCTCAGCAGGTTTAGGCGCCCTTTCTTAATTTTCAAACGCCTAGGCATTAATCGAGGCGGTGGCCAACCGCCTAGCGCCTAGGCGGGGCGCTAGGCGGGGATTTTTAGAACAAAGAGACGAGCCCTTCATATTAGATTACTTTTGCATAAAAGACATATTTCTTTGCATTTTCTAACTAAGAAAAAACATATTGCCAACTCGTTTTAAATTCATTCTAGTTTAAAAACTACATTTTAATTACAAATAATATTTCCAACTCCTTTTTAAATTAAATTTTGTAAATCATACGACATGGTTGTTGATAATTGAATTATTATTTAAATGTTGACAAACGTTCTTATTTTTTATTGCTAACACATCATATAATTTGAAATTTTAATTTAAAATTTTGGTCGACCTAGCATTACTCTTACCAAAAAGAGTCAATAGGAGCCTAGGAATTAGCTTCTCCTCTAAATTTCATAGAGGAAATTTAAGGCTACCAAAATGATTTTCTTTTCAGTCTTATCTTTTCTTTCCACCTCGTCTAGTTTTATCTAAGTCACACTTATTAATTGTAAATGCATATTTGGAAGGTGTTCAAAACAAATATATGGAAAATGTGAACCATTTGCTTTGGCATAATCTTAAATTTGGCTCAATATATTGACCATACATGCAGTTTGCAAGGCGCAAGTACTTGAATCTCATAATTACAAACATCCATATCCTGAACTTACCATTTAAAAATAATTAAAATAAATTTTTTCATAATTTGACACATAAAATAATAAGGAAAATAACTTATAGATAAGGATTTGGGCAATGAAGTAATTTTCAGCTGGTTTTGTAACAATATATTTGTAACTGAAGTTTTGAAAGCATCCTCCTAAATTGGTATCTAATTTATTGGATATATATTATTTAACTATTTTCATAATAATTAAGGTATTAACATAATTTTGCTTTGGAAAATTTTCTACAGGTACACAACAATGGCCACATTGTTAAAAGCCATTACTCTCTAGCATAAAACTATTTGACTATTTTAGTTATTTAGTTTTTTGCTTAATTTATTTTCAACTTCTACTCCACACTTCATTTTTTTTTTGTCGATCTACTCCACACTTCATTGGGATGAGAGATTTTTCAGTGTGCAGAGATAGACGCGGTACATCAAGCATAATAATATAATTTATTTTTGGCTGTATTCGTCATGACAAACATGCCCTAAATTCGGTGTCTTTTGTCTCTATATCCGCTGAAATGGATAAAGCAATTTACACATCCACCTGAAATTTAACGAGAGAGGATGCTAATAATCCTCCAATCATATTCGTTCATCGTACATAATGCAGTCAGTTTTCATCAAGTACTGTTTATATTCAATTTTAAATAAAAATATTTATAATAATTTTTGACCGCATGATATATGATGAACGGATATGATTTGAGCATCCTCGGAATCTTCACAAAAAAAATCCGGAGAGAATCCTCACTCAAATTTAACAAACATTTTAGTTACGATTTGATTGGACTTGAAAATACTTTACTTTTGTAAGAGACGGGGAAGCTAATATTTACTAAGATAAAAAGTAAACAAAATGTGAAATATAAGAACCCTGACCACACCATAAAGAGGGGAAAAAACTTGAATAAGGATGTTTGACCACGTTATTTGTAGACATCTTTAACAGAAACAAAACTATGAGAGCCTTGGTGTTTTTACTTCGTTCGACCCCACTCAAATTCCATCAGTATTCACTATTCAAACTTCGCTAATGAAGCAACCCTATTGAAGTTTCTCAAGAAGAGTGTTGCCCTCATGTTTTGCTTCACCCCACCCCATGCTAATCTCACTGGTATAAGGACTATACTAGTCAAGCAATCCTATCGAAGCTTTTCTTGTAGAGATCATAATTTTTATGGAAAACTAACGAAAAATCCCTGAATAGTGACAGTTTTAATGAAAAGTCTTTTTTGAAGGTATAATGAATAGTGACAGTTAAAGGTAAAAAAGTGGTTTTTCGTTAAAAGTAAACAGTGCCAGGGGTGTTTTATTAAAGCTCCCTAATTTTTATTGGATCCGAGATCCTCTCCGAATCGTTGTGTGCAGACGGCTTAAGGACCCAGAGATCCAGGTAATTGAAGAGGGAGAAAGAGAGATCTAAATCATTGATTTGTACGAGGAAGGGCAGTAAAATGAACTAATGAAGGCTATAGTATTTAAAATAAGTGATCCAAGTGATCCAAATCTCCGAAGACGTGGCTCCTGATATAGAAATCCAAAGAGAATCACAAATCTTTCAGTTGAAGGTGTCAATTTATTCCCCTAAACTTGTAGGTCACCCAAAATTGAGGCAAACAACTAAAAATAGTTAGTTTTCCCCCAACATTTCCGGCCAAAATTGCTCTCAAAAGAAGTCATGTGCCAATGTGTCAAAAAGTAAACACAACAAACAATGGATTAGATGTAGATAGTAATTCATCTGCATTTCGTAGAAACTACAAATTGGTTACACTTAAATATTAAGTAAAACAAGTACTTTCTACTGTACTACATATTTGTGCCCTTTTTCCTACCAAAAAGGGAAAGACCAAAAATGGTGACCAGGACAGCAAACAGAGAGCGAGAGAGAGCGAGAGAGAGAGAGAGAGAGAGAGAGAGAGAGAGATGAAGTTCAGCAAGGGGTAGCACCAAAGCGTTTAGCCCGACCGACCACAAATTAGTCAAAACAGTTGCATCCTGGTTGCTCTCGTAAAGGTTGCCCTACGTCGGATTACAACACCTAACACACCGGCGAAACATAAAAAACAAACCCACCGGCGAGACGCAAAAACAAACCATAGCAGATGCCACCAGATGTGTGAAATTACTCTGGATGTATCATTCCCTCCTCAGCTTCCTCAGCACTGCGTCTACGTGGAGGCGATGACCGTTCCCTTTCCATCATTGCTTTGTGGAAACTCCAACCACCTGCAGAAGCACCACCTGTTGGCAGAGCTTTGTCAAACCTCTCAGGACTACGGCTACGGGCTCTATATCCCGACGCCTTGACGGGGCTGGGACTGCGGCCTCTGTCATACCTGTCACATACAAGAAAATGCATTTCCAACCATCACTTCTCACAATACTAACGTATGATGGCAATCATATTTGACATAACGAGCAAGCAGATACAATTAAACAGCCTGAATTTAAATGAAAAAGAAGCAGCAATTTTACCTGCCAGAAGAGGGAGTAAATCCATATCCTCCTCCCCTTCCACCATCCCTTCCACCATAACTTGAATCATTTCGCCCACGACCCCCATCACGACCACCACTGGGCCCAGAGCCCCAACGTCTGAACCTGTTCATCCCACCACCACGGGAAGCCAGCTCACGAACTTCTGGGGGGACACGCTGATTTGCACCTTCCAAAACTTTGATGAGATCTGATGCATACTTAGCATCCTGATCACCAAAAAATGTATAAGCCAGGCCAGTGGCGCCTGCTCTTCCAGTTCTCCCAATCCTGTGAACATAATCCTCTACTCCAGTAGGGAAGTCGTAGTTGATAACCACCCTGTTAACAAAAATTACCATTATAATCTTGGCCAATAATTTCTTACAAATAAGAAAGATAATGCAAAAGGTACTGTTCAAGTAATTAACCAGTTATGCACATCCTCAAAGAAAAATCTTAAATAGATAGCCAAACAAAAATCTAACTACTCGTAGTATATCTTAAAATGACCCCGACAAATACAATCCTCCTATCAGAAAGGAACACCACAAAATAATAACCTCATATTGAAAGAATGAAAGGTGATTCACCAAACCACAGAACCAAAATATAATTCAATTCTAACAGAAATAAATATGTAACAAGAAGCTGGGAAGTACAAAACCTTATGTCCTTGATGTCCAATCCTCGAGCTGCAACGTCAGTTGCTACAAGAATTGGAGTCCTCCCAGAGCGAAATTGATTCAACACATAATCCCTCTCACTCTGAGATTTGTCGCCATGAATTGCAGCAGCTCCAAACTGGCGGGTTAGATTGCGAGAAAGTTGATCACACATCTTCTTGGTCGAACAAAAGATAATTATCTTAGACCCTGGCTCTTGAGACCGCAATATCTGCTCCAGTCGTCTGTGCTTCTCCATTGAGGTCAGTACTTCAACGTACTGTAAGACAGGATATGTTTTTTAGTTAAGCTGTATGACAATTTATATACTACATAAAACACAAACAATACAAAAGCTGATAGTTAAGTCCTCTACACTGGCTAAAGGGAACAAATATGTAAATGCATTTTATCTTTTAAATTAAAACTCATAATTGATCACCCTGATCACCTAGAGTGATATCCTAACATATAAGGAAACACGCACAAGATAAGCCAACATGCTATGGATTTTAGTATGGCCAGCATTACTTGAGTTAACATACCTGTGTGATAGACTTATTCGCAACCAGTTCATCAACATTGCCAATGTTAACCTGAACAGGTTTGACCAGTAGATCCGCTGCAATCTTCCGAACCTCCTTTGGCCAAGTTGCGGTATACATTAGGGTCTGGCGACGAGCAGGTATCTCCTTCACAATCTTCCTTATTTGTGGTTCAAACCCCATGTCCAGCATCCGGTCAGCCTCATCCAGCACTAAATAAGAAACTTGATGGAGACTGATTCTCTTCATTTCAAGAATATCATTCAAGCGGCCAGGAGTGGCAACCACAACATCTGCTCCTCGGTCAATATCTCTCAACTGTGGTCCCTTTGGAGCTCCTCCATACAAACACTGAACAAAAATAAACAAATAAAATCATTTAATCAGAGAATACAATATAAAATGGAGCTAAAAAAAATTTCAGAGGACATTGAAGTATAATCTAATTTAAGAAAACTTCTCAAAGTTCAATATATTAGTGGAATAACATGCCTTGATGGGATTCTAAAATTAAAGAGGGGTACCAGCCCTTGGAAGGGCATCACTTAATAGTTAATACAGACAGAAACATGGTCAATTTAATCCATAATATTATTTTCCCCAAGGAAAAGACCTAAAGCAAAGAAAACAGAATGAACCCCTAATATAAGCTGCCAAGTCAAGTTAGTTTCAGTGGCCAGGTTCAAGGGTAAGGGGTCAGTTTTAGAACCGACGAAGTTGAAAGACTAGGTCCTTAGTTAAGGGTTCAATAAGTCGAGTCAGGCAGCGCTGGAATTTGATAACCATAATTGCAACTCTCTGAATGTACGAGCAGGAAAATATTTAACTATACAATGTATGCACACAAAAAATTTGCGGCATCAAACAATACCATCCTTGAAGACATTTTTATTGTTTAACCTGAAAAACATAAAAAAGACCAGAAGTTACATACCACACAAGATATCCTTGATGACTTCCCAAACTTCACTGCCTCATCTTGAATCTGTGTTGCCAGCTCCCTAGTTGGTGATAAAACCAATACAGTTGGACCCATCTGAGGGTTATTACGGGTGCGCTTGAGATGGATAAATCCTGGAAGCAAATACCCCAACGTCTTCCCCGAACCAGTTTTAGCAATGGCTACTATATCTCTACTTTGAAGAGCAACCGGCCAAGATTGTGCTTGAATTGGAGTTGGGGCAGAGAAACCTGCACTTTGTACCTGGAAAAAGAAAAAATTCCAGGAACCCCCATAAGCAGAGGTAATGACTTAAAGATTTGGATTTGTTTTCATTTTGGCCTTATAGAACAGTGGAATGGCAGAAGAAGCAACACCCCCATTGCCGGCGACCAAAGCTTGCAACAGCAAGCTGGAGCAGGAGGAGGCCTCTTCTTTCATTCGGGCCAAGTGGCAGACTGAATCACCAACAGCAGGCCCAGCCAAAAACTTGGGTGATTTGGAAAGCCCTTCCCAAAAATTGGTCCACGCAAAAGAGCGCTCCAAATTAAATGCAAGCCCCCACAAAGAGGGCAGCACAGCGTACGACATTAGCTCCGCCCAGGAGCAAATATCGCACCTGCGACAAAAAGTACAGATGGTAAAAGAATTAACATGAGTCTGAAACTCAACATTGGACCTCTAGCAATCACGTAACTTTGCACACAACACTCAGGTTACTTACACTTAATGGCCACCAGTATTATTCAAATGAAACACAAAAGCAGAAGCATAATTCAATACCTCTCTAAGAATCTCAGATGGGAAGCCAGTAGATTCAAATGAAGTGAATGGTGGAGGCACATTATCACCCTAGCAAAAGAGGTAAATCAAATGACTCTGTGAGCAGACCAAAAGTTGATATCAGGCAGCCACAGAACAGATCATTTTCAGGACAAACATAAGAAACATTTAAAAAAATCATAACAGCTACTAGATAACAAAATCACAAAGTCACCTTAGTAGCTAACTAGCTACACAATTTAATAATAACAGTAATAATAATACTGCTTAATGATAACAATGATAAGACGAGAGAGAGAGAGAGAGAGAGAGAGGTGATGACGTGACTCCATCGAAGACTCCTAATACAATCAGCTGATCATACATGAGAAACATCTCTCACAGTGCAAGACCAGTACATTTTGCACCATACAACAATACACACATACCAATCCCAATGCAAATGTGTGCAGACAGAAAATATAGAGATTTACAACCACAGATCCCATGGAGAGAAGATAGATGGCAAAAGTACAAAACAGAATGACTAAGTACCACATACAAACAAGAAAGAAAAACCAATATAAACACTATGATATAACGTCTATAAGAAATTCCTTAATACTCACAACAACTGATATTTCATGGCGGAGACTATAAGCCTCAGATGACAAACCACTTCCAGTGTCTGATCCATTTCCTTTCACAGAGGATCCTCCGTGTGAACTTAGTGTCCCACTTGGGGTATTATGAGAAACTGTTGCACTTCTTGCAGTCTAATTCACAAACAACAACACCATATCAGTGCCCTTACGAAAACATTTACCAAGCAGGTTGCAGGGAGCTGCAACTGTATAAGAAGTCAACCAAGTAGCAAGCTTACCTGCTGAGTTCTTGATCCTGTGTCAAATTTGGAGCCACCATTGCTGCCTCTGCTATACCTATCATCTCCCTCATCAGGACGACGTTGCGCTTGTGAAGATTGTTGAACATGAACCGAGGAGCTTATAGACTGTGCAGAAGAGGGCTTTGATGGAGGAACTGAGCTCGTTGGCCTATCATATTGGGTAACGTTGGTCTCCGGGTTCCAGAAGTAAAGATACCCAGTTTTACCATCAACCAGACCTCTCCATGGTTTGGGGAGAGTTGGGTCCTCCGGAGCATATCGAGGACCAGCAGCAGTTGCAGTGGCAGCCATGGGAAGAGATCACTACACTATAACATTAAAAAAACAAAAAACAAAGGAGAAAATGCACATATAAGTAACAAATTGAGATAAATATACACCAATCGATGAATATGTCAAAAAAAATCACATGCATTATGCCGAACGTATGTCAAAAAACATGCATAACAAACGCTAGAGGATATAAAATTAAAGCCCAAAATTTTGAACAAAAAAAAATCCCAATCCCAAAATTATGAAAATTTCATAGTTACACGAAGCAGAAAATCTGCACCAAATGGAAAAGTGAGAAGAGATTACATTATGGATTTTACACTGACCAAGTGTCAAATAAGCTTATCTCTGTTTGGTTCCCGAGAAAATTACACAAACGAACGAAAACAAAGTCGAGCAACTATTATTCTAAAAAATCAAGCAAAGCACGCAATAAAGCCTCGGCTTTCTCTCCCTATCATTTTCTCGAGAATCGACAAGAAAATCGGACATGCAAAAACCCTAGAACCAACTCAATCGAATCGTGCATTTGATTTGACCTAACGGAAAAATACAAACGTACGGCTCCGAGAGATCTAAGAGACGGGGAGAAATAGGTTAGGGACGGAGAGAATCGGACCTTACGGCGTTGTTTGGGAGAGCGGAGGGAGCGAGAAAAGCTCCGATGAGATCTGATGGAGAAACCCCCTTTGGCTGTGCGAAAGTGAAAAACCTACGCTTCCGAAGGGTGAGAAGCGTAGAGAGAGAAGAGAGAGTCAATCGGACGACCCAATATATATAAATTTAGAGGGGGAAACAAGTTTAATTGGGTTGTAAATGCTACTTTTAAAATGGCTGAATAATTTTAGTAAAAACGCAAGTCTGTTTAGATGTCCTTTTAAAATGACTGAAAGCGTTTTTGTTGAAAATATTTTTGAAACCAATCCTTAGTAAAAATGTAAGTAAATTCTGAAAAAAAAAACATTTAAAATGCTTCATGGGAGAGGCACATAACTGGTGTTTTTTTGCAAAGTTAAAAAGCATTTTCTATAAAAATATTTTCTATCATTTTAAAAACACATTCAAACGAACATTTTTAAGAAGTCAAAAAGAACTTCAATTGTTGTTAAAATTTTAAAATACTTCTTTTAAAGCACATCGTTTTAAACACTTCTAAAATATACTTGGGTTTTGGCGGAATTGAGTGGGTTATTGTTGCTATTGAGCATTTGTTTTTTATTATTGCTTTAATTTTGCTTTTGGCGGAATTGAGTGGGTTATTATTTTTGTACGGATCCTTTTTTTTTTAATTTATATCCCCCTCGACAAAATTTCGGGTTGAGGCAACTCGAACGGTTTGGAAGTTCAACCCGACCCTAATTCAACTTTCTCTGTTCGGACTAGAGTTGGTTCGAATTCATTTGATTTCGGGTTGATTTGATTTTTCGGGTTCACTCGGGTTAGGTCGGTTCAAGTTAAAAGATCAACCCGCAAGTTAAATCTACAAAAAAATTGTGAATATATCACACAAATGAAACAAGTACAAACTCAAATTGAACTGCTAGAGTATTTCTGATCAACTGAAGAAATGAATTAAGGACATTAGACAATTTGCTGGATAAAAACCGAGTTACATTTGCTAGAATTCACTGTACAGATAAATGAAACGGGCTGGGTCATGATGGGCTCCGGCCAGCCACCCAATGGTTCGGGCCGGGCCGTTCCAAGCCCAACTTTGAACTTCTATCGGACTTGTACCAGTCTAGCCCAGTAAAATAGAATGAGGCGAATTAACTCTAACTGAAACCTCACCTATTTTTTTTTTCTTCATAAAGGGGACCAACTGGTGGGTGCCACGATGGTCCACTCTTTCGGAGACAGACAAGACTCATAGAGGCATTTCAGCCTCTTCCTAACCACCATCGTGTGATTCACCAGTGCAAGGAAACGAACTCAAAACATGTCGTGTGGAATACGAGCCTGAAATTCGTCTCCAACCACTGAGTCACATTGTGGTGGTTACTAAAACCCCTTTTATACACAAATTGGAAACTCCAATTACAAGTGTTTGTTCCCCGTGAAAAAGGTCAAAACTTTTGCACGGGACTAACCACGAAATCAAGTAGCTTTACAGAGAATTGAATCAATTGCTTGTTCCTCCCATCATGTTCTTCACCAAGTCCAATATTCGGAAAAAGTCATAAAAAAGGGCCGACTCCTTACCCTCCAGTCCATCACGATGATGTCGATTGCTGCCTGCTAGATTGTTGCACGGGCTCCCACCAATCACCAGATCAAATCCGCCAAACTCACTCATGTACTGCTCAAGGCGATCGCCATTCAGTTGCTGCACGTCATCAACGTGCTGCATCCTCCCTCTCTGGTTCGTTTGCTCCCACCAACTGCTCACAACGTTTCTGTTCACTTCTGAGATCTCTACAGTGATAACATTCTTCAGAGGGATACCAAGCCGGTGAAGGGCTACTTCTGCCCCACCAATGCCAGTAAAGAGGGAGAGGACATTGATGCCATTGGGATACATATCCTTGAGCACAGACAGATGGTATGCCACAGTGTCAACCTGCAACAAGTTCAAATTATTAAGTAAAATGCTAATGAACCTTATGAAACTTCGAGACAGATTAAAATGTTAACGAAACGTAGACAGAATTCATTACCTGGAAGGAATTCCCCAGTGACTTGTACCTGTCAGTCCGGCTTATTCCCCTTGTGTGGTTTTTTGGGAACCCCAAAAGCATCTCCACTTCATCGGGCTCAAGTGGGGCGACCTTATTTCTCCCTACCCACACCAGATTCCACTTGCGGCATTCGTCAAGAACATACTTCTGGACTCTCTCTGGTGGTTCCCCATCAAACTGCTCAATAGCCTTCCTGATCCTCTCAGTCAACTTAGCACTCGCAATACACGTTTGCAAGCAGTTTAGCTTTTCCCGCTTGTCCCAAGAAGGCCACCATTTCCTTGTCAAGGGAAATGCCTTGGCTATGGTGTCTGGGGGCTGTGGCATGAGAGGAAACCTGTTCTGGATGGGGAGGTTGTGGACATAGCCTCTCTTCCTTGCAGCAGCAGAAAAGTACTTTGAATCCACAAACTCCGGCTGCACATCATACAGGAAGCGGGAGATGGTGGTCCAAACCCCTTTAGGAGCTAGTGCGACATTCTCATAGTAGAAGTATGGAGGCCCTACAGCTGCCTCTGGGAGAGTCCTATGTGTCATCACATAAGGATCAGTTGGGGTGCCAAACCCAACCATTGGATTTGGGAGACTAACCGTCTCATCATCATCCCCTTGGTTTCCACAAAGCCGCATCTGCCTCTTCTTCTTCTTTAGGATCTCATACTCAAGAAGCTTCCTCTTCTTGTATGAATGTGATCCAGGCTGTAAAAGTAAAACAACAATCACAATCTATAAAACTGGTTTTGTTAAAAAAAACGCAAGAGGTAATTATATTATACATCAGCAAATACCTTCTCTTCAATCGGAAGAAGGGCATCTTCCGCCCGTGCCATTTGGGCAGCACATATAAAATCAGTCAACTCAGCAACAGTGGAGTCTGTACCTGCAATGTTTGAAGGGAGAAATAGAGCTAAGGAAGGAGAAACAGGCAATCAAAATACTAGAACTGAAAGGGGGACTTCAGAAAGGATGGCCTAACAAACTGGCTTAACTATCAGAAAGTGGTTTGCTGCCCAGAATCCCAACAGGGCATATAGCTAGGAAGGATGTTTCTTTGGCCCCCAAATCATATATGAAAGATATTCTATTCAACATTATCCAAGAAATCCTCCTGACTATGCATTTGGTTCGGTGCTAAAATTATCCATAAATAAATAAACAGCATTTTACAGAATATCAACTTAATCTTCCAAATCAAGCAAAAGTAACTAAATGGGTTGACATGCATTTGTGGGCACATGACAGTGATCCCGGCTACCCACAAGGGAAGCAAAAAAAATTTCAACATGAAGGTGAGATGCTCGACACTAAATGAATGCACTTTTATTTATTTTTCTGGAGTTTAAAGTTATACCAAAAGTAGCATTTTCCAGGATTTCAACATATTCATACAAAAAGAACCAAAGCAAAAGTAACTAACTGGAGATGGGGACAGGAAAATGCTAAAAGCAACATAAAATCAACATTATGCATATAGATCAAACTAAACTTATACCACATCTTTCAATTGCTATTGAGGCCTCCTCCGTTGTGTACCCCATATTGACCAAGGCCCGTATCTTCCCTTTCTCCGATGTAGGATTTATGATTTCCTGGACAATAGGTAAATGAAATTTCTATGAGATACACACGTGTGAAATGTGTTTGACTCTTTGTCATGAACTCACTATCCTGTGTACATTGGCATATTAGCACACAAAATAGTGCGAGACGCATTTTTAATGATGTTTGGAAAACGATATAATATTTTTGTCATTTGAAGGATTGGGGAAACACAGAAAATACAAAACTTGGCAAAAGGGGAAAAACCAATATAACATACAACTTATTAGCATGGCCAATGAACTACCTCAGTATCAGAACAGCTATCCAAGTCTGAAAAATCATCCAGAAAGCTCTCATCATAATCATCGAGAGAGAAGTCATCCGAATCAGCTTCCGGCGGTTCTACTTCCTGTGGTTCTACTTCCTGGAGCGTTTCTACTTCCTGCTTTTCTTCAGGAGAACTGTCAAGAGCCTGCAAAAATATTATCAAGAAAACTCTCAGGCAGGAAGAACCTATGTTCTGATTTCTTAAGATATGTGACCCATTCATCTTGATAATTTCTTATAGGATCATATTTGATTTTGATTTAACAGAACTCACTTACTACTAGTCAAGATAATACAATAAATAAGGAATCCAGTCTTATAGCCATATTCGGCAAACAATAATGTAAATGCTTTTGTGCATGGGCTAGTATTGAGTGAGTTCTGTTATACCAAACTTGCAAAACCAAATTATCCATATCGCGAAAAATAAGTATCCAAAGCAGAAATCTTAACTCACCGAATATGTGAGGAGGGTTTCCAGAATTGAATCTGTATTTTCTTCTCCTGGATATTCCATAAGAGCAGTGTTATATTGGGTTATAATTGAAGCATTCGTATGAAAATGTTTACTGAAATGAAATGATACAATGCTCTTACCATGCTCCTGAATTGCTTTGACAACCATCTTTTCAGAAAATCCCATCGCCACAAAGTGATCAAGAACTTTGGTATTGGAGGGACCAGCCGATGAGCTCGACTTCAAGAAGAAAGAGGAATTGCAAGTTAATTATGTAACATATATTATATATCCCATTTAAATAATCATCAGTTATCCATAAATGTTTGCAAACTCATCGAAAGGGATAAAAGTAAGAAGAAGTAGATTCAGAAATTTTCAATGGAGAAATGCCTAAATACCACTAAGAGAAAAAAACAGGGAAGTATTTCGTCTATGCCCCAGATGACATTATGAGTGTAACCATCTCCAAAAACATCTTGAAATCAAAAAATCATTTCAGAACTAATGCAAAAATGTTTACCTCCCCAGATCTCACGATAGCTTCTCCACCAACTGTCAAACTTGAAGAAGTAGACAATGTAAAGTTCTCAATTTCCAGCTCATCATCAGTATTCCAGTCAAAATCATTACTGTCTTCACCATCCTGCACAAGTTTATATCATACACATAAACAATTAAAAGAAGTAAAAGGGACTGTTTTTACATAAAGAAGAAAGGACAACTTTAGTCAACTAAGGGCGACTCAAACACTACAACCATAGTTCACCAACAACACAACTCTAAACCAGCTAAGTCCAGAGCATAACAACTAAAACAAAAAAACCAAAAATCAAGCTGCCTAATTTCCACATTTAGAAATAAGAAGAATCTTTAGATCCAAACAAAAACAGAGCCCACAGCAGCATCCAGAATGTCAACAAATTGTTTCGAATAAAAAAAAAGGTCAGTCAAGCCCAACAATTGAGTAAATCAGAAGTGAAGAGTGAATAAAGATTAGCAAAGGACTAAATGAAATGAATGACCAAATGAATGAATGAATAAAAAACTTAGTGAAAAAACAAATACCATTTCACCGTAAGCTGTGTCTGGCCCACGCAGCGGTTTCCAAGCTGTCCAAGTAATACATAGAAAGAATAAGTGCAAAAACAACTGCAAATTTTGATTCTAAAAGTCAAAAAATATATTAATTACCCAACTTCTATAAGAGGCTTTATAGTAGACAACTGAGATTGCATATTCATGACTATTATTTAGCGTGTCAAGCTAGAATTGGAGTCCACTAGTACTTGACACCATACAGCAAGAACACGACATAACTCAACTAACATCATACTATGAACACTGCCCTTTTCAAAATAAATTCAAGAATCCCAAATGGCGCAGCATAAATTTTCCAAGTGTTCAGCATCCGTTACACTACAACTTAAAAATATCCATCTGCATGCTAAACATGCTTGCATTCTTTACGCAATCAACGGCCAAACCCGTTGGATTTCAACTGGACCAACCCCATCTGCCTCCCCAACCCCCCCAATACTTCCTAATTCCAGTATTTGAAAGACAGCATAACAACCACAAAACCACAAAGCATCCATCTTTCTACAATACCAAATACAATATAAAACCCCAATTATTTACTGAGAATTGAGGCAAATGCAGAAAGAAATCTTAACTCTTTTTCTTCCCCTCAAATAATTGAAAGACAAGAAAATCTAAAACCACTGTTCAATATCCCTTCATGTCCTACTTTTCTCGGCAACCAAACAGTGGATTTCATCAGTGGCATAAAGAAAATTCCCAATCTTTCACATAAACACAAAATAAAAACCCTAATCAACAATACCAGTAACTAATTACCCACAATTCAAAATTGCAATTAGAAACAAAACAGAAGCAGCCTCGGTCAAAGAAAAATCACCTCCGCAGGAGTGGCCTCACTGATCCTGAAGCTCCCCTCGTTAACACCGGCAATGCGCTTCGCCTCCGTCAAAACCTCCCCTTGCGGCCTTGTAAGGTGCATGCGCAGGGAGCTCCGCCGCTGAAAAAAAAAAAGACCCGGGCGGCAGAATTTCGCAGGGAAACGAGATGAGCTCGGTGGAGAGAAATCTAGAGAGAGAGAGAGAGAACTGTTACAGGTCAAGTCAAAGAATTGCGTAGACAATCTCTGGACATATTCGCAACGCAAACCAGAGCGCTGAGGAAGGAAGACGGTCCTCCTGCTCCCGGTGCGCGCTTGGAATCACGCACAACGACACGCCGTTGTGTGAAATTCTTTCAAATACTCGCTCGCTTAATACTATTAATTTTTAATTAATTAATTTTTTCTAAATTAATCCACAAATCCCCCTCACAAAATTGGTTTTTGAAGCTTCTGGTGATTTGGAGTGTGAATAGCGTTTCTCTTTTTATTTAATTAAATGTTATGTTTTAATTGGAAGCAGCAAAAGTGGGGTCCATTTCTTGGAATCCTGCTTTTGCTTTGGGTTAGGTGGGGGAATAAATGTGGTGGGACAAGCAAGTTTGTTAATTTCATACTCTCGAGAGTATGAAATTAAGATTCTTGTTGCTCCCTAGTGAAAAGTGACATAAGTTAAAGTTGAGAGAAATGAGATTGAAGTTTGATTAAAATTCAACAGTCTATGTTAGTGGGTCATGAGAATTCTCACTATTTATTCAGGAGAGATTCAATTCTAAGAGAAATATATATGTTATGTCATGATAATTCTTATCCGAATGCTTATTTCAATCACTTTTTATCTTTTTACTTGTAACTCACATAATCACGTGACGAGAGAAACAGACACGTCAATTTTTCCGACACATGGGACCTAATCTTTACGCGTCAAGAGATTTAACATTTCACTTCTTACTTTTTACAGCTTTTTACACATGACACCTAATAAATTTCACTTAACATGTAATTAATCAAGAAACTACAAGAATCACTACATGACCCATGGTTAGAGATGAATTTCAAGTATGTATTATACACACCACTTCTTGAATTCGATTTCTAACGCTCATCAATCACACGATGGTGAGAGAGGAAATGTCTATGTGGGTGTTGTAGCTTAACAACAAAAATAATATATTCGTGGTATAACATTCACAAGTACAAATAATTTTTCCTAAATTCATATAGAAAGAACCTTACAAGTTCCTTTTTTCTTTTGTACAAGGATATATTTGTAATAGTTGGATTTTAAAATTGCTCAGTTAATTATTTATTTTCCTCTCAAACACGTTGTCGTAGGTATTTGTGTGGATCTTTTATTGCAAACGTCAGAAGTAAATAAAACCAGCATCATGGCTAGCAATGGTCATGGCAGCGGTGGGTGCCCGGCATGTTAGCGAACCATATTGGCCGATGGTGGTGCCGACGTAGGCCTTAGCCGCGATCAAATCACTCAGCTGCCATAGGTGATCCAATCACTCATCAGAGTCTTAGTACTGTAACGTGCCGGATCAGCAACATGTACAGCGTTTTTCACTAATACGAAAGCAGTAAATTACATTAATGGTACAGTTGCTGCACAAAGATTTGTCTCGGCGAGGTTTATCTAGATACCTAGAAGGGCACATTGCTTTCGGGCATGCTCCGGCACCGGTCTGGAGTCTGGACAGAAGCTCAAGAGCTGCTCCTTTCAGCTCTGCATAAGCAATCATCGTTCGAATAACGTTATAGCGATCCGCACCACATATATGCATGGATACGTACGCAATCACAGAAACGAATAACAAACCTTGAGGCTTAGAGTTGAAGAGAGGAGGCAAAGGGCGTCCGTTAGGAAGACGAGTATTAGGATCGCGGAGTTGGTGAAGAAGAATGGGTGGACAAGCCCCTTCAAGCTGCGAAAATAAACAAATTAAGTTGCTGGTTTGATAGAATAAAAAGTTGAACACTCAGTATCGTTTAGGTAAGAGAGCGAGAGAGACGTGAATAAATCCCCATTCCTTTGCAGTTTGCACATAAAAGACTTTTGAGGAAAAACGGTACTACTTAGCCCCTGGTTTAGTACTGAAGTGATTTTGATTAAATTGAGTATTTGGTAAAGATTCAACTTCAGCTTTTTTTCACAGTTTTGTGTGAAAAAAAAGCCAAAAACACAAAGTTGCAAAACCCAGCTTTGAAAAACTAGCTTTTTTCATATCTGTTTTATATAAAAGTTTATCAAACACTATAATTAGGGGTGGAAATTTTTCCCGAAATTCCCGAACCGTCCCGATCCCGTCCCGAATTTGGACCGAAAAATTCCCGAACCGAAATTCCCGAAATATTCGGTACCCGAAACCGATCCCGACCCGAACGTTTCGGTTTGGGATTCGGCCACAGATTTGAAGAGTTCGGGATTCCCGAACCGAACCGAATATTATATATATATATATATATATTTAAATATATATATATATATATTTATTTATTAAAATCAAATCACTTGAACCGTTGGATTTGTTAAAATCAAATCCAACCGTCCATAGTTAGTTGTTTGTTAGGTTTAGACTTTACTCTTTAGTTCTCAGACTCTCCCTCAGCCGCTCTCGTTCGTTCTCTCGCTATCTCTCGCGCCTCACTCACTCACAGACCACACTCGCACTCACACACAGACACTCTCACAGTCTCACTCTCACTCTCACACAGTCCTGCCGAATCGACGCCGCTCCTCATCGTCGATCACTCTCACAGTCTCACTCTCACACTCACGACGCTCCACTTCGCCGTCGAATCCACGCCGCTCCTGCCTCCTCGTCGTCCATTGACTCGCGCCGCTTCGCCATCGACTGACGCTTCTCCATCGACTCGACTCACACACTCACGCACTCGAATCCGACAGTAATCGAGTCCCAAAATCCAGGTTAGGGTTTCTGCTTTTTGATTTCTGAAATTCTGAGAGAGTGTTTTTGCTTTTTGATTTCTGAAATTCCGACAGTAATCGATGGCGAGTGCCATTCAAATGGAAATATTTTATATGATAGTTTGATTAATTTTCCTTTTGTTATAGTGCTAGAGATGGTGGATGAAGTTTTTAGACAGACTGCTGAGAGATCTTATCTAGTGTTCTGTTTTTTCCATTAAGCTATTCTCTTAGTCTTAGTATAGTCTTCTTTTTCAATTGTTTAAGAATAACAGGCGGGAATTGCAGCTTCCTGGTGGCCGTGTGCTTTCTTTGTAATTAGGGTTTACGAGCGTTGTTGATTTTACTTAATTCTGAAACTATGTGATGGCAACTTCAGTATTCTCACTTTGTAGATAGTGGGTTTTACATATAAATTAGAAAATTTCTTATCTGCTGTTGCATTACTTGTAGGTGAGGTTTGATAGAAGTATTTATGCATTTGAGTAGAGGAGATGTTCTAAGAGAATTAGGGGAGATGTTCTTAAACATGGACAAGGTAATTGCATCATCTGGGGTGTGCTTTTAAGAGTGGAGATATAGGTTCTGTTAAGAGTGGAGAATCATGCACAATTCCCTCAATATCCCATTTTTGAAACGTTGGGATCCATTTGGTATGAACCCTAAATGTTGGGTAGTTAACTGTATTTAACACTTTCTTTGATGGTTTACATTCTTGTTGGTTCAAAACTAGGCGATACATAGTCACTTTGTTTATTTTTCCCCTTACAGATTTATCATGTGAGCATAGATTTATATAGGATTGATACTCTCAAACACTATCCTTATAGTCACTTTGTTTATTTTTCCCCTGTAGGTTATCTTGGAGGAGATTGTAAGAGTAAGGGATTTGGTGCACCTGCACCAGAAAAATTGTGAACTTTTAATTAACTAGTTTGGTAGACAATTGTGAACTTAAGCTTAACTTGTTAGTTGTTTCTCTTGGTATGAAAATTGAAACATGTGGTGTTGTGATATTGTGGTGTAATTGAAACAGGTGAACTTGCTTGTAAACAGGGCAGTGGCTAGCTGCAATTGTAACCTTTTTTTTTTTTTTTTGATGAAAAATGGGTGGGCAGTGGGCTTACTTGTTAAAATTGTAAAAAGTTTTAAAAGCCCAACATTTTGGGCTTCAAGGCCCAATCCCGAAGTGACCCGAAAATCCCGAAACACTTTCGGGAATCCCGAATTTCGGGAAATGAAGAATTTCGGTTCGGTTTTGGGATATAAAATCCCATCCCGAAATGTTTTGGTTTGGGATTCGGGTTTGAGGTTTCGGTTCGGGATCCCGACCCGAACCACCCCTAACTATTATACTGTTTTTTTTGTTTTCAAAAGCACTTTTACAAAAAAAAAAAAAAAAAGTTTACCAAACACTCTGCTGTTTTATTTCACAACTGCTTATTCTCACAGCACAGCAGAAGTAGTTTTTTTTTTCAAAGCACAGCAATACCAAACCAGCCCAGTAGTGAATCTTTACTAGTTTGGTACTGAGGTGCTTTTATAAAAAAGTGGATATAAAAAAAAAGCTAAGCTCAAAAAAGTGTTTGGTTAACACTTAAAAACAGTTTATTTTCACAATTTTGGGTGGGGGAAAAAAAATTGAAAACGTGAAACATCAAAAATTAGTTTATTCTTACAGCACAGCAGAAATAGTTTTTTTTCAAAGCACAGTAATGCCAAACCAGCGCTCGAAGAATACTGAAGCAGTAGATCTTGACATGCGCTTGTGGAATATATATCTGCATGCAAGGAAGATAATAAGAAGGAAAATAACACGCAAAATCATCGCAGAAGAACAATTCTCAGCAAGGAAGCTAGAAACTCACTTTGTGCCAAGGGTGAGCCTTGATTTGTGGGAATTTGAATTCTGTATATAATTCGGGTTCATCGTTTGATTTCCTCACGATTTGGTGTACCGAGTACCTAATTCCAGAGATAAATGATCAAGATTTTTGAGTTGATCACATGATGTATACGTACTTTCCACCGTGCAGAAGTCGCAAGAACATTACCTTAACAATCTCAACAAGCTGATCAACACCACTCACACATGTGAAGAGAGGCTACTGGCTCGTTTGGATACGTTTTTAAAATGACTGAAAACGCTTGTAGAGTGCAAAGATAGCAGAACCGAAAAACTAAGAGGGAAGAATAGAGAGAAATATTGAGAGATATTTTCAAATGTAAATGTTTTTCTTCATGATCTGTATTGATTTACAATCCTCACTTATATAGGTGTTTTCAATCCCAATCTTACAGAGCAAGTAATCCTCTTTTTAACGAACTCCTTGTATCAACTAACTATCTCCTTATCCCAGCTAACTATGTTTCTAACAACCAAGATTTCAACTAATATAACAGCCTTTGTAATCTCTTGACAAGTGGCATTGTTTTAACCATTAATATCCTTCTCACTTAGATCACTATTTTTCACTTCATTCTTCTTACATAAAGAAAATATTTTTTGGTTCCAAAAGCACTTTAAGTGCTTTCTGCAAGAAGCACCGGTTATGTGCTTTTTCCAGAAAGCACTTTAAGTGTTTTTCCAGAGATTACTTGCATTTTTATTAAGGATTGGTTCTAAAAATATTTTCACCAAAAACGCTTTCAGTTATTTTAAAAGTACATCCAAACGAGTTCTACAACGTCGGGAACCACCTAAAACAAAGAGGAACAAAACAAACCAAATGTGAATTCATCTTCTGCTGAAAAGGAAAAAAATGGCAGAACTTTTTATACCCGTCCAAGAAGCGGTTGAGCTAGAACACAACCCACAGACCATATGCCCATAGCAGTAGTATATTCTTACTGGAAAGACAATTAAGTATAAAACAGGTAAGAAAAAAAATGGTATAAAAGAATAGATATTCAAGTACAAATTAATTAAGAGATTCCGCGGCTTAATGTCTCTGGTATATTTCAATCATCAACAACCACGTCATATAGTTTACAAAAATTGACCTAAAAAGTTAGTCTCCCGGGTATGGTTTGATTGCGTACATCCAATGAGTGTTGGAAAACTAAGCATCAAGTGTCCAGAGACTTGTCGTCCGTAATCACAATAGGTTCCATAAGAATTTATTGCTTTGAAGGTATTTAATCGTTGTTCCGGACTTGCTAGTAGGATACACGTGGCATGATATTAAGCAAGAAGGTTGAAATAAAAAGATAAGTGAGACAGTTGATAGCATTCTCTAATAAATTATTGGATGTAAAGGGTGAATCACAGCACCCTTCTAGTTCTAGTTGCATACGCAAGTAGTGAAATCCTACCCTAATATAAGTAACTTATATTTTTATATATGTGATCGCAAGAGTGACTTGGTTTACCTTTCGACCTCAAAAGTTTCTCATTGTGTTCTTATCAATTTCAAAACAATTTAAAAGGTAGTCGGAGGTTTCACCTACCTTAGATACGGGCCTTACATGCTTCTTCAAGCCTACTAATTCCCTGTCCAATTAGCTCAATCGCATATAAAGCCCAAACGCCATCGTCATTTTTATCAGTTTTTCTCGCCTATGCACTTCGGGCGTGTGCGCTTGGAAAGTGATTCGGACGACAAAGATGATAATATTGTTGAATACTATATCGGTCATACAAAAAGAAAAGTAATAGTTTAAAGTTTATAATTTTATACTAACTAACACTGAAGCTTTTTGTAATAAAATTTCACATTTGACAGATTGTGCAGGTGATAATTACCAAGTTGAGGACAATATCAGTGTTGTTGGAAGTAGACCTTCGGCCCATCTCTCTGATAATTCAACATGGTATCAGAGCTAGAGAGCGGGTTGTATGTACTACCACGTGATGGGTGGGTCCCCTTGGCCCTGCACAATGATGAGACACGCGACCCACTAATTGAGTCCCACATGAAGGGGCGTGTTGAATCACACATCGGTCATACAAAAAGAAAAATAATAGTTTAAATATCCTATACCGAGCTCTTTTGTGATAAAACCACACACCTGACGAATTGTGTATATGGTAATTACCAAGTTAGGGACAATATCGGTGTTGTTAAAAGTGGGCCTTAGGTTCGTCTCTTTAATAATTATATAGATATGTATCCATGCTAACGATGTTTATATTTAATATATATATTTTTGATGTAGTTAATATGTTGTCGATGTTATTAATATTACGTGTACATTTGATAAGCATAAATGTCGCCCCGGTCGTTAAGATGATGTTGATATTTAATTGCAAAAATGTCGTCCCGGTCGTCCGGGTTGCTCCTCCGGATTCTGCGAAGCCATGCGCACGGCACGACCCACATACTAAGGGGAGATAAAATAATTAATTATGTGAGATGTGGTTCAATCAAATGCTATTGGGCGATGAAATATTTAAAGGTGAAATCTCAATTCTCCCAAATATATAATTATGCAGCAACTTACTGCGGGAATTAATTTATCGAAATTCTTATAAATAAACTATTTATGATTATGACACTGCACCCCAGGAAGGGGTAATTACTTTTCCATGAGAAATATTATAAATATTCGTTTAATTAACAACTCAAATTCAAGTTCATTGTCACATTCCAGTTCGGGCTCGACCGCTTTCCGAGTTCAACTCCACTATAGCACGATATTGTTAGCTTTTGGCCCCCACCACACTCTCACGGTTTTGTTTCTGGAAATTCACACGAGAACTTCCCAGTGGGTCACCCATCATGGGATTGCTCTCGCCCGAACTCGCTTAACTTTAGAGTTCCGACGAATTCCGAAGCCAATGAGCTCCCAAAGCCTCATGCTATTTGGAGGTAGGAATGTACATATAAGGCCTACAGGATCCTCACCCATGGGCGATGCGAGATCTTACATTCATAGAAGCAAGAGAAATAAAACATTTAATTTGTAATTAACAAGCAACCAATTGTATATATTTTTCTGTTATATATAAATGAAAGGGATGTGTTATCCACACACCCCTTTTAACTTCTCACACACCCCTGTTAATTTCTGTCTGTTAGATCTTCTTCAATTCGTCGGATCCGACGGCCGAAATCTAAAAATGTGTGGGAGAAGTAAAAATGGGTGTATGGATATCACATCCCTAAATGAAAATGATGAAGTATGTGAGTCGAACTATTTATAAAGTTTGGTCATCGAAGTACAAAAGTAACCTTACTCTCTAATACGTACAAAGCTGTCTGAAAGAACCAAGACCCAAGATTTAGCCATCAACTACAAAAGTAGGTGACTTTATTTTGTTCAGAACGATTAAAAAGTACTAAATTCTTGATTGAACGATCCCATGTCCTCCATCTCGGAAACTTTTCTTAAATGAAAAACAAAGAGATACAAGCGGAAACAATATATCACATAATTTATCTTCTAATTAAATTACGGCTCCTCGTGATCAACACCCTAGTCTCTAATTAAGCTTAGAACACGGCGTGATCAGTGTAATTTTGATATCATTTATGCACGAGCAAGCTATAGAGAGCTATATTTTCAATTCAAACATTGCGTCTTCTACTAGCAAAGTTTATTTAATTCCTAATTTCATATTGCTGATCAAGTGACTTTGAGCAACAACAATTTACACTTTTATAACGGAATTAAGGAGCAAAATTATAATTTCAAGCACGTGAACAAAGACAATTTAGGGTGTATTTTTGCTCATCGCCTTCAAGTGGTTGTAATGTTCACCACCACTCTATTTATCATCGTTAGATAAGTTTAAATTTTGAGATTTGTATCTATCTATTACACATATCTAAAAATTTAAACTCATATATAGCGGCTATGTTTATCCATTATACAGATCTCAAAATTTAAACTTATTTAACGGGAATAAATAGGGTGGTGATGAGCATCACTATCACTTGAGAATGGTGAACAAAAATATTCCCCACAATTTATAAGCTATATTTTAATGATTTCGTAGCATCGTTACATGCATATTTTTATCACATACTCATATTATAACATGTGACATGTTATCTAAAGTCACGCATGCATGCATGCAATCATCTTGGTCGTAATCAAGGATGGTTTAGTGGCTTGAAGTTACATTTCACTTGATACTCTTGATGCGCCCTTATACGTGATGATTGTTCTTAGTGTCGCGTTTTATGCCATGCCTTTGTTTTCTCTATTGATCAATAAAGTTTTCTCACCTTTGAAATACCGTAAATAAAACGTGATCTCTTTATTAAGAGCGTGCTTATTTAAAAACATATTTAAAACAACTAATTTTTGTTTTTAATATTTGACAAAGAAAGTTCAAAATGCTTAATTATGCTGTCAAAAAAGGACTTGAATTCCTCTATGAAATAAATACGAATCTCAAATGTGTTTATTTCATGAAGCACCTTTTAAGTATTTTTTCAAAAAACAGTTGCTTGTTTACTAAAAAAGTCATCCATGTGCCCTTGTTCAAAACTTTTCACCTCTTTTATATTTTTGTCACGGTTTCGAACTTTCCATGTTGACTCGGAGAAACCAAGTCGCATGGAAAGACATTAAACGTATGATGATCCGGTTTACTACTGTATCGGAACAAATAAAAGTCTACTGAATAAAAGTCTACTGGGTACTGTAGATAATAGATGTACCAATCCCAAAAGCAATGGCATGATATCTGGTGTAACGGATTTAACGGTTCTGTCATCAATGATAACAGCATTGTACATGTACGCATGACACATTGATGATGCATCACAAGTCACTTTCGCCCATATTATGCAAGAATGTTGAGCCATCCACATTTTACAATTAATAACCGTATTTTCTAGCACATTTTCTCCAAAAAATCATTCGAATCAAATATTGTTTAGTCATCTACATGTATAAAATATATCAACAATTTATCATGAATATGTTACTTGGTACTTACACTGTTGATTTATTTGATACATTTAAATAACTAAACGATATCCGACTCGAATGCTTTTTAGAAGGGATGATTTTCAAATAAAATTTAAGATATTGAACTGTAAGATCCCACATCACCCAAGAGTGAGGATCTTGTAAGTCTTATATTTACATGCCCACCTCTATATAGCACGATGCCTTTTGGGAACTCACTAGCTTCAGAGTTCATCGGAACTTTGAAGTTAAGCGAGTTCGTGCGAGAGCAATCCCAGGATGGGTGACCCACTGAGAAGTTCTCGTGTGAGTTCCTAGAAACAAAACCGTAAGGGTGTGGTAGGGGTCAAAAGCAGATAATATCGTGCTACGGCGGAGTCGAGCCCGGGCGGGGATGTGACAATTTGGTATCAGATCCATTCTCTGGGCGAAAGTGTGCCGACAAGGACGTCGGGTCCCTAAGGGGAGTGTATTGTAAGATCCCACATTACCTTGGGGTGAGGACCTTGTAAGCCTTATATGTACATGCCCACCTCTATATAGCACGAGGCCTTTTGGGAACTCACTGGCTTCGGAGTTTGTCGAAACTCCGAAGTTAAGCGAGTTCACGAGAGAACAATCCTAGGATGGGTGACACATTGAGAAGTTCTCGTGTGAGTTCTCAGAAACAAAATCGTGAGCGTGTGGTAGAGGCCCAAAGCGGACAATATCGTGCTATGACGAAGTCGAGCCCAAAAAGTGGTCGAGCCCGAGCCGAAATGTGACAATTAAACGGCTCAGATTATGAAATTTCTATGATAAAAATACATTATTTGCAATTGGAGAATGAGCTCATTCCATAAAAGAGGAATGCAAGTACAATCTTATTTTCTATATCTTTGAAAGTTACAACCACTACTTGGCCAAAGAAAAAGAAAGAAATTTACAAATCAATAATTGTGCCATGTCCTCAGCCGCTTTTACTGGCTTCCAATAGAATTTTGATGCATCCCGTGATATAATGTCTCAGAATTGTCGAGTCCATAATTTTTGGTTTCAAATCTTATTTTTTTTCCAGCTGCTTAAGTCTAACTTCTGATACGAACGAAGATTATATCACGATGCTGCATGACAATTTGTCTGAAATTTTCTTTGACACGTTCTATTCCAAAACGAAATCGTAAATATTCTTGATTAGCTGTTGATACGATTGAGTATTATTTTATTTAGAAAAAAAAAAGTTTATGGTCCCTGGTTTCTATTGTTCGTTGACTAAAATCTTATCAGTTTTTAGATTTTGATTGAAGTTCCTAATATTAATATATTAATGAATTACATGAAAGTTACATAATTTTTATATAAAAAATTAGTAATTGATTTATAGTTTTAATACTCACACTCTTATTAAACTCCTAAATAATTTTCAATTCAAACATTTCCCAAATATCAAATTAGAATAAGTTTGTACCCATTAAATTTTTTTATAAAGATTTTCACTTTTTTATTCTTCTATGTATCCATTCTTAAATATACCAATTTGTTAAAAATGTACCCTTTTTAATTTAAAATGCACCCATTTTTTATATAAAATATCATTCAATGTTTTCTCTAATCCATTTTTCAAACTTATATGGGTACATAGAAATACATCATTAATATAAATAAATACAAATTTTATTTTTAATTTAAAAAATAATAACCTACATAGAAATATATTATTACATTAATGTCAGAGATTTCGATAAAAAACTAAAAACCACTAAGGTTTCAGTAAAAAAACATTAATAGTTAGGGACCACATCCAAAGTGTCAATTTTGTTTATTTATTAAGAGGAAGTCTTAGTGCTGAAAATCTTGTTTAAATTACTATTTCTAAAGCTCAACCTTTGAATATCTACAGAACTCATGAGAAACACGTTTCTAACTTAAAGTATCCACTCACAAGTTGTTATCGATTCCTATTCAATATATGTGTATGCATATATTCTACCAAGGTTCTTCATTTCAATTTAGCTAATTATTGGGAGATCTGATCATATGTTGAGAAGGAATCCCACATCGATAGGAGTTTTGTATGGATTTATAAGTAAGTGGGGATACCCCATATTACCAATTGTTTTATGGTGGAACCTCAATTTTTTTCATGGTATCATAGCAGGTTGTCACGTGTGTGAAGCCTAACGGTCACACGTGTTCCACATCACCCCGTTAATTGTTTACACGTTACGTTTGAAAATTCGCTCAACGTGCTTCATGTCACTCCGTTTGTGTCATCCATGTGTTAGCTTAGGCTTTATGTCCAAATATCTCTTCTATAATGTCACTTGTCTAAAAGAAAAAAGCTTACTGAAGTGCATAAGTTCTTGTAAGTCTTTATATTGATTTGCTACTCCATTTTCCTTTCTGGGTTATAAAAAATAAAAAAATAAATAAAAACCTCAAATTAAACAATGCAAAACCAGCCATGTATTATCGTATATATACGTGTGTGTGTGTGTGGAGTTATTTGGAGAATTGTGATCAACGTACGTGGGAAAATGGTGAACGTAATCATTTTTTACTATATATAAGCAAAAACTGAAGAAAATGAAGAGTCATAACTTCGGATGCATGCTTGAACGAATGTTGTTGCGTCGCAATAACGTGCAAATAATAAAAGGGCTTTTAGATTTTAGGACCTAGATTACTTTTAGATTATAATCTTCATGGTTTTCTCTATTTAATTTAAGTCTCTATTTTAAAGTCTTAACACCATGTCATATTAAATTGCCTCTATCACGTATACTATTTACAAACTTGCCATCCACATTTTCCTATTCAATTCATAATTAAGACTAAAAATTGAAAATTGACTTTCACACTCAAATCACCCATTAATAATACACTTAAATCAAAATTTTAAAATTTTTGGAAAGTACTAATAGGTACAAGAAAATAAATGAAATTTTTTATATTGATTATTTGTGAATATAAATGTGAACGAAATGACAAAAATACATTACAAAAGAAAAGCAAAACATCATCACTAACACAATTTCGTCTCTATAAGAAAAAAGAAGAACACCCATTAAAATTATAAGTACATTAACAAAGTGCTATACACGAGTACGGAAGTATAAATGCATAAGCATAGGTACATAAGTATAAGTGCACAAGCATAGGTACATAAGTATAAGTGCACAAGCATAGGTACATAAGTATAAGTACACAAGTATATGTACGGAAGTATAAGTGCATAGGCTACGGAAGTATAAGTACACAAGTATAGGTTCGGAAGTGTAAGTGCATAGACATAGGTACGGAAGTATAATGGCATAAACATAGGTACATAATTATAAATGCATAGGCAAATGTTTGGAAGTATAAGTGCATAGGCATAGTAGGTACATAATTATAAATGCATATGCATAGGTTCGGAAATATAAGTGCATAGACATATGTACAGAAGTATAAGGGCATAAACATAGGTACATAATTATAAATGCATAGGCATATATGTACGGAAGTATAAAGGCATAAACATAGGTACACAATTTTGGTATACAAACTTTACTCCAAGTATCTTCATATAAGTACACAAATCATAGATTTAAAAATATGTACTTGTCAACCTCCATAGACAAAAAATTATCATACACAAATAAACACAATCCATAGGTATACACGAATAAACACAATTCATAAGTAAAAAATAGATTTGCAAACCTTAGTTGTTCCATAATGCAAGAAACATACGAATCATGAGAATATACAATTCAGAGAGATAAGAGATAATACATAGGAGAAGTGTGTATGTAAGTTGGACATGTTGCTCTTCATAATTGAGACCTGATTCTGATTGTGCAACTTGTGTAGACATTTAGTAAAAATATTTTTTTTTATTGATTTCAAAGTAACCATGAAAGCTCAAAGGCCTAATAGTCAATATTTATTGGCTAAATTATAGGAAAATGGCGATTTAGGAACAAACAAAAATAATTCTTTTAATTAATTGACTCTTCAACTCTTATATAGAAAGTTGCTGAGTTGAATATAAAGTTAAAGGATCAAAATTAAATATTAGATCTTACACTTGATTTTTTTGAAAATTAAATCTTGCGAAAAGATGTTAATCTAGTTTTCTGAATAATAAAAACCATGAGTGCAAAGATGTGGCGTCCTTCCAGCAATGCTGCTGTGCTTCAAACGACGAAGTTAGGAAAATATGAGGGCAGCAATTTAAATTAGTTTTAAATGAATAATTGCTAGAAATATAATGTCCCGACGCGAAGAAATAAGCTGTTCGAAATGAAATGTTAGATCAGCCTAGATTCTCTGGTTGGCCGGTCTTTTGAGTTTCTTGCTTTGGCCGGTCTTCTGAGTTTCTTGCTTTGGGCGGTCTTCTGAGTTTTCTTGCTGTTTGATTATGTTTTGTTGTTAGGGTAAAACTAAAGCATGTAATGTGAGTTCTACGACTGATTTTTAATTTTTTTTATGGGGGAGTGAATTAGAATAATGATCCAAAAACCCGCATAAGATTAAATAAGATTTGAAAAAAATGGAAGGACTTGGAAGGTATAACGTTGAAAATGTCAAAAGGTTTTTAGACAAAGTCTAGTAGTTTATTACTAATGATCAATATTGATATTGTTTCTAATTTAAGTATTTGTTACTAATTTATTAACTAGTCGAGTAATTATCGTGTCACTTGTTTACAATTTGGTAACTCATTTGGCTGTTATCAAGTCACTTGTTAAGATTACATGTATGACACATAAAAGACACGAACACGATCTATTTTCTAAGTCTAGACATTAGGCACGACAATTTATTGCATAACTCGTTAACCCAAAACGAAATGACGGTTTAGAAGTCGGGTATTATCGGGTCACCCTTTAAGATAATGAGATCGATTAGGCATGATTCGTTAAAATAACGAATATGACACAACAACGGCATGAACACGACAATACGACCCGTTTCAGTTCTATTTGGAAGGTATAACCTTGTCGTTTTTTACCTGTAGACTCGTGTCTGCACAGTGCAATGAGCTCTCAACCTATAAATACAGAAACTTAAGCTTCAAACTCTCACATTCTTCTCATCTTTCCTAAAAAAAGGTTAAGGTTAATATTATGAGGACGTTTAACCTAAAAACCCTCTCGTTCTTTGTTCTCATTGCGTTTCTAATCTCGTTTTCGAGTTTTCTCGAACCGTGTTATGCTCGAAAAGGAGGCAATAAGCAGCTCTGGAGGAAGAAACAAAAGGGTTATGGTGGTGATCATCGCCGCGCTGCGAGGGAAGACAGTTACATCACACCGGAAGAAACTGCGGTGACACTTGGAGAAAACAGCGGCGGGGTTTCAAACGTGTTTAATGTGTTGGACTATGCTGCTAAAGGTGATGGAAAAGCAGATGACACCAAGGTGATTTTGGAAATTACATTTCGTTTTTTATGAAATAAACGCTGTAATTTTGTAACACAATACTACCGCCGGATGCTATCGTTGACTAGTTTCTTGCATTGCACGGCAGGCATTCGAGGCGGCGTGGGCAGCAGCTTGCAAGGTGCAGGCATCCACTTTAAGTGTTCCATCCGGGTCTGTGTTCCTTGTCAAACCAATCTCTTTCTCCGGCCCTTGCGAAGCAAATATCGTGTTTCAGGTGAGCTTTCAGTCTTACTGTCATCAGTTCATCTGTTATAATTTTTGCTGATATATATTGGTCGATTGTTAACGCAGTTAGACGGTAAAATCATAGCTCCAACAAGCTCAGGGGATTGGGGTTCAGGTCTTTTACAATGGATTGAATTCACAAAACTAAAAGGGATTTCGATCAAAGGCAGCGGCGTAATTGATGGACAAGGCTCGGTTTGGTGGAATCTCGACAATTCGGTAACTAACTGTCCCTCCATATACATCTCTGGCATAATCAAGCTAGCTAAAACAATGCGCCACATGCACCAGATCTTACGTCAAAGTTGAAACACAGCCGGCCAAATGCTTTTATTCAGATTAAAAAAACATCATTTTCCCTTCTGTTGGTTTATAGTGAAACTAATCGAGCATGCTTGCTTTTCTCCTGTCAACTTCATCAGCAGGCCACAGAAAGTAACAGTGGGGAAATGCCGAGCACCAAACCAACAGTAATATTCTCATCATCAACTTTCAGCTCGATCTTCGCGATTAATTTTATCAGTGCGGTGTGCTAATACATTTTGATGTGCAGGCTCTTAGGTTCTACGGAAGCGACGGCGTTAGTGTCACTGGCATAACACTCCAAAACAGCCCTCAGGCGCACCTCAAGTTCGACGCCTGCACAACTGTCCAGGTTTCCGATATAAGCATTTCATCCCCTGGAAACAGCCCCAACACGGATGGAATCCACCTCCAAAACTCCCAAAACGCTGTCATTTCCGCCACCAGTATCGCTTGTGGTATAATTTTTCACAATCCGGTTTTCTAGTAGGGCAACCTTGTCTAAAAACCTTGGTGAAGAACTGACAGAAGTCGTAAATCACAAATAAATAAATGGGAGTTTTAATATAACACTTTCGGTAATGTTCACTTTTAACGAAAAACTACATTTTTACCTTTATCTGATACTATTCACTACATCTTTAAAAATGACTTTTCATTAAAAGGAAAGTTTTTTTTTTTTAACTTTTCGTTAGTTTTCCTTAAATAAATAAATCATAACTTGTGTATAATAGAAGTTACTTCTTTACCAAGTAAGAAAGAAAGTTGACGTTATCGACAACAATATAAAGAGCTGCAACATGTAATGATCTGCAGGAGATGACTGTATATCGATACAAACAGGATGCTCGGGCGTATACATACACAACGTAAACTGTGGACCTGGTCATGGAGTCAGCATTGGAGGGCTCGGGAAGGACAACACGAAAGCTTGTGTTTCGAACGTCACCGTCCGAGACGTTCAAATGCACAACACACTCACTGGAGTCAGAATAAAGACATGGCAGGTACTGCGACATACAAAAACACACGGACCAAATGATTTTAAATCTCAGACAGAGCCAAATTCTAAACGTTTTTCTGACTTCTAATGCAGGGAGGATCGGGATCGGTCCAAAACATAATGTTCTCAAACATTCAACTAACAGAAGTTGAAACCCCGATCGTGATTGACCAGTTCTACTGCGACAAGAGCAGTTGCCAAAATCAGAGCTCCGCTGTGGCGGTTTCCGGTGTGAATTACGTGAACATACAAGGAACCTACACTTCTGAGCCCGTGCGTTTCGCATGCAGTGACAGCACTCCGTGCACCGGTGTGTCTCTGGATACCATAGAGTTGAAATCAGTTGATGAAGGAAAGCAGTTGTCCGACCCTTTCTGTTGGGACGCGTACGGAGTGCTCAAAACAAGCACGGTTCCTCAAATCGACTGCTTGAAGAATGGGAAGCCGAGCACAATAACCAAATCCGGGAGTAGTGATTCTTCTTGCTGAGCTTAGCTTAGCCTAGGGAGTTGATAGATTAGTATCGACGCGTTATTACCTCCGAGTTTGGATGTCAAGTCTCTGAAGCCTTTCTTCTCGACCCTATACCGCCATGGAACAACGATGTTTGTTAGAACGGCGTTTTCATGGATGTGTTGTGTGTTGCTTTCCCTGCTACAAGTTAAGTTTTTGTTAAATGGATTATATTCGGCCTGCTGAATATAATTAGCGAGATTGGAGTTTGGATCGTTTTGGGTTGAACTCTATTAGATATTAATCAAGATTAATGATGGTGTGCCTAATTATATAATTAAGCCAGAAAATGTATAATTTGTGTGAGTAAACAAAACAATAAATAACATCACCGGGCTTTCACATCTATAAGCTCTTCAAAGTGTTTGTTGAAGCCTATACCTACTGCGTTTTTCCGAAACCAGCAGCAGCCTTCATCCTTCTGCGGGTTTCGACCCTTTCAGAACTTGGGAGTCCTGTCCTATCCTCGTACTTCTTTTCTAAGGCCTGTTAACATAAGACAACAATAAGCAAATTAATACTAATACTAATCGAGTATCAAGGTAAAGAAAGTCGTCAATTTGAAGTCTTATGATTACATCCAACACTTGCTTTAGTCTCTGTTTGTGATGACACAAGTCCCTCCCTACAACTAATCGATTAATAATTCTCACAAGAACAAGGTCTACTCGACATAAATTTTCAGAAAATCTAATAAAAACGAAGAATGAATCAATGAAATGTTGCTTGATCTTCTTTGGGAACTTGAGAATCAACACTATGGGCATGCCCACTTGCTAACCTGTAGCTCCGTCACTCATTCTATAGAAGAAGAGAACGCCCTACAGATGAAGAAACCATATAAGCAGGAGGGAAACAGAGCAGGATCCTCTTTGGAACTATGAAGCTTTCAACAACGACAAAGCTAACAAAAATAAACAACCCAACAAACAGTGTTATGTCATGGATTTTTCTCAACTCTCCGAAATAAGACCCATACAAAACTCAGGGGCATGCCCTCATCTGCATTTTATCAAACCTTCAGCCAAGTACACTCACGTCAAGTGCACTTCAAAAGTGATATCACGAGAACATAAAAAGAGCTTCCCATACAATACCTCCTACATGATCAAAAGATAAACAACCGCCATTGTACTTTTATTAAGTTCTAGGTGCCTCCTCAATAGTGGGATGTCCGTAACTAATCCCAATCTGCATAGCACAGGTTCTACGTGGCACAAAATGTAAACTGAATCGAATGAAATCCAGCACCTAAATGTGTAAGTTATGCTTTCCCTAACGTAAAGGGAACTACAATCCATAGTTATATAACTGAAAGTAGCTTGAATAACAGTTAAATAAAGAACCTGCAAATGATCAAATTCATGCTGGAACACCCGTGCCAGAAGACCTGACAAGCTGACTGCAAATCTCGCACCCTTAATATCCTGTGCATCTATTTTCACAGTTTCTGGTCTCTGCAAACACAGAACTTAGAGGCGTCAACAAAAACGTGACTACACACATAGAGCAAGCCATTTAAGCTTGTTGTATAGCACGAAAATGGTACACAATGACCAATACATCTAACAACTATTTCTGTTATACTAAGATTTAATTTCTTGAACATTTTTGTAGTAATTTGAAAACCAATAGGAAACTAAAAACAAGGTCAAAGCAAAAAACTTTGAAACCAGCATATATAAGAACAGCACGCACCACAACACCAGCATAAATTCCCGGGAAGGATAAGCAACCCTCGTTGAAGGGTCACGTTTTCTGGGAATATCTGGTAACCCTTGGATTCACAAGCACAATTTCCTCCCCTTCGCCACACTCAACAACCGGAGTAAACACCACGAGCTGCACATTGGGGTGCCGAGAGCCCTATCCCATCAGTTCTGTGTAAAAACCAAGCCAACTACTCCTGTGAATAACAAGCATTTCACATCAATCATAATTTGGATTTTGGCACCTAGCAAATAATAACGATGCTTTCTTTTTCAAACAAGCGATATTCTACTTTAAACTAATCTAAATTGGCAGAGAATCGGGTGCATAGGGGAACACATGATGAACATAACAATCAAGAAGTCATGGAACTCACTTGTACATTACATCAAACATTTCATCTACCAAATTCTTCAAATGATCGTCGAAAGAATCGATTCGCTTGTTCTTCGCTGGCGGAATCGGGTCCGGATGCTCCACAATTCTCAGAGGGGTTTGAAATTCCACACCAGCAGCTATACATTCATCACGCAATTCATTGCAAAACCAACAATTAGGAACAAACTGAGCATATAGAGATCGAAGAGTTTTGTTCTTTCTTTCTGTTTTTATGGAGTTTTGGATTACCGAAGGCCACTTCATCTTCTTTGACTGAGAAGCCTGGCCTGGCCTGTGCGCGGACCGGAATCAGACGGTTCACGGTGGATATTAGGCGGCTGGTGGAGGAGAAACTCCTGAGCCAGTGGAAAATGGCGGGAAAGGACGACCGGCGGCAGAGAGTTGAAAAGAGAGCGCGGGAGGAAGAAGACAGTGGGCGGAGCGAAGCAGAACAAGCCATACTGCCCACAGAGTCGAGCGTAATAGGACGGCGGAGAGCGCGCAAACAAGAAGATATATACGTGTCTTGTGGCCCGTTTGCTTTTGTAATAACTTCGCCTCATAATCGCTTTTGAAATAAGTGCTTCGTTACTTGTTATAAACATGTCCAAAATTTTGGGCTCATTTGAGATTATCATTCAAGAGGGAAATTTTTTTTTTCAGAAATCACTTATGAGTAAAAAAAAAAAAATTGAAAATAAACACACAAGTGCTTAAAAAAACGTTTTTAATGACGTTTGGAAGAAAAACTTAATAGTGCTTATAAATTGTAAAAACGCTTTTTGAATTAGAAAATAGCATATTTTTTTTATTCATAAAACACTTATAAATACAAAGTACTAGAATTTCAAATGAATTTTTTTTACATACTTTTTAGAAAAGCACTTCTACCATATAAGTGCTCCCTATAAAATTGATTCAAAACCAGTAAGCACTTTTATCCCTTTTATAAACAACCCAAATTCCAAACGGGACATTGTATTATTTGGAATTTCAACGAAACGACAGCGTTCAGAATCTAACCGCGGTAATTAACTAACTGACCAACCAGGGTGCAGGAGAGAGAAAAGGGCAATACTAATAAAAATCGCGGCTTTGCTTCTGCTGCCTCCTCCTCTCATTTGATCCTTCCTCGTTCCTCCAGGTCAGTCTCTCTCTCTCTCTCTCTCTCTCTCTAGAATTTCTTCGTCCTAAATTCAAATTCTTCGTTACCAGATTTGAATCGTAGATCTACAGTTGCACGATCGATCTTTGATCTCCATGTAAATTGAAACCCCTTTTGGTTATTTTTCAATTCGTCATACGGATCTGATTGAATTTTGCATGCGATATGATTTGTATGATTGGAAATTTGGATTGATTTTGCTTCTTGTTATTGTAAATTGAAATCAAATTCGATAATTTGGATTTAACTGTGGATGTGTGATTGGTTGTGTTTGGCAGCTGAATTCGATTGAAAAATGGGGCTTACGTTCACGAAGCTCTTCAGCCGGCTCTTTGCCAAGAAAGAGATGCGAATTCTGATGGTGGGTCTTGATGCAGCCGGTAAGACCACCATCTTGTACAAGCTCAAGCTCGGAGAAATCGTCACCACCATCCCCACCATTGGTAAGAGCTTCGATTCCCTAATATTATTGTTATAGTTCCGTAAGTTTTCATCTTTCATTTGGAACACTCCAATTTCGACCTGAATTTTAGATCAATTTTGCTTTTCGGGTGTAATTTGTTTTACGCTTATGAAGAATTGTATGCTGGTTTTGGTTTCGTTGGCGCTTTTTCCTCCATGTGATCTGTTGCGGTTAAGATGAGGATTGTTTCACTTCTCTGATGTCTTGTGGATAAAAGTTTCGTAATTTTCATTTTCATTACAAGAGTGGATTTTTTTTCTTTCATTTTTGCAGGATTTAATGTGGAGACAGTAGAATACAAGAACATCAGCTTCACCGTCTGGGATGTCGGGGGTCAAGACAAAGTAATTTTCTATCATTCTGTATATCTGCGTGCACTTTTAACGTGTTGTTGGTTGTGCAACAAGTTTTTGAGTCATTGTTCTTCTACCACGGGAGTGAGATCCGTGTAGGCAGATGCAAAAACATTTTATATGATCTCTTTTCGTGGAATATATAGAGAATTGGATGGTATATTTACTTCAATGTTTATCCATGTCAAACGAGGACATCTGTCTGAAGTTCTAATTATACATATCCAATGACTGATCGAGTTTCTTCCATTTGTAGATCCGACCATTGTGGAGGCACTACTTCCAGAACACACAAGGTCTTATCTTTGTGGTTGATAGCAATGACAGGGATCGAGTTGTTGAGGCAAGGGATGAATTACACAGGATGTTGAATGAGGTAGTTACTGGCTCCCTTATATTTTCATTCTGATTGTTTCTGTTGCGATTTCTAATGTTCCTGTTGTAAATGGAGACGAGGAGGTTGTATGCCTTCTGAATTTTGTTGTGTTATTTCATTTTCTTCTGTACTTAAATTTGTGGATTGGATTAAAGTTTCATTTAGTTTGATACATACTTTCCTCAGTTGCGTTTGTCAATTCCCTTCTTTTACAATCCTTTTTGCCTTTGTTGCTTCGATTCTTTATAAATTCTATTTCATTTGTACTAAGATAAAACTCTGGTTTTGTTCCCTGTAAATGACTAGAACCTTGTTTTGGATACAACAATGGGACATATTGCTTACGTATACTTGGAACTAGGGTTTGAAGTTAATATTTTTAATTGTTTTCAGGATGAACTAAGGGATGCTGTTCTGCTTGTATTTGCCAACAAACAAGATCTTCCTAATGCAATGAATGCTGCCGAGATAACTGATAAGCTTGGTCTTCATTCTCTCCGTCAACGTCACTGGTAAGTTATTTTGGTAATTTTCACCCTGCAATCGTCAGTCTGTGTGTGAACCCTGTAATTTTTCTCTTATGGAGTTATTGATATACGGTGGGAGTCTACTTATTAGTCTCTCTCTTGAGCTGAGAAAAACTTTCACCTTGATTTAAATACGGATGGTTCAACCTAAGCAAATGAGTTCTTGAACATCAATGCTAAGATCTTGGGCAAAAGTTGAATACCGGATGTAATTGTTGTTCTGTTTCCAGGTACATCCAGAGCACTTGTGCAACCTCTGGAGAGGGTTTGTATGAGGGGTTGGACTGGCTTTCCAACAACATTGCTAGCAAGGTAAGTTTAATTATTATTATATTTTTTTTTTTGGGTAAACTACCCTAAACTATTTTTTTAGAAAAATTAGTACCTGAATTATCACCTTAGTGAAAATTAGGTCCCTAAACTATTTTTTTAGAAAATTTAGTCCTTGAATTATAAAAATCTGCCAATTACATCCCTAATGTTATATTTGAAGCTCCTATATTCAATTTTCTGTCAATTTAAGTCACGTTACTAGCATGTGATACACATTGGAGGGTAGATTAGTAGTTTTTCATAAAGAAATAGTGTATGGAGTTAACTTTGGAGGATAAATTGGTAGTTTTTCATAAAGAAATAGTGTAAGTTAATTTTTGAGGGTAAATTAGACATTAAATTCGCAACCTATATGAAATATTAAGGGCTTATAGACGAGAAAGTGATGGTATTACACTCTAAAGTGTGTCAAGTGACTTAAGTTGACGAAAAATTTGATAAAATAGCTTTGAATATAATAATATGGATGAAATTAGCAATTTCTAATGAATTAAGGACTAAATCGGCACTTCACCCTTTCTTTTTTTTCTTCAGAATATCAGTTCATGATATTATTTCCGGAATCTTTTACCGTGAATCCCTCATAAAACATGGCGGATTAGAATTTTTTTATTAGCAAGATAGCATCCATATTTGAATTCTATATTTTTGACGGCCCCCTCTCTCGTTCTTTACAGGCATAAGAGACTTGAGGCCAAGGAGTTTGGTTGCTTGCCTTGGAGATTCTGGGGAAGGATAATTTTCTTTATATCGATGAATGTTGTAATAGCAGAATGTTTTGGAGAAACTCTCTCTGAATTCGTGTGTGTTTGGTACTTTAGCTATACTGTTTAGCTGTAAACGAAGTTTCTATGTTGTTACGTTCTTTTTGACACATGGGCCAAGGTTATATTTTATCGTGTTTGCTTCGTAAACCTGTTTGATTTTTACGATTGAATTGAATTTGATAACTCGTTAGATTCAAGGCTAGTTGAAATGAAAAATGAGGAGGAACCTTTAAATTTTGTCCAAGTTGTATATCTTTGAGAACTAATTCATCTTTTATCTTCAACTCAGACAAAATTCGGAAGTTCGCCTCTGTTTCGCCCTTCAGCAGACCTCGAGGAATCTGTTGGACCGCCAGAAAAAAAACAAAAAAAACAAAAATCTCAGAGACATCGAGTTTTTCTCTGCTGCGCGGAACATGTCCATGGCTTACGCACACTCATTTTCATTTGAAAATGGAAGGTCGAGATTTAATTAATTCAATTGTTACGCAAGCCATGCACAAGTGCTACACGTGCAGCAGAAAAAAACAATAGAAACATCTATATAAAATTTAAACTAGGATTTGTAACTCAGTTGATTAAAAACATTCTTCATTTCACCTAAACGTTCATATAATAAGATTACAATTACAAGTATCAACATAATTTGATATTGAGTTGATGATTATAGCGGAGATCCGATTGTACTATTCCAATTTTATCGGAGGCCCCCAAAAGAACGAAGATCTATGGACTCGTAACAAAAGAATATGTACATAATTCAATACTAATAATAAATTTATAATGTTGAAACATAAGTGAAATTAAGTCGATGATCATAGCGAAGATGGACTCATGCTTACACACTTTTGAAACCCTTGTGAAAGCTTGTATGGAGTTCCTTTCCCTTATAAGGCTTGGATTTTCTTCCCCATCTACAAACGTAGGGAGAAAATCCGTCTCCGAGTCTTTGAAGAGTTTCCTCCTAATCGCGAGTCTTACTTTTTACCAACTTTTTAGTCGGGTTTTGAACTTCTACCCACATGCAGGAAAAACAAAACCATAGCACTTGAACAAAACTAAGTGAAAATTTAACAAATCAGACGAAGATCTTCCAACTTTTTGGATTTTCAAACAAAGTGCAATCCGCATTTTGAGCTGAACGTATTATAAGGAAACAAATGTAGATGTCGGAGACGAGTTTGTTATAAGTCAAATGACCTAACTCAAGATCTAACATCACACTAGAATTTCGACTCATTTGGACTGGACACGCACAACAGTAACACATTTGTTGACAAAAAACTCTTTTAATAGAGGCTCACACTCGTTGTATGTGACATCACCATGTATTAGAGATAATTTGCGGCGGGGAGAGAAGCTTCAATTTCCACCCGTGAGATAGTAACGGAAAACATACGAAAGCTTTAGAATATGTCAACAAATTGTGTCAGTTTTGCGCGTCTAAATAGTCAAAGAGGGAGGACTCCAAATTTTGGTCCCAAAACATCTCCAAGGGATGAGAATTTTGGGAATTTCGGTCTGCTCACTATAGAGCTGCTGTCATTCAATGGTTGGCATGCGTTCCTGGGTTTCGATCCAGTGCAGCGTGCATAGCTACATCAGTTTTTCAACGGTTTTAATCCAACGACTCAAATCTAATTTAATTAATTTTAACGTAAAAAAAAATTCATTGACTCAAAGTTAAATCCAACGGTCAAAATAACATTATTAATTAATCTAAATCAGATCCAACACCAAAACTCCTCCAAAACTACTCACCCATTTGTTCACTAATCCATACATTTTCTCAACATTTTTGGAATTTGAATTTTTGACATTAAAATATTCGTAAAACTAAAACAAGATAGATTATACAAAAAATGATTACAAAATTATTAACAAAAAAGAAATCAAAGAAATACGAGTTTAACAAACTATAAGGTTGGGGGTGAGAATTATATTCCCTTATTGTTGGAGAAAAAAGCTGACTAACCTCATACATATAGATGAACAGTTAAAAATACAGAGCTAAATGCTGAGATTTTAGACCCTTAAATTGGAGAGAGCCTTAATATTTTGTCCATAATCTAAGCAAACCCTTATCTTTAATGTCCATTCCTGCACAAGATTTGGTCACGAAAGCGATCTTACTTGCACCATGTTAACATTCGATTGATATGTCACAAGTCATTACTCTGTTAGCATAAATGAAGAAAATTATGCTGTCATATAAACCTAATTAATTAGAAGAAGAAAAAGAATCTATGAAATCTCATCAAATCTTGTTGTAATACCTAATTATTTAATGGATAGTGTTCGGATTTGTAAATGGAGAAGCACCAGCTAATCCGTAATGTGGGTTTGTCTTTGCTCCTTTTTATGGGGGAGGACAGCTTGCAGATTAATCTATGATTTCAGCCACAAAATAAAAAAGGATCAGTTTTCTTGGTCGTGGTTATCGAATTCTCCGGATCTTGCAGTTTAGAGTTAATAGAGATCTAGTTTGTACCGTTCAAGAGAGAGAAAGAGATTCGGACACTTAGTTTGTGTGAAGTAAGCTAGTATAATAGGTTGATGGGGGCTATACAGTTTAAAAAAAGTGGTCCGAATTACTCAATTTGTCGACTCCAGTCTACGAGACGATCTCTATTCATGATTATCTAGATTTCATTCTTTTGAATTCCGTGGCAAATTTCGTGACCACAAACTGTGATTGTTTAGCTGTGATCACATGTTGTGCTCTAAATCAAGGGATCATAGTAGTGCTCATACAACTTCCTAGCCACGAATCCCTCATCCTCTTTTCTTTGAGCACTTTATTCTGGCCAAACTTTCTCCAATTCAGGAACAAAAGCATGCGTTCGTGGATCACTCAACCCTAATTCCCACAACTATGGATGCATATAGACACAATTTGCTTATCCAATTAATTTGTACATGTATGTATACAATATCGTATTTTTTAGATAGTGCAATCCGTATGAAAAGTTTATCTTTCGATGAAATTTAGTACTTTCATGAGCAATGCAACAGTTGGTCAATGTTATATCATAATGCACGACAGTTAAAAGCCGTTAATTGATACGAATATTATGCAAGTCTCTGCCTAAATAAAAAGACTATAAAAAGACTATAAGCGTCTTGGTTGTAGTGGGTTACTTAACATCGACGTTTTCTTAAGCTTGAGCTAATTTAGACCCACGACAATATGGGTTTCCAAAACGACTATACTTCCAAATTAATGACTTTTGCAAAAAGTGTCAAATTATGAGTACATATTTGTAAAGTTACTATGGAGTTGGGGGGAGAGGACTTTCTTATGAGTGGCTAATACGGCATTGGTTAGGTACTTTACTTAGATTCATTAATTAGTCACTTTCTTTGCTTAGTGATAAATGCCAATGTGTCCTCACATGACTTTGTACGAATCGAAATTAGCACATACGGATCGAACAAACGTAGAGCTCGTCTAGAACTGTTTTTAAAATTTGTTAAAAGCATGTTTTGTGGAAATATTTTTTAAACTAATCTTTAGTAAACACTTGAAGTGTTTTTGGAACCTAGATTTTTTTTTCTTCTAAAAACACTTTGTTATTTTAAAAACATTTCCAAACGAATTCGTAGTTGATAATAATTTGATTTCCTTGCACTAACAACAAAATATTTCAATCAAGATGACAAACACATACAAAAAAAAAATATTGAATGCATGTGTACATTTTGAGTTTATATGTATTTCTTCTGAGGTTTTTATGCGATTATAACAATATGTTAAGAACTTTCGACCTTTGCTTGATTAAGAACTTTTTGTAGGTAGTATTTAAAGGTACTATCCACACACTTATATCTATTTTCACACACTTTTTTCAATTTTTGACTGCTAGATCAAATGAATTGAAAAAGATCGATGAACCAAAATTAATAAGGATGTGCTAAAGGTAAAAAATGGTAGTGCTATTACTATTTAAAAAGAAAAATAAATTTAGAAAAATCAACCAAAGACTGTTGTTGGATAGATAATCTGTCTGTCTGCAGATCATTTGCAGCTTACAAGAAGATCCAGCAGAAAATAGGCCGGTCCGAAGATTTAGTAGTCTCTAGGTCACATCCAAAAATGGGGCACTCTTTATACTCACACCTAAATACTTACTCAATTTTTACCCAAAAAAAAAAAAATTACTCAATTGTCACTTAGTACTATGGTCTAGTGGTATTCATCTTCACTTGTAAGTGAGAGGTCTTAGGTTTGATTCTTGCCAAAGGCGAATTTGAACCATATTATTGTTAGTTCATTGTGAAACTAAGCACACACCCTTTTAGTAGAGATAATACTGTTTGTTCAAAAAAAAAAATTCTTACTCGAAATTTTTTTATTGAAGCAAGATTAACAATTTTTTTATATTAAACTTATGAGAAAAAGACAAAAAATAAAGATTTTACAAAGACTAACATCATCTCTACCTCTCTCTTAGATACTAAAAATTAAGAATTTTGTTTGAATAAAGAAAAAATAAATTATTTATTTATTTATTAAGAAAGAAAGTGTGAAATGGTTTAGGGTTCTGCTGTAATGGTTTAGGGTTCTGCTGTCTTTACCTTTAATCGGACCCTAGGAAAAGCACTACTATAAATTCAGGGGTACGACTCTCTTCTCTCGTAATGAATCCCTTCTTCTTCCTTCTCTTTGTCTCTCACTCGTTTTTATAATTTTCTCACTATAGAAAAGTCAACACAAGACTTTGACGTGATTTAATTATAATACAGTTCAAATAAGGAATAAAAAAAAAGTAAAAAGGGGCATTTTGAGAGGCGAAAATCACAATCCAGAAACTCAAGGGCGCAAACCCTAGCAATATCTAGGGGTGGAAAAAACTCCCAAAATTCCCAAAATTCTCAAACCAAACCAAAAATGCCCCAAACCGGTTTTTCCAAAATTTCGGTATGGGAATCGGAATTGTCTTTCCAATATTTTGGTATTCCCATACCAAACCGAAAATATATATTTTTAATTATTATATATATATTTACACAGATAATAATATATATTATTTTTTTAATTATAATTAGAATTAATATGAACCTTTGGATTGTTTCACATTAATCTATGCCATCAATCTATTCCGTATTAGGCTTTCAGCTTTGTTGTCCCCGTCGTTTAACATGAAATTTAGAAATACAAATCAGACCTAATATCGTTTAACTTGAAATTTTACTTTTGTTTTTAATTTTGTCTTCTTGCTTAGAATATCGTCGAGAATATGTAGAGTTATGAGCTTTTAAATTAATTTTTATCCTAGTAATATGGTTCCCTCTATGCAAGTAGAGTAGTGGCCTGAAGAATTCTACAAACATTTTAACGTCATGTTCTCCATGTAACTAGAATAAATGGTTCTTCATTATCGCCCTTGGGATTTAACTATACACTTACTGTAATATCTCTGCATTTTAAGAAGGGTTTTCTTTTTCTTTTTTCTTGTTTTAAGAATATTTTAAGTGGTTGATACGGCTTTAATTTCTACGTTCATAAATTGAATGGAAGTTGATGTTGCTGGAAATGAAATTGTGCATTTGAATCAAATTTGAATAGTTGGGTAATAAGTTAATAACTAATATGTTTAAAATGCCCAAAAGCCTAAAACCATTTTGGGATTCCCAGTTTGTCCCGAAATCCTGAAACTATTTTGGGATTCCCGAAAATTTGGTTTGAGATCAGTATTAAAATTGGGATTCCCGAAAATTTTGATTTGAAAATCGAGACAAGAGTTTCGGTATGAGATCCCATACCAAACCGCCCCTAGCAATATCCATTAGCAAGGGGAAGATATTTTTGTGGATCTCGAAAGCGCAAAAATAACCTCAAATTTTAATTATTATTTTTCTGCCATATTTTGGATTCATATATTTTTGTATATATTTATTTGTGCATGCAAATTGGAGAAACAGAAGTTGAATACTCAAAGCAACAGATCGTGTCGTAAGCTTCTGGCTTTCTCAGAGAATTTCCAACTGTGCAACACATGCATGCGTTTTCCACACGGTAATATACGTACGTACTAGATATATAATTTTTTTGGTGCCATTTAACGCAGTAATTAATCAAATTGATTAGAGTGTAAAAACATAACAATTTGCATATGACAAACAAACTTTCTTTTAACAATTATACGTGTGTGTGTATATATTAATTGATGCTGATACGTATAACTTCAAATGTTTTAGAAATTGTCAATGATATATATACTAGCAATTTTACACATATTATGCATGAGTTTATTAACATGTTAAAGATAAAATTCACAAAGAGAGAAAATATAACTAGTTGCTAAAGTTTTTTTTTTTATGACGACCTTCGAATGATTTTTCATTGCCAAAGAGGTTCTTCATATTTTTAGCAACTGCTTCTAGATAATTATTTTGTCAAGTTTATTTTATTTGAGAGAAAAACGTAAAAGAGAAAAGGACAATTGATATGGTTATCTAGCTGGCAGGCTATGAAAAATAGTAAATTATTTTGTGTTTAATTTACTATGTTGCCCATAGCTTTTACTTTGGTTATTATTTTTAGTTTGTTGATAAGGTTAATTTGACCCATTACTTTTATTTTGATTATTTTTTTTAGTGTGTTGATAAGGTTAATTTGATTTTTTCACAATCTTTTGATTGACAAAAATAATTATATTTATAGATGGTTTTTACCACCTCTCTAATAGAAGTAAGGCCCAACACATGTAGGTCTCATCTCTATTAGAGATGTGACACAGATATGGTATGAAAAATGTGGTATGAGTAGCATTTTTGCGTATAAAAGTTTCAACATAAAGTAACAATGGAAAGGATAAGGTGAGAATATATGTGAAAGTAAAGTCTCACAATGGTGAGCGATCAAACCATGAAAGGGCTTATAAGGAGTTGAGCTACTCTTATATTAACAATTGCTTTATGAATAAAGCATTCCGCATATTCCAAATTGATTTTATGAAGAAGGATGAGGTTGTACCATAAAACCAATTGGTAATATGGGGAGCAACCCAACTCCTTATTAGCTCTTGCATGCTTGGTCCCTTACCGATGTGGGAGTTTGTTCTTATATTCTCACACATCCACTCACGTGTGAGAAATTTTCTAGTCTAACATGTGGATAACAAAATTGGGTAGTGTGAAGTACGTGTGGCCATTTGGCATTACACGTGGGTCAACCTGGCTCTGATACCAGAAGAAAGTTGAGGTTCCATCAAAAAACCAATTGGCAATATGAGGAGTAGCCTATCAAAGCCCTTGCATGGTTTGGTCCCTCACTGACGTAGGACTTTGTTCTCACATTCTCACACGCCCCCTCACGTGTGGCGATTTTTCTAGCCTAACACGTGGACAACCCAAATTGAGTAACGTGGAGCACGTGGGGCAACCTGACTTTGATACTAGAAGAAAGTGGGGCTCCACCATAAAATCAATTGGCAATATAGGGAATAGTCCAACTCGTTATAAGTTGCAAAGTTCTAAAAGATGCTAGCCACTAGTCGGATGGCAGGCTGGGCCTAGCGTCTAGGTGGCTAGATGGGGCCTATGCAGATTTAAGTGAATTTATTATGTATCGTATAATATGTGTCTATTTATACTTAAAAAAACATACATAACTGTATTGAGATACATAAATTACAAAATAAAATAACGTATAGATTATAAAAAATTAGAACATATGAAAAACATAGGGAACAAGTATATAATGAGTGTTCATCCAAGTATTCAAAAAGTCTCTTACACTTTATTGAACAAAATGAAATGTAAAATGAAAGTTATTGACTTTTTGTATAAGTGAGAATCGCAACTTAGATGGGTCTAGGCGGTCTAGGCATGTGCTTATATGGGCCCTTACGTAGGTCTTGGTGCTCTTTCTTAATTTTCATACCCCTAGGGACTATCGGGGTTGTAACCAACCGCCTAGCACCCTAGGCGATGCTAGATGGAGATTTTTAGAACAATGTTTGTATGCTTTGGTCCCTCACCAATATGAAACTTTGTCCTCACATTCTCACAATGCACACATACACATCATCGAGATATACTTCTAGCTCAACAAGGTAACGATACCTGATCATGTCATTTAAGTGGCATATATATATGGGGATCTGTGACACCACTTTTTTTACACAACTTTTGGCACACGTTTTTGTGAGACCCACTCAGTAATGTATTTTAACGATATAAACAGTCTTTCTTTTAGAGCATCATTCATAGATACTCCTTGCAAAAAATTAGACAAGTTCAAAACCATTAAGATATTCATTTGTAGTAAAGAATATGGGCATATGCAGTTTTACAAAGAAAATGTAAACCTTAATCAATGGTTATATGGTTTCAGATTTGGATGATTTTTGGTAGAGATGATCTTTGAGGAAAGACCTAAAAGATATACAGTTCGGGTCGTTGAAATACATTACAAAGTGAGCTCCACAAAAATATGTATAAAAAAATTAGCGTCATAGATTCGTGCGGCATGCATTAGGTTCTATTTTTGAGTCGAGAGTCCTAATTAAGAATAAAAAAAATTAATTCGGAACAAAGTTCAAATACCTTTAAAGTGATAAATGTTATGGAACCTTGTTGTGATTGCGGACTTTGAGTCTCCGAACATCTAATGCTTAGTTTTCGAACACTCATTCGATGCCCGCAATCGAACCATACTCTATATGTGTATATTAATTTGTACATAAACAACATACATATATATAGTCATTTCAATAATTTGTTTCTGAAAAAAATATCTCTATTAGCTAACTTGCGCACATGTTTCTGGATACAATTTTCGACAAAATAATTTTGGTTCAAGATATCTTATAATATTATGCTTACGTAGGAGGGTATGTGTATATGTTTGCTGATGCATAGAAAATTAAAAAAAAAAATTAATGAAAAGTGTTTGAAAATTTTGAGTTTTAATGATAAGGACAAAATAAAGTATAAAGTGAATAGTACCATGATTGACTTTTTGTGTAAAAATATAATTTTTCGTTAAAGTGAATAATAATGAGAATTTTTCGTTAAAATTCTCAAAATTTTATATACAAATTTTATTCTACACAAAGCCCAACCAATTAAAAGCCATGCAGGCAAATAAGTATGTATCATGGATAACAATATGCATGCTTAAATATATTAATTAAACGAGCCAAGGTTAAATGCTTTCTACTAATGTTGATACTACAGTAATATTGCTGGGAAAAAAATATTTGGTCTCCCTCTATAAAAACCCTAGCTACCCATTATCTCTTATTATCTTGCCTAACTGCCTCTCTCTCTCTCTCTCTCTCTCTCTCTCTCTCCCCCAGAAACGCACAAACACAAAAACAAAATGGATAAAAAACCATGCAATAGTTCATCCCATGATGTTGAAGTGAGAAAAGGGCCATGGACCATGGAAGAAGATTTGATTCTCATCAACTATATTGCAAATCATGGTGAAGGTGTATGGAACTCCCTAGCCAAATCTGCTGGTAATTAACATGTTTGATCCCTATGTGTATATTTCAAACCCTAGATACAACAATTTCTTATTTTAGAACTACATGTCCTCATATTATAAAGATGTCACTAGATAGGTGTATATTATGTTACTAGGTCTCAAACGTACTGGGAAGAGCTGCCGGCTCCGGTGGCTGAATTATCTGCGGCCTGATGTTCGGAGAGGCAACATCACACCTGAGGAACAACTTCTGATTATGGAACTGCATGCAAAGTGGGGTAACAGGTGATCATCACTTGCTATTTTTATTCATACAATCCAAATATACATATAAAATCTTAACGTACGTAAGTACATAAGTATGCTGATAGTTTAACGACAAGGACATATACATATGATTTGATGAGTTGCGAGTCTTATGACCAACTATTCTACTTCTCCTCGTCATCTTTTTAATTTGGAGAACCAAATAGGTTTCTTCGTTTTGATTCATAGAGCTTTGATCACACTCTATGTCTCTGTTCCTTTTTTTTTCTTTTCGGTTGCAATATTAGAGGGTTTCGAATCCTAGATGTAACCTACTCTTACTCTCTTCACCAAATCATTGCAGTGGAATTATCCTCCAACTAGTGTAAATATATACCAGTTGATTGTTAGATCTGTGTCAAGGCGCAACATCAAACATTGCTTACAGTCCGTTTGAATTCTCCATGATAATTTTAGATATCTCCAGGCTAGCAAATAAACTGAGAAGGACAAGTAATTGATCATATTTTCTCTTCTTTTTTTATTTTATTAAAAAAATAAAATAGAAATGTGGTACTTATCCATTATTGGTGTACCGTCTTCAACATGTCGTTGATTGAGTGGGTTTCCATGTATTGGAACCCAACAAATCAACAAAGCTCTCCACACGTACGTGTTTGCAGGACAACTGTGTAGCATAGCTTCTATATATATATGTATGCATTTGGAAAATACTTTAAAACCCGAATTTCATTTTTAGAAATAAAAATGGAGAGCCTAATTCTCTTGTATTGGACGGACCAATGAAATTGTGGGGGCAAAACCATGTTAAAAAAAAGTTTTTTTTCTTAAATAAAAATATTCCCCCTCTTGTGACTTGTTCAATATCGAGATGAATTGACATGAAAAAATCATTGAGGTGAAATGACCCAAAAAATGTCTCGATAACCCATTTGGGATTTAACCCCCTGGTGAGGACAGATGACGTGATGAGTAGAACTGTACAAGTAGGCCAGAGATTCAGAGTTCAAAACTCTCCTCTGTGACAAAAAAAAAATTTATATCAAGATGAATTGTTTTGATATGAAAAGACAAACGAGCTGTTAAACTTGATAATAAAGTTAAAAATAATTTGAATGTTCTTCTGTATTATGAATAAATCAAAATCATTATATGATAAAGTTCAAGGATTTGGAAACTGTTTGTCTATGTGGAAAGAAAAGTCGATTAAGATTCTGTCTCGTTCAATTCTCATTTCCTTTCATCCCATCTTCTTACATTTTTCTCTGTTTTTTTCTTTTTATAAAAAAATTCAACACAAGATATTTACGTGGCTTAATTGTAATCGTACAAGTGGGAGGGAAGAAAAGGGAGGGGAAATAGAAGGGGAGAGAATCATACTCAAAGAAAATACCTTAAACTAGAGATGTGGTGGTGGCGGTGGTGGAGGACTTGACTTGTGATACATTGAAAGGAATGCAGTGTGAACTCGAACCAAAAAAGTATTTGGAGGAATAAAAACCTTCCATTTATAGGTAAACCCCAGTCAGTTTCTCACATGCCAACCCTAGTTACCTAGCTTTCATTCTGAAGAAGAGGACAAAACTTCTGCTTTGGTTGAAGCGGACGCGAACCATACTGTTTTGGCTGCTTAGGGCAACCGCTGGGCTCCTCCACCCTTTTATATTTCTGGTCCTACTACTAATATGCATGGAGGCAGCGCTCGCAACAAGAGCTTTCTGCTAAGAAATTAATCATAATTTGACTGCTAATCAAAGAGTTAAAAAAATTTCAAATAATAGTTACTAATTCTATAAGCATGGCTAGGTAGGACAGTAAATTAGTTATGCTAAAATATATAGAGTGATTATATATATTTGTATATCGATCAATATATGTTAACGTACGTTAAACGGAATAATACTGTGTGGAAGAATTTTTCTCCTATATTTGGCCCAGTTTTCTAATGGGAGTATTTTTTTTTTTTCGACCCCTTCGCCTGATAAATATATTTATGGATAAAAGTATATTTTTATGGACCAAAGGGAACCTTATATTTATATTTATATATATATATATATGTATATATAAGTATATAAGTATGATACTATCCATAAGAAAGAATAATGGGATTAGATGATGATTATATCATTCAGAATACCTTATATACAAAGATTCTGAGCTTTCCCTTTGTAGCTCAAGGAATAAGTAGTGGGGGGTTGAACATGGAAACTTGAAGATCGAAGGAACTGGAGGAGTTTGCAAGATCTGTGTGTGTGTGTATATATAATATATGCATATACACGTATGGAAAGTAAATGATTTTGTGTTTTTCTAGATGACGAAGTTTTTGTGTATCTTGGTCTGCCTTATATAAATAAGAGGAGTCCAGCAGGGACTTGTAGGACTTGCATTCTCGCCCATAGAACATGCATGACTTGGAATTTTTACTAATACTTAATTGCAGATAAGTTTTCTTTTAAGTAATATATATATATATCCACACAAAACACCACCATGATCGAGTTGCAGGTAATAATTTATGGTTAGGGTTTATTGTGTTAATTGATTATGTTTATAGCAGCTTTTCTCATGTTGTTCTAGTTAGTGTGCTTTCTAATAGGAGATTTAAGCTTAATTAAGACAGCTTTTCCTTCTGGGATTGTTTAGTTAGCAACTACTATAGCAGTACAAGTACCTGTCCAATCATTTATTGGGGTAGCTAGCTTTAACTTTGGCACGTTGTAATTTTTATCTTTGACAGTTTGTTGCAATATTCAGGTGGTCGAAAATCGCAAAACATCTACCGGGAAGGACCGATAACGAAATCAAGAACTATTGGAGGACTAGAATTCAGAAACATATTAAGCAAGCTGAGAATATTGCACCAGGACAAAGCTCTGAGGTGAATGATCAAGCTAGCACAAGTCAAGTGTCCATCTCTAACACTGTGGACACGATGGATATTTCACACTGCGCACCAACATACCAAGCAAATATGGATGCTTATCCTCCTCCTTTACCTGCTGATCAATCTAATGAAAACTATTGGAGCATGGAGGATCTCTGGTCTCTGCAATTGCTAAATGGAGAGTAATTAAACAACCGATGTCATATATTATGATCCAAATTCTAAATTTGGATCATTAATTATAGATATTGGATCATTATTTATTAGGTTTGTCCATATGAAAACATAGTATATATATACATATATATGTTTTTTTTTCTTAAATATGTATACTATATATAAAATATAATATATGGTTTTTATATATACGTAATTCTAATAAGTTTGTAATAGGAAATTAATCTTTTTCATTTCCTCTTCTCTACATGGCATAAACGAGAGTACTGGGAATATACATATATATGTGTACCTTATTCTCATTTTTTTTAAATGACAATGGCCATTTAACACAAGTTGCACGGAATGAGGTGGAAAAAAAGAATATCGGTGGCTAAATGAGGCAGTAAAAATTGCATATCAGTAGCTAATAATAGGTTACTATCCATTGAGATGTTTCACTCGTCTTATCATGTGCAACTAATGTCAGTGATTAGTGTCAGAGGTTTTGTAGTCTACGGACTGAATACTGTTACCGATGATAGAGACTTATAAACTTGTGTTGATTGTACTTATTTACTAATAAGCTTTATTATTTACTTGAGTTGATCACACGGCTTTTATTTAGGCTGAGTTTGCACATGAAAATTGGAAGTGGTGACGACTATGAAGATTCGAAGAAAGGATGAAGATACGTATACACATACAGCCATGATACGATTGATACAGCAAAAGAACCGCTGGGAAATCGACACTTCGAAAGCTAATATAGCTACTCTTGTCAGATTCCGTCTCAGCTTTCCAAAGTTGTGCATGGCCATGCAAAACTGATGTTCGACGTGAGCCTAACTTGCACCCACTGCAAGCAAGTTTTCACATGCCCCTTAATAATTTCCATATTTTATTGTCCCTACAAATACTTCTAATTTCTCAAATATTTATGGTATCTACTAGTCCACTGTGCTACCACATGGCAATTCTCATCACACATATATTTTATAATTAATATATAGTAATTATTCTGTTTTTATTTATTTATTATTTGGTTTTTGTTGAAGAAATACAAATTACGTAAACTGTTTGAAATATTAGTATATATAGTCTTGAATCTTGATTCATAGTTTGCTTTCTTTATATATAATTATGTTCAAGATCTAAATCAATAATCTGGTTTCTTTAGTTTTTTTTTCAGTGAACATGGTTAGGTTTCATCATTATTAATTATTATCATTTTTTAAATATTTTGATGATTTTAATTAAGGAACTATAAGCATGTACATATATGTTCTATTCTTTTTTTTTGTGGATATTTTGGTAGCTTTATATGATTAGTCGACGTGCTTCTTCAGGGGAGATCGTATTAGTACGACATTAGTCTAATCCATTCTTTAATTAACAATTTTTATGTTTTGTGCCTTTCTGGGACCGTATTAATGCGATATTAGTTTAATCCGTTCTTTAACTAATTAACAGATTTTATGTTGTGTGCCTTTCAATAACAGTTGAGTTATCAGAAACAAAACAAAACTAGGACGTCATGGATTGCGTAGGACGAGAATTTTAACCAACCTTAAACTTTTGCATCCAACCCTTACTGACTTATTCAAAGAAATAGCTCAGAAAAGAGCCTCAATGGCCCATTTCTTCGACTTTGCGTTGCCGAATATGGCAAATATAATCGACGACATCATGTCTTTGGTTGTAGCAAAAGGTCATAGGAAAAAGAACTTCATCTCTCAGCCATTCATTTTTATCATCACATGTTTTATGTGCACAATTGGAATTGGTTGCAAAGCACAAATAATAAAGATCACGTGGGAGATGGGAAAAATTCACATGTTGGGTCGGCCACGAATGTAGAAAAAATAGACATGGGTGATTGGTTTCATGTTGAAAACAAAATAGCCTTGCTAGCCTGGTCCCCGAAATCATAATCTAGTTTTTGTTAATTAATTAACTAATGGGCCTTTTTGGGGTTCACTAGAACTTCTCTAATCCAAAAATGGTTTCAATTAAAATGCTATTTGATTATCGATGGCCTGGGTCAAGGTTATGAAATTAGTGTATATAATGGATTTGGATGTTGATGAGCCCAAAAACTAGACTACAACATTTCTGATTTGTGAATTATGAAATAATGAAGTTGTCATGACACTCCAGAATATGTTGTTCAAGTGCAATTCTCTCTAAATTTTATAAAGTATATGAAATAATTGAAAGTTAATGGTGGCCGACAATGTTTGTGAATTTTGGAGCGATGAATATAGAATTATAAAACATGTCATGATGAACTCGTTCCAGTGCAGTTTCTCACTAAATTTTTTGAAGACAATGTGTAATCTGACATTTTTAGAGCTCCAAAAACAGCTCGAATGTGAAATGGTTTAATGAAAATCAGTGGTGCTGACAACGGATATAGATGCATGCATTAGAAAAGTATGTGATTCCATGTTGAACACTAGTGAACATGTGAGGGAGGGATGATGAAGTTGCAAAGCCCAAAATAGACTACAATTTTGTGATTTGTGGAGTGATTACGTTGTTATGGTACTAAGAAAAATTGCCGTAATGCACACGTTCAAATTGCCGTAATGCACACGTTCATTACGTTCAAGTGAAATTTCTCTCTAAATTTTGATATAATACAGTGTAATATGATATTTTTAACAACAATTTCGGCGTTAAATGGTAATGAAAGTTAGTGGTGTCGACAATGAATATGGATGTCATGATTAAAAAAGTTATGTGATCCCATGATGATCACTCGTGAACATGTGAGGGATGGATGATGACAAATCGTATGAAATTGGATGAAAGTGAAAGTACTTGTTCATCAAGGAAAGAAGGTCGACATTGAATACGTAATGAAAATATATGCAACCGGGATGTTGCCCCAATTGGAGGTGAACTTTCGTTTTTCTATTAATTTCACGTGAAACAACCAATCCTCCTAATTTATTTCTTATATCACGTACAAGGAAATATTGAACTACCGACATCATTAAAATGTTATATTGTCAGATTATTAATCTGAACTATGACTATTAAGATTGGTCTGAAACTTTGTCTTGCCAAATAATTTTTAAAACGTTATTTGTCAGATTATTAATCTTAACCATGACCATTAAGATTGGCCTGAAACTTTATCTTGCCAAATAAATTGCCGATTCAAAATCTAAATTGTGAAGTTGTGAACAAATACAATATTGCCTTAATTCACAGTCTTGCAACATTATAAATCACATATTTATAGTAAAGAAATAGGTTCACATAAGTGAGATCATCTTAACCATTTTAGTGATAGTTAATAAATTTAATACCTTATTGTTACCGTCGAATAACTTTATCAATTTGACTTTGATAAATCTATATTGGATTAAACTATCAATGATTAATAAAAAAGAAAAAAAAAAGAAGAAGACTGATGTAAGGAAAGATTGAAGAAGACCTAGGTTGTTATTTTTTCATATTTCATATTGTAAAATAAGTAATTAAAACTTATTTCAAACGATGTTTACCAAGACAATTGGACACCAACTAGAGGACCCATTAAAAACGTGACCCATGCTTGAAAAATTTGTCGAACTAGTTCAATTTCCATTGTTTTCCTTCTCATCCCGCATATCAAACCCATTTGAATGGAAAGAATTATTATTATTTTTTTTTATAAAATGATATTCATCCACTTTTTTGCCTTTTAATTTTTTTTTATATCTCTTTCGATTGGAAGACTTAAAATAAACAAGAGAAAAATAAGGTGTTAAATTCAAACAAAAAAAAAGTAATGTGTTGAAATTACTTTATAATATTTAACTGGATTTGGGTGATCCATTTTAATGGCCCACGGGATACAGCTGGACTCTGGTTTGGAGGTATAAAATGGACAAGATACAAGGCCCATAGCTAAAGTATGGCAACTTCTTGTTTGCTTGGAATGTACTTGGGCCAGGTTTGACCTCAGGTATTTGGTTTTTTTTTCCTTTTTTTGTGTATTTATTTTGGAATTTTATACCGTGTATGATGTTTCCATTTTTTATTTTTTGGTTTTTTAAACAAACGATATTATCTATACTAAAAGAGTGGGCGAGTAGGTCTCACATTGGACTAGCAATAATATGGTTCAAATTTGCCTTTGACAAGAATCGAACCTAAGATCTCTTACTTACAAGGATAAAAAATAGATTTTTATCTTTATGTTTTCTGAATTCATTAGTTTGGTTTTTTACGTTCTAAATTCATATATTTTGTTCCTCATTTATTGGTTTAGTCATCACTATTGTCCCAGCCGTCTATCTCTGTTAAAACAACACTTTGTGTGTTGATGTGACGACCATATGAGGCCAACCCAACCAATTAAGTGTTGCCAAGTGCATTAATAAAAAAAATCGAGTAGAAGTAAAAGTTTCATGGAGACAAGATGTTATCCACTCCTCAACATAGGGGTGGGCAAACGGGTCTTGCACCCGCGGGTAGGGGCGGATCCAAAACTTATAAATACAAAACAGGGCAGGGCGAGCCGAGTCCTTGTAAATAACGGGGCAGGTCGGTTCTAAAAAATTGGAGAAAACGGGCCCCCAGCCCGAACCGTTCATTGCCTACCTAAAGAATAACCCTCTATTAGTCTATCTCTTTACCCACCCATTCACTCAATTATCAAACTTTCCCTCTCACCCTCGATATCTTCGACACCACTTCGAGCCAGCCACCATCACTATTGTCCTTGCTATCTCCCTTCACCTTCGATCTCTCTGACACCACTTTGAGCCTACAACCATCACCATCGCCCTCGCGGTCTTGACCAACCAGTAGAGCAACGCGCGCGCGAAAGATAAAGCAACTACAGAGATCGAGGGGCACCCACACCGTGATCTCTCCTCGGTTCGCCTCCCCACCCTCGCTCCAACCACATCGCTGCGCGCCCTTCCATGGCCTCCGCAACAGCTCGTAGCTCAGCTCGTATAGCAGTTGTCGACGACTTCGCAAGTCTCTCTCTCTTTCTCTCCCTCTCTCTCTCCCTCCTTCCCTCTGTGAATTTTTGAAACCGTCGCGGGTTGATTGAATTAAATTTCGTATTTATATTCTCTAAATTTTCAATTGTTTTGTTTTGGGTTTGCGAAGCATGATCAGTGGAATTTAGGGTTTCTAATTTAGGAATTTTGTAGGTTTCTGATTTTGTTTGGATTCATCAACTGATGTAATTTGTAATGGTGAAGGTGGAAGTCTTGGATTTCTGAGGAAGACGATGTCTCTGGTTCGATTTGTGCGTAAGGGTCAGCGAGAAATGCTTGAAGACGACGTTTCTGGTTCGATTTGTGAGGACGACAATATCTCTGGTTCTCAGAGGCATTCAGTTTTATTTTATTTTTTGATGAATTCAAAATTGTATTTGAAGTGCTTGATGGAAGTGGTGGGGGATCTGCAGAGTTGTGAATGTTAGGGTTAGGGTTTTGCCCTCCAAAAGGGTCACGAATAGGTTGTAGGTGTTAGATTTGGCGATGGTGGATACTAGGAGTCTGGATACTAAAAATTAGATTAAAAAAAATTGTACCCGTTGGACCTGTAGGAACCGGTTCTCAGTTTTAAAATAGTAAGATCCACCCCGACTCGGTCGGTTGTATTTTCAAGCGGGTCTGGTCCAGTCCCTTCAATTTTGGGCCCAGCTCGTGCCCACCCCTACCTCGACATATTGTTCTTTGTAATGCCATACATAAAAACAAAGCGAAAAATTTCAAATACTTAACCTTGAGGTTTTTTTTTCACTATTCCAAATAATAAGTAAATGTATAACATTGAAATGTTTCAAAAAAGCTATATGAATAATTGATTCCAACTTAAAACTGTAAAACGTAAATCGTGTTACTAATGATGAAATTGGAGTTTCACTATAAAACCAATTGGCAATATGGGGCCGATTTTCAAACTTAACACGTGGACAACACAACAGGGTGACATGGAGTGCGTGTGGCCGTTGGGCTTTACACGTGATATGGGGCCGATTTTCAAGCTTAACACGTGGACAACACAACAAGGTGATGTGGAGTCTGTTTGGCCGTTGGGCTTCACACGTGGTATGAGACCGATTTTCAAGCTTAACATGTGGACAACACAACGCGTGGACAACACAATAGGGTGAAGTAGAGCGCGTGTGGCCATTGGGCTTCACGCGTGAGACAACCTGCTTTGATATCATGATGAAATTGGAGTTCCATTATAAAATCAATTGGCAATATGAGAAGTAGCCCAAAACCATATAAGCACATAACAAATTTGTCCCTTCACCGATGTGGGATAACTCTCAACAACTAATACTCGTAACATTTTGAAGAACAAACAATCTCAAAATGCAAGAACCAAAATGTTGGAGAGAGGGAGAGGATAAGTTCAAAGAAGAGAACGTGTGGCAGAAACACTCAACAATCTAATCCACCATTCCTTCCATCCAACCTCATCTTACTCAATCTTCTTCACAATTTCCCAGTAACAACAAACTCTTTATATTATCCACCACCACATGGCATGACACCGAAGTCTCCACGTGTCACCACATCACTGGCTGACCAGACCCAGAAAAACAAAAGAAAGGACACGATCAAACTGGGGGTCCCACAGTAAGCCTCATCCAACGGTAGATATAGTCGTAAAAGGGGGCAGCCTCTTCCTCTCTCTTAAACGATCTCCTCCCTGACATCACATTCAACTCTGTTCATCTTTCTTGGGAGAGCATTTCTTCAAAGTAAAAGCTCTCCCAACCAGAAATTCAATCTCTTCCAATTAATTTTCCACACACCAGAAAAAAGAAAGAAAAAGAGGGAGGAGGGAGGGGCAAGAGAGAAATTAAGGGGAGATGGGAAGGGCATTTGTGTCTGTGATTCTTGGAGGAGGGGTGGCTGCTGGGTATGCTGCTCTTGAATTCACCAAGAGAGGCATCTCCCATGGTGAACTCTGCATCATCTCTGAAGAATCAGTGAGTTTTCTTTTCCTCCCTCCATTTTTTCTTCATGTTTTCAATTGTTCATAGCTCATAATTCTACGTCTGATACATATAATAATATATATATATATATATATATATATGTATATATGGGTGTGTGTGTGTGTGTGTGTGTGTGCAATTTCTAAGCTTTAGCTATGTATTTTGAGGAGAAAACAGGAAAAGAAACATGATTTCTTATCTAATTTCAAATTCTGGAATTTGGGTTTGTGTTGAAATGTTGTTTAGCGTGTGAGGATGTGGAGAGTTGTCCTGCAACGGAAAATTGAGCAACCTTGCATATCCAATTGGTTTTTGCGATTGGAACCCCAACTTTCTTCGTATCGAATTGTATTAGCTGATTGGATTGAACAATGTGGACCGTTGGACCTATGAACACTCTTACACACACGATATATACTCGTAGTGTTCAGAATCTATTGCAAATTCTTGCTTTGCATAACTTTTCAAACAAAACAGTGCAATGTTTTTAGCTAAATTTTTCGAAGTTGTTTTAAGGGAAGAGGGAAGATGGTGTATGTATCGTAGAGATTTAATCGAACTTATGAACTCCTTATAAGCTTCAAAACAATGTCAGGTATAGCAAAACCAGAATGAATAAGGTTTATGTCGATACATGTAACCACCATCATCATATTCTTTTGTTGATTTGATTTTGTAACGCAAGGGACAATTCCATGATCGGGAATTCAAGGGTTGCGCTTATATCTTTTTCAGGTTCCACCTTATGAGAGACCTGCTTTAAGCAAAGGCTTTCTACTTCCAGAAGGTATAAAACATCTTCAACTGCACCAACATGAGAGCCTACTGATTACACAGAAAATATTTTCAATCTCCTGAGTAATCCGAATGCAATATTTTCCAGCTTACTTTCAACTATCTGTATCTGAGACACTGAATCAGTTTTCTACTGATTGGTCTCCGGATGACTCAATTATATTAAAAAAGAGCAGAAGGACATCCTTATTCCTTCAAACTCATTTTCTTCACATCTATCTTCAATTCTGCATTGAATTTATTCTTTTCTTCAATTCCGCATTGAATTAATTTGCAAATTGTGTTCATGTGCAGCGCCTGCACGCCTTCCATCATTTCACACTTGTGTTGGTGCCAATGAGGAAAGGTTAACTGCAAAGTGGTATAAGGAGCACGGTAAGTTTCTATGACGTCTTGCTTCTTTAACATTATATGTTAATAGGAATTCTAGGGGTTGACATGTTGTTGTTAGAATATTTGTGATGCTTATGTGCTATAAAGTCACTAAACTGTGGTGCTTTATAATTGAAATCGAAGTAGATAAACTGAATAATTGTTTTTATCTTCTTCTTTATAGGGGTCGAATTAGTACTTGGAACTCGAGTCAAGTCTGTTGATGTGAGACGCAAGACACTACTGACGGGATCTGGGGAGACTATAAGTTACAAAATTCTCATTATTGCAACAGGTGCTCGGGTATTGAAACTGATCTTATTTTACTTCTTGCTTTTCCTCCTGTATATGTTCTGTCAGTGCAAAAAGTAGTACAATGGAAACACTCAATTAAAATCTAAGCAGTATTGATGTACCACGAAATCAAGTAAAGGAGTATCAGTACCGGATTGAAGAATTAAAATTTTGTAGTAGACCTACAATGTGCTAATTAACTTTTCTACATCCGAGTTAATGTGGTTGCATTGGACATTATTTTTCAGAATATAGAATGTTACCGGTTTAAGGGTTATTTTCGAAGGATAGAATGCTAAGGAAAATTCATTTTCCTCATTTAATGGATATGTGTTTGTGTGTTGAAAATAGGCACTGAAGCTGGAAGAATTTGGAGTCAAAGGATCAGATTCTGAAAATGTGTGTTATTTGCGAGATTTGGCTGATGCCAATAGACTTGTCAACTTGATGGAATCTTCGTCTGGCGGGAATGCTATTGTCATTGGTGGTGGCTACATTGGAATGGAGTGTGCTGCATCATTGGTGATCAGTAGGATGAATGTAACGATGGTTTTTCCAGAAGAACATTGCAGTAAGTACTTTTATTCTGATGCAGAGCAAACATATTCGCATCTTTTTTCTGTGTATGTTTGGGGCATCTGTTTGATTTGTGGTGAGAGAGTTCTGGTAAGCAAATGGATCAATGCGTTTGTTTTTTGCAGTGGCCCGATTATTCACACCCAAGATCGCAAGCTTTTATGAAGAATTTTACAAATCCAAAGGAGTGAAGTTTGTTAAAGGAACCATTTTGTCCTCGTTTGACATTGACTCAGATGGGAAGGTAAATGTTAAAATTCTTTTAGAATAACATATGAACTTGGAGTGGTTATTGACTGCAAATGTCCTCATGTTCAGGGCATGATAATATTGAGATGCTTTCGTCGAAACAAATTCTGTACTTTCTTAAATAGAGAAACATTGGTTCCATGTGTATAAGATACATTTTCTTTGAATTCGATGTCGCGATTGAGGTGCTAAGTTTTTCTGCTCAATTCTTGTACAGGTGACTGCTGTTAATCTTAGAGATGGAAGTAGTCTTCCGGCAGACATGGTGGTTGTGGGAATAGGAATCCGTCCAAACACGAGCCTGTTTGAAGGTCAACTTACACTGGAGAAAGGTGGGATCAAAGTGAATGGAAAGATGCAGTCAAGTAATAGCTCAGTCTATGCAGTGGGAGATGTTGCCGCATTTCCAGTCAAAGCATTTGGCGAGTCCCGAAGGCTTGAACACGTTGATTCAGCGAGAAAATCCGCAAGACATGCTGTTACTGCAATCATGGAACGGCACCAAGTTGATGAATTCGACTACCTACCATTCTTTTACTCGAGAGTCTTCACCCTGTCATGGCAGTTTTACGGGGACAATGTAGGAGACGTAGTCCATTTCGGAGACTTCTCAGGAGGCACGTTCGGGGCTTATTGGGTAAGAAAAGGTCAACTTGTCGGGTCTTTTCTCGAAGGCGGAACCAAGGAAGAGTACGAAGCCATAGCCAAGGCCACCAAGCTGAAGCCAGAAGTTGAGGACCTAGAGGAGTTGGAAAGGCAGGGTTTACGTTTTGCAGTGACTGTTAGCCAGAAACCACCGCCATCGTCGCCACCGCCTCGTGATGTTATCAGTTCTGGCATTGTTCTGGAGAGGCCAATATACGCTTTTCATGCAACCGCCGGCGTTGTTGTGGCTGCATCGATAGCAGCGTTCGCGTATTGGTACGGAAGGAAGCGCCGGAGGTAGTGAGCAAATGCTTTGGGGGGATGTATTATAAGTTATAACCGTGTTGTTGTGTGGCATTGATAGGTGTAGAGATGGAGAGATGCTTCAAATATTTGATCGTATTTATTGACGAAGCAAAACTGTAGTTGAAAATAATTAATGAAATACAAAGAATTATATATTTTCATAAATTTGCGTGTTGATATTTTCACCCATATTGCTTTTAAATACTGCTAACATGTGTGATCTTGAATCAACAAAGCTTCGCTTTGTGAGGGTCGGAAGAGGAGCGTTTATCGTGCCTAATGAATCCAATTTCTTCTCAATTTTTGTCTTTCTCGTTTCAAGTGCTTCAACATATGTTTTCTTTTATTACAAACTGTAAGACCAATCGTAGGTTTTTTTTTTAGACAAAGCAGTATATTTTTAGTACAATGATATATTTTACACTAAATATAACCAATTAGCCTAACCGGGTTGTACTTCAACATAACCTCATATGTTCTCCCCGTTGCTAGTGAAAGGAATTGGTAAGAAACCAATTTAGACCATACAGATAAGGTCTTGAATAGAAAAAACTTGGGGTGTGTGGATAATTACTTCTCACACACCCCTTGTTAATTTTTGTCTGTTGATCTTCTTCAATTCATTCTATCCGACAGTCGAATAGAAACAAAGTGAGAAAATAGTACAAGTGTCTGGATTCATTATTTCAACTAGTAAATAAATCATAAAACTAATTTAACAAGCGGGCATTTGGTCTAGTGGTATGATTCTCGCTTTGGGTGCGAGAGGTCCCGAGTTCGATTCTCGGAATGCCCCCTGCATGCTATTTTTGTTTTTCTTTTGTTTCATTTTTCCCCTTCAAAATGCTATTCAATACCTTTCGTGCCCCCGAAAAACGACAAAACCAGTGTCCAACTTGTACGAAATTTCTCGCAATTTACAAGGGTAAAATCGTCTACCAAATAAAACCCAGAAGCTACAACATTGCCCGTGGACATTTGAACTCCGCAATCCCTTATCCTATCTTCTTCGCACTCTCCATTTCTCTCCCCCACTCTCTCTCAGTCCTCAAAAGCTCCGCAACAATGGCTGCCACTCTCTCCACACTCACTCTGGGCACTCCCTCCTACCCCGCCACGCCCGCCGCCTCCTCCTTCCCCTCCCACTCCACCAAACCCACCCTCCAATTCCCCTTCAACCCCCAAACCCCTACCCTCACCCACCGCGCCGCCCACATCCGCCCCCTCGCCGCCGTCGAAGCCCCAGAAAAGATCGAGAAGCTCGGCACCGACATCTCCAGCCTCACCCTCGAGGAAGCCCGCATCCTCGTCGACTACCTCCAGGACAAGCTCGGCGTCTCCGCCGCCGCCCTCGCTCCAGCCGCCGCCGTGGCCGTGGCGCCGGGAGCGGGCGAGGGCCCTGCCGTCGTGGAGGAGAAGACGGAGTTCGATGTCGTCATCGAGGAGGTGCCGAGCAACGCGAGAATCGCGGTGATTAAGGCGGTGAGGGCGTTGACGAGCCTGGCGCTGAAGGAGGCGAAGGAGCTGATTGAGGGTTTGCCGAAGAAGTTCAGGGAAGGGATTTCGAAGGACGAGGCGGAGGAGGCGAAGAAGGAGCTGGAAGCCGCCGGGGCGAAGATTAACATTGTTTAATCATGAATTAGCGCTCTTAATTAATCGGGTTTGGGGGGTTTTGGCAAATGAGCTTTGTTTTTTGTGTACTTTTATTTGGATTTTTAGGTGTTTAGAGATATGTCATTGCTCTCTTGCTTCAATTTTCTCAATGCGTTTGGAAATTGGAATTTGTAATTTTAAGGTGAAAAAAAAAATATTTAATTGCTTTGCTTTATTGTAGTTTGATTTTTGTACAAATTATTGTGTCGGATTTTGTATCGATAATGTTGTTTGTAGGGTTATCGATAAGGCAGTGTAGATACCGAAATTTCAGGAAATTTTCGTGTTTACAAGCGGCCATAAGCGTTTTCATTTGCATGTTATCTACCAATGTTATCAGTGGTATATCGATAATGTTGATATTTGTATGTATCGGGAACAAGTCAATATGTGCTTATATTAACATGGTACCGGTGGTGAAGCCATAGCAGGCAGCTCAAGGAGATGAGGCCGCGCCTCCGGTCATGGGAAATCTCCATGACGAGCGAGGAATCTGCCCTTCTGAAACTGCATGGAAGGTGTTCGACGATATGCTTGAATGTGACTAAGAAATCTGAGCTAAGATTGGCTTGTAGGCGAGCTTACGCCATTGGAATTGTCGCTAGTCGCAGTGGAATTGGATGCAACGCAATCGGAATCGCAGACATTCGAAATCGAAATCGGACTCGCAGTCAGGCTCCCTTACTCCAATGTTTCGGTACATTACCATATATCGGAGCATTGCAATCTTTTGTAAAATTAGTGGTTGATAGTAGCAATGTTCTAAAAATTTCCGTCTAGCACTGCCTAGGCACCACCTAGGCACTAGGAGGTTGATCACCGTCCTGATTAATACCTAGGCATTTGAAAATTAAGAAATAGCGCCTAGATCTGCTGAGGCGCGTGCCTAACTCGCCTAGACCGGCCTAGACACCTGCCTAGGTTGCGATTTACTTAGATAGAAAATAGATAACTTTTCTTTTGTATTTTATTATTTCCAATAAATTGTAAGAGACTTACTGAACATTTAAATAAACACACATGATATGTTTGCTCCTCATGTTTTCATTATGTTTCAATACTTCATAATATATATGTTATTATATTTTCTAGTTTATAATGAAATTATATATATTTTAAGTATAATCATACACTTATTTATACGAAATACAATAGATTTACTTAAATCGGCCTAGTCCGCCCTCTAAGCGCTAGGCCGCAATCCGCCGCCTTCCTAGCGCCTAGCGTCTTTTAAAACCTTTGATAGTAGCATACTTTGCTTAGCTTAGAGATGGTAAATTTTGGCACATCTTGTTGGTAAATTTTTCCTTCTTGTCCTACTACAGTACTCATATATAATCCTTATTATCTTCCTACTCGTCTTGGTTATCAATGGGCAACTGATCACTACTTGGCACCCCGTCTACCATAATCATGCTTATGGATTAGACACTTTGTGAGATTCAAGGGTTGTATCTTGGAGTTGTAGGTAGTCGTTATAACTGGTACATAGGGAGGCGTTTACGGCTTTAAGACAGTGACAACATACCTCTATTGATATCACAGGTCAGATTATTCTTTACTTTTTTCTTTTTACTGCTTTGTTTATTGATATATGTGTTTGAGCATTTGAGTATTATCTAATTGATTGAATTTATTTGGTTTAAAAAAAATTGATTGAATTTACATGTGTATTATGATTATAATCTTTTATATTATCCTACACATCTTATCAGTAGCCAACATTAGTGTAGCTTTTTGTTTAGTCCAATTTCATTATGCAACTGGGTGTGCGCATTATTTCATCATCCATCTTCATGTACAAGTAGCAAGAGATTAACCTGCCCAAAAAGCCCATATTTCATTCTGTTATTAGTATTGGCATGTCGATCATTGCTTTGTTTTTTTTTTTTTTTAATTTCTTTTGGTCGAATCATTGCTAATTCATCCCAGACAAAGCAAAACTATGATTGCTAGCAGCCACCGTGATGGACTTGGAGTAGAACCTTATAGATCGCTACCAACGATGATTGTTGATAACAAGACTGGAAACTTAGTTAGGTGAAACATAAGACAAATTTTTTATCAACTAAGCAAACCCTCGTTGATAAACCATATATCTTTTGAATGTCAAGGAAATTAATAATTTTTTTGACAAATAACTTAATGTGTTTTTTTTTTATCATGTAACGCGTGTCATTGTATACATTACATGACAAAAAAAATGGGGAAAAGAAACAAAATTTGGTATAATGGTAGGTAGATGGCTGAAGTCAAATGACTCCGATGACCCAATCTATTAATTAATTTAATTGTGTAGCTTTTTAGTACTAATAAACACCTAAATGTCAAATCACAGCTGCATTTTACAGAAGTTGTTTTATTGATGATGGTCCAATGGATTGGCTGAATCCACGTGCGTGGATATTAAGCTAATGAACAAATAATAAGAAAATGAGAGATTTTCTCATGTACTCGCCCACTCAGAAAACAAAACGTTACATTAAGTGTAACTCTGTGATAATATAAAGACTCAAAAAGTTAAAACTCAAAAGTTGTTATTTTACGTTACCATTTAAAACTCAAAAGTTGTTATTTTACTTTTGAAAACTCAAACTTTACTTTACATTGCCTTGTTTACTTTAAATTCATTAAACATTCGCTAAATTTGCCTATCAGGCATTTAAGCTGTGTATGTGGCAGAACCACCACCCAATAAGATTATCCACTAGAAGGGGCCATATGTCCAAGATTACTAATTCTACTGTTTAGCTTCCTCTGCCTCGCCGTGTGCGAGCTTGTTGACGGATTTGAGGGAAGAGGATCCTCTCCGGATCCACTTTGTGGGGATCCTAAGAATCCCTACATCTTAGCCTCTAAGATCCCCACGTCTTAGCATTTCATTATACATCTTGCAGCTAATTTTTGTCAGATACTATTTGTTTTTAATTTTAAATAAAAAGTGAGATAGTTTATGATCGCACGATACACAATAAATAACTAAGATGCGTGAATTCTTAAGATACCTATAAAATGAATCCAAATGGTATCCAATTTCAAATTTGAGTCCATGAGCATACCGATGGCGTCTCGCCCTACCTCTTCCAGGCTACTTTTATCTTGCACTTTCAGTCATCTAGACATTTTTTTAAATGTTCGGAAAAAGGGAGCCTTTAGAGAGAAATTGTTTATCAGTTTGAAATTTTGAGTTGACTTCGGTGCATGTAGAAAGAGAATAGGGTAGAGATAGGGTCGAAGGAGTCCAATTTCACAAATAGCAAATCAATCTTAATGAGAGAGAGAGAGAGAAATGCTAGGTTCACAACGAGAAAGAGCGGAGGAGTTCTCGACGGCAAGATAAGGATAAAAGACGCGATTTTGGTTTGTGAATTTAATTTAAAATTTTGGTCTATTTATCATTATTATGTCATTGTATGATGATTTTTAGACAATATTAACAAAAACAAGGCAATATGAAGCAAATTTTAAATTTTATAGAATGAAGTGACGATTTTTTAGTTTCTTGTTGCAAAAGGTCAAAATCAAGTTCTATAATACACAACTAAGAATAAGCCTAATATAAATGAAAAGGTGATATAGTTTTTAACGTCTCTCTACTTACATTATGACATGGGGTACACACGCACATGTTCAAAGCACATAAAAAAAAATTGGCACAAAACCTATTATACCATAAAACAATGAGAAATTAGTGTACTAGAAACACGGGCGAGTACAACAAATATCATAATTCAAATGGTTAAAATTTTATCCGACTATTTATATCATGACACTTGATGTACTAACTTGTGTTAGTGCATATTGAAATGTCTTTCATAATTGTAAACTGATGGAGGCTGGGATCACCAATCACCATCGCCTTTACGAAGGGTTCTGTTCAATGAAATCTACAACAGACACATGGCAATCATCCATGTTAAATTCACAGAACAAGGGTTCTATTCGGACCCTCTTTGTGGGGATCCGAATGATCAATTAATTTTGTCAATTCATCGTATATCGTGCAGTCATTTTTTGTTAGATACTATATATATTAAATTTTAAATTTTAAATAATTTCAAATCACACTATATACGATAAACAAATAAAATTGATTGATTTTCCGGATTCCGAAGAGAATCCGGAGAGGATCCTTGTTCAAATCCGCGGCTTTTCATTTCACGTCACAACACAGTAGCTTTTCAGCCGTTTGATGTCCCAAATGCCACAATCGAACCTGCGATCATGATTGCTCCTCTTCGAAATCCCAACAGTGAGAACTACACTCTCCAATACGCAGCGAGTATCTCCCTTTTCCAGACTCTCGCGTATGGGCACCTCGCCACCAAATGTAAGCTGGCCGTGTACAAAACGGAATTAGATCCGGATCCAAATTGTGGAGATTCTAAGGCTATTTATCGTGTATTTTATAGTCAGAGATTATTTAAATTTTTTTATTTAAAATTAAATATAAATAGTATTTAATAAAAATTAAACTCACAATATACGATGAACGATTAAAATGTAAAAATCTCTAGAATTTTCACTCGAACCCCACAACAAATCCAAAAAGATCCTCTTCCGTACAAGACGACGAGATGGCCGCTCAGTTAGAGAGCGACAACAAAAGCGAAATAGCCGCTTCGTCTCAACCCCCACTACCTCCTTCTCCACTCTCTGAGCTCCCACCACACCACCACCACCGCCTCAAGCCAATTTCTCGCCCGTTTTACCGCGATATTTTCCCCCCTCCACCGCCATTTCTCTCTTCTCTCTCTCTCTCACCGTCTCGCGTGCAAAACGTATTCAAAAAATTTCAAACTTTGAATTCGGATTTTTCTCCTCCGGTATTCAATTCGATTCCGGAAATCCGTATTCTTATGTTTTCGTAGTTTTTCTCTGAGAGAAAAAGAATCGTCTCCAGAGCTTGCAGGTTTTGTTTGATCAGCAAAAACAAAAGCTTGAAGCTTTTGGTTTCTTCAGGTAATATAATTTCCCTTTTGTATTTTTATTTTTCGGTTGTATAATATATATTATATTTGTATATGTTTGTATACATTTGGTTATTGTATAATTTATATTAATTCCCCAATTTTCGAGAAAAAAAAAAGCAAAAACAAAAACCTAAACCCTAGAACGTGCTGATTTTTACATATTTTTGTATATGATTTGGGTTTTGGGTTTTGTATATGATTTGGTTCATCTGTGAAATTAAGGTTTGAGCTTGAGCTTGATTTTCCCGGGAAAATATTTTTCCAGGAAACGGGAATGGTGGGGACGCGATCTACTATATCCCTGAAGGAGGATTTGGGTTCTGCACCTGGACCGGAGAAGCTTGAAGTTCCAGAGGAGAAGACGATCGGGGAAGTTGTGAACGACTCGGGTGGAGGCCGGGCTGGCTCAGGTGGGTCCGGTCGGGGAAGTGCCGGCGGTGGGAGTTTTGGGAACCTGAACGTTGATGTATCCGATGCTGAGGAGGGTTTGGTGAAGCTGAAAGGGAAGGGGAGTGTTGAGAAGTTGGAGTCGGTTTTGAGGAACGAGAAGAGGGTGGTGAGTGGCGGTGCTGAGGCGGAGAGTGGAGGGAAAGGTAGAGGGGTTGGAGAAAATGGGGGATCTTTGGGTGGGATTGGAGAAGGCCCGGATGGGACTGAGACTCGTGAGGCCGGGACTGATGTGAACGGAGGGATTGAAGAGAATGGGAGCTGTTTGGATGGGATTGGAGAAGACCCGGATGGGAAAACTGATGAGATTACTGAGGACATGGATGATGAGGGACATGAGTTTCTTGTTGGGGATTTTGTGTGGGGAAAGATTAAGAGCCATCCGTGGTGGCCTGCACAAATTTGTGATCCTTCGGACGCTTCGGAGTATGCCCTGAAATTGAAGGCCAAAGACAGGCTCCTGGTGGCGTATTTTGGGGACGGAACATTTGCTTGGTGCAATTCTTCGCAGCTGAAACCGTTTGAGGAGAACTTTAGGGAGATGTCTCGGCAGAGTAGCTCGAAGGCATTTGTTAATGCTGTGCAGCAGGCTGTGGATGAGGTTGGAAGGTTTGTGAGGTTGAAGATGAGTTGTGTATGTGTAAAGGAAGAGTTCCTGGGTGAGGTTGGTCGGCCGTTGGCAGTAAATGCCGGAATTAAGGAAGGAGTTTGTGTGCCAGAAGGCAAGGTTGGGAAGCTTTTGGATCGTTTTTCTGAGCCAGCAGAGCTTCTTACTGAGTTGAAACGTGTTGCACAAGTTATGTCCATGTCTAGTGAGCTTGAGCTGATTGCTTTAAAGAGTTGGTTGTCTGCATTTTATTGTTCAAAAGGAGGCTATCGATTGCCTATTTTTGTCGAAGCGCAGCCAGTTCCTGGTCTCGAGGATGATTCGAGGGAGGTGGATGTCCCGGTCCAAGGGCCATTTGAAGACTGGTTTTCTTCTCCCAGAAAAACAGGACAAACTGATCAACCTTTAAACGAAAGCTCAGCTCAAGGTTTAGAGAATAGGCAACACCAAAGAAGGAAGCAGAAGAGCATTGCTGATCTTATGGAAGAAGACGATGATATTCAGGCGGAAGCTAAGGAAGGAGCAGCCTCAGAGAAAGCAGGGGCATCATCTGGACGGAACAAGCGGAAAGGTGGCGAGAATCATAGTGAGAGTAATTTAACTTCTGAATCCGGAAGGAGAAGAGCCAAGCTTTCAAAGACGCCAACAAGCTCGCAGATGAAAAAACTTTCAAGTGTTGAAAATGGTGCTAGTGAAACTAAGAACCGTGTCTTAACAAGGAGCAGGAAGAAGGATGAACGTATTGCAATTGATGGCAATGGTGGCGAGACCAAAGAAGAAGCTGGCGATAGTCCTATTTCAAGAGACGGGGGATTGCGCGGTGGCGGTTCACAAACTGACAAGAAAGACCAAATTGATCACCAGTCTTCGACAAGAGAGAGGAAAAGGAGCAAGTACTTGTCCCCGCCCTTCATAAATCTAAGCACTGGAAAAAGGAGCCTAGAAATAGAGGTAGAATCTCTGAAAGTTTCTAATGACAACGTTGTTGGGTCACCGAAGATGCGGAGTCCTTTCACGGAGACATTACAGAAGAAAGACTCTACAGAACTTATTGGGAATGAGATAACTGGTGGCTCGAGTTCGAAAAAACCATCAGAAGATGAGAAGAGCATTGATCCGATGAAGGCTCATGTATCTACTCATAAAGTGCTATCTAGACTCCGCTCTGCAGCTGTTAATCCATCATCTCGAGCAGAAAACAAATCCTTCAAGATTGTTGGGGATTTCGTGTACATATTCAGAGACTCGATTTATCGCAATGGCTCCAACTACGGACTATACAAGAAGCAACCTCATAAGAAGAGGAAGAAGTTAGAATCTGAACCCGGCTCATTAGGGAAAGACCGAAATCAGATCACAGAAAAGCTGCCCGAAACTGAATCTGGGAAGAAGAGAACCAAGAAGATCAGTGAGACAAAGTCCGATAATTCTACACAAAGGCAAGCTTCTGAGACATCAGGTTCAGAGCCTGGTAAGCGAAGATCAAAGAACGCTTCTGGAACTCGGGATTTGAAGAAAAGGCGTAAGAAGACCGATGAAATAGCTTCACCGGCGTCCCTTTTTGTGACATTTGGCCCTGGGTCCTCTCTCCCCACAAAATCCGATCTTATCAAGATTTACAGTAAATTCGGAGAGCTGAACGAATCAGAAACAGCGATGTTCTACGCCAATTTCTGCGCTCGTGTTTCCTTTGTAAACTTTGCTGATGCACAAGAGGCCTTCAACCATTCGCAAAATGACAGTCCGTTTGGAGCTGCCAATGTCACTTTCCGGCTTCGTAATCTGGCAGCTGCTTCGAAGGTCCGTGAACTGAGTGAAATATCCAATTCTGCTGCTGCTAAGAAGTCCAGGGGCAAGACCAGAACCCAGGCATTAGCTTCGCGGCCACCCGCCGCTGTTGGCGAGGCGTCACAAGTCGACCTAATCAAGCAGAAACTGGAGAGGATGACCTCAATGCTGGATGATTCAACTGGCCAAGTGTCGGATGTGACGAAATCGAAACTGGAGAGCGAGATAAAGGAGCTGTTGGGGACGGTAAGCACGATGGTCTAATCGTCGTCGTAGATGAGTTTCTCTGGTAGGCTAATTTGAACCTTTTGTTTCTACACACAATCCCAGTTATGTGATATAGTTAGTGAGCGAGCGCGTACGCAGGCGAGGTTATTATGTCTCTATTTAAGTAGTTGCTTTGACCTGTAAATATAGAGATCAAAAGGAGTTATGTTTGATGTAAATTTCAGTTTTCTTCTGTGTCTTCCGAACGGAACGACTCGTAAAATTTCGAGGAGATGCAGAAGTAACATGGATAATGCTTCAAGGATGAACAAGTATGGCAAAGAGAAAGAGGTGTTAAGCCGAATATGGCAAAGAAAAGGAAAGAGGCTCTAAAAGACGTCAGGTGCTAGTCGGGGTCTAAGCGGGCGCCCAGATAGACTAGGCGGATTTAAATAAATCTATTATATTTCGTGTAAATAAGTGTGTTTATACTTAAAATATATATAATTTTATCATAAACTACAAAATAAAATGACATATGCATTATGAAGTATTTGAACATAATAAAACAAGTCTATTATAATTTATGGAAAAAATTAAATGCACATTGAAAGTTATCTATTTTATATTTAAGTGAGTCGCAACCTAAGCAGGTTTAGACGGACTAGGCAGGTGCCTTAGCGTTCTAGGCAAGTGCCTAGGCACCTGTCTTAGTTGCCTTAGGCGCTCTTTCTTAATTTTTAGACGCCTAGGCATTAATCAGAGTGGTGACCAGCCGCCTAGGCACTAGGTGGGGATTTTTAGAATAGATTAGATGATGAACAAGAAAGCTCGAAAACAAGCCCCCAAACTGACTGCGGTACAACACGAACTACTACTCAAGTTTCATCGTACAGACTAGTGTAATTCCCCCTGCATATGATTTGGAAGAATTTAAATTCACACGACGGAAGCAACACATTTAATTTGTTCCCAGTTGGTTTTTAGGTACAAGGGTCTGGCGTCGGAAGAGTGAATTGACGGAATAAGGAAACAGAGAATACACATTCCAGTGATACTCAGTCATCGATGGGATCCTGGGGTGTTTCCTCTGCACTGCGCTTGATTGTGATGACGGGGCACTCAGCGTGCTTCACGCAGAACTCGCTCACAGTCCCAACAAAAACCCTGCACATAAAAGAGAGAAGGGAAATTCTATTAGTGAATTGGACAGCCTTATTATCTAAAAAAAACTAATGAAAAAGATTTGAAAACTTTGAGTTTTAACGATAAGGACAAAATAAAAGATAAAGTGAATAGTATCCTGGCTTTTTAGTGTAAAAATGTGGTTTTCGTAAAAGTGAACATTACGGAAGCTTTTCGTTAAAGTTCTCTATTATCTATGATAGGCATATAACCCAATTATCCGCTAGTTTCAAAGATGTGAGAAAAGGACGACTGCAATCTAAGAAGGCTAGGAACAGTCGATATGAAGGTAAGGACTTATACCTCTGGAAAGGTCCAAGCCCCCGACAGCCCACCACCAGAAAGTCCGGCTGGACACGCTTCACCTCACGGCAGATTACTTCCTTGGCATCCCCTCTTTTGATCCATGCTTCACAAGCAACCTACGATAATTCCAACACGTAGATGTTATCTTAAAGTACAACTCAATATTCTTTGGATGGAATTATTTATAGTTGCCCTCCATCCCAAAACAAAGAAGTCGGTACCCCAATTGCATGACTTCTGTCAACAAAGAACTCCAGCAGATGAAGCCCTCTGGCGCGGTCTCTCTCCTTCATGTTTTTAAAATCCTCCGGCGATGCATAGACACTGTCCATGTCATCAAAACCTATTATAGAAAGAGGGCAAAACATATTATTATCAGTAACAATTAATTGCCAGCTAATGCATAGCGACGAAGATGGGTTAAAATCACATCATTACTAAGAAAGAAAAAAGCTCGGAGGGGTTTTTGGACAATCAAAATGAAGTGCTAAGCACGCTCAAATCAACAAGAATAAACAGAAGCTCAGTTAGATATAACTGGACTATATGTAAAGTGATTGACATTGTTCATACAACAATGAACTCATATCAATTCGGGATCATAATTTCTCTACGCTATGCTCACATTTGATACTAGAGAACCTCATCGACAACAATTATGATCATGATCACGATGTTTAGGTCACACAATGCCTTTTGACACCACGAGAAAATACATGAAGCACGCTATACCAAAACAGAAATGAAGTCACCCTATCAAAGCAAACATAGAGATACAACCATAAATAAAGTAAAATTGCGCAGAAAATGGTCAATGTATAAATATTCGCTGCTTAAACGAACTAGAAAATCGACTATAAAAAATGAAAGAAGTGATCAGGCTACTAAAAAGCTATCAAGTTCTCCCGTTCGGTACCAAATTCTACTGAAAATTGCTTAATTACGCAGCAGATTAGATGTAATCAACAATCATCGCCTATTAATTTCAATTTACAAACCAAATGACACTGACAAATTACTCAGAGCGCAGCCAATTTAGTACTCTCACACAATCTGCGATCCCCTAACCCTCCTGATCCAATTATTTCACTTATTTCACTAATTTCCAGTAGAAAATTACAGTTACGCTTTCAATTTCCTTATCCTTTCATTTTCTGTTCAAATTCCTCCGTTTTCTCGGCAACCAAACAGAGCACAAGCACAATTACGAAATAGAAAATCACAAAAGTAATAACAGAAAGATAGAGCGAGAGAGATGACCGTCTTCATCGGGGACTTGGACGTGCAGGAACTGGAGCTTGAAACCACTGGTGTTGGAGCGCACGATCTTCTGGAGCGTCCACTCGAACGCCTTCCTGCTGCTGATGGAGGCGTGCGGGTAGCCCTTGATGGTCGACTCGTTCACTGCCAGCATTATCCGAGTTGGCTCGCTTGCCATCTTCGCTTCGCTCACGACACTGAATCGACTCGCTTGCCGATTCGAACTTTGTGAAACCACAGTACTCTCTCTCTCTCTGATGAAGTCGGCGAAATATTGATATCGACAGTACTCTCTCTCTCTCTGAGTCTGGATGACTTAGCTTCGATTTGTGGGTTCGCAGCCGCTAGCATGATTAAGCACATCGCGCATCTTGGCGTAGGATAGAGCATATCCAATAGAAGGGTGCTAACCTACGCTGTTCAGTTAATGACAGTGTGCCACGCGGCAGTATATAAAAGCGTGTGTCTTGCCATGGTTTGCCAAAAATTGGCAGGGTCCGGATTCCTTCCTCAAACTCCGAAATATATGCATTTAAAATTTGATCAAATGTCTGAAATTATTATAACTTTTAAAGTGGTCTATTTGTAATTGCTGGCTAAGTTTTTATAAATTTTAAAGAGTTCTCCTATTTGTAACCGTTGAATCAAATTTCAATAGTCCTGATTTCAAGATTTGGTGGACTAATTCGATAATTCAATATTAACAAGTATGTAGATAAATTTGCCATCAACATGTCACTTATATAAATAATATTATCGATACTTTAATTACATAATTATTTATATATTTGTAAGCTTAAGTTTACGTGGCAAGTAACTGATGACATGACATCAACTTATTGAAAATACTACCAAACGGCCTCTTCTTAAGTGAATAAACAATTTTTTTCTTAAGATTGCTGTTAATTGTGTGATTTAGCCAAATTCTCTATTTTTTTAAAATAGAAAACGCCAACTCATTTTGTTTTTCTTTCTAGTCTATAACACCTTGAATTTTTTTAGTGTGTTCGAAACATAGGCAGAACACCCTATGTCATAATATAATTGAATTTTTTTAATTGTGTAATATCATTGGATGTTTTCCTCTCATTCTAAACACACTGAAAAATCTCTCTCAATCCCGCCAACCAAGAAAAAACATCAAAATATTTGCTTACACTAGGCCTTTGAGAATAGCAAATTGGGCTCACTTTTTTCTTTCAAACATGTTGGGCTTTCATCTCAATCAACAAATTTGGTTTGTTATAATCGATGGTGCACGTGCATGACCACTCAAACCAATGAGATGTTATTCTTCGAGCTATAAAACAGACGTTCTACGCATACATTTTCGGTTACATAATAAATATTCATTTTTTGTTATTTACGTGACAAAAGTAAGAATTTATCACAAAAATACATCAGCATTATTAGTAGCGAAACATTTCATTATCTTCAATGCTTCTGACTTCGTGTTGTTCATTTCTCAACTTCTCGTGATTTGAAAAGATTATTGGTGTAAGTTCACAGGTGAAGAGTAATGAGAGTAATTAAAAGGCTGGTTATTTTAATTTTCTAGAAAAAGGCAACCAACTCCCAGTTTTCTCTGGGTCTCGTGCTGCCTCCTGTCACCCACCCACTGCCACAAACCCTCCTATTTCCTCACTCCTCGCAAAAAATTTCATTTTGACAGGAACACGAGTAGTATATTGTGTGTTTTAATAGAAGTTGTGGTAAATTTTATTTTTTAAATTATTAATTTTTTAACACACATATCATATTATTTGTATAGTGACACATGGTCTTTTCTCAGGCTATGTCTCCAAAACTACTCCATTTTTTGTGATTTATAATTCGTCTACGTGGAGAAATTTTTAAATATGTCGAGAACTATCCGATATAACAACTGTCATAATACAAGTGTTTAGATATTTTAAAAACAAAAAATTCAACCCATTTGTGTTATATTGGACTGTGTACACGTAACACTGAATATATATCGTCCATTTCAAGGCAAATACGATAATTTAAACGTAAACACCATGAAAATTACATATTGGCAAAATTGAAACAAGAAAGTTAATAAATTATGAACATTGGAGAAAACTGCAGCATATTCAAAGTTGGCATTTCTGTACGAGCCAGTGATTTTCACACTCGCAGTTTCTGCTCCTTCTGTGCATTCGTTGTTTTTGCCTATTAATTCCCCTGCGATATATTCACTTTTAATGCTAATAAAAGATTTGAGTACAGAACGAGAAAATGAGACTGCGTAAATCAATTCTCATCTATAAATAAGAAACAATTGAACAGAAATAAAATTTAATACCAATTAAACTACATTACACAAATAATTATCGTACACAATTAATTTACGTTCCCTAATTGCCCCTTATTACCCAGAGACTGAGTACCAGTAAAGGAAACTCTCCCAAAACCCAGATGTCCAATCTGGTACAATTCCAACCACACCTTCTCCGCCTCCAGCCTCGCACCGCCGCACTCCGTCTCCTCCTCGCCGTACCCGCCGCGCCGTGAAACCTCAGGCATTTTCCCCTCCTCCTCCCCTCTCTCCACCACCCACTCAATCCCGCTTTTACTACTCCTACCCTGCTTGCATTTTCTCCTCTTGTTTTCCCGCTTTTGCCCCTTCCTTTTCCCAAATCCCAGACACTTCCTCCCCACCATCCACGGCACTTTAACGAACGCCAGGGTGAGAAAGTTCACCACCGCGCAGGGGCAGCAGCAGAGCGCAACGCAGTCCGCGATCAACGTGCCGCTGCACGACTTGCAGTACCTCCCCGTGCACTCGATCCGGTCCCCCGCGGCGTCGTCCACGGCGTACCGGCTCTTCCGCGCCGGTGTCGTGGTGGGTCCGGCGGATGGTTTGTGAAATTCTCCACGATGATCGGACGACTCGGACGATGATGACGGCGACGAAGAACTCCCGTGGTGGTTACGTAACGCCCGAGGCTGGTTATTGCCGTCCATTGGATTATCTAACCTGCAAAAGACAAGAGATTTTGTAAATTTCAGCGGTGATGCGGGAGGAGCGTAGATTTTGATCCCGAGTTTCTGGGGAGGGGTTTTTCCTACATGTTTATGTTTCATACTGGGACGTGGGGAGGAGAGAAATGCAAAGATACTATTTTCTTTCATGCATTTTTATGTTGGTAATTACAAAAGGGCAAAATGGTCCATAAACATGAAAAAAAATTTAGTTGTGACGGAAACGTGGATGGTAACCACATATTTATATGCAAGAGGTAGAAAATTTTAATTTTTAAGTTATTAACATTTTAACACACGACCCACCATTTTTACAGAGATACGTAGTGTATCACTTCGTGTGATGTTCACACTGAAAAATCTCTCTATAAACATAATGTAAAAGCATCAGAGTTCAATAATATAATGTAAAACATTCACGCTAATTTTCTGGCATATTGAAAAATTTCTCCATAATAGAGATTACGGGTTAAATTTATATGCAAAAGGGGTAAAAGATGTACTAAAATGTTTATTTACTGGTTTTGGGAGATGACAAAAAAAGTGTTTGAATGACGAATGTGCCCCATTAACATGGATTTTCATGTGAAATGACAAGCAAAGCGAATGAGCCGGTTCAGTACCACTTCATTGGTGGGGCAGAGATTTGAGGGTTAAAATTTTAAGAAAATTAATGAAAAATGTTTGAAAACTTTGAGTTTTAACGATAAGGACAAAATAAAGAGTAAAGTAAATAGGATCAGGATTGACTTTTTAATGTAAAAATGTGATTTTTCGTTAAAGTGAACAGTACTGAGAGTTTTTCGTTAATGTTCCCTAAAAATTTTCGTAGCAAGTCGGAAAATTTGAGTCGTGAGTTTTAATGTCGAGTCTAATGGGTCTTACGAGTTTAATTCTTATAATAAGGAATGTTTATTAAACTTGCCTACTAAAACAACCGTGTTATTGGATTTTTCATAGTAGGTCAGAAAATTTAAGGTTAAGTCGTGTAAAAAACAAAACTCACGACGTAAACTGACATGAGAGACAAAATCAAATTCAGACAACCCGATTCCTATATGCTTGCCGTGAAAAACACAAGGGCAAATTGGTAAATGGAGTGGTAGTGGTGACAGACAGAAAGGCACATATAGTGCGGGGCAGTAAGAATTAGGGTTTTTGATTGAATGAACGAATGGAAAGAGGTTAAAAAGTGAGGTAGAAAATGGAAAGGGGAGGAAAAAAAGGTTAAAACCTGAGTTTATGAATAAGTTTCTGTCAATGTGTTTTCGTGAGACGAATGATCACTTCACGTCTCAAGCCTAATTCAGCTTTCTTACAATTTCTGCTCTGTCCTGTCTCTCCATTCATCTTCCACCAATCAGTTTTATTTTTGTCTGAAAATAATAACTTCAACTTTTCCTACTACACCAACTTTTACGAGTCGAGATCCTCCTTGGATTCCTGTGTTCGGAATTAAAAAAACTAAAAGATTTGGACCGTTGAAGAGAGAGAAAGAGAGATTTGGACTTTTAATTTGTGTGAGGTGAACCAGCATAATGGATTAATGAGAACTACATGATTTAAAATGAGTAGTCCGAATCTCTGAGTCTGTCAGCTCTAAACACAGGGATCTAGAGAGGATCTCAATTCCACTTTTACATCAAATTTGTTATCTATTTTACAAATGATGAAATATTTACGGTTTTTTATACGGACTTCTATAATGTATTTATAGTGCAATAGTTACACTATCATAATTAACTAATCACAATAGATTTGGAATAGTATCATTGGTTAGAACATTGTATTTCCCTTTTATACCCAAGTTTGAATTTACCACGACTCAATGGGTCGCAAGTATTTAGTCTTATAAAACAACTAAAAATTAAAATATTTTAGGTTTGATAATTAAACTACGTCCCTTAAAGTTGTACCCCTATAAGTTGTTTTTCTTTCTTTTTTTAAAGTGGTATTTATTAAAACTTTAACAATACATCTAAGAGGTGCAAAAAAACATGCATATGAACATTACTATGAAAACAATAACATTGAAGATATAAACTAAAGTAGACAAAAATCGCAAATAAAAGTTATTTAGCTTCCAATAAAGAGTTTTTAAGCACTTGACATTTTTGTTGAGAATAAATAAAAAATGTTGGAATGGGAATCAAGCTCTAAAAACAGAGAAATTTTCTAGTGCGTCCATAACACAGGTTGATACACCACTATCTATCTGATTATATAATAACTTGTGGCGTACCGCTCGAGTTCTGAAAATCTCTCCTAAAACATGCCAAAAGTCATGTGAAAAAGAAAATGGTCTCTTTATCCAAAAAAGACAATTAGATAAAATTGAATACCTTCTGTCAGAGTGAAATTCGATTAGAAATGTTACCATAAAATTGACGCTATGAGTTTTCTATATACCGAAAACTATACTTGATTTTCTTAATGCACTGTCAAAATCAACACACATCAATTGCACGAGATCCAGATTGTAGATTTGGAGAAAGAAAATTATGAATTGAGATCCTCTTCGAATTCAATTGCACGAGATCCAGATTGTAGATTTGGGGAAAGAAAAGTATGAATTGAGATCCTCTTCGAATTTTTGTATCAAGACTAGAAAATCTGGATAAGTTATTTTAAATTATGTGGCCTTCATTAGCCCTTTTTTTTTTACCCACATCACTCAAACTAAGGGTTTGGATCTCTCTCTATTTAACGGCTTGAATTTCCGAATCTTTTGCCTCTAGACACAAAGATTCAAAGAAGATCTCAATTAAAAAAATATTACCATTTTTTTAAGCATTATCAAATCTCGTGTTCTAATAAAATATTGTCAATTTGCTCCCTATTTTTAAGTTCTAATCTATGGAAGTTCACATGGGACCTAAGATGCGACCATGATTGAAAACAAATTAAAAAATACAGACACACGAGACTGACTGCATTAGCCCCACATTAATACAAATAAATTATGAATTATGACGTTATATTATTAATGTAACGTTTATTTTATTAAAAAAAATATGTCAGTAATGTATCATATAATTTCATCCATTTCCAATTGCCAGGTCTAGAAAGCAGAAAGAATCATTTCGAAGGAAACAACATGAAATTTGGAAGAGATTCTGATGCGAAAACCAAAAACGATGATATGGGAATTTGCAGTTTTGGGTTGTTGACTGAGGAAAAAGAGGATTAAAAAACTAATATTAATTAATTAAAACATGGAAAAGAACAATGGCAGGAAATTTAAGTCATTAATCAAATTTAGAAAATGAAAGTATCACAATCATATATATATATATATATATTTATAGTATGTAGATATAAAAAACATACATAAATAGTATATAGATATAAAAAACAGTGGATCTGAATTAATCGTTTGTTTGATTGATCACATGTGAGAAACAAGACTGAGAATTGAGAAAAAAAATTCATTGTGCTGGGAACACAATCTGGCACACAAAATATATTGATACAATTTATTATTATGATATATAGTGTATCGAGCCGTGTTCTAACACATTGATTTTTTTTTTTGAAAACTAAAAAAGATGTATATCCTAGTCATTAGTAGCCAAATGAAAAACTTTTTATTTTTTTAAATGAAAAACTTTTTAGCTATTTGATTATTCTCGTAATTATTTTATTATTTGTCGATAATATTTTGTCTACTGATTTTTTTCAACACAATTAGATGTTTAAACTCATTTAAATTAAAGTGTAACTTTCATTGATGACTTAAAAAATTGTCACTCTAAATCATGGATAATATGTGTACGGTAGATCTAAATAAGCAGTTAGCGATGTATAAATTTATTAACTGATTAATGATTTAACAATATCAATATAATGTGAGTGTATATACCTATTATTTTTAAGTTTGTAAAAATGAATAGTAAAATCCCCTTTAAATTCCAATTACTTGTTGTATTACGACACTTATTGTATCGAAACGTATTTTCGATATACTGAAAAATAAGCCAATGGGCAATGGACTTGTCATAAAAAACGGTTAACATGAGTTGGACCCACCCGCAGTAAATCGGCCAGTCACCATTTGAGCAATTATAAAAGGGTAACTAGATTGAGTAAAAGAAATCATCACTCACCAAGAAGCACCGCAAATCATATATCACGTCAGAGCAATGGCTTGCAGTTGCATGAATTGTCTAGCACTATCTAATCTACATTCCACATTTTTTCTCTTTATTCGAGTTCAAACGATAGTCTAATCTAATCTAAACTACGATTAGCGTGCTCATACAGACATTTGTAATCTAAACTACGGGAAAATGAATGAACGAAACCAGTAATGCAAATGTGTATCAAGTGAAAGAAAGAACTGACCTGGAGAAGCGAGATCAAATCAAAGGTTGAGATTTAAGTCAAACCATGTGATCTTCGGTTCGACTCTGGATGATGGGAAAGCTTGATCGTTGAAATACAATGTGAAGTGGGTAATGGAAGATGAACAAGTTGGAAGTTCGATCTGATCGCAAATGCCCAGATTGTATTTATTTCCACCTCTTGTTTATGTAACATCTCTGCAAGCAGAAGAACGAATCACTCAACTCTCTCTCTCTCTAGCTCTCCCGCTTGTTATGTAACATCTCTGCTAGCAGAAGAAATAGAATCAATCAACACTCTCTCTCTCTCTCTCTCTCTCTCTCTCTCTCTCTCTCTCTCAGTCTGTGCTACTTTGTGCTACTTTTATTTTATTTTATAAGTACATCGATATTTTTACACTAAGAGGAGGAGCGGTTCGGTTAAGCCACACAATAGGTAACTTAATTTAGTATCGAATTTGCCATTCACGAGTTTCGAATATAAAACCTCTCACTTTCAAGTAAAAAGAAATATCACCAGACCGTAATACTGAGTGGCGAATCTGTTCTACTTTAATCTATTTTTTACGGACTTGTAAAACTTTGTTAATGAAAGCAAAAGATTTTCTTATATAAAACTCTGCACAGAGAGAGAGAGAGAGAGAGAGAGAGAGAGAGGGGGGTATTGGCGTTGGTTTTCATGAGTACCGATGACAGCGAATATAGGGAACTGTTCCTCATCTACCCAGCTCTTTTTCCACTTCCTCCTCCACCCTGCTCTCTGCCCTAAACCTCTCCGTTTATTTCTCCGTTACCGTCACTTTGGGATGGTTTTCACGTAGGCCCTTAATGACACGTGATGCCCAATCATTGTCTATATAGGCGCCACATTATCAGTTAACGACATACTTAATATTTTTATTAACTGATGTATGAGACTGTCTCAAAATTAACACATTAGATATGATTCTCAGACGAAAAAAAAAATTAATGTACTAAATATTGAAAACTACGAAACACGAAGGTAATAAACTGAGATTTACCAAAAAAAAAACAATTTTACTCGTAAGAGATTGTGTGAGAAATGTTTTTGTCAATAACACATTAAGTCTAAATCATTCCAAACTTTTAGTCGTAAACTTTTTTAGAGATTGTTTGATACTGTTTCTTATAAAATATAAAGATTTTAAGGTTTAATTTGATAATTCCTAATTTCAACAATTCTATAAAAAAAAATGTTTTGCTAGAAGTGATTTACTTTTGAAATTTAATCGAATAAATTTGTTACTATTGCTTGCAACCCATGATTCAATATGTAAACTTTTAACTTGGTTAATTAAACAGTTGAATAGGAATTATTAATATTTACCAGCATAAGGATATGGTTCTCAATTTTCAAGCAGGACCTTTTAAGCTGTCACACGACCCACCACCCACACATACACATATATTGCTAAATTGATTCTTAAATTATTTTTTTGGCTACAAAAAGTTTAGAGGGAGGTAGCAGGGAGGCTACCCATTCCAGGGCAGGGCATTAACACAAGTATTTTTGAGGACTTACAAAAGAGTTTTTAAGTCATCTCAAACCGAAGGGTTCAGATGGCCAAATGGTTGAAAATAACTCGAAAACTGTCTCGTGAGTCCCACAGGACAAAAAGGGCCAAAGGGCCAACTGGCTGGCCCAACCCAGCCAGGCCCGATTTTTCATTATTAATATATTTTTTGTCGGTTATATCTGACAGTATTGTCCTCTTTAGTGTCGGTTATATCCAACACCTTTTTCTTGGTGGATTTCAAGTCCTATAAAAAAAATTGGGCCAAAATTTTTTAAAAATTGAAAAATTCTCATTTTTTTCTTATAAATTTAAGTTCTTGTAGTTTTTAAATTTAAGTTTTTGTAGTTTTTAAATTTAAATAATAAATTATGTTTGCCCTTTTAGAGATGGTTTTTTGTCACAGGATTATGTTTGGCCTATGACCCTCTGGCCCCTCGGTTGGAGATGATTAGAAATAAAGCTCTACATTGTTCATTAAAATGTTAATTTCTTGAAGGTCTATAGGGCCAAAGAGAGCCATTTAGCCCTCCTTCAGTTGGAGATGGCCTTAGCACTTTTTTTTTTTTTTTAAATTATTTTTTTAATTACCCACTAAAAGAGATTGATGGCAATAAGACTCAAACCTCTGCCTTGGTCCCAACTCAACCATCCCTCATTAGCAATTAGTACTCAATTCATTTTGTTAAACAAATAATAATCTTTGTAATTTGTTCGAAAAAATAAATAGTAATCATTGGCAGTACAATGCATGTCGAGAATATGGTCATGCATGCATCTCTCCCTGCATTTGCATCTGGATTCTGGATGTCCGGTTGGGTTGGGTTGGGTTGATTAAGGAGTAGTGATGTGTCCTTGAATCTCTTTTTTCGTAATCTTTGCATATCTCTTTTGCCGGCCATTTTGATCAAATTCTGGTCTGTTTTTTTTTAAATAATTAATATTTTAACAACCATATCTGCTTCTATATTGTCTTTAATCTAAAAAAAAGCTGACAGCGGTCACCGGCCTCAAATTAGGAAAAAATGATTTAATGGTGGAAAAAAGCTGCATGAAAAACCTTCACGAAGGCATTTTCGTTGGTAATTTGGTAAGAGGAGAAGGCAAAGCTCTGAAGGATAATCCACAGGGAAAAAACTGATAAAACTCAGTATGAATTGAAATTTTTATTTATACGTATGTGTATCATGTGCAAAGGTAAAATGTTCTTTTAAGACGTTGAAACGTGATCACTCACAAATAAAGCGGTCATTTTATATATATATTTGTGTTGTTATGTTCATTCATTGTCTTATTTTCACCCACCATGTAATTAAAATATATATGACAAACCATATTCTATTTTTCACTCACCATGTAATTAAAATATGTGATAAATTAATATAAGCTATGTGCAAAAAAAAAGACAGGTGGGACCGCGTAAGAGCAACTTCACTCATTTAGGGAGGGCAAGGGCAAGGTAGTTAACTATCCCTTACTATTTACTTTGAATAGTACTTGTCTTTGTGCAACTCCATTTGTTAGACAAGATTAAGGATAAGGGCGATACTATTCACAATTTTTATTTTTATTTTATGCTTTATTGGTCTTATCCTTATCGTTCTAACTTGTTTTCATATAGAGTTTTGACAGTGGGAGAGAAGCTTCAAGTCTTGATTCTGCCTATTATTAATGTTTCTCCACAAGAATATAAGCTTCAAATTCAAACATTGGTATTTAAAACTACAAATTGATTTAGATATGACAATATTTTTGAACTTCCATATAAAGATGAGCAAGTCAAGGGAGAACCACTTGCTGGTACTTGTCCCACATCGACCTGATATCAGTACATAGATACAAAGCGTAATATACCATGCGCAAGCCAAAGTCATCGCCTACTGTTGGAAATCTCTTTATGGATTAGTTTTCCAGTCACGGGACCCACTTGCTGATGTCGTGATGACGTCGCTCATTACCAGTGGGTTCAAGGTCGGGCATATGTTGTCCGGGCTTTTAGCCCGGCTTCACATGGCCCACCACTTGCCCTCTTTTTTTTTTACCGCTAAAAGTGATTTTTTGGGATTAAAGGGCATGTTTAGGGCCCTGCTCAAGGTCGGACATATGTTGCCCCGTCTTTTAGGCAGGCTTCACACGGCCCATCACTTGCTCTCTTTTTCTTAGACCGCCGAAAGTGGTTTTTGGGGATTAAAGGGCATGTTTAGGGCTCTGCTCAAGGTCAGACATATGTTGCCCGATCTTTTAGGCGGGCTTCACACGGCCCATCACTTGCCCTCTTTTTCTTAGACCGCCGAAGGTGGTTTTTTGGAATTAAAGGGCATGTTTAGGGCCCTGCTCAAGGTCGGACATATGTTGCCTGGTCTTTTAGGCGAGCTTCACACGGCCCATCACTTGCTCTCTTTTTCTTAGACCGCCGAAAGTGGTTTTTTGGGATTAAAGGGCATGTTTAGGGCCCTGCTCAAGGTCAGACATATGTTGCCCGATCTTTTAGGCGGGCTTCACACGGCCCATCACTTGCCCTCTTTTTCTTAGACCGCCGAAGGTGGTTTTTTGGAATTAAAGGGCATGTTTACGGCCCTGCTCAAGGTCAGACGTATGTTGACCAATCTTTTAGGCGGGCTTCACACAGGCCACCATTTGCCCTCTTTTTCTTAGACCGCTGAAAGTGATTTTTGGGATTAAAGAGCATGTTTAGGGCCTTTGCCGACACCAACGTGTGGATATGCTCTAAAAACTCTCTTTTTATGGTAATTTCTCCTTCTTTGGCTTGTTTAGCTAAGGAGGCATAGGCCCAATGGCCCATAGAAAATGGGCTGAATTTGCTAATTAGACAGGGTAGTCCACTATCCAATAACATCAACTGTGGGCTCATAAGAGGGTGTTAACCCTAAAGGCCCGGAAAGAAAGCTTATAAAACCCCGCAACCAATGCCATCACAAGCCGAAAACCCTAACCCTTGACCTCCACTTCGCAGCTCTCTCGCCGCCTCTGTTCGCATCCCTTTCCTCTTCTCCTTCTGAATTTTTGTTTGAATATTTGTTGAATTTTATGGAACGAAGTTGCGTATGGAATATTTGTTGAATTTTATTGATCGAAGTTGCGTATGTGTAATATTTAGATGGCAACGATGAAGAGTGCTTTAAATTTCTGACACCTCTTGTATGAGAAGTGCCTGTAAAAGGGCTCTTCGCTGAGCACTGTTAGCAACTCTCTGAGCCTCTCTCTTCCCCCCTTTCTCTTTTTTTTTTCTTCCTTTTATTTGCTTGAGATTTATTTTTTATGTTTTAACGATTTAATTTTTTATTGGGCACTTTTTTTCTTATCAATTTTCCCACAATTTATATCTGCAAACATATATTTTTTTGAAGTTTATTTTTGTTTTGTTCTACGAAAATCCAGACTTTGGGTCCTAATTCTTCAATGTAAAGCACATTTTTTTTTTCGTGATTGTGTCATACTCGTTATTTTAATTGATTTTTAATATGTCGTGTTGTTTTGTGTTGTGTCCAATAAACAGGATATATATTTGAGTTTTTAACTGGTTGATTCGACTCGTTAACAGGTTTTTAATAGTCTGATAACAATTCGATTCGTTAATAAGTTTATTTGAAATATGTTATTTTTATGTCATTTTACGTCGGATTAACATATTGGACAATGAAATTGCCAAACTTACCTCGAAACATGAAATATACTGTTAATTTAGAGATGCTCCGAAAGTCTCTCACTTGCATTGCTCAACATTTTACTCAACGAGAATTATAACAACTGGGTAGAACCCTAATTGAAATGCCGGAGGGTTTTTTACGAACTATAGCTGCAGTGTACACTTCCGGACAACAGATTTGTAAGCCTGCTGTTCGACAATTCGAATCGATTGTGGACAATATTAGAGCCCCCATCGCCCACAAACTTGTTCTTCGACATGCTCGTCGCCTCTGCTAACTTCTCGGCCTCTTCTTCTCCGTCAACGACTCGATCGAAGCAAATGTATCTCCCAACCGCTGCCTTGTTCATTGCCTCAAACACCCCTAAATGCGCCTCTGCCAGTCTTGTTATATCGACCGTGGCTAGCACACCACTTTGGTACATTTCTTGTGCTCCTGTATTTGTAGACAATCAAAATTGGTAAAAATTGGAAGGGAAAATGTGGACTTTGACGTAAAAATACAACTTTGGCCCCTTGGTTTGAGCATTGCGAAGATGGCGGTGCTCAATGGGGTCAGAGTGCGACGGCGTGACTATATGAAAATGGGTAAATGGAGCCTCGAGTGAAGAGCAGAGAGCCATGGGCTTGCTTCTTCTCATAGCGCTCCGGACATAGATTGCCTTAAAATTTCAGGGGGATGGTTTGGTTCCATCTTTTGTGAATTTTGCATAGGCATATACAAGCAACTCATGTCCCGTTAATACTGCAGTCTAGCGATATCACTTTTCACTTTAAAATTGAATACCATAAGACCCCTCAGTTTGATTCTCATGTATGTCTAGTTTGATATCAAATTGATACAGTTGGCTCGTTATGTGACGATGCCAAAAGATACTAAAAGTTGTGAATGTAGTAGAAAAAGGATTACCTTTGAGATATGCAAGTGTTGCTGTTGGATTTGTAGTGGAAATTTCAGGTCCAGTAATAAGAGCTGGGCAGATGGTGGCCAACTTCACCCCCTTTTCCTCGGCTAGTTTCCATGCAGCTTTCTCTGCCCTCAGCTTCCCCAAGGCATACCAAAGCTGCCATTCCCCATATAAAGTTTTAAATGCTAATAATAATAAATGAACTGTTATTGGCACTCCAAAATTACCGTCATTTTGCTCTCATGCCGTGCTGAATTTGCTTGTCAGTGTCACGGACGAGTGCATGATGACGGTTTTGGAGTAAGATGAAAATGATACCTTTTTGTCAATGCAGAGTGACTCAGTGCTCCAAGAGTCATCGTTAATTACAGGGGAGAGGTCGTTGCGGGTATTGTCTCGCCATACGCAGGCTAGAAGTGAAGAAGTGAGGACACATTTTCTCACAGATGGTGTCATTGCACATGCCTTCATCACTTTCTCACTCGCCTTCACTTCTATCTCAGCCATGGATTTCTAAACACGTCATTTGAATCCAAGGTTAATTCGCAATTTAAATGTCAGAAATAAATAGAGCTGTGCGCGAGAGGAAAAATTAAGGGGATATTCAAAAATCATTCAGTTTTACTTTTTGAGTCGTGATGAAAGAGATCAACACTAGATTATATACAATTACTGATGTACAAAAGGAGGTTGGTAGAATTAACTCTAGTTGGATGAGATGATCGTAGCACTAATTATTTGTTTTTAAGCAATTTTGATAAAATGTATGTTGTCAATAATGAAATGTTTTCCGCACACTTTGTTTATTCTCCTCCAGACCTTCTTTAGATTGACTGAATCAAAGCACAATCGAAGGACATAAATAAATAAAAGTATCGAAGTATCACAATAAAACAGGTACATGCAAATAGAGTAAAAGAAAATCACTTCCAATTTAGTGTTCACACGACAACATAAGGCAACTAGACACAATAGATTTGAGTGCATTTTTGCTCACCACCTTTAAGTGGTAATATTGCTCACCACCCTACTTATTATTATTTGATGAGTTTAAATTTTGAGATTTGTGTTTATCCACTGCACAGGTTTCGAAATTTAAACTTATCAAATACCAATAGCAATAAATATAGTGTTGAACATCAACATTACTTGAGCGTTGAGCAATTTAAAATATTCCCCAATAAACTTGGACCACCTGGCCTACGTGGCACCAAATAACGCGAGTGTTACGCTTTGTTTTTGTGCGCGCGGTCGGTTGGATGCCGCGTAGACCAAATGTTCAAAACTAAGAATTTCTCCATAAGATTTTTCTTCGAGTTTTAGAAGAGTATAGAAACGAAATGGGTTAAGTGACTCACAGTGTAGCCAGAGAGGCCAGCGGGGTCGACAAATGCAGAGGTGTGGAAAACGCCACGACAGCCATCGAATGCATGGGACAAGCTTTCGACGCCGTCGTCGTCGGTTAGCTTCGCCATAACTGCAGAAATGCGGTCATTGATGCTGCCGCTTGTCCTCATCTCCCTCAGCTTTTCTACATCTTCTGTATTATTTAATCGGGGGGACACGACAGCCCATTAGTTCTGGATGTAATAAACCAAATTCCACACGACATTTTCTTTATATTTAAAATCTTGTTTTCTTGCAATCATACATACGGATACAAATCAAATTGTTTGTTTGGAAGTTCTTTTATAATGAATAAAAGTGTTTTTGAAACCAACATTTAATAAAAATGCAAGTGAATTCTAAAAAATATTTTTCTGCGAGAAGCACAACGAATGCATCTTTCAGAGTACTTTTAAAAGTACTTACAAACAATTAATAATATTCACACTATGCTAAATCAATATAATAACATAATCAAATTATTTGAACTTTTAGATTCCATATATTGGAAATCCAAGTTCTCATCAAATTACTTGGTGATGTATTTTCAATGATAAAAAACAGCGGAAAAGTTTAAAAGTACTTAGAAATCATAAAAATTTCTTTGGTGTTTTATGGAGAGGTGATTTTTCTTCAAGAAGAACTTTTCGAATTTTTATCAAGATTCCAAGAGAAGCAAGGAGATTTAGATATTGTCGCAACAAGGCGGACACATTGCTTTAACCAACCGGTCCAATTAACATTCTACAAGCCAGAATCAAAATTGGAATTTGGACCAAGAAAGCATTAATTAACGATGATTAGTAGATAAATACTTACCTTGGTTGTCAACGGCGAGGCGGACGGAGTAGCCACGGCGGAGGAGACGGTCGACGAGGGCAAGTCCTAAGAAAGAAACGCCGCTAGTGACACACACCAACATGTCTTCTTCATCGTCGCCCCTCAAGCCGAAACGCTTGTTGTTGGGTTGCTGGTGGTCGTCCTTTCTGCGGTGGAGGCCGGCGGAGGCCACCAACATACGGCAGAACTCCTGAAACTCGATGTTCTCCCTCTCTTCCAATCCCACAATCCCCATTCCGACGATGTTTTGGAGGCACAAAAATGGTACCAGAAAAAAGATAAAAGGTTTCGTTGGGAAGCTTACTTTTCTCTTGGACAGAGATGGAGTGAGAACAATAGAGGCTAGAAGACACGAGTTTATGGAAAGCTATTGGCATTTGGATGTAATGCAAAGCTTACTTTTCAATATCACCTCAGCAGCCGGCTAAAGCTAAGGCTTGGCTTGGGCCGCTTGGTTTACTTTTCAATATCACCCCAACGGCCTTTGAAGAAACTTCTAACTGTTCATCAAGATCAAGCGCCGAATGCCTTTGAAGATCCGTTCATCCTAAGATCAAGCCCCGGTGGATCTTTGGATCAACAACACCAACAAATCCACAACATCAAGCCCCGACCGCCCTTTGGATCAACAACATCAACAAATCCACACAACTGTTCATCCTAAGATCAAGCCTCGACGGCCTTTTAGATCAACAACATCAACAAATCCGCACAACTGTTCATCCTAAGATCAAGCTTTGATGACCCTTTGGATCAACATCAACAAATCCATACAACTGTTCATCCAAGATCAAGTGTCAACAACACATCTACACCTTACGGAGATCGAATCAGAGGATCAAGTTAAAAGAGATCGTAACCTACAAAGTCATTACTACATATTAATTTGTACATGCGTTCTTGTCTTGTTTGTTTCGGGAATTTTCGTGTTTACAATCTGTATTTGGCAAGCGATATATAATTGAATTTTTAACGGGAGATTTAATGAAAAACCTGTTGTACTGTTCACTTTAACAAAAAATTACATTTTTATACTAAAAAAATCAAACCTGGTACTATTCACTTGACATTTTATTTTGTTCTTATCATTAAAACTCAAACTTTTCAAATCTTTTTCATTAATTTTCCTAATTTTTAACTAGTTGATTTGACTCATTAACATGCTTTTAATCGAGGATCTGATAATAATTCAATTCATCAATAAGTTTATTTGAAATATGTTATTTTTATGTCATTTCATGTCGGATTAACACATGGAACAAAAAATTGCCAAATTTACCTCGAAACAGGAAAGATACTGTTAATTTAGAGATGTTCCAAAACTTTCTCACTTGCATTGCAACATATTACTTAATGAGAATTATAACAACTGGGTAGGAACCCTAATTGAAATGCCGGAGGTTTTTTTACGAACTATAGCAGCAATGTACCCTTCCGGACAAAAGATTTGTAAGCTTTCTGTTCGACAATTCGAATCGATTGTGGATAATATTAGAGCCCCCATTGCTCACAAACTTGTTCTTCGACATGCTCGTCTCCTCTGCTAACTTCTCGGCCTCTTCTTCTCCGTCAACGACTCGATCGAAGCAAATGTATCTCCCAAACGCTGCCTTGTTCATTGCCTCAAACACGCCTAAATGTGCCTCTGCCAGTCTTGTTATATCGACTGTGGCTAGCACACCACTTTGGTACATTTCTTGTGCTCCTGTATTTGTAGACAATCAAAATTGGTAAAAATTGGAAGGGAAAATGTGGATTTTGACGTAAAAATACAACTTTGGCCCCTCGGTTTGAGCATTGCGAAGATGGCGGTGCTCAATGGGGTCAGAGTGCGACGGCGTGACAATATGAAAACGGGTAAATGGAGTCTCGAGTGAAGAGCAGAGAGGCGTGGGCTTGCTTCTTCTCATAGTGCTCCGGACATAGATTGCCTTAAAATTTCAGGGGGATGGTTTGGTTCCATCTTTTGTGAATTTTGCAAAGGCATACACAAGCAACTCATGTCCCGTTAATACTGCAGTCTAACGATATCACTTTCACTTGAAAATTGAATATCATTAGACCCATCAGTTTGATTCTCATGAATGACTAGTTTGATGTCAAATTGATACAGTTGGCTCGTTATGTAATGGTGCCAAAAGATACTAAAAGTTGTGAATGTAGTAGAAAAAGGATTACCTTTGAGATATGCAAGTGTTGCTGTTGGATTTCTAGTGGAAATTTCAGGGCCAGTAATAAGAGCTGGGCAGATGGTGGCCAATTTCACCCCCTTTTCCTCAGCTATTTTCCATGCAGCTTTCTCTGCCCTCAGCTTCCCCAAGGCATACCAAAGCTGCGATTCCCCATAAGAAATTTTAAATACTAACAACAGTAAACGAACTGTTATTGGCACTCCAAAACTACAGTCATCCTATACTCTTTCCGTGCTCAATTTGCTCGTTACGGAGTGCATGATGACGGTTTAGGAGTAAGATGAAAATGATACCTTTTTGTCAATGCAGAGTGACTCAGTGCTCCAGGAGTCATGGTTAATTACAGCGGAGAGGTCGTTGCGGGTGCTTTCTTGCCATACGCAGGCCAGAAGTGAAGAAGTGAGGACACATTTTCTCACAGATGGTGTCACTGCACATGCCTTCATCACGTTCTCACTCGCTTTCACTTCTATCTCAGCCATTGATTTCTAAACACGTCATTCGAATCCAAGGGTCATTCGCAATTTAAATGCCAGAAATAAATAGAGCTGTGCAGGAGAGGAAAAATGAAGGGGATATACAAAATCATTCAGTTTTACTTTTTGAGTCGTGATGAAAGAGATGAACACAAGATTATATACAATTACCAACGTCCAAGAAGAGATTGGTAGAATTAACTCTAGTTGGATGAGATGATCGTAGCAATAATTATTTGTTTTTAAGCAATTTTGATAAAATGTATGTTGTCAATAAGAAAATTGAAATATTTTCAGCACACTTGGGATATTCTCCTCCGGACCTTCTTCGGATTGACTGAATCAAAGCACAATCGAAGGACATAAATAAATAAAAGTATCGAAGTATCATAATAAAAACAGGTACATGCAAAGAGAGTAAAAGATATGCAAAAATCACTTCCAATTTAGTGTTCACACGACATCGTAAGGCAACTAGACACAATAGATTTGAATGCATTTTTGCTCACCACCTTTAAGTGGTAATATTGCTCACCACCTTACTTATTATCATTTGATTAAGTTTAAATTTTGAAATTTGTATATATCTACAACACAAATTTCGAAACTTAAACTTATCAAATACCAATATCAATAAATATAGTGTTGAACATCAGCATTACTTGAGCGTTGAGCAATTTAAAATATTCTCCAATAAACTTGGACCACCTGGCCTACGTGGCACCAAATAACGCGAGTGTTGCGCTTTGTTTTTGTGTGCGCGGTCGGTTGGATGCCGCGTAGACCAAATGTTCGAACCTAAGAATTTCTCCATAAGATTTTTCTTCAAGTTTTAGAAGAGTATAGAAACGAAATGGGTTAAGTGACTCACAGTGTAGCCAGAGAGGCCAGCGGGGTCGACAAATGCAGAGGTGTGGAAAACGCCACGACAGCCATCGAATGCATGGGACAAGCTTTCGACGCCGTCGTCGTCGGTTAGGTTCGCCATAACTGCAGAAATGCGGTCATTGATGCTGCCGCTTGTCCTCATCTCCCTCAGTTTTTCTACATCTTCTGTATTATTTAATCGGGGGGACACGACAGCCCATTAGTTCTGGATGTAATAAACCAAATTCCACGCGACAGTTTCTTTATATTTAAAATCTTGTTTTCTTGCAATCATACATATGGATGCAAGTTAAATTGTTTGTTTGGAAGTGCTTTTAAAATGAATAAAAATGTTTTTGAAACCAACATTTAATTACAATAATGCAAGTGAATTCTAAAGAATATATTTCTCCGAGAAGTATAACGAATGCATCTTGCATAGTATTTTTAAAATTCAAAAACACTTTTATATAATAAAAAAACGTTTTCTGTCATTTTAAAAGTACTTACAAACAATTATAAGGAATTGCTTAAGGGGTGGGATCCTCATTTTTAAAAAAAAAAATGGGGACACGCACCGTTGGATTTAACTTTAATGAAATTGTGTAGTTGAGATTATGTGGCCTGTGTTTTAATCTCAACCACACAATTTCATTAAAGTTAAATCCAACAGTGAGGAACGTGTCCCAATTTTTTTAAAATAATAGGAATCCCTCCCAAAAAGCTCCCTAACAATTATAATATTCACACTATGCTAAATCAATATAATAACATAATCAAATTGTTTGAACTTTTAGATACGATAAATTTGAAATCCAAGTTCTCATCAAATTATTTGATGATGTATTTCAATGTTAAAAAACAGCATAAAAATTTAAAAGTACTTAGAAATCATAAAAAAATCTTTGGTGTTTTTATGGAGAGTGATTTTTCTTCAAGATGAACTTTCAAGTGCTTTTCAAATTTTTATCAAGATTCTAAGAGAAGCAAGGGGATTTAGATATTGTTGAAACAAGACGGACACATTGATTTAACCAACCGGTCCAACTAACATTCTGCAAGCTAGAATCGAAATTGGAATTTGGACCAAGAAAGCATTAATTAACGATGATTAGTAGATAAACACTTACCTTGGTTGTCAACGACGAGGCGGACGGAGTAGCCACGGCGGAGGAGACAGTCGACGAGGGCAAGTCCTAAGAAAGAAACGCCGCTAGTGACACACACCAACATGTCTTCTTCATCGTCGCCCCTCAAGCCGAAACGCTTGTTGTTGGGTTGCTGGTGGTCGTCCTTTCTGCGGTGGAGGCCGGCGGAGGCCACCAGCTTACGGCAGAACTCCTGCAACTCGATGTTCTCCCTCTCTTCCAAACCCACAATCCCCATTCCGACGATGTTTTGGAGACACAAAAATGGCACCAGAAAAAGATAAAAGGTTTCGTTGGGAAGCTTACTTTTCTCTTGGACAGAGATGGAGTGAGAACAATAGAGGCTAGAAGACATAAGTTTGTGGAAAGCTATTGGCACTTGGATGTCATGCAAAGCTTACTTTTCAATATCACCTCAGCAGCCGGCTAAAGCTAAGGCTTGGCTTGGGCCGCTTGGTTTATTTTTGTTTTTGGTCTAAAATATCCGTCTTATTTTTAGTAAAGCGAATTTTATGACAAATGCGATTGCAAACGTAAGATGTACTATATAAGAATTTCAAGTTTAGCTCTATCATCCTTCGATGAAGGCAAACTCGGGTTGGCAATTGGACTCGCTTTCCATCAGTGGCCTTAGGCGAGAAATATAAACCATAAAAACTGGAATCAATATCATGTTTCTTGTTGCTTATAGCTTACGAAGGATGTTATAGTTAGTCGGTTACTTAACAATCTACACACACAAAAATCAAATAACTTTATATGGTATAAAATTATGAATCTTTTAGATTTTCAGTTGGAAATTAACCCAATTTATTTTAATTAGACAAAGATATGGTCTTTTGTTAAATTTTCAATGTTTCAAATTCAGTAATTTGCATACACTAAGTTGTCATAAGTGATGTATACAATACAACTAGCACTCAAGGAAATGATATCACAAATTGATATAACACATACGCAATTTACTGCAACAAGTAAATATAAAATGCATTTTTTTTAATTATTGTATACATTTTTTCTCATTTTTTCACAGTGCTCGAATCAGTTTTAATTTAACACAGTTTAACTATTAAAAAAAATAAAATTACACAGAAGGCAAATGAGTGCACAAATAAATAATTTCCCCTTGCAAAGAAAAACAAATATTAAATAAATATTTATCCTAAATTGGGCTTTGGGTTTGGCTAATTGTTGAAGCTGTGCCGGTAGCTGAAGCCGGGCACTCACGTGTTGATTGACCAGTGAGCACGGGGACCATCTACCCCTCCCGGTCTTTCTATTCCCCACCACGCATATTGTCCGCCCGCGAAACGAGAGTTAGTTGCCAAATAATTAGTTTTTTAGTCTCTTTACTAGACACGACATATGCCAAACAATGAGTTCAATCTTCTAAACCATGGAAAAAATTCTCAAAAATTCCAAACTGAACCGAAAAAATCTCGATTCTAAACCAAAAAATTCCCAAACTGAAATTTTCGAAATTTTTGAGATGCTATTCCGAACCGATTCCTAAATTTCGGTATGGAATTTGGGATTAGCTTCTCGATATTTCGAGAATCCCATACCGAACCAAAAATATATATTATTAATTATATATATATATATATATATATATACACATACATATGTACGCATATATATATATTATATATTATTCTTTTATAATTGATGCTTGTAGTTTCTAATTGATGCTCTACAACCTGGAATGCCCTACACCTTGCATATTTTTCGTGTTTTGGTTGATATTCATTTGGATTTTATTATTGCTGCTGCCATGGCTGATTATTTCAGAATTCTCGATTCTTTTGTCTCTCAATAGATTGCCAAAAGGGTTTTAATTAATTTGAATTTTGACTCTGATAAAACAATCAGGCATGCCAGTGTTCGATTAAATGGTAGTGTGGATGAAATGACATTCCGAGTTCATGAATTATATATTTGAAGAACAATTCGTAATTTCATATTTCAATTTGGGATTCCCGATTTGTCGAAATCTTGAAAATATTTCGGGATTCTCGAAAATTTGATTTGGGATTGGTCTTTAAATTCCCGTCCAAAAAATTTTCGGTTTGGAATTCAAGATACTTGTTTCGGTTCGATTTTCCATACCGAACCACCCCTAGATAAATTGAAATTAGTTGTATACGATGAAAATGATGAAAAAAAAATGTAGAAATTAAAAATAAAACTTTACGGAGTGTCAAATGGTAATTTGTCAATATTTAACCGATATATTAAAAATATCAATAAAATATATGTATTTTAGCTAAAATTTAAGAATTTTTTCGACATAAAATAAAATTTAGACTTCACTCCCGCTTTTTGTATTTTTCTCTAAATTTTTTGGTTCGACTGCGTCGAGAATATTTCACACAGTGCTGCTAACTTGCTAACTAACACGACATGTGATCCACATTCATGAATGTAATTAATATTGTAATAATCTCCCAATTGTCTTTTATATCAAGTTTATTGAAAAAGGTAATTAATCTTGTAGAAGTGTGGCCCACACTCACAAAACAAAACTCTTGGGCCAAAATTTATTATTGGGCCTTGAAAATTTAGGCCCAAGGGTTTAAAAATAAAAATAAAATTAGAAAAGGAAAATTTTACAACAAATCGCGTCTGCTGCAAGTCGTAATCGTGTTGAAGAAGAAGGAGAAGAAGAAGAAGGAGAAGAAGAAGAAGAAGTTATGGGCAGCTTCCCTGTTGCCCACAAGAAATTTTCCTTGGAAATTAAGGTTTGGGTTCTCAGTAATACGATGTGATTAGTTTTTTATTGGGTTTTTTCTTGTGTTTTTGTTGCTCACCAACTGTTTGCTTAAATGCCTCTTCCATTATTGCTTCTGCAGTTCTGCTTACATATTTATTAGGGTTTTGTAATTTGAGTTTAAATGGTATGATGGCTTCTGCTTGGCAGGGGAACAAGACGGATGTAGTGATGTGCAGTTATGATGATCATTTTCTTGTGAGTTTTGGCTTGAAATGTTTTTGTTTGAATCGGGGCTGCAATATATTTGTATTAAATTATAATGTTTGGAACATTTATTAGGTTATTGCAACTCAAATTGGAGCTATGGGCACCATACTGCAAGCCAGGTCTGCATATTTGTTTTCATTTTTGGGTCCAAAACTTTTTTTTATCCAACGATATATGAGACATAGGCAAAAGAGGTAGAGGAAGACCTAGAAAGACTTTAAAATTGACTGTAATAAGAAAAGTACTTGGAGCTAACAGAAGACTTGATGCAAAACCGATTGCAGTGGCGTTCTAGGATTCATACAACCGACCTCACTTAGTGGGATAAGGCTTTGCTATTGTTGTTTACATGATGATATATTCTAAACTACTCTTATCAACGGGGAGGGAGATTCAGAATTGGGTGGAAGTAGGCGAGCCATTGTCGTGACCAATTGGCCGAAACCATATCTTCTTTGGGTCCAAATCTTTGGTTATTGATAGAAAGAATTTTATGATCCAAATAGTGTTGTTATCTTTTATCTTTTTTTATGCCTTTTGATAGCTCAAAGTTACTATATGCCTATTTATCTATTAGGGGTTTCATAAGTGAATTAAATTTGGGAATGAAGGAAAAAAATATGAATTAGTTTACAATTGAGGAACTTATGTGTTGTTTTTTATTTTCATTAACAGGAAGGAGGAAGGGGTGGCAATCCATCCAACGTTCAACGTGTCTGTAATCTTCGGCAAGCGAGATGAGGTAAGATATCCAGGGCAGTATAAGCCTGTTAGTTTTGTGCCCCTTGCTGACTAAAGTTTGTGATAATTTGTATCCCTTGCTGACTGAAGTTTGTGATAATTTGTATCCCTTGCAACATCTGCAGCCAATGTTAGTGTCATGTGCTCGTCAACTTATCGAACAAATCAGGTACATATCTCCATTGATAGATGGTAACACTTCGACTATACTGTTTTGTCTCCTAATTTAATAACAGTTGATCCTGTAAAAAATATCCCTGAAGACTGTCGAGGTTAACTTGTGAATGTTCATATCTAATATGTGTGCTGAATCAGCCTGTTTCTTTTACAAAAAGGTTAGCTAAACTGTAATGTTCTAATGCAGTAGGTTGTTTTTGCAGTAACTCGGGCTCCTCGAAGCCGTTAATGCTTTCTCTTGGTCTCAAAGATCATTCAGCGGTACTAATCATCGATTGTCTTACGATACTTATTGCCCAATATGCTGTTAGAAGTTGTAACATTCCACCTGTGTCTTTGCAGGAGACACTGAAAAGCATTGTTTCAGCTGTTATCGAGAATCGCTTCTGGTGATGGTGTGCTGCCATTGAAAGTTCCTCAATCTGCACCAACATTCCATCCGGGGTTCAACTAGAGCGTCATGGCGACAGAATCATTCAGCTATCTACAAATGGGGTTGGTCGTTGAGTTGAATTACGTATATTTTTACAATCCGTTGTGGTGTTTCGTAATCCAAATTGAATTGTGCTGTGAAATTAAGCTCATTTCAATCCGATTGAGATCAGTTTTTCTATCGATTTTACACTTATCTGACTCAGAAAATGGTAAAACCGCTTCCAAATGTCTTCTGATATTTTCCTTATCGCGCACCAAGGCTTGCTCAAGGAAACGACTATGAAATTAGGAGAAACCAAAGAGAAATTGAACTAATATAAATTATAATTACAATCAGTACGATAAATTACAGGTTACACAACGGGATTCAAAGCACTCGCATTCTCAAAATTTGAATGTCCGCAACACACATCGACACATATTGTACACTAGAATACAACACTAAAAAATTTGCTCCAGCGATTCAACAGTAACGTGCAAATGCCACGTACCGTCGAAGCGCCGACAAAACCGCCAGCCGGTGTCCACAGCACTGCCGCCATGCTTCATCTTCTTTCTGTAGCAAGTTCTGTTTTCCGGCCAAAACATTTATTTGACAGGCAGCGGCGGACTCTGGACATGACATTGCCGTCATGCATCATTTCCGTTTCTAACATTTTCGTCTTTGTTGGCTATAGCTTTCAATTGCCTTTCTAACTGCAAATGAAAGAGAAGACATCTTCTGATTACTTACAAGAAACATTCTGATCAACAGATGGTTTATCCGAAACATCGCTCTTCTCTGCATAATACAGAAGGGGTGTGATCTCACACACCCTTCTAATTTGCGGCCGTTGGATCAGATGAATTGAGGAAGATCAACGAACAAAAATTAACTAGGGGTGTGTGGATAGCACACCCCAATACAGAAACTCCACTAAAGCGTTCGAGATAGACACAAACCTGGGCATTTTTCAGCTTCTGTCTTTGCAATTGTTCGACGAGATTCCCAACACTGACATTACAGACGGAATATAAGTAGAACGTCTACATGCAGATCAAATTACACCACCAAAAAGCATTTAATCACTCGAATACCTCTGTTGCAGATTAATGACGATAGACTGCAATTCTCTCTCGCGAGAAGAAGCCGGAGGTATCTGCATCAATGCCGTGAAGCATCGTCAAGATCTAGTTCAAGCTTACAGTCCACAAAACACATGCAGTAAATAAACCCAGGGCCTTTACCTGCAAAAGGTCACTGGTGCTTGCGTCAGCGAACTCCCCTTGTATTCCTGTGTGAAGCTAAAAGTATTAAACCCAACAAAAATTTGCAGACAAAGCTAAAGGCCAAAAATGTGAGGAAAAATGTGGGGAAGTTACCTGAGGTCTGTTCCACATATTTGATCAATTTAACTATTTCGTCCTGTCACATGAGAAAGAAAGTTGAGATAGAATACCTCTACAAAATGGGGTTAGCGATGAAAACTGGCACATACTCTTTGCAAGGTGTTTTGCTGCAGAATGCATTGTAGTGAAGGGAGAATAGTGGTAGCTGTAAGGGGTGCGGTTGCTGGACCGGTTGAACTTCCAGAAGGACTAAACAAGCAGTTTGAAGGACCCTGGAAAAGCGATGGAAACGGTAATGGTTATTAACGCCTGAAAGATATCCCGCCAAGTTGCACCCCTTTATGAAGTTAAACATCATAAACACGCAAATTAGACATAAAAACCCAATGAGTACTGAGCACGAATCTGGTGGAAAAACTGAAACCAGTAGGTATCTCAAATAAGAAGCAATGCAATTCTATTGTTTAGAACCAAACTTCTGATAAATAACCAATAACACTCTAGAATATATCGTTTTTAAATATCCGTACCTTGGGACTGAGGTCCGCAGAAGTAACCTTGAAGCGCCCCTTACGTTGGACAACTGCTCCTTCAGAAACATCCTCTGCTGCATAAACAGATGCACAAATGATAGAAGGTTTTTAAAGAGCACAAACAGGTGGAAGAAATCAGACATAAAGAATAAATGATGAGCACACAGAACTACAAGAGACGAACCAGAAGCATGGCTAATGGAGTCTCTCTTCTGGCGATACAACAATGAACCACTGTAGTTCCGCTCAGGTTGAGGTTTTGCTTGCAGATGATCCCTTCAAAACATACACAATATTTTCAACTCATAGGCAATAGAACCAAACTTTTGCACACAATTGCACAAAAAATACAATGATTGTCAGATGAGGATATCAAAAGAATCATATTGTAAGAGAATAAGACAATGACGGCAATGAGGATGTTAATACACTGAAGTCTATTACCATCAAAACCATATTCGTTACAGTTTCCTGAACCTTCATTGGGCAAGGCTCTAGGTGACAACCATGATTATCATGATAATTTTGACTTTGAAGAAATTTAATGACAATTTAGTTCAACAAAGCATGGTTCGTTCCTCAGTACTCTACATATGCAACAAATAATATTATCATATGACACTTTCATCGCGCAAAATCTAAATTACAGTGTAGTTCCAACAAAGGATGACTCATAACAATGCTCTACTAGGCAACAAGAATGTGCATTGTGCAATTTTGTGAGGAGCTCTAAGAAGCTATTATACTAAGTCAACAAGCAATTACATAGGGACTTCAAGGTGCGTTTTATTCAGCCAGAGTTAATGAGCATACAAACAATGCTTGATGCAGGAATGTGAAAGGGGGGAGGCTCATTTTCTTCTGGTTGAGAAAAGGGGAGAATCAATAGAGCATTTTACCGATGATGTTTGAAAAAAGCACATAAAATACCCAATAAACTTCTTCATAAGAATGCTTACCTCTCACCATTGCCAATAACCTTTTTGGGAGAAAGCACACTATCCGGTAACAGTGAACCACTCAAAAAAAATTTAGGCTCGGGATTAACATGACGTGGTAAAGATCTACATTGCCCTGAAGTCTCACCTTCACTTCTCCCATTTTCTTGAGCAATGTATGTAGGACTAGACGCGCTCACATCATCCTCACAAACATCAAAACAGCCTCTGCATCAGAAAACACCTTGAAAGTAAGATAAAGGAATAAAACAAATCACATTTTAAAAACCAGCAAACATCAACAAATAAATAAATATAAAGTTAAATCAAGATATAAGGTTATACAGAAAGGAATAATTACAATCCAATGAAATTAAATTGCTAAAGTTTTTACTCTAAATAAAAACACAAAACATCTCAATAATTTTGGGAAAATCCATAAAGAAAGTTATTACTAGGATGCTACATAAAATGGATAAAAAGCAATAACTTGCAGAAAACAGTTAAAGATATTGAATAATAATAATTTGGCAGACTGCATTACAGAATCTGTTTGCTGACAAAATCAGTTAACGTGATAAGACTGAAGTTACAAATATGAGTGGATAATACGATTACAGAAAAGGAAAGCATTCATACTTAAGTGCTTGAAGAGGTTTGATAGGAAACGAAGCAAATGAGCTGTCCAAATCATGCAGATCGTTGAAGCCATCCTACATAAGCAGACGCCAAATGCATAAAATAATTAGAACTTCAAAAAAATGAGACAAGGGAGATGAATTTAAAGGGGTAGTTTGTATACTTCCTGATCGGGCACAGCATTTGATTGGATTTCCATCTCAATGGCTTCCCTCTCTGCAGGAAAACTAACATCTTCATGCTTGTCATTTTGCTTCGTACTTGGTGCATTGTGCATGTTATCCTCCTCAATCTGCAGGCAACAGTGTGTCAGTAATAATGTAAATTAAATATATAAATGATTGATAAAGATAAAATGCAAATGTCGTGCATGAATCAAACCAACTGTTAGTTATGCATAGGCTAGAAATTGATTTACTTACAAGGGCAGCCTGATTTTTTAAATCCTCAAGGTTGAAATTCCAGGCACTGATTCCTTTGATATACTCTTGCTGCAAGAAAGAACATATATTCAGGATGATGTTCATAATTGGGTACCCGAAATCCAGGAATTAGCTTCTAAATTTAAAGGAGGAAAGTTTGATTACAGAGTACAGTGCGTGCACAAACAGACGTATTCAAAAAGTGCTAAAGACTAGAATGTGGATAGAAAAGAAAGAAGTGAAGGTCGAAAGAAACTTAAATGCTGATGCCTAAAGACCAATCAAGACAACATCTAAACACCCAACTATTTTTATTGAACTTCGAACAACTCTCACCTGTGATAAATGTTCATCCCCATAGAGAGCCTTATTCTGCACAAGAAGATCGGCTTCTTTTGCCTAAAACATAACAAAAAAAACACCACGTCAAAATGTGGCTGAAATCTGCCACATATCATAACTGAATAATAAAGTACAGAAGAGAATCTGGGAGTAGTAAGAGACCTTCAGCATCCTGAAACGTTCACCTAATGGAGCAAGACCCTCAAGGATGGTACGAGACAGATATTCAACAGGTCGCGCATGTTTGAAAAAATGGTGCTTCAAAAGTTTCTCTGAAGATGGACGCTTCTTTGGATCCTTCACTAAGCAAGCACCTACCATCTCTTTGAAAGACTGGAAAATGTAGCACTTTCATGAATTAAATTTGAGAAAGGGAGATGTGAGTTTCAACTAGCCAACACAAACCTTTGAAAATCTCTTGTCTCTTTCATAGTCAAGGCCTGGGGGTGCATTTTGTAAAGTCATCAGCAAAACCTGCAACAAGGGGGAAAAGAGTGGAGAAAATTTGTTCACACAGTAAGCACCAGTGAAGCACTTCTACCCAGACGAGCTCATATAAATATAATAATTGAAGAAAATTACTTTCATCGGTGGATATTTAGAAAACGGGGCGTGACCGTGAGCAAGCTCAAGCGCTGTTATTCCAAATGACCAGATGTCTGCTCTGTAAATGGAGAAACAGGTAAAAATACAGCATAAGAAACTTCAATGTTTTCAACCAAACATAAGGCTGCAGAGAAACAAAGCATACAAAGAAAACAAAGAAAGTGAGAGATTGGTTAGGTAACCCACTCACTTGAAGTCATATCCATGTAATTGCTGCATAACTTCAGGAGCCATCCTGACGAGAAAGAGACAAAAGCAGAGTATTTTTATGTAAAACCTCAAAAGTCTTAAGCCAATCAGAAATGGCAAAACAACCTTTGATATTACATCATCCTATATAAGGCTAAATAGACGATTAAAAAAGAAATACCAGCATGGAGTTCCAACAAACGTATTTCTGGAACGTTGTCTATCTCCAGCATCGAACATGCATGCGGACACTCCAAAGTCTGCTAACTTGACTGCACCATTAGAGTCAATTAAAATATTCCCAGCCTGAAAATGAAGGTTAAGAACATAAATAAGAAAACCAGTGCATCGTCCTTCAACATGAACATGTATGGATAAAAGTATGTTCAGAAATTTCGCGCAAGCTTGTTATATACCCAGGAGACAAACATATGGCCCAGTTATTTGCATGTACAGAGTTTTGAATAGAGATGCAAACATGACATCATTAAGCGCAGAATTAATCTCTGCACAAAAACTAAAAATAAAAAATTCTAATGCATGAAAAGTATCCTCAGAAAATATTGGTTCCAAGGACACTGGTTTTCTACAAATTGTAGCCAATATCTTCACACTATTTTGTAATGAAGACATCAATAACATAATCACCTGCCCTAAATGAAGTATACAAAAAATTATTGGTATATTATAAGGTAGTCGATTGTGGTACCTTCACATCTCTATGGATGAGGCCATGAGCATGAAGATACACGAGAGCTTTGAGAACTTCGTGCAATAAAGTTGCGATAACAGGCTCTTCAAACCCTTCAGGATTAGAAGATTTTATTATATGCAGGCAGGACCCCCCAGCCATGTATGGCATCACGACCCAAAGGTTGTGGCCAGCAGTGAACGAACAATGTGCTCGTAATAAATTTTGGTGATTAATCAAAGTCATTGTATGTACCTCCCGTCGGATACCATCCTGCAAAATTAGACAAGAAAGATAGAATCGTAGATGATACTTCAACATTCCCTACTGAAGCCATGATGCGATGAGATTGATGCATAAGTTCAATTAGTCCATACATGTTAGACATAGAACCACTGTTCTAAAAATCCCCGCCTAGCACCGCCCCGATTAATGCCTAGGCGTTTGAAAATTAAGAAAGAGCACCTAGACCTGATAAGGCACCCACCTAGACTGCCTAGGCACCCGCCTAGCCCACCCAAACCTGCTTAGGCACCCACTTAGGTTGCGACTCACTTAAACAGAAAATAGATAACTTCCATTTTGTATTTTTATTTTTTCTTATAAGAGACCTGCTGGATAGTTAAATAAACATACATTATATGTTTGTTCCCCATGTTTTCATTATGTTTCAATACTTCATAATATTTATGGCATTCTATTTTGTAGTTTATGATGAAAATATATATATTTTAAGTATCAACAGATATTTATTTACACGAAATATAATAGATTTACTTAAGTCCTCCTAGGCACCCGCCTAGACCCCGCCTAGGCGCTAGGCCTCAGCCTGCCGCCCAACTAGGGCCTAGCGTCTTTTAGAACCTTGCATAGCCCCATGTGAACAAGATAAGGCAAATATAAACATCACTTATAAACAAACAAGATGAATTTATAAATAAAATAAACATACAAATTGTGAGCTACAAAAGAGAGTAAACCATATACCAGGTCGTTGTTACATTTTTCCAGATCAAGAACCTTGATAGCAACTATCTCATTAAGTGGTATACAGAGTGCCCTGTACACGGAAGCGCTGACACCTTCACCAACTTCTTCATATAATTTATATTGTTTTGCATCCAAAGGAAATCGTTTCTCTGATTCATACTCCATGGCTTCTTCTTATATCACACTATTAAAATACTCTTTATTTCTCCATATCCTGACGAACAACAATAAAGTGTACCCCAAGGAGATAAGCATCAAATCAGTACAGGGTTTCCAATTCAATAGCATTTTCCCCTTCTTCAACACAAAATTGCAGATACATCCAGTAACTCCATCGAGATATTTTTCTCGCCATATGTTTCCATTTATAGCCTAATTAATTTCAGGAACTCGTAAAAGAACACTAACTAATTACACAATATTGACATCTCCAACAGGCAACACTATGATTTCATCCACTACCAAAAGATTATTGATAAAACTTGTCGAACCAGTACGTCGCACCATACAGTTGGAGACCATACAAGAAAAGGAAAGTATTAATCTCAAGCTCTCACAAGACCACCTTGAATGTTTGTCCTATGACGTGCATCCGGATGGCGATGATTGACATCTTAGGAAAACATATGAACAGAAATCCTACAAAATCAAAGAGAGCCTTAGCGCAAGATGGAAAACAAGGAATGATTACTTCAGTGACCCAAGTATATCAAACACATACCAATGAGATTGATTCGTAACAAATTCCAACAAACAAAATTTAACCCAACAATGGTTAAACGAAACACCAAACAAAATCCAAACACAAATCATAGTTCGGTAATCGGTGACCAAATTCTAGATCCCAAAGCAACCAACTTCGTTGGAAAGTAAGAATCTACTAAAAATTGTATCCGAAAAACTCACAATCTTATGAAATATCTTGTTTGATCAGTTTACAAACAATCCTCACTCCCAGAAAAGCAAACACACAATCACCCTAGTTCAACTTTCTGTAACAATTTGCGCATAATCTAAAAAAATAAAAACTTATTTGCAATACAAGTTAGATAAGAATTGCATTGCTGCAATCTACCATTCCAAATTTCCACATTTTCTTAATCAAATTCCAAAAATGCCAAACCAAAATCATCCAAACTAAAATCCCAGTAGCCCATTTGCCAACCCCGCCAATCCAAAGCAGCAGATTCTCATCACAAACATTAAGAAATCAAATAAATTAACCAAAAATCAAAACTTTTAATTGCTGCCAAGTAAAGTCATAAGCTTGATCAGAAAAGTCAGCTCAAATTCAACTGCTTTAAGCGGGCTGACACTTACCAGCGAGAGTACCGAGTGCGTCGGACCAGCTCGCGTCGTTCCGTACCAGAAGCTGCACAGCTGAATCCGAGCTTTGCTTCTGACAAAGATTCAGACAGAAATGGGAGAACCCTCTTCCGCCCCTATCCCGACAAAAGCGACGTTGATTCAGCTCGATTTGCTCGTCGATTGCAATCCCCCGATTGTCTTTCTCCTCCTCTTCTATCTCCTCCCCTTCTCTCTATATCCAACAGTCGCCGAGACTCAGGTCCTCAGATCGAATCTTTCACCGTTTTTTTGCTTCGTTTTCTAAAAATTTAAAAAAATAAATTTAAATACATAATACAGCAAGACAAATAAAAGATGCCCTTTCATGTGCCTTCACTTTTGGCCTCATAAAACTGAAACGCGGATCGTGTTTATTGTGCTCGTCTTATTTTTGTATTATATTTGTTATTTTAGCATGTAATATTATGTCAAATTCATTATCAGGTGATTTCATAACGACTCGATTCATTAACGGTCGCATCGTCTTACGGTGAATTAAATTGTCATGCCTAATGTTTGCATTTGTGAACGATATTTTATCGACTTCTTAACAGCGTCATTCGATAACAACACGTAATAGATTCTTATTGAGTTTTTAATGGGTGACACAATAACACGAATCATTGATTAGTTAACTTGAAAATCATTATTTTGTATTATTTTATGCCTTGTTGACAATAAATTAATAAGTCAAATCTCAGTCTCCAAGAGATGATTAGGTGAGAAAAAATAAAACAATTTGTTATTTATTTGTGAGGAAAATTCAAATGAAAATATATAATTTTGGTAGAATTGTATTCTGTAATTTTTCCACAGAGCAGCCAACCGTGATTGCAAAGCGAGGTGGGGCCCGGCGATGTGATTTGCATGCAGGGGATCCAAATCCGTGATTTTTGGCTTTAGAACGGATTATTGACTATCTTGGGCTTGGGCTTGGGCTATGTTGTTCTCAACAGACATATGATAGTGGGTTGGGCCTCTGGTGCATTTAAAACAACTTTCCCACCCCACACGTATTGAGATGGGCTTGAATTCGTTTGACTAAAATGGGCTTAATGATATTTTGTTTTATGAAATATTATAGCTAAATCACAAGTCACAAATAACAATAAGTTATTGAACGGATAATTTATATTACTCGAACTCAAAATTTCTCACTTATAAATAATAATAATAAAAGGAAATAGATTATTTTACTTATCACACATGCCTTGATAGTTTCTATCCATTGATCTTTTTCAATTCTTCTAATCTGACGATTGAAAATTAAAAAGATGTGTGAAAAGTAAAATGGGGTGTGTGGATATCAAACCCCAAGAAATATTACTAGATTGTAGTGTTATCATTTTTATTTGAGTGTTTGAAAAAAAAATCGAGATTCAAACATAAAATCAATTAATAATATGCCATGAAAACAACATTTTATTGAATTATTATTTATACAATGTAGACCATCATTTTATTACGACGAATCTTTCTTGTCTTGATTGAATACGCCATGAAAACAACATACGAGGGGCCTACTACATCAATTGTGTAACGAGTTGGACAAAGAGATGCAGGAGCACGTTGAATTCACTTCCAACAATGTTAATAGCCAAGGACTAGTTGTGAGAGGTATTACTTTAGTCATGTCAATAGCATTGTAATGGTGTCATAAAACTTGAATTCACTTTCAACGATGTTAATGGCAAAGGATTATTTGTGGTTGGTTATTTTAGTCATGTCAAAAGCAATGTCTAATCATGACATAAAACTTGTTATTTGCGATTAGAGCTAACGCATCAATATTTTGGCACGTGTATGAGCTTTTGTATTTAGCAATGATTAAGATGTGCAATTAATTTAGGGTTGTTGAAGAGTATGGGCCAACATAAAAATTGTACACACTATACGAAGTGAATTTGTACAAGTAAAGCGTGACAAATGGCAATGGCCGCATGATGCGATATTATAATTTCCGTATTTATTATTGGTGTGATTTTGTTATGATCGACATGCGTTAAATTTATGACTAAAAATAAAAATAAAAAAATAAAAAATTTTAACGCTTATTAATCAATAATACAAATAGCAAAAATGCTGCAAATAAAATAAACGAAGCAAATTTGAAAAATGATGTGCAATTGTGCATGGCTCGTGATATAGATATATCATCATCAACAATTCCACGAAGTGGTGGGAGGTGGGCCCGCAACAAGGACATGAAATGGAGCCCCATCGTAATTGCACGTGGCACAGTGTGTGCGTTCCAATTTTACCTCTAGAATTTATGCGTCTTACCTCCAAAGCATGTGACTCTTTTTGTCGGCCGGATGAGAACTCACTAGGGTCTACTACGCCCAAAGTGACTCCTCAACTGCCCGGTATTTGATTGGAGAAACTTAAAATTTAAGTTATCTATCACAGGATAGTTCGGTAGTAAGGAATGAATGTTAAATTTTTAGTTTACACGGTACGTCTTGAATTTGATTTATAGATTTGGTAAATCACACAATGATGGTAAAGAAGAGGCTTCAATGACTATGAGTCTTTCTGGGCTCGAAACGAAAAGACTGTGTGACGAAACCATCAGCTGGACTTGAATTTAGTTAAGTCAGATTTTAATTAACACCAAATGTGTTTTGTATTTGAGTTTTGTACTTAATTATTATCATAAGACAAGAGTTTACAACTCGCCAAATACTCAGTTCGACTGAAGTTTCAATCAATCATCTTTTTCATCATTGTTATAGTCCTTCATTTGGATTAAGTATGCGATAATTACCAATTAATTTTTAGGGCACAGATTATAACAGCGGAGAGTAACGCTACCAAAGTAGCTTGTGGCATTGTCCGTAAAGAAAATACAAAAGTAAATGAGTTTTGGCCTTTCGTGAAAATATTGATGGAAGAAATGTTTCCTACAAAACCAATCTTGAACCGACCTTCATGAAGCCTATAAACGAGTCTATATCATCACTAAAAGACTATATAAATAGAGGGTACATTTATTTCCACGTACTCATCCTAAAGGATTTGTGCAAGTGCGGTCCTCTTTAAGTTAATTTGTGTGTGTGTGATGATGTGTAACGTACTTCAGGTAACCGCAAGCTGCTTTAGAAGCTAGAAGACAAAGGTGATGACTAGGAATTTTTTTTTTTATTGTGACCATGATATCAGTAGTACATCACGTGTTTTTATATAGATGGTGAAAAATTATATTTTTTAAGTTATTAATTTTTTAACACACATATCCCATCATTTATATAATAACACGTGGTGTACCACTCCGTATTTTGGTCACATTGAAAAATCTCTCGATGACTAGGCACGGTTCTAACTTTTGTTTGACCACAAACTACCATTGAAGGAGGAGACACGGAAATCGGTGTCAAAAATGAAAAATCTCTCAATGACTAGGCACGGTTCTAACTTTTGTTTGACCACAAACTACCACTAAGGAGGAGATACGGAAATCTGTGTCAAAAATGAAAAATCTCTCAATGACTAGGCATGGTTCTAACTTTTGTGTGACCACAAACTACCACTGAAGGAGGAGACACGGAAATCTGTGTCAAAACTTTAAGTTTTGTGTTGCATGCAGTGGTCCTAAAGGAACGGAGTAACTTTCAAAAAGTAGAGAACAACACTTAAAATTAAACGGACAAGTTAAATTTGCAAAACTAAAGATGACGGTAAACATCACTAAATTACATATGATTTATGTATTAGTACCAGTACTGGTTACTGGTATTTCTCATTATTTATAAGTGTTGAGAATAAAACTAATATTGTTGGGAAATGTCCTTTGTATAAGTTCATAAATAAGTCGGGCTACTTTTTATATTGGCAATTAATTTTATGGTAGTCTCTTAATTTTTGGGCTACTTTTTATGTACTAGTACATGTATGATGTCCAATGGCCACAACGCTCCACGTCATCTCATTTGTGTTGTCGATTGGTTATGATTGAAAATTGCATATGTAAAGTAAAAATAGTCGTATGTTGGTGAAAGAAAGAATCTTATAGAGACTTATAACATGTTGAGCTACTATACATATTTATAATGTTATTGATTTTCTATTTCCTATGGCAACCCTTTATCTTCATATTTAATAAACTAAGGAGAACAATACAAGAGAAATGTTAAGAAAACTCTCTCAAAGTGAGATTTTTTTGAACTATCTGTCATCTCACAATTTAACGTCGATTCTTATGCCAACATTATAAAACATTATACCAAAAACATGAGGCGTCAGTGAGTCCATGAGAAGTCTCACTTTGAGAAAGCATCATTAGCGTTTCTCATAATACAAATATAAATAAAAATAAACACGTTTAAGATTTAATATAATTATAAGTGAAATAACTCAATAAAAATAATACTTAAGTTATAGTTCGAATTATAATACATATATAATTACATAAATTTTACGCATGCACATACAAATTCCTCAAGCTCTTCTCTTTCTTTTTTTCTCTGCTCGATTTTCCTCTCGTTTCTCTCTCTAAATGTGGCACAACAACTTAACTCTTGTAATTTATCCCATTTTTAAATAATTATCAATTTTCCAATATCAGCATATTACATTCTTTCGTAAAATTTATAAGTATAATTTTTATTTTTATTTTACGAGCAACGATAACTTACGAATTTATTCATCATCTCAAACAATACGACGTAGTTGTAGAAGAAGCAAGAAGGTCGGACTCGAGAGTCAAGGGGGAAGGAAGGGGACTAAAGCAAGCAGCAACACAATCAACCACTTGTGCGGCAAAGATTGCGACCGATCTTCATGCAACTTTACGTCACCTTTCATTGTCCACAGGCTCATACTACATCCAAAACAAGCCCCAATAGGCATTAGGAGTCCCAATAATTACTTCCACTTATATGGTAGTAATACACCGTAATACAAGCATTACTTAAACACCGTCACATTTTATAATAATTTTACTTGAATTTTAACACATTTATTATTCGCGTATTATTAGTAAATTCTGAATTTATATACTATGAATTTTATTATATATAAATTGATAATATCACGTGACGGCGTTCACTACAGTCACTCCGCGTCCTATTTTATCTACCAATATATATCCACTTTCTCTCTCTTTGTCCCAGCTTGTTTTTGCTTATTAAAGCGGCAAAGCAAACTACTACTCATACAAAGTTCACTCATTATTTCTCTCTCTCTCTCTCTCTCTCTCTCTCTCTCTCTCTAGACTTTGAGCTCAAAACCAAACCAGCAGCTACACGCAAGAGATCTCCGCAGAGCCTGCAATGGAAGTAAGGAATTCTCTGAAACACAACTTCTAGGGTTTCCTCAAATTCCATCGACGTAGTTTTCGTAGCTGTATACAAAGCTTGCCATTTTCGTTGATATTTAAATCAACACTTTTCTTATTTATTTATTTTTTACTATATTTTATATGAAACAAATCATCAGCATGGAGCTTAAAGATGCAAACTTTGTGCACCCGCTTTGTTGCTCCGGGTAAGCAAGGCATTCAATCAATGTTCTTATGTGTTGCTCAAGTTTCGATCTTTGAGCTCGTCCTCCATTGGGGTTTCGTGAATTTTGGGTAGATTTTTGTTAATTATCTGGTACTCCATTGGCGTAGATTGGTGCGGAATTTCGCTTTCGTTGGTGAAATCACTTGCTTAATTTCGTCGAAACTTCGTGTTTTTGGAAGTTGGTGTGACTTGTTTTGTTGTTTGGTTGGTGATTTTCCAGGAAAGTGAAAGGGAAATGTGGGTAGAAATTTGAGTGCGGAGTGAGGAGTGAGGAGTGAGGAAAAGGAAAAATACCCCTCGATTTTAAGGCGGAAAACGCTGCAAAAATGACGGAAGGGCGGCGGAGGAGGGCGATACATTTTAGCAAACTGTATTCGTTTTCGTGTATTCGATCTCCGTTCGTTGATAGTCATCCCCAAATCGGGGAAAGAGGGTACTCGAGGGTGGTGCATTGTAACGAGCCGGACAGTCCGGAGGCGCTTCAGTTGAGATACAGGGGAAACTATGTTTCGACTACCAAGTACACGGCGGTGAATTTCATTCCCAAGTCTTTGTTCGAGCAGTTTAGGAGGGTTGCCAACATATACTTTCTTATTGTGGCTTGTGTTTCGTTTAGTCCGTTGGCGCCCTTTAAAGCTGTTAGCGTTCTTGCACCGTTGTTGGTGGTGATTGGAGCTACCATGGCTAAGGAAGCTGTTGAAGATTGGCGGCGAAGAAAGCAGGTAAACGTTTCTGGATTGTATAGATTTCGATGCGTTACACATTTTGCACTGTCGATTTTACTAGTCATTTGAAGCTATAGCTTAAGCTTATTCAGTCATGTTTGGATTAGTATGTAAAATCTGGGGTATAGTTGGATTAGAATTGTGGTTCTCGATTAATCGGACAATGAACATATATGTAGTAATTTTTGTTGCCAACGATATTTTGAGATTTTGCGCCGGTAGAGATTGTACAGATTTCTCTTATTTATATGTGCGTACTTTCTATATCCAGAATTGGTGCAGCATGATTGGAAAGAGCAACGTTTATTACGAAATATCTTCAAATTAATAGATTGATGATTGATGATTAATTATTTGTTTGTCCTAATTGGTTTGGCTATAAATTTGAAATTGTTTCAGGACATTGAGGCAAACAATCGAAAGGTTAGAGTTTATGGTAGGAATTATACATTCTATGAGACCAGATGGAAGAAACTCCGGGTTGGTGATATTGTGAAGGTGCACAAGGATGAGTACTTTCCTGCTGATCTGCTTTTACTTTCGTCAAGCTATGAGGACGGAATTTGCTATGTTGAAACTATGAACCTTGACGGAGAAACTAATTTGAAATTGAAGCATGCATTGGAGGTGACGTCTCATCATCTTCAGGATGAAAAATCCTTGGAAAACTTTAAAGCGGTGATCAAGTGTGAGGACCCAAATGAAAATCTGTATTCATTTGTTGGGACTTTGTTCTATGATGGAAAGACTCACTCGCTTTCCTTACAACAGATGCTCTTAAGAGACTCTAAGCTGAAAAACACCGAATATGTCTATGGTGTTGTTGTCTTTACCGGTCACGACACAAAAGTGATGCAGAATGCGACAGATCCTCCTTCAAAGAGAAGCAAAATCGAGAGGAAAATGGATAAGATAATCTACATTCTTTTCAGTACTCTTGTTGTGATAGCCTTTACTGGATCTGTCTTTTTTGGAATCAACACTCGACGAGATATAAGTGGTGGAAAAATGAGAAGGTGGTATCTTCGTCCAGATCATACAACTGTATTTTATGACCCCAAAAGATCAGCACTTGCGGCTTTTTTCCATTTCTTGACTGCCCTTATGTTGTATGGATATTTAATACCAATATCTTTATATGTATCGATTGAGATTGTGAAGGTATTACAGAGTATATTCATTAACCAAGATCGGGAAATGTATTACGAGGAAATGGATAGGCCGGCTCATGCACGCACATCTAATCTGAATGAGGAACTTGGTCAGGTTGATATGATACTTTCTGACAAAACAGGCACACTGACATGTAATTCCATGGAGTTCATTAAATGTTCGATAGCAGGCACTGCGTATGGCCATGGTATAACAGAAGTGGAGAGGGCACTGGCAAACAGAAGGGACGGAGTTGATGGACTGCCTGAAACTGGTGATGTATCATCTGATGTTTTAGATAGTGCTAGTTATAATGTTGACTCTGGAAAGTCAATAAAAGGTTTCAACTTTAGAGATGAGCGCATCATGAATGGGCAGTGGGTCAATGAACCTCATTCAGATATCATGCAGAAATTTTTTCGGGTTTTAGCAATCTGTCATACAGCCATTCCAGTTGTTGATAAAGCATCAGGAGAAATAACCTACGAAGCAGAGTCACCAGATGAAGCAGCTTTTGTCATAGCTGCCAGGGAGCTTGGGTTTGAGTTTTTCGAAAGGACACAAACAAGCATATCATTGCATGAGTTGGATTTTGAAAGTGGGGGGAAGGTTGATAGGTGAGTTCCATTCGTACTTTGGCCTGTTTATTTTTATATAAAAGCTCCTTGTATTGTTTACGTGGCTGGGAAGCCATAACTTCTGACACATATTTAGCTGAATTAAGTACCCAATTATGGGCTGTTAGAACCCGGGTAAAACATTTCCACTTTGCATATTTAATTCTGAGTCTAGAAATAGATCAGTGGCCCAGGATTAACTACTCACTACAGCCTCTGTGTTGTATAATACATGTATGGCATGCTCCTACCGACACATCTGTTACAATTCAGTGACTTTAGTCTTAATATGACTAAGTTTATTTATCCCAGGGAATACGAGCTTCTTCACGTCTTGGAGTTCAGCAGTTCTCGCAAAAGGATGTCAGTAATTGTAAGGAGTCCAGAAAATAAATTATTGCTCCTTTGCAAGGGTGCAGACAGGTTAGACTCTTGAGTGCTCATGCTTAAGGCTCACGTTTGAAGTTGCAAGTTGGGTTTTTAAAATTCGATGATTTTTATTTATCTGTACATATTCAGTGCGATTCTGGAAAGGCTTGCAAAAGATGGGCGGCAGTTTGAGGATCAGACCAAGGTGCACATTCATAGTTATGCTGAAGCAGGTTTACGAACCTTGGTGATTGCATACCGCGAGCTTGGCGTAGAAGAATTTGAAATATGGGCGAAGGAGTTTGTGAAGGCTAAAGCTTCTGTCACCGAAGGTCGAGATGTACTGGTGGACGGAGTTGCTGATAAGATTGAAAGGGACTTATTTCTGCTTGGTGTGACAGCTGTTGAAGACAAACTGCAAAAGGGGGTGAGTACTGAATTTTGATGGTTTTTTTTTTTTTTTTTGGTGAGTCCTTTCACCTGGATTAGATTATTGTTATTTTGTCCTCCCTTGAATTTGGAGCCCTGTACAACTTGACATTACGTGAATTGGAAGTTCATATCAAGAAACAAAAAACTAGAGCCCATTTTATACTGAGAAAGGTTTGCTTGTGTTCATGGAAATTAATTCTGTATGGATATTGTTCTCTCGGATACAGGTGCCTGAATGTATCAGTAAACTTGCCCAAGCTGGGATTAAGATATGGGTATTGACGGGGGATAAAATGGAAACTGCAGTTAACATTGGGTATGCTAGCAGTTTTTGTGCTTGGATTATATTTTTCTAATACATCATTTTGTGCTTAGATTATATTTTTCTGCAAGTTACAGGTTACAAGTATTGTAAATTTTACAGGTATGCTTGCAGTTTACTTAGACAAGATATGAAACGGATTGTCATCAGTCTCGATTCACCAGACATAAATGCCTTGGAGAAACAAGGGGATAAAGAGGCAGTTGAGCAGGTACAGAATTCCTAAAGCAAAAATCCAAGACATTATTTTTTTCCCTTCTTTTTTCTTCTTCCGTGGTGTAATTTCTGAAACCATGATTGTTTTAAGGATTCTGTTGCAAGCATAAGGAAGCAAATTGGAGAAGGCATTTCGCAAATTAAGGAAGCTAAAGAAAGTTCGAACCAAGCTAAATCGTTTGGCTTGGTAATTGATGGGAAGTCCTTGGAATTTTGTCTCAAGAAGGATGTCAAAAATTCGTTTTTTGAGCTTGCAATTACTTGTGCTTCTGTTATATGCTGCCGCTCTACGCCCAAACAGAAAGCTCTTGTAAGTATCTTGATCATGCTCATGAGCATATCCATTCAAATTATCTACAGTTTTTTCATAAGGCCAGTTGCTGACATCAAATAATCAGATAGAACAACAAAATCTGTGCAGGTTACGAGATTGGTAAAACTCGGAACAGGTAAAATAACACTTTCTGTTGGTGATGGCGCAAATGACGTTGGCATGCTTCAAGAAGCTGATATTGGAGTTGGCATTAGTGGTGTTGAGGGGATGCAGGTGACCATATTTTTTGTGTTAATCTGATTTTTATGGGTTTTTATTTATTTATTTCCAAGATAAGTAACTGGAAATCAGTGCAATTTTGAAAGTGAGATAGAGGATGTGATTGTCTATTACACTATTCACCGAATCAGAGTACTTTTGAAAGAGAGAATAGAGCATGCGTCTGTCTACAACGCTATTTGCCAGCAATTGCTTGTTTTTGGTGTCGGACTCTCAGACATATAACTTGCATTTTTTTTTTTTAAGACCCAGCTTCAAATTCCATTTGATTCCTGAATGCAGGCGGTGATGGCAAGTGATTTTGCAATTGCTCAATTCCGTTTTCTGGAGCGTCTCTTGCTTGTACATGGGCATTGGTGCTATAGGCGCATATCAATGATGGTAAAATATGCCTCTTATAATTGTAACAAACAATACTTGAAAAAGAAGGCAATAGATTTCGTACCCAGTTGATACATGCTGATCTATTCTTTTTGGTTGATGCAGATATGCTACTTCTTCTACAAGAACATTACATTTGGGTTTACTCTGTTTTGGTTTGAGGCCCGTGCTTCTTTCTCCGGTCAACCTGCTTACAACGACTGGTACATGTCATTCTACAATGTCTTCTTCACATCACTCCCTGTAATTGCTCTTGGCGTCTTCGATCAGGATGTTTCTGCACGGTTATGCCTCAAGGTATACAATTTTCTCTTTTGTAGAGTTTATATACAAATAAGGGAAAATAATATGATATTCAGGGTGAATGAGTGATCCACACGATATAGTGGTAAGGTGAGAATTGACTACAAATTCACGATTTACGCTCTATATTACTACTATAGCTTTGTATGTTGTAATTCCATCTTCTGATAGTAAGTATCAAATCTAGTAACAAGTTCTTTACGGATGTTAAGAACCAAAAGGCGTATAATTATCATCATGGCTTGTCATATTTATTGTTTATCTTCATCTTTGTGGACTGGAATTTTTACAGTTCATGCTTTATTCTTTTGACAGTATCCTTCCTTGTATCTGGAGGGAGTGGAGAATATCCTCTTCAGCTGGCCACGAATACTCGGTTGGATGGTTAATGGCGTTTTGAGCTCCATAATTATCTTCTTCTTCACCACCAATTCCATGATTGGCCAAGCTCTCCGAAAAGATGGTAAAGTAGTTGACTATGAAGTCCTAGGGGTCACAATGTACTCTTGCGTAGTTTGGGTCGTAAATTGCCAAATGGCGCTCTCCATCAACTACTTCACCTGGATCCAGCACTTCTTCATCTGGGGTAGTATCGCCTTCTGGTATGTATTCTTGGTGATATACGGCTCTGTCTCACCAAGCGTATCCACAACAGCACACAGAGTTCTCGTCGAAGCCTGTGCTCCCAGCCCTCTGTTTTGGGTGGTCACCCTTCTCGTTACTATCTGCACTTTGCTGCCGTATTTCTCATACAGGGCTTTCCAGACACGGTTCAAACCAATGCGTCACGATGTAATACAACAGGAACGATTAATTGGCTCAGACAACGAGACTTCCGGTGAATTGCCTCTGAGATTCAGTAGCAAACTGCAGCACCTGAAGCAGAGATTGAGGGAGAGAAGGTCGTGAAACGCGGTCCCGGGATCGAACTTTGTGTATGTAATCAGGGGATAGTTTGGTTTTGTGAATATGTTTGACAGTTTGAGAGAGGTATTCTTAAGAAAAGTCAAGTAGGGCAAATGGCCAATTAGTGTGTTTTAGATTCAGGGCTTTGTAGGTTTTAACCATGTAAAGCTGATGCATATCATCAAATTATCAAACAAAAAGGGAAACCCAAGTGTGGCAATAGTTAAAGTGAGTGGAATTAAAATTAAGAGTTGGATTTCGATCACGGAGTATTCTTATCATTACTAATTATCGAAGAATTAAAGTAAAGTAACGCGCAATGTTATTACTAATTATCGAACAAGTAAAGTAGAGTAACGCGCAACGTAAAATAAGAAATTCAATTTACGACCTCTGATTACAGGAGAAAAAATCCTTTAGGAATTCATGACTTGTCCCATTACGCCCCCACGCATTATTATTATTTTTAAATCCAAGTTCACTTTAACTTAACAACTTATTATGTGTTTTAATAATCAAATTTATTTGTACGTGGTCTAATATCTTAGTGGATAGCCATGCGTTCCAAGTCCGAAACTTCATTCTCCCCTAAATGTTTTGAAAAGAGACGACACTACATTATGACCGCAAGGTTATATTAAATTTTGGATGAGGAGATCCTGAATAATATTAGGAGAATCCTTGAACCAAACTACTTTGTTGCCAATTCAAACTACAAACTGAGCCAATCTACGGGCTACCCCATTACAGGTTCTAGGGACATACATGAACTTTTAAACTTGAAAAGCCGCCACTGCCTACAACATGTCCTCTCCAAGCAAGCCAATAGCAAAAAATCACTAGTGTGATCGTTAATCACAACAAGAGCCTAAGTAGAATCACTCTCAACCATGATCTGTTGTACAACTAGTGTCATTTGTACTTCGATTTTCACATTGTTCGATGAACAAGTTCAATGCGATTCACATTCCAACTCCTCGTTAATTCAATCTGACACATCCCGATCCAGAAAGTCCATTAGGACACCGAAGTCGAGATGTGCTGGCCGACACCTGAAAGGTGACGAAGCCATAAAGTTTAGTGATGAAAATGTAAATAAATTTAAACATAAAAGTGCCTAAACCCAGAGTGTGCTTGTGAGCGGGAGCGAACCCATCTCACGCAACTTCATCTTGAGAAGTTGCTCGTGAGTTCCCATAAACAAAACCGTGAGAGTGTGGTCGGGACCCAAAACGGACAATATCGTGCTACGGTAGAGTCGAGCCCGGAATATAGTGTGGGCCCGGGCCGGGATGTGACACAATCTCTCAAATTCAATTCCTCCAAAATACACTAACAATAGTAAACATGTCAAATATGTCCTTCTAGAGGAATAGAACACCGCCACCGGCGCCACTCCTTGCAGCCACTAAAAGTAGATTAAAACCACAAATCACAGCCTGTAGATTTGACGTTGCTCTATGAATTAACAATAAAACACCATGATTAAAAATGACAGTGCATGCACAGATACAGATTTGATATAAATGCATGGTGATTACTGCAAATCTTATCCCACTAAATTAACCACCCACTAGCCCTGTAGATCAGCATCGACGTCAAGAAAATAACCAAGATATTAATTAAGGAAAACTAATGAAAAGGGCTTGAAAACTTTGTGTTTTAACGATAAGGACAAAATAAAGGGTAAAGTGAATAGTACCAGTATTGACTTTTTAGTATAAAAATGTGGTTTTTCGTTAAAGTGAAAAGTACCAGGAGCTTTTCGTTAAAGTTCCCTATTAATTAAGCAGAGGTTAAAGTTTAATCCACGTGTGTAAATTATATTATATATTAGTTTTAGGATTAACACTAATCACTGTTTAAGCGCATAAGTGCTAGTCTGGCACTAGAAGGTCAATGTGCTTTTGCTGTTGCCATGTACTTTTGAAATAAGCACTTTTCACGAACTGAACACAATCTTCTTTTTCTGGATCTTTTTGGTAAATGGATTGTTGTGGCCGGACTCGCAGTCAGAAGATCTTCGTAAAACGTTATTTAACCGATTTTATGATTATTTGGGAGCTTCGATTTTCCTTAAGAGACTGAGAGACTTTGACTTTCATGACCAAATGGTTAGCTTCTTCCTGACTTCAAAAGGTCATGTTTGCCCAAAAGCCCTCCAATTTTACTTTTTCAGTGTGACTAAAATATAGATGACACGTCACACGTCAATACACAGTTAGAGAAATTTTTATTTTATTCTATTTCAATTGTTTCTTTAATTGTATAATGATATGTGTCGTACTGCTTCATATTCCGATCATATTCAAAAATCTCTTTTTATTAAGATGGATACTAGTGACGAATCACAACTGACGTATGCATCACTCTTTGTGTGTGCAAGTAATCATAATTCATGTATAAATTATGAGTTCATCATTTATAGATAAGGATGAATGACTTCTTAACTGTAAAGAGTTGAGCTTCGTTATGTTAAATTGAATCTTTAAATGCAAATTGTTTTTAAACACAATCGTCGTTTGTTGTGTTCGCTTCTTAAAATAAGGGACGAGGAGCCAAAAGGGCCACACAAGCTGGCAAGATTCATACGAACCATTCAGCTAATAAGAGCGACAAGCCATAAGTGCGCAGGGACGCAATCAATGCAGAGTAATGTTATACACCTTTTTTAATCATCATATTCGTATGTTTAAAATGCTTAGAAAGATATCATAGAATCCGAAAGATCCATACACATAAGGTCACCAATTAGGCAACGATACATATAAAAAACCTCATACGTCAACTATTGGAGAAAATTTTCAATTCGTCCGAAATATGGCCTGATACATAAAACGTCATAATAAAATTATTTGAATTTTTTTTAAATTTTTTTTTAAGCAATTATATTTTTATACTTGGTAAACCGAGCTGTATTCTCGACATATTGAAAGATTTCTTCAACTATTGGTGGAGATTTTTTTTCTAAAATATTAATAAACACGTTACTCGCACTTGGCATGGTTTTGTTTTTGGCTTCTTGTCGTTCCTATGAGGAGTCTATTTCTTTTCCTAAATTTAGGCCAAATTGCACAATAATAATAATAATAATTAAAATATTGCTTCCAAAACAGGTTAACATATCCCATTACTATAGGTTCTCTGTCAATTATCTACAGCTACGCTGTTTTCTTCTGATGCACAAATTTTCTTCTAGAAGTCCAGGTGGCCCCCCACGCGGTTGGCATGCGATACAGTATCTCAGGTTCTAGAAGACAAAACTAAGTGCAAACACTCCCTACTTTTTTCCGTATTTTTTGTTACAATACTTGCATATTTTAATACAATTACCTCCAGACGATCTAAAAAATAATAAGCTCGTTTGAAAGTGTTTTGTAATAGTTTAATGAGTGTGTTTTTAAAATTAATTTTTAATAAAAATGTAAACGAATCCTGAAAAATCATAAAATACTTCCAGTAAGAAGCACGTAACATTTGTTTTCTACAAGAACCCAAAAGTACTTTTACAAAAAAACAATTTAAGTAATTTAAAAGTACTTCTAAACAAGCTCGATGTAACATTCCGCATCGACCAACGGAGATGAGTAATGTGCCTTATATGTACGTACTCCTCTCCACATAACACGAGGCCTTTTGGGAGCTCATTGACTTCGGAGTTCGGGCGAGAGAAAATCCCAGGATGGGTGATTCACTGGGAAGTTCTTATGTGGGTTCCTAAAAACAAAACCGTGAGGGTGTGGTCGAAGCCCAAAGTGGACAATATCTTGCTATGGCAGAGCCAGTATGGGATGTGACATAATGGTATCAGAGCCACTTTGCCGTGTGGTGCGAGTGTGCAGACGAGGACGTTAGGCCCCTAAGGGTGGTGGATTGTAACATCTCACATCGACCAACAGAAATGGGGTAATGTGCCTTATATGTACATGCTCCCTTCCATATAGCACGAGGCTTTTTTAGAGCTCACCGTCAAAGTGTGGCTAGCGTCTAAAGCGAACAATATCGTACTACGACGAAATCGATTTAGAATGTGACATCGATATCTCAAATCAAAAGAAAATCGTAAAGTCGCTTTACAATCACGTCGTGATAATAAATTTGATTAAAAATATTTTTTGCGCCATTAAAAATAGAATTAAAATCTCATGAAAAAAAGTCAAGTTTGCCATTTAATTTTTTTTTTGGAAAACCCATTTTTGGTTTTTTTGAACTACTGATTTCTTTCCATTTGTCATCCTCAGCGTCCACATACTCTACTTTTTTTATCCATCTTTGCCACCGTATCCAGAAACGCGGACTCGTCCGTCCAGGAAACTCACGCGCTGACGTGGATGCAGGTAAGAAACCTAGTAACGCCGAAAGTGTGAAAAAGGAAAATTTAGAAACTCCTACTTAAAATTGTTCGTTATCAATTTATAAAATTTTGTGTTTACAAATAGCGTTTATGTATTTGTTACAATAGATTGACTAAATGATTTTAGTTTTAATTCATTTTTTGCAAAGATGATATTTATAGTGTGATTCAAAGTATGAACGATTCTGATCATAAATACAAAACTCTGTAATTAAAATACTAAGAGTTTTGAATATGAGTTCTTACTCATCTTTAAGTAGCCACGTACTAGAAATAAGAAAAGCACACTACTCAAAACATGACGCTATCCCATTCGATATCAAATATCCTGCACTCAAAATATGTGTAACATGTGATTTTTTTACTTAATTTACTTTAGTTTTTTTATTATTTCATTGAAAAGTTAACACGTTAAAGAGGAGTTTTAAATGAATGTTACGGTGTTAAGAAATGATATAAGTCATATAGATAAAGAGGTCACTGAGAGTTTTTTATGCAAAAAATTCATAATTCGTTTGAAAGTTTTTTTAAAATAACTAAATATATTTTTAAAAAAACCTTAAATATAAATATTTATCTGCATTTTTACAAACTATTACTTTTAAAAATATTTTCATACTTTTAATTATTTTAAAAACACTTTTAAACCGATCTCTTAGTCTGAAAGCTATCACAATAATATCACACCTCGAATCGCATGATTAATAATTGATTATTACAACCATGCCTTTTTTAATCTTCCAACTTAACACCACCCTATATAAAAGCATACAAGGAAGCCAAAGCGCCAGAACTACCAATTCTCAAACGCACCAAGAGCGTCCAAAAAAAGTATCCTACGACAGGAAAATATGCAAAACGACGATTTCGAACAGGGACTCGTCTGTCCCAGCTTCAACTGCTACTCCTCCGACAAACTAGCAGACGCCGCCGCCAAGGTCTCTCGGGAATTGGACCACCTCAGTTTGCTCGATGAATTGGAGTCCGGTCAGTTAGCGGACTGTAAAAACGACGGCGAGTCCGCCACCGCCGACGAGGAGGAGGAGGAGGATGAGTTCGAATTCGTGTCCTTTCAGAAATCCGCCAACCAGGTTTTCTTCGACGACCGCCAGATCGGCCCCGTTTTTCCCGTGTTCAACCGCGACCTCCTGCTGGATAAAAGTCAACGTGGTCTCCTCGCCGGCGGTCGGAATGATAAAAAGGTGGAGGAGGACGACGATGGTGTGCCGTCATCGTCATCGTCCGAAGTGGACGAGCTGGAGGCGGTCCCACCGGGGACGTACTGCGTGTGGATGCCGAAATCAGCGTCGGCAGAAGCTCGTGGGAAGTGCAAGAAGAGTAGGTCGACCGGAACATCGTCGTCCGGAACGTCGTCGTCTCGGCGTTGGAGCCTCCGGGATCTGCTTCGGCGGAGCAACAGCGAAGGCGGCAAGGACATGGTGTTCTTGACACCTTTGTCGTCCACCTCCCAGAAAGTAGAAGACAACAAGGAAACCAAAAAGAGCTCCGGGTCGGGAACCCGGTCCACATCAGGGTCTGATGTGCCCAGGAAAAAGCCCAGTAAGGGCTCAAACGCGTTGTCGATTGCTCACGAGGCGTTCTATGTGAGGAACAAGACGGTGGCGAAGGACGGGTACAATAAGCGGCGTTCGTATCTTCCATACAGGCAGGACCTGGTGGGGTTCTTTGCTAGTGTGAACGCCATGAGTGGAAACTTCCCACGTGCCCTCTGAAAATCTAATCGTAATTAAATTTTGTCCTCGCTAGCTATAAGCTTAATTATTATTATTAATTAACTTTTGCTAATCCTAGTTAGTTTTAGGGTTATGCCTAGTTATTTACACAATTTCGACTTAATTTAAGTGTACAGGTTAATTAGTGTACTAAAAAGTTTGAAGTTTTCGATCTTTTGCTGTAACTTGTTTGATATTTTATATGGTGAGATTAAATATATATCTTTTACGTTGGAGGGCAAATTGATAATCCTATTTATATTTGTTGAATTTGTCACATGGTCACATTTTTTTTGTTAAGCTACCGAATCCCTCAATTTTTGAATTTGATTATACAACTAGGCTTTGAGTTGCTGAAAGAAGAGCAGCGAGTGTTGTTGAAACTCAATCACAAAGAGACAAGCGTCTAATAATAGTTTTCAGTTTCTATTATTTAAACACGTGTCCATTTGTAATTAGTTTTTCAAAAGCACTTGCTGTTTTTCTTTCAGCAGCAAAGCATTGTTCTTGATTATGTATTTATTTTATGGGGTATGATATCCACACATCCCATTTTACTTCTCACACACTTTTTTATTTTTCAGCTGTCGGATCAGGTGAATTAAAGAAGATCAATAGACATAAATTATCAAAAGATATGTAAGAAGTAAAATGAGATGTGTGAATAGCACACCCCCTATTTGCTAAGAATTGATCAATTCCCCTCGGTGTCGGCATGATCCGTTGAAATTGTACAACCTATTATAATTATATATGCAGATTATAAAAACGCACTTGACATGACGTAGGACGATTGTTAACTATTGGTGTATGTATTAATTTTGCCTTCTGTTATTTCTTAGAAGAAAGCTTTGCATTTTTAGTTTGCCTAGTTGAGAAGTCAATTTAATTAGGTTTCAGATCATTTTCCTCCAATTGTGTTGATGTATGTCTTTAGTCTTTGATAAAACCCTTTTAATGTGCCTAATTTAAAAGTCAATTTAGGTTTCATATCCTTTTCCTCCAAGCAAAGAAATTGTCTTTTGAAGAATTTTTTTTAGGTGCCAATGGCAGGAGTTTATTTTTTATTTTTTTATTTTAACAAACGATTTTATCTACATTAAGTGGGTGAAGAGTGGACTAAACCTCACAATAAACCAACAATAATGTTGTTCAAATCCGCCTTTGATGATAATCAAACCTAAGATTTCTCACTTACAAGTAAAGATGAATACCACTAAATCATAGTACTAAGTGGCATGACGAGAGTTATATATTAAGAGATATGGTCGTCTCTGAAATTTTGGGAGTTCTGTGCGAAATTTATAAAATGGCCCCTCCCTAAAATAGTTTTAGAAAAGTAGGACAATGTATTAATGCCAGAAAACAATCACTTAAATCAAAACAAACTTTAGCACTCACTTATTGCAAATTTACAGATGTCATTAATTATAAGTAAAAAGAGCTACAAATATAACATTCACTAAATGATAAAAAAATATTTCAATTTTCAACAACCAAATATTTAAAAAAAAAACTTCAAAACTCTAACTTTAAAGTTTCACTTGAATATATAACATTATTATATAATAATTGAAAAATATCCCTTTTTAGGATGTTACTATTAATACTCAAATTATCTCATTGCACACCAAATTTTTATATTTAGAATAAATAAAATTACTCTTTTAAGCAGTACACAGTGAGATTTTAAAGTGTTAACAAAAGTAATTTTTAAATATATAACATTATTACATAATATTAGATAGCAAAAATTTAGAATCTTGTGCGACTACACCTTTTGCTCTCCCTCAACGCTCCCTCCGTTATAAGAGAAAGTCGATAGTCACCAAACCAAATACTAAATAGTGACCAAACAAAACTTATTTGGTTATTTTATAAATAAATAAATTCATATGCTAACCGGTCTGGTCTCATCCTCGGATTTGGATCCTCTCCTGAGCTAATGAAGAGAATCCTTCTGACCAATCATCGTGGGCTGTTGGATTTTTATCCAACGGCTACAAATAGGATGGTCCCTTTAAAGTTATAATAATTATAGCCGTTGGATAAAAATCCAACGGCCCAAGATGATTGGTCAGGAGGATCCTCTCCATTAGCTCAGTAGATAATCCAAATCCCTCATCCTCAACTTCTGGAGGAGTTCTCAACTCACCACTCATGACATGTTTATTGTATTTAATTGTTGGAAATGTACCTTAAAAATCAATTATGAGATTTAGTTTAATTTAATGAAGAAGATCATTGTTTAACATTGTCTTATTAAATTTTATACGCTTAAACGGTAAGTTCAAAAAATATGTAATAGAGAGAATTTAATAAAAAGAAGCTAGATTCATGATACATTTATTTCTTGAATACATTTATGCAACGAGTTATCTACAACGGTAAAAAGAATTATCTTAGATTAACAAATTCTTTCCTTCACTATTAACACACCTCAATAATCAGGCATTACAGGCAGTTTATTCCATGTTCGAACCATGTGTCATTTTAATCTGGGCTTGCCTTATTTAAGTAAGTAAACACGTTTTTACTGTTGAGAGTTGTCCCACATCAGTGAGGGGACAAGTTTGCTATGTGCTTATATGGTCTTGAGCTACTTCTTATATTGTTAATTGGTTTTATGGTGGAACCCCAATTTCATCATGGTATCAGAGCAGGTTGTCCCACATGTGAAACCTAACGGCCACACGCGTTTCACGTTACTCTGTTGTGTTGTCCACGTTTTAGGCTTGAAAAATCGACCACATGTGCGGGGGCGTGTTGAGAGTTGTCCTACATCGGTGAGGGGACAAGTTTGCTATGTGCTTATATGGTCTTGGGCTACTCTTTAGATTGTCAATTGGTTTTATGATTGAACTTCAATTTCATCATTTAATACAATAATATTATGAGCAATGCTAAGGGACTCTCTCAGAAGTGTGATTTTTTATAGACTCTCTACCATCTCATGTTTTTTGCACAATGTTTCATAATGTCAACAATGAATTGACGTTAAATTATAAGGTGATAGAGAATATATGGAGAATTTCACTTTAAGAGTACCCTTAGGACTTCTCATACTATTACTGATGAATTTTTTGTTTAATTTGTACATAATACTAGGGACACAAAATTCTGAAACAAAATTTTGTCTGGATTTGCACGTAAACAATCACCGTGCACAACACCATCAAAGAGTTTAAATCATCTCTACCATTCCGTCTAAACTTAAAAGAGTTTCAATCAAAGAAACGGAAAAAAAGTGAGATGACCAACGACGATACGTGCCAATGTGAATGAAGTTCGAGTTGTGAACTGCTGTTGGCTAAGGTATCTAGGTTTAAAGCATGTTGCTTAAATTGGGACCACTGATCACACTAAAATACATGGTGTGTAAGCGTCGACAATCGTCTCGAATAATTTTTCAGTGTATTCTGAATAAAGACGCTCAAATTATAACACTTATATTCAATTTTTAATAATTTATATTAGATGGCAAAAATTTAGAATCTTGTACGACTACACTTTTTGCTCTCCCTCAATGCTCCCTCTGTTATAAGAGAAAGTCGATAGTCACCAAACCAAATACTAAATAGTGACCAAACAAAACTTATTTGGTTATTTTATAAATAAATAAATTCATATGCTAACCGGTCTGGTCTCATCCTCGGATTTGGATCCTTTCCTGAGCTAATGGAGAGGATCCTCCTGACCAATTATCGTGGGCTATCAGATTTTTATCCAACGGCTACAAACAGGAGAATCCCTTTAAAGTTATAATAATTATAGATGTTGGATAAAAATTCAACGGCCCAAGATGATTGGCCAGGAGGATCCTCTCCATTAGTTCAGGAGAGGATCCAAATCCCTCGTCCTCAACTTCCGGAGGAGTTCTCAACTCACCACTCATGACATGTTTATTGTATTTAATTGTTGGAAATGTACCTTAAAAATCAATTATGAGATTTTGTTTAATTTAATGAAGAAGATCATTGTTTAACATTGTCTTATTAAATTTTCAAAAATATGTAATAGAGAGAATTTAATAAAAAGAAGCTAGATTCATGATACATTTATGCAACGAATTATCTACAACGGTAAAAAGAATTATCTTAGATTAACAAATTATTTCTTTCATTATTAACACATACGGAATCAAAAGATAAGTGGATTAATTAGTTATTACACACCTCAATAATCAGGTATTACAGGCATTTTATTCCATGTTCGAACCATGTGTCATTTTAATCTGGGCTTGCCTTATTTAAGTAAGTAAACGCGTTTTTACTATTGAGAGTTGTCCCACATCAGTGAGGGGACAAGTTTGCTATGTGCTTATATGGTATTGGACTACTTCTTATATTGCTAATTGGTTTTATGGTGAAACCCCAATTTCATCATGGTATCAAAGCAGGTTGTCTCACATGTGAAGCCTAACGGCCACACGCGCTTCACGTTACTCTGTTGTATTGTTTACATGTTAGGCTTGAAAAATCGGCCACATGTGCGGGGGCGTGTTGAGAGTTGTTCTACATTGGTGTGAGGGGACAAGTTTGCTATGTGCTTATATGGTTTTGGGCTACTCTTTATAGTGCTATTGGTTTTATGATTGAACTTCAATTTCATCATTTAATACAATAATATTATGAGCAATGCTAAGGGGACTCTCTCAGAAGTGAGATTTTTTATACTCTCTACCATCTCATGTTTTTTGCACAATGTTTCATAATATCAACAATGAATTGACGTTAAATTATGAGGTGATAGAGAATATATGGAAAATTTCACTTTAAGAGAGTACCCATAGGATTTCTCATACTATTACTGATGAATTTTTTGTTTAATTTGTACATCTAGGGAAACAAAATTCTGAAACAAAATTTTGTCTGGATTTGCACGTAAACAATCACCGTGCACAACACCATCAAAAAGTTTAAATCATCTCTACCATTCCGTCTAAACTTAAAAGAGTTTCAATCAAAGAAACGGAAAAAAAGTGAGATGACCAACGACGATACGTGCCAATGTGAATGAAGTTCGAGTTGTGAACTGCTGTTGGCTAAGGTATCTAGGTTTAAAGCATGTTGCTTAAATTGGGACCACTGATCACACTAAAATACATGGTGTGTAAGTGTCGACACTCGTCTCAAATAAATTTTCAGTGTATTCTGAATAAAAACGCTCAAATTATAACACTTTATTCAATTTTTAATAATTTATTTTAGAGGTGAGATACATTAATTATGACATTGACACGTATTATAATGCGAAGAACAAGTGTTTAAAATATTGATATTGATAAAAAAATTGATATGCAAATTTTTGGAAATATCGACGGATATATCGAATATCGATATCGATCGATTTTTCTGATGGAAATGATGGAAAGTGAAAATGAAATTTTAAGGATTGTCAACCGTTGGTTTAGACGACAAATAAAAGTTTCACCGATATTTAATAAATGTGTCAAAATATCAACGGTATATGTCGATTTTAGCCTAAACTTAAGAGTTTATTCGATATGAGGTGAAGTTCACCCTCTATTTTCTTATCTTTCTTTGATTTTTTTGAATATTTTAATAAAAATATTGACTGTATCGAATAAATTTTAAATATTATCACCGCTGCGTGAAGACTCACTCTATGAAAGACATTTTCGTCAATCTGAAAACAAAATACTGTTCATGGTAAAAAAAAAAATCATAAAGTGATGGATGCTTTCGTTTTATTAATCATAAATAGCACTTCGACCAAAAACTAAAATACAAAAAGAGCATTTGTCCAATTACGCTTCTGTTTTTCTATTTTGTTTTCCAATTGTACAACCTTTTTGCCCTAATTTTGGAAAATACGAGAAAGCGAAAGTAGGAATCTTTCGTACTCAAATCCTGAAGTTAATTGGGGTGAATATCATGCTCGTGTTTCACACAGTTGGTTTTGAGTTTAATTTTTGGCAATAGTGAATCAAATAATGATTGCTACTAAGAGATTAAAATGCATATGTAAGCTTTTTCGACTAAAAATAGAAATAAAAAACTGATGTGCTTTCGCCACTAACTAGTCTCCTTTAAAAAAAAAAAAATATCTACACACCTCTTTTTTTACTCATACACTCCTTTAATTTTCAGCCGTCAGATCGGATTAAAAAATTCCTGGAGTTTTCGTTGACAGTGGGAGCGGAAGTTGACACATTCTAGACTGATGAGTGCAAATCTGCCAGCTGCTGAGCTGAAAATGAAAGCCCCAGTTTGCCTGCCTCCTTCACATCACGATTAATCACTAATGGCAATGGATTAGGTTATCATAATTACCAGACTTAATTAGCGTTTGGCTTGATGACAAAGTGGGTGGCTCCCGTCCTTGACTTTGAGCGTCGCAGAGGGAAAAGTAAAGTGACTACAGTAGCAAAGTGGGTCTCTCAAAACGAAATGTTAAATAAAATAAGCAGTCACACATCGGTTGTCTCACAAAATAAATTGTAATTTATATCAAATGTTTCCACTTCTAATTTTATCGAAATATTTTACATAAAAATCCACGCCTACTGATTGAGCAGGTCATTAAGGGGGAATAATATTGATGCTATTAATGGTGGATCGCGGCTCGTATTTTCGAAACTTTAACATGGTATCAGAGATGTTTTCAAATTTGGGCTGAAATTACTAAGTTCACTTACAAACATGACCGATGTAGCAAACATGACCGATGTAGCTCCACATCTGGCCACCTCTTGGATAAAGCAAAAAGTTCCACATCAGTCATCTCACAAAACAAATTGCAATATTAAACGGTTCCACTTCTAATTGCATTGAGATAAACTGCATAAAAACTGTAGAGTCTCACATCGCCAAGTGGAGATGATCATCTATGCCTTATATGTATATGGTCATCTCTTTATAGCAAGACACATTTTGGGAACTCACTGGCTTCGGATCTCATAAGAACTCCGAAGTTAAGCGAGTTTGGGGGAAAGCGGTCCCAGGATGGGTAGCAGGCCCAACAACCCAAGAACAAAACCGTGCGGGTCGGGCCCAAAGATGACAATATCTTGCTATGCAGACTAAGATGTGACAATTTGGTATAAGAGCCACTCCCTGGCCGGAAGTGTGCCGACAAAGACGTCGGGCCCCTAAGGGGGGTGGACTGTAGAGTCCCACATCCTCTCCGCCTTATATATACATGTTCACCTCCCTATAGCAAAACACATTTTTGGAACTCACTAGCTTCGGATCCCATAAGAACTCCGTAGTTAAGCGAATTTGGGTGAGAGCGGTCCCAAGATTAGTGACCCCCTGGGAAGGGCCAAGAACAAAATCGTGCAGGTTGGGCTCAAATCGTCTCACATTGCCCAGTGGAGAGGATCCTCAATGCCTTATATGTACATGCCCACCTCTGTATAGCAATACGCGTTTTTGGAACTCATTGACTTCGGATCCCATAAGAACTCCAAAGTTAAGCGAGTTTGGGTGAGAGCAGTCCTAGGATGGGTGACACCTTAGGAAGGCTCAAGAACCCAAGAACAAAATCGTGCGGCCCGGGCTTAAAGAGGACAATATCTTACTATGCGGACTAGAATGTAACAAAAACTCCACATAGTAATTAAATGGGATAATATTAAAGCTATTAGAGATGGACCGCGACCCGTTTTTCTAAAACTTTTAACATTCAATTTTTTTTTTTGGCATTAATTGACAACACCAATGTGAAAAATATGATGGTCTAACAATATGATAGCTTCCAAATATGCTTTTATATCAAGACGCGGACTCCTTCAATGTGAATTGCGAGATGGATGGATGGATGGATGGATTTCAACTTGATGACATAAAAAGGAAGGCAAAACAAATGTGAGCACGAAATTAGTTAGGAGTGTGGTGCAAGTTTACTTTATTTGGGAAATTTGCGTGGAAACACACCTTATTAATTCATATACTACGATCGATCCGAGAGGTCAGGATCATGATTCGGGACAGGCTTGGAATTGTTCAACTTTTACAATTTAATATTTATATGCTCCAAAGTCCTTTCTTTCAACGTTGATCGATTCTCATACGAGAGAGACTTTTCAATGTGTGTGAAATACGAAATGGTACTTTTACATGTCAATATATAAGTGAAATGACACTTTTAAAAATAAACTTCCCTCCATTTGTACATGTGGTGTAAGATCCCGTGTTCCGGGCACAACGAAAAAATTCTTATAGGTGATTAAGGGGGGACAATATTGACGCTATTAGTGGTGGATCACGGCTCGTATATGTGAAACTTTAACATGGTATCAAAGCAATTTTCAAATTTAGACTAAAATTACTGCATTCACTTACAAACATGACCGATGTAGCTTTACATTTGGCCACCTCCAAAGTGGTCCAATGTAAGGTTGCGTATTGGATAAAGCAAAAGTTCCACATCAGTCATCTCACAAAACAAATTGTAATATTAAACGGTTCAACTTCTAATTGCATTGAGATCATCTGCATAAAAACTCCACATAGTAATTAAATGGGATAGTATTGAAGCTATTAGAGATGGACCACGACCCGTCTTTTTAAACTTTAACATTCGATTTTTTTTTTTGCATTAACTGACAACACCAATGTGAAAAATATGATGGTCTAACAATATGATAGCTTCCAAATATGCTTTTATATATCAAGACACGGACTCCTTCAATGTGAATTGCGAGGTGAATGGATGGATTTCAACTTGATGACATAAAAAGGAAGACAAAACAAATGTGAGCACGAAATTAGTTAGGAGTGTGGTGCAAGTTTACTTTATTTGGGAAATTTGCGTGGAAACACACCTTATTAATTCATAACTACGATCGATCCGAGAGGCCAGGATCATGCTTCTTCGAGAGAGGCTTGGGAATTGTTCAACTTTTACAACTTAATATTTATATGTTTCAAAGCCCTTTCTTTCAACGTTGATCGATTCTCGTACAAGAGAGACTTTTCAGTGTGTTTGAAACACGAAATGATACTTTTACATGTCAATATACAAGTGGAATGACATTTTTGAAAATAAAACTTCTCTCCATTTATACATGTAGTGTAAGATCTCGTGTTTCAGGGCACAACGAAAAAATTCTTGTAAAATGAGAAATGCTAAGAGAATTATCTTAAAAGTGGATTCTCCATAGATTATTTGTCACTTCATGTTTTTGACACAATATTTTATAATGACACGAAAATTGACACAAAACTATAAGGTGACAAAAAATTCATAAAAAATCTCATTTTATTAATAAAAAGTACTAATAATTTTAATTATCTCACATCTTTTCACACGTCGTGTTTAATTAGTGAATAGTGAGTACCACCATTCAGCAATGCCACGTCGAATACAGTATCACTCTATAATTTCTCTCTAAGGGACTAGGCAAAATCGGGCCCACCATTTTGTTAGTAAAAGGGTGAAATGAATTATCTCGAGATCCATTATGTGGGGATCATAGAGATTTTCACATTTAAGTTGTTTATCGTGTATAATACGGTCAGAAATAATTTGAATTTTATTATTTAAAATTAAGCATAAATAGTACTTAATAAAAATTAGCCACACAATATACTATAAATAACTGAAATGTAGGATCACTATGATTCTCACGTAGAGATTCGGAGATGATTCATTTCGGTAAAAAAGAAACAAATAAAAAATAAAAATCTCGCGGGACCGCATACCCTGCCTTTCCTAACTGACACTTTTACCCTTCCAAGGTCAACGTCATACCTCTCACGGGCACCGGTTGGTGGGCCATTATCCACGTGGCACTGCTGGTATTAGGATGAGCTGGCACGCACGTGACAATCAAAAAGCACACTTCGGAGAGTTCACTGGATAGTTAGAGTGAGAAGCTGAAGAAGCTCTCGCTCCAGCACAATCTCTGCAACAAATTCTAACCGTTTGAAACGGAAAAAACTGTCACCGATTCCTCGGGAAGAGGAAGATGGCGACTCTGCAGCTGCCGAGTTGTAGAGCTCACGGTCGCTCTTCGCCTCCGCCGTTGATCAGCGCCTCTTCCTCTTCCTCTTCCTCCGCGTTTTGGGGCGGACAGGTGGCTTTCATCAACGGCCGCCGTGCATCGGCGGAGAAGCTCCTGTCCGACGGAGGATCGGTTAGAGTTCTGGCGATGTCCGGCGGTTCGTCGTTGTCGCCGTTCAATATGAACTTGAACGAGTACATGGTCGCTCTGGACAAACCGCTCGGGATTCGGTTCGCGCTCTCCGTCGACGGCCGAATCTTCGTCCACGCCCTCAAGAAAGGGGTATTTCCGTCTACATCACTCTCTCTCTCTCGAACAAAAGTTCAGAGCTTTTGATTGATTGATTGATCGATCGACTGATTTAATTTTATTGAATTTGAAATTGCAGGGGAATGCGGAGAAGTCCAGGATAGTAATGGTGGGTGACACATTGAAAAGGGCCGGCGATTTGTCCGCCGGCGGGCTTGCTGAAGCCAGCGACTTTGGTGATACGCTGTGAGTATGCCATATTTTTTTTTTGTACTATCTATAGAGAAAGGGCAACCCAGGCCAACAAGGCTCCCCACTTTGTTTTTTAATGAGGCTGTTTTCACAACTCGAATCCGTTATCTTTTCGTCACAATGGAGATTCGAACATGGGTGCATAGTACATTTGCCATCGACAATGTGACTACGCCCACATCTGCGCACATGTGCATGCCATTAACATTTTTAATTTCAGTTGCACAAAAGATGATGAAAATGCCTAATTTTGACTTGTTAATGAATGCTGAGACACCGATGTTTGTTATGGATGAATCTGAAGGGCAGTGGGCAAAGATTTGTTCTTTACTGTGCGCGTGATTCAATGTCTGAATTAGCTGTTGAAATTTTCGAAATTCGTTCATGAATTTGTGTTCATATTTATTTTTATTTTTTTCAGTGTTTTGTTTTCTCCAGGATGATGCTGAAGGAGAAAACAGGATCTATTAGCCTGGTTCTTGAGAGACCCTTCTCTCCTTTTCCAATTCAGCAACTGCTTCTTATGAATGATCTCGATAATCTGTTTAATAGAGGTCGAGTTCCTTTTGCAACTTGGAACAAGGCTGTGCTGGCTGCCGGTTTGCAATCATCTCCAGGAACCGGCGGGAACTCTGGCTTTGTTACGTTCTCCTCAAGGTTTGTGAAACCGCAAGGTTGGAATTATTTGAATGACCAAAATGGTCGTATCCAATCACAAATGCAGAAGAATACTCTTTCCCAACCCCCGAGCCAACTTGCTTGTTTTTACTCTGAAGAGGAGTCTGGCGATGGAGAATGGGCTCATGGGAACTTCCCACTGGATGAATATGTTAAGGCATTGGATCGCTCTAAAGGCGAACTAGACTATAACCACGCTCTTGGCATGCGCTACAGTAAGGTATGATGTTCGTCAAATTCTTCAACTGTAAACTTGCATTGAAAACTAGTGATAAAGGCTCATCTGTTATGTTGTTCATCTGTCAGATTACTGAACAAATATACATTGGATCATGCATACAAACAGAAGATGATGTGGCGGCATTGGAAAATGTGGCGGTGAGTGCAGCTAAACCCTGTATATTTGTAAAAATGTACAACAACATTTTTTGTGTTGTCATTGAAATATGCAGTCTACACGTATACACATTGTATCAACTTCTTTTCTGTGTCTCTCTGTAACTGCTATGAAATTCTTCTTACAGGGAGTTACAGCTATACTGAATTTCCAAAGTGGAACTGAGACAGAAAATTGGGGAATAAATTCCAACGCAATAAATGAGTCATGCCAAAAGTTCGGTATTCTGATGATCAACTATCCAATAAGGTAAACAAAAAAATCTGTGCACTATTCTATTTATCAATGGACAAAATTTATATTTCATTTGACGTCACTTCAAATCATGGAGGTCGGGCATTAAATTTCAGAAATGGAAATGAGTTTCTGAAGTGTCAATTGCTTACAGCTCACTACCGAGGCCTCATAAAACGTCTGAACCTTTTCTTTTGCAGGGAGGGAGATTCTTTTGATTTGAGGAAGAAACTACCATTCTGTGTTGGGTTATTATTACGCTTGTTAAAGAAGAATCATCGTGTTTTTGTTACTTGTACAACTGGTTTTGATCGGTCTCCTGCTTGCGTAATAGCATACCTGCACTGGATGACAGATACTTCCCTTCATGCAGCTTATAATTTTGTCACTGGGTTGCATTTATGCAGGCCTGACAGGTTAGCCATCTTAACCATCCTCATTTCCTTTGAGTTTTACACATTATGAAAAGAAACAGCTTAGCATGACAAAAATTATTTGTTGCGAGGAAGATCGCAATTCCTTGCTGTGAGTCTGTGACTTGTTAAAGAAAAAGGAGTACTTTGTCTCTAATTGAAAGATATCCTTGCAATTTCAATGCAGACCGGCAATTGCTTGGGCGACATGGGATCTTATAGCCATGGTGGAAAACGGGAAACATGAAGGACCTCCAACACATGCTGTGACATTTGTATGGAATGGGCAAGAGGTAGTTGAAAACTTCAGTTTCAACTCCATACTTTAGCAGTGATGTTGGTCATTGGATAAATCTGAAGGGACTATGAAAGAAATTTCTTTCTCGATGCCTTACTTGGATCTGTAAATAGTTTTAAGCTCGTAGTCTTTAAAGCATTATACTGTTCTATAGTCGAGCTGTAATAGAACTTATTTTGCTTCTGTTTGTGCTTCCTGATTCACCCTGTCTCTGTTTACAGGGGGAGGACGTAACCCTAGTTGGAGATTTCACCGCGAACTGGAAAGAACCAATTCGGGCAAATCACAAAGGGGGATCACGATGGGAAGCAGAAGTCAGACTTTCACAAGGAAAGTTAGTAAAAATCATTGTGTTATTTTGATTTTTACGATTAGAATAAAAATACGAGATCTAATGCCTTCTGTTAACTTGTAGTGTTGAATTTTCCATCAAGTTTTCTTAGACTAGCTAATCTTGAAAATGTCGCACGATGAGTTTATCTACTTTTCATTTTAAGCGATGACACGATGATGTTCTGCCCTGCAGATATTACTACAAGTTCATCGTTAATGGGAATTGGCGGCATTCAACATCCTCCCCATCTGAAAGGGATGGAAGTGGAAATGTCAACAATATAATCATCATTGGCGATACTGCCAGCGTGAGACCTTCTGTTCAACAACCGCAAAGGGTCAGTGCACTAATATGCATTTCTTTTTCGTCGAGTGTCTTACTTATGAATTTGAGCAAGTAGATTGGATCATTTAACTTGTTTTCTCTTCCAATAAGCGAAAAATTGGACGTGTCCAAGTCCAACGAGTATGCTTTTCCGCCTAAATGATACTGACGGATGATGGCTTTTGACACATTGCTGTTTTAGGATGTGAATATTGTGAAGGTGATTGAGAGGCCATTGACAGAAAACGAGCGCTTCATGCTGGCAAAAGCTGCTCGTTGCGTTTCGTTCTCAATATGCCCGATTAGACTAGCTCCAAAGTAGGTTGGCAAGTACAACGTACAGCGATTCAACAACTTTTCGAGGCTAGAACATGCAACAAATCGTGCAAATTAATGTCTTCTGAGTCCCTAAAATAAAGACATTTTCATAAATGTAACATGGTGCAATTCTTGAGGTGGTTGTGTTTTTGGTGCCTTTCATGGGCCTATATGCAACATGGAAAGCTTCTGTACGCACAACCCACGTGATGGATGAAATAATAGACGCAATGGTTAGAGACGTCAAAGGGGCAATATTCTAAATTAGTCACTTGTTGTTAAGTAGATAAGTTATAATACATGACGATAGACAATTTTATAAAGTTTAATCAGAAACGCATAAGTAGGAAGACGATGCGTATGTGGGTAAATGGTCAGGAATGCATATGATTTCATTGCTTGATTGTACGATACAAGCGATTACATACAAGGAAAATATAATCCCAAAGATACGATGACATAGAATAATTTAGGTTAAAATATTCTGCATCCAAAACTCTCTGCGATCTATCTACTTGAGCAACACGTATTTTTTTGACCGAATTTTTCAGGATTTCGTCTACCAACCACCACATTGGCTAGAAAGTGGTGGCCAGCATGAGCATATGCCATCTAACCTAATGTATGCCGGAAATACGACACAAGGATGTCGACACATTGTTAATTAGAAAATGTCGACAGAGTGGTTAGAAAATGTCGACATGTATCATAACACAATCGGTTTAAGTCACTGAAGGAGCTCTTATAAGAGCTTGCATCAACTTATCAGACACTCCCACCCTTCTCTCCCAACTCTGGAGAAGAGCTAACATGTAATTGAGATGCCAGGGTGACGGTATTTCAAACCAATCACTTTATTATGTTGAAAAGTTGAAACATAATGGTGTGCGATGGGCTTGAAATGCCTTCACCATCGCATCTCATGTTCCATGTAAGTTACTCTCATCTTGCTCTTTGGTGTTGCCTCAATTGCGCACGGCTACATTGTCCCAATTTCACTTCAACAATCATGGGGCATGAGCATGAAGGTGTGATCTTTTACTTTTTCATTTAATTTCTCGCTTGTAAGTAGAAGAAACTAGGATTAATGTTATATATCAAACAACTATTTTTCTCCGAATTGCACATTTCAAGCCCGCGGATCGAGCAATTTGGACTCTTCAATTTAAATTATGTGTTCTTATTATAGCTCATTCCACTAGTCCACCTCACACACAATCTTTCTCCAATGCCCAGATATTATTGAATCGTCCGTATTGCTCAGTCCATAGGCTCAAGAGTGTGAAATCCGGAGAGAATCTCAATCCATGCAAAAGAGCCATTGAAGGATGTGGAATTGCCTATTATGGGTTAATTGGGCAGCCCAAAGAATGTAAAAATTTAAGAGAACTTCAACGAAAAGTTCCCGGTCCTATTCACTTTAACGAAAAACAACATATTTACACTAAAAAGTCAATTCTGCTACTATTCACTTTACCCTTTATTTTTGTCGTTATCTTTAAAACTCAAAGTTTTTAAGCCTTTTTCATTAGTTTTCCTAAAGTTTAATTAGTGATCTTTACTTGTCATGTCGTCAGGCCTATATATGTAAATATCTGCATCTCTCATTACGTGATTACCACGACACACGAAATTTTCTCTGCAAATTTGCAACGAGTGTATTATAGATTGAGTACCTTAAAGTCCATAGGTAGATACGTAGATTCTAGTGGGTATTAGAATCCACAGGAGCCATATGTTCTAAGGATAGGAGTTGGACCTTATCTGTGTAATCCATCACCCATCATGTTGTCCACCATTGATTCCATACCAACCAACGATATTAGAGATGCCCGGAACCAAAAGCTAGCTAGCATGTCTTCTTCAATCCTTTCATTTTCTTTATTGTATTTTTATTATTTTGGATTTCACATTTTGGCTTTGTGGTATAAATCCTTAGATATAACTTTATTCTATCTACACTGTCTAAACCCTAAACCTTAAAGCTGAAAGTATATGAGGAGTGTTGTATGTACATGGCTTTCGAAAATGTGCGTATATGCTTCAAGTCTTTCTAGAATACAACAATGTATGACATATGTTACATATGTAACGATAATTAACTCTCTAAACTTTTAAAGAGAAAAATGAACCCGTCGCATCTAATATAGTTTAAAAAATAGAAAAATTAGTATCTGGTCCCTAATTACTGATGTTCATTGACTGAAACTTTATTATTTTTCAGATTTTGATTCAAGTCCCTAGCATTAATGTAATAATGAATTTACATGTCAGTTACATAATTTTTTTTAAATAAAAATTAATAATTGATTTAGAATTTTAATATTCACACCTTTATTAAACTTCTAATTAATTTTCAATTTAAAACATTTCCAAAATAAAAAAAAATTAGAATAAGTTTGTACCCATTAGCTTTTTTTAAAAAATGTTTTCAAATTTTTAATCTTATATGTACCCATTCATGTAATTTTTTCAAAGTTTTTAATCTTAAAAATGTACTCATTCTTACATATACCAATTTCTAATATGTAAAATGTACCCTTTTTTATTATATAAAATCTATTTAATTTTTTTCTAATCCATTTTTAAACTTATAAGGGTACATTCTTTTTTCTTTGATTTGAGAATGTATCAATGTCAAGTTTAATTGAAGAAATTTACTAATGTTATTAAGCCTAATATCTTTTTCTTTTTTTTTGTTTTTTTGTTGTTGAGATTTTGAAGAATGTACCCATGTTTTGGTACAATAATGTTTTGCTTAATTTTGATGAATGTACCCATGTTTATATATACACACACACGCACAATAGTATATTTATATTTTAATATTTTTAATCGCACAAATTATAATTTTTATTTAAAATCTCATTAAAATAAACAACTATAAATTTTAATTTTTAATTTTAAAAATATAATAACATACATAGAAATAAATTATCACATTAATTGTAGGGACTTTGATCAAAAATTGAAAACCAACAAGGCTTGAGTAAAAGAATATTCATAGTTAGGGACCGCATCCAAAGTTTCAAGAGAGGGAAATGTGGTTCCCGTTATAAACATATTTAATATATGTCATGTGACTCAGTTAGAACTTAGAAGCCAATAATTAATCTTCAAATGTAATTTGGGAGACCCTACGATTGGGATGGTGGGTTTCTTTAAATTGCACGACTTTTCCTTGTTCATAAGTCACCAAAGTAGGTAGCCATAGGAGATTAACTACCACAGGATGACTCAGTGATTGGAGCGGACATATTTCACATGGCTGGTCTTAGGTTCCCGGCGTTGGTGAATTAAACGATGGTGGCAGGAGAGGTTAAAATACTTCTATGAGTCTTTCTGGTTCCCAGTAGAGTTGAATATCGTGACTTCGCGACTAGCTGGTTTCCTTTTTCTTTTTTTCTTTTTTGTTATAAGGTTGCTATATGAGATTAGGAATTAGGAATGAAATAATTAATTTGTAATGTATGTAGCTCACAATTGCATTAGTATACAAGAATGGGATGCATCTAACTCATCTCTACTGCATTATACATACAATATCACGATACTCCTACTCATGACCCCTACTGGGTACAAGGTGAAAACACGAATGGCGTGGCGGCAAGTGGCAAACAAGTAAGTTTATTAGTGTACTCAAAATACTGTCATGTGTTGTTACTGTCTTATATGATCCGTTCAAATTTTAACACATGGATAAAAAAAAGTCCAGTCAACAAGAGGTGAGACATATCAACTCTGCCATTCATATTATATGACGATGCTTCAAGAGATACCTACAAAAATTCGGGGATAACGGGCAATTAATGCATGAAAGTAGCTATTTAGGAAGATGATGAAGGAAAAATATAAATTTAGCAGTGCTTTTGTGAGCGACAAGGGCAGGTAGATGGTAGAGATGTATGGTGGCCATGCAATGTAAATGGTCAGTGTATTGAAAGGAGATAGAGAGCAGATTGCGTTCATCTCCAACGTCCAAACCTCATCCATGAAGATTAGAAGCTCTCGTTGACTGAGCTTTCCCTATCACATTTTTCAGAAGAGGCACTGGGGGTGTGGTGTGGGAGTGGGGGTGGATATATCATATTCATATAGTTGTGGCATGGTGAGGTGTATAAAGCAAGGCAGTTCCAGAGTTGTTGCCTACCATGTCTTCAGCTTCGTTAGTTAAGAGCTTTAACCTCACCTCCTCCGTCTCCTCCGCCCTCTCTCCTGCTACCAGCAGGAAACCTAGTTGTATTTCTGCCAGGATCAGCACTTCTTCTTCTCCTTCTCCTTCTAGATCTCCTCCCCTTAACCTCATCCAAAACAAGCCTGTTACCTCCGTTCCTGCTATCACTCGGGTACTCTTATCTCTCTCTCTCTCTCTCTCTCTAGACCCTTCAACCCATCATGTGTACATTACCTTCAAGTAGTGTATATGACAATGTGACTAGTGACTGCCCTATGCTCTTCTACATCGAAAGTCTTACAACAGTCACTGACATAATCAGTTGCAAGAATGGGATGGGTAAAAGGTCTGCTAGCTAGTTGCAAGTAATCCAACGATACAACCACTAATATGCCTTTTACCTTTCCCATTCTGTGCCACCAAATGCTCGTAAATTATTGTCAGTTTTTCTTGTAGTTGCAGACGCTTTATATGAAAATAATATGTATTGCCGTTGTTTGAAACTTTACTATCTCTTCAACAATATTTATGTCCTGATAGGCTGATAGCTCTTTGGTTCACGTGGTAAAACTGTGAAGGTATAGAACGATAATTAATTGGTAGATAGAACTCTACCGGTGTATAACACCAGCCTCGAACACGTTTGATTATACATATACACATCATCATCCACAATTAATCAGTGTTCTTATCACTCAACTAATCCTCTTCTTATCGTGATGACGTGGACGCTTTTCATTGATTCAACATCCTTAAAAAATGACACGTGTATGGTTTGAATCAACATGAATAAAAAGGTAAATTACACATGTATGGTACTAATTTTTCCTAATCAATATTTAGGTGACATAAAAGGGTATAAATTAATGTTGAGATATTATTTGCTTGTGTGAAAAATAAGTAGAAGGAAGAAATGGCAAAGGAGTACGAAGAGGCCATTGCATCTCTCCAGAAACTTCTCAGTGAGAAGGAGGAGCTGAGGGCTGAAGCAGCTGCGAAAGTGGAGCAGGTAACAGCTCAGCTGGCAACGGCCGCGGCCAACGGCGCCACCAAGCCTTATGATGCCGCCGAGAGGCTCAAGAGCGGCTACCTTCACTTCAAGAAAGAGAAATACGAGTATGCTCTCATTTCCTGTTAAAGAGAGTATTAAACGAGATTCGCTTTCAACTGACGTCATATATATATATGAAGTTGCATGCAGACAAATTAATAACCATTTTCTTCCTTAATTTAACAGCAAGAATCCGGCTCTTTACGGTGAACTTGCCAAAGGACAATGGCCCAAGTTTATGCTGTTTGCATGCTCGGATTCTCGAGTCTGTCCATCACATGTTCTGGATATGCAGCCAGGAGAGGCTTTTGTTGTCCGCACAGTTGCTAACTTGGTCCCACCCTATGATAAGGTTTACACATATGCTCGTCCGTTTCTCTCTTTTGTCACAATAAAATGCTTCCCCTTTGTGTGTCCCTATATATATATATATATGGGTAAACTGTCAATTTAATACCTGAATTATCACATCACAATAAATTGGTAATTTTTCATAAAGAAAGTGTAAGTTAACTTTTGAGGGTAAATTAGACATTAAATTTGCAATACATATGAAATGTTAAGGGCTTATGGACAAGAAAATAATGGTATTAAACTCTAAAGTATGTCAAGTGACTGAAGTTGACGAAAAAATTAGATAAAATAGCTTTGAATATAATAGTAGAGATGAAATTAGCAATTTCTAATGAATTTAGGGACTTATTTTACCCAAAAAATAATTCAGGAACCTAATTTTCACTAAGATGATAGTTCAGAGACTAAATCGGCACTTTACCCTATATATATGTTTTAATTTAGTTTTATCTGTGTTAATAGACTAAATACGCTGGAACTGGGGCGGCCGTTGAATATGCTGTCTTGCATCTCAAGGTAATTAATTAATCCATGCATTTTGGTTTAATTTCTTGGTGTTGTAATAACTAATCATATTTAGCTAAATGCTGTTTTCATCACTAATATTAATTAATCTTTTGTGTGTAATATATGTATCTATAGGTTTCATACATAGTGGTGATTGGGCACAGCGCCTGTGGAGGAATCAAGGCACTCTTGTCTATTCCAGAAGATGGATCTACCCTTGGCACGTAAGCAAACAAGCCACTCTTTATCGGCTTAGGGTTGTTTGGAATTGTTCTTAACTTGTTAGAAGTGCTTATTTTCTGAAGAACCACATGTTAGTTGCTCCAGAAAGCGCTTTTACAAGCCAGAAACACCTTTAACATTTGCTGTCAAAAGTACTCATAGCTGTTTTTGGTTGTTAGAAAGTACTTCTAGCTCTTTCAGAAGCAACCCCCAAACAAAAACACTTCCTTAATTACTATCTTAATTATGAAACGATGGAAAATTAACATATAAACATGCATGGCTGCATGGATGATGCAGTGACTTCATAGAAGACTGGATTGGTATCGCATCACCGGCGGGGAAGAAGGTGAAGGCAGATCATGGTGCCGATGCTCCTTTCGCTGATCTATGCGGCCATTGTGAAAAGGTAAGTAAGGATATAAGAATCCATGTACTTAATTACAAGTTAGCGCCGTATTAATTTACTAACTGACTGAAACGAGTGCAGGAGGCGGTGAATGTATCGATCGGAAACCTGCTGAGCTATCCGTTTGTGAGAGAGGGTTTGCTGAAGAAAACCCTAGCAATCAAGGGAGGATACTATGACTTTGTCAACGGACGTTTTGAGCTCTGGGATGTTGATTTCAGCCTCAACCCCACCTTCTCCGTATGATCGTAATCACATTCCCATGCAACTCAATTGCTTCCCGTTTGTAATTTCCTTCTTAATTTCGTCTGCAGCGTCGTCTGCAAATGTAATCGCATAATTTCCTTGAGATTGTAATTACATCGTTTGCGAAAAAATAATAAACGGAGATCCACGTTGGCTGGCTCCCTTCGTTCATCATTTCACATGCAAAATTTATTTAATCTTCCGGTTTGAATTTTGTTTACGTTGAGAGTACTGCAATTTTGTTGTTTGTTGTTTGTTGTTTGTTTTAGCCACGGTGACTACCGTACTGCACAGGAAGCCGTAGGGCATATGAGAGGAGACATTTTTAGGGTGCCGGAAATACAGCTGGGTACACAATATTATAATACAATTGGTATACTGAGCCGTGTTTCCGGCATACTGAAAAATTTGAGAGACAAAGTGAAGAATCATTGCAAAGATGAAGTGATGAATCATATTATGCGGACCGGGCTTAATTATATTTAGACGGTTTAGGCCACCTATCTTTCATTTCAAGAGTTGAATGTTATAATCTTCATCCATCCCAAGTTCTCCCTAATATTTCTAGCTAGCGTTTTGGGTTGTTCAATTTTCGCCAAGGCAGTGTGATCCTTCCATTGCACTTAATATGAATGATCATACTCGTAAATTAAAGTAGTTTAAAATATGACTACCTTACACTATCATAGTCAATTCATCATCGTTGGCATATCAAATCCAAAGCCTGAGCCAACCATTGACACTGAACGTCGAGACTGAAAGCGAGTCAACTTGTGTATCTCACAAAAATAACTATTAAGTGCCCAATACAAATGTACACGATACGCTAATACAATTACAAGATCCTGCAATGTTTAGGTTCAAATTCCACTATCAACAACCCCTCTTGATGAACAATACTCTAATACAATTACAAGATCTTGTCAAATGTTGATGCACAAAATCAGTGAGGACTTTGGAACAACGTAAAGTGTCAAGTTTGTGACCTTTACTCGGTTGCTCCGGTCACCAAGTGAGGATAATATGTAAAGAGATAGAGATAAGGAAGCAAACACAAGATGTACGTGGTTCACCCTAAGTTTGCCTACGTCCATAGAGTAGAGGAGTTATCATTAATAGTGAAGGATTTACACAATACATAGGTTTAAGCATAATCATCATTAGTGAGTTCTAATGATTAGTTTGAGTACAATAATGACATTTGGGATTCATTGTAGGAGGATGATCTTCTTTTATAGTTGAGGAGAGTCTCCAGCTTTTGTCAGTGGTCGATGTGAGACTCTATGAACTTTATTTTGACGTTAACATATGTCGTGCCATGATTGGCCTCCTAGTTGGAGGGAAAATCTTGTGCTTCGACAAGAGTGCCTCAACATGAACCCCTCAATGGATCCTTAAAGATATGAAGTTGACCGATGTTTGGTAGTTTCAAAATTGGTCAAGTATGGTACAAACAAGACTGAAACCCTCTATAAGGCTCCACTCTCCCCAAAACATTTTGTTACAAAAAAATGCAATAGTGATAAACAAGAAATCGAAATATTGGAATTACCCATTGGTCCTTTTGCGGTTGAGGACATTTGGGCCGTATCCAACTATTAAATAAGCCCGACCCATTTTATCTCCATGCTTTCAGTACAAAACCTGGAATTTGATGCTTTTAGTGCAACCCGTATCCGACAATAAATAAACCCGACCCATATACACATACAAGTATAGTTGCAATGTTCAGTTCTGCATCACAAACATGGAAGATTCAACTACCATACATCAAAGGATCAACTGTTAACTGAAACAGTTTATGTACAAGACCCTTCCATAAGGCCATCAATACACAAACAACGGCGATATGTCGCGTTTTTTCAGTTAACTGAGAATTCATCGGATCAAAGGCGATCCGTCCCCATACGTACTGCATTTTACATACACAAGCTGAACCATTTAACTGGTCATGTCTCGTCGGCCTTTGGTTCAAGTACAACAGGGATTTTCTCCTTGTGATCACCGCGCAACACCTCCACAATCACCTGAGTCCAAAAGATTATGTTATAATGTTGAAATACGAAAAAAGGCCGAAGGGAGAAAAGTGTGTTTGTGCAAGAATGGTTCCAGATTTTTACAGGCTAGTTGGAAATTAAAAGGGACAGTGTGATATGATAAACGAACATACCTTATCGCCCACTTCACACTGATCGAGAATTCTATACAAGTCGCTGCCATTGCTGACCTTTTTTCCATTCACAGATGTTATAATGTCCCCCAATATGAGTCTACCATACGTGTCACGCTTGGTTGGTAGCAGTCCCTGCAAAATGGAGGTTCATCAGCTCCCATTTAGTCATTTTATCTAACAAAACGAAATTATTTCTGTCGTACATTAAACTTGGAATAGAAAAACAGGAAAGGAGAGAATACCGCTTTGCCAGCTGGACCGTTAGCTGGTGCATCTAAGACGAGCACTCCACTAACCCCCAACTGTTCAACAGATTGATCAGGTGCAAACTTAATCCCTAAAATAGGTCTAGTGACCTTCCCAAATTTGACCAATTGGTCAACAATACCATTTACCTGAACAGGTGAAAAATTAAAACGTAAGTCAGAAGTTTTATCTCAAAGCATGTTAATGAAGGAATGTCAAAAGAAGGAACTTCACATGATATTTACTCACCGTGTCAACTGGAATTGAAAATCCAACACCAGATGATGCACCAGATGGAGAATATATAGCTGTGTTTATCCCAATAAGGCTTCCTGTACTATCTAGAAGTGGCCCCCCACTGTTACCAGGATTAATGGCAGCATCTGTCTGTATAACGTCTTGAATTGGACGGCCAGTAGCAGCAGAACTAATTTCTCTACGAAGCCCACTATAAATAACAGAAAGAATGCATCAGCAAGAGTGTAGAATGAGAAGGGACCGAAAACAGACCACTGCTGCCAATCCAAACATGTCAAGATAGAGTTCATGGAATTTGTACCTGATAACGCCAGTGGTAAGAGTATGGTCAAGCCCAAACTGCAAAGTTATATAAAAAGGAAATCAAATTGTCAGTTAGTTCAACCATTTGCTTAAAGCCATAGCGAAACCCTTCACATAATATAGTGACTGAAGGATCGTGCAATTATAAGCCCTGTTGCAAGGAGGAGATGTTCCTTCATAACCAAACCCAAAGATCATTAAATGTTCTTAAGCTTATTCAGCCTCTGTTTGATAGTAAGCGCAATCATGTTGGTAAAAAAGATGTGTAAAATACAGCACTTCAACTTATTATCTGCCAATAATTGAACTAAATGAGTATCAAGTATCTTAGTTGTATTTGAAAGAAAAAGATAAGCATAGTGCAGACGACAGGTTGAAAGTAAAGTAATACTTACAGGATTACCGATAGCAAACACTTTCTGACCAACAAGCAAGTCTGCAGATTGCCCAATCGGTATAGGCCTTAGTTTCTCTTTGGGGGCCTCAACACGTAGAACAGCAACATCCTTGTCTTGGTCAAATCCAACAACTTTTGCATCATAAGTAGACTGATCAGCAAGTGTGACCCTGTAAAAAAAATAACAGTGTTACAGAATACAATTACAAACCATGAGAAGTGCCACTGTCAAAGAATCGAAAATGAATCTAACCAAAATACATTTTGAAACGACCAAGTGACGTCAAACAAATAATTAGCTGAATTTGTTACCAAAGGGTGTCCCATGCACGACCAGAGAAAAAGCAAGTCTACTGAAGAATGGCCTTTAAGAAGAGTGAGGTGATGAAGGCGCTAAATATGGAGAAACAAATCTATTAAACAGACATACAGTGGACTCAATTCCATTGGTGGCAGATGCGTTTCCAACATACATGAAGGATTCAGAACCCAATGAACTAAAAAGAGTCTCAAAGCTTCAAATGCAAATGCAATCCATTTACATCTTATAATCCCGGACTCTCCAAACTCCATAAGTCTAATGACATGATGCTCATGTTATGGGCAACCATGGATGCAAATTGCAACCCATATCGGTAAATAAGCTGCAAACTTCAGCAAAATTACAACGAGCTTATCATAACCGAAGTAGGCCAAAACGAATAGAGAACTCATATATCTTTAACACGGTTTGGTTAGCAATACATTTGATGCTTAGGCAAAGCAGAACCATATTAAAGAATCACACTTTTCTCATACCACAACCAAGTTACAACAATGTCCAAACCAAATTTCAATGCAACAAAAAAGTAGATGCATTTCAACAAAGAACGAATCAAAAACCAACTAACCTGAGATCGGAAGCACCGCGAATCACGTGGTAATTGGTGACAATGTGGCCGTCTGTATCCCACACGAAGCCTGACCCAGACCCCTGCGGTACCTCAAACACGTCCAAAGTAAACGCATCCTGCCTAAAACCCACAAACACCAACCACAACCCAAAAATCACAAACAAAACAGATATCGAAAATGCAGACATGGCGGCTAGAGCGAATGTGCTCTCTATCTATGCACACTGAGTTCGAATCCCGCTCTTCGCAGCTTAGATTGATTTAAAGTAGGATAAAGCTTGTACATAAAAACTAATAGAAATTGAAAATATTCCAAAAGTGGTCCAATTTTTCAGCAAAATCCAAAATGTTCAAACTTCAACAGTACCTGGCTGCAAGATTGGTGATGTAAACAACGGAGGGAGTGTTCTCCTGAAAGAGCTGAACCGTGGCGAGCTCATCGGACTGCAGCTTCCTCGGCGGAGTGATGACAAAAGCCGATGCCGGATCCACATCGGCGACGAACAATGAAAGCGACAGAGCCGCCGAAGCGCAAAGAATGAGGAGAGATTCGAAGACCGGGGAGAACGGGTTCTTGGTGGCGAGCAGAAGCTTGTGGAGGCACGGCGGGCAGAAGGCCTTGTGAGGCGGGATCAGAGACCGGTTCTGGGTTTTGTGGTGGAGGAGGGAGAGGATGGGGGAGGCTGAGGCGGCGGGTTTGTGGCGGGAGAGCGATTTGGAGAGCGGGAAAGGTAGGACCTTTCTGTTTGGGGAGCGAGAAAGTGGAGAAAAAGAGTGGAAGTGTGTGGAAATCAGTGAAGAAGAAGCGGCCATCTGGTTTTTTTTTTTTTTTTTGGACAGCTGCCCTGAAGGGATTGTCCGGTTTGATTCCGGTGATATTTATATCCAGGCAAAAATTATATAACGAACATTGTGGATTAATGTAGATTGTACTCTAGTGAGAGAGTTAGTGATACACACTACTATTTGTACTCTAGTGGGAGAGTTAGTTGCGACCTTCTCAATGCAACGCTGACCCGTTTACGAGAACAATTTATATGAAACAAATTTAGATATTTTAGTTTTAACACACTATTATTTGTAAATTTCATTTCATATATGTGACGGTAAATTTAATTTATGCAAGTTGCTTTTTTGTTTAGGTGCTTTTAGAAGAGCTAAAAACGGATTTGAATCTCATCTGGATTCATATTGTGGGTGTTCTAGGGATCTATACATCTTAGCCGTTCATCGTATATTGTGCGGCCAGAAATTAATTGGAATTTTTTTATTTAAAATTAAACATAATAGTACCTAACAAAAATTGATCGCACGATGTATAATGAACGACTGAGATATGAGGATCCTCATCCGCTAAAAACAATTTTTGGCAATCAAAAAGAACGGAGCTTGGTTGCAAAAAAATCAACAGCAGCTCCTGCTGCTAGCGAATCATGGGTGGACACGTGTCCAAGTCGAGCTACTGCTAGCGAATCACGGGTGAACACGTGTCCAAGTAATTAATTTTTTAATCACAATTTAGACACGTGTCCACCCGTGATTCGCTTGCAGTAGGGGCTACTGCTGATTTTTTTCCAGCAGCCAAGCTTTCTCCAATAAAAAATACATTAACTACAGTTGTTAAAAAAAATCAAATATTTTATGAATTTTAAAAGTGAGGAACACTGGTAAAAAAGCACTACTTTTTGTAAACTTGTTTGTAATCAAAACCCTTCTAGTAAAAATGTACTTTATTTTTAGGGAACTTTAACGAAAAGCTCCCGGTACTGTTCACTTTAACGAAAAACCACATTTTAACACTAAAAAGTCAATCATGGCACTATTCACTTTATCCTTTATTTTGTCCTTATCATTAAAACTCAAAGTTTTCAAGCCCTTTTCATTAGTTTTCCTTTATTTTTATACAACAATATTTAAAAAAAATTAAAGTTAAATTAGGAAATACAATAAGTCACTTAGGTATCCAACTCTTAATCAATAGAGTACGTAAACACTGGAGCGTGGGCGATAAGAAAGCCCGTCATTTAGGTATCAAGCTCGTAATCAATAAAGTAACTGTGTTTACAATTACAAATGTAATTACTAGGCCGTGGGTGACAAAAAAATTCTCTGTTAGCACATGCGGCGAGGCAATTTTGTGTTGTATTACATTATTTAAACGTTAAAACTGCCGGCCAAGACGAAACCACAATCCTATGCACGAAGACTTTGTATTGAGTTTGTTTCCAAAAGACAAAAAAATTACAACCTGTTTTGTCAATTCAGTAACAATCATCTTGTCCTCGACCATTTCATCACATTAATATATTCCAAGGTTCAAATCATTTTCCTAACAAACCTCGTTCAAGCTTCACATCCTTTTCGTAACAAACTACTAGGAAGTTTAAAATCCGATACAATTCAAATCAATCGCTCTAATTACTGCGAATTTCAATGACTTCACCGGATCATATTGAATCTCGAAATCAAAATCCAATATGATAACATATCATAGGGATCTGACGTGAAAATAAAGTGTTGGCTGTCAATTACCTTACGCTCTCCCCTCTCCTTTATTTGGGCTTGGTCGGGCAACGTAAGATAAACTTAAACATATGATTAATGTAAACACGAAACGAAGTTATTGAACTAAAAACAATTGATTAGATTAGTCTCCTAGGAGTCCCCAAAGAAAAAAGGCAGCATGCATATTCACAAGACGCATGAATCCAACCTCCTATTTTATATAACCCCACAAAGACAACAAAACGTAAAGCCGCCTAGTCTACGAAAAAGGCAGACGAGCTTCAACTTGAAACTCGAAGCTTTCGAGTACTCATCAAAGCATTGATCGGTTCAAAGAAAAGGAAAAAGGTCAGAAAGATGAGGAGTTACAAGATTTTCCCCAGGGGTCTTAGTTCCTTTGGAATGCCGTCGAAATTTCCAGCATTTATATCTGACTGTAGCATCGGTCTTTTCCCAACTTTCCAAACAATGCCTTCTGCCAGGTGCTCCTTATTCGGTGTCAACATCACAAAATTTGGATCAGCTCTTTGATAACTGCAAAATGGTTAAAACGATGCTTTCTGAGTGAGACGAGTTCATATATCTTCAGGAAGAAATGACCATTGACCATGTATACATACATCAGAATATGAGAGCTCATCTAACTACGGAAAAGAAGAAGAAAGAGCAGAAACAAATGAATGAACCTGGCTTGTCTAAGATTCTCCACACGAAGGCCAAAACCATAACCTGTCTCCCCAACAATGTGATTTCTCGTAGCTGCAGAACACAAACGTATCAGTTTGTTGTACTCATCCAATATTTCGACACACAAATTCAAATGCAAAGCAAGATTTAACAAAATCAAAGCAATACTACGTCATTCAGGCCAAAATCCAAGACAACAGATAGAAATAGAGGTATCATGGTCCTTCATATTTCAAAGGGATCTAGTTAAACATGTAGCATGTGTTTTGATGAGCCATTTAGTTAAGTTTATAATTAGATCATAACAGTTAAAGTCTGATGCGTCTCATGAAAATCTAACAATTAGAGATACCTGAAACGCTGAATGTGAAAGAAGGTTTCCACCAGGACTTAAATGCCAATGCTATCGATGAGCTGAGAGGGCCCACCTTTCCCTGCATAGATATAGAATAAGTGTTTCATGAACTTGATATATCCATTATTGCAAGTACAAGGTTGCATCAAATACGCTACCTTCAGCATGAAATTCTTATTGGCTTGCCAAGATGCAGCTACTTGAAACGTGGAATCTGGGACATTAGGTCCATTGGTCGATTTAGGTACATTGCTTGATTCTGGTACATCGTTTGATTCTTTATCATCAACCCTAAAACAGCATCACAATATAATCAATTATCACCAAATTGTTGTATATTACAATTCACTTAATTATTTACCTTGTCTGCAATTCAAAGCCAAAATCGATATAATTCGTAATTCCAACTACTTCATTTTCTTCAAGAGGGTTTTTCACCTGTTCAGTGAAAGCAGTTCAAAGCTAATTAGTACAGTACATGTTAATTCAAATATTAAAACTAATTTAAAATATTTTTTCCGTAGCATATAACAAAACAGGGATAGACAATACCCGTCTTTGGACCACCACGTGTTGATAGAATGAGGCGATGAACTGCAGTACAAAAATTAATGTTTGAGATCCACAACGAGTTGTATAACATGCTATCAAGTATCCAGCATTGGGAGAAAACCGCACAGATAAACTAATTTACTTCAAGATTTGGAGGTGCTAGAAAAACTATTAAATGTCAGATAAAACATTCGAAACTTGGAATCAATTAAACTTCACAGAAGTTACTAAAACTAAACGAAACTAACCTGTGAACTTCTTGATAGCTCAAGACCAAAATTGAATGATGGACTCAAAGGGCTGCTTGATCCCACTCCATAACCGATTGCAGCACTCCAATTCTTTAAATTTTTGTAGTTGTGAGTATCTTTACTCCCATCTGGAAGGAATTAACCAACAAGATATTTGAAATAAAATTGAACTAAGATCCTAACCAGAATTTATTGAGAACAGCTCATACTAATGTACACAAGAACTACAAACTAGAAAGTAATAAGGGGAATTGGTCTGTTAAGTATCTTGTACTCTAGATATGGTGACATTCTTAAGTGAGTTTTCTACTTCACGGAAAAAACATATATCCGATTCTGAAAAACCACATTCAGTCCAGTAATGTTAAGGCATCTAAGTGACTTACATTCAGGTTCATACTGCACCCCAGCTGTTAGTCTTCCCATCTTGCTCACCAACCATGCCCTCCTTGGACAATCATCTTTCACTGCATAAACGGATAATTAGATTAGATATGTTTTCAATGCACCTTGTAAGTTCAGGTTGAAATGACGACTCCAAAGTTCCCTTCCCTTCTAATATTCAGATCATACAAAAGTGCAATGTTACATTATAAAATAGCCATTCCCAAAAAATTACAGATCAGCCAAACATGAGTTTATCCAGCGACATTTGAGTTTATCAAGAATACTCAAAGAACTGAAATTGAGGTTACATACAGGAGAAGGGCATGACAGTGGCGCCAATTGACAAGTTTGACGAGCCATATCTCAATCCCATAACACCAAAGTCTTCAGAAGTTATTCTACAAGAGTAACGAGTTCTGTCAAAATTTTACATTTCATGTGTATGTGCACCAACTATTTCTACTAGGAGGTGTTCCATACGACGCACCTTTTCTTCAGCAACATTGGGAAAATTCCAAACGCTCCCAATCCATATCTAGGGTAGTATGCACAGGCCCTCATCTGCAAAACCCTGAAGACGCAAAATATGGGAATATGCAAATAAATAGTCATGTTTTTTGAACGTGAAAAACCGAAAAAATAACTCTTTTAATTCAGAGAGATGTCCTTACGGATCAGCATTTGACACAAAGAGGTCCATGAATGTGTGAGGATCATCAACATCACTGTCAAATCAAACAAATATTAAGATATTGTTTTCTATACCACATTTACGTCCAAGATATAGCTCATAAAATGCAATTCATGTACAAATACAATGGGAATCTGAATCTACTTCCAAGTACCTTTGCCAGCGGAAAAATGCATTTCCAATTATATTCTCCTCGGGTTTGTGATCGAGCGGTCCTGCAACCTAAACATATTAAGGAAACAAAGAAAGCGAAAATATTTCCCCTGGCATCAAACCATCAACTTTCTAAAAATCAACATCATGAAGGATACAGTTGCAACCAAATCGACGTGAGGGTCGTCGATGGGCTTCAGCATGATCATTGTGCTGAAATGCCGAGCCTGTTCAAAGTAATCGTCAAACAGACATTTCAAAGCAAGCTTCCCAAACAACAAGTCATACGACGACTCCAACATCCTGCATCAAAATTATTCTAAAAATTCAAACAAAAAAATTTTAAAAAATAATCAAATAAACACATTCAACGACGATTTAATTGCTGCAGATAATCAAACGCCGGCCAATTTTAGCAAGGAGAGTGGCACTCCACTCACAGTAAGCAGTGACGACCTCAAACGTTCAAGAATTCACAAAAACAAAAACAAAAACAAAAAATCGAATGAAAAATAAGGAGACGTGAAGAGGATCGTAGGGGGCGGAGTTAGGGCAAAACCTGGTGCGGGCGGCGAGAGGAGGGAAGTCGAAGAGCGGCGGTACGAGCACCATCGGCGGCGGTGGCTCCTTGTCCAGCAAGTTTCCCATCTCTGCGTCCTCCGGTTGCTGGCGACGGCACAATGCTAGGGTTTCTGAGTACGGAATTGAAATTATGGATGAAGACGAAGAAGAAGAAATTGACGAGATTGTTGTTTGCTTGGAATCTTGGTTTAATTTGTGAGAAGCGAAAGTTAAGGAACCGCCTGAAATGTCGATGACCGTTTCAACACTCCGGACGGCTGGGGCCTAGGCCCAAATGTCGATGACCGTTTCAACGCTCCTGATTACGTGGTAGGTCCAGGTGGCACCGTCGACTCTCAAGTGGACCAGTTACTTGAAAGCCCAATGCCACCTTCTCTCCATTCTTGGGGGGGTCTAATGAAGGCCTTAAGGCCCAAACTAAATAAAACAAAACAAAATACGTATTGGAAAGTGAGTTTTGCATACCCTTTTTAACTTCTTTGCACAACTTTGTTTAATCATAATTGTTGATTTCATTTGATTTATTGAATTTGATAGTCATAAATAAATAAGGATATATGAGAATTTAAAAAGTGTGTGTGAAAAAGTCACTTTCCCAAACCACAGCAAGTGACTTAGTGGTAAGGGCGCGAACTACGATTCCCTAATAAACAAGAAGTGTGGGAGGTTTCGGGTTCGATGCTCCAAGCTGGTAAGCTTGCTTGACCCTGGTCACTGGCAGAGTGAAATTTCTCATAGCCTCTCTAAACCCGAAATGGGCGGATAACTGTGATTTGCCACCAGTTGTCCCCCTTTAAATAATTATAATAATAATAATAATAATAAATCACTTTCCCAAATATAACGTATCAATCTGTAATAAAAAAGATTTATCACTAAATAGAGTCGGCTGTATGAATCGAAAACACTAGTGCGCTCAATTTTACGTCAGGTCTTACTCTAGCATTTTAGTTATGGATATATGCTAATATATTGTGTTTGTACCATACTTGACCAACCCCGAAACTACTAAGCACCGGTCAACATTATACCTTCAAGTACCCACAAGAGTTTCCCTCTAACTAGAAGGCCAATCACAACGCGACACATGTCAACGTTAGAGGCCAATCACAACGCGACACGTGTCAACATCAAGGGCCAATCACAGCATGATATGTGTCAATGTCAGAACAAAGCTAGAAACTCTTCTATAAATAAGGATCATTCTCTCACAATGAATTCTTAATGTCATTTGTACGAAATCATTCATTAAAACTCACAAAACGAGAGCTTGAACCTATGTACTTGTGTAAACCCTTCACAATTAATGAGAACTTCTCTACTCCGTGGACGTAGCCAATCTGGGTGAACCACGTACATCTTGTGTTTGCTTCCCTGCCTCTATATCTTTACATACTTATCTGCATTAGTAACTGAAGCAATCTAGCGAAGGTCACACATCTGACACTTTATGTTGTACCAAAGTCCCTTATTGATTTTGTGCATCAACATTTGGCGTTGTGCATCAACATTTGGCGGCGTCTGTGGGAATCGACACTTATTCCTACTCTCTCCAACTTTGTCAAGCTGGTTTCCATAGTCCGTACACTCTCATTTGACCAGGCATCCCTCTCCAACATGGGGAGCGAAGGAAGCCACAGCACACAGAATGACACCCCACTTGTGCATATTGTGAGGCAGCGAATGAATGAACGAAATAAGTTTGCTCTTCGAGCTAAAGTCAATGAGCTGGAGGCTCAGAACAACAAGATAGCACTGAAGAATGAGATCCTTCAGAAGCAATATGAGAAGCTCTTTGAGATGCTTCACAAGGCTAAGAATGCTCAAACACATGAGCTTGTTGCCCCTATAGAAGTCAACAATCATCTGAATGCCTCCCAACACGGAGGGTCACCAATATCCAACATGGATATCCTTGATAGAGATCGAGCTACCCATCAATGTGATAATCAACATGAGACTTCTCTCAACCCAGCTGCTTCAAGCCGATGCATGAAAAGTGGAGGAAGACATCTCTTTGCGGAAGGGACGGAAGGATCGAAAGCTGTTTACCACGACTATCGGGACTTCCTAGAGCAATGTCAGGAGAACCCCATCCACATAAGCTTAAAGATCAATGACCCAAGGGTTTCTGAGAGACTCGGTCCCCTACCACGGCCCAAGCCAGCTACCAATTTTGGGAAGGGGCAACAAGTCCTAGAGAAACATGAGGGTATAGGGGACTCAGAGGTGTTTCAACAAACATACCTTAGAAGTCAGTACGGCGAGTCCGAAGAAAGATCACATGCTCTTGATCAAACTTTCCTACCTCCAAGAGGCGATGGAGATTTACGAAAGAAAGCCCCAGTGGTACACGACTCCATCCAGGACTCCCTTGTCCTACAGCTCATTGAAGAAGTAAACAAATTGAAGGCTGAACAACAAGCTGAGATACCTGATTGGAACCAACCTAGGCCTGGCCCTCTTACAAGGAGGATCCTCGATACCCTATTCAAGGGAAGACAAAACAGAAGCTCGGTTTACAACTCTATACCGGGAGGGAAGACCCGATTAAACACCTCAACCTTTTTGAGTTCACCATGGCATACTGGATGCATACTGACGAATAACGATGTCTTCTTTTCCCCTTGACCCTTTCTGGCGAAGCTCTAAATTGGTACTGTCGTCTCCTACTTGAGACAGTAGAATCATTTAAGGAGTTGAGGAAACTGTTTGTTTCTCAACACATTTTCCAGACCGATCGCTTGCACTCTGCAGATGACTTGTACACTATTCGCCAGAACCATGACGAGTCATTACGTAAGTATGTCGGTCATTTCAGCCATGAGTATTCTCACTGTGCCGAGGTAGATGATAAGACTGCCCTCAAAGCCTTCATGGCAGGCCTACGAGACTGTTTCTTCAAGTATATGATCAATGCCAACACTTGGAAGACTTACTCTGAAGTGATGGCGCATGGTTACAACCATGCCTCTGCCAAGGCAAGGACATACCAAGAGAAACCCCCTACAACCATCCCTTATTAGCAAGTTTGGAGTGGAAGTCAAACCCACCCAAATGAGAAGACCTCAACATTCCAAACAACACGGGTGTCTCCTCATGCCTTACGTAATCCTTCACCAAATCGGCAGACGTATCAATCCAGGAATTTATTGAACAACTAGCTCGGTTGATCAACATTACTTCGGATTAAAAAAGTCTACCAACTTACAGACCTCATATCCATAAACCAACCAGGTGATCAAAAGTACATCCAGTACTCCAAAATTATTCGATAGCCTGCCGCTGTTATCACCAACCAGGTGATCAAAAGTACATCCAGTACTCCAAAATTATTTGGCATCCTGCCGCTATTACCACCAACCAGGTGATCGAAAGTACATCCAGTACTCCAAAATTATTCGGTAGCATGCCGATATTACCACCAACCAGGTAATCAAAAGTACAACCTGTACTCCAAAAAATTATTCGTGAGCATCACTTATGTCAATCACCATCATACATGAGCATGACTCATAACAATCACCATCATACATGAGCATCACTCATTTCAATCATACATAAACATTCATGAGCATCACTCATGTCAATCAATATAACATTCATAAGCATCACTCATGTCGATCAACATCAAAGCTTCATTTACGAAGCTTCAGCTTCAAAAGCTTCATTTACAAAGCTTCAGCTTCAAAAAGCTTCATTTACAAAACTTCAGCTTCAAAAAGCTTCATTTACAAAGCTTCAACTTCAAAAAGCTTCATTTACAAAGCTTCATTTACAAAGCTTCAGCTTCAAAAGCTTCATTTACAAAGCTTCAGCTACAAAAGCTTCATTTTCAAAGCTTCACCATCAAAGCTTCACATCTTCCAACCTTCACTTTCAAAGCTTCACCATCAAAGCTTCAAAGCTTCACTTTCAAAGCTTCACCTTCAAAGCTTCAAAGCTTTACTTACAAAGCTTCACCATCAAAGCTTCAAAGCTTCACCATCAAAGCTTCAAAGCTTCATTTTCAAAGCTTCACCTTCAAAGCTTCATTTTCAAAGCTTCACCTTCAAAGCTTCACCATCAAAGCTTCAAAGTTTCACTTTCAAAGCTTCACCTACAAAGCTTCACCATCAAATCTTCAAAGTTTCACCTTCAAAGCTTCAAAGCTTCACTTACAAAGCTTCACCATCAAAGCTTCAAAGCTTCACCCACAAAGCTTAAAAACTTCACACACTCTTGATCAAGATAGTGTGAAGCAAAATCAATTTATTGTGCAAACAAAAAGTTTCACCCAACAAAGCTTCACCTCCCTCCACCCAAAAAAAAAAAGAAAAAAAGAGGGGGTGAACACAAAGCTTCATCAATGGAGTCCAACCACAATTCTCAAAAGCTTCACACACTCTTGATCAAGATAGTGTGAAGCAAAATCAATTTATGATGTCTTCACTCGAAAAGCTTCACCCTACGAAGCTTCACCTCCCTCCGCCCAAAAAAAAAAAAAAAGGGGGTGAACACAAAGTTTCATCAACGGAGTCCAACCACAATTCTCAATAGCTTCACACACTCTTGATCAAGATAGTGTGAAGCAAAATCAATTAATGGTGCCTTCACTAAAAAAACTTTACCCAAAAAAGCTTCACCCTAAAAAGCTCCACCCAAAAAGCTTAAAAGTTTCACACACTCTTGATCAAGATAGTGTGAAGCAAAATCAATTTATGGTGCCAACAAAAAGCTTCACCCAAAAAAAGCTTCACCCTACAAAGCTCCACCCAAAAAGCTTAAAAGCTTCACACACTCTTGATCAAGATAGTGTGAAGCAAAATCAATTTATGGTGCCAACAAAAAGCTTCACCCTACAAAGCTTCACCTTCAAAGCTTTACCCTACAAAGCTCCACCCAAAAAGCTTAACAGCTTCACACACTCTTGATCAAGATAGTGTGAAGCAAAATCAATTTATGGTGCCAACAAAAAGCTTCACCCAAAAAACTTCACAAAAAAAAAAAAGCTTCACCCTACAAAGCTTCACCTTCAAAGCTTGACCCCTACAAAGCTCCACCCAAAAAGCTTAAAAGCTTCACCAATGAAAGCTTGTTTTCTTGCCTCAAATTCCTTCACCAAAACTGTTAATTCTCCCAACAGAAATTTCTCTCAATTTCAATCCAAAAGAGTTAGGATTTCATCTTCAATAACATGTAAGTTGTTCTATTGCCTTTTTGTTTCAAGCAGAGAAAAATTCCATGCTCTTCTTGCATATTCTAACGGGGTTTCTGTTGAATGATAGGTAGTCGCGGGGAGTCATCAACGCCGTCCAACGATGATCACAAACCTTCCATTGATGCAGATTGGCGATCATTCAGAGCAAGACTGGTAGCTGCAGAGAAATCAAGGCCAAAAGAGCCAACTTCAACTTCCTCAGTTGATCTTGACACTGTGGTGGATCAACCTAATCCCGTCACCGTTGGTGACAAATGGGCTCACGCAATCCACGAGCCTGAAAATGGCTGCCTACTCTTTGCAACCGAAAAGCTCGACGAGGACCACATATTCGAACGGACAGTCATTCTGGTGTTGTCCACTGGGCCATTGGGACCGTCGGGCAGCATACTCAACTGGCCCTCCCTCATGTCGATCAAGGAAACGCGATTGACCGCTCTGGACGTGGTGGGCACGTTCTCGGATCGGCCGTTGTTCTTCGGCGGGCCGTTGGAGGAGGGGTTGTTCTTGGTGAGGCCTAAAGGGGGTGATGATGTAGTTGGGAGGAGTGGAGTTTTTGATGAGGTGATGAAGGGGTTGTACTATGGGACAAAGGAAAGTGTGAGGTGTGCGGCTGAGATGGTGAAGAGGAATATGGTTGGGCTTGGGGAGTTTAGGTTTTTTTATGGGTATTGTGGGTGGGAGAATGAGCAGTTGAAGGATGAAATAAGATCTGGTTATTGGACTATGGCAGCTTGTAGCCCAAGCGTGATTGATTTGAAGAGTATGGGAAGTGTTGGGCCTTGGGAGAAGGTCCTTGGGCTTATGGGCCGTCGGAAGGTCCGATGAAATCTGTTTGCGGTCGTCAGATGCTATAGTTTGTGTTTGTATCTTTGATTTGTCGTTCCTATTCAAGAATGCTAGTATTAGTCGTTTACGCATGTAACAGTCATGTACATAATTGACAAAGTGTTGATTAATAAGAAGTATGAATCTTATTATAGATCTCACCCTTTTTACTTAATGAACAATGCAAATTGTCATGCCAAGAAAAAAAATCTAAAAATAATAAAGTACGATTAATTTTCTTTTCAAATGATAAACTTTATTAAAGTTTAATTGTAACGTTTACATCTTCTGCGAGAATATTAAAAAAAAAACTCAAGATCATAATCATTCAAGTTATTTCGTTCTCCTAATTTATAAGTTAAAGTAATAATATCAGTTCATCTTTAAAAATGAATGATAGGATAAATGGTTAAACTGAGTTCTACGTATCCACAAGTTTTATGGATAAGAACTCACTATGATGAGATGGAATCTTCTGCACTCATTTTGTATGTGGTTGCTCTGTAACTTCTATCATTAATTGACACGTGTTAATAAATTTAATCCCCTTAACTTTGTTGTTGTAAACTTAACACGTATCAATTAATAACATAGGTCACAGAAAAACCACACACAAATGAGTAGATTTGATCGCCACAATGATGGTCAATAATTTGAATTAATGCCTAATTTAGTAAATTAACACTGTGATTTGTTGTCACTTAGTACTATAGTCTGGTTTATTCATCTTCACTTGTATGTGAGAGGCTTAAGTTCGAATCTCATGGATGACAAATTCGATACCAAATTAGGTTACATATTGTGTGACATAGCTGAAATCCTCTATCCCTTTAGTATAAAATATTATCGTTGTACTAAAAAAACATTGTGATTTGTTGATTAGCATGATAGTTAACATGTCAATTTGTAGTAATATTGTGCACATAAAAAAAACAAAAAATGCAAATATATTTGAATATTGAGAATGAAATTAAAATTCATTTTCCAAAATATATCGTTGGGCTTGGGGAGTTTAGGTTTTTTTATGGGTATTGTGGGTGGGAGAAAGAGCAGTTGAAGGATGAAATAAGATCTGGTTATTGGACTGTGGCAGCTTATAGCCCAAGTGTGATTGATTTGAGGAGTGTGGGAAGTGTAGGCCTTTGGGAGAAGGTCCTTGGGCTTATAGGCCGTAGGAAGGTCCAATGAAATCCGTTTGTGGTCGCTGATACTAGAGTTTGTGTTTGTATCTTTGATTTGTCGTTCGTGTTCAAAAATGTTAGTATTAGTCTCTCACGTATGTAATAATCATGTACATAATTGACAAGTGTTGATTAATAAGAAGTATGAATATTTTTATAGATCTCACCAGTGGCGGATCCAGGATTTTAACTTAGGGTGGTCCCAATATAAAAGCTCAAAAAAAAAAAAAAAATCAAGACTTCTGCCTAATGAACACTATGCATGTACATGAACCCTGCCCTTATTCCTTTATTATGATCCCAACGAGGCGGTGATAACAAAACTTAAGTATGCTATCAAGTTCAAAATAATTTACACTACCGGGGCAGTTGGATGTTAAAGGAAACCAATCCCTAGTCCTCTTGATCAAACCATATTATCAAATCAACCAATTACCATCCTTAACAGTCCAATTAGACCACTTAAATAGTAAAATAAATACGATACAACCTCATTACATTATTGAAGAAAATAAAAGAATAATTGACACAGTTAAGTTTTAGTTCCTAATAAACCTTGCATTTCAAATTTGACCTCCCGAGTCCTGAAATGGCCTTTGGATCAAACGGAAATTTTAAAATAGCTACAAATCAAATAGAAATATGTATAAAGAACACTCATTGTGATCACATACCTGAATTTCAGAAGACCAATCCTTCTTCACTAGAAGAAACTCAGTGTTTGCCAAATTTCGCACATCTCCGTTTTTAATCTGCAGAAATTAAACAGAAGGATTGACCAACAATGGAAAACGAAATAGCTGCTTAAACCAAGTAACTGATTGCACAACATTATAGCCTTTCAACACTTCAAAATACCAATTAACATACTGAAACTCCAACCGAAAATAACGAAATTATCCTATAAACTCTTTCAATTTGAAACTTTAAGAATGTGATTAAATAATTTGCATTTCATAGTTTTCATCCAATACCCATTTCACAAAAGCAACCAAAATTACAAATTTCTAGAGAGAGATAAACAACTAACAGATAATCACATAAGTGCATAACACTTGGTTGACATGTTTTTAGATTCCGTAAGTTCTATAACTCGCATTTTCATTATTTCTTATATGTACTGACGAACTAAACTTAAAATTAATGATGCAAAGAAGTTTAAGAAAAACCAACTTGGTTTTGCAGAACAAATGGGAAGAACTCTTTCCAACAATCGTAACAACAACAAAGAAAAATATAATGGACAGAGATAAAGAGAGCAGAGTAGTAGAGTACAAACCTGAAACCTCTTCGACCAAGAAGAAGAGGACCAACGGGAATGGGCAGCGGCTACCAGAGCTTGATCAGTGCAACGGTGAACAGAAACTAGAGTGCAAACTGTGCAGTGTAGAAGAGAGTTGATCGATGTCGACGCCGTGAGAAACGAGAGCAGACCGAGCAGACGATTTGGTAAAGTGAAGTTCTCTGATTGCTGTGCCTGTGTGAATGAGCTCAGTCTGAGGGCTCTCACGTGAGTGAGCAGTGGGGTTTTAACTTTTTTTAATGACTTGGCTCGAAACGACGTCGTTTTGGCCAAGTCATTTTAAAAAAAATTTGGCTTTCTTCTTCCTCATCCTGAAATGCACAGCGAGCAGCCATGGCTGCTGCTGTTCTTCTCCATCACTGCCCAAACTTGGGTAGTCCTTGAAGATCCTCATAGCCATTTTTTCGAGTTTTGGGTCGTCCTGGGACCACCCTGGTCCCTTAATGGATCCGCCCCTGGATCTCACCCTACATATGATGAACAATGCAAATTGTCATGCCAAGCATGGTCCTACGCATTCAATTATATTTATTGAAAAATTTAAAAATAATCTAAAAATAATAAAGTACGATTTTTTTTTTCGAGGGAAAACTTTATTAAGGCCTAATTGTAATGTTTACATCTGTGAGAATATTAAAAAGAAACTCAAGACCATAATCATTCATTCAAATTATCTTGTTCTCCTAATTTATACATTAAAGTAATAACATCAACTGCTCTTTAAAAATGAACGACTGGATAAATGGTTAAACTGAGTTCTACGTTTCCACAAGTTTTATGGATAAAAACTCATGATGATGAGATGGAATTTTCTGCACTCATTTTGTATGTGGTCACTATGTGACTTCTAATTTATTGACACATGTGAATAAACTTAACTCTCTTAACTTTGTTATCGTAAATTTAACACTATGAATCAATGATAGAGATCACAAAAAGACCACACACAAAATAAGCACATAAAATTTGATCGCCACTAGGATGGTCAATAATTTGAATTAATGACTAATTTAGTGGATGTAACATTCTGATTTGTTGATTAGCATGGTATTTAACATGTCAATTCGTAGTAATATTGTGCACAGAAAAAGAAAAAAAAACCAAAATGCAAATATATTTGAATATTAAGGATGAAATTAAAATTAAAATTCCAAAAGAATTTGAGTCTTGAGTCTTTGAGTTGACCAATCAGATTTGGACAAAAAAAAATCCAAAAAAGCAATCAAAATTTTAAATTGTGTGCAAAAATGCAAATAAAAATTTAATACAAAAATGACTGCACTTTTCAATTTTCTCTCTCAGATTTGGTAGGTCTGAAGCAAAAGACAATAGAGCCACGCTCCTTTCAACGCAAGTGGAACAGACACACGACCACCTCAGACATCAAACGTCACGAGGTTACGTGGCAAAACACGACCACTCGCGTGGATTACACATTCCGAGGCAGATCGAATGATTCTATGGAATCAGCCGCTTTCGGAAATTGTTAGGTTGTTGCTTCAGCGAACCCAATTGTCTCCATCTTTTTAAGTACTTTCTGAATATAAATATAATTGCACCGAAAAAGCATGGAATGTGGAGAGAATCGAGAAAATGTTGAATATAATTAAAAAAATGATTCTATCTTTGACGAGTCTCGACCTCTCTCAGTAACTTGGTCTGATCGAAGATGTACAATCATTTGACGAAGAATTTAATATTAAAAATTGAGATTAATAAATAAATATATATTGTTTAAGTTTTTCTGTTAAAATTGTGTTTAAAATTGTCAAAACTCCTTACTTTAGTCTTTGAAATTAAAATCGGTAGAAGTAGTTTTTAGTCTTTGAAATTAAAATCGGTAGAAGTAGTTTTTAGATTGTTCACCGTCAATCATTTTGATCATTCCGTGAAAAATCTCGCTTAAATTGAAAGACCAAAATAATTGACGGTAGATAATCTTAAACTATACTTATTAATTTTAAATCTATGTCAATCTCAAAAAACCAGTTTAGATAAAAAGCTTAAATGAATATTTATACCCTTTATATCAAATGGAAAAATGAATAATCCTGTTTTTGTTGGTCATAGGGTGACCGAGAGAATATATTTCTTTATCTCACATTTCCTCAAAAACCCATAAAAAATAATATTAAATGTGGGAAAAAATCATTGGAGTAAAAGCCATAGAAGAAGAGGGAGGCAGATTCTCTACTCTCTCACTTCTTATACACCTTTATCCTCTCTTATTTGTGCAGTCACGATTAAGTTACGTCAACATAAAATAGTAATACAAAATGACTTAACCGTAATAGCACAAATAGGGAAAGGATGAAAGTGTATGAGAAGTGGAAGAGCAGAGAATCTGTCTCCAAAGAAGAGAGTGGGGGGGGGGGGGGCATAAATGTGCAGACCACAAGTTGACAAATTAGTCACTGACTCACTGTCGTTCTTGAACAAATCATTTGCTGTTGTTGGTTTCTGGGTTCTCTCAGTGTGGGGGAAATAAAAAGGAAAGACCTTTCTGTGTTTGGGATATGGGAAATCGAAAAGGAAACCGGTTTCTCTGATTTTCTCATCAGATTCTACTCCGGCAGCAGATCTAATTTGTTCTGTGTGTTTGTCTTGTCTCTGGAGACAGTAATCTCAGTTTTTCTGATTGTTCAACGTTAGTTCAGAACATAAGTATCTACTTTTGTTGCTGCTGTTTTGTATTGCGGCTTTGAATTTTGATCAATGTTTAAAAAAACTTGCATCGGGATGCGCCTAGGGCGCCCTTGAGGTTGGGCGCCATGAAAAACGCCTCAGATTTGTTGGAGTGGGCGAAAGGCTTCGCCAGAGCCGCCTAGGTGCCGGTTTAGTGGGGTTTTTTTTTTACTCCCAAACTCAAATTTTGGGTAGGATTTTAACTGCCTCATACCTCTTCCTTGCACTTTCGTCTCTATACCTTTTTTTCTAATTTTTATTTTTTATATAATGGATGTGTGTGCTGTCTACGTGCATTGTTATATGTGTGCTCATTGTATTTTTCATCCTCTATTTTATACATATATAATATAATATATGTATATATATGTGTATATATATTTATAATATATGTGTGTGCTCAGGTGATTATTGATTAATAATCTTCTTCTTTTTAATATAATATATGTGTATGCTCAGTGTATATATTAAAAAATTTAGGTCCCGTGAGGCTTCGCCTCACACCTAGGCCGGGCTTCTCCTCGGACGCCTCGCCCACACCTCACGCTTTTAATACATTGATTTTGATGGAGTTGGATTGGTTTCTGGATCGTTGGAAATTTTGGTGAATTTGCAGGGTAATCCTGAGAAAGCCTTGTGTAAGATTTTTAACCATATGAGGTAATTTTCAATTTTTTGTTTTAATTTTCAAATTTTCAAATTTGTAATTTAGTCCGCAGATTAATTTATAATTTAGTTATCTGTAATCTGTTTCTTTTATAAATTTCTTTGTATATTTGAATCTATACATAATTATATATGTATGTATGCATATATAATTTTATATCTGGTTCTGCTGTTTTTCAGTCAAGGTTTAGATTTTGGACCGTGTTTATTTCTTAATTCGTAAGATGAAAGGTCATAATTCAAATTTCGAATGGTAACTTGGAGTTACTTGTATCTTAAGATAGTATTCTTTCCTTTCGAGAAAATTCGGCTTCGTTTTTTTTTATGAGAATCTTGGATGGATCCTGGACAAGAAAGGAACAATGGGTTGAAATGTGCTAATATGGAGCTAGGCATTTCGCGGGTTCTTGCTCGTTTACTCTATATGCTGAGTAAAGATTTCTGCTTTCTTAGTTAATTAGTTTTCTGGACAAGAAAGGAACAATGGGTTGATATGTGTATGCTCAGTGTATATATTAAAAAATTTAGGTCCCGTGAGGCTTCGCCTCACGTCTCACGCCTAGGCCGGGCTTCCCCTCGGACGCCTCGCCTACGCCTCACACTTTTAATACATTGATTTTGATGGAGTTGGATTGGTTTCTGGATCGTTGGAAATTTTGGTGAATTTGCAGGGTAATCCTGAGAAAGCCTTGTGTAAGATTTTTAACCATATGAGGTAATTTTCAATTTTTTGTTTTAATTTTCAAATTTTCAAATTTGTAATTTAGTCCGCAGATTAATTTATAATTTAGTTATCTGTAATCTGTTTCTTTTATAAATTTCTTTGTATATTTGACTATACATAATTATATATGTATGTATGCATATATAATTTTATATCTGGTTTTGCTGTTTTTCAGTCAAGGCTTAGATTTTGGACTGTGTTTATTTCTTAATTCGTAAGATGAAAGGTCATAATTCAAATTTCGAATGGTAACTTGGAGTTGCTTGTATCTTCAACTAGGCATTTCGCGGGCTCTTGCTCGTTTACTCTATCTGCTGAGTAAAGATTTCTACTTTCTTAGTTAATTAGTTTTCTGGTGTGAAATACGACTGAAAATTTCAGAACTAGTGAGTTGTGTTGAGTTTCAGTTTGCAATCTGATGATGTGGTTATGCTGATTGTTTTGACAGTACTGAGGTTAAGTTGAATTTCCACTATGATTAAGTTGAGTTTTGATAATGCTTATCGGGTTAATTGCAGGAATGGGAACTGAAGTGTAGTCGAAGATGTATTTCTCGGGATATTGTTCCATACAGAATCTAAGCAGCAAAGACGGCCATGGGAGCTGGTCCCTACTCCACGAGAACATAAACTTGAAGAATGGGCAACAATACGAAGGGTTTTTGACAAGGCCAGTTATTGATGGGTTTCAAGGATGCGATAAGGAGCAACTGAGGCAAACTATTCTGAAGCATGAGTCAATTTTCAAGCATCAGGTGTATATCCTAGAACCTCTATCTGTTGAGTTCTAAAGTGTAGTAATGGGCATAGATTTTTCTTTGAGTGCTCAAATTCGTTAGCTAGTAGTGTAATGCCTTGCCGTTGTGATTTCTTATTCAGCTCAATGAACTTCATCATCTTTACGAAAGGCAAAAGGACCTGATGAACGAGATCAAAAGCGAAGAGCTGATCAAACATAAAAAAGTAGCAGGGATATCACAATCAACTTTCTTATCATCCGGCTTTCCAACTGGAGACGACATAAAGAGTTGGTCCATTTATGGTAGAAAATCTACATCGAGTACTTCTATCAGCCAATCTTCTTGTGATTCGTTTGGAAAAACCATGCAAAACAGCAGTGTCCCCAGCCAAAGTAGAGTAGGGATGAAGGACCATGAATCTTCGGATTCAAGAGGGAAGAAATCTCGATGGAGATTGTTCAATCTTGAAATTCCAGCCGATGATTACCTTAGTGATGAAGAACAGCAATGAGGAAGTTTGGGATCGGGAACAGACAAATCTGGCTGTAACAATAGTGTGTCGAGTTCTGGTTTGCCTTTAGTAAGAAGCAATGGTTTGGCTAATCTGAATGAACCTATTCAGATAGACAAAGTGTCTGCTTCAACTTCTGTCTCTATGTCTGGCAACCAACCGAGCTCCAAAGAGGAGATAGAAAGACAGGTTTTATCAGCAAATGCGTACAAAGGTGTGGCCTTTTGCAAAGAAATTCCCTGAAAACCCACAAACAGGGAAGGATGGAAGATTTGGTGATCTACATTTAAAGAATGAAATCCAAAAAGAGTGATCAACAAATGCTCACAGAGATGGTAAGGGTGTAGTTATCTTATTTCGCGTTTATTTCCGTTAGTAATTCGGATTTTGCATTTAAGCTCTAAATTCCATAATTGTTCACTCTTCCCACATTACAAGTTTCATTACTTTCAAATTCTTGCCTGCACATACGACTCTTATCAGATGCACGCTGGTCATTATATCTATAAAAGGGAAAGGGGGCGGTCTGGCGAGGAATCTGTCTCTAGAATTCATTTTTAGAAAAGAAACTCTCTTAGCTATTTCATAATTAGACTACATGAATATATCCCTGGTGAATTTCTTACCATTTACCAACATCACCAAACAAGTAGTTAATCATGTTTCCTCCATCGTTTAATTTACTGCTAATAAAGCTCAAGATTGGAAAATCTAACAAAGGGTTGCAGTTCTCTTCATTTTGGACTAACGGATTGATATGCTTTTTTTCAGAGCAAATAAGAAGTTCTTCTGGCAGAAAGTTTGGTTTTCAAGATTTTAATAGGCCATGTGAATCGTCAGAAAACGAAGCTAGGATATCCTGGGATCCTCCTGCTAAGCTTTTCAATTCTGATCAGAATAAAACGGAGAAACGAATAAAGAGGACACTTTTTGGTATAGAAATCTCTGAAAGCGATATAAGTTCATCTGATATGACTTCACAATCTGATGCAGCCATTTCCGAGTCATCTCCTAATGGACAATACCTCCAAGTAGCTTGAGCCAGAACTTAACATCAATTTAAGTACGCACTTCCGTTAATACCTCCACACAATCTAATAGGGCTTCACTCATGATGCCACAAAGCCGTCAAGTTACCAAGGACAGATTGCTTCTAGACCGTAATTCAATATCGTTAACTCCCAGTCTGAAAGACGAAGTGTCACACCAAAGTGTTTTTTTCTTCCGCGCTAAGTTGGAGGCCAATGAATTACAGGCTTGTCACCCCTCAACGAGCCTTGCCTGCCAAAAGAACCATTCAAGTTTAGGTCACAGGGTGGATGTCAAACCTGCAACTGAAGTGAATGATGTTGCTCCGAATAAATATCTGCATGGAGTAGCTTGTGAACAAAATATAATCTCTCTCCATGGGCTGAGAAACCAAGACTGCTGACAAGGAAGATTGCATTGGCTTGAAGCAGTGCCACTTTGCAATGGAAAACCTTCCAAAGAAATTGAAAGCAGACGCACATGTACAGAGCAACTGAAAGTAGACGGTCTGGTTCTAGACAAGGGATTTTCAAATGAGAATTCTAGTCCAAGACACCAAATAGATTTAAATAGATTTTTAACTGAAGAAGAAACTGAAACGACTGTTGCTTCCCCAGTTATGAGTGTTGAGAGTTGTCTCATATCGGGGAGGGACAAGGTTTGCTATGTGCTTATATGATCTTGGGCTACTCTCCATATTGCCAATTGGTTTTATGGTGGAACCTCAATTTTATCATGATATTAGAGCAAGGTTGCTCACGTGTGAAGCCCAACGGCCACACGCACTCCACATCACCAGTTGTTGTCCATGTGTAGGCTTGAAAATCCGCCACACGTGCGGGGGCGTGTTGAGAGTTGTCCCACATCGGTGAGGGACAAGGTTTGCTTTGCTATGTGCTTATATGATCTTGGGTTACTCCCCATAGTGCCAATTGGTTTTATGGTGGAACATTAATTTCATCAATGAGGACAAAAAATGTGACAGATTTACACTACTACAAAAGGGCCTTATAATGTTGGTGGCTTGCGTCGGTTTAATATAATATAGTGACGGATTAGACAGTTCTGACACTTACTGAACATAACGTCGGATTTATTGTCGCTTATAAGCGTCATAAAATGTCTATGTCGCTTTTAAACCGACATAAACATTTAGTGGCGCTTTTAACCGACACATATTTTAATATTTTTAAATACTAGTATCGCTTTTAAGCGACATAAAGTATGCATGTCGGATATAAGCGACACTAAGATTGTTTTTTAATTTTATTTAAGCCTGCGTCGGTTCTGAGCGACATATATTTTAGTTTTTAAAAATATTTTGAAACCCTGCGTCGGTTCTGTGCACAATATTACTGCAAATTGACATGTTAAATACCATGCTAAGCAACAAATCACAATGTTACATCTACTAAATTAGTCATTAATTCAAAAGAAAACTAATGAAAAGGAATTGAAAACTTTGAATTTTAACCAAAAACCATGTAATAATTTTATTTAATGGTTAGGATAAAACCCAACACTAAACTAGTCCAATTAAGATGATCCAAACAATTAATTTCCGATTTTGCCCCTAACGGCTCTTGTCCGTCTAATATCTCTTCCGGATCTCTCTGCAATACTCTCTCATTCTCTCTCTATGACACAACGACAACGATCTCCGCCACCACTGCTACCTCAGACCCGCCCCGGCCCCGACCGACGAAAAGCATGGCTCCACTGACCTTAATTTTATCTTCCAATCTTTGGTGTCTTGCTGTTTCTTTTGAGCCCGTGCCACTCATTTTCGTCTGAATCTGAGAGAAAGAGAAGCGAAGGGAGAGGAAGAAGAATCGCGTCTGAATCCTCCTCTTCCATGCTCCGTCGCCCCAACCGTCACCACCTTCGTTGTCTCACCCGCTCTCAATCATCATCAGGTACTACTCTCACTCATCTCCTCATTATCTCCGTCTATTGACGTCGAGCAGAACTGCATCAGCATCTACAACAACGTCGCTGGAGTTCCTGTTGAGATTCACCTGGAGGAGAAGGTCTACATCCCGGAGTTGAACTTCGGACAGCTTCTAACTAGTAGCAATTACTATGATACGGTGAAGAAGACCACCGGTGGACGCAACGACTACGGCTCCAAGCTTACGAACATCTTCTTCACCAAGTTCATCATCGAGACGACGGACGTATAAGTAGGTATAAAATTGTGGATTCTCTAATTTATGTGATGTTTGATTTGTGTTTAGGGTTTTAGGGTTTTGTGGATTTTAGGAATTAGCATTTGGTCTTCTATTTCAGGGTTTGATGTGTAAACATGTACTCTACCTATAAAATTCACATTCTTTCCCAAATGCTCCAGTTTACAACATTCACCACCATGCTTATGTAAGTTTTTATAAAGTGATGCAGTGATGGTAGTTTAGAATGGTTACTTGGATAATTTTTTTGAAAATTTCTGTTGTGATATTTTTGTAGTCTGTTGTTTCATGAAATCTGCGTAGTTTGTCCAGTTGGGTTTTGTGTACAGTCAAACTAATGAATGCTCAAAACTGTAGGATAAATTTTAGAAGAACAACTTGAAACGGGTCAACAAACTCATGTAAAAAGTTTGCCTATAGGAAATCCCGAAGACTCACAAGTTTTTTCGCGTGCTTGACTCTAGTTCATATAAGCTTCTCCTCGATAGTTAATGATTATCATTTGTATGAAATTTTCCTCACTTTTCATAGGTGAAAGTGGAAGATGCATCTCTTCTTGCATTATAACACGAAGACCGTCGAGCAGCAGAACCTAAAGTCACCATGTTACGGTAGATGGGCTCTTGCGTTTTGGCGAGGGGAATGCAGGAATATGCTTGAACATTGAAGATTTCTTGTAGATATGGCTTTGGGCTCGCCTGCTTTCCTTTTGCTATGTGAGATGCAATATTTGGCATTCTTATAAGTTGATCTAATACGATTGGGTGATTTCGAGCTTACTCGGTCAAAGTTTTGTTACACATCATCGCTTGCTTGTTCGCGTAACTGAACAACCATTTATACATTGAAGTGTTTGCTTGTAGTTCATTACGGATCTCAAGATTGAGTTCCTGGAGTTCTAGTTTCGACCCGACGGCGTAGCGAGCTACGCCAACAATTCCAACTACAAGAACGACACCATCATTCGCAAGGAGGTCTACGATATGGAAGCAAACTTGGTTGATCTTGTAGTTAAAGATGAGCCCAGTTATCAAGAGGGGAAGGGAAGCACATCTTTTTATTATTACCAAGAAAGGAAGCTAGCTTTCTTCTTATCATAAACCACATCTTTATAATATTATAAAGCACATCTTTTTAACCAAAACCCATATGAAGATGGTCCACACTTGAAACTAATTATCATTTGGTCTTTGGAGAAAAACAAGTTGAAAGTATGAGTTTATTTGGTGAGTGCTATGACAACTTATAAACAAGGTTTTGTGATGCTATTATAATTAGTAATTAATTATATATTGAGTCTACCCAAGCCATCTTGTAAGTTTAAGAAATAATGATATTACTAGTGTTAAGTTTAAGAAATAGTAATAGTACTCGTGTTCAGTTTAAGAAGCAGTTAGTGTTTAGTTTACGAAATAGTGATATTACACGTGTCAGTTTAAGAAATAGTCAGTGTTAAGTTTAAGAAATAGTGATAATACCCGTGTCAGGTTAAGAAATAGTGTTAGTGACCGTGTTCAATTTAAGAAATAGTCAGTTTCAGTTTACAAAATAGTGATTGTACCATTGTCAATTTAAGAAATAGTCATTGTTAAGTTTAAAAAATAGTGTTTGTAACCGTATTCAATTTAAGAAATATTCAGTGTTCAGTTTACGAAATAGTGCTAGTAATCGTGTTAATTTAAGAAATAGTCAATGTTAAGTTAAAAAAAATAGTATTAATAGAAGTGTTCAGTTTAAGAAATAGTGTTAGTAACCGTGTTCAGTTTAAAAAATTGCGATAGTGCCCGTGTTTAGTTTAAGAAATAGTGATAGTGCCCGTTTTCTGTTTAAGAAATAGTCGGTGTTAAGTTTACGAAATAGTGATAATACCAATATTCAGTTCAAGAAATATTGCCTCTGGAGAGTTCATGGACTTCAATTTGGGGAGTTTTGTGTCTCACTAATTTTGAAGTAAGTTGAGCTGTATAATAGAGATGTGATATCCACACATCCCATTTTATTTCTCATACACCTTTTTAATTTTCGGCCATCGGATCGGATGAATTGAAGAAGATCAACGGATAAAAATTATCAAGGAGTGTGTGAGAAGTAAAATGGGATGTGTGGATAGCACACCCCATATAATAATGTCAACCAAAGCTGTATTTTTGACGTTTATTACTTTAATAAATTGGGACAGACAAAAAGTCGAGGGATTTCTATTAGAGAAATTTGTCGTACCTTTGTGAATGAAAATTATGGATTTGTATATGAAAATTTATGTGTTGTATTCGTAGGTGCCTCGTAATTGTATTTTTGTGTCATGCATATTAAAAATAGTTAGTGTTTAATTTAAGAAATAGTCAGTGTTCAGTTTAAGAAATAGTGATAGCATCAGTGTTCAATTTAAGAAATAGTGATAGTATCCGTGTCCAGTTTAATAAATAGTCAAGGTTCAATTTAAGAAATATTGATAGTATCAGTGTTCAGTTTAAGAAATAGTGAAAGTATCAGCGTTCAGTTTAAGAAATAGTTAGTATTCAATTTAAGAAATAGTCAACATTTAGTTTAAGAAATAGTCAGTGTTCAGTTTAAGAAATAGTTATAACATCAGTGTTCATTTTAGGAAATAGTGATATGATACATATTCAATTTAATAAATAGTCAGTGTTCAATTTAAGAAATAGTGATAGTATCAGTGTTCAGCTTAAGAAATAATGATAGTATTCGTGTTCAGTTTAATAAATAGTCATGGTTCAATTTAAGAAATAGTGATAGTATCAGTGTTCAGTTTAAGAAATAGTGATAGTATCAGCGTTCAGTTTAAGAAATAGTTAGTATTCAATTTAAGAAATAGTCAACATTTAGTTTAAGAAATAGTCAGTGTTCAGTTTAAGAAATAGTTATAGCATCAATGTTCAGTTTAAAAAATAGTGATATTATTTGTATTCAGTTTAATAAATAGTCAGTGTTCAATTTAAGAAATAGTGATAGTATCAGTGTTCATGAAACTGTTTATGAAACTGAAAAGTAATATACTATTTATGAAACTGAACAGTATCATACTGTTTATGAAACTGAACAATACTCTATTATTTATAAAACTATTTATGACATTGAACAATACTATATTGTTTATTAAATAAAGTCATTTCACTAAAGTTTAAGCCATTTCACTAAATTAATTTTTTATTATATTTAACTGTTTATGAAACTGAACAGTACTATACTGTTTATGAAACTTAACCGTACTACATTGTTTATGAAATTGAACGGTACTGTACTATTTATAAAACTAAACGGTACTATACTATTTATGAAACTGAACGATACTATATTGTTTATTGGTCTAGATTCATAAATAGTGTCTAGTTCTTGGTTCACTTTTATAAATAGTGCCTAGTTATTGAGTCATGTCTCATAAATAGTGTATAGTAGTTGATACAGTTTCATTAATAGTGTCTCATTCTTGGTCCAGTTTCATAAATAATGCCTAATTCTTTGTCCACTTTCATATACAGTGCATCCCATGACATGAGCAACAACCACCTTCATGATAGTGATAGATGGTGGTGATGCCCATGCCCATTACGTTCTTCATGTGATACCCAGCTGTTCCTCCATTCTTTTCCTCTTTCTCTTCATAAGATACCAAAATCAAACCCAACCCTTGCAACAAGGCTACAGAACTTTTTAATTACTAGGAGGGTTTCCACTGCATAATTGGGATGAAGAATCCATCGTACGATCACAGTTTGAAAAAGATTTGATAAAAAAATTGTAATTGTACATATATTGTACATGATTGCAATACAACCTACTGTCATTTTTGCGCATATATAATTAGCATAGGGTTCACAAAAAGAAAGGAAAGTTATTGGCAATAACTTAATGCCCCTCCTTTGTGTAGGAAAGTTATTGGCAATAACTTAATGCCCCTCCTTTGTGTCTAATCCTTAGTTCTGATAATTTCTGCTTCTCTTTTAACCCGATGAGACATTTGAGATGCTCATGTCGTAAATTGTTTTAGTATAGTCCCAATTTTGAACCAATTTAAAATCTTAAAAGATCATTTTAGCCTGTGGAAGTTGTAGCTATGTATATTATTGTTCGCAAAGTGAAACGCAATACAATCTAATGTCTTGTTTTTGCATATATATAATCAACTACAGCATCAGCTGCTACGGCAAAAGCGGAGGCGGAGTGGAAGCACAAAGCAAGCGCGTTCTCTCGCATAAGCTTTCCTGAGAGAGAGGTGAGCAAGCAGCGGAAGGCCTTCTTCTTCCTCCACTGCTTCTGCTGCCATTGCTACTCCGACGGTGGGGATAATCGTCGGCTCATCACTATCACAAGGAGTCGTCATCGTCCTTGGCGAATGGGTTCTACGACGAGTACAAGTCATCTTCGACGGCCAAGGCTGCAAGCAACGGAACTGGAAGCAGAGAGATTGGTCAGTGTTGCTTCCATGGAGTATGAGTCGAGCGACGACGATCGGCACTTCAAGAGAAAGCCGTCGTGGTACAAATTGAAAATTAAATTAGTTTTGGTTTTATTTGACTAATGGAAAGTGCACAAGCATGATCCTCGTAGGGTATAGGTTCGAGGGTTGGTATCTTGGAATTTGGTGTTCTTCACTGGTCCCTCAGAGGAAACATATATATCAACAATATGAGGGATTATAAAATACCTCTGTTTTCAAAAAAAAAAAAAAAAAAAAAACTTTTTAGGCTTGATGGCAATATCGTAAATAACATAAAGTTGTGTTAATAGATTTTGGTTAATTTCTGTTAGGAGCAAAGTTGGAAGAAAGATTTATGTTGCATGTTGGGCTTTGCTTCAGCCCGTGGGAATTTTTTTTTTTTTTTTTTTTTACTTTTTGTATGTTCCTTTTGTCTTTTTTATTAAATCTCAAGTCTTTTTTATTAAATAAAAGTTGTGCATGGCTTTTTGTTAAGAAAAAGTTGGCCCAATCCCTTTTTATTAAAACTCCCTTATTTATAACAATAGAGAAGGTAAACTTTTTACCCCGATACAATTACAACTTTAATATGAAAATATCTAGTCAAAGAGATGTGATAGAATCTCATAAAGATATTCTAAGGTATGATATGATTTATGCAATCACATTTTTAATCCAATAAGACTGCAATACACTTTCTTTTCTCAGTTTTTTGTCAATTTTAAATTTATACGTTTTTCAATTTCATACATGGCCGCACGATTTCGTGATAATGTTGTACATCCGTAAAAAAAATTATTAACTCAACGGAACAAGACGTGGATAAAAAGAAAGTGAGCCCGCTTCTATATTTCCCATTGGATAATTGTTCCCACTACATTGGACAGCTTAATAAGACAATAGCTCATCAACAGTACAATTCATCTTTGCCATACATGTGGCAATAGATTAGAGTTTAAATCAAAATTCAATTTGCCAAACTGGACATACAAGCAGAGTATTAACCTGAACAACTGTTGATACATTTTCCTTTGCTTTCCTTTTGCACGGCCGTTTGCTTGTTTTTCATATACTTCGCCATGTATGTATGTATGTTAAGATTTTTATAATTTTATTTTTGGTAAACATGCATGTTGTAATTTTGTTCTCATGTTTCTTGATAGTTTTGTGGAAGGCATTTTTTCCCTTTTCATTTTTGTTATTTCAACATCAGCTGACAAAGAAATTTATGCATCTTAGAGTCCGTTGTTAATTTTGAAGTGAGCCCAAGAAAACTAAATGCGAAATAAGCCTAAGATCTTGGATTGTGGGGTGTTACAACATTTTAACTTGATTAGATGGGCTTTTATGAAATTGGATTAGTACCCTTATGATTATTGTTACGTTTTTATTATTTGTGAACAATAAATAGAGAACAAACATATAGACAATAGACTTATGAAAGAAATGACGAATGAAGAACGAAAAAAGGGGATCTTAGATCTTCCCAAAAAAGGAAAGTGGAGAGAAAGATGTGGGTGTGGGGGTGGGGGTGGTTGGGGGAAGCTCATATTCTTAATTAGCTAGTAGGTTTTGGGTAGATATTTAACGGTTGATGACATGTGTCGTTAACTAAATATGGCATAAATTGAAAATTGGGAACCTATTATTCATTAATAGGCATATTTGTACATTTGTTCCCTGAATTTGTATGAAGTTGTCAATTTCCTCCGAAACTTTAATTTTAGCCGATTACCCCTTTGAACTTTTACAATTAGCCAATTTTCCCATTGAACTTTATTTTTAGCCAATTACCCCTGAACTTTATAAATAGCCAATTTCCCCGGGCTTTTAGATTTTTAAAAAATTCATCTAATTTTTCATCCATCTTGATCACGGAAACAAAACATAACAACTGTATGAAGGCAATAAGGATGGAAAATTGTATAGATGAAAAATTGAATGAAAGTTTTAAAATCTAACGACACGGGGGAATTGGCTGTTTTTAAAAGTTTAGGAGGTAATCGACTAAAATTAAAGTTCAACTAGGAAAGTAGCTAATTATAAAAATTCAAAGAGATAATCGGCTAAAATTAAAATCCAGGGAAAAAATTAGTAGGTGCATACAAGTTCAGGAGCAAATAAACAAATACCTCTTCATTAATATTAGTACAATTCCACTTATTTCCATAATTGTCATATCCTACCTATATGGTGCTTAGAATACAACAGCGCTAAGGAGAGGGTGGTCAGGTACATTTCTCTACTGGCAGTACTCATGTAGGTGAAGCATGCAACAAGATTTTCCGTCTCCATTTGTCACAGACCACAACACCGTGGTGATGTTGATTGCTGATTTATTCGCTTACGCACAGGCATTAGTGACTGTCAAGCTTCCAACAATATATACATGAATTGTTGAACAAATTCAACCTCTGGCGTTGATTCTATTGGTGCTTATCCTCATTTAAGATTTTGCGTGGTTTACTCTGGCATGTTGGTCCGTATATTTTGCGATAACTATGAATAGTCCTACCAAACCCTAAGAAGACTCTGTATTGCAGTTGTTGGTTATGTCCGTGACAAAATTTGACAAAATGAAGGATCTAATGCTGAAATTCCAAAAAATAAAATAAAAAATAATAATTACAACGTGATGATGTAAGACTACAATCGATTGAAGTGACAGCGGTCCTGATTTGGAGAGATTTTTCAATGTGCCCAAAACATAGGACAGAACACCACATATCATTATAAACTTAGAGAGACACTTGGGGAGAGAGAAAAAAAAAAAAAAAAGCTCTCCTTCAATTGACTAATGATATAGTTGGATATTTCGTACAGAATGCGAATCATGGTAGGTTGCTCATTTTTATTTTTGTTTTCATCTCAGCAAAATAAATTGAAGTTCAAGTTGTATGGTATATGAAATATAGAAAACAAGTTGTAAAAGGATAAACATAGAGCACACTCAAAATTCAAGTGTAAATAAGTTATATGGAACTGATTGGTACCATGATGTTTTGTTCCAATAAAAGAATGACATGTGTGCTCTTTTTCAACACATCTCATCGGTTTACTGACTCAAGAAGTTACGTGACGGTGAACTCATTTCATGTAAATTGCCCTTCTTTAATTATAAGTGGCAATTTTACCTCAAAACTTATACTTTGGTATCAATATCCACTATAGCCAGTTTCGAGACTCTGGCATATCCATTTTGATATCATTGAAAGAAAAAAAAATTATTTGAAAGGAACTCGTCAAGTAATAAATACACACTATACATATATTACAAAAGTAGATAAGGGCCTCAATAGGTAAAGAAAAGTGCTATATTTGACGTGAAATGATAATGAAAAGTCTGATGAGATAATACAACGAAAGTATTTTATGCGAAGGTAGCTTACTTAAACTTATCTTCTCCTAGACTGCTACGGATGTTATTTCAACATCTCCTGCACTTGCACTTGCACCATTCGGTTGATCGGATCCCATAACCAACTCTTTCAATTTGTCAAACATTCCGGATGCAATAACTTTTGCACTTGCACCAATATTCATGAAGAACTCTTTCAATTTGTCAAACATTCCGGATGCAACAGCTCCTGCACTTGCACCAATATTCATGAACACCTCTTTCAGTTTGTCAAACAGCTGAAGAAGCTGTTCAAGTGCTCTCTGATACAAACTTTTCAAAACATATGCAATTTCTTGGGTTGACTTTATTACTGCAATCACAAGGCAAATGATCCATACTGCGATGGCGAACCACCCCAAAGGTGGAATGATGATCAACAATTCTATGGTTATGGCAAGAGTTCCAGAATAGAGGCTAATCTTATCCATGAACTCAGACAAATCTGGATTCTCACGAGCTGGGAATATCTTGACTGCCAGAGTCCATGAACTGATGTAAACCACAGTAGCAACAATCAAAGCCATTAACGTGTCGTATTCCGTGGACAACAGATATACTGCAGCTCCAGCTCCGTCCATAAGCTGGATAAACCCGGCTAGCGTGGGGATGGCAAATATAATACACTCGTGCGAAGAACTTTGACGATAACGTTCCCCAGCCTCGCTTGTGCTACATTATAAATATATGGTTAGAAAATTATATTGGGTTATAAGCATTTTCCTTCTAGGTATATGGTGATAAACATTTTAGGCGCAACATAGTTCACAACTAGAATCATCGACATGATTCTAATTTAAGCACATATTACTAAGTATTATGTTTTATCATAATAGGCATTAGTGATATTAGAAGTGAAATCTTTTCCAATATGAGACTTTGACAAATAATTTAAACAACAGAAACAACTAATAATTAAAGCATGCATGCAGCTTAGATAAGCTATTTGGGTACGTTGCATGAACCAAAAAAAAAAAAACAACTTAATAAGCTATTTGGGTACGTACAAGGCATGAACCAATTTCATTTCCAACACAACATCGTTTATAACAAGTTAAGTGTTGTTTTGGATGCCCACTTCCCCCATGGCCTCATCGCACAATAATATGGATTTATCGTTATTCAATCAAGTCGGGCTACATCCACTGCGTATATATGACATAAATATGTGCCATTAAATGTGATATCCTAACATTTTCTCCAAATAAAAGGCAAGGAAAAAAAAAAGGGGAAGCAGAGTGTACGCTTACCCTTCCGGTTCCGAACGTTGAGGGCCGCTAACAGCAGTGTCCGGGACAGGATCCATCTGTGTATATATGGCACTTCTGTACAGAGGAAAACAAACACAAAATCCAGATCGTCAGATCGGAAACTCGTCACACCTTCACACAGACGCAACAGCTCTGTTTTCTTTTCTTGTCTTTTTTTTAATTTCCAGCGAAAGAGAATCCAAAACAGAAATTAGAGACGAAGAATATGGTCAATATCGGCCGTCAAGCTTAAGACAGTACTTAATATGGCAGGCAGATATTCAAACGCTACCATAACCGGTCCGGTGGTCAATGCGAGCAAAAAAAGCCGGTTAGCTTTGAGCTACTCACAAAATATGAAAGCACAAAAAAATAAAATAAAACAGCACTTACTTTTATGAGCACACAACGGTAGAACAATGGAAGGAGCACAGGACAGTGTGAGTCGCTTGAAATGCAAATTATGGATCAGAAAGCCGTCTCTGATTATACTTGCAGAGATTCAGAGCAGGACTTGCAAACTCTGCCTGCCAAGTCGGGGAGAGGAGGACAAATCTAATGGAGAGATAACAAGCAAGGCTGCCCTGCGTATGTGTATTATATTTAGTGTATAAAGGTTCCAATTGGCTCCTGCCACGTGGCCGACACACACCGGGAACCTTTTTTGTGCTCACAAAAGTATATTGTTTTTTTGTGCAAACAAAAGGTTATATGTTCCTGCGTGGAAGGAGCCAATTGGTTCTCCTCTGTAGGGCCTACACACACTATATCTAAGCTGCAGGCATGCTTTAATTATTAGTTGTTTCTATTGTTTAAATTGTTTGTCAAAGTCTCATATTGGAAAAGATTTCACTTCTAATATCACTAATGCCTATTATGAAAAAACATAATACTTAGTAATATGTGCTTAAGTTAGAATCATGTCGATGATTCTAGTGGTGAACTATGTTGCACCTAAAATGTTTATCACCATATACCTAGAAGGAAAATGCTTATAACCCAATATAATTTTCTAACCATATATTTATAATGTAGCACAAGCGAGGCTGGGGAACGTTATCGTCAAAGTTCTTCGCACGAGTGTATTATATTTGCCATCCCCACGCTAGCCGGGTTTATCCAGCTTATGGACGGAGCTGGAGCTGCAGTATATCTGTTGTCCACGGAATACGACACGTTAATGGCTTTGATTGTTGCTACTGTGGTTTACATCAGTTCATGGACTCTGGCAGTCAAGATATTCCCAGCTCGTGAGAATCCAGATTTGTCTGAGTTCATGGATAAGATTAGCCTCTATTCTGGAACTCTTGCCATAACCATAGAATTGTTGATCATCATTCCACCTTTGGGGTGGTTCGCCATCGCAGTATGGATCATTTGCCTTGTGATTGCAGTAATAAAGTCAACCCAAGAAATTGCATATGTTTTGAAAAGTTTGTATCAGAGAGCACTTGAACAGCTTCTTCAGCTGTTTGACAAACTGAAAGAGGTGTTCATGAATATTGGTGCAAGTGCAGGAGCTGTTGCATCCGGAATGTTTGACAAATTGAAAGAGTTCTTCATGAATATTGGTGCAAGTGCAAAAGTTATTGCATCCGGAATGTTTGACAAATTGAAAGAGTTGGTTATGGGATCCGATCAACCGAATGGTGCAAGTGCAAGTGCAGGAGATGTTGAAATAACATCCGTAGCAGTCTAGGAGAAGATAAGTTTAAGTAAGCTACCTTCGCATAAAATACTTTCGTTGTATTATCTCATCAGACTTTTCATTATCATTTCACGTCAAATATAGCACTTTTCTTTACCTATTGAGGCCCTTATCTACTTTTGTAATATATGTATAGTGTGTATTTATTACTTGACGAGTTCCTTTCAAATAATTTTTTTTTCTTTCAATGATATCAAAATGGATATGCCAGAGTCTCGAAACTGGCTATAGTGGATGTTGATACCAAAGTATAAGTTTTGAGGTAAAATTGCCACTTATAATTAAAGAAGGGCAATTTACATGAAATGAGTTCACCGTCACGTAACTTCTTGAGTCAGTAAACCGATGAGATGTGTTGAAAAGAGCACACATGTCATTCTTTTATTGGAACAAAACATCATGGTACCAATCAGTTCCATATAACTTATTTACACTTGAATTTTGAGCGTGCTCTATGTTTATTCTTTTACAACTTGTTTTCTATATTTTATATACCATACAACTTGAACTTCAATTTATTTTGCTGAGATGAAAACAAAAATAAAAATGAGCAACCTACCATGATTCGCATTCTGTACGAAATATCCAACTATATCATTAGTCAATTGAAGGAGAGCTTTTTTTTTTTCTCTCTCCCCAAGTGTTTCTCTAAGTTTATAATGATATGTGGTGTTCTGTCCTATGTTTTGGGCACATTGAAAAATCTCTCCAAATCGGGACCGCTGTCACTTCAATCGGTTGTAGTCTTACATCATCACGTTGTAATTATTATTTTTTATTTTATTTTTTGAGACAAAATGAATTTTAGCATCAGATCCTTCATTTTGTCAAATTTTGTCACGGACATAACCAACAACTGCAAATACAGAGTCTTCTTAGGGTTTGGTAGGACTATTCACAGTTATCGAAATATACAGACCAACATGCCAGAGTAAACCACGCAAAATCTTAAATGAGGATAAGCACCAATAGAATCAACGCCAGAGGTTGAATTTGTTCAACAATTCATGTATATATTGTTGGAAGCTTGACAGTCACTAATGCATGTGCGTAAGCGAATAAATCAGCAATCAACATCACCACGGTGTTGTGGTCTATGACAAATGGAGACGGAAAATCTTGTCGCATGCTTCACCTACATGAGTACTGCCAGTAGAGAAATGTACCTGACCACCCTCTCCCTAGCGCTGTTGTATTATAAGCACCATATAGGTAGGATATGGTAATTATGGAAATAAGTGGAATTGTACTAATATTAATGAAGAGGTATTTGTTTATTTGCCCCTGAACTTGTATGCACCTACCAATTTCCTCCTGGATTTTAATTTTAGCCGATTATCCCTTTGAATTTTTATAATTAGCTACTTTCCTAGTTGAACTTTAATTTTAGTCGATTACCTCCTAAACTTTTAAAAACAGCCAATTCCCCCGTGGCGTTAGATTTTAAAACTTTCATTCAATTTTTCATCCATCCAATTTTCCATCATTTTTGCCTTCATACAATTGTCATGTTTTGTTTCTGTGATCAAGATGGATGGAAAATTAGATGAAATTTAAAATCTAAAAGCCCGGGTGAAATTGGCTATTTCTAAAGTTCAGGGGTAATTGGCTAAATTGGCGGCAACTCCATACAAATTTAGAGGACAAATCGACAAATATGCCTATTAATGAATGATGGGTTCCCAATTTTCAATTTCTTCCATATTTAGTTAACGACACATGTCATCACCCGTTAGATATCTGCCCAAAACCTACTGGCTAATTAAGAATATGAGCTTATCTAAGACCCCCTTTTTCTGTCTTCTTCATTCGTCATTTCTTTCATAAATATATATATTTGTTCTCTATTTATTGTTCACAAATAATAAAAACGTAACAGTAATCATATGGGTACTAAGCCAATTCCATAAAAGCCCATCTAATCAAAGTTAAAATGTTATAGCACCCCACAACCTTTAGTTTTCTTGGGCTTACTTCAAAATTAACAACAGGCTCTAAGATGTATAATCTTCTTTCTCAGCTGATATTGAAAGAACAAAAATGAAAAGGGCAAAAGAGCCTTCCACAAAACTATCAAGAAATATGAGAAAAAAATCACAACATGCATGTTCACCAAAAATCAAATAAAAAAATCACAACATACATACATACATGACGAAGTATATGAAAAACGAGCGAAAGGCCGAGCAAAAGGAAAGCAAAAGAGAATGTATTAACAGTTCTTAAGGTTAATACGCTGCTTATGTAAACTCTAATCTATTGCCACATGTATGGCAGAGATAAATTATATTGTTGATGAGCTATTGTCTTATTAAGTTGTCCAATGTAGTGGGAACAATTATCCGATAGGAAATATAGAAGCGGGCACACTTCTTTTTTATCCACGTCTTGTTCGGTTGAGTTAATAATTTTTTTTACGGATGTACAACATCATGATTTTTAAAACGGATGTACGACATTATCACGAAATCGTGCGCCTTTGTATGAAATTGAAAAACGTATAAGTTTAAAATTGACAAAAAAACTAAGAAAAAAAAGTGTATTGTAGTCTTATTAGATTAAGAATGTGATTATGTAAATTCTATCATACCTTAAAATATCTTTATAAAATTCTACCACATCTCTTAGACTAGATATTATCCTATTAGAGTTGTAATTGTATTGAGGTAAAAAGTTTACCTTCTCTATTATTATAAATAAATGCACAATGAGTGAAATAACACACACTTCTCAATTATATATCTCTCTCTTCTCTCTTGTTGCCACCGCACTCTCTCTATGTCCTCTATATTGTTCAGTAAATTAGACATACAACAAAATATAATTTATCCAACTATTTTCCATGACCAAGGCCCTATCTTCAACTTCTTTACGTCAGCAATGTTCTATGACTAACCCCCAACTTCGGCAAGTGTCTTTTAAAACAAGTCTTGAATTTAACATGTCGTATATAGAGGTCTCAACTCTCAATCAACCAATCTTGTAAGCGTGTGAGATAATGACTTTAAGCGCATGGAGCGCAATCGTAAAAAAAAAAAACCAATACTTAATCTAAATGGTCAAACAATAGGCACTTGCTGAAAATGTTTTGCAAAGCACCAACATATATACAAGCTGCGAGAAGAGGAGTCATTCCAAGGATTTCATTGTAGCTTAATTGAGCTAGAAAAATAGAGATTGCCTCCTCACATGTGCTCAACAATTTGCTTGAAAAACTTCTCTCAAAGTATAACAATTGACCCTTTGCGCAAGGGCGGAGCCAGGATTATTTTTTTGGGTGGGCTAGCTAAAATTAGTGCCATAATTTTATATAGTTTTTTTCTTATATAAAATTATATAATAATCAATATAAAAGAACAACAATAGAATATAAATTATTCTCAAAATCATAACCTAGCCGATAATTCAAGGACCATATAAATAATTAAACTAGTAATTAAATCAAGAATAAGTAAATAAAGAGATTAGGAACGTAACAAAAGTGATTTCATTGGAAAATTACAACAAAAAGTAAGGACTTGTGGAGATATGGATTTAATTGTAGATTAAAAAAAAACTATTTTTCTTTTCTTGGTAAGAAGCACAGAGACTAAATGGTCTTTTTCTTTTACAGATAGGATGAAGGGAGACATGAGATAGAACTAATTTATAATTTTTAGCATAAAAATTATTATTTATTACCTATCCTCTACTAAATTATACATTAAATAATAACCTGTATTGAAACTGAGTGGGGTATAAGCACAAAAGAATAATGTTATTCACACACTCATTTTTACCTCCTACACACTCTTATGAATTTTTTGTCATTGATCATCTTCAATTCATTTTATTCGACAACTGAAAATTAAAAGAAGTGTGTGAGAAATAAAAATGAGTGTGTAAAAACCTCCCTGGGCTATAGCCCACCTTAGCCTTGTGGGTGGCTCCGCCATTGCCTTTGCGGAAGTAGCTCTTCAATTCTTAAAAAAAGCGAACTCAAAAATGTATTTAACTAAACACTCATAAAATTACTGTATAAATGGTATATAAAATTGAATGAAGTGAATGAATGAATATCGCGGGACAGTAAAGCTACTAATAAAAAAAGACACTCGTAAAGTGCGTGTCTTTTCAAACCAACTAGTGCTTGTTTTCACATTGAACAATTACAAACTCTTCAACTTAAACAAATACAACTCTTCTTCCATCTGTTCGATAAAACCGTTCCAATATAATATATTAGTTGATCATGGCCCTTCCAAAATCCATCAACCAAACCAATTATATATGTTTGATCAGGCTTTCCAAAATTCCACTAACCTTATACCAAACCAATGATGTAATATGGATTTGTATGAAAATGCAAATGCACTAGTTGTTCATACATTTGGCAAATTGAAAGATTATCTGAACATGATCATCCGACATTTCGCAACGGAGCCCGAATAACAAATTGATGAGCTTCCTCAAGTAACCAGAGTTTAGGTTTGGGGTATTTCTTTTACTCGTTATTTTTTTCCTTATTTTGTTGAGTTGTGTTGAGAGTTGTCATATATCGGTGAGGGATAAGGTTTGCTATGTGCTTATATGATCTTGGGCTACTTCCCATATTGCCAATTGGTTTATGGTGGAACCTCAATCTCATCATGGTATTAGAGCAAGGTTGTCCACGTGTGAAGCCCAACGGCCACACGCGCCCCACATGGCTTGAAAATCCGCCACACGTGTAGGGACGTGTTGAGAGTTGTCCGACATCGGCGAGGGACAAGGTTTGCTATGTACTTATATGATCTTGGGCCACTCCCCATATTACCAATTGGTTTTATGGTGGAACCTCAATCTCATCAAATTAGACTATATTGAACTCGGCATATGAATAGTTAAGTGCGAAGTGGTAATATGTGAAAGAAAATTCAAGCAACGACATCCTAATTGATTAGCTCTTTCATGCACAACTGCATTTTGTGCTTCGTTTTGCTGTTTCATTTCTTGTGCTGCTTTTTCTTGCTAGCTCCATGTGGAGTATATTACTATGAAACTTATTGAGTTAAATAGATTGTGTTAAAGTATTGCTATGTAAATTTATATGAATTGATTTTAGTATTGTCTACTTTTTAATCAGGGCAAGTCACTCTCTTTTTTTGCCAAAAAAGAAAAGAAATTTCTAATCTAATTTTCAAATCATTAGCCAACTTGTGGCCAACATTACGGACTCTTTCAATCAGGCATTAGAAAGTGAACCAATAAATTTAACTAGATTGGCTGAAAGTGAACCAATATGTGGATGGTAATGCCAAATTGGAGATGACGGTGTCCATGTTTTGTCGAATGAGGAGATAAGAGTAGAGGAAGGGCAGAGAGGAACGGAGTCTAGGTTTTGAGTGAAGGGGAAAAGCAGTGTCTGTATCACACTTGGCGTGGGAGGTTATTGGCCACGAAACGATATACAAAAGGTTGTCATGCCATCCACTGTGGAAGGGAGGGAAAAAACATTTTTGTGCTAAATTTTATCAACTACGTCCCATTTCACTTTCATCTCTTTTCAATTAAAAACGGGTTTAGTATCTCTTCTTTGGTGAGGAAAATTTTAAACTTTGGTCATTGGATCACATGGTTGTGAACTCACCGGTGTCTGAAATTTCTTTGATATGGTTGATATTTCCGTAAAAATATCACAAAAATTCAAAAAAAGATATGGAAAACTAGCCAACGCAAATTGTAGTTGTTGGTTCGAATTTTACCATTAAAAAATCAAATGGTTTAGAAATTGAACCAAACTTTTAGTGGCGGTTTTGGTTACAGGTGAACATGGTTCGGTTTGTTTCAATTTGACACAAAAAATATAACGAAACTAATTACCATTTAATAGTTTGGTTTGATTTTTTACCAATACCACCATTGAAATCGAACCAAATCATTGTTAATCGGTTTGATTTGGTTGGTTTAAGCCCAGTCCAACACAAATATTAAAAAAGGGTCCAACATTCTAGAGTTTTAATCTTTTAAGCATCCACACTTCTTTCACATTCTAATTCAATCAAAAGATTAAGTTTTCCGATACATAAATATTTATCAAGTGAAATAAAACTATGTTTCAGTTTAAAAAATCTCAGACTACCAAACAACTTATCTAAACTACATAGTAATAGAATTCTCTTTGTCAACCAAAATATGGTGAAAAGACTATTTAGTCTTCTATCACTAAGGGCAGTAACGTAATTTTACAAAACAAAATTTTGCTATTTTTTTGTTTAAGCCTCACCTATATGTGATTTTAATATCTCTAATTTATTTATTTATTTATTTAAAATTAAACACAAATAGTATCTGCTGAAAACTGATCGCACAATGTACAATGAATTGCTATGATGTAGGGATTCCTAGGATCTCCACAAAGTGGATCCGTAGAGGATCCTCTTCAAGCATAAATTACATACAAATTTCTATTTGTATATAGTCATTAAGCTTATATTATGTTGTGACTTAAAATACATATAGGGGGCGTTTGTTTGCCCTCACTAAAGGGTACTGGACTAAGGGTTAGTCCAGTCTCATGTTTGTTCCTGACAGGGACTATGTTTAATGAGACTAAGTCTCACTAGCCTAGACTAAATCAGGGACTAGCTAGTCTTAGTGAGACCCCTCAAAAACCATGGGACTAGCTAAGACTGTCTCCTTTCTCCTCCTCGCCTTACTCCTCGACCACTCACATTCGAAAGCCATTGGACTAGATGCTTTTCACAACCAATTTTCATATAAAATAAAAAGATAAAAATAAAATATTAATAATTGTGGATTAAATAATATAATATTAGAGTTTGTTAATTATCCTGCTTGTTAGTCCGACACTGCACCAAACGCTTCACTAAGCTAGTCCAGTTTAGTCTAGTCTAAGCCAGTACAGTTTAGTCCCTGAAGCTAGTCCAGTCCGAGACAGTCTAGTGCAACAAACGCACCCATAAATCTCTAAAGAGTTTTTATCACAACTAGTCCTTGAAATTGACCCATCACATCAAGATGGTCCATGAAATTGAAAATCGATCAATGTAGTTCCTGAAAATGTGTCTCGCACATCAATGTGGTCATTCCGTCACAATTCTGTCAAAATTTCTATTATATGCTGATGTGACACACACCACAAGTCTATTTAAATACGAAAATTTTATTTGGATCCATGTAACGTCTTTTTATACCCAACTAACTTTCTACACCCATATTACTTTAAATAATCTATCAATATCTCTTTAAACCCAAATTTACGACCTAAACTACCCTCATAAACCAAAATGCAAGTATATTTGCATATTAAGGATGAAATTAAAATTAAATTTCCAAACGAATTTGAGTCTTTGAGTTGACCAATCAGATTTGGACAAAAAAAAAACAAAAGCAAAATCCATAAAAGCAATCAAAATTTTAAATTGTGTGCTAAAATGTAGATAAAAATTTAGGGTTAATCTCAGTTTACTACCTTAAAGTTTCTTAGTTTTCAACATTTGGTACATGAAGTTTTTTTCATCCCAGAGTGGTACATAAAGTTATAATTTTGGGACACTTTCATATATCTGTTAAATTTACCGTTAACTGATGACGTGACATCCACGTGAACAATGACTGGATGCCACGTAGATATTAAAAAAAATAAAAGATTAATAAAAACTAAAAAATTAAAATAAAATAAAATAAAACTTTTGGGCGTCTTCTCCCTTACCCATTCTGACCCCCCTTCATTCTCTCCTCTGCACCCACCCTTCCACATCCCTCTTCGACTCCACCACTTTATTTCTCTCTATCTATCTCCCTCCCACATCTCTTTCCATCAACAGCCTCATCCAAGTCCACTTTACTAATCACCATCTCATTGTTCTTCTTCTTCTTCTTCTTCTCTTCCACAACCACCACCATTCAATTAAGCTCAGCCCAAGTCCCCATAACCAATCTCAACCATTGACGGATTTTGGATGCACTGACCATTGGATCTATATCCGACGGTTCCCACCGTCCTTTAACCTCAATCTCTTCTCCGATTGCTCCGGCTACCCTCTGTTCAAAGACTCTCGCTGACACCGTCTACCTCCCCTACTATGCCGGCATCAATGCCCTCCGTCACCTCTACGACCTCGATTAGAATTCCTACTCTAAGCAGGGCCTCAATTTGTTCGAGTTTTTTACTCAACACGACTTATGTGATGAGGATGGTGAAGCACCCAACATTGTCCAGCTCCAAAAGGTCATGGTGAGCAAGTCTAAGATCTAATTCGCAATGGATTTGGTCCGCGGCGGTGAGCTATTTCCAGAAGCTATCTCCGACATCAATTTCTGCCACAGCAGTGGCGTCTACCACTGGGATCTGAAGGCATCGCCAAGGTTATGGACTCCTCTTGGTTCAAAGAACTTTTTTCTAAAATTGTACAGACGAAGCTAGGATCTGAAGTCGTAGTTTCGTCCCAATCCAGTCGGGGTGCTCGATCGTAGACAACTCATTCACCGTTGTAGCCAAATCCAAGCCGTAGATCACCATGTGAAGCAAAATCAATTTATGGTGCCAACAAAAAGCTTCACACACACACACACAAAAAAAAAAAAAAAAAAAAAAAAAAGCTTCACTCAAAAAAAACTTCACAAAAAAAATAAAATAAAGCTTCACCCTACAAAGCTCTATCCAAAAAGCTTAAAAGCTTCACACACTCTTGATCAAGATAGTGTGAAGCAAAATCAATTTATGGTGCCAACAAAAAGCTTCACCAAAAAAAAAAAAAAAACTTCACCCAAAAAATTTCACCAAAAAAAAGGTTTCCACCCTACAAAACTTCACCTTCAAAGCTTTACCCTACAAAGCTCCACCCAAAAAGCTTAAAAGCTTCACACACTCTTGATCAAGATAGTGTGAAGCAAAATCAATTTATGGTGCCAACTAAAAGCTTCACCCAAAAAACTTCACCCAAAAAAAAGCTTCACCCTACAAAGCTTAACCTTCAAAGCTTTACCATACAAAGCTCCACCCACAAAGCTTAAAAGCTTCACACACTCTTGATCAAGATAGTGTGAAGAAAAATCAATTTATGGTGCCAACAAAAAGCTTCACCCAAAAAAAGCGTCACCCTAAAAAGCTTCACCCTACAAAGCTTCACCTTCGAAACTTTACCCTACAAAGCTCCACCCAGAAAGCTTAAAAGCCTCACACACTCTTGATCAAGATAGTGTGAAGCTAAACTAAGTTTTATGTCCTAAAAATAGCTTTAACCATTCAAGCTATATACCCATAACAAAAACCTACATTCAACGAACCTTACCTATTGAACTACACACACTCTGATCTTGAACAAATTTATGAAACTCTTGCTCTTCTTTAATGGAGCTAAATTTTGGATATCTTATAGTCATTGAGTAGATGAACAACTTTCAAGAAGGAACTGTTTCTGTTTGAGCAATAAAAATTAGGGTGCGGAAGCTCCAAACAAGACGGTCGGATTTCTACAGATTTTGAAGCTACTACAGTGTTTTGAAGATCTAGAAATATTTAACAGTTAGTTTGTTCTGAATTTTTGATGTGTTGTGGAAGAGAGGATAAGGAACAATTTGATGAAGAAAGTATATTGATCTGAGCAAGAGAAGATGGAGTTTCGAAGCTCACAACAAGTCTGACGGGTTGACAAACAAATTATGAACAGTCACTGATCATACATGAATTTTTGGAGTTTTACTGCTCCGATGGATCTCAAATTTGGATATGTTGTAGCTAACAAGTTAAGGAACAACTTTCATAAAGATGGCTATGTGATTTGAGCTACAGAGGATGGTGTTATATTACAGCGACTCATTTTCATTATTTCCCTACCTCTCAACAAGAAGTGGGCACGGGCCTCCTCTCCTCTTTGGGCTTGACAATCAAACAAAAAATGTAAATGGCTAGGGCTCTCATTTTCTTTGGGCCTAGCAACCTTCAAGAGTTTTGGGCTACCACTTAGAAAATAAAAAGGTGAAGTTTTGGTGGCTTGGAAACTTGGCTACTAGCAAGACACCTCCTTCGTCAACTCTTCGCCCGAAGACTTGGGGGACACCTACCATATGCTGCTACGCCTCGGTAATCAAAAGTTTTGTGGCTATTCAATACCTTGGAGCTTTCAAGTCCCCAAACGAGAAGTTTTCCTCACTCGGGAAACTAGGGGAGCATTATTTCAACCCACAAGATCTACCCACGAAGTTTCAACATACAAACTTCAACAAAAAATTCAAAAAACTTAGCGATTAGTGAAAGATGCCTCAAGGTATTTAACATAATATGCTAAACGAAGTAAAGCTTGTTTATTGGAATTTCTGATAAATTACATATATAAACATACCCAAAAATCAAAACAAGCAAAGAAGAGGGAGCCTTCACAAGGTTACTCATGAGAAGCCTCAGTACTCGGCAGCGCACCAGAAAGAGGAGGCACCGGAAAGTGATTATTTGGAGCCTCAGTACTGGACAAAACCATAGAAAGATGAGGCACCAAAGGTTGATCATTTGGAGCTTCAGTACGCAGTAAAACTCCAGAAGACGAAGGTAGTAGATGCCTTTGTAACAAATCCACAAACCTCTGATGATCTCTTAGAATCCGACCCTCGAATTCCTGCAGCTGGTCTAGCTTTCTCTTCATGCCTGTGGAGTAGTTATGTGCAAGCATGTGCAACTGTCTATTTTCATGCTTGAGCCCTCTGATCTCTTGTTTGAGACTTGCCACTTCTGCCATCAATGACTCAACTTGACGAGTTTGAGCAAGCAGGCGTTGGCCCATATTAGACACAGAAGCCGCACACTGAACACTAAAAGTCAGAGAATCCTGAACAGCCAATTCATCGAACCGTTTGGAGAGTATCCTATTATCTTTGGGGGTGAGAAGATTCCTGGCCACCACAGTAGCGGTCATATCATTCTTCATCACAGAGTCTCAATGGTAAGAGAACCAGTAGGGATAAGAATGATGAATGCCATATGTTGTCTTGAGAAGACATGGATGCTTCTTCCACAACATTCAAATCAAAACAGCAGTCAGATGGGCAAACCATTTGCAGAAATGACGAAAGAAAAAAGAGGCACAATAAGTCTCAAAAGTACGAAAATGAGGGGGAACTTCTACAAGCAGTAGCTCTCTGATTGTACTCCTTGAACACAATTGAGACCCCTATAAAAGGAAGGACAACAAGACCACGTGTTCAAAAATTGAGGAAGCACCATACTCCGAATTACGAGAGCCAGGTCCCCCTGGATAAAAAATTTTGGCAATCCCTACACACAAAATCAGCTCCTTGGATACCACAAGTGACTTGGCCAAAGATCTCTGACAAAGCTAAGGCACGTGAATTTTGAAGTGTCAGCTACCCTACTATTACACACAAGGGCAAGGGAATGATACCACCACTTGCCAAGTGGGAAATCCTTATTTGTGTCGACTTCCGTCCTCCATGGCAAAACAGGCTTGCAAGAATGCCTACTTTTTCATCTTCCCCGAGAATGCATCTTCAACAAGATCTACGTGTTCAAAAATCAAAGAGGCACCGTTCTCCAAATTTCGAAGAGCCAAACCTCCAACGGATCTATCTGCTCAAAAAACGAAGAGGCACCGCTCTCCAAATTTCGAAGAGCCAAACCTCTAATAGATTTGTCTGCTCAAAAATCGAAGAGGCACCGTTCTTTAGATAAAATGTCTCGACGCTCTTCACACACAACATCAGCTTTCCGAATACCACGGACCACTTTGCCAAAGATATCGGACAAGGTTAGAACACGTGAACCTTGCAGCTCCCACTACATTGCTATGACCGAGAAGGGTAAAAGAACAGTATTACCACTTGCTGTTGGGGAAATTCCTATATATGCCAACCTCTATCTGCCTACAGCCAGACAGACCTGCAAAAAATGCTCAACCCTTCCTCACATCCGAGAAGGCACTCCCAACGAAGCCTTTCGAAATACTCAGCTTTCTTTCCCCCCGATAATACCTCCGCAAACAAGCCACACCAGAGCAAGAGTACCTCATATCATCAGGGTCGAAAGCAAGAGTATCCCATATCATGATTTCTCCCTGTCCTTAGCTTTGTCCTTGTTCCTGCCTACAGGACAAGGAGAAAGAGAGCAATCAGTCAGAACCTGAGATCAAACTTTCGATCAGGAACTGATTGCCCCGGAACCTTTGCTTGTTTGTTTCTCTAGCATTGCTCTCGAGTACTCATCCTCAACGATTTTCAAGGTCATGAATTCCACCGGCAAATACCCCATGACAGTTGATCAGATATTAGCTTCTTACACTGAAGTTGCCAAGCATGGATGAGTCGCTGAAAAGTAGTGCCCTGAAGGACCATTCAACTGCAAAGGTTGCACACCACTTCTGCCATGCAAAAGATTGAAGCAGAATGGTCAAAGATGAGCTAGAATAGGTCACTACAGCATGACGTCTTTCCTACAAAACCGCATAATCCAGACGGATGAGTCTAAGACAAACCAAGCTCGACATCACTGCCCCATCTGAAGAACTCGAGAAGCTTCAACAACCTTTCACTGGCACCGACGCCGAAGAGCAACAGTATCTCATATCATCAGGATCGAATGTACTCTAGATTTGATGGAGTTGTTTTGATCCTCAAATTCTTGAGTCGGCTCGCTCCTTCGGAGGAAACAAGAAAACCCTCTAGCCCAGTTCAAGAATAAGCCTGTGGAAAGTCAACAAGTACAACAAAGCACGTACCGATTCATCCGGTACATCTTTAAAAGCAAAAGTATCTCATATCATCTCTTCTCCTTTTGCTTCTCCTTATCCTTCATGCAACCTGCAAGACAAGGAGAAAGAGAACGAGCAGCCGGAGCCTGAAGTTAAACCTCTGATCTGAGCTGCTTGCTTGGGACTCTGATTGCTTACCTTGTCTGTCACCTCATTTGGCAGATCTTCTTAGTCAGAGACTTGGGGGACTCTAACTATATGGTTTGTATCGCACTTGACCAAGCCTGAAATTACAAGTAAGCTTCAAGTGAAAATGATACATTACCTTGTGCGTCAACATATGTTCAAGATACCGCTCCTACATATGGGACAGAGGCAACCGAAGATGATACCACACTTTGGCACTTAGAAGTTTCTTGATTATTCAGTGGCTTGGATCTTGCAAGTCCCCAACCGAAAAGCTTCCCTCACTCGGGAACTTAGGGGAGCACTGTTTGTATCATACTTGACCAACCCCGAAACTACTAAGCACCGGTCAACATTATACCATCAATGACCCACAAGAGTTTTCCTCCAACCAGAAGGCCAATCACAACGCGACACATGTCAACGTTATAGGCCAATCACAACGCGACATGTGTCAACATCAAAGACCAATCACAGCATGACACGTGTCAATGTCAGAACAAAACTAGAAACTCTTCTATAAATAAGGATCATTCTCCCACAAATGAATTCCTAATGTCATTTGTACGAAATCATTCATTAGAACTCACAAAACGAGAGCTTGAACCTATGTATTTGTGTAAACCCTTCACAATTAATGAGAATTCCTCTACTCCGTGGACATAGCCAATCTTGGTGAACCACGTACATCTTGTGTTTGCTTCCTGCCTCTATATCTTTACATACTTATCTGCATTAGTGACTGAAGTAATCTAGCGAAGGTCACACATCTGACACTTTCTGTTGAACCAAAGTCCCTCATTGATTTTGTGCATCAACATATTGAAATAATGTAATTTCAATCATTTTGTAACGAAACAAAAGTGTGGCCTAATCGCATGCTGTTTCATTTCCATTCAATTGTTCTTGTCCCTATCGAATTTTCTGGTGCAGACGCTTGCTTTCTTTTGTTCAGCTTCCAGAGTGCAAAGAGGCGTATGTGGAGTCTGGTGGACTCTAGAGATGTCTCGCCCGGAAAGTCATTTTCCGAACATGATTACGTCTTGAACCCATTTATGAAATGATTCGATAGGCAAGAAATAAACCTCACCCTACATAACTAATTTTCTCACACTAGAACATGTATTTGCCATGGTTTTTGAAATTGACATAATTTTTTACTTTGGTTATTGAGATTGAAAATCAATAGAACTGTTTCTTGAGTATATCCACTATCAATCATTTTGATCATTTCGGAAAAAATCTCTATTAGATTGAGGGTATATTCGTCCAATCAACCCCTCCACTTACTTTTCCATTAAACAGAAATCTTTCAGATGATGACTAAAATGATTTACGATGGACACGCTCAAGGATCACTTTTATTTATTTTCAATGTCAGGAATGAAAATAAAAAATTATTCCAAACGCTCCCAATCCATATCTAGGGTAGTAAGCACAGGCCCTCATCTGCAAAACCCTGAAGACGCAAAATACGGGAATTTGCAAATAAATAGTCATGTTTTTTTAACGTGAAAAACCGAAAAAATAACTCTTTTAATTCAGAGATGTCCTTACGGATCAGCATTTGACACGAAGAGGTCCATGAATGTGTGAGGATCATCAACATCACTGCCAAATCAAACAAATATTAAGATATCGTTTTCGATACCACATTTACCTCCAAGATATCGCCCATAAAATGCAATTCATGTACAAATACAATGGGAATCTGAATCTACTTCCAAGTACCTTTGCCAGCGGAAAAATGCATTTCCAATTATATTCTCCTCGGTTTGTGATCGAGCGGTCCTGCAACCTAAACATATTAAGGAAACAAAGAAAGCGAAAATATTTCCCCTGGCATCAAACCATCAACTTTCTAAAAATCAACATCATGAAGGATACAGTTGCAACCAAATCGACGTGAGGGTCGTCGATGGGCTTCAGCATGATCATTGTGCTGAAATGCCGAGCTTGTTCAAAGTAATCGTCAAACAGACATTTCAAAGCAAGCTTCCCAAACAACAAGTCATACGACGACTCCAACATCCTGCATCAAAATTATTCTAAAAATTCAAACAATTTTTTTTAAAAAAATCACTAAAATAATCAAATAAACGCATTCAACGACGATTTAATTGCTGAAGATGATCAAACGCCGGCCAATTTTAGCAAGGAGAGTGGCACTCCACTCACAGTAAGCACTGACGACGTCAAACTTTCAAGAATTCACAAAAACAAAAGCAAAAAATCGAATGAAAAATAAAGAGACGTGAAGAGTATCCTAGGGGGCGGAGTTAGGGCAAAACCTCGTGCGGGCGGCGAGAGGAGGGAAGTCGAAGAGCGGCGGTACGAGCACCATCGGCGGCGGTGGCTCCTTGTCCAGCAAGTTTCCCATCTCTGCCTCCTCCGGCTGCTGGCGACGGCACAATGCTAGGGTTTCTGAGCACCGAATCGAAATTATGGATGAAGACGAAGAAGAAGAAATTGAAGAGATTGTTGTCTGCTTGGAATCTTGGTTTAATTTGTGAGAACCGAAAGTTAAGGAACCGCCTGAAAAAAATAATAAGAAATTATAAATAAAAATTATAAAACCGCGCCCGCGCATACTGCGCTCCGGAATGCAGAGGCCTAGGCCCAAATGTCGATGACCGTTTCAACGCTCCTGATTACTTGGTGGCAGGTCCAGGTGGCACCGTCGACGGTCAAGTGGGCCAGTTACTTGAAAGCCCAATGCTCACTTTCTCTCCATTTTTTGGGGGTAATGAAGGCCTTAAGGCCCAAACAAAACAAAACAAAACACATATTAGAAAGTGAGTTTTGCGAACCTTTTTAACTTTTTACATACCTCTGTTTAATCATGATTGTTAATTTCGTTTGATTTATTGAATTCAATATGTAAGATCCCACATCGTTCAGGGGGTGAGAATCATGTAAGCCTTATATGTACATTCTCACTTCCAATTAGTACGAGACCTTTTGGAAGCTCACTAGCTTCGAGTTCTATCATAACTCCAAAGTTAAGCGAGTTCGCACGAAAGCAATCCTATGATGGGTGACCCACTAAGAAGTTCTCGTGTGAGTTCCGAGAAACAAAACCGTGAGGGTGTAGTCGGGGCCCAAAGCGAACAATATCGTGCTATGGTGGAGTCAAGCCCGGGCCGGAATGTGACACGATAGCTATAAATAAATAAGGATATGTGAGAATTTAAAAAATCTATGTGAAAAGTCACTTTCCCAAACCACAGCAAGTGACTTAGTGGTAAGGGCGCAAACTACGATTCCTTAATAAACAAGAAATGTGGGAGGTCCCGGGTTTGATGCTCCAAGTTGGTGAGCCTACTTGATCTTGGTCACTAGCAGAGTGAAATTTCTCGTAGCCTCTCCAGACCCGAAATATGTGAATATATTGAAATAATGTAATTTCATTCATTTTGTAATGAAACAAAACTGTGGCCTAATCGCATGCTGTTCCATTTCCATTCAATTGTTATTGTCCCTATCAAATTTTCTGGTGCAAACGCCTGCTTTCTTTTGTTCGGCTTCCAAAGTGCAAAGAGGCGCATGTGGAGTTTGGTGGACTCTAGAGATGTATCGCCCGGAAAGTCATTTTCCGAACATGATTAGGTCTTGAACCCATTTATGAAATGATTCGATAGGCAAGGAATAAACCTTACCCTACATAACTAATTTTCTCATACTAGAACATGTATTTGTCATGGTCTTTGAAATTGACATAATTTTTCATTTTGGTTATTGAGATTGAAAATCGATAGAACTGTTTCTTGAGTATATCCACTATCAATCATTTTGATCATTTCGGAAAAAATCTCTATTAGATTGAGGGTATATTCGTCCAATCAACCCCTCCACTTGCTTTTCCATTAAACGGAAATCTTTCAAATGATGACTAAAATGATTTATGGTAGACACGCTCAGGAATCACTTTTATTTATTTTCAATGTCAGGAATCCAAATAAAAAATTATGACAATCTCAAACACTATTTTACTTAAAGAGCCAAATATTTTTTTAAAAAGTATTATTCTATTATAAAATTATTCTAACTTACAAATAACAAAAGAGAAACTCGAACTTAGATGAACGAGGACGATCTGCTGCTCTCAAGAGAGAGGCTAAACTCGCATATACGTTACAAATACAATTCAAAACTGACTTTGTTTCCTAAGTGATGGATTAAATATCCAAATTGAAGAGTTGGAATAAGTTTTCATTTGCATCAAAATCAAAATAAATGAGAAGACCCCACCCACCCAATTGGGTATTTTGCACTTTTTGGGGAAAGGGATCTTCTCCCTGGGTCCCTTTCATTAAATCTTCTCCATTAAATAATTCGGACCATTAAAATTTGATTAACGATTAAAATTATTATAACTTTTAAAGTGAGTTCCTGTTTGTAGTCGTTAAATCAAATTTTAAGAACTTGAATTAGTTGGTGGAGGGAATTTGATGGAAAAGATCAGGAGGATTCCTTTCCACTTTTTGTGACCTTTGGGTGGCCAATCCATGATCACTTTTTCAAGATTATGCTTTAGTGGCTCAAAATTCTCATGACTATACCTCCAACCTCTCCTTTCCCAAACACCCTTTTGACCAAAGCTTTTGATCAACTGCCTCCTCAGCTTTTGAATGGACACCACCGCCACATGCGACCTTTACCTACGAGATCATAACACCATGCTACCATTACTTGCAAGTTCATCCCAATTGGACAATACTAAGTTTTGTAGTGAGAAACAATTTCCAGACTGTCAGAGTTTGTTTGCTTAATTAAAACGAGTGAATGAAGGAATCATAGAAGATAAAAATAACAGAAGTAAGAAAATGTAATCGAAGTAACTATTTCATGTGGTTAATTTGACTCGTACAGCTATTTAGTGTTACAATTTAGTATTATTCTTCTTCACTTATATATTATTGATAAAAAAAATTACAATTTTTAAGTAATTGATTATAAATTAAAAAAAGGTAATTCTCACTTTACAATCGCTAAATATTGTGAAATTTCAACTTTCATATCTAAAATTTTTTTGTCCCACTTTCTCACTTAAAATTTGAATTTTATGATAATTTTATATTTCCATTAGTCTTTTTGTCGCATATTCCGTTATCTGCCTACATGTACCGCAAACCCCATAATATTTGAGCCACTTGGATATACAAATAAACTAAAAACTCACATTTTTCCAAGTAATTTCCACCACCCCTCTCTTCTTTTTCTAAACAGACGCCTCATTGCTTTCCATTTTCTCTTTGCACATTGGAAAGTTATGGTCCAACTGAATTTGGATCCTTTTATTTTCTTGTCCATTCTTAAGTTATAATTTAAATGACTCATAATAAATAAAGTGAAATCGTAATTCAAGAATCTGTAGTTGATAATTTTTAATATGAAACGGTATTTGAACTCAGGTTCAAACGGCCAAACACATATTCATAGCAAACTGGCTTACTTATAATTGCAGTTTTTGGTCGAACACTACAATACAATTTTTTTTATAGAAACATTATTATATATACTAAGGGGGAGAAAGTAAGTTTAGCTTCACAATGAGCTAGCAATAATTTGGTTTAAATTCGTATTTGATGAGAATCGAACCTAAAATCTCCTCTCACTTACAAATAAAAAAGAATACAACTAGACCTAATAAATGTCGAAACCTACAATACAATTAAGGTGAAAATGAACACGTAACTCGAAAGTAATTATTCTTAATCACTTAAACTACAATACTTCATGATTAATTGTGTATGCTAAGAATCAACTAAACTAACCGTTAATATGAGGACAAAAGAATCACTAATCTAGGAAAAAAAGGAAAAAAACAAAAAGAGTAGAAGAAAGAAAGGCAGAGGGATGGGCTGTACATAAGGAAAGTATGGCGCCAAGTTCCACGAACCTTCAAGGGCTACGAAAAAAAGCTTCCACCTTTGGCCGCTGAGTCGTCTGTCGAATGTAGGGATTCTTTCCATCTTCCATCTCACTTTCTCGTAATCTGCAAATCGCATACTTTTATTCATATGCCCAAAAAATGGTATCGTCGGAATCCATCTGTTTGCTATAATATATTAATATAGTTTCTGTTTTTCTCCTAGTCGGGATTTTAGGTTCATTGCCTGAAAAGCTGCAGCGCCCATCATTCAGATACATTTGGTCTGCCGGAGTCTGAAGTTTTTGTAAGAACAATATATGTAAGTTTTGAGGCTCAACTGTTTGATTCAATGCCTCAATGGGTGCTTCAATTTTTGGTGGATTTGTTTGAATTCAAAAGAAGTTTGAAACTTTTTGTTGGGTTTCCGAATATGGGTTTTGTTATTTAGTATATGTTGATATATATATTTTTTGTTTGGTTTTTTGGTGGGTCATTGAATCTTATGTTTTCAATAAGTTATGCTTAATCCATATGTTTTGTTTCTTCTCTTTTATTGCACTTGTTTTTCTACTAGTTTTTGGGTAGATATCAAATGGGATCTAAAAAGTTTCAACCTTGGCGGTGTTCTGGTATTCCTTTTTGCATATTTGCTGATGAATCTGTGAGAATGCAAAGAATTGTCCCGCGTCAGAAAGTTAAGGAGCCTTGCAAGGGCTTATAAGCAGTTGGGTCACTCTTTCTCCATTGCCTATGGGTTTGGGGTTGAAACCTCGTTCCTTTTCTTAATTTCGAGAATCTATGATGATCAGTTGTGTGTGTTTTTCTTGTATCTTTTATTTTAACAAGATGCAGATTCCTAGTTAAGATTGCTAATATGGTTTGCATCCCATAATCTAGTACATCCAGAGGAGGTTTGCAATGACAACTTGTATACCCGCCGGAAGTGGCAGACTCCATTACAGAGTGAAGGGCATCAAGGGACAAGGTTGTAGAAGGACTTCTTGGATTTCCAATGTTACATTTAGTGGATGCATACAGAAAGACCTTTCATGGTATCTGGTTACTGCCTTGATCCTGTTTATAATCTATATATATGAGTCCTTTGCTTCAATTTGAAGTTGTTGGAACTGCTATTCTGCCATCTAGATTTTGGTTGTCTAATGCCATGCTTTCACATTTTTCCAGGTCACGCGGGGTATCAAAGATCTTTCAGATCCAAAGATGTAACTTTTCCGTATCTCCAATTACCAAGAACTCAAAGACCTTAAGAACAATCACTTCATCAAGCTTGAGAGATGGTTCCACCAAGTTTTTTGATTTTGCTGTTATTGGTAGTGGAGTTGCTGGGCTCCGCTATGCCCTTGAAGTGGCAAAACATGGATCCGTTGCTGTGATTACCAAGGCTGAACCTCATGAGAGCAATACAAACTATGCTCAAGGTGGTGTTAGTGCTGTTCTTTCCCAATCGGATTCTGTGGAGAGTCATATGCAGGACACCATTGTAGCAGGGGCTTATCTCTGCGACGAGGAGACTGTCAGAGTATGTAAAGAACTATAAGTGTCAGATAATAATTTATTGTTGCGAATAGGTATGTGTGTATTTGTTCATGCTTTTTCTAAGGTTTGATATATTGTCCAGGTTGTCTGTACTGAAGGACCCGAAAGAATCAGAGAACTGATTGCAATGGGGGCATCCTTTGATCATGGGGAGGATGGAAACTTGCACCTAGCAAGAGAGGGAGGTCACTCTCATCACAGGATTGTTCATGCTGCTGATATGACTGGAAGGGAGATTGAACGGGCTCTGTTGAATGCAGTTCTTAAGGATCCTAAAATCTTCATGTTTGAACACCATATTGCGATAGATTTGCTAACTTGCCAGGTTTACTGTTTCCTAATGTTTTGTGTTATGAAAATATGATCAGATATTGGTTAAACTGATTGATGGAATTGTGTGAATGCTTTTCCGTTTTTTGCTAACAGAAAAATGATTTCTGGCAATGCAGGATGGTTCCGATACAGTTTGTCTTGGCGTTGACACTTTAAATACAGAAACACAAGAGGTGATTACAATTCACCACATTTTGTTTTTAAGTTTTATAGGGCATAGTTTGCTAAAAGAAATCTATAAAATCATCATCATCTTCCTTGCCTTGTTCACTAATGGAAACATATTTCATATTTGAAATTCTAACTACTCATTTTGTATTTTCAGGTGATACGGTTTATCTCAAAGGTGACTTTACTTGCGTCAGGTGGGGCTGGACAAATCTATCCGACAACTACAAATCCTCCGGTATTTCATGTTTTGAAGTGCCCTGTAATTGTTGTTTCCCTTATATAGTAGAATAAGATGCAATTCCTTATTTAAGTATTAAGAGACAGAAAATTATGGTCAGAGAGTTATGACCTCTTTTATCATAATAAGCATAACACTCAGTCTGATTGTTCCTTGATTATTTCATGTAGGTGGCCACAGGGGATGGAATTGCGATGGCCCATCGAGCTCAAGCTGTGATATCCAACATGGAGTAAGTAAAACATATCACTATATTGAATTTTTTTTGGGAGAATACTTTATTGCTTGAAATGTTGAGTAATCAAATGAGTAGTAGTAATATGGGTATAATGATCATGTGAGACAATCAAAAGGTCATTTCGAAGATTTGAATAAGACCTTTACGCCTTGGTTTCACAGCATTTCCGTTGACAATGTTTTCTTCTACAACTGATTAAACGTATACTACTATGCTGTCGCCCAGACTGGAAATTTAAATGTGAAATGATCTTACAAGCAATGTTAAGCTACATGGTTAAGTGTTATGTTATAGATTTTGAAATTGATAGCTCACACCTGTTTATGGTTTTCTCTACAGATTTGTCCAGTTCCATCCAACGGCGTTAGCCGATGAAGGCCTTCCCATCCAACCATCCAAGGCTCGAGAAAATGCATTTCTCATCACTGAAGCTGTCAGGGGTGATGGAGGCATCCTGTACAATCTAGACATGGAAAGGTTTATGCCACTCTATGATGAACGAGCAGAACTTGCTCCAAGGGATGTGGTAGCCAGAGGAATAGACGACCAGCTTAAAAAGCGAAATGAAAAGTACGTGCTACTTGATATAAGTCACAAGCCCAGAGAAAAAATCCTCTCACACTTCCCCAACATAGCAGCCGAGTGCCTTAAGTTCGGCTTGGACATAACTTGTCAGCCAATTCCCGTTGTTCCTGCCGCTCACTATATGTGTGGGGGAGTCCGTGCTGGACTCCAGGGAGAGACAAATGTGCAGGGCCTGTATGTGGCAGGCGAAGTTGCTTGCACAGGTTTGCATGGAGCCAACCGTCTTGCTAGTAACTCATTGCTTGAAGCACTAGTTTTCGCACGAAGAGCAGTCCAACCGTCAATTGAACACATGAAGTGCTCTAGCCTCGACTTCAGTGCTTCAGATTGGTGGGCCAGACCAGTCGTGCCTGTCTCACTCGAAGGCAATGCCACCGAAAAAATTTTGGCAATGACAAGGGAAGTAAGAAAAGAAGTGCAATCGATCATGTGGAAGTATGTAGGAATTGTACGTTCTACAATGAGGCTTGAAACAGCAAAGCAAAAGATTTGTGATCTGGAGGATAAGTGGGAAGACTACTTATTTCAGATGGGATGGGATCCGACGATGGTGGGGCTTGAGACTTGCGAAATGAGAAACTTCTTCTGTTGTGCAAAACTGGTGGTGAGCAGCGCCCTTGCTAGGCATGAGAGCCGTGGACTTCACTACACCATTGATTTTCCTGATCTTGAGGAAAGTAAGAGGCTTCCAACAGTTATATTCCCTTGTACATCCGTACGAAGTTCATGGAGTTCGCGTCAGCTACACAAGCTGCCATTGTGCTAGGAAGTTCAATTTTTCAGCCCTCTGTTGAAATCATAGGGTTTTCAAGTTTTAGCTTCCCTTCCAAATCGATTTGGTAGGATTGAAGCATCTGAAATTCGAGCAGCTTCTGGTGTAAGCCGCACCAGGTTGCACCTTTATAATTTTCGGTTTCTGATTCCTTTTTACCTTGTATACTTAGGTTCTTTGTTTCAAATAAAAGAAATAAAATTTCATCAAAATGTTTATGAAACAGTTTACATTTCAACTTGAATTTGTATTTGCTGATCGACGACCAGTGCAAAATGTAAATTGTATCAACTGCAATCAGCATTCAGCTGAGAAAGTACTCAATTTTTTTCCATAGTGTCCATTTTTATCTCTGAACTTCTTCCCCTCACGGACGCTTGCCTTGTAGTGTTACTTACACAAATCGAAGCCTGGTAATCTGAACAAGAGCGCTTGCGTGAACCCTCTCAATGCAGTAGCCCAGGAGTTCAACCGGCAGCTTAAGAACAGCATAATGCGGTTGAGATCACAGCTCCCTCTTGCAGTATTCACATATGTCGATGTGTACTTGGCTAAATACGCTCTCATTTCCCAAATCCCCCTGCAAAAGATCAAGGTAACTTCGATTTTCTATGAACATGTGTACAGCCTCGTACATATTGATTGTAACATGACAGGGATTCACGAATCATCAGGTTTTGTTGGTCCGATTGACTTCTGCTGCGGCAGTTACTACTGATTCTACATCGATTGTGGAAAGAAATCCGTAGCGAATGGAACTGTGTATGGCAATCCTTGCAACAATCCGTCAAGGCATATCAGTTGGGATGCCATACACTACTCTCAGGCAGCCAACGTAAAGATTGCCGGCCGCAATCTCAACGGCTCACTCTTTGACCCCACGGTTTCAATCACGCACGCTTGTCACGAGTTCCAAGCATGCATGAGCACAATTGAAAACCGTTTAGCTTGTTTGTACACCAGGAAGCTCTTGAGCCAGAAGTGCTTTTGAGCCCTGCAAATATCTTCGGATGTTCATATTTCACCTCAAAGACAATTGCTGCCCAGCTACCGTGATAAGCTTTTGACTTCTAAGTAAAGTTATAAGCTTTTGACTTGTAAGTAAAGTTTTAGAACCTAAACAGTTCGGATCGTTAAAATACAATTCGAAATGGACTTCACAGAAGAAAACGATGCTCCGCTAACAGGCATTTTGATGCAACAGAAAAAGAAAATGATGCTCCACCAATTCTTTATTGAGTATGTGACATTGAAATTTTTGAACAAATACATTTAACAATGAAGTATCTCACAAAGAAATTCCTCACGTCTAAGATACAACAAAGCTTTATCTCACTAAGTGAGGTCGGCTGTATGAATCTTAGAACGCCGCTGCGTTCGATTTTGCGCCACGCCTTTACGTGGAAAAATACAATTCAACAAATCACCAAACCTTGTCTCTTTTTTTTTTCTTCTATTTTTCTGTAACACTTCAACAAATATTTGCACAAAAAATTCATACCAAAAACCCCTTCCTATTTTTCTCGTTATTTACTCATTTTTTCTTTCGACTTTCCATCCACCACCTTAAAATCTTTACATATGATCCTACATACTTCGTTGCATCACAATACCTCGATGATGTCGTGTTTTATGATCTGTGGGGGTTTGCTGGTGTCGAGAAGTGTCTCCAGCGATCTGGGTTTCCGGTTCCTAGCCCTGCCGGCTTCTTTCAACAACTCCGCCAACCTCCGCTTCTCGTCCGCCACATCCGGATTTGCTGTTCCAAGCTCCTCCTCTCTCATGCCAACAACATACTCCAGAATCTCGATGGCGGCATCCAACCTGTGTTCGTCACGAAAATACAAAAGGCATGCTAAATACTTTGTCGAGCGATATTCTAATCTAATCTGAGATAGAACGAGAATAACGAATGCCAAAACAAGGAAGAACATATTACCTGCCCATTGCATCATATGTGCCAGCTAAATTACTGTAAACCCCCAATGTGTCAGGGTGATAAGGTCCATACTCCTTCTCCAAGATGTTCCTGGCTTCTTCAAACAAGTCTGCAGCCTCGTTGATTGAAAACCGCTGAACGCAGGCCAACCCCATTTGGTTCAGTGCAATCCCAAACAATGCCGATTTCTTTTCTCCCGTAGCGCGGAACTTTGTTATGGAACTCTTGAATGTGTTGTAAGAGTCAGTGTAATTTCCCATCATATAGTACATTACCCCCATCTGAGCCTCAATTCCTGCAGTTGTGCTCTGGTGGCCCGGAGCACTGCCGAAGATTTTCAAAGCCTTCTTGAGCAACTTCAGGGCTTGTTCCAGATCATTCATGGATTGATAGATTGCAGCAACATCAATGAGACCACCGGCAATCTCTTCTGAGGGGATTCCGGGATTTGGTTTCCCATAAATTCGATGTGCATTTTCGCAGTATGATTTGGACTCCTTAAACCTTCCTATCTTGTTGTACAAGTCAGCTAAACGAACGTAAACAGAAGCTACTGTCGGGTGTGTCTCTCCTTTAGTTGTCTTAAACACAGTGAGTGCTTTCTGGTAAGAAAACACCGCCTCATCATACCGCGCCAAAGATAGATACGCGTCTCCAATGCTACAATCGATTGATGCTGCATCCGCTTCCATATCATTGGCAGTCATTGACATGCTTGCTAAAACGTAGTGCTCAAGAGCAGCTTCGAAATCTCCTTTCGAGTCACAGATCAGTCCCATGAGTCTTCTATCTGCAGCTTCCTCGAGCGAAGCAGAACCATTTTCCCTGTGGATTTCAAGAGCCATCTGACAGAGCTTCTCAGCCTCGTCGAATTGCAATGCTTGCACATGTGCCTCAGCTACATAACGACACGTCTCACCCAATCGCGGGTCTTTTTCTCCCAGGACTTGCCTTTGAATTTCCATACCTGCTGTATAGAACAAAATTGAATTCTCAATCTGACCGGTCATTGCGTAAATGTCACCTAATTGCATGCACCCTGCAAACTTTGCTAGTGCATAGTTATCACCATCCTCTATCGCCGGAATATCAATGGCACGCTCGAGGACTGGAATTGCCTCATTGTACTTCTCTAAGCTGCAATAAATTGCTGCCAAAACATGCAAACACATAACGAACTCCAAATTAGGCTTCTCACTAGTGTATTTCTCGAACAATTTCACTGCACGGAGAGCTAACTCAAGCGCTTTTTTGGGGTTTTCGCCCGAAGCAATCATATCCCTTGTTTGCTTGAGCAAATATGGCCCGAGATCAGGGTTATCCAACACGGCTTCAGGAGGATCGTCCACTCCATTCTGAAACCTCACGCTGCCGCGTAAAACAAAACTCCTCAGGTTGTTCTTCGACAATAGTGCATTGCCTTTTCTCGGATGCGGAGGCTTCTCATTAGGAGATTTGCTCTTCGGACTTGTTTTCGCTGATGGAGACTTCCCTTTCGTTGGAGACCGTTTATCATCCGATACATTTGCTTTCTCAGGAGTTGAGTCACTACAAACACCCCCCTCCTTGTTTTCCACGACAACCTCTTTCCTTATCTCCAAATCACGTCGAGCATATCCGACAAGATGGTTTAGCTCGGAATCAATCCTCGATTCCCCACCGAACGATCCAAAGCTGGCCCGGGAAGGGGATTGGTCCGAGCTCTGCATTTCGCAGACGTTGTGATATAACTGCTCAATAGAGGTATCGACCCCGCCATTCATAGCCATACCGATGGAGCCACTCCGAGAACTCAACGTGCTTCTCGGAGAGCCCTGCTGGCTGTAGCTTTCCTTTTGAGGCTCATAATCTCCATTTGATTCATCTACTTCGCCGTTTCGATTCATGGCATCCATGGCTAGTCCGGGCATTGATTTGTGCTTGTGCAGTTGTGCTGCAGTATGAATAAATGGAAATAGGCGATAACCAATTAACCACTAAATCAACTAATCAAATGCTTCTCCATGAAGCACTAAAAATTGTTTCTACGACACAAAAGCACTTTAAATCATCACTTAACAGACTCGTTCGGAAGTGCTTCTAAAATGGCAGAATGTAAGAAAATGCTTTTGAGTTTCAAAAGCACTTGTGTAAGAAGCACGTTAAGTAATTTTTAGATTTTTACTAAAAATTGGTTTAAAAACATTTTCACCAAAAATATTTTCAGTCGTTGAAAGCACTCACAAACAAGCACAACATCGTTTGGGACCGCTGCTGTACAATACACTAAACACTTACTAAAACCTGAAAAAGCATCTGCCAGAAAGCGCTTCTATGGCCCATAAGCACTTTTTGACCAAACATAGTCTGAAGAAATTGTTTTTAACTCTTCCTGAAGCAGTCACAGACATGCTAAACCATGATTATCTTGCAGCCATCCCAGAAACAGTCAAATAAACAAACAAACAATCCAATCCAAAAACTGGGTTCTTTTCCAAAACTCCAGATTACTTACTTGAGCAAAGATCATATCAGAAGAAAACGAAATTCAAAAGCTACGGTTATTGCCACAAATGGTGAAGTTCTTAACACGTAAAAACAAAAACAAAAACAATCAGAACTCATTTAAAACAGAGAAAACCCAATACAAATACGGAAAAAAATAAATATAAATAATAAACGAGTCGTTAATTACCTGAAAATTAATGCGAGAGAATGCGAAAGTCTGAAACTTTGAAGGCCTCTTCTTCTCAGGGGTGCTGTAACAGCTTGAGGGGGTAGAAGAAGAAGAAGAAGACAGTAGAGAGACGAAGAGCGAGGGCAAATTGGGTAATTGGAAATTGGAATGAATGGAATTGGTAATATACTTTAGTTTATAAGGTGTGGGGTTGCAGAAAGTTGGAATGTTGAAGCAACGAGGAAGGCGACCTCTCTCCCACTCCTCTCCCTCTCCTCTCCCTCTCTCTCTCTTCCTCTAATTTTCTTACATTTAAATTTATGAAGTTTTTACTTTGGCCCTTGAACTTTTTTATTTCTTTCTAATGGGTCTCCAAATATTTGGATACATGTTTAACAAAGACAAAATGTGACTAAACAACGTATATGATCACTTTCTGGATGAGGTATGATATCTACACACTTCTTTTTACTTCTTTTACACATTTTTAAGTTTCAACCGTCGGATCGGATGAATTGAAGAAGATCAACGGACATAAATTAACAAAGATGTGTGAGAAGCAAAAATTGGTGTGTAAATATTAATCACACCCATTTCTGAATTACAACTCGTTAGTTCATATACTTTCACCACTAAAGTGTACTCCATCTTATGGTATGTGATCAGACAACTTATGTCTAGGTGTTGGTTTTTCAGTTAAAATACAACGAACTCAACAAAAATAAATCGGTCGTTATCGTTTAATCTATTTTCTTTCTGTAGTGCAACTGTATGACTCGCAAAAACTATCTTTCTATTTCACTTGTTACTGACTTGATCTAATAATATTTAGCTATTTTTTAAATACCAAATTCGACTGCTGGGGACGAAAAAGTAAATAGAGGATGAAAGTGAAACAACCCCTAAACTTAAGGTGACAAATATGTAATTAACTCGCCTTTTTTAATTCTTTTTTATATATTAATTTCGCCTTTTTTCGCTGTGACGTCGCAAGTTGGCGGGAATAACGAGCTTTTCAACGCAAAAGGCGGTGGAAAATGCTCGGATGACAGCGCTGCTTGTTACGGGATTACGAACTTTGATCACCCTTTACCACGTGGCAGCAGGTAAAGCGAAGAAAGCCTCGGCTTTTAAGGGACCCCGACTTAATGATTGGCCCGCTTTTTCAGATTCCACGTGGACCACGTCCAGCTGGATTCAGCTGGGTCGCCGCTCGATGAACTGTAGAATGGGCCATGAGATTGCTGGCCTCTGTGGGCCCAAATAAGACAACAGTGGAAAGATAAAATATATTATTAGGCCCAATTAAAGTGAAAGTTGTGGGCCAATGGGCTGACAAGGAGCTATTTGGAAAATAAGACACTGTTTTGGTTCGCTTAAATTAAGGAAAGAATCTTATTTTGTAGTACGGTCATGGAACAAAAGTTTAGACAAGATCCAGATGATTGATATAGTTGGTGACAACAACCTTTTTTTTGTTTTAAGGGGGACACTGGTGTCGAACCACGACTATCTACCTCTTTCAGGTCTGAAGAAGGCTAATTGGAAATCAAGCAGATTCATAGCTTCCAAAGTCTCGAACTGATGATCTAGCGTTATTTTCTTTAAGGAGCTGTTGTCCGCACTTTTCCATTATTCCACTTGTCATGGTTAGTTGGGGACATCTACTAATTCCTTCACATTATTTGGTTATCATAGTAATTCATCACCAAATTAAATTATATGTTCTAATGTTCATAATTTGTTTGAATTTTAAAATGAGTAATTTTTTATTGTGACCATGACAATGTTATGTGGTGCGATCTATCTACAATGTTATCACACGTGTTATGTTTATTACGCCATCAAATACAAGATCAATGTTATTTAGATACAAAAACATAATAATATTGCTAACAAGCTCTCTAATACAAGTGGATCCCTAATACAATAATAAATCTCATCTCTATTGAAAAAAGTGTCCACAATGCGGTTAGTTTTGTGTATACAACATTATGAAAATATAAACTTTTTGTTCATCTATATTGTAACAAGTGAATTACTAATGTAACACGTAAAATGAAAACACTTGTAACAATATAAAGGTCAAAAATCTAAAATTTGATGCAAATTAAAAAGATGCCTAATTCAATGTCGCATGACAATATAGTAAAAATTAAATAATAAATGAAATAAATAGACTCGTGATTAAGATACTGTATCACCGTATGAGTAGGACGCTTAGTATAATTTTCAAGGAAATATTGTGCAACGATGTCACGATTTTGCTTGGCCAATTATTTATCGAAAAAGAATTGGTAGGTGAGGCCCCAATTCCATGATAGGGAATCTAAAAAGGATGCAGCAACAAACAAGTTTATCAGCTACCAGGAGAAGGCGATTGGATTAAACTAATTAAGTGGATTTCAACTGATTAAGTTGCTAATTAAGTAAATTTCAACTAATTAAGTGGCTAATTAAGTCGGCGCTGTCTCATCGTCAACAACAGCAACCACATTTATAGCTGGTTGGTGTGGTGGGGGTGTCTCTCTTCGACCAGTAATTTGGACCTTTAGACTTATGTGTCCCACATTTGAGTTTTTCTAATAAAAATTATATGAAAAGAAAAATTAATTTCATAAAGTCGACAGTTTGGCTATCTCTAACCGAGAGCTGGCTAGAGGGCTCGTTTTAGCCCTCTAAATCTCCAATATATTATTATTTTAATGAAAAGTACATAGCTATATTTGTCTCCATCTCCAACATAGGGCCAAAGGGTCATAAGGTTCGTTTTAGCCTGTTACAAAAAACCGTTTCCAACAGAGGGCCAAACATAAATTATTGTTTAAGTTTCATGTTGTTAAATGTTTTTTTATGTTGTATAATTTTTATGCTGCTTAATGTTATATAGTGTTATTTAATGTTAAAAATTTGAAGGAAAGATTATTGGAAGAGGTAAAAAAATATAATGTGAAGAATTGAAATATAATGAAGTGAGATAGTATGGAATGGTGAAAATTATGTGAGAAATGATGTAGTAATGACTTAGGTATTGCTTGAAAAAAAAAGGAAATTTTTAAATTTCATAAACCAAGGCATAATTTAAAATTTTAAATGATGTAGGCATGGCTTAGGAAAAAAAAAACGGAATTTTTAAATTTCATAAACAAAATTTTGCCCAAAAAAAAAATTGAATCCAACGGTAACTAGCCATTGAATTTCAAATTTTGGCAACCATTCTTGTTTGTTATATCCGACAGGAATAAATACTATTACTATTGATTATATCCGACAGGATTAATAAAAAAATTGGCCTAGCCCGGGGCTGGCTGGTTGGATTGAGCCAACCGGTTGGCCCTTTGGCTCTTTCAGATTCCGTGAGGCACACGAGCCCTCTGGCCTAGACTTCGGTTAGAGACGTTTTTCGGGCAATTTGGGACCCTCTAGACCCTTCGGTTGAAGATGGCCTTAGACATAAGTTTTCCTCTCTTTATAGAGAGGTATTTGGTGATTTGCCCCTTAATCTTGTATACAGCTGCTAATTTCCCGTCTGAACTTTCATTTTAGCCGATTAACCACTTGAAGGGTAGCATCGGTATTTTAAAAAACTTTTGTCCTAATGATTAAATGAAAAGTTTTTTGTGGTTTTTGGTTAGTTTTTTTTTTTTATTGACTGAAAACACTTTTAGCTCTTCAGAAAACACAAATTGTTACTATACAATAGGAGTAAACGTTACAAAAACAAAAATACCACTGTAGTGATATACGGTATTGTGTTATCCAAATTGTTACAATACAACATAAATAAATATGACAAATACAGAAGTACCATTTTAGCAGTATATATTGTGTTATCCAAGACAATCACACATATTTTCAAGAATTCACTTGAATTTTTACTACTGGTTTCAAAAACATTTTCAATAAAAATACAATGTTCTAAATTAATGACGATGTTATGTGTTTTAAGTTTTCCGTAATTCATATTACAGTGCTTTTGGTTTTTGATGTAGTCACAATAACGTCCCAGCATAGGTGTCACTATAGCGGCATCCCAAACCAATAGTTAATTGCCTTGTATTTTAAACTTTCTTAAGCAAACATTGCGCAATTGGGTTGAAGTTTTCCTCCTAAACTTCTTCACGTTGCTATCGTGGTTGGTGTCAATGGGACCACCATCAGTGACACCGCCAAGCGCCAACTGGTCAACAAATGGTTGTGGGCGGTGGGGAATAAAACCTGCTAAAATGAGCTGAAAACAAAAACAAGTGGGCTATCCAAGCTAACAAGGTTCCGTACTTTACGAGGGTCATGAAAGGGACTTCAACCCTACACAACCTTATACTTGCTTTACAAAGAACCTGTTTTCACGAGCCTTTCGATTACAAAAAAACATTTCTATTGCACCAAAACTGGTTTTGAGAAAGCATAATCAAATCGATTGGATTGGATTGGATTAATACAGTATTAGATTATTTCTATTCATACAAGTACAGAAACATCAGCGAAGACTATGCCCTTAATTATTAACGTTACAAGCCTAGATTATGCATCATTCATCCAGCTCTTAAAGCAATCCGAAGCCGGCCCCACCCAACGAGTCTTGGCCGGACAGTCACGTGGAGCGGCCGTCCGGACTGCAGAACTCCTCCCTCCGAGGAGTTTAGTGCTCAGTCTCCTGTAAAGAATTCCCTTGCTTCGTGGTATTTTTCTAGGACAACATTGAAGAGGGGATGAATTGGTTCCAACAAATTTGAATAGGGACCCATGACTGCCCTAGGCAACACCGGAGAGTCTTCGTCGTTCGACCAAATGTGTTGACATACAGAAAGACCACTTAGACAGTAGCATGTGTGGTAAAAGTCTCGCGATTTCCCAGGCTTGTCTTTCATTCCACCCTTCTCCTCCTGCATCGACAAAATCAAATTGATATGTAACCCCCTCGGAAGTAAGAAACTTATAAATTAGAAATATCGACGATCAAGATAACATGGCTTGAGATGCATCTTGCATTCAGTTATCACAGTGTAAAGTTTTATATTAAATGTCAAACCTGTGAGCATAAAAGTATATATTGTTGCAACGCGATGCTGTGAAAAAGTGGCTCCGATATTACAGGCCTCTTGAGAAAATCATACCCGATGTCATTCAAATTCACTGCACGAAACATTTAGCCATACATATAAGAACGGGAAAATTATAAATTTATAAGATGGCCCCGTAACACATAAGTTAGAAAATATGGGTTTAAAAGGTGAATCTGTTCATGTAAAGGATAGATGGACAACATCTTAAATGCGCCCAGGTCGCTGTCAGCCTACCTCCTGGTGATGTAGTGCCTTCAACAAATTTCCCCTTTTCAGATATATTAGATGTTGTAGAAGTCTCTGCGCCATCCTTGGTACACTGTCCTCCATCATCCCGAAGCGCGAGTTGTTCATCAATAGTTGAACGTACTCTTTGTAATATTGGAAAAACACCTCCCTGGTCACTGAATAGTTAACATAATACATTCAACAATGATTGAGAAGGATCCTCAAGGAGAAAAGACAAAGAATCACCTGCCAGAAGGAGTAGCAACCGTCGACCAATTTATTAGTCCTCCCCTGAAATCCACACTCTTTCCCTTGTCGAAATGTCAACCAATCCTAATACAATAACAAACTACTAAAACAGCAGAATAAAAGCAGATAAACAAATTTTCAGATTTTGAAGCAGTTATATATATCAGTCATCTGCATTGCACAAAAAGATGAAAATTTTCTTACAATTAGTCCAGGCAAGTCCAAACGATTGATCTGATTGATGAGAACCATCGTAGCTACCCCACAAAAAGTGTACCTGAAGGAAAAAAAATCAGATCTATGAAAGGCTTCAATGGAATGCACAAATGTATTTTGATATGTGAGCGAATGGAAAATGGAAAAGGAAGTGAAAATACATCGTCCTAATATTTCACATGATTTGACATTAGTGGTATATACGATCTTCCTAATACGTAAGTGGGAAGAACATAAAGACAGGCAGGCAAAAAAATGGACATGTAAGTCTGAAACATACCCACCATGGGCTTCAGCACCGGGCTCCCCAGATATACCACCTTCATACGTCTGACAACTGCAAAGAGATAATGTTTAAATTAACCAAGATATAATGGCCTTCGTATCAAGAAGAAAAACTTCATTCCATGACTCGGCGCAATCAAAGGCAACACAAAATCACAACAACAGATGTCTAAGAGTCAAGGACCATTGGACAAGCACTACACAATATCACAATAACAATACAAAGCATGCTTCAAAATATCAAAGTGAGCTAAATTTATTTTCAAAAAAAGGAATGACTCGGTAGGCAACCTTAAGATGAAACTTCCAACATTATGAACCAGTTCATCATCCAAAATGTTCAAAATGCTTGCTACCTGCAAGGACGAGTCAAATTAACATGATGAAAATTAAGCAAGCATATAGCAAGGCAGGGACAGAACTATAATGCATTAGAAAGGACATGCAGACTAGTACTCTGCACCAATGTCTTTGTGTTTGTGTGTGTAGAGATAGACGGAGAGAGAGAGAGACTAACAGAAACCGCAGTGTAGCAAGCCCGGACATCAATTTCTCCACCATCATGCATCCTAGGAAGAAGTGATTAGTAATGGTAAAAGTATATTAAAGGTATTGAAATGATCATTGTACATAAATGTCCTCAAACTATAGAACCACACAAATCAATGTGATATCTAACCTGAAGCCGCCACTGGGATGTTTCATTAGCCGCAAAAACTTGTAGATTTTACCTCTGAAAAGAAGAAAAAAAAGTCAAATCACTTCCAAAAGGCTATGAATTACACTGCTGTGATTTTTTTTTTCCTTAAATAGAGCATAAACTAACAACCTATTAATTGATGAAAACGCCTCATCACCACCAAGAGTTATAAGTGCATTAACTGCAGCATAAGTCGTTGCAAGATGTGGCATCTGGGAAATCAAAGAACATGCTAACAATTGTAAGCAAAAGAATGCAAAGCACTAAATAACAGAGTGGATAAGTAAAGTCGTATAAGCCTAGTCAAGCTATCACAGCTAACACCAACGGAGTTAAACAAAGATATTCGACACTGGAAGCCACAACGGCAAATACTGAGACCAATTTACTTGCCTGTCCAGGTCCGCCGCCATATCCACCCTCTGGGTCCTGGAAGCAAAACACAACCTCATGACAATGTAAACACACCATTCTATGCTAACAAAACACTAAAGATCACTTTTTTCTTTGTTCTTAGTGGTGAAGCAAACTAAAACACCGGCCTTTCATTACATTCCAATCGATTATTCGCAAACCTGACAACGGCTAAGGAAGTCAATGGCATTACGTTCCAGTTCATCGTCAACAGACTCCCCTAGCAAAGCCAATGAGTGCAGAATCCAGTAACAAAGCCAAGGCCGACTGCAAACAAATGTACACAACAATTGAACATGCCATAAAAATCAAAAGAAAACCATGAAATTCAGCTCAAAAATCCCAGAGAGAGAGAGTTATACTTGGCATCCAAAACGCAGAAGGAGGAAGGGAGTCCTCTGAGGCCTTTGGTTAAGTACTCTACGTGACTATCACACTGAAGCTCAATCCTTCAAAATCCAAGAACCCAACAAAAGAAAGAAATTTTTTTTAATGAAATTCTACAGCAAAATCGAACACCAACAACAACAAAGCCTTATCCCGTTGAGTAGAGTTGATTGCATGAATCCTAGAATATCGTGCTCGGTTTTGCGGCAAGTCTTCCAAAACAAAAACGAACAATTTAAAATAAAAAAAACCCGAGTTCAAATCTCCTTCTCTGCGGCTTAATTAGATTAATTTAAAATAAAATATCGCTCGTATCGAGAAAAAACAACAACAATGAGAAAAGGGAAATTCTTTGTAAACCCGAAGGCTTGATTGAGGGTGGAAAGTAGGAAGTTTTTTTTTCTCTTACATGACGGATTGGGCTTTGGGTGGGAGGTTGCCGAAGAGTCCGTAGATCCGAAAGACCTGACTCTCCACCATCCACTGATCGCGCTGAGTCACGGTGGCGACCGGATGCTCCATCTCCGCCGTCCTCCGACTGACTTTCCGCTAAATTCTCCGTTTTGGAGTTCGACTTCACTCCACTTTTCACCCGCACAAACAGTAAGCCGAGTTTACGGACCAGGAAAAAGGAACCGAGTTTAATTGGGCTTATTTTATGGATCAAAGTCACAAGCTGGGTGTGTAAATGATAAGCCCAAATATAATGGGCTGTCAATTTGGTGGATGAGGCCCGTTTTGGATCAGTTTTATTTATAAACCGCGGCTAAACCAATCGTAAATATGTGCAGTTTGATCGTTTGGTTTGAGCCCAAACCCTGAAAAATACGTACGTGTATTATTCGGCAGCTTGAACCAAACGATCAAACTGCAATTAACGTAAAAAAACGTGTATGATACGTGTATGTTACTTTGAAGTTATAAAAGAAGGTGCAATTTACGAATTATTAAAACATGTACAGAAAACCAAAATATTTAAAAAAAATATGTACGTACATGTATTATACACAAATTTACTAACTATAATTTGAGCAAATAATGAGAAGGAAAACCATACTAAACTAATACTTAATTGTTTGGCTCGGGTGGTATGATGATTTAGGCCTATAGGAAGTCGGCATTTATTTGTTTAGTCCTTCAGACAATACAAAAGCCATTGTTTAAATTCGTTTTACTAATTTCTACCATTACAGAACAAGGGTTTCCTTCCCCTATTACATACATCATGGACTAAGTAGTGAGACCCAATATATGGTACAACGCCACAGACGACCCAATATCCAAGATTTTAATTTAAGGTATAAGCAATTCAAACAGGTCAAACTGAATCAAACTAATTGCAAACTAGTTCGAATCAGTACTCTATATATATATGTAAATATATATATATATATATATATATATATATATATATATATAATTTTCACCGCATCATAAGCTTCTTTAAGTTTACGTAAAAACATTTAAGAGATTTCCCAAATCTCAGTGTGGTAATCTTTTGAATTTTTTATTCTACATCTCAAAAAAAATTGTAACGTTGTCAAATTATTTATAATTTTTTTTTGTTTAAGAGGGATAACGAGTGGTAAACCACGATAACGCCATTATCAAACATTATAAATTATAAATCATAGGATAAGTTTTGTTTTTGTTTTTGTTTTTGCTGTGTATCGAACAACAATTACGAAAAGTGAGATACAAAGTGAATAAGCAAAAGAAGAAAGAAAACATCGAAGCAAATGAGTATGAATCTAATAGGCATAATTTTAATATCCATAGTTTCTGTAGGAAGTTGTGGTGTTGTATTTTAGCCGACCCGCGACAAGGATCCGTTTTGTGAATCTAAGGCTGCTAGATAATATTATTTTGTAGAGATCCGTTTTGTGAATTCGGGTTCTGCTGGGCACTGGCTGGAATTTCTACCGTACAAAACAATTAAGGTTCACCATAGCAGGCCAAGAAGAATGGTGATGAACAGTCAACTAGTCATTGGATTAGATTAACATAGAAGCCATTGGATCAATCTTACGGTAGGTGTTTACAAGCATAAAAAGTGGTGAAGCATTTATTGGTAATCCAACAGGATCCTCTCCCTATTCTTTTGGTGAGGATTATGGGGATCTGTGAATCGTATTCGTTCATCGTATATTGTGCGGTCAGTTTTTGTTATGTATTGTTTCTGTTTAATTTAAATAAAACTATTGAAAATGATTTTTAACCACATAATGTACGATAAATAAACATGATTTACAAATTCTCAGGATCCTCACAAAGAGGATCCGGTGAGAATTTGGATTTATTGGTAATGATTTAACCAAAGCGCCACATGCTGTGGTTGATAAAGAATAGAGGCCAGGTGTCGGAAGTCCAACTCGCAAGGAACATCACTTGTCATGCTGAGGTGTGTGTACCCGGAACATTGAAAAATTTCTTAAATCATAGGGTTCAATTTGATTTTGCAAACTTCTTCAAATATGGACATCAAGGTTTTAAAAGACGCTAGGCATTAGTCAGACAGTAAGCTAGGACCTAGAGATAGGCGACAAAGTAGAGGCTTAGGCGGACTAGACAGATTAAGTAAATCTAATTATATCGTAAAATAAGTGTCTATTTATACTTAAAAAAAATACATAATTGTATTGAGATTTTAAAAAAAAGTGCAAAATAAATGACATTTAGATTGAAGTATTAGAATATATTGAAAATATGGGAATCAAGCACATAATGAGTGTTCATCCAAGTGTTTAACAAGTCTCTTATAATTTATTGAATAAAAATAAAATACAAAATAAAAGTTATCGATTTTTTTGTTTAAGTGAGATCACAACCTAAACAAGGGTCTATCAGGGAAGGCGGGCTAGGCGGATCCCTAAGGAAGTTTAAGCGCATTGTCTTAATATGCAAACACTTAAAAATTAATTAAAACGGTGACAAATCGCCTGTTGCTAAGTATGACCTAAGCGGCGGTCTAAAATATCGATGATATCAGAAATATCGATAGTCCAAAAACACGGAATTTTCGATGGAAATATCGGGATATTATCGATATAGATAAAAATTGAATAAAAACCACGGAAATTGTAAGAAAAACTTGTAAATTTTTATTGAAACTTTGCAGGATGTTTATTTAGTCAATTATCTATTAGTTTATCACAAAAAATTTGGAAGGAAATGCATTGCACGATGGATTTAACTAATTTAAGTTGATTATATAGCGAGTTGGCAAACATTGTGAGTGTAGAAAATATGTAGTAATTAATGAAAGAAGTTTAAACACACCATAATCATTTATATATAATGAAGTAGTACAATATTTTACACTTTATACATTTCATGGTAAGATACATGAGTGACTTAGTAGTTAGTACCACATAGAGTTCCTATGAGATTCAAAATTTTCACTATCTTCATCATCTCTATGTGTAGAGTAAGTGTATTGTGAAGAGTAGTCATCAAATGATTAATCCCCAAAATAGTTTTGCATGTAATTGTTAACATGCCACCCATATGGATCCGAAATTAGTTGATGTTGTCCATAAGCAAAATCATTTGAAGATTGACTCTTGGATTCTTTTCACCCATATGGGTCCGAGATTGGTTGACGTTGTCCATATTTATAGAAATATGACTACAACTAATTAGTTAGGTAAATGAACGTGGTGAGTAGTTTAAAAGTAGATACTTAAAAAGAAATTGTCAAAGATTCATTGTCATGCGCAAATTTGTTTCTTGCAAAAAGAATTCAAAACAAAACTATATATATAAATATTTTAGCATATTTTCACAAAACATAAGTGATATGGTGGTCAATGTGTTGAAGGAGTAAAATGGGAGAGGTTTGAATCCCCTTGGTGCTTTTTTAAATATAGAAATTTATCCTAGATAATAAATATTAGTTTGCAAGCCTTGCAGACATCTTAATGACCATATAAATATTACAAGCTGAATATGTAATCACAAACAAGGTCTAAAATATCGATGATATCGGAAATATCGGTAGTCTAAAAATAAGAAAATTTTGATAAAAATATCGAGATATTATCGATATTTTAGACCATGAGCGGCGCTAAACGAGAATTTTCAGCACAGTAATGAACATAAAACTTGTCTTTGGTGCCACTTATTTAGGTAAGTAGTCCTTCCCGCCGCCAACGTGCCACCTCCACTAGATAATATAAACAATTTTGTATTTGCCATGTGGTCCAATTATTGGATGTATCTTCCACGTAAGGGAGTGGATTATGATCGTGATTTTGTTGATTACTATTTTGACTTCCTTTAATAATTGTTCATTTTTGCTCACAATTATTAAAGAGCAATGTTGTTAGGATGTGCAAGGGGTGACGCTAGTTGTGTGTTTAGTGTCGTGTTTTTTTCTTGCACTTCTACATTTGTTTTTGGCAGTTTGCCTTGTTGTGGGCTTTCTTTGTACTTTGACATTTTTGCTCTAGTTATTTCATCTAGTTTTTCAAAAAAAAAAAAAAAGGAGAGTAATGTGTATTATTTTATTTATTATTGTTTGATGAGTTTAAAATTTAAAATTTGTATCTATCTACTACACATATTTTAAAATTTAAACTCATTTAACGATTATAAATTGGGTGTTGAGCATCACTATTACTTGAAAAAGTTTTTCATTTGTACCATAAACAAAGCACGGTACACCAAGTGCCACACAATATGTATTAAAATTGTTTTATTTCAAGTATTAAACCGATTGTTTTGTGACACTTGACGTATTGGTCAAGTTCATACTATACTGAAAAATCTTTCGATTATGTGACGGCGCTGAGTAAAAATATTTCCTTTTATAGAAGTCCAAAATCAAGTCGAAGACCTGGATGCCTTGTCGGGTAAGTGCCAATGGGGCTTGGGCTTATTTTGACCGAATTCATATCATATAGCCACCAAATTACAAATAGCCTTTCACCACTTTCACGCGACACAACCACCAAATTTCTCCGGGCCGGCGGCTTAAAAGCCTCTGCAAAACCACAAAGGCGATCGACAAATTGAATTTGGATAAGGCTACCCTATGAGCAATGGGAAAGGGCAGATGTTAGGGGTTAGATGCTTTATTTGGCCTCTCAAAATGTTGTTATTCATGAAATTGACCCCTTTCAAAATAGTGTAAGAGGGGGAGGGGTAAAAAGTGTTAGATGGTTTGTATTCCTTGACGGCTGGTATTGTTCTAGACTATCATTACACCATCTTTAATCATTTGGCTAAAATCTAAAATTTTTAGCCTTAAAAATTTAGATTTTAGCTCAGAAATAGTTTTTTTGCTCCAACCCTTCTGGCCTAAATTTTTTAGCCTAAAATTATTAAAGAATAAATTTAGGCAAATTTTTTCTTTTAAAGTAATTTTAATAAAAAATCATGTACACTATCATAATTTAATTTTACAAACATTTTAACTTGAAAATATTTAAATTCTGATAAATATTAAAAAATTACTAAATTTGAGTGAATTTTGAGTTAAATAATTTTTTTAATTATTTTAGCCGTTAAATTTAAATTTGGGCCGTTAGATCTTTTTTTTTACTGTTATATTTGATTATATTCGATCTCAACCTTTGAATTCAATAAATTTTGAGAGACATGCCCATGTGGATGTGATCCCACCGGTGGTGCCCACACCATTTTTTGGTAAAAAAAAAAAAAAAAAAAAAGAAGAGGATGAAGACGATGAAGAGGAGAGAAGCTGAGCGGGACTGAGCTCTCGCCTTATTTGCTTGTCTATAAATAAATGGGCAGAAGGCTTTGAGCTGCAGACAACACACACAACCCTTCCTTCTCTTTCAGGTTTTTTTAATAATTTTATTTCAGACAATTTTTAAGGATCATCTGGCAAACCAATTAGCAGGGCAAGCTTAAGAATCCATGGCGACTAAGGGTGTGATTGTTTCTGCAGTTCGAGCTCTTGCTTCATCAGGAAGCTCAGCATCATCAACAACCTTCACCAGGCAGCTCCATGTAAGCCACCGTAATTTCACATAATTTAATTCTTCAAGTTTAACTGGGACAATTGAGGTTGTTTATTTGCTGATCACCCTCTTAATAATGCCACCTTTAGCCTTATGGGGGGAAGGGGGAGTTCGACCTTGAGTTGATGGAGCGAATGCTCTTAACCAACTGAGCTACAAGTCCCTCGTTTTTAGTTTTTGTTTTGAAAATTAATAATCCAAATTTTGGGTTGTGTTGAATTGATATGGTTTTGGTATGAGCAGGCGGCTGGTGGAAGCAAAAAGATTGTTGGGGTGTTTTACAAGGCAAATGAGTATGCAGAATTGAACCCCAATTTTCTGGGTTCTCAGGAGAGAGCTTTGGGGATAAGGGACTGGCTGGAATCACAGGGCCACGAGTATATTGTCACTGATGACAAGGAAGGACCCAATTGTGGTTAGTAATTTACAAAAAGTTGCTTCTTAAGGTTATACGCTATAGTTAATTTGCTGACGTGTGTTAGGCTAGTTGGCCATGGCAGTGTGGTCGCCCACTACCCCCGAGTTGGATCCACCTTCCTCGTAGATTAGAATAGTTTAGAGTATCGCCTTGCCAGAAACACGAAAGAAAAGGCTACACTTTGCTGATTAATGTGATTGATTAGTGTTGGTTAAAAGCTTTTAGACTCAATTATGTTAAACTTGTACTGCTAGCATGTATATGGCATCAAAATTTCCCTAATCACTGACCGGTAACTTGTTAATTTGATAAGTTTTTCAGCTTTAAGATGAGTTTTCGTAGGACTTTTAAGCTAATTTTTCCCTTTTGGTGCTGTTTATACAGAACTAGAGAAACACATTGAAGATCTTCATGTTCTCATAACAACCCCCTTCCACCCTGCCTATGTCACGGCCGAACGGATCAAAAAGGCCAAGAATTTGCAACTGCTTCTAACCGCTGGAATTGGCTCTGATCACATTGATCTGAAAGCTGCAGCTGCTGCTGGTTTGACAGTGGCAGAGGTCACAGGAAGCAATGTGGTTTCGGTTGCAGAAGACGAGCTCATGAGAATCCTCATTCTCGTCCGCAACTTCGTACCTGGGTATCAGCAGATTGTAACCGGGGAATGGAACGTTGCAGGTATTGCCCACAGAGCTTATGATCTCGAAGGAAAGACAGTGGGGACTATTGGTGCTGGACGCATTGGCAGGCTTTTGCTCCAAAGGTTGAAGCCTTTCAACTGCAATCTTCTCTATCATGATCGCATCAAGATTGACCCCGAATTAGAGCAACAGACTGGGGCAAAGTTCGAGGAGGATCTGGATGCAATGCTTCCGAAATGTGATGTTCTCGTTGTCAACACACCGCTTACTGAAAAAACAAGGTACTTGTGTGAAGGCTAATCTTCTGACTATTTTATTCCATTCATTGATATTGTGACTCGGATATGTTTGAAAAGATAGAACTGCAAAATCTAATACTATTCAAGCAGATGTGAATCAAACTTAATCAACGTTGATCTTGTGACACAGAGGACTGTTTGACAAAGAAAGAATTGCGAAGTGTAAGAAGGGAGTCCTGATCGTTAACAATGCTCGTGGGGCAATCATGGACACGCAGGCTGTTGTCGACGCTTGCTCCAGCGGACACATTGCAGGTAACTCATGAACAGGTCAATGTTAGTCGAGTTAATTCTGCTGACTTTTGGCTAATCGTCTCATATAATTCTATGATTCCCCAGGTTACAGTGGTGATGTTTGGAATCCACAACCAGCTCCAAAAGACCATCCATGGCGTTACATGCCAAACCATGCTATGACCCCTCATATATCCGGTACCACAATTGACGCACAGGTACATTTATTCAGCGTTCAATAATTTTCTCCTTTGCACTCGTGGATTCACTTCATTTGTTCCCACAACTGAAATCCATCATGTAATGTGTAGTTGCGTTATGCTGCTGGGACGAAGGATATGCTTGACAGGTACTTCAAGGGAGAAGAATTTCCAGCACAAAACTACATTGTCAAGGACGGTAAACTAGCAAGCCAGTACCTGTAGTTCGGTGCTTGTGATGAAGTCTGCTACTTCGCGTTCGCTTGCAGACGCTAAAGATGATGCAGGTCCATATGAATAATGTTAGCCAAAAGCTTTCAACTTTAGGGTCTGTGCACCCGATGTTTTATCTTCTTTGTTTCACCGGTTGTGTGGCCGTAGAGGGCACCGGTTTAATCTGAGCATGCGTTACTAAGTCTATGTGAGACTTGTGAGTGTATTTTCCCTTTCAATAATAAGAACTTGTTACTAATCTATTTCATAAATGGAAGAGCATTAACAGAATTGTTATTGACGCTACAAAATGCGCTCGCCTCATAACTTCTGAGGTCTTGAGTTCGATTTTCTCTCGGTCAATATAGTTGTATCAAAAATGAAAAATTGCTCAAAACTGAAGCTTGAACAGTTGAACTTGTTTATATATTCATAAAAATAGAAAATTCTATCTGGACCACACGTCCATTGAATTTGAAGACGTGTACGAACAGGATCTGCTCATGAAAATGTGGAAGATCAAACGGACGTTGGTCCAGTAACCTTTCGTTTCAAAAGGCGATTTCGACGGTTACCAAATTCCACCACCACACACATATTCTCGCTACTGTAAAAAAACCAATTTCATCTCTCTCTCTCTCTCTCTCTCTCTCTCTCTCTCTCCCTCTGGATCTGCAATTTGTTGTGTGTGTGTGTGTCTCTCTCTCTCTAAACGGTAATCCCAAAACCGAATCCTATCTGCATTTTCTTTATTTTCTAGCCATTAATCATCTGAAAAAAGAGATAAAGGTTCTTGCTTTTTTAGCTGCTGATTTTTTTTTTAATTTTCTATTTATTTTTTGTTCTGTTCATCATTGTTCATCAAAGGCTACATCCCAATTGAGAATGTTTGACTAATGATGTAATTTGTGACTAATGACAAAGTTAAATGTTGCATCTTTATGAACATTTGTGACTAATTGAATTTGTGACGTTTTGTTCTTCTATCTTGTGGCAAATGTGGTTAAATTTGGGTTCTGGATTCATGTTTGTATTGGTTAAGATTTTCCGAGGTTGTTCGGATTGTTGATGTGTTTCTCTTAGATCTTTTTGTTAGAAATGGAGGAGACAAGACCGGCAAAGAGGAAACCTGTCTTCAAGAAGGTTGATCAGCTGAAACCGGACACCAAGGGACATACCTTGGTTGTGAAGGTTGTTAGCTCGAAGATGGTAATGCAGAAGGCCCGTCCTGATGGAATCCAAGTTCGTCAGATGAGGATCGCGGAATGCTTGATTGGAGATGAAACCGGAACCATCATTTTCACGGCCAGAAATGATCAAGGTAGTGTCTTTAATCCGACATTGATCTTTGATCTTATCTTGATTTTCCGGCGTCAACACTTTTTGCTTTTGTTGTTGTTGGATTGCACAGATTTTAGATGAGATTGTTCTTAAAATGTCTTTAAATTTCCTGTGGACAGTTGACTTGATGACAACCGGTGCAACAGTAATCCTGCGCAACGCGAAAATAGACATGTTCAAGGGTTCTATGAGGCTTGCTGTGGACAAATGGGGTCGAGTTGAAGTAACCGAACCTGCCAGCTTCTCCGTTAAGGAAGATAACAACTTGTCACTAGTGGAATATGAGCTGATCAATGTTAATGAACTGGCTAATCCTGGTGCTGGTGAAGTGGTTAACGCTGTTTGAAAAGTGACCTCCTCTAACGCGTTTCACATCCCCGCTTGGAAACAGATTTCGATCAGTATAAAGATATGGTTTTTCTGGTTAATGAGGTGGTACATTGATATGTAGTTTTTCTCAGTGCCTGCCTAAGAAAGTTTCTTGTTTAGCAGACGTCGTGGAGCTATTTCTACATGAGTCTACTTGTACGAGGGCGAGCCATTGCAGCTCTGGCCTACTACAGAGCTGGTAACTCCTATCAAATAGTGTAAAAGGAACTTGCTTTTCTTTGATTTGTATTAGGCTATGAGGTGTTGCTGTTATGAGATTATCATATGGTTATATGCAAGTGGAGTTTCTGCCCTATGTTTTTTCGTCGTAGTATTTTCCCTTCCATCCCCTACTGCCTTGTTTTCGGAAGTTTGGTTGGCTGGCGAATCCTCGGTTGATAAGTTATGTTGTATGTCATATTTTTTCTTGGCTGGGAAGCAAGCAGAGGGCCAACAGCTAGGAAGGTTTTCTTGTTTCGTAAACTTTGAAACAAAAACTGCGAATCCACGATTAAATGATAAACTTGTACTATCATGAAATCTTGAATTTCTTTGCTTACAAGGTACAAGTGAGGAGAAGCACTTCAATCAAGTGTCTCTATCTCTATTTTGTTGAAGGAATTGGAGGTCCTTCATCTGCATTTGAACAGCTTCTTTCGATAGGGGCTTTGGCTCTCTAACGCTGCCATCAGTACTTCCTTCGGATACTTTCTGTGCCTTTTCCTTAATAATCCGTTGCAGCTCAGACCGCTCAACGGATGGATAAACAGCCCTGAGCATTACATTTAGAAGTCTCTCATCTTCTTCTTCGATAGGATCCTTCCCGAAGCAACAGAGGTAAATCCCTTCAAGAGCTTTCTCAACCCGAATCTCCATAGGGATAACCGGTGTAGGAGCCTTTAGTTTCGCCCGTCTCTGCATTTTTCATACATCATTTTTAGTTAGAACCATGGACAAAAGTTTGAGCCACACATAAGTTGACATGATCAAAACTTCGAACCAACCAAACCAACCTCTTTTGCCTCGTTGATCAAGGAAATGAAATTCTGCTCTTCGAATTCGATATCATTTGAAACACGCAGCCTCGCAGCCCCTTCTAAAATCTCTTCGGATTTCAGAAGTCCGGCACCAATAGCTGCTACCCAACAGCACATTAGAACATACAGAGGATCCCCTGCCTACACAAAACATCAAAATCCAACTCAAAACTCATCCATTTTTCCAAACTCAATCGCAAAGATTCACATTTCGCACAAAAACACAATTGCAAAAGTGAGCAAGTGACTAGGTGGTTCCTCAGGAAACGCTTCCAAGTGCTTTTCTAGGAAGCACTTGAATTTTTAGTAGCATTTTCAACAAACTGCTTATGAACAGAAGTGGTTTTTAAAGAAGCATTTCCAAAAGGGTCTTTAAAGGTTCGATCTTTACCCGGCCTCGTCGATCTTGGAACTCATAAAAAGCTCTAGAATCATCAGTAGTGCACTTCTTCCCCACCCGCCTCCGAAACTCTGCGAAATCAACGGTGTCTCCGCCGAGGCCTCCTTCGTCGCTGAGAATCCTCGCTATCAAACCGACAACCGGGAGTGAGCCGATGACCTTGCTGGCGAAGCTGGAGATGGAATTTGGGTTGTCCACATAAGCTTTAACAGAGAAAAATCCACTTGAGCTTGGGGCTTTGGAATTCTTGTGTCTCGTGGGGTCGCCATAGATTTGGCCGAGGTATAGCAGAGACGGCGAAATGGGGTGGCGGGAAGGGTTGCTGAGGTGGTGGTTTGCGGCGGTGGAGAGTTGGGGAGTGAAATTGGATTTGAGAGAAGGGGAAGTGGATGATACAACCACCATGGTTGCAGAAGTGGAAGTTAATCTCGTTGGTCATTGATTGGCCTCCAGTTTATATACGTTATCTTATCCTCTGTTTTGGGTGAGGCGAAACGAGACATATGGGCGGGCCGAGCCCAATAAAAGGCCCATCACTTTTCATGTCGAAGCTCAGAGATTAAGAGGCCCAAAATGCATTCGAGTAAATCTATTTCATACCAAACTTCATTTATAGGTATAATTATAAGTGAATTAAAGGCTCGTTTTGAAGTGCTCTTAAAATGACTGAAAGCGTTTTTGGTGAAATTTGTTTTGGGTTCAAAAACACTTTAGTGTTTTTTGAAAGAAACACCAGATATCTACTTCTTACAAGAAACACTTTTAAGTGTTTTTCCAGAATTTACTTAGATTTTTACTAAGGATTGGTTTCAAAAACATCTTCACCAAAAACGCTTCCAATCATTTTAAAAACACTTCCAAATGAGCCTTTATATAGGGGTGTGTTATCCAACACACCCATTTTTACTTTCCACCAACCCCTTTCAATTTTTGGCTGTCAGACCAAATAAATTGAAGAAGTTTAAATGACATAAATTAAAAAGGATTCGTGAAAAGTAAAAATGAATGTGTGGATAATATCACGCATTATGTAACTACAGAATGCTCTTGCAAATGTGATGAAGCGGTGTTGGGACATGACTAATTGCTTGCTAGTCTGGTGCAAAACACAGGATAGGACAGGACAGGACTAAATTGAACGGTGCTGGTTTATTAAGTAAACACCAAGTGAATACAATACACTCTCCAAACAAATGCTACAAATTCTCTCAAAACAATAAGACGGTTTGCCGGAATAAATTCACATAGTAGTACAGAACAGTCCCTAGCCAGCAATCGTGTAGCTTGGATTGGCAAGATTTTCCAGGCCAGAAACCACTTGGATCGATTCTATAACGTCGCCAACTTTCAAATCTGCCAAGAAGTCTTCGTTCTGTGTGACATATCCAAACACTGAATACCTACCATCCAATATGTTGGAATTGCTTGGAGTTAGCTCACTTTCCTTGAGCAGCCAGAACACTTGGCTGGAAGCAGAATTGTCCTCAAATTCCTGCCAACAAAATTTGGAAACCATTTAATCTCAGCTTCTGAATTGATCAAACGAGAAAAGATGAATCGCGATGTTGATCTTACATCTCTCGCCATAGCCATAGTTCCAAATGCATTGAACGGAAGCTTTGTTTGTGCCTTGTATAGCCCGAGCTCCTGCCAGAATACGGATTTCGTGATCAATGTCTACACAATTTAGCAGATAAGTTCCTATACTTTCTTTTGTCGGATAAATTATACGTGCAACTAATTAACAGAAACATATAAACACAGAGGGAAGGAGGTGTGAGAAGCTTACTTCCAAAGTTTCTCCATAAAAAGGTAATCTCTCTCCCTCGACCGTGATTTCTAATGGTATTGCCCTGGTTTTCTCTGTACTTGGATCTGTGAAACCCTCTGCAGGTCCTTCCGGATCACCAGTTTGTACGACAAAACCATCCGCTGCAAGCAAAAGCAAAGGAGATCTTTAGGACTCGTTGCCAAGTCGAAATTTTAAGTTTTGAGGTCACATGAACTCGTAAACATAAAATTGAAATACATAAGAGAAACATGTTTACTATGAGATGTTACCTCTTTGGATTTCCATGCCGTCATAGAAGTGTCGTTCCACCAAGTCTACAAAGTTCCCGGCAGTTACAGGGGCATTGTAACCATCAAGAACGATACGGAAGACACAATCAGAAAGGCTGGGATTGTCCTTAACCTTGACCTTCAAATCCACCGTCGCTCTCCCCTTCAACAGAGGCATGCTTTGGTATTCTTCAGGCACTTGGTAAGGGAATCCGTCCACCATATCCTCTTCAACACTGCAGAAACCCAATGCCCGAGGAAGATCTCAGCTGCAGTCAATTACAAGCGCATATATGAGGATACGCATGTTATAACTGACAATGCTCGCACATTTGAATGTCTTTTCAGCTCTAGCTCTAACCTACACTAGGTGGCGTAGGCGGTGTTTTATTGTAATAGTTAATGTAAACAATGCCGGCTGATTCAGTCTCCGTTTTACTAATGTTCTTTCTATTGCTCGGTGTGGCGTAGGACCAGAAGAGCAGATAAAAGCAGCAAATCCCGACATGAATAGTAATCCTGCGTGCATGGTGTTTTCTGAGTTTTCGGTGTCTGATTTAGCCCGAAAATACCTTTTTGGAAAGGGAACGACGAGGCAGTGTCTCGCTCATAAACACGGCAAGTCTTTTGCAGCTATTCAGACATAAAATACCTACATTTTGGTTTTCTGTTTTACAATTTTCATGCTGATCAATTAAGTGTAATGAAGTTAGAAAGCCAAGATTGTTGACCATGTCACAAGTAAAATTTTTGTACCAAATACTCACCCCCCAACATATTGAAGTAGCTCCTTCTGTTTTGCTGCTACTGCATCTCTATTTCTATCCTCCACAATCAGCTGAAGCTCCTTCATTCCAGCTTCCAGCTTGGCAAGCAATTCAACCCCGTGTTCCTTCTTCGATTCAGCGAATCCAGATACAACCAAAGACTTCCCCTGCGTCAGTGCTCGAGATGCCTGCCTCAAATTCTGCATCCCAATTCAAAGTCTCGGTCACCATCTATCTAAACTCCGTATACATAAACACAATGAAGGCAATGAAAGAAATTGTTTGATGAATTTTACCCTTTCAACGGAATCGAGTGCTTTGACCCCAGCTACCTTGAGACTCTCAGTGATATCTTCAAGCGGTTTCTGTACTTCCCTGATAGCTTTGTTATCAATTGGCAGAGCATACCTCAGCAATGCTCCCGGGTCCTTTATCGGCGGTCCAGAGATCAGTACAGCCAGATCAGGCACCACTGGATTAGCAGCCGCATAGGCATTGCTACACCAATCCAATGCAGGAACTCCTGTCACTAATCCCACCGCCAACGCTACTGAAATCGCGCACTCCTTGATGGAGAATAACTTCCCTTTCTGCTGAAACAAGTGAAAATGCTTAGTGGGTTCTATGTACAATCAATATTTGCAACAAAAGATCTTCCCTTTCTGCTTAAACAAGCGAAGATGCTTGATGGGTTCTATGCAAAATCAACTTTTTTGCAGAAAAATGTCACATCTTTCTGAAAAGATTCTAATTTAACAAAGTACCCAATATTCTATACAGTTCATACATTTTAATTTGTAAAAATAAATTAATTTCCGAGAATTTGATAGAATAAAAATGCTGAAAATTTAAACAAAATATGGCACCTGCTGGTTGTGGATCTGGCATTGAATAGGGAGTGGCGAGGAACGGCGGGTGGCAAGGTGGTTGTGGGAAATTGGGAAGGGAGTGCGGTGGCGGCTGAAGAATTTGGTGGAGGAGGAGGAAGCTGGAGAAGCAGCAGGGTAGTGGCAGGAGAGGAGGGCTGCCATCGGAGTTTGACAATTTGGAGGATTCTAATTGGTTGACATGAGCAGGCTGAGAGAGATAGGAGAAGGAGGATGGAGGGGGATTGGATAAGTTGATGGCTGAGTTGGGGTTGGTTTTGCTGCAGACTTGTTGCTCTGTTGCTCTCTCTCTCTACTCTCTCTCTCGCTCATATGACAAAATAATTGGAGATTTATGGCGGCCGAGCACATGGGATTGCGTCATCATCGTCCTCAGTATGAGCTCTGGATAAGATATTTGCAACTCTTGGATTTTGAGTCTATGATTTTTCACTTGGGAGTTTTGATGGAAATATTTGTAAAGTACACGCATTTAATTACTTGTCTAATCAACAGTATATGTATTTAATTACTTGTTTAATCGACGTTTGTAATTAATAATAATAAGTGAGTTGTTTTAGGGGTGTATTCAATTGAGAATTTGAGAGATTTTGATGGATTTATAAATCCATGAATTTTTATGGAGTCTAATTGATTTGTAGAGATTCCATGTAAAATTTTGATTCAATTCTCTCAAAATCTCTTGGGGAGAGAAGAGATTTGTGGATGTTTAAAATACACTACAAAATCTCTCAAATTCCCTCAAATTCCTCAACTTTTTCAAATTCTTTAAAATCTAATTCTAATTGAATACACCTGGAATGTTATAAACTTCTTTAAAATCCTAAGTGAATACACCTGGATTTCTGAGGATTTTAATAAACTCTCTCAAAATCTTGATTGAATACACATTGAATTTCAGAGAATCACTTAAATTCCTGATTGAATACCCCTAGATTCATTAAAAGAATTAAAATCCCTCAAAATCCCAATTGAATACACCCCCCTTAGATTTGATTTTTGTTAAATATAAATTTGAACAACATTATTACTAATTTATTGTGTGGTTAAGTCTATCTCCTGTTAATGTAAATAATATTGTTTCTTAAAAAAAAAAAAAAAACATATCTCTTGAGTTTCTCACCTATCTAGTTTTGAGCACCCCTTGAGTTTTTACTAGGGTAGTGTTTCGTCTCCTCGAACCCAAGTTTGATTCTAGTGCTGCGTAAACACAATAATCTTTCCTTAATGGGAAGACTCTAATATTCTTGAATAGGGTTTGAGTATTAATTATTTGAGAGGTGATATAAGAACGATTGGAAAAGATGAATCAATTCAAAACTTAGTGTAAGGGTGAATGCTATCAACCGATTTAGCTACAAACTTATTGCCAAATAAGTCTTGAATCTAGGGACGCAGACGAATATTTTCGGGCATACCAATAACAACAGTATCTGATCGAAAAGAGTAACAACAAGTTTCGTTACTACTCTTTCCATCCATGATCCATTAACCACAGAAAAATAGCACAAAAAGTTGGTGCACACAAAGACATTTGCCAAAAGCATAAACTATCACTAAAATTCACCATTAAAATCCTCATAAATCCAAAACCTAACAACAAAAAAAAAACTTGCCTATGCAGTGCTTCAGTTACCTGTCACTGCTCTAGCAAAAATGAAATATTTACATCCTAAAAAACCCGAAATTAATCCCACAAAAGAAATTAAAAAGTACTAGAAATATTTTGCATATCAAAACTAAGCCGAAGGTGATGAAAAGTTGAACGGAATCCGGTGATGCGGAGTAAAATCATCAGACTCTAGCTGCTCCGGTAGCTGTATCAGAGAGCTGCACTTCTGCTGTAGGCTTTCCGGCGACGTCCTTACCGTCTTTCGGAGTAGACTTGTAGTACCATGCATAAAGAACGAGTTGAACCAAACCAGAAAGTGCACCGAGACTGTTGCTAATCTGCATTACATAATTAAAATGCACATTAAGTAGCATGTTTAAGGCTAATCCGAGAAGTGAAAACTTAATCGGTCACGGCGAAAGTACGTTAAAAGTTGTTTGTAATTAGTAATTACCAGGATGTAGATGTCAAACTTGATGAGAGCATAAGAGGTCCAGATCAAACCATTGAGGAAGTTGGTCAGTGAGAGGTAAAACGGCATGTACTCGACGCTCTTGGTCTTGATCACTTTCGCCTAGCGGAAAGAAAGCACGAAATCATGACAAACTTAACGTAATCCAACCGAAAAATTAGGGAATTAAGCACGGATTAATCGATAATTAGTAATTACTTACCATGATAGTAAGAGGGGAAGAGTACATAATGATGTTGAAAATATCACAGATGATACCAACCACCATAGACCTATTCTTGGTGCCGTGCACGCATAGCAGAGTGATCAAAACCACCGCGGCGAAGAAGATTACTTCACCTGCAAGCCATAAACCCACCTTCTTCTGCAAAATTTGATACAATCAACAGAACAATATTAACAAACAAACAGAATGTGATTAGGGGCGAAATTAAGAGTGTAACGTAGTTAGTTGATTAATTACGTACCCTTCCTTTGGCCGAAGCATAAACGACGAAGATAGAGAGGTAGATGAGCTCGAGAACAAGGCCAACGGCGTTAATGGTGACCACAAGAGTGCTGTCAGGGTGAACAAACGGCATGCCGTAGAAGATCCAGAACAAGCAGTTCAGTACTGTTGCCATGTAAGGGTCCGGCTTGAACTCCTCCGTGTCCTTCTTCTTAATGATTTTCCAAAATGTAGGACTGCGTATCCCCAAAATTAATAGATGTTTAATTAAATCAGAATTATGTAGAACAAACAAAATTTAAGCTTAATTTAATTTAATTAAAGTAAAGTAAAATTCATTAAATACGTGCACAAAATCTCATATTTCAGATACAAAAGTAAATGAGAAAATTTCATGTTTCAGATGAAATTAAACAAAACAAGCAAATATTTTATAGATTCAGAATGCATGCTTGTAAAATTAACAGTAATTAATCAAAGAGTAATGTTATTTATACCACATTTCTAGACCACCTTAGGTGGCATCTAATGTGGACAGCCAAATTATTTGAAAATTTTGAAAAACCGAAGGAAATGAAGGAGAAAGACTCCTCGTTTACCATAATCATCATTTAATTAACTAATTTTTCTTAATTATTAGTTTATTAAATAATGAATGTGGGGTGGTATGAAAATGTAGTAAAAAAACAAGGTATGAATAATATTACTCATATTTCATATATTCAGAAAGCATGCTTGTACTTTAATGCCTGTAATTAACGGTAATTAATCAAAGTAGAAACTAGCTGATTAACTAATTAAGCTGGTTCAGTAATAAATCGTACGGTCATCATCACGTCCCAAATCCAAAAGAAAACTCAGTGGTGATCTCTGCTCTTTAGACTTCAGTTCAGTACATAATTTCACCAGCTAATCACAAATTAAACTCATCTAATCACACATTATCGATTATTCACGCAACAAGAACAGCAAAATCATCATTGATCGAGATCATCACAAACGAGAGAGAGAGAGAGAAGAGAGATTACACAGGGGAGAGAAAAAGCCCGAAGGAGATGACATTCCCTGCACACGATCAAAAACCAAACAAACAAACACAAAAATCAGAACCCTAATTAATCGTCATTATCTCTCTGATTTACAAACTAATTACACTACGATCAGAAAATTAAGAAAAATCACAAATTAACAACAACAAAGATTCACAAAATCGAATCATCAGCAGCACAGCTATAGCTCGAAGAGAAAGAGCGTGACGACAGAAATCAAAGGCTACGACGCGCACGTACCGATAATGCCTACGACGTTTCTTGCTGCTTCAGCGCTCACCATCTTTGCAGAGCTAGAGAGAGAATCAGAAAATCTAGAGAGAGAGAGAGAGAGAGAGAGAGAGAGGGTGTGTGAGATTTTGAGAGAACGGACGGCTGATATTTATAGAGGCAGCAGCTGGCGAGTAATTCGAATCCTTGTACAATTGAGTTTCCATTTTATTTATTTTCTGGATTATTTTTATTTATATATTTCGCATTTATCTCGGATTTTACAGATTTCCTGGGGGAGGACGAACTTGCTCGAGTATCGGACTCTATCCGGATGATCAGGAACCGGGTTGCGATTCGATCTGGGCCGTCGATTTTGTTGTTTGGGGCGCAAGGCAATGGCGCGGCGAAGCGGCTCGGTGTGGTTTTTGGCGTGCATGAGTGTTGCATGGAATCCCAGCTCTCTACTGTTTCAGGTGGTTACGATGGTTACGGAAATTGGTCTTGGTTTCCCAGTTAATTACTTACTCTGCCATCGTTTTGGATTGGAGGCGCCATACACGTGTTGCCTATTTATCCGGTGGCTTTTATCTGTCAGCCAGAGGATTTCCTCCTGAGCATAGGGTGGGATCTTCCTGACCAGTCAATATGGGCCCTTGAAATTTGATCCAACGGTTACAATAATTATACCTTTTAGAGGACTTCCTGTTTGTAACTGTTTGATCAAATTTTAAAGGTCCAAATAGACTGGTCAGGAGAATCCCCACCCTATGCTCAAGAGGAGATCCGGTTCCTTGTCAGCCAATTAGTAACGTACATAATTTGTACATATTATGGTATAATGAGATTAGTAGTGTTAATTAAATTATGCATGGATGGCACTAATTTAGGTATGCCAACACATAATTATTGGGTTTGTAATCATCCATGTTGGATAGGATTTTCCATATCAGACTTTGTGCACAAGACGGAAAGCTTACATGCGAGTAAGACGTCATGGGGGCGGTATCATAATTCAATTACGATATGATGTGAGTAAATTGAAGTAAACGGTGACACTTGATTGGCTTAAGATACTACCACTTTAGCGTTCTAATTGTATATAAATTTTTCTAGGACACAAGAACTAGGTGTAAGATGGAATCATTGGTTGACTGAAATAGAGAATATAAATTTCATTGGAAGTTGAATTCTATTTCTTCTAGCTCAAGTTATTTTGAAGTTAGCCAAAAGGTTATATGAACTTTAATATGTATGTTTTTGGTCATGAGTAGTAGAATATTCGTGAGCTACATGTATATATTATTATCGCCAGGCAAAGGGTAAGTATTTTGAACTCAATGTTTAAAATATCGATATAGGTAAAAATATTGATATGCAAATTTACAGAAATATTGATGGATATCATTAATTTCAATATTAGTTACCTTTGTCGAAATTATGGAAATTTGCAATGAAGTGGGTTATCAACTCACTCAGATTTAATCGCAATTAAAGAAAATCTTCTCAAACAAAATTTCAAAAGTTTGAAATTTGAATTCCTGTAAAATTCTATAGTGAATCAGTAAATATAGTCGATACTCATCAATTTTCATATATTTTGCGTGTTATAGAGTGAAGTTTGCATTTTACTTCCTTTTCCATATCGATCCTTAATTTTTAGATATTTTGATGAAAATATTGACAATTTTTTGAATATTTTAAATACTGGTTATAGTTGATCATGTTTGTACCCTACAAGTGATACATTTACGTGATTTTTCCATCTGTTTTTGTGCAATAAGCAAACCTAAAGATGGTGATATATGGACGGAAAGTCAAATGCTATATCCATTTTGGGGATTATAGATTTAGACAATCGATTTGGACACTCCCAAAATCCAAAATATCATTTCGATTACGGTTTTCTGTTACATTCACTACAAGCAAAACGAACAATTAATCAATTTATATTAAGAGTATATAAAATAGGATGAGTAAAAGACTTCTGTGACTAATGAGTTGAGTAAAAGGCAAACCAATGGCTAATGATGTTTAAAATACAAAAATACAACAAATACACCTTTGGGATTGAACTTTGGAGAGATTCTTTAGTGTGCCCGGAGCACAGGCGGTATGCCACATGTTATTATACAATTGGAATGACACTTGAAATAAACAAATCTCCCTCTAATTATATAATGACGTGTGATGTACTGCCTGATGTTTCAGGCACACTTGAAAAAATTCTTGAACTTGAGTCACTTATCAATTAAAGTAACCAATCTTAGTAAGTAATTAAACTCAATAATCTGTCAAAAAAACTGTTAGATCAACAGTTGAAACGCTTCAACCATTACAGTTAGATTCATCAAATATTAGCGACTAATTGAAAAAATTTAAGCAGGCACAAATTGGGACATGATTATAATTTGGGTCACCATGTTCTTATAGTAAGAAACTTCGACGAGACTATCTGACTATAACAATATAGAATGAGATCAACACAGTCATGCAGGAGCGAAATACTGTGGGACAATTGGATCCTATTGCTGCTATAACTCGAAGAGAATAAAAATGTTGTTCCCTTCAGTGGCGGAGCCAGAATTGCGTCAATGTGGGGCGCTAATGTACTTAACCAATGTTTTAAATCGCGATAGTGTAACACAACGTGCTTTATCCCGTAAGCTTCAATGCCTTTATACAAATTGCCTACTCTGGGCAGATGCTGGCTCCGAGCCCGACAGTGCTCCCCTTTCAACATTCCCATAGTCTTGTGGCATTTGCATCGTGGGCGGGTCTATTGGACGGATACAAACTTCAGCCCATCAAAAGCAAGACTGCTCGTTAGATTTTGTGGGCCTTTGCAAGTCCATTAATTGTGGGCTAGGTTCAGCCCATTAAAGTAAGACTGCTCACAGATGCATGACCAGCTGAATTGCAGTAGTGTTGGTGGGTAAGAAACCATGATCATGAATCTATTACTATATTAAATCGTGTATGTAATAAGTGCTAGATGAGCCAAGCTCCACCATCCTTGCAATTAATTAATTAGTTTAATATATCCACAAGCGTGTTTGCACCTCTTATCACGTAAATAACCTGTGCGACACATAAGTTTACCCGGTTCTTAAAAAAAAAGAATATGTGATATCCTTGAGTTGTATATATTTTTGCTTCTATCTGATTATGTGATAAGTGAAACATAAACAAAAGTATACATATACATCCAATCACAAGACAAATTCTCTCAGCCAAAGCCACCGATGACAAAGACAAAGACATTTGACTTGATAGGTGAAATGGATGTGACATGTAGTTGCGTGTGGAGAGAGAGAGAGAGGAGCATTATACCTGTTCTACTTTATGTTGGTGACGGGTAATATTGATGGCCATTATCGATCATACACAAACAGAAACATATCTTAAAAGCATTGTTCCTTCTCAGGTGCCCTCCTCCTTTTTGAATTCGTAGCTTTCCACGATGGTTATATATATAGTTAGTTGTCTTTTTAACGATAAACATTTTAATATGTTTGTGACACGGAGTGGAACACAGATCGAAAGAATACTTTATGTATTTCATTTCTTAATCAGGAAGTAATACAGAAGGGTTTATATACACTTTGCTAAAATAAGCTTAGTGACTAATTACACTAGATTAACAACCAACATTGTGATTAACAACAAAACAGTTGTAACTATTTTACAGTTGTTACATAACAGAAAATAGCTAAGAGTGGGATGTCCATTTACCCTCCCTCAAGCTAAATGGAGGAGACTCGAGAGAAAGCTTGAACTGTAACAACTTGAATCTGGACTTGGAAAGTGCTTTGGTGTGAATATCTACAATTTGATGATGAGTACTGACATGTTGAACTTGAATCAGATTAGCTAAGACAAGTTCTCGTATATAATGGTAATCAATCTCCACGTGTTTCGTTCGAGCATGAAACACTGGATTTGATGCCAAAGAAATGGCAAAGACATTGTCACACCAAAGTTGAGGTACCTGTCAAAGTGGGAAGCTGAGATCTTTAATTTTTTTTACAGATCTATGTCTATTCTACAGTTGTGTGAGCAAGAGAGTGATATTCAGCCTCTGTAGACAATCGAGCAATGGTGTGTTGCTTCTTTGCACTCCAGCTAATCAAGTTAGGACCCATATACACACAATAACCACTGGTTGAGCGTTAGTCAAAGATGCAGCCAGCCCAATCAGCATCTGAAAAGGCTGTGAGATGTAAGGGACTTTTCTTGAACCACAGACCTTGAGTAATTGAACCTTTAAGAAAATGCAAGATTCTTTTGACTACTTGAAAGTGGGGCTCTTGCGGACAATGAAGGAATTGGCACACTTGGTTAACAGCAAACGAAATATCTGGTCTGGTCCAAGTAAGGTACTGTAAAGCACTTACATTGGATCTGTATTCTGTAGGATTATCTAGTAGAGGACTAGTATGATCCAACTTTGCTGTGCCAAGTGGAGTAGAACATGGTTTGCAACAATTCATGTTAGTTTTGACAAGCATATCAAGGGCATATTTTCCTTGAGATAAGAATAGACCTTTTGTGGTTCTTTGAACTTCGAGGCCAAGGAAAAAATGAAGAGGTCCCAAATCTTTGATAGGAAATTGACTACTGAGCTGATGAATAAATGCTTGATAGTAGGATGCATTTGGACCAGTCACGAGTATGTCATCAACATACATTAGGACTATAACCAGAGAGGACTTGAGTTAAACAAATAGAGAGCAATCAAATTTAGCGTTTTCAAATCCAAGAAAGGTTAAAGTATGAAAAAGTTTAGGGTAAAGTACAAAAAACTACCTCAACTATTAGTGTCACGACACTTTCATACCTCATTTTTTTAAATTGACAATGTCATACCTCATCTTTAGAATTTGGTCCAATGTTATACCTTTCGTTGCTTGGCCGTTTACTTTTCAGTTAAATGCTGACGTGGCTTAATTTCGGAGCCTACTTTTTATTAAATAAATAAAAAATATATTATTAAAAACAAAAAAAAAATTTAATATTTTTTAAATATTAAAACAAAAGTTAAAAAAACCCTCACTTTGTCCCTCCCCCCCCCCCCCCCAAATCTTCATCTTCTTGCTTAATCTTCAACAAAAAATAAAATAAAAACCCATCCCCTACCCAAAGAAGAAGAAGAAGAAGAAGAAGATCTTCTCCCCCATCTTCATCTTCTTGCTTAATCTTCAAAAACCCCCCACCCGAAGAAGAAGAAGAAGAAAAAAATGCAACCCAGAAAGAAGAAGAACGGGAAAAAGAAGAAGGAAAAAAAAAACCAAATGCAGTTCGTCGCACCCTCTCCCCTCCCCTAACAAACCCAACCCCCCTGCAACCCAAAAAGGGCAACAACAACAAAAAAAAAAAAAAAAAAACCCAACCAAACTCAGTTCCACCCCCCCCCCCCCCCGGTAAAAAACCCAACCCCCTTGCCAACCCCAAATCCACCACTCCTACCCCATCACGAATGTTTTCCGATTCCACCTCAATGGGATTTGGGTTTTTTCCTGGAGTTCTCTTTTTTTTTTTTTTTGGGGGTTGCATGTAGTGGGTGCGGTTTAGGGAAGACTGGAGGGGGGAAGAAAGGAAGGGGGTATGGAGGAAGGGAGATGACAAATTTGTTTTTTTTTTCTGGGTTGCAGAAAAGGCTCTGGAAGGGGGAGAAGAGAGAGAATGGGGGGGGGGAGGTTGGGGAAAGGGGACGTGAGGTTTTTTTAATATATTTTTTAATTATTTTAATATTTAAAAATTATTAAATATTTTTTAATAATATTTAAATTACTTTTTAATAGAAAGTGGGTCCTGGATCAAGCCACGTCAGCATTTAACTGAGAAATTGACGCCAAGCTAACGGAAGGTATAACATTGGCACAAATTCGTAAAATGAGGTATGACATTGTCAATTTTAAAAAATGAGGTATGAAAGTGTCGTGACACCAATAGTTGAGGTAGTTTTTTGTAATTTACCAAAAGTTTATCACACCATGCTTGAGGGGCCCGTTTTAAGACATAAAAAGACTTGGTAAGCTTGCAAACATAGAAGGATTTGAGGGAGTCAATAAAACTAGGAGGTTGCTGTATAAAGACTTTTTCCTTTAGATTGCCATGAAGAAAGGCATTACTGATGTCCAATTGATTAAGAAACTAGTTGTTTTGAACTGCAAGTATCAGCAAAATCCGGATGGTGACTGGTTTTGCAATAGGACTGAATGTCTCCTGAAAGTCAACTCATTTTTGCTGATGAAATCCTTTAGCCACAAGGTGAGCTTTGTACCGATCAATAGTACCATCAGGTTTTCTTTTGATTCTAAAAACCCATTTGCACCCTACAATGTTTTGATGAGGAGATGGAGGTACGAGAGTCCAAGTACTAGTATTTTGCAAGGCTTGAAATTCTTCAGACATTGCTTGTTTCCAATGATCATGTTTGGCAGCTTGTAAGTAAGTTGTAGGAACAAAACTGCTAGAATCAATTGGATGCTTGGTTGCAGCCAATATCTTAGGTTTAAAAACCTCAGCTTTTGACCTTGTTACCATGAGATGGGTATTAGTGGAGACAAGAGGCACATATGCAACAAGGACTTGGGAATCAACAGGTACTTGTGAGTTATTTGAGTTTGGAGAAGATGAGGGCTGTGAAAACTGATCTAGAATAGGCACAAATGCAGTACTGCTCGAGGATGAGAGAGTTGGCAGAGAAGAGTTTATGTGAGAAACAGGAAATGAAAGTGTGAAAGTTGAGAATGACCTTGATGGAGTGGCTGTGGATGCATATTCCAATGGTGTATTGCCCTGTGACTGGTGAAAATATTGAAAAGAGAAATTATCTTCATTGAAAGTGACATGTCTGGAGATGTATAAGCGGTGTGTTTGACCATTTAAGCACCTATAGCCCTTGTGCTGTAAACTGTAACTGAGAAAAACACAGAGAGTACTTTTACCATCAAGCTTTGAAGATACATATGGTTTGAGCCAGGGGTAACAACTACAACAAAATGTTTTAAGCTTTGAATAATTTGGAGCCTTGTGAAAGAGTAACTCCTAAGGAGATTTGTCCAAATGTGATAGAGGAATGCGATTAATAAGATACAAAGCTGTGGAGAAAACTTCAACCTATTATCTGTGAGGAACACTTAAAGCTACTAAAAGAGTTATGGTAGTTTCTGTAAGATGTATGTGTATACACTCAACACACCCATGTTGCTCAGGAATGTGAGGATAGCTATATTGATGAGAAATACCATGATGGACGAGAAAAGAATTGAATGCAAAACTTGTGAATTCACCACCAAAATTTGATCTGAAAGTTTTGATTTTATTGCCAACTAGATTTTCCCTTCAAAGGAAATAACCATGTGTATTTAGTAAACTCATCTACAAAGAGCACATAGTATTTATAGCCATTAACACAGGCACTGAAGCTGTGAGAAAATGGCAACTTGTGATTCTTGCCTATGGCACAATCTGGTAGAAACAATACTAGTACTAGAAGAAAAAGGCAACTTGTGATTCTTGCCTATGGCACAATCTATGCAAAAGAAATTTACAAACTTAGTACCACTGTGAGTAAGTGAAACTTTGTTTAAAAGCTTCCTAAACATTGCTATAGAAGGATGTCCAAGTCTCCTATGCCACGTCTGGAGTGTAGCTTTAGCATTGAAAAGAGCTGAGTGTGCAGAAGTGGAGGGAATGCCTTAGAAAGGATAAAAACCTTCTCTAACTGGTCCTTGAAAAAGCATCCTCCCTGTATAGCGATCCTTAATTGTATAACCCTCAGAATCAAGGGTTAAGGCACACTTATTATCTTTCACTTATTATCTTTTAAAAATTGATAGGCAGAGAAGATTGAACTTCATCATGGGAACATGCAGAACATTATTCAATCGAAATGTAGCTGATGGAGTTTTAAGCACAAATTGGCCAGAGTGATGAATAGACATACCTTGCCCATCACCAATATACACATTCTCTTCTCCAGAGTAGGGAATAGGAGAATGAATAGCAGAAATATCATTGGTGAAATGGGATGTGGCGCCAAAGTTAATAAGCCACGGAGAAGATGGAGCTTTGGAATCTGTATGCACACACATAGCAGCCAAATTGGCAGGAGGTATTTTACCAGCAAAAGCGTGATTCATCCATTCATAATAGTCAATGGCTTTATGCTCAAAAGAATGACAGATTTGGCAAGGATTTTTACCACCAGAATTATAACCAGAATAATTATTGTTGCAAGGAAATCCACCAGATTGAGAACGATTACCAGAGTTATGACGAAAAATTGCCAAAATCATTGCTAGAAGTATGAAAATTGCCACGATAATTGTTGAAGTTCTTAGAAGAGTTACCACGATAGTTGCACTGAGAAGATCCTTTGCCACGATTGTTCTGAAATCTGGGAGGAGCATTAAACTGCACATCATAAGCTTAGGGAAAAGAAGAGTACAGTGGTGTAGGAAGGAGAGGGCCCTGAGATTGAGTAGCAAATGCCTGAAAAGATTCTTAAGCATAAGAAACAGTGCCTTTCTTTTTGTGATGCATGAATAATTCCTTGTTGATCAACAGACCATGAAATTCATCCAGAGTAGTGTATGAAATTCGCAGCATAATAGAATCAATGAATGATCCATATTCATCAGATAAGCCATTGAGAGTGACAACAATTAGATCATGATTAGAAACTGGTGAACTAGCCGCCATTAAGGCATCATAAATACCTTTGATGGCTACAGATACTCAGAAATCGAGAGATCACCTTTGCTGATAGAGTGTAAACGAGATCTGAGTTGATGAAAATGAGCTACAAATACTCCTCCAAATCGATTCTCAAGATTAAGCCAGAGATCACGAGATGAAGTCACTCAAACAGCAAATGGAATGATTTCTTCAGAGAGAGTGAAGTTTAGACAAATCAGGATATTTTGATCATTCTCATACCAAGCTTCATAGGCAGGATTAGGTACTTTAGTAGGGTAACCGATTGAATCAAGAAGATAAGGCGGTGGACATAACTCGAAGCCATCAATAATGCCGGTGAGCTTGTAGCACCTGAAAATCAGAGCAAAGAGGGCTTTCCAGACGAGGTAATTGTCACGCTTCAGCTTCGTAGACACCATACAACTGATATTCTGGATCGTGATCGATGAGATCAACGAATTTGAGAAATTAGGGTTTATCGCAGAGGAATTAGGAGCGACAAACTCAGTTGGTGCAGAATTCGGAGGAACAATTTCAGGATGGAAAGGCGAAAAAGTTGACGACATCATTGCTGAGAATCAAGAGGGAGATCTGGAAGATTGAGATAGATCTTTAAGATCGAGAGGAAGATCGGGAAGATTGAATCGCACAAAAAGGCGATGAGGGGATCGAAAGACAGTTAAGCAGAGAGGCCAGTGATACTAAGATAGAAAGAATACTTTATGTATTTCATTTCTTAATCAGGAAGTAATACATAAGGGTTTATATACACTTTGCTAAAATAAGCTTAGTGACTAATTACACCAGATTAACAACCATCATTGTGATTAACAACAAAACAGTTGTAACTATTTTACAGATGTTACATAACAGAAAGTATCTAAGAGTGAGGTGTCCCTTTAAACACTACATGTCAAAACTTTCCTCTAATTGAATAATAATGTGTGGTATATTGCCCCGTGTTCCAAACACACTGAAAACCTCTCCATTTTAATAGATGATGCACAGTTATGTATCAAACTCATAATATATGTGAGTTATTAAACACACACACACACACACACACACACACACACACACACACACACACACATATATATATATATATATATATATATCCAACTTGATCTTCATTCTTCATATTATGAGTTATTAAACACACACACACACACACACACACACACACACACACACACACACATATATATATATATATATATATATATATATATATATCCAACTTGATCTTCATTCTTCATGACCAAACAAAGTTCAAGAGCAAGATTATGATGAATATATGATATGAAATAGGGAGACTTTGGATGCGCTTTATAGTTATGAATATTCTTTTAACTAAAACCTTGTTGATTTTTAATTTTTGATCAAAGTCCTTGAAACTAGTGTGATAATTTATTTCTATGCATGTTACTATATTTTTAAAATAAAAATTTGAAATTTATAGATGTTTATATTAATGAGATTTTAAATAAAAAACCATAATTTGTGGGATTAAAAATATTAAAATATAAATATACTATTTTGTGTGTGTGTATAAACATGGGTACCTTCATCAAAATTACCCAAAAAATTATTGTACCAAAACATGGGTACATTCTTCAAAATCACAAAAAAAAGAAGAAGAAGATATTAGGCTTAATAATATTAGTAAATTTCTTCAATTAAACTTGACATGGATACATTCTTATATCAAAGAAAAAAAATGTACCCATAAAGTTTAAAAATGGATTAGAAGAAAATTTAATAGATTTTACATATATAAAAGGGTACATTTTAATATAACAAATTGGTATATATAAGAATGAGTACATTTTAAGATTAAAAATTTGAAAAAATTACATGATGAATGGGTACATATAAGATAAAAAAGTTGAAAACAATTTTTTTTTTAAAAGCTAATGGGTACAAATTTATTCTAATTTTTTTATTTTAGAAATAATTGAAAATTAGTTAGGAGTTTAATAAAGGTGTGAGTATTAAAATTCTAAATCAATTGTTAATTTATATTTAAAAAAATTATGTAACTGACATGTAAATTCATTATTATATTAATGTTAGAGACTTGGATCAAAATCTGAAAACTAATAAAGTTTCAGTCAATGAACATTAGTAACTAGAGACCGTATACTAATTTTTCCTATGAAATATATAGAAGAGAGAATTAACTTCTCATTCCCAATGTCAGTATCTTTTCCTATCTCACGCAAAAAAAAGTAATTACACCGCAACATAAAAATATTCTTCCCTAAAATAGAGGTGGAGAATATGTGCCCCTAATTTTAAAAAGAGACAAACACGTTATGTACACAATGCGCTCGTCGGCGGAAGCTAAGTCCAATTGAAAAGGACAAAAAGTGATCGATGATGGGCTGTATCCCTGATTCCATTACTGACTAAGAAACCCAAAACTGCCGGTATAGATTGAAGAGAATAATAGATTGACAAAATTGTACTTCTTTATTTGTTTATTTATTATATTTTCATGCTGATGAAGATGACGAAATTGTATGCTAAAATGTGAGGAGTTTACTACATATATATTTGATTTTTTTTTCTTTCCTTTTTTTAATTATTAAGCACGCGAGAGTTTACTACATATATACCCACATTAGAAATAACCTTTTTGTGATAAAAATATTATTTTTTTGTGACCGAAAAGTTACAGGTTCAAGTCATGAAAACAATTCATTTGCAAAGTAATAATAAGATTGTACGATAGACATTCCCCTCTCCCCTCCCACCCAATGTCATCGCAAAACAGAAAACCTTGTTAACTTGAGATATCCTTATATTCCCACATTAATGATCAAAGCCAACGGTACACAACTGGCCAACACATGGAAAGTGGACATTCATCTAATCTAAATTTATCAAAATTTAAAAATAAAAATAAATTGTTGGATGTGAATTAAATCCCTATGATGCTTATATTGCTTATTTTCTAAGACAAATTTAAGATGCATACACATGTGCACCTCCATCATTTTCTCATGATACATCACATGCTTTGATCTATATAGCTTAAGTCAATGCTGTATAAAATCACCAAATATATATACATATATATATATATATATGGTTTTCTTCTTAGCTAGGCCACCAATGAGGGGTTGACATAAAGGAAATGGTGAATTGTGTTAGCTGGATTCGACTATGAGATGGAGACTCTGGGCAAAAGGAATAGAGGAAGACTTAGGAAGAATTTGACGAGACTATAAGAAAATATATTGAATACTTGGAACTAACATAACACTTAGCACAAAATCATGTGCAATGACATTTTATGATTCATATAACAGACCCTACTCAGTAGGATAAAACTTGATTGTTGTTGTTGAATAGAGTCTTCCTCTTTAACCCCCGACATGCTAATTAGTTCAAACATTATCCCTTTTTTCATAGTCTAATTTAGAATAGTGATATCGTTTATAAGAAAAATTATAACAAAGCATTGACTATTTGTGATAAGGTCTTCATGTGCAAAGGTTGATACGAATTCTTATTTGGGACAAAAAACAGAAAACTAGCAAAGTATGCAACATCCTATTGAAAATATGTCATAACACCTTTCAAATTAGTGGACTGAAATTATTTACTTAAAAAGAAGAAGAAAATAATATAAAAGTTTTCTCAAAGTTTCTTAGGGTCTGTTTGGTAGTCTATTAAAAAAAATTCATCATTGTGCAAAACACTTCTTAAAAATATGTCTTAAGAATAGTTTTATTTAAAATTCAAAAACTTGCTTGGTATGAAATTCACAATTGTTTTTAAAGGAAAAAAAAACTCATCATATAGTGTGAACTTCTAAATTCAATGAGAGAAAAATGAGAGGGTAGAGAGGAAAATGAGAGAGAGAAGGAAAGAAAGGGAAGAGAAAGAAATAGGAGAGTGGATCGGATGAGAGAGAGAGAGAGAGAGAGAGAGAGAGAGAGAGAGAGAGAGAGAGAGAGAGAGAGAGAAATATGAGCGGATCGAATGAGAGAAAAATATGAGAGGAGCGAAGAAGAGAGAAAATTGGAGAAGCGAGAGAAATGATAGAGATAAAAAATAAGAGATTAGGTGTGAGAGAAAAGGGAAGAGAGAGAGTGATCTTTAAAGTTAAAAACTCTAAAAACACATTTTTGGTGTTTTTTAAAAAATAGACTAATTCTTAAGTTAGTTTTAAGTCCAGTTTTTAAAAAGAGTCATATCAAATAAGTTTTTAACACTTAAAACTTGAAAACTGTTTTTAAATTTAAAAAATTAAATTCAAATAGAATAATAAACAAGCTTTTATATTTTGTTGCTTTGTCTAGCTTAAGCTAGCTCGATCTATTTTTCCTTTATCTTCCACTACAAAAAGAAAAGCTTTGATTCTCTCGGGGGCCCATGACTACGTGGTTCTCCTCCTCTAAGTGCAGTTGCTACAACGATATATCATATGCAATTAATTAATTAATTATGCATTGCTACATTGTACTATTTGTTTACACAAATTTTAAGACATGTTTTCGTGGACCTCCTATGTAATATATTTAACGATTTGAATCGTCTATATTTTAGAATATCATTCGTAAATTATTTTTGTAAAATTTAGATAAATTCACAATCATTAAAGCTTTCATTTATTGTAAAGAAAATTGACGAATACATTTCTACAAAGAAACCTAAACCCTTAAGTCAATGGTCATACAGTTTCAGATTTTGATAATTTTTGGTAAAAATAATTTTTGAGTTAAGACCTAAAAGATAAACAGTTTGAATTGTTAAAATACTTATGAAGTGAGTCTCAAAAAAATATATAAACAAGTGATACCACGAATCCGTCCCGTTAATTAATTATGTTTGATGCAAACCACATGACAAATACATTCCATCCCTCGATTCCATTGATTAATTAAGTTTATTCTTTCTCACATTTAATTAAAAGTATTGAACTATAAATTATTAAATATTGAAGTTGAATTCGTGTACTAGAGGTGTAACACTGTGGCAGTATTCATTGAACTATTGAAAACATCATATTCAACTGCATTATAATATTAAGTGCGTGGCACAATATTGCTATAAGCACTAAAATATGACCTTGTGCGTCGTTCAAATAGGGGAATAGAAGACAAGTCTTCCGAGAAAAAATTGAGTAGGAGTAGGTTTGGTAAACGGATTGTCGTATTCGTGTTATTTTTGTATCATATTTATTATTTTAACGAATCGTATCATGTCAAACTTATTATCTAACATGTTCTTAACAGGTTACCTGATAACAATCTGGTTCGTTAACGGGTCATGTCGTTCTTTATCGGGTTAACGATTCATGCAAGAATGTATCATGTCTAATGTCTAAATATGTCAAACTATACTTTATTGAGTTCTTAACAAGTGACCTGGTAGCAACCCAACTCGTTAATAAGTTGACTCTAAACCTGTTATCATGTCGTTTTACGTCGAATTAACATGTCGTGTAAGAAATCTCCCCAAACTTAGGTAGGGGTGTCGATTAAGTCATCATTTATAATTAAAAAAAATTACAAAAATCTGTGATTCTATGTATGTTAGTTTTATTTAACACCATGATAATTTTTCAATATAAAAGTTGCCTAATCAGTCAGTCCTCCTACCAAAATTTATTTCTTTTAAGTCTCGAGAATTTCAAGTTGCGTCAAATATTGGAAATGAAATGAAAGGAAATGAATAGTAACCCCACCATTTGAATTTAATTTAATCGAGGCCACTCCTTTTTGTTTCTTCTGTTTTGGATTTGTTCAGGGAATTGGTTATATAGGCTTACAGCTGCTTAGCAAAAGGAGTATTTAAACAAGTACTTTACTATGGTTTAGGCAAGAACAACAAGAAGCAAACTTAAAAATCAAATCAAATACTAGGTTTTAATCTGTGTTGTGATCCTCGTTGTATCATGTGAACATACTTTGTCGATCGTTTGTTAATGTCTTCTTTGTCAATGAAATCTGTAACCTGCAGGGTTTATAGGCAGAGTATGTAATATAGTATTTATTTTTGCCGATTCGTTCTCAATTTGTTATTTTCAGGTCAGAAATTACAAAGAATTAAAAGAAAATGAGTGCAAGAATTACTTTCCCCTACCAAATAAAAATGAAATGTTGAGAAACTATCAACGGGTAACTTAGTAGTTAGAGATGAATTTCAGATCCGAATTTCACATGGTGCGTCTTGGGTTCAATTTTTGGCATTGCAAAATTACACGATGTTGCGAAATGGAAGGCTGAAAGGCCTCTGTGAAATGGATGATCGCGGCAAAACAATCACTTGGTTCTCTTACAAAGAAATGATGTTGAGATTCTCCATTAGCAATTGAGCTTTAGAAGATAAAAAACATTGATGGAGAGAGAGAGAGAGAGAGAGAGAGACGCGGATGGAGCTGGCCGGCTCAAAAATGGTTCTTAAAAAAAAGGAGAGAATCAGAACCGTTTATCGGAACGCAAAATTGGAGGTGATGGGGATCAGACAATCCCCCGACCACCAAGCATGGGACCCATATAATGCTTGATATTGGCTGGCACTCGCACCACCATAAGCCTCAAAAACCCGCATTACCCAACGGCCCATCCCACATGAACAGCTGTGCGGTGGGCCCGTCTCTTGATGCATAACGACAAAATATTTAAAATTTTCAAATTTTGGTTTTGGTCAAGAAAATTATAAATTTTTTTTAAAGAAAACTAATGAAAAAGATTTCAAAATTTTTCTTTTAACGAAAAGTCACTTTTAAAGATATAGTGAATTGTGACAGTTAAAAGTAAAAAAAGGGTTTTCGTTAAAAATAAACAGTACCGGAAGTGTTTTATTAAACTTCTTTTTTTTTAATGTTATTATTCTGCTCAAAATATTCAAAAAGAAATAAAGCTTTTGTAATTTGTTAGATGCGACGAAGCTGAAATAGACACTTTGTCATGTAAAAATTAAATTAAACAAAAAGTTATATAATTTATTTATTTTTTAATTAAAAGCTGTTATTAGTACTTTAAAAAAAAGTCTTTCAAAGCTTTTTTAAGTGAAATGTGTTTGAAAATAAAAAATTAATTTTAGGCAACTTTTTTTTGTCATTTTTAATTAATGGAAACAAGAGTCGAAGTTACTATTTTTTTAATTTTATTTTTCCAAAGAATATTATAATTTAGTTTAAATTACATAAAATAAGATTTTATTAGATGCAAAAGAAAAATTATATCACTCCAATTAACTTACGGTGCGTTTTGTAAGTACATTTAAAATGATTGAATTTTTTTTTGTGAAAATGATTTTGAAACCATTCTTTAATAAAAATTCAAGTCGATTCTAAAAAAATACTTTAAGTACTTCTTGCAAAAAGCATATATTTAATGATTATCCTAAAAACCAATTAAAGTGCTTTTGAAACCCAAAATTAATTTCATAAAAAAAAAGCTTTCAGTTATTTTAAAAGCATTATTTTTGTTAAAAAAATTATTTTCAAACAAGTTCTTACACTCGGATTTGTGTCAAAAAGTTAATACATTAAATATATTTAGTAACATAAAGAAAATGGAATTGTGGCAAATGGTAAATTATGAAAAATACTCAAATATCCAATGAGAAAATGACATGGAAGGCAATTTCAAAGGGCATTTTCGACATTGCACACGCATGCGAGGGATATAAAACGCGCTAGGGTCACCTCTCCGGCGAACTCTTGATTAAGCTCCGGCAATTTTTCCCTCTCAATTTCCATGGAGGTTTTGGAGCGTTAAACTCAAACTTCTTGTTTGATAGTACTCTCTACAATTGAACCCGTCTTACATAAAGCTTCAATATTACTCTCTCTCTCCGCCATAACGGTAGTTCAGGCAACCGGGAAAAAATCGGTGGTGGTGTGATGGGATTTTGTATATGTCCCTTGGAGGTTCCGGCGAGGTTACTTTGGAGCACCAGTTTTTTCCGCCACAAGATTATGATTTACTAATTAGTTCCACACCCCCTTAAAACAAAATACATATTAATATTCACTCTATAAGCAAGAATCAACGGCGGAGATCTCACGCGCCACCCCTTCCCGCGCGAGCGCTCGGAGTTCGCCAGAGGAAGATCAAGAGATCAGTTGTTTAGCTGGAAAATATGATGGAGCAGGGCCGTCTTTTCTTTGACCCTTCGCCGTCGGCGTTTTGCCAGCAAGGTGGCGGCGGCAACATGTTGTTCCTCGGGAATCCTGATGAAGTTTTTCGAGGTGATTACTTGGTTAAATTTTGACTTTGTTAATTACATATGGTAGCTGATTATATTGATTGATTAGTACTAATGTTTATGGATGTTGATCGCTCATGATGAAGGGCCAAGATCCGTGATGGGTTTGATGGATCAGGAGAGCTCGAGGAGGCGACCTTTTTTCAGCTCCTCCTCGTCGCAGGACGAACTGTTTGACGAGGAGTACTACGACGAGCAGCTGCCGGAGAAGAAGCGCCGCCTCACTTCTGACCAGGTTTGTACATGTCACTCGTCTTTCTACAAACACTAGAAACTCACAAGTAACTGTAAAAAGTCCGGTGAAAGTAGTACACAAGAACGATTTGTCGTGACTGACACCCGTTGTGTCACCAGAACAACAGCTAGGGTTATCTGTGGCTATCAGTGTGTTTTTCACTAGTATAGTCTAATCTACATGAACTTGATTTGAACTCGGGTATAGACGGCCGAATCAGATAAACTAGGATAACGTTATCCGCACATTCATTTTTACTTTTTACATTCCTCTCAATTTTTGGTTGTCGGATCGAGATCCTTGAGCTAACTCACATCTATCTCTCTTTCATATCTTTAAGTTGCCTTAGAATCAATGCTAAATAAGCTAAAAGCGTTTGATTATCATTTTGTTTCTTTACTTTTTTGAAATTTAAAACTAAAATCTTATATGGTAACTACTTTTAATTTTTTAGTTTTCAAAAAAACCAAAACAGAAAACTACTTTTTTGTTTTTGATTTTTTGATAAAATAGTTATCAAACAGGATTTTTTTTAAATTTTTTTTTTTAAAAAGTGAAAAGTAAAAACCAAAAACCAAAAACTAAAAATTAAAAATTAAAAATGAAATAGTTATCAAACAAACCCTAAATACATTTTTTTTCCTCAAACAAACCCTAAATATTTGGTATATGCTCATTTTGGCTCAAATATGCAAAATATTATTCGCTTTTGAATGGACGGTAACCATAACACAGAGACACAGACACACACACACACACACACACACACACACATATATATATATATATATATATATATATTTGTATATATTCGGATGCTGCCATATTCATCTTATCAGCATCGATTCATCAGATGGTATCTGATCTATCTCAACTTTGTTCTATTCTGTTTGACTTTGTTATAGTAACATGCAATCAAATCATCAGATATGAATATGATCATAGTAATAAAACCAATCTGATGGCTGTAAATTGATCATGTCACTGTTACGAGATCACAGAGTGCTGATTCTTTTTAATCAAAATGATTAGGTGCAAATGCTGGAGAAGAGCTTTGAGAAAGAGAACAAGCTGGAGCCGGAGCGGAAGACGCAGCTGGCCAAGAAGTTAGGCATGCAGCCGAGACAGGTGGCCGTCTGGTTCCAGAACCGCCGCGCTCGGTGGAAGACCAAGCAGCTCGAGCAGGACTACGACCTTCTCAAATCTTCTTATGACACCCTTTCGTCTAATTACGACTCCATCCTCAAGGAGAATCAGAAGCTCAAATCCCAGGTAATCGTAGTTCTGAGTTCATTCCCAAAATATTCAATATTCTTAAAATAATTTCAAAGTCAATATTATTAGTACCTCAGAATATTTATTGTGCAATTTAATCGCTATCTTATAAGATTGATAATAATATATTATTTTTAATTTTATTATGCCAATAATTATGTGTTGTATTTTTTTAGTAGAAATTTTTTTTACTGCATCGAGAACATAACCCAATACATTAAGTGTTAATAATAAAAGTGGTTGAATATTTAAAAATAAAAATTTTCAACCACTTTTATTACAATGTATATCAGACAATGTTTCTAGCTGACTGAAAAGGAGAACACGAAACAAAAACAAATGAAATTTGCTGTGGTCCATACATATCAGATTCGAAAATAATATATACCTTTCCATCCAATATAGCATCTGTTTCAAACCCCACTGTGAATATAAAAAGGCCACTTTCGGAGTCACAGATCGAATATACTATGGTATTTGTTTCCCAAGTTATATATATAAAGATGCATGACATAAAATGGTGAGTGGACATTTCATCATCATTCGTTATTAAGTATTTTTGTGAGACAGGCTTTCATGAAGCAATTTTATTGTTACGATAATTTCTCAGACTACAAATACAAATACAAATTATGTATACGTGACTTTATATTAATAAATGTAAACGTCATAATAGCAGTGAACTCATTCTACTAGATCATTTTCTATATACTTTCTCTTTAAACAATATTCGTTAAGTAGCTTCCAAATCGATGTGTGAATGTTTCTTAGAAGCGCCAGAGAATCGTTTATATGATTTAATTACAATAAAATTATTTGGAATTGATTAAATATATTAAATAAATACAGGTTGTTTCTATAAACGAGAAGCTTGGAGGTAAAGAGGAGGCTAATAGCACAAAAGCAGCAGCATTTGCAGCGGATGACCACGATGACGAGAAGCGTGGCCCTCTTCTTCCAGCCGGTGATCAGATGACGGAGGTTGTTCCAATAACTAGTCTCCAGCATAGCTGCACCATCAAGGCGGAGGACCGCCTGAGCTCAGGGAGCGGAGGAAGTGCCGTGGTGGACGAGGCCGAAGGTCCTCAGCCTGTGGACAGCGGTGACTCCTACAATTTCCCAAACAACGTCCATAACGACTACCCTCATGATCATGATACCCATCATCATCATCAATATGTGGCGCCACATGATCATGTAGAACATCATCACAGCGGAGTCCACTCAGAAGAAGATGATGGTACTTATGACGGCCAGGGTTACTTCTCCGATGTCTTTGCAGCCGCAGCGGCGGAGCAGCAAGCAGCACAGGAGGAGGGTGTTTCTTTGGGGTGGTGGGTGTGGTCCTAGTCGCCCTAAATTGAAGTGTACTACCTATTTGCTTAAGATGGTTGCATGTATGGTGTTGCTGTGTGGGTCGATAAACATATTATAGCTACGCTTAATTACACTATTACCCCCTGAAACTGTTCGTTCATAAATAAAGTGTTTTCCTCGTCGACAGTGGCGGATCTAGAATTTCAAGGTTGAGGTGTCCCAAGATAAAAGTTCAAAAAAAAAAAATTAGTTTGATTCCATATCATTATTTTTTATTGAATTTGGTTCATTGAATAATCAAAATTAATCAACCACATCAAGTGGTCAGTGGTAAGGATGCGGATTTCGACTCTCAAAATATAAAAAAAAAAAAGAAAAAAAAAGGGAGGTCATGACTCTACAGAGATGAAATTTGTTAATGTAACATATTACAATTGGGAGTTGAGACTAGGGTCTAGGATTAAGAAACTTAAATGAATTTGGGAGAAATAAAATGGGGTATGATATCCACACACCCTTTTTTACTTCTCTCACACCTTTTTGAATTTCGGCCGTCGGATCGTATGGGGTATGATATCCACACACCCTTTTTTACTTCTCTCACACCTTTTTGAATTTCGGCCGTCGGATCGGATGAATTGAAGAAGATCTAACAGACAAAAATTAACAGGGGTGTGTGAGAAGTAAAAATGGGTGTGTGGATAGCACACCCCAAATAAAATTAGTCAAGTAGAGGTGGTGGAACGGCAAATGGTGTTGGGGGTAACTCGAGTTTAAAGTTAGGAGATTGCGATGATTTGGAGTTGAGAGTTCTTAAATATAATTTGGAGATACTAGAAAGGATCGGAGTTCTCAGGTATAAAAAACAGAGATATTTTAGTTTTTAAATCTTTTATAATTACCTGGCTAAAAAACGCTATCATATCGGCTAGGTCTTTTAAAACAAAAATTACAAACCTCTTCTTCTTCGTTATAAGCACTGCTGCATGCACATCCATGGAGGCAACAAACCTCTCCACTGCACCTGCCCAAATTGTTGGAGGGTCTCGGGACCTCCTGGGTCCCTATATGGATCCGCCCATGCTCATCGACGTTATATTTGTGGGCAAATATGTCAAAATACGTCTCCTTTGGTCCTACAACGCTCATGTCATTCTCTAGTGACGGATCTACTGCCGGTAGCTCGGCGGCGAAAGAGAAGGGTTGGTTTCCGATTATGGCTACTAAATCGGAACAATCCCGAGTTCTTCAATGGGATAAACCACAAACTTAGAACACATTTGAGACCATCGTGAAGCAAAGCGTGTCCATCTCAGGGACCATTTTCTAAAAGGCGACCAACCTCCAAAACGTATCAGCTAGTCTCAATCAATCGAAAAGAAGTGTCCGGTCGGTTGAATAAAAGGTCCAACCGACCGGTGTAAAGTACAATGATGATCAAAGAAATTCACAAACCTAGCTTTCTTGGTCCTATGTACCTTACCTAAGTCATAGACAACGTTGCCAATGATCTAACCAGAAGCTGAGCAATTCTAAGTAACCATATAATTCTTCCCACGAAAAATTGCACGTCATGATAATCGACAAACAATGCACTTCTATTACCTGTTCTCGGCTGCAACGGGAAGACTGGCAGCAGAGTGCAGCGTCCGCAGGCTACCTGAATAGAAAATTGGTTGGCCGGCAAAGTACAGAGAACCAATAACCTAAGTATATCACATGCGAAAAGAGTGCCAATAGCAACACCCCTGAGTCCTCACCAAGTAAAACAGTGAGACCCAGAGATTCATCAGCCACAAATACCTCCAGAACTGCCATTTTCTGTGTGTGTGTTTGTGAGAGAGAGAGAGAGAGAGAGAGAGAGAGAGACGTATAAAGAATGAAAATATTGACTAAAAACCTGCCTAGCTCAACAGCTCAACATTTGCCAATTTTTTTTCTTTTCTGTCTTTTTACTCTAGCTTCCCACTTCCCACTATATCTATATATTGGTCTCGCTCTTTTCGCCAGTTGATTCCTTTTCTCCCTTTCCAAGCAACAATTCTGAAAGCTGCAGCAGAAAACATTGCAAAATTGGATTCATCTGCACATATCAAATTTGTCTGGGTACTCGAATCCTCTAAGAAGATAATGTACAAACACTGCTTTCATACCCCGCATCCAAGTCAGCATGTAAGCTTTACCTTTTATGTACAGATCAACGCTTCAGCAGCAGCAGCGGCAGTGACCACCTTCAATTTGCCAAACTAGTTGTCTGGTTTGTTCTGGTCCAATGCCACCCAAAATGTGGTGCAACAATCTTTTTCACTAGCAACCACTGCTGCTTCACGTCCACCGAGAACAACTCGGTCCGGATTAATCTCCACAAACTCAGAATCACACTTCCAAAGATCAACCCTCTGTCTCCTTCCTTTTCTTGTTAGATTTCCTAGTTAACCTTGTGTTTTCTGCTGAATCCAAAACCGGAAGCAGCTTCAGGTCCAGTCCGCTGCTGGGCTCCAACTTGTCGGTGAGATCTGAACTAGGATACATCTTCTCATACAGGATAGCTGCATCAAGGGAGTATATACGCAGAGCAAGTGCAGACATAGTCGAAATTTTGGCAGCAGCTGAAAATGATGACCAATACCACCACTCATTCCTTAGATACTCAGTCTTTATCATGTCCTCCAGCACAATCATCGCCTGAACCATCTGAAAAAACCAAGCATGTATTTGCATCATGCCAAGAAATTGATAAAGAATCGTATGTATTAAATAAATAAAGTATACAAACAAAAGTTGCTGTAAAAAAAATAAACATCACATTATGCTACATAACGCTTGATGTATGTTACAACCATTCTATCAGAGGGCCTAAGAATACTCCACCACATAACTGAATTAGTAACAGAACTAGCAACGTCAAATAAGCAGAGCTAGTTACTTAGCTAATAGATGGTTAATGCAAGATGCCCAACGTATTCAATAGCATGAGAAAGATTATGTAAGTACCGTTCAAATAAAGAATGAAGGGAATAAATACTAACTTCATAAATTGTCACTGCTGATTTAACAAATGCGCGCCAGGCCCACCTCCTTTCCGATTGTGCCTTTGATGGTCTTAGAGCTTCTTCAGCGAGTGCAGCATCGATATCAAGTAGATTGAACTTGAGTCTCCTATAAATTTGACAAACTTTGCCAACCAGGGGCCTCAAAGAAGACTGAGGGACCACACAGAAACGACCAGCCCCCACAACAGAAGAATGGCTATTTGACTGTCTTTTCTCCCCTCGTTCCAGACATCCCAAAGTTAGTTTGTTAGCATTTAGCAACATCATTCCATCACCTGTCCAGGATCGATTGTTACCGCATGCAATGTCAACATTAGTCCTTCCTTGTGAAACTAGCTGTTCAGCAGCCTCCAGTCCATTACGGGGTACACCGACATCTTTCTGAGATATTATCGCTAGCGTAGAATCACTCAGATAAGGAGAAGGTGGGACAAAAGATGGAACTCCTTGTGAACCTATAAGACCTATTTCCTCTATCAAATCCTTGTTTGAATCATTGGTCACAAACTTGGAACAGATCTCTTCAAAGTCATATGGGCAACCTAACATTCCGTTTTGAAACTTAATCAACTTCGCACTAAGCTCAGAACATACACTTTTGGAAGTTTCAACACTGTTCAGTTCACCTCTGCGCTTTTCCCGATTCATCTCACACTTCATACTACCCTTAACTTTAGAAGGATCACTTATTTCCTTTCCCTTCTCACAAACTGCTGAAGCTGGAATGCACTTACTATTGTCATGCCCCTCAAGTTCAGCATCCGTGAAGAAGGTTCTGTGGCAAGAGAGGCAATGGTGTCTACTGGGCCAAATGGGTTCCAAACATTCACACCGGTACCCTTTCTCATCATTGGTTACTCTAGCTCTCTTTCCCCACTTTTTGGAGATGTCGGTGGCTTCCATCTCGAAGCATGGACCATACATCTTCTCCAGCAAAGTGGCTGCCCTAGTACCAAGACAATCAGTAATTTCAGTTTTATCAGTATTTCTAGTCACTGAAATAGCAGTTTGGAGTTCATCCTGTCCTTGGTTTCTAATTTTCTGGAACTTTTGGAACCTCGACCTTTTCCAGTGCAGAATCGAGTCCCTCAGCTCTCTTTCCTTGGGGTGCTTGTTCTTTAACCAACCTATAAGTTCTTCAATTTCTGCATCAGTTTGATAAGAAACCCAAGGAGCACTAAATGAAATGCTGTTTGGTTCAAATAAATATGGACAGCCAACTTTGGACCCCTCTAACGGCAAGCTATCCCTACCAGTTGAACCACAACTCTGCGTAACATAAGTCCTCCAGACAGGGTCTCTGCAATCTTTCATATTTACACCATGCTTCAATGACACACTTCGATCTACAATAATACGAGAATGTCCGCCCGGTAGAGCTGAAGCCCAGTATAAACCACCCAGGGAATCAATTCCTAGGAACTCTCTCCGAACCGACACCTTTAGAAGTTCAAATTCTGTACTGGCAATCAAATCCTCCAAAAGGGTTAAATCATTTTTGACAGAGTTCAACTCAAGGTGGTAGGATTGTGATTCATTCACAGAAGCAGGTGACATCTGCTCTCCCACATGATTACTCCTCACATCTGAAGGGATACTAAGTCCTTTCTGATCTAAAGGCAGAGAATCATCCATTTCCACATCGTCTTGTGGATGACCAACACAACCGATTTCTTTACTAGACCCATTGATTTCATGTGGCAAACAATTTGATGAAGGTAACTCAATTTGTCTGGAGGATATTTCGCTTTTATCGGAAGCCATATTTGAAGAAAACTTCCCAGGTACAGAGATGTCATCGGAAGCAGCGTGGTAATCTTTTTCCCTAACTTCAGTGTCTACAGTATGTTGGCTATTATATTCTGCATTACTGACAGATGGGTATTTAACAATCCCTGGAGCACCCTCTGGTGCCAAATCATCAGAGACTGCATTGAAGGAGTTAGACCTGCCACTCAAAGCCTGTGGTTGACGAAGACATCTTTCATTGGTTTCAACTGAAGCCGAAAGCCCTTCCTTTATACCGTCACTAGCATCAACTTTTGCAGCTCTTGAAACCAAAATTTCTTGTCTGGACCTGAGGACCTTCCATTCTACAGATAAAGAACGCAATTTCTGCTGCAACTCAGTCGATGTCTCGGAACAATACTCAAGGTGTTGACGAATAACTGCTGAATTAAGCAACTCATCACATAAGAACTTCAGCAGGAATGTTCTCTGCAAGCGCAGTCAAAGGGAAAACTATTAAGTTTATAAACAATGATTAAAGTGACAATAATTCACCATCATAAAAGCACAAAATTCAGTGGTCCACTTGTTAACTATACAATAAGCAATAAAAATAACATAAAAACACCAAATTCAATAGCGCAGCCACTATTTCAACAACCAGAAAAAGTCAGCCTATACAAATGCGAAGAGAGGCAAGGAAATGGAGGACTGCATTGTCTGAAATAAAGCTTTACTTGAAGCACAAATAGGGTTATTTTGAATGGACTATGCCAAATCCACAAAAATTTGGCTGGACCAATAAGACAATGCAATCACTTGTGGTCAGCCATGTGACTAGAAAAATCATGCATAAAGGCATCAATATGCAAACCTCATCCACATTGATATCCCAATACTCGCTTTCTTCCATTTTCGCTGCTAAATGTGCAAGTGTCTCCAAGAAAACTCGGGCAGCTTCTCCCTGGTAATTTTTACGTCGTCTTCTAATGACCTGATGATGTTTTGATGCATCTTGAATGATCTGTTTAGAAACAACACAAGAAGGGCAATACCAGTTTCCTTCCGGGATCCTTGCAAGAGGAGGATTCAAACAGTAAGTATGATACTCAGCATCACAAGTATCACACAACAGTACACTGTCGTCATCTTTATCAATGCCACATACTTTGCACACTCCCTCATCCCAAGGGGCTTTGGGAATCCCATTTGTGAAAGCAAGTAAATCTTCAATTTCCTTTTTCCTTTCAGAACTTAGGCCTTCCAACTTTGAATACTCTGCAAGCTTATGAATAAGAGGGACAACCTGCATTGCAAGAACAACTGAATCTGGTAAGGTACTTAATTAAATGCTTGTAATTAGAGTAGTGAATAGCCAGCGCATGCATGTGCCTATGTGTGTGCCAAGGTGTGGGTTAAGGATAAGGGGTAGAAAGGTACATACCTCCTCTTCGTATAATGTTTCAAAATTTTGGGCTAACTTCTCAGTCAACTCAACCAAATCAGGCTGATCCCCATAAGCAATACGTAGATTACTCCATAACTGCAAAGTGCAAGTAACAATTATAACTAATGGACTTCACCAGATTAAAAACGGGATCCGCCACAATCATGAAAAGCCAGATATTCACTTTTAATAACATGACCATCTAAATTAAGTAAACAGAAGTTTACAGATTTAAAGTTTCAGTAATGTCTGTATGAGGGTCACTGGAGATGCTGAAGTGTGCAGTAAAAATTTTCAATAAATCCAATTGTCATAGAAAACAGACCTCCCTGACATCCTCAAGAAAGGCTTCGTGTGATCCCCCATAGGATCCAGCTGCCAATCTCAAATCAATAGTCCTGAAGTCCAAAGGTCGAGACACCATGGCTGGTGACCCTAGAAGACCCTCATCATCATTATCACTTGAATTCATTAGCTTTCTTCCGAGCAAATTGCAGAAAACCTTCGTATCATCTACAGTAGCAGCACGACGAAATACAATACGGCATTGTTTCATGATAACATCATAAATAGAGACATTAATCTTCCGTCTTCTTCCCTTCTCAGCCTTTTGTGGCAATGCGTTACCCGATACATCTGCCAGCAGTGACAGAACAGCTTTCTGTGCTCAACCAACAAGAAAGAAAGTCTAATTTAGAATCATCCTTACTATAACCTGTTCAACAAAAAAAATAACTTGGACATATACAGTCTTACAGTACCATACCATAATCCTTAGTTCAGATGACGAAGGAGCTAAATATTCAAACATTCCTTTATTGGAACCCAGGAAAAATATGCTTAAGATGGCATAAATGAAGCAAGAGGCAAGTTAAGGAACATTCACAATTTCATCTAGCGTACCCCAAGCAAATATGTTTTGAGAATTTTTTTTTACAGCAGACATTCAAAATAAATTGCATTTTAGAATTTTATTTTTATTTTTTTATAAGCAGTATACTGCGTCCTAGAACTATACATAAATTACTGCCTCAGAATACTGTAGTTGACAGGAGTATTATAAAACAGCAAACATGTCCACAGCATGTATTCCCAGTAAAAGTCAGCTGATGCACACATTACATTCACAATGAATCTTCGTAATCTATCAAGTACTGAACCAGGAAAAACTAAGTAATAATCATGTTAATGAGAAACCACCTTTGTAGGTCCTGATGCATTGCCCTTGTAAACTTCTTTACTGATTGAATGTTCCAGTATTTTCCTTGCCCATTCAGGTGGATCCTTTTCCAGAGCCTCATAAACACATTTTCTGATTCTTGTTCCGACATTTGTCGGTAGCTTTCTAACAGGTTCCAGCACCTGCGCCCATAGTGGCTGGTTACCATCATTCCCCAAATTCTTCTGGACAGCCCCTGGTCCATCAGATACCTCCTCTTCTATAGTAAGTACATCATTCCCTCTGTTAAGTGAAGCAAAAACTTGCTTTGTGGCCTCTGCAAGCAACTGAAAAGTAAAGAAACAGATTAACATGCGTTCTTGTCACCTGTCATTGTACCAGACCTACACTTGGGGCACAAAAAAACAAGGAAAAGGAAAAGATATATAATGCTACCAGCAACTTGATGGGTGAAATGAATCAAACTTCCTTGGTATAACCGACAAGAGACATAAAACTAACATACTAACAAGTAATACTGTTTCTAAACAATAGAGCACAGTACTGTCTAACAATTTGCAATATGCCACAGGTTTCCCAATTTAACTATTCAATTAACTAAGCCTTACGTGCAACCTAACATGTTCAAATGTTATCAGTCATATGCCACAACTGTCAGAGTGAACAACTATAGCCTTAAAGGAAGACCAGATACATTCAAAAGATAATCTAGATAGTATGTTGGTTCTTAAGAGGACACCTTGTTCAATCCCATGTTGTGGTCAAATACTAAAAAAATTCTGCCTGATGTTAGAGGAAGTATGGAGTTATTGTCGTTTTTGGGGTGATTGGATAAAAAGGAACATAATAACTTTCTCGGGAAGCTAGGGTAGGGCATGACTTCTTTACAGGATGAGTGAAATTTTGAGCTTCTTTGTGGACTGCAGTAGCTACTGATGTTATAGAAATTTCCTTTTTCTTCTTCATTCTGAATGGGGAGCAGCAGTTGACTAAGTTAAAGAGGTATGTATTTCAGGAGATGAGAGTAGGTGAACTCTGTGTAACTGAGATGATATAACAAAGCTTTGTTTAGATGGGGGTTCATTTCAACAATACACAAGTAAACAGCACTAAATGATGGAATACTAAAACACCATGAAGGGATAAGAGCTGATCTTACAAGTGCATCTGCTTCCATCCCAGCTACTCCAGTTAAAGACCCACAGAGCACCCCGCCATCACCTTGTAAGCAGCGAAACACTTTACTGCTTTCACGAGCAGTAATCTCAGGTGAGTCAAGGTTACCATCCATGGCTAATACAGCCAAGATATATCTCCGTGCTAACTCCGGCCAAGTCAGTTCGTTAATTGGGAGTATATTAAGCTTCGTTCTTTTCACAGGAACTGAAATATCAACATCTTTCTTCCTTCCCCGTTTTGACTTCAGATCTCCAGAATCAAAATTCGGATCCACCAGGGCAGCAACCTTAGACTGCAACTCACCTATGACCACTCTTAGCAGTGATCCATGAGCCTTCGTCAAAGCTATGCCAGAACATCTGCTATAAGTAACGGATGCAAGTTTGTCTTGAGCTGCCTCCTTCATTGCTTCAGTTTCCATATGTATGAATGCATGTGGATTATTCCTAGAAATTGTCGAGCCAGACTCCATGGTAGAAGATAATTGAGCACTTGAATAATCAATTCCATTTGCATTTAAGGCTTGAGTGCCCTGGATTTCCCTATCGAACTTCTCTGAAAAATCTGACGTGCCGAACCACGGGTTAACAAGTTCCTCCTCAAGTTCTTCCAACGAAAAAGCCTCCTTTAGACCCAAAATTTCATCGAACCGTGATAATAATTCCCAAACCTGAGTAGATAAAGAAAAAGGGCCAATAAGCTTCATGCCTGTCAATCATGTGGTAACACAAACTCAAAAGTAACACGATATGATAAAAAGGAAAAACTACAAGAAACATCCCATACCTGATAAACATCACCAACAAGGGCTGGAGGAATCCTCAAGCACAATGGCTTCCCAAGAGGAGGTGGATGACCACTCTTGAGGTGATCCTGAGCCAACTTCACTTTTTTGGACCTCCTAAACAAACCATCTAACACTTCTTCTTTACCATGTAATCCAGCTCCCATTTTAACCACTAGAAGCCCATTTCCAACAGTTAGCTGCGTAGAATTAGAACTTCTATCGTTAAGAAATTGATATTGAGAACAGGATTGGGCACCAGGAAGCTGCTCCAAAAGTTCTTGCACAAAGTCCACATCTAATCCAAATCTATCCTGGTCTAGCCAATTCGCTAGTACGTCATAAAAAGAGCCAGGCTCATCATCGGTCCGAAATTCAGAAGAGATGCTGACAGAACCTGGCGTACTACAAAACTTGTCCAATGGAGATTGATTCACTTTGCCACTGTCATTTGTCATAACTTCATTTGTGAAGCCCTGAGCATTTTCAACATGCTTACAGAAAAACTTAAGAATGCCCTTCTGTTTAAATATTTCAGAACAAGCATTAACAACTTTTTTGGAAATCATTCCCCAAGCTGCAGATGAAGAATGGTCTTCTACTGAAATCTCACCAATGTCATCCATCGTACTCAAATCAGCAGATGAAAGAGTTCCAGATTTTTCATAAACGGACTTATCTTCAAACTGTGGTTCAGCTGATGTCTGGACATCACTGACTTCAACTGAGCAACTCCTCAGGCAAGACAAAATATCATTTTCCATAGGTGGAGAAGGATCTGACAGAATCATCTGGATACTTCCATCATTATCACAAGTCAAGTCATGACTTTCTTGAGTAATTTGACTGTAATTGCCAAGTTGTGGCCTACAGAGGATAGTTGAACCCTTGGGTGGCAAGGCCGAACATGAACATCTTCTGACCTTAAAAACAGGTCCAGAATCACCGCCATTCAAAACTTCACACACAAATAAAGAACCAGTAACCTTATCATGCCAACATGACCTATAACCTACAGGATAAATCTTATTAGAATCATGATAAGAAGGCCTTGTATCAACTTCTCCCAAAGAAAGAACAAAGAAATCTTCAAACTGCACCGGAAATCCCTCCTGGAGAATTAAATATACACAAATCAGACAAGTAAAACAAGCTGAAATAACATCCATGTTATGTTGCTTACGCAGAATCATTAGAGAACATATAAACTTACATTACTTTGCCGAGACCCACAACCATGTTTTTCTGTCCCAGCTTCTGTAAGTTTTACATTATTTCCAAAACCACAGGCAGAAACTTCCATGCTTGGACCATTGGAAGAGAGCTCCTTGCAATAGCCTCTGAGCAAACTTTCCTTATTTTCAGCTAATCCGTTGGCATGTAAGAGTCTTGCCTTTCTTTTTCTAGATAGATAAGTCTTCTCAGTATTAGAAAGAGACCCCGCCCGTCTTATTTCAGATCCAATGGAGTTGTAGTTAGGCGTCAAGCCAAGAAAATATGCAACTTCAGATACTGAACCAAATGTCTTCCCATTTGGTGCACAGTATACTAAATAGGGTTCACCACTGGCTGTTGACTGTTTAAATTCTACATGCCAACCATCCTCCAGTACACCATGCCTTTCAGAAACATAATCTCTAAGAGCCTGTAAAACTATCTCATCTGGACTCCGAGATGGCATTCTAATAGCTGTATTATTGTTATTACTCTGCTTTCCAAGCGAAAACCTCGAGATTAATTCCTCAAAGCTTCCACCCATAGACTGTGTATGGTGCAATATATCTTCCAAGCCCACTTTATCCACATGTGTCATTATCCCAGCAGCTTTTTCCAACCCATATCCGTTTCCAGAGTACAAAATGTTTGAATATGTCACTGGGGCACCAAATGGATTGCCACCAAAAGAATTACCACCGGGAGTGTGCTTTCTATAATCAAAATAAGTTTAAGCAGTAACTACATATGGACAACGTGCATTTAATTTATCAAAATATTAACCAGCCAGTAATGGATAAAAGAGGCATTAATGAATAAAAGAGGCAATAATGACAAGTTAAGAAAATGTAAGAAAACAGTCCATAATATAAGATAACTCCGCAATTTAGTTTTAGAAAATCAAATCATAAAAAACCCATACCAGCTACAAAAATGTTAGAATCGCTTATGGATCATGCAAGCAGTAAGGCACTAGTTTAAGATAATTAAGCTCCCCAGTTTTGTTGCTTTATGGGTAGCAGCTTAAAGCCGGAGAAAAAAACAACAAAAGGCGTACATTTAACAGAAGTAATCAAACTATTAACTACTGCGAAATAGGCAAGCATGCTCCATAATATGGGATAACTCTACCATTTTAGTTTTAGAAATAAAGCAGTGGCAAAACCCAATCACAGCATAAATGTTAGAAGCACTTAAGGAAAATGCAAGCAATAAGGCACTAGTTATGCTCTATCAGTTTTAATTTGATTTATAAGTGGCAGCTTTAAGCTGGAACACGACAACATAAGGAATAATACCAAGTTGTTCTGCAGGGGCTACCTAGGTGTAAAGACAAACTTCCGACGGTTCATATACCCGTAGTACTCACTACTCATTTCAAATATATATATATATATACACACACAAACATGAAAAATCATTTTGGAAAAGTTTGAAGCTACTTCAATTTCTTAGTAGGGATACCACATGTCCAAAAAGAAGTTAAAAACTTCCCTCTTTGAGTTTTTGTACAGGGTTTATACGAGACATTTGGGCTTTTCCAGCCCATGATGAGTTGTCCTAAGTCTATTAGGAATTATAATCTTAGACGGTTAAGTTGATTTTCCAATTGGAATGGATTTCCCAATTGGAGTTGTTTTCCCAATTTAATTTGCTTAACCAATTTAATTTGTTTTCCTAATTGGAGTTGGTTTCTCGATTGAAGAAGGATTCATAACTAGATTCCAATTTGGATTAGTACTTCTTATTGAAGACCTTTATTTTTTTTTGAAAAGAAACGAGATCAGTATATTAATGAGAGAAAGAAAGTACAAAGGTGGAAGAGAAATCCACCTAAAGAAAACTAAAAGAACAGAGGGAGACCAAAACCTAATCACTTAACAGCTGCTAACAAATCCCTAATTACAGAAGAAGGACTGTAGTCTCTAAACTCGACTGAGACTGAGGCCCACAAAGCTGCCCACTGCCTAACTCTATCCCAAAGCTCCTCTACCCCCACTCCATTGTAAACCTCAAAAACTCTTTTATTGCGCTCTAACCATATGTTCCAGAATAGAGCCATCAACAGAGAACCCCACAAGGTTTTGGCTTTCCTCCCTTTTCCTAGGGCATCGAACTTAGTGCTAAGGAGCTCAAAACAACTCATTGGGGTGACCCAACTAGCTCCAACTTCCTTGAGCAACTTCCACCAGATTTGAATGCTGTACGGGCAATGGAGGAACACGTGGTTGGCGCTTTCCTCCCCGGACTTACACAAAACGCACCATTGAGGGGAGAGGCAAACAAAAGGCAATCGTCTCTGGACTTGATCGCACGTAATAACCTTCCCGAGCGCCACTAACCACACATGAAGTTTGACTTTAGGGGGCACTTTTGATTTCCAGATCTGAGAGAAAGGAGTAAAGTATTGCACATCTCCGTTATTACAAAGGAGAGAGTTGTAGGATTTGCAGGTGAAACGACCGGACCCTTCTAAAATCCATCTTCTCCTATCTTCTCTATGATGGCTCAGGCGCACGGGTTCTAGTTTCTGTAGTAATCCAGCCACTTCATCGATCTCCGCCTCTCTGAGATTTCTCCTAAAATCAAAATTCCAGCTGACTGTCTGAAGAGAAAAAACCGCCATCGTAGAGATACTTTGGTTTTTTGACCTGGATAACACGAATAATCTAGGGAATTGCTGCTCTATATAAAGGGGCTATTGCACTAGTTTTGAATTGGAGCAAAACAATAAATTGTATAACACTCTTATTTCTTGTTCTTTCAGGTTTTTCGTCAAGTCTTAATCTTAGGCTTGTCAAGATTATCTGTTGTACTCATTATAGATATAGTGAAAGATTGGTGTTGCTGCCTCGTGGAGGCAGGCACATATGGCCGAACCACGTTAATTCCTAGTTTGTTTATCTTGGTTATTTGTTTTCACTTTACAAGTTTGTTCTGTTTTTCCCAGTCTTAAATGTGATATTCACAACAGACATTAGCATGCTGTTTATGTTCCCATTCAACAATCCAATATAAAGCAGTCAGAAACAAGAAGCTCATTACAGGTCTGTCCTATTTTAAGAATCTAGATTTTTCTTAAATTTCCTGATTAACACGAAACATGTAATAAGATAAAATGAGTCGATTTGGAAGTGGGGTCTTCATGCCAAAACTGGATTTTCTGAAGCGCAACAGAGCTAGTAGCATAGTATTTTGTCTGACACGTGCACAGAGAGAGCAAAAAAGGCACACAAATGTCACGCCTCTCGATCTCATACAAGCAAAATCGGAGAGGCTAATTTCTATGGAGATTACCTAGGTCTAATTCAAAGCCATAGGGCAAATGGGCAATCCACGTGGCATGGCGCAGAGTGAATATTGGGGGATGTAGAGCATAATTCCTTTTTGGGTATCCCAAAGGTGGTTAATTGGAGTGATAATCTAAGTTAAAGCCGGATGCTTTGAAAAATATAAACAAATATTCGAATGGGGAGTAGCCTTTCGGGTGCAAACACGGGCACACGAACGCAAAGCAGAACATTCCAAATCAGTCACTAAATAATGGCATGATCACGGCCTTAGATGCTAGCATGCATGCATTGATAGCAATTAAGTGCTGCAACAAGAACTAGCCTATTACTATTAGCATGTAATTTATAAGGGGAAATGCAGTAAACCACACAAAAACACAGCATGGCATTCTTGGTAAGTCCAAAAACCCCCAGCTATCATTCCCTTTTAAAACTAGTTTGCATATACGAGCTCGAAAAATCGAAAGCAGAACTAGAAAAAGCAAAATTAAGTTGAGTAGGTGAATATCTTAGCAAATGCATGAAACCCCCTACCTCAATTCCCGCATTTCCGGGATTTCGTCGACGTCGCTCGGCGGCGAGGCGTTGATATCGAGAATGTGCTTGGCCTTAACCCCAAGCGGCCACCGCTTGCTCCTAACCCCACCGCTCACACAGTCCCCACAGACCCACTCCACCAAATTCACCGCCTGGCGGCCGCGCATTCCCGCGCATGTGAGGTGAAACCCGCGCTCGCAGCCGTCGCAGACCACCACGTGCCCGCGAACCTCGGGCTTGCCGCAGGCGGCGCATGCGGATCCTTGAGCTGAGCCGGGAACTCCGGCCAGGTCCCCGGGCGGCGGCGAAGGGTGGTCGTGGTAAGACCGCACGACGTCGAAGGAATCGGGTAGGGTTTCGGAAGGGGAAGGGATCTCATTGAGATCGATGCCCAGTACGGAGCGAGTTGGCTCGGCGTTGGCGGCGGCGGCGGCTGCCGCTGCTCTGAGTTCGTCGGCAGCTGAATCGGTGAGTTCCATTTATCCGAGTCGGGGTTCGGAGCTCGAGTTCGGTGCTCGTACCATTTGATCGGACGGCTGAGATTTGACACGAACAGAAAAGCGAGGTTTTGGTTTTTGGGTTCGAGGGAACACACAGAGGAAAAAGAACACAGGAAATGGAGACCGAAAGCGGACCGTATCGACCTGACTCTCTCTCTCTCACTTAACTTTTTTTTTTTTTTTCTTTCTCTCTCTTAACTTTTTTTTTTATTTTTATTTTTTGCTTTAATTTTTTGTGCTGTGATGTGATGTGAGGTGAGGTGAGGGTAAAGTGGGGGCGGACTCACCAGAGATTTATATGTGTACTAGGCTGCCGTAGAAACGACAGTTGTACACGTGGACCAATAGGAGAGGCGCGGACTGGGCTTCACCTTCCCCGATAGTACGATTCTCTCCCAGCTCTCGTGAATCTCGTGACTTCTGGGCGTTTTGTACTGTATACGGTTAGAACACATGTATAATACTCTATTTACATGTCCTTTTTATGGATTAAGTTGTATCTCTCTCTCGAGAAATTTTTCGGTGTTCCTATCAACCCACATTACCATAGACACTTAGTGTACTCATCCAATCAGGGGATGCCGCGTTTTCCATTAAAGAATCTTTCTGATTTATTTTTTAAGAAAATCAATTAAACAAACACTTTAATGGGAAACGTGGCATCTCCTGATTTGATGGGTACACCAAGTGTGATGGTAATGTGGGGTGACGGGAACACCGAAAAATTTCTCCTCCTCTCTCGTATGAATTTTCGTATTGTTCATCGTAGTTAGCCTTCTGGCATGGTATGCATGGTGATTACGAATTTACGTGATCAGTTATTTTGAGAAGCGTGTTGTATTTGTGATAAGTGTGACTGTGTGAGGTATTTGACATGCGTATCTATTTCTCGTAAATGATGCAATCTAGCATTCGAGATATGTGGATATAGCTTCGTTCAGTGTTACGACAGATGTTAGGCGTGCTTATCTCAAACGAAATAGGCTTATGTGTCTCATACGAAAGATGAATCAATGAAAGAGGATGCTCTAGACAGTAGACAACTTCATTCAATTCACTAACGACAAGGTAACCCTAATGTGGTTACTCGTAATGGCAATGTAGTCATTCGTATAACAAATGTAAGGCGTCAGACAAAGTAGGCATGTAAACATATCATGAAAGATGTACTCAAGCGCCCGAGACATTAAATGGCTCAATCAAGTGTATTTGCGATAAAAAACTGACAAATTAGTTACTCGTATAATGCGACAAACACGAGGTGCCAAAATGCCTATCTCTCACGAAAGATGTATGTGAGCATTCGAGATGGTGGATGTATCTTTATTTAGTGCGTTCACGACAACTTTAATGTTCAATGCAGTTACTCTTGTAGCTTGACAAATGTGAGGTGTCAGAGGGACTAAGTGTCTATATCTTTTGTAAAAGATACATGTAGATTGCAAAAATAAACAACTCCATTAAGTGCGTTTACGACAAAGAAACGTCAATGTAGCTACTCGTATAATTTGACAAATGTAAAGTGTCAGACAAAACAGACGTTACTTATCTTCAAGAAAGACATACGTTTACACCGGAGACGGTAGGCATCTCCATTCTGTACATTCATGGCAAAGAAATGACAATGACATAATTGTCATTCCACAAACTTCCTTTTAGTTGGATAATATGGATCTCTCGTAGTTTTGTAAGCAATTATAAATGGTAGTTGTCTAAAATAGGAAGGGCAAAAAAGGTGACCTCTGTAGTATAAGAGGAAGAGATGCATTATGTGCTATGTGTGGATTGTGAATTCAAATGGTACGAACTTGGCTGTTTAGTGTCTTTATGTGTGAAATAGTCAGATAAAATAATATGGGCTCGCCAATTTAATGCAGATCGCATCCGCTTACTTATTCTCTTCAAAATGTTGGTATAATTAGTAGGGTAGGAAACACGCTTACTCGCTATCTCCGTCCCTCTCTAGCAAATTTGGGAGTCGTCTGCAAATGTCCTTTGTGTGGTCGGCGTTCAGCCATCGTCGCTCCTCTCTCGTCTTCTCTTAAAAATTTAGAATAATGACAATTTGAAATCCTCTTAATCGGTACATACCAAACATAGTATAAAATTCGGTCTTTAGTTCGAAATTCACCAAATATCAAGTCAATACTATATGATCCACAAACTAGTTTAATTGACTCAAATAATTAATATAGTCCGACTTACCAATCGAGGCAGGTTGTAGTTTGGATTGTTTGTCATAAGGCTTTGTCTGCATTAATAAATAATAATCAGTTACCATTACTATGCTAATTACTGGATTAGGGGTGAATTATCTTTAAAGACGCATATAGAAAAAAGCCCAAGTTCTCGACGACCATATTTCATTTCCATTCAGAGCCCATTTGGTTAAAAAAAAGGTTTCCAAATGAAGGGACTTAAATGACATTAAAAGTTTTCTTATTACAATATTATTTTATGTTTTTACGGATTCTTCTAATTTATGAGGGAAGATATTCGAACATATGTGCTCTTCTCTGAATTCAAGTTCAAATATTTTTTCGCCTACTTTAGATATATCATTTGTATAAAAAAACATGTTTTTATTCCAAATTTCTTAACAAATAAAGTATTTATGGAAAATTCAAAGGGCTACTTTAGACTGTTTTTAAATGACTGAAAGAGTTTTTTGTGAAAATTTGGAACCAATCTTCAATAAAAATGCAAGTGAATCCTGAAAAAGCACTTATAAGAAGCACATAAGTGCTTTTTGAATCCAAAAATATTTAATGTAAAAATATTTTTTATTATTTTAAAAGCATTTCTGAACGAAACCTAACAATTTCTTTGAAATTCCTTGGTCCAAACGGAGCCTTATATGAATTTTAGCTTTGGCACTTCCCCGAGTACGAGCTCGATGTTGGTGGTTACCAATACCATGAGTCAAATTTTTAAGCAACTTATTAACTTTGTTTATGTCAAACCCACCAACTCATTTGGATGTGATTGATTGCTACAAGACTTAATATATGCCTAAATCAAAATTTAAATTAAATTAGGTAGTCAATTTACCAAGTACTTTCTATTTCCCACTATAAACAGAAACCACTATCTATTTATATTTTATAGTTAAAAATATCGATATACAAATTTATGAAAATATCAATAGATATATCGATATCGATTGCCTTTAACGGGAATTATAGAAATTTACAATGGGGTGAGTATACCAACTCATTCAGATTTAGTTGAAAATAGTGAAAAATTTCTCAAAAAATAAAAATAAAAAATAAACTGTTTGAAATCTGCAATTGGTCGGCAATAATTTTGTAATGAACCAATAAATATCATTGATATTCATTTATTTTCTTATATTTCGCCGATATAAAGTGAAGTATGGAAACCTCCCATTTCCATTCAATTCTTAATTCTTCAGATATTTCAACGAAAATATCGACAATTTACGGAATATTTTAAACACTAATTGTAACCCAATCGAAATTTCAGACAAAAGGAAACTACTTAGGGGGTAAGCCCTAAGTAATAGAGACGTGGGGCGTAGCTAAAAATGTATGAATGCCAAGAAGAAACAAAAAGCAATAGAGAACCCATTCCCATAGCCAGAAAAATAAATATGACGGAATAGTTGCGGGTGCACCGACAGTTTGGCGCGCATGTGTCGCCGTTGGAAGCAAAACTAGGGGCCATGCCCTCAATAATATGGTCTACCCGCCATGCCCTCAATAATATGGTCTACTCAGGAACGATGCGATATTTTAAATTACTCGGTATATGAAAAAATAGACGTTTAAAAAAGATTTAATTTTATCGGTACTGACTAATGTTGAATATAGTTCAATCAAACTAAAATTTTGGAAATGAACGGGTCGAACTGAAGAGTTTGGTTCTATCTTGCAACAAAAAACTTAAAATGAAAATGGAAACACACATATTATCTTAAATTAATTGATCTAGCCTAAATACGCATTTCTCACTAATTTAATAATTGTGGTCACATGAATAAAATAGAGCATTAAACCCAGCATTTACAACCACCACGAGATGGTATTACGACGAATTCCAAATCCGTGTTCTACACGTTACGTTTTGAATTTAATTCTTGACGCTGATAAAACACAAACTGGTAGGCAATGAAAAATTGAAATGCATACATGATATTCTCGCTTTCTAAAAGAGTGGACTGACGTGACAAAACCAATCCACCATTTGCGTTCCTTTTAGAATTTGTGCGCCAAAATATCATTTTTCTGTTGGAACGTCGGTTCAAAATCAAGGTTCCCAAACAAGGAAAGGACCGCAAGCTAAATGTGTTCCGTATAAAAAGGAAGGCAATAAATGCGATTGCGAGGCAATGGCGTTTTCGAAATTAGATCCCAAATCAATGGGCCAAACCCCACGCCAAACTCCGCAACAAACAAAATTAATGTGATTTGGGAGGCGGTCACATGCAGGGCCCCGATTCTGCCGGCCCAGGTCAGGTTTTACCCACTTAACCACAAAACGGCGTCGTCCCCAGTCTCGTCCGCCTGCCTCACCGCAAAAATTCCTCGCCGGTTACCCAAAAAAAAAAAAAAGAAAAGGTCCATTATTTAATGTCCGCCCATTTTCTCTGAGAGTGGACTCACTCTAAAGCTCTCATTGACGCTTGCTGGTTCTGATCGCTCGCATTCCCCTCACTCCTCCTCGCACTCCGCTCTCCGGTACTCTCTCTCTCTCTCTCTTTCTCTCTCTAGGAATGTATGCGCATTCGCCGATTCGAAATCGCACGCACATTTCATACAATCGATGCTTGCTCTACAGTTTTCGTTTCGAAGCTCCGATTGAATCGGTGTAAGTGTATGTATACGTGTATATATACACTGTAGAGTTGGATGATAATTTGTGAATTTTAGGGGGAAATCGTAGGATCCGCGTTCAGGCTTATTGATTTACTATTGCTGTTACTGTTTTTGATTTTGTGGAGTGATTGGAGCCCTAGATCTTCTGCTTGGTTCAGTTTTGATTTGTCGGAATAATGTTTGCTTATTCATTTTCTTCATGATTTTTTTCGCGTATTATTGTCATTATTTAGTTGTTTTTTCACTGATTTTTCATTTTTCTAGATCTTTCGAGCAACTGGAATTGAATTGATATCTGGATTCTGTGATTTTGCTAGGCGATTGTTAACTGCGTACAGAATTGTGGATGTTTGTTTCGGTGTATTTGAGTTTTCTTGTTTGCAGTCGAAATTTGATCGAATTCAACGTTTATTATCTTTTGTTTTCCGATTTAATTATTATCGTTATGAAGTAGGATTTTCATAATCCATTGGAGAATTGGAGGAAGTGTGGTGTCGTATTCGGATCTTTCAAGCAACTGGAATTGAATTTCTAAGTTGATTTTTATGCTATTGCTATGTGATTGTTAACTGCATTTAGACTTATCGATGTTGGAAATTCGTTGGTTTCAGAATTGGAAGGCCAGTAGCAATGTCGGAGAACGCTCTTAGAGATCTCAATACCATACCTGGATCTGAGAGGAAGAATGAAAGCTCTAGCAAAGGGGGCATAACTAAGCCTGTCGCTGTGAATGCTAATGAAAATCATGAAGAATGCTTGAAGAAAACCACAGCTTCGGCGGGTTCACTTTCTATAAATGGCGAAGAAGTTGCAAATTCCGCACCCGAGGTTGGAATTGCTGAAGTAGAATACATTGAGTCTGAGAATCTGAATGATCTAGATGATGTTGATACGAGCCTCAAGGTATTTGTTGTGTTTTTATGTAAACCTAGGCATTTTTTACCTTTCACCATTTTTCTGCGTGCGAGGTAACTATATGATGCTTGTGGTGTTTCAGACACTATTAACTGGACTAGAGTCTAAAGACTGGGTTCTGGTTTGTGAAGCGCTCAATAATGTTCGTCGGTTTTCTATATTTCATAAGGAAGCCATGCTTGATATTTTGTAAGTCTCATGTTCTTACATGATGTTCGTGAATGAAAGAAGTTTCATGTACTATTGATGATTGTTAGTGTTGTCCAATTTAATTATCGTCATCGTTTTGTTCAATAGGGGAGATGTGATATCGCTGCTTGTAAAGTCACTGAAGAATCCAAGAAGTGCTGTTTGCAAAACTGCTATAATGACATCTGCAGATATTTTCAATGCCTACAATGATCACGTGATTGATTCTTTGGACCCTATGGTAACATGAATTCTTTGAAACTTTTCTGCTGCATCGCTTTACTTTCTTTGTAAAGGACTCTTCTTTTATATGCAATTTATCCATAGTTCTTTTTCCCCAATTTAATCAATCGTGACTCATACAGCTTACACAACTTCTTCTAAAGTCGTCACAAGACAAGCGATTTGTGTGTGAAGCAGCTGAGAGAGCTTTAGTAGCGATGACCACCTGGGTTTCCCCTACATTGTTGTTACCAAAGTTGCAACCATATCTGAAGAACAGAAATCCCAGAGTTCGAGCGAAGGCATCAACGTGCTTTTGTCGAAGTGTTCCACGACTGGTAAGAGGAGATTATATCCCCATCGCACCACCTTGTTATTGCATTTTTCTGTTCTTATCAGAAGAAGTGATATCTACTTTCTTTCATACATTTGGTTTTAGTGTTTTGAATCTTGATTGGTTCTTGGAAAATATGAGGTATGCAGAGGATGCTAAATAGTTCTTAGGAGAAGAAATCTGATTGACTTATTTTACCTTCAAACCACCCCCCCTCTCCCCAAAAATCCTTCACCCCCCATATGCACTGGTTTAGCTTTTGCTTATAGTTTAGGACCTATGTTGTCAAACTGCAGTATACAAAAAATGGCTTAACCGTTGGGAGTTTCATTGAATGTGGTTGTTTCTGTGCTTATCCTATGCAGATTCCTATAGCTCATCAATTCCATAATTTTGTATTTACTTTTATTTACACGTGATATATGCTCAAAAACAGTAACCGTGTGCTTTTGTCCTCTATAATTCATTTGCATTTTTCAACCCACGTCTCTATATGTGATCTTCTCCCCGAGTGTTCCTAGTTATACTATTGTACCTGGCTCAATAAACTAGTCTGTTATCAAATATTTGTACATTGAGAAATTGAATAAAGTATATTGCAGAGCACATTCTGCAAGACCTTCAATTAGACGTTCATCTTATTTCTTCCTGTTATATGCTCATCTCGTGTCTGCCAACAGGGTGTTGAAGGTATTAAAGCATATGGGTTTGACAAATTAATTCAGATCGCTGCATCCCAGCTTAGTGACCAACTTCCTGAGTCGAGGGAGGCTGCTCGGATCCTCCTCCTGGAGCTGCAGACTGTTTACGATAATTTTGATGATCACCCTCCAGCAGCAGTGTGTGAGCATCCAGAAACGAGCTCAGCAGCAGCATCTGAGCCCCCAGAAACGAGCTCATGGGAGAACTTTTGTCAGTCAAAACTCTCGCCTCTCAGTGCACAAGCTGTTCTTCGGGTAACCAGTGTCACTCGGGAAGGTCTTGTTATGGGATCTTGACACAGGTTTATATTGAAACACGCACGAGCTTTTAGTAGCATTTTATCTCCATTTTCCAACATATATGAGCTTTAGGAAAAACGCCTATATCTGCCCTTGATTTGATTTGCTTGGTCAATTTCTCTTTTCATTTTTTCGTGCTTGTAAATCCTTCGAAAGGTTGAGATGTTTCGTCTTACAGTTGGAGCATGTAGTTGAGCCATAGTTTTACGATAATATTCTTCACACATCGCGATATTACTACTGCCTGGTTTTGTTCCTTCGATCATTGCTGTTGAAATGTTGAGGTGTTTCTTTTACTCAATCATTTGCTGTCTATCTGCTTACACAGTGACAATGTTCCTTCCTCACCCATATTTTTGGGTGTAAAGTCCAATCAGCCCATGCATGATTAGCCAACTACAACCGATTAGCTTTGGTTTTAGATATTTTGTTATCATGATGTGTTTATTACTCTCTTTCGCTTTTGCGTTTTCCTGAACTTGAGTAGGGGTGTCTGATTACGTCATTTGCTCAAACTCTTTATGTCCAAACGGGAAAACCCAGATTCACAAGACCCCACGCTAGTGTAGCCCCAAATGCAGGGGTCTCACTTGGTTGCAAGAGGGCCTCTTACTGTGACATTTCAAATGTCATAAGCTGTTTCAGTAATTAAAATTGCACCAAAACTTGACCTTTTTTAAGGGTTTGTAGCTCAAGCGGTTAAAATTAACCGTCATTACTTAATATTTTAGGTCCCAAGCTAGGCCAGAAAATTCACGAAGAAAGAAAAACATGAAAATCAAAGTGAACAGAGAGGAGAAAGACAAACAGAAAGATTTAGGACTTGTTTGTAAGTATTTTTAAAATGACTAAAAGTGGCTTTAGAGAAATGTCCGTGGGTTCCAAAAGAACTTGAAATGCTTCTAAAAACATTTTTATCAAAAGTGCTTTCAGCTATTTTAGAAGCATTTTTAAATGATCTCTTAACCTGTGAATCTTCCCAAGATTTTTATGTCCGAATTCTTATAATATGGTTCATTACTAACCACTCCACGATAAAGACTGATTAACCCTATCTCTTTATATTTATATCATAACTCTTCTTATTTCTCAGTGTTTTAGGTACTAATCCCACTTTATAATGTCATCAATTCCTTTGTCCAATCACAAATTAGTATATTCTATCCCTCTTCTCGCCAACAAATTTCATATTTCCAGAGCTTCTTCTAAGAATTTGATTCGTTTTCGACGTCGAATTAGACTCACATTGAGCTGAATTCATGCAACCAGTACTGGTTGCTTGGGTGAGAAGTAAGTTAATAAAGTTATGCTCCAATGAGTGACAAAATTGGAGGTGTTGCAGCGCAGCTTGTAGCAATGGTGATCTTCATGTCAGTAATATTGTTGTTTTTGGGAATTGGGTTCTTGATCTTAGTCCATGTGTGGATCGTTGGGAGGGCTTTCAGAAGAGGAGGACTTGGCGGCAATGCCTTAACGGCAGCTGCCATGGCCGCCGGCAGAACTGCCACCAGTGGCGCCGCCACAACGTGCATGTCGAAAGACGACGTAGAGAAGCTTCCAAGCTATGATTACGAAGCTAATTACAAAAGTAGCCCTGCGGATTGTGCAGTGTGCTTGGACAGCTTCAAGATGGGCGAGAAGTGCAGGCTGTTGCCTTTGTGCAGGCACAGCTTCCATGCCCACTGCGTTGATGCGTGGCTTTTGAAGACACCGATTTGTCCGATATGCCGGGCTGGAACTGGCACCGCTGCTGATTTGGCCGGGAAGGAAGTGCCGGTTGCCGATGCCGGCGTTGAATTAACGGAGAGTCAAACAAGTGGAAACGGGCATTTGAGTGATGTTAGAGTTGACTTGGGGGAGAGACAGGCAATAGAAAGTGGGCACCTGTCACCTGAGTGATGGTATAGTAAAGCAACGAGTTTTGAGAAATAAGCAAAAAAAAAAAGGAAAGTGTAATTCACACACTTATTTATACTTCCCACACACTCTTGTTTATTTTTTGTCGTTGATCTTTTTTAATTTATTTGAAAGTTCGAAAATTAAGAGGGGTGTGTGAAAATAAAAATAAGTGTGTAGATAACACTATTCTAACCAAAACTTGGCAATTTGAGGCTAGTTCTGAAAGTTTAATGGTTAGTGTACATTGCATTTTAAGTACCTCAGACTTATCTGTCAAATTCTCTAAAATTTTTAAGCACATATCTGTCTCTTATGTCATATATCGGTAATCTAGAAATTTCAAAAATTTCTTGTGTATGTTTGGATTATAACGCTTTATACATCCCGTAATTCACTGTCAAATTTGTTGTTGCTTGGTTGTACCTTTATTTTATGTGGGCAAGGGAACAACATTCTCTTTTGATCCCTTCCATTCGGATCCTCTAGATCCTTTAATCATGTATGTTCAACAGAAAAGTGCACGGCCAAAAAAACATTCGGACAATCGTGACGCCATCATAATGAGGGCAGCAGCGGCCGTGGGATCCTCTGCATCGAGATCCACAACGATGATGTTGACGGTGGGAGGGTTGAGAGGGGCGCGAATGTCTGAGGAGACAACGGCATCATCGGGATCGTAGTCGAGAATCGAGATCAATGGCTTCGCAGTCCTGTTCGAGGCAAGGTTGTGATCGATGGCTTCGCGACCCTATTCGAGAAAGGAGAAGTTGCGATGGCTTTGCAGCCCAAGGGAACTCTTAACAAAAACTTTTATTGTCCCTTTGTCCACCTTCCTAAATAAAACGTACTCTTCATTGCTTTGACATAAACTTCAATGTGTTTTTGTATTGCCATACAAACTGCAAGAGCTCTTTTTTTGTTTTATTTTAATATTTTTTTAATGATAACTGAGATTTCCATTACTGTAAACAAACGAGTATTTATCAAATATAGAAAAAAAATTAATCCTTAATTTCAAAAATGTCACTTTTTATAAAATCTTTCAAATATATCCAAAATTTCACCTAAATAGACATAAACACCTTCAAATTTAACAATCAAATAAATTAAAGGCTTTTTAGCCAAAATGATTCGTGACATTGCCATAACTCCTTCCAGGAATGCTCTCCTAAGGTCCTCTTTTTAAGGACCTGTGAGGACCTCCTTTATTAGAGTCATATGATTAATCTAACGGTACAAAAACTAATGAGTTTATATAATCCTTTTACACCTAAACAAATTTGTTACACGCCATAATTAAAAACAGGATTCACGATCAAGAACCAAGACTGCTGCATTTTGAAGAGTTCGGGATCTTCTACCTGCAAATTTGTTACACGCCATAATTAAAAACAGGATTTCACGCACTAAACTGTGAGAGGGAGGGAGCAGAGTGGTAGAGAGGGAGGATGAGCAGGAACCCTATTTCTCTTTTCAAAATTTTCTCACGAACCAAACAAAAACCAAAACTAAAAGATACCACAGAAGTTGATTTCTTAAAATTATAACATGATTCGATCTTTTATAAGACAATTAAACTTTTGATCTCGCAATTTTTTAGTGCGACCAATTCGAAAAGCTGGGTAGGTCATTGACATTCTTCCCAAAAGGGTCGAACACAATATATAGTTATTAATTAATCATAAGAATCTGTTGGTTTGGAGACAAAAATTGAGCAGTGAAACATAAATGAAAATTACCTCGGAGGCTTTGCAGGGAGAAGATCCCGAACTCTTCAAACTGCAGCAGTCTTGGTTCTTGATTGTGAATCCTGTTTTTAATTATGACGTGTAACAAATTTGTTTAGGTGTAAAAGAATTATATAAACCCATTAGTTTTTATACCGTTAGATTAATCATATGGCTCTAATAAAACAAGTCCTCACAAGTCCTTAAAAAAAGGACCTTAGGAGAGCAATCCTGAACTCCTTAATATGGTCCATAACAATTAATGATAATCAATAGTAGTGTTCTTGAATTTGTCTATCGTGAATCATTTTAGTATTTTTTTGAATTTGTCCATCGTGATCATTTTAGTTTTTTCGTAAAAAATCTGTCAATTGCTCTGTTAGTGTGATGATGTGGCGCTACGTGAGTCTCACAAATACAATCATATAACGACATGTGGATTAACTTTAAAAACTATTTTTATATTTAAAACTAAAAATGATACTAGAAAGAAAAAAAGCGTTGAAGGCATGATTGAAACTCTAGTGCTCCCATTTGCGGTAACTGCGGCAGCGCTCAATGTCGGTGATGAGGGGGTCGAAGGGGATAGGGTTCTGGTGGTGGAGTGTAGAAGCAAATGTGATGTTGAACCGGAGCTTGAGGCGACAGTAGTTAAAAAGCTTTTAATTTATTTAATTGTCAAATTTGAGGGTATTTGTGTTTATTTAAGTGAAATTTTAGATATATTTAAAAGCTTTTATAAAAAGTGACATTTTTAAAATTAAGAGTTAATTTTTGGCTATATTTGATAAATACTCTAAACAAACAGGGTACATGAATTTTGGGGAGCAAGGGAAGCCTCATTAAAAACCTCCAAAGAAGAGGGAAAAAGAGTGCTTCAAACTGTAATAGCTCTTCCAGCAATTTAATTGTTATTTTTTTTAAGTTACACCATCATGTAATGTTATTGATTCATTCATATTGTAACATATTTATGTATATAATTACATACTTAAATATTAATTATGTCGTATATATTACCATCCACTTGTAAGTTGAATGATTTAAGTTCGACTCCCGTAAATGACTCCTTGTGTGATTTAGCCTACATCTTCCACTACTTAGTATAAATATATGGTTATAATTTAAAAAAAAAAACTAAAATTCTCCACTTGCACGTAGAACGTTGTAGATTTGAATTTTGTAAATGATAAGTTCATCCCAAATTATTACGGTCAGTTCATTTTGCGGCTTAGACTGAATTCTTCGCTTCTTATTGTAAATGTATGGTTGTAATAAAAAAAGAAATGAAAACACATACTTTTTTTTTCTCCTCCTCTCTACCTTGTTTAATCACGTTTTGCTGTTTTCAGGGAAAGAAATGAAAACAATATAAAGTGAAGCAACCATAGAACCTGAACTAAGTACTTCAAGAACTTCTGTTCAAGCACATCAGTTTCTTTCGGGGAAAGATTCTGCTGCTCCAATTTCTTAGCCCCATTTACAGGTCCAAAAAATTGAAGTGCTTGAAATTGGAGCAGCATAATCTTTCCCCGAAAGAAACTGATGTGCTTGAACAGAATTTCTTGAAGTGCTTATTTCAGGTTCTATGGCTGCTTCACTTTATATTTGTTTTCTCGAGTGCCCATACAACTGAAAGAAACATGAAAAAGTGAGAAAAAAAGAGAGGAGAGAAATGAAAGCTCTTGTTGGAATTGAGTGATTATATATATATGCAAAGGGAAACCGGTTTGAATGTAGGATGACTAAACTGCTAGCTATGATACAAGTGATGCATAAGAGTAATTTCAAGATAACAACCACTGAGGAGATTGAAGTTGCGCATTCAGGCCAGTATCTTCTAAATCTATCCATCACGGTTGACGAATCTAATGTTTGTACTCGCAAGTAGGGATGGGCAACGGTTATGGCGGGCGGGTAACCGCGGTTATTTACCCATAACTGTTTATGCTCATACCCGCATAACCGTTTACCCGTTGGGTAATTGCCTAAACGGTTATACCCATAACCATAACCGTTTATAAACGGTTAACCATACCCCGCATACCCATTTAACCGTAACCGTTTAATACCCGTTTACCCTTTTTAACTCGTTTATCCTTTTCTTTTTTTTACCCATTCCCCTTTTTCACCCGTCTACATGTTTTTTAACAACTTGAAAATTTAAAAAAAAATTGTCATAATTTTATTTTTAAAATTTTTTTTTTCAATTAAACACTATTATAGGTCCATTCATCATACATTTCCGTATTTTAATTTTTTGAAGTCCTTATACCATTTCAATAATTGAAATAATAGTTTACGGACTATATTTCTCATTGTTACTAATACCCATAACTGTAAGTTTATAACCACCATAACTGTAAGACTATGAAATTTTTTCTTAATTAGAAAAAGCACCACCATAACTGTAAGTTTTAGACAATATCACCTCGGAAGTCGAAAGGGTTAAATTGAAAGAGCAAATTTAAACTCTTTGAAGTCTATAGATTTTGAAATGTTATGGTTATAACTGTAAGTTTTAAATTTACAATTTAACACTGTTATAGGTTTGTGTTAATTTTACATATATAAAATAAATGGGTAAACGGTTACCCGTTTATAACCGCGGTTAATACCCATAACCGCCTATTTAAATTTCGCGGGTAAACGGTTATACCCATAACCGTTTATTTATCTAAACGGTTACCCATAACCGTAACCGTTTAATTTAAATGGGCGGATAACCGTGGTTACCCATAACCAATGGGTATTTACCCATTCCTACTCGCAAGTATGTTTTTCAATATTTCAGTTCATTAAATACAAACCTGATAACGTTAGTACATCTATATCTGTTCATGTCATTCACATTTGCCGATCCCCGAGTATTGTTTCTGTTGAATGTAGCTTGATAAGAAGCATTCAATTTTTTTTTTTTTTTTTTTTCAACTGAGCATCCTCAACCAAACCTTCCTAATTTTGCTGATAAGGTAGTTCAAGTTTATTATACAAAACTGCAAACAATTTGGAATTTTAAACACTTAGGATTTCGAGTTGCTATTATGTAGGATTGGCCATATTTAGATTATCTGCATATTCTTTGTTTATGCAGGAAATAATAGTTAACCTCCCACCCTCCCTTTCTTCCTTCCACTCGCTTTTTGTTTCTAGAGATCTATAATCTGCACTGTTTTCATATTTCAGTACATTATCTTCCGGCACGGCATTGGACTTGATCAGTCAACTGATTTCTTTTCCACGGAGAGAGTGGACATGTTGATTGCGCGCTTTTGGGCACATCTTTTACGAACAACTAGCCAAACAAATTTTTTTTACTGTTGTCTATGATACACTTCACGTAAAGTTCCTTATTACTATTCATTTGGTTGCCTGGGGATGATACATTATTGTTAATCGTTTTTTCTTAATTGGATAAGTTTTAATCATATATTACTAATGTGCCTATCACTTCTTAGTTGGCCGCAGGTTTCAGCAGAACTTGGTAACACAGTCTATGTATGACAAACAACTAGACAGCGGAAGGGGCACTCTTCTTCAGTTGTGTGACGATGTGATTCAACGGGAAGTAAGTTGTAAACTTGATATACGTTTTCATAGAATCGCAAACTAATGCTCATGGTTGCAGGCACTCATAGAAATGCGGACCAGTGCCAGAAACTTAGCTAGTTGTTTACCCTTATGGAGTTTAGCTTGAACCTTCCACAATCTTTTTACCTGTATCCAATGTAAATACAATTGACAGGAAGAATTTGATGATTTATTCGGGCTTGTACTGGTATTCCGTCTCTTGAATGTGCAGGTCACGGAGGTGATAATTGCTTACTATATATTAATGGAGCAAGGGAAAGCTACTTCACAAGTACATATTTCTTTGATTGCTTTTCTACTTCCACTTACCAGTTTCCTAATAATTGCAAGAATTATACTATGCAATCTTTTCTAGTATTGCTGAAGTCTTACTTGGGGACTAGGTGGTGTGAGGAACTAATCAAAGAAGAGTTTCGCTCCAATTGTAATTTCGATGCCCACGATGCAGTTCAGAAGTTGGAGATCGATTATCCCTGCTTAAATATAGCATCGATTGCTCTGACGAAAAATGATTATGTAAGCCCCCGAGAAGGAATAGTAGGACGGTTGAGGGTTTTCATGACCGTTATTTGACCGCATTAGGAATTTCCAAAAGTTAGGGAATGATGAGGGATTGAAACCACCGAGTTTGTTTTCTTTAGTTGCATGTAGAATGTGAGAAACAACGACCCTTGCTCCTTTTCTAAAATGAGCCCTGGTTTGGTACTGAGGTGATTCTGAAAAAAATTGGTATAAAAAAAAGCTGGCAGTTTTTTTTGTGTTTGGTAAACATTCGGCTTCAGTTTTTTTTTTCCATAGTTTTGGGTGAAAAAGCCAAAAAACAAGAAGCTGCAAAACCTAGCTTTGAAAAACCGGTTTTTTTTCAAATCTGTTTTGCATAAAAGTTTACGAAACACTATAATACTGTTTTTTTATTTTTTTTCAAAAGCACTTTTACAAAAAAATTTACCAAACACAATGCTACTTTATTTCACAGCTACTTATTCTCACAGCACAGTAGAAGTAGATTTTTTTTTTTTTTTTTCAAAACATAGTTATACCAAATCAGCCCATCCCTTGGCTTTAGGATTCCGCTGGACAGTTTTACCGTTGTGGGCTGAAGCATGCTAACGAGATCATTGGCAGCACCACAGAAGAGCTTGTCCTTAAGGCAAAACAAGGTGGTAATGCTTGATGTTGTCTTGAAAAGTTGGGCCTGCTTCTATCTGATATCTATACCACTATTCTAAAAATCCTCGCCTAACTCCGCCTAGGCCCCGTCTAGGTGCTAGGCGCTTGGCACTACTACAAAATTATCTATAACTGGCGGTTCAAAAATCGACAAAAAACGTATATTACTGTCGGATTTTAAGCAAAATCCGACAGAAAATGGATGCAGTGACGGATATAATAAGCGACGGCATTGCCTGCGTCAGGAAATGAATTTTCCGACAGAAAATGCTCTAAAACTGACAGAAAGTACAAAAACCGCCAGAAATTTTGTCGGCTATAACTGACAGAGGGTTAATAATAAGAATAAATAAAAGAAATCTTGTCGGATAAAACCGACAGAACATATATTAATAATAAAAAAAATATATCTGCATAAACTCCATCGTCACCATCCTCACACTCACAGCTCTAATTTCAGCAACCCAACAACAACAACAGCATAGACATGCAAGCTTACCATCAAACCACTCCATGCTTGCATCACTGTAACCAAATTACAAAACTTCAGAAAAGCACCACCATATTCTTCTCTCGAAAATTCCAAAAGATCTGAACTATGGAAATTTCATAACGCCTAAATATTTTAATTGAAACAATAACCAAACGAAGCAAAATGGAATTTGCGACGAACAACGAAAAATGAAGAGAAAAAGGTTACCTGGAGAGCAGGGAAGCTTTCCTTCTCTTATGCTCCACCATATTCTTCTCTCCTCATGCTCTTATGCTCCACCTCCACATCTGGGTTGCAACATCAACACCATAATGCTGTGCTAACGGTTCTGAGCGATGACATCCGCTCGTAGCACCACCACCAACAACATCCAACCCACTGAAATAAACAACACAAAATTCTTCAAGTCAGAGTGAGAGACAGAGGGGGGAGAGAGAGACACAGAGAGAGAGAGAGAGAGACACACACACACACACAGAGAAAGAGAGAGTGTTACCTTCTTCTTCACCATATTCGAACTGGAAGTAAATGAGGAGAGAATAGAAGGAGAAGGAAATGAGGAGAGGAGAAAATGAGGAAGGGAGAAGCACCAGTGCAAGGAAGAGACGGAGTGGTTTTATTTTGAAAAATTTCATTACTGTCGGTTAAAACCGACAGAAACATTTTTAAAAAATAAAAACCGACAGAAACTTTTCATTAATGTCGGTTATAACCGACAGAAACAAAATGGCGGTAAATATCCCGCCAAAATTCTCTCTGAAAATTTTAAATTTTCCTCCAAAATTTTAAATTCCCCCCAAAAAATTTGTTACGATTTTAAAAAATAATATAATAGTCAATTTCTGTCGGTTATAACCGTCAGAATAATAAAATAATAACCGCCAGAAACTAAAATAATAAAAGAGTCAATTTCTGTCGGTTATAACCGCCACCATTAACTTAAAAACCACCAGAATATGTTAAAAATATTTTGAAAAAAAAAATTCAAAAATCCTGAGGGTTAAATCCACCAGGAAAAATCCGCCAGGAATTTCTGTCGGATATATCTGACAGAAAGTAACTTTAATCCGACAGTAAATAAATTATGTGTCGGATATCTTTTATCCGTCAGAATGGCTTATTAACCGCCAGGATCGTCCGACACCTAAAGCTAATATTGTAGTAGTGTGGTCACCGCCCCGATTAATGCCTAGGTGTTTGAAAATTAAGAAAAGGCGTCTAGACCTGCTAAGGCTCTCGTCTAGACCGCCTAAGCACCCGTCTAGCCCGACTAGACCGGCTTAGGTTGCGACTCACTTAGACAGAAAATAGATAACTTTTATTTTGGATTTTATTTTTTTCAATAAATTGTAAGAAACTTGTTGAATACTTAAATGAGCACACATTATATGCTTGTTCCCCATGTTTTCATTATGTTCAAATACTTCATAATATATATGTCATTCTATTTTGTAGTTTATGATGAAATTATATATATTTTAAGTATAAACAAATACTTATTTACACGAAATATAACAGATTTAGTTAAATCCGCCTAGACCCCGCCTAGCCGCCTAGGCGCTAGGCTCCAGCCCGCCACCCTACTAGCGCCTAGCGTCTTTTAGAACCTTGGTCTATATAGAAACGTTACTTGAAAGTGTGTGTGGTTTTGGCAGGTGATAATTTCGCTCTTGAACAACCTTTTTTTTTTTTTTTTTTTTTTTGCCTCCTGATTTTAAAAAAATATATAAATAATAGATTTTTACAAATGAGAGGGACATAAAGCCAAACCTCATTGAAGGAAAAAAAAAACATTGCAAGAAACACGAAAAGGGAACCCCACTTACAAAGAAAACATATGAAGAAAAAAAATCATCTGAAACGATAGTTGGTAAAAGCAGAAAGATCATGAATATAAACAGATGCTGCACATGAAGGAATGTTGGACCACCAATAATATGCATAGTGATTTGCACCAAAATTAGCTAAGGCATCAGCTACACAGTTGCCCTCGCGGAAAATATGGGAAACAAAAACATGCATATGCCTAATCTGCCACAAGCAATTGCTCCAATCGACACCCAAATACCAAGGAATAATAGAACTAGGAGAGTTTAAGTAGTGAATCACCGTAGTTGAGTCCGTCTCCAACCAAATGTGATGTCATTCACGCACCCAGGCAACTTGAATAGCCTCAATTACAGCAAGAACCTCAGCTGCAATCGAACTACAAAAATTCCTGGACGACACAAAAGTGCCCAAAGCAATACCTTGAGAGTCCCAAAATACACCACCATAACCTGCACGACCTGAAGATTTGAATGACCAATCAATATTGACCTTGATCTACCCCACCCTTTCCATATAACAGGAATGAAACGCGGGGCAGTAGACAACAAAGGAGAAACACCTAAAGTCTGAAAAATAGGAGCACTTGACGTAGAAGGAACCGAAGAAAAAACCAAAGTGGCAGATTCTTTAGAACACGAAAGAATTCTAGCCTTGGCATGAGCCATACATAGCTTAGCACCCTCAAAACGAATCTTGTTTCGTAGAGACCATATGCTCCAAATAGCATTACAAACAACAAGCACCCACAAACGGCGATAAGAGGAAGACAAAGCATCAAAGAAAGTGGATGAAAAAAGATTATCTAATGAACCACATTGTACATATGGTCGATTAAAAAGGAGTGACAACCAAATCCAAATTTCTTGAATAAATGGGCACTCCAAAAATAAGTGTGAAATAGTCTCTGCAGCATTCAGATAAAAACAACAAACAGAAACCAAAGGCACTCTATGACGCTGTAAGCGATCATCAGTAAGAAGACGTCCATGCAAAGCCTTCCAAGTAGTAATACTTTTCCTAGGCTGAATGGAGGAATCCCAAATGGCTTTACCCCAAACCAACTGGGAATTATGACCATTCAAATAAGAAAAAGCATCCTTAGTAGTCATGAGACCTGATGAAGAACTTGTCCAAATAAGTTTATCAACACCCGCCTTCAAAGAAATAGGAGTCGAGGTGATAGTCTCAGCAATAACAGGAAAGGATGAAGAAAAATTAGTAGGCAATACCCAACCTTTGCTTTCAAAGCGAATGCCACATGATGAGGGATGCCTAAACTATGCACAATTGGCTCTCCAAGCCAGTTATCCGTCCAAAATCAAACTTGAGAACCATCACCAATTAACCATTGTAGTTGAGGCAAAAGATTCGGAAATATTTTCTTTAGACCAAGCCACACTGAAGATTTCTTATAAGAAGAAACGATTGAGAAACCTTTAGCCAAAAATTGAGATCTCAAGAAAATAGATGCAGGAGAATGAGAAGAAACTACATCCCAATAACGTTTAAGAAGTAGAGAACGATTCGTTATTGTAACGTCTTGAAGACCAAGACCGCATTCCTCTTTCGGACGACAACACATACGCTAGGCCACAAGTGGCACACCACGATTGTATGGGTCACCGGACCAAATTTTTTTTTGCATCCAACTTTGAACTTGTTTTAAAAGCAAAGAAGCCATTCATAAACCTGAAAAGGGTAAACCAATAAACTTTGGATAACAGAAGAAAGCAATTCCAAACAACCTGACTGAGACAATAAAGCACCCTTCCATGAGGATAACTTTATCTGCACCCTATCTACAATAGCTTGGAAATAAGCTTTTTTTGGCCTACCTTGAAAAATAGGTACCCCCAAATAAGTGAAGAGCAAGGACCCCAAAGTTACCCCAAGAGTACGGAGAATGGAAACTTGACGTGGACGAGCAAAACGACCCAAAAAAGCAAGTGACTTGGCCCTATTAATAAATTGCCCTGAATTTTTACCATACTCCTCAACAAATCTCATTAGCATCAGTAGATTACGCTTAGTGCCTCGCAAAAAAACCATTATATCATCTGCAAATAAAACATGAGAAGGGGGAGAAACACCCTTTGGAGCAGACATTGGAAGTAATTTACCTTCTGTCACAAGAAGTGAAAGACCTCTACTAAATACCTCTTCCGCTAGGCAAAACAAAAAAGGAGACAACAGATCCCCCTATCGAACACCTCTAGAGCAAGAAAAGTAGCATGAGAGAGATCCATTGATTGAAATTGAAAGATAGGCAGAGCGTAAAAGAGCCTGCACCTAGTCTGCAAAAATATTAGAAAATCCAAATGAGCGAAGGACCCGCAGTAGAAAATTCCAATCTATAGGGTCAAAAGCCTTCTTAATGTCAAACTTTACTGCAACATTCCCACCAAAGCATTTAGCATCGAGAAGATTCATACATTCAGACATTAAAATAATAGAATCTGAAATCGAACGACCCTTTGTAAAAGCATTTTGCTGAGGCGAAATAATACGAGAAATGATAGGCCCCAAACGATCAGCAATAATTTTAGTAATAATCTTGAAAGAATAATTGGCAAGGGTAATGGGCCGCATCTGGGAAACAGAGTCAGCATTTGGGACCTTAGGAATAAGCACAATCATGTTGGAGTCGAAATGAGGAAGGACCAAACCATGCTAAAAAAAACTACGAACCGCACTAACCACCTTTAGACCCACAATGCTCCAGCAATTAACAAAAAAAAACCTCCAAAACCATCCGGGCCTGGCGAACTAAAAGAATCCATTGAACAAATTGTATTAAAAATTTCCTCTTCTGATGGAAGAACTGTGAAGGCAAGATTATCATCCACAGAAACTAATTGGGAGATAACCCGCTCCACCAGACCAGTATTAACCACATTATTATCAGCTGAAAACATGTCAGAAAAATAAGAGATAATATGATCCTTATTAGCATCTGATCCTCCAACATCACATCCCCGTTACGAATGTGTGAAAAAGAATGATGAAGCTTCCTATAACGAATCATGGAGTGAAAAAAATGAAGTATTGCGATCACCATCAGATAGCCAACGAACACAAGATTTGTCCCTAAAAAAATACCTTGAATTCGGAGGGTGTCATAAGCCTTTAAACGCAAATCCTCCTCCTTGGACAATCTATCATATGTAGGGCCCAAAGTATCAATTTCATTTTGAATAAGATCAAGATCACTCATGGCAGAATCCACATTCACATGAATATTACCAAAATGTGACCGGTTCCATGTTTTCAAATTTTGTTTCAAGTTGCGAAGCTTAGCAGATAACACAAACATTGGACAACCCAAAAAAATTGGAGTCATGCCAAACAGTGGCCATAAATGCCATAAAATCAGGATGCTCGAACCAAGCTCTTTGAAAACGAAATAGGGATAACCACCTCCACCTTCGAAAAAGACAATAATAAAGAACAGTGATCTGAACATAAGCGAGTAAGAGTAGAACAATCTGAAATAGACCACATCTCAATCCAAGAAAAATTGCATAGGCACCGATCTAAACGCATCTCAACTTGCCTGTGAACCCCACAACCCCAAGTGTAAGATAACCCTTTTGTAGGAAGGTGGACCAATTCACAAACGGAAGACATCATCTGAAATTCAAAACATGAGTTAGCATTTGGCAGTACACCCCCGCGCTTCTCATGAGCACCTAAAACATAGTTGAAATCACCAATGACAGCCCATGGACCGTTAACAAATGAAGACTTCACATAAGCAAGATCATACCACAACTGACGTCGTGCAATCACCGTTGTTTTAGCATAAACACAAGTAATCATACAAGATACTGAATCCAAGATACAAGAAACTGTAAGCTGTTGAGCAGTTGCGGAAAGCACAATTGGAGTGACATCAGCATGACAAAGTAACCAAAGATTAGGCTCTTGAGATCCACGATCATTGGTAGCCACATGAAACAATCTTAAAGCTCTCCACACGGAAGGCTTAATGGAAGATAAAGAGATAAAGGGCTTTGATAAACAAAGCATAAAAGGATGGTGAGAATGCACCATTCGCGTAATAACCCCACGAGTGGAAGCGTTTGCTACCCCGCAGGCATTCCAATATAATAACTTCATAAAGAAGGTTGAGTTTTAGCCATAAAGGCTCTAGTGCCATGAGGCTCATTACGTATAAGACTAGGTTGTTTTTTCTTTCTTTTAGAGACAACTGGGGTAAAACCATCATCATCATTAGACCTTATGTGAGCAGCACAACATCAACTTCATCAGCTAATGGATTTGCAACTAGAGTCATATCATCTGCACCCGATGTAAAAAAATTGACATCCGTAAACAATGTCGCATTATTTACAACTTGGTCCAATATTGGACTACTCACATCGACAACTGGAGTCACCTCGGTAGTCAACGTCATATTACCCACATCAACTACTGATGCAGAATTGTTCAAATTAGACTGAACAGGAACAACAACCATAGTCGGGAAACTTATGGGATCAACACTTTCAAGCATAGAAATAGATGGATCACACTTTAAACGAGTTATACCAGGGACTGTAGGAATATCAGAGGCAATCTGCTTCACAAAAGAAGGACCTTATCTGTCATCAGGTAAATTTAGTGGAGTTGGCTCAATAACTACATTTTTACCAGCATTCTTCGGGACATACTTACTTACCACTCTTTCTCGCTTATGTCGACGGCGGGACCATGATTTGCCACGCCCTTGTGATGGAGAGTTTTGCCCTTGTTTAACTCGATAATTCTGGATGTGATGTCCAATATTGCCGCAGCTAGAACAAATAGATGGGAACTTTTCAAATTCAAGACTCACCAACAAAGAATCACCATTAGCACGCTCCACTAAAATCTCAGAAGGTGGATTAATGGAAAGATCCACATCAATTAAAACCTGAGCATACAAACCAATGCTCTTGTTCAAAGTCGCATGATCAATCTTAATTTGAGTACCTATTTCGGATGCAATTTCAAATAAGGTTGTGGGGTCCCAGTATTCTAGACCCATATCCTAAAACCGCACCCACAATTGTGCAGTAGTGTTTTTGAAATTGTTTGGGAAAAAATTGGGGGTCCATTGGTAAAACCTCAAGTTGCCAGGTTGAAGAGAAATAGCACCACCTGCCCAAACGTGTTGCAAATCATCAGGAGTTGCAAATTGGAAAACATAAAAATCCTTACCCATAGGGATGGCCCGCCAGGATTGCAAGGAAGGCCATAACTTCTTTAAACGAAGAATCATGTCCTGAGTAGACCATGGCTTATTTCCTTTTTGCAGCAAGACTCTACCCACGAGATTATGTTTGCACTTGTCAAGACCCCTCTGATAGGAATCTTCCGAAATCTGAATAGAGACTAAACCACCCTTCATTGTAGGCACCGGCAAAGTATCAATCTTAGGTTGCGGCGAAACCGTAGAAACTCGAGAAGCATAGGATGGCTTCAAAGGAGATGAATTCAAATTGGCCAGAAATGACCAAGGAATTACAAGAAGATGTTCACCCATGATGAAAGCGGCAAAAATTAAGAAGAGGAAGACGAAGCTCTCGAACAGCCATAGAAGGCTAGAAGGCTATATCATCGTCACCTTCGATGGAAGGTTCAAGACTATTATTTTTGGATTTTTTTTTTCCCTTTTTTCACGTACAGTTTGTTTAATTGTTAATATCTCTAATCGTTGGTGAGGTTTTTATTGTCAATTAAATACGTATTTAGAAGTCCTCATGTAACTCACTAAGGTAGACGATGTTGTAATCTTCAAGTGGCAACGTGTGACATTATGTTATTGGACCGAAACACTATTGTAGTGATGTACCAAATTCATTTAAGTCGTTCTGTGGACATGAGATCTCCTTTTAAACTCAGCTACTTGAAGAATGTTATATTTGTGCCCCATATAATGATTCAGCAAAGAAACACCAACATATGCAGATTGTGCACTGTTTCGCAGCGCTCGATCAATGTCCAAGAAGCACATCGAGAAGAAGTTCCCTTATTGGCGTTGTGCATTGTTCATTGCTGCCATTGTTGGTAACGTTTGTGCAAAAGTTTCTAATGTTCCACGAACTATTTAAGCTTTTAAGTACATTAGAAGCGAATCATCTTCCCGAAGTCCAAAACTTATTGGCTAAAGAAAAAGCATATACATGGCTTCTCTTTACAAGTTTCTTAACAAGAAGCAAATCCAAAACAAACTAAAGATTAACATAGGAATTTAAAACAACTTTTCTTGGTTCCTATTAAATATCCCCGGTCCAAAAGTAGAAATTAATAACTCAACAAGGAACGGAAATTGCATCCATATGAACGAGGCAACTGGAACACTGGAAAGCAAAATGCTTGGAACAACAATCGTTTGTTTTCCGTCAAGCATCATGTAAAGTGGAAAAGGCAATCATCATGGTTGCAATAGATAAAAAGAGGGTGAAAAGGCCTATTATCATTTTTGTGGGCAAGGATTTGAGGAAATCATCTTCAGAATAATGTGATGTGAGAATTCCCAGAAACATGATAACTGAAGTTGTGAAAGAAAAGAATGAGATTGCATCCGAAACTATAAAAGTTGTGAATACCTTTTTAGTCAAAAATGTAGGGAGACCTGCAAAACAACTTTTCTTGGTTCCTATTAAATATCCCCGGTCTAAAAGTAGAAATTAATAACTCAGCAAGGAACGGAAATTGCATATATATGAACGAGGCAACTGGAACACTGGAAAGCAAAATGCTTGGAATAACAATTGTTTGTTTTCCGTCAAGCATCATGTAAAGTGCACAAGAAAAGGCAATCATCATGGTTGCAATAGATAAAAAGAGGGTGAAAAGGCCTATTATCATTTTTGTGGGCAAGGATTTGAGGAAATCATCTTCAGAATAACGTGACGTGAGAATTCCCAGAAACATGATAACCGAAGTTGTGGAAGAAAAGAGTGAGATTGTATTCGAAACTATAAAAGTTGTGAATACCTTTTCAGTTAAGAATGTAGGAAGACCTGTATTTCCATCATTTCCACCAGGAACTGTGAATGCTGCGGCAAACATCATGGTAACAATGAGAGCACCTACAACTGTACAAGAAGTTGATATGGTTTTCATTGATTCTTCTGCCTCTTTCCCCAATTCTTTATGGCTCTTTGTAAATACTTCACGTGGTGTCATATGATCTTTATTTACAGATTCACGACCATCGCGATCTGCAACACTCTCCACCTCCTGCATTTCATCCAACCAAAGAACTATTTAGTGATGTGACTGTGAAGTACATCTCTCCGTAACCTTGAACAATATTTTCCCTTTGACCATTATGAAGTACTTATCTATATTGTTATATGACAATGCGAGTTTGTATTTAACAACATATACTTAACATGATAATATATATGTATATACAGGAGCGTTCAGTCGCTAACTGGTTAGTAAGTGATGCTAACCACTAAAACTTCATGATCCGAACCGTTCATTTTAAAAATCATCATTCGAAGATCATCCGTACAAAATATTTAGTAATAAATTGGAAATATAAACATAAACCATATATAAATAGATAGATAAATAGTCACCTTAAACCATTGTAGTTCTCTTTGCATTTGCAAAGGAGCACCTCGAATGTGATTAATCGTTGACAATGTCATTGAGGATACACTTCCTACTGTATGTAGCATATTATTGCCAAACATATCAACGAGGCCTACAACCTCACTTCTTTTCAGTTCGGTCAAGTTTTCTACATTTCTTTGATCATAATCACTGAAGGCATGTATAAGATTATAAACTTTGTGCTGACGGCATTCAGCGGCAACTTGGATCAAGTTCTGTTCTTTTTCATTCCACATTGAGTAAAAGTCTCTTTCGGTAGCTTTGGATAAATAAGTTCTAATATACTCCACATGCCCTTGTTCTGCTGCTACATACAATCCTTCATTCAAGCATTCGATTTTGTCAACATCTCCAGTTTCTCTCAAATTCTCAAACATGAGTGGTAGAAACTGGTTGACTCGCTCATGCAACAATTTCATCCGATATATACGATTGATTCCTAAGTTCATTGAAAGAAATATAAATTTCAAACATTTTAAAATATAATATTGACTATTAATTTAACAATAATAATAATTCCTCAATTTAACGATAAGAATATGTGGCCTACCCAAAAGTTCTTGGAGCTTCGTCACCAGTCCTCGGATATCTAAACCCAGTACTGCAATGCAAGTCCAATATGATGGCCATAAACGTTGGTTAGTACACACACGCTGTAATAAAACAAGAGAAAAAAGAAAAAGAAGGAATGCAAGATAGGTATAGGACAGTAAATCAGCTAGAAACAACTTGAGGTTGTAGTGGGTTTGGCTTGTAGAAGAAGCAAGTCAACACTTCACTCGAGCTAGTTAGACAAACCAAGCTTGAGCAGCGTTATAGTTTGTTTGGCTCGAACAACTTACCATGGCATTAACAAAAACCAAATCGCAATTCAAACACGTAATATACCTACGGAAATGAGACTCTGATTCTCTTTTTGGTTTGAGACATGCCTTTGAACACTCTGACTATCGTTGTTGATGGGAGAAAGACGTTTTATGCGTATACCTATCAAGAAAAGAACATAAGCCCAAACATATTAATCGAATCAAAAACTTCTGAAGCTAAGTTTTTTTTTATGTTTTGTACTCAATCAGTACTTCTAATTGGATAATACTCTATCATAAGAATGTTAATTGCTATAAATGTCAGAACCAAACATATAAAGCCTGGAAGTAAATGATATATATTACATGGCTATAAGTTTCAAGCATTTTTTTAACATTCCGAAATCAATCGGCCCTCAAACCAACATGGAACATTGCTATAAGCGTTATGCTCGTCCACTTGTTCTTGCTTAATGTCTTGGTCTTTTTCATCCTCTAAGAATATCTCCAACTCTTGGCCTAAAATCTAAAATTTTTAGCCCATAATATTTAGATTTTAACCTAGAAATAGTTTTTCTGCTCTAAAATTTTAGCCCCAAATTATTAAAGAATAAATTTAGATTTTAAAAAAAAATAGCTTTAAAAAAATTATGCAGACTATCCTACAATTTTATGAACATTTTAACCTAAAAATATTTAAATTCCAATAAACATTGAAAAATCATTACACCGACACATAAAACTCATGAAACACTGTAGAAGAATATGAAACACATAATTTTAACCGTTGAATTTAAATTTGGACCGTTAGATCTTTTTTACCGTTAGATTTGATCATATTTAATCTCAGTCGTTGGATTCGATAAATTTATAAATATAAAACAAAAATATTAACTAAATTAAATGTGGACTGTTGGATAACCAACAACCCATTTGAATGTGTGCCATTGATCAACCAAAAGAGTTGTTGGGCTCAATTTTATTGGCAGACAAGTGGGAGACACACCCATGTGGGTGGGGGCTCCACCACTAATCATGGCCTAAATCTGACCTCTTTTTAGGTTCCAGGCTTTAGGTCCAAATTAGAACTTGGGTTGGAATGAATTTGTGGGGGTATGTTTTAGGACATGTGTTGGAGTTAGTCTAATGGGCGCTCTTGAGGCCTATCTCATTTAGGTCCAAAGACAACTTTATATTATTTTAATGGTCCAACAGGACCTTGTGCTAACACAGACGTATATTGTTTGTATTTTTTAGTTTTTATTTTAAAGAAAATTAGAGTCTGGTTAATCAATTATTTGTTGCTGCAAAAACTGATTCGTTAGATCAAAGATGGGGAAACAAAACACTAATTACAAAATCTGTTGATGTTAATCTTGTGAACATAGTAGAGCTAAAGGATATTTATTGTGGAGGGTAATTCTGAAAACTGCAGTCACGCAATAACGGAATATATAATGAGCAAATAAAAAGTGATATTATACTAACCGTAATATATTAATTTTTCCCAAAAATTGAGCCGGCATCCACTTAAGAAAGCAGAACGGATACTGGCCAATTTTATTAAGGGAAAATCTCCGTTGTAGTCTTTAGCCATGCCCAATTGTGGATAACGCTGAATCAAATCCCATACAATATCTATATGTAATAGAAATGTGAAGAAAAAAAAGGGAACATTGTGAGTTTGCAGAAAAAAATTTGCAACATAAAAATTCACACGGGCAAAGAAGATATAAGGCAGTGACATTAATAATTGGTCATGTTTGAAAGTCGATCGATTCTATCTCTTACCAAATCTATGGTGGTGAAAACTGTCAGAAATTAGTTGAGAGGCATCGCTAACGTGTAGAGTGTCGTGTGGAGTGACTGAATACAGATAACGAGCCATTCTTCCCCCATTTGACAACCTTTGAGTCTCGACAACTAGAGGAGTCGTCCTGTTGCCGAAATCATCGGGATATAAAATACTTATTAACTGGTCGTTCTTTTCAACCATGCTTTTAGCTACGTCCACCCTATCTGGACAAAATGTTATTAAAAGAGCAAGAGCTGTCAAACCAATATCGTCTTGTATTTCCAAGTGTTCCCTTGTCATTGAATCCACCAGCTGTTTTATGATGCTTTTGAAATTCCAGAGGGCGTAGTGAAGAGCTGTAGCGCCTTGTGGGCCATCTGAAATTCTTGCACTTCCAAGCTCGGGATGTTTGCGAAGTAACTTGATCGCATTTTTCCAATCACCCGACTTCACAGATTTGACGAAAGTTTCCCGGATATTATTGCCACTTCTCTCATCATGTCCTGCGTGCCATGCTTTATATACAAATTCTAACACTGTTAGTAAAACTTCTCTTAGCGGTCGATGCAGATTTAATTAGTACTGATTAGAATTATATACAAGTCTTGACATATATACCTCCAGTGCGCCCTTCTTCGTTTGCCAACTCTGGGTTGGCATCATGTTGAATGGTTCGTGTTGGAAACGCTTCAACAAGTATCCTCTCGTCTGAAAAAAGAAATCTTGGTGTTCAGATATTACCATTGTAAGAACGTGAGCATTAGTATGAGTCTGAATTTAGTTATTGAATTCAAGATTGAATATGAAGTCTGGTTGGGAATGAATTTGTAATCCAAGTTGTTCTGAAACACTTGAGGAACAAAGATACTGAACTACTATTTGAATAGAATCGGTTATCTATATGGATTTTAATAGGGGAATCCTTATAGAACTTGGCTAGGATTATGTTGTGTATATAGTGGCATATGCTCTCACAGTTTGTACGCATCATCATCGGACTAAGACCTATTATTAGTTAGAGCAAACTGATTACTGGAGAGAGGAGAAGGTGCACTGCTTGTTTGCTGCAGAACTTGGACATGGCTGCTTCTTCTAGTTCGTCTGCAGGTATGTTTCTTCTCTATGCTACAGGATTATGAATTGGGTTTTGTGTTTTGATCACTGTGATTCATATCACATGTTTCGGGTATATGTTTATGCTAACAACCATTCAATTCTCAATTTGCCTTTTGTTTTTCCTTCTTACAAATGCCTGTGTTTGTGAGATGTTCAGCTGGTACTGGAGAATAATTGTGCACACATTTTTACTTCTTACTTTATGTCGTACCTCTTTCGTATGATGATTGATTACGACCTGGATTCAATTTTTCTAACAAAGTATCCCATGCTTCTTTGGCCGTTGTTGCGCTCTTTATAAATTGATAAATATCATCCCCGCAACAATTCTGAATTACATATAAGGCCTTGACATTCTTCATCTTCCAAGCCTTAATTTCAGCTTCTTTTTCTTCTTTTGTTTTGGTAATTGGTAAAGATCCCTACAGAAAATAGGAAAATGAGAATATATGAAATAAGTATGAATTTATATACACTCTAATTTCCAAACACAATGAATATCATAGAACATACATCAGTTGGAAAGGGGTCAAGAGGCGGTTCTTTATACGTGCCTTCGACAATATCCCAAAGATCTTCTGCCATCAAGTAAGTTTTAACCCGAGGACTCCAATCGTCATAGTTCTTATAGTTAAGAATTATAGGAACAATTGTAGTTGCTGCCATGTTCTGCCTACTTATTCAATGAGATTTTATGTCAATTGAGCATATGTGAAACCAAAAAAGAGGAAAAAAATTTGAAACAAAGGAAGTCTAGGCGTACCTTAAACGATGAACAGATAAAAAAGTCAGTGACGAGGCCCAAATGTGATGACAAACTTGAACCACCACCAAGGCATGTAAGGATAAGGGCTCTGAGAAACCATATACCCCCGGAGCTTTGGCGCTTTATATAATATTATTCCAGCACTACAACAGCAACTAAAAATAGAGGGGTCGAATGTATAAACCCTTCATTATCATAAGAATTCGACTTAAAAATAGAGTGTCAACTGTTAACTGCCAAACGCCCTCTCCTCTTTTATTCAGACTTGAGACTAACAGTGCAAGATAAACTTACGCACGCATATTTAATCTTAGCACTATTTTAAAATAATAATCTCATTAAAAAAAAGAAGAAGAAGACAGGTGTAAGCTCACTTTGATGTGCTGCCTTTCTTTTTCTTCCAAAATATATCTTTGTTTCAATTGGACAAATAGAACTTTAAGCTTAAAAATCCACAGTACGAATGGACCCCCTTCGTCGAATTTGAAAATTTGAAAATTAATCCCACCTCGGTGAGATTGATAGGAGATTTTTATATACGAGATACCAAATTCACGTAATTTATTATTTTACTTGTTGTATTATGGAGGGATGCATAATTTGATGTCTCATTAGTAAACTATTTTGATAAAAGTGAGGAGAAATTACATTTTAACGACTAAACTTTGAGTGTAGTTGTAATCTCACACGACATGTTTAAAACATTTTAATTTCATATATTTACTTAATATTTAATTTAAATTTCATACATTTATTAAAAATTCAGTTAAATTTATTATTTATGTGACACATAGATAAAATATTATAAAAAAATTAATTTAAAAAGAAAATAATTTTTATGCCAAGTGGCCCCACCCCTTCAATCATACCTATGTATGATGTATAAGAATAATAGGTGACTTTTTACATATTGTGTTTTTGCATGACTTTAAACTCCATCAATAGCTAACCTAATATTTAATTACTAACGATATCGCTCGACTCAAAAAATAAAAAATAAAAAAGAATAGAAGAGTACAATTTAAAATGAAAGGAGATGTATTCAATTGAGAATTTGAAGATTTTAAATAAATTTATAAATCCATGAATTTTTATAGAATTTAATTGATTTGTAGAAATTACATGTAAAATTTTGATTCAATTCCCTCAAAATCTCATAGGGAGATGTAAGAATTGTGAATGTTTAAAATACACTACGAAATGTCTTTAATTCCCTCTAATTCATCAACTTTTTCAAATTTTTTAAAATCAAATTCTAATTGAATACAGCTTTAATGTTATAAATTTTTTTTAAAATCATGATTGAATGCACATTAAATTTCAAAAAATCAATTCAAATTATAATTGAATACAATTTATTAAAAAAATTAAATTTTCTCAAAATTCCAATTGAATACACTGGCGCCTTCAAATTCAATCAACCAATCCAAAATTCCATTAACGTGAAGGCTTGAAGCATTCAAAGATTCAAAATAAACAAAAAATGGAAAATGGAATTCGAAGGGTCATACCATGTTTGAACACCTGATGATATCTGCAAATAATACTCGTCTGAGAATCTCAACAGGAATTTGGGGCCAGTTCGGGATTTTAGCTCTGAGAGAGACTGGTGATGATGAGGCGATGCAAACGAAGGAGGCAAAGAGGTTGAAGGGGACGAACAACTGAAATCGTCTCGACCTGCGCATACAAATCACGATCAAACCCCAACTTCAAAACCCGGCAATGAATTTCCCCTCCCCTTCCATCTGCTTCATTACTTTGGCGCAAGCCTTAAGCGCAAAATTTAAGGTTAAATGATCCGACCCCACGACTGACACGATTTTTTTGGACACTCTGCTAGAATTCTGCAGAACAGGTGATCCGTTGGTCACACACAAGTATGGTTCCTTTTTTTCTCCACCAAGTCGCAAACAATTTTGATTGATTGAATTGGTGTCGATTTAAAGGTCAGAAATTTATTGCAACAAAGGGAGTTTATTCAATTAGAATTTTGATGAATTTTAATTATTTTAATGAATTTAGGGATATTCAATCAATAATTTAAGTGATTCTTTGAAATTTAATATGTAATCAATTAGAATTTTAAGATAGTTTATTAAAATCCTTAGAAATACAGTTGTATTCAATTATGATTTTAAAGAAGTTTATAACATTCCATGCGTATTCAATTAGAATTTAATTTTAAGAAATTTGAAAAAGTTGAGGAATTAAAGAGAATTGAAAAGATTTTATATTGTATTTTAAGCATCTACAAATCTCACCTCGTCCTAAGAGATTTTGAGAAAATTGAATCAAAATTTTACATAGAATTTCTACAAATCAATTAAACTCCATAAAAATTTATAGATTTATAAATTCATTAAAATTTCTCAAATTTCCAATTGAATACACTTCCCGACATTTGCTTTCTTACAAACAATATTTTTAATTAAGAACTAGAACTCCAAAAACTTATAAAAAACACAAAAAATCTCACCCTCACCGAACTTCAATAAATTAAAGAGAGGGAGGGACGTGCCCTTATGTGTGAAAAACTAAACCAAGGAAAAACGAAAAATAAAACAAAAGGAACTTGAACAAACTAGTTGGCATACCTCAAATAAATTTGAAGCACCGACCACCAAGATAAGTCAGAAAAAAAGGCTCTAGGAAACCATATACCCAAGCTCTGAGCTTTGGTGCCTTTTATAATCTCGGTCCGACCATAAAAAAACAACACAAAGGTGTAATCTCACCTTTGATGTGTTGTATTTCCTTTATTGGTCCACGTGTGCTAATCTGATCACTTTATAAAATAAAAAATTATTTCGAAGGGTCTCTTAATTTCTGTTGTAAAATGATCACCATCATTGAGTTTGAAACTATATCCCACGTGAAATTGATGGGAGATTTGTTTTCGGTAAAGAAATAGGAGAAATTTTCATATGTACTTCAAATATTTGTCATGTGGTGTGAATAATATGTGGATGGCCCACATGAATATTTTGTTACTATTTATGCACAGTATTTTTATTATTTATTTGTGAAAAATTTGTAAAATAAATAGTATTCTTTTTGCTTATAAAATGAATGAGAGGTGAAGAAGGAGGATAGATACAAATGAAGAGAGAAGTCAAACGGCTGAAAAGAGAGGAGGAATAGAGAGTAAATAGGGAGAGTTATCTTTGTATTTTTGTGATTTTAGATTATAAATAAAAGCACCACTACTGCTTCGAGGATGTATTCCAGTCACACTGACGGTAAAGGAACCTTGTAAATCTTGTGTCTTGTTTATTTATTCCACTGCACTCACTGTTGATTTTACAACATGTTATCAGCACGAGAAGCTCTCATGTCAAGTGGAAAACACAAAGTCACAAATCCAATTCACCTCTGTCAACTGAAATCTCAAATAATAAAAGGTATGTCCATTTTTCGTCTCTCCCAACGCGCCAGAAGCACCCCACCGAATTCTGGTGAGAATTGAAATTTACAACGATCTGTAGTTGTCACAAGATGAGAAAACTCGTATCTGACAACTGGTTTCAAGAGATCTAGAAGAATCTTATTAGACTTGGAAACCCAGATCGCATCGTTCTCGATGGATCTCGAGGACTCATGGAGTTTTACGCTACTTGGCTCGGCGCTCATGGCCGCTGTCTTTTAATGGCGTTGCAGTCCTCTGAAATAAAGCCTAAAAATCCCCAGAGCTCACCATTACTTACAAGAAGTTGAGAGATAATTAAGTAGGATGATTTCTGCTCAGGGCAAAGAAAAGCCAGCTCTATAAAGCTCCAGAAGAGCTCATTTGATGTGTTGGAACTGTGCATAGAAAAGAATAAAAAGGGAAATGGGGCCAAAGATTTGGAAAGGTGCGTTGCACCTTGTAAAATGAAAGAAAAAAGCAAAGATTTTTTGGAATGGTGCATCATGTGAATGAATAAGAAAAATAATAATAAAGACTTTTTGAATGGTGTTGTACAATTTGAAAAGAAAGAAGGAAAAATATGTATTTATTTATGTGAATGATATTGGTTTAAAACACTTTCACAAGTTATATTTACTTTAAAGTAATTTATTTATCATGAATGGTATTACTGCCTATTGCTTTAAGTTTTAATTTATGTGAATGGTGCTGAATTAAAGCCCTTGTCACAAGCTTTATTTATTTAAATGCAATTTATTCACTATGGCTAGAATTACCGCCTATTTCTTTAATTTACTTATTGTACTTCTCTTTGTTACGATTAGACCTGGCATTCGTGTCGTGTTTCTCGTGTTCGTGTCGTTTTCGTGTCATACCTGATAGCTTAACGGGTCGTGTCGTGTAACACCCGTTAAAATAAACGGGTAATATGACCCAACCCGAAATCGACCCGTTAATATTATCAGGTAATATGACCCGACCCGTTAAGAAAAATATTTTTTAAATCAATAAATAATGAAGATGAAAAACATAATTTGACCCTAAAAGATGTAAAACATAATACTAAATTAGTATATACATACCATATTGTCACATAAATACTAATTCAAAACATTAATAAATAAATAAATAAAACATTTTTCTTTCAAGTTTACATACCCCAAAATAAGAGTCTAATGAAAAAACATTAGTGCATACTACAAAATACAAATGTTCAAAGATATGCAAAATGAAGAGAGTTATGTTTCAAGATTGAGGAACCTTGCACATTTTTTACAATAAAACCCTTCAAGTTTCATCAATCACGGAGGCAAATGGTATTGGAACTATCGACGATGTTTTCACTGAGGTTTTCCATTATCTATAAACTATAGATTTAAATTTAACCGTTGATTGTCGTTTACATTTACGTTTCATTCTTCTCCCCAAATTTTTTTTTTTAGGATTTTCTTTTTTGAAAACATGATCTCTTAGAGGATGCATGAAGATGAATGGTTTGGATCGTTTATATTACGATGAGACTTTTACCATTAGTGAAAATATAGCTCAAAGTCTATATGAATACAATGAATGAATTCGACCTTCAATTTAAAATATTTACACAAGTGGATACCAAAAAATCTTATGTTATAACTTATACTTAATGAAAGTATAAATAAACTCTAAGTGTTAGTCAATCTATTGTTTTGATGGGATACGAATTCTCCAAAACTAATTTCAACGATCACAACTGTCAAACTTGTTTGTATATGTTTCGAGATCACATCAGCAAAAAATCACAAAAAATAAACATTCAGAGATTAAGTAACGGGACAAAACTTTTCAACAGTTATAAACGAAAAATCACAATTTAACGGTTATTTTAACTCCGATTTTGATGATTTTTTATAGCTACACTCCTTGACCCTATATGAATACAATGAATGAATTCAATCTTCAATTTAAAATATTTACACAAGTGGATACCACAAAATCTTATGTTATACTTAATGAAAGTATAAATAAACTCTTAAGTGTTAGTCAATCTATCGTTTTGATGGGATACGAATTCTCCGAAACTAATTTCAACGATCACAACCATCAAACTTGTTTGTATATGTTTCGAGATCACATCAGCAAAAAATCACAAAAAACAAACATTCAGAGATCAAGTAATGGGACAAAACTTTTCAACGGTTATAAACGAAAAATCACAATTTAACGGTTATTTTAACTCCGATTTTGATGATTTTTTACAGCTACACTCTTTGACCCTATATGAATACAATGAATGAATTCGATCTTCAATTTAAAATATTTACACAAGTGGATATCACAAAATCTTATGTTATACTTAATGAAAGTATAAATAAACTCTTAAGTGTTAGTCAATCTATCGTTTTGATGGGATACGAATTCTCCGAAACTAATTTCAACGATCAACCGTCAAACTTGTTTGTATATGTTTCGAGATCACATCAGCAAAAAATCACAAAAAATAAACATTTAGAGATCAAGTAATGGGACAAAACTTTTCGACGGTTATAAACGAAAAATCACGATTTAACAGTTATTTTAACTTCGATTTTGATGATTTTTTGCAGCTACACTCCTTGACCCTATATGAATACAATGAATGAATTCGATCTTCAATTTAAAATATTTACACAAGTGGATACCACAAAATCTTATGTTATACTTAATGAAAGTATAAATAAACTCTTAAGTGTTAGTCAATCTATCGTTTTGATGGGATACGAATTCTCCAAAACTAATTTCAACGATCACAACCGTCAAACTTGTTTGTATATGTTTCGAGATCACATCAGCAAAAAATCACAAAAAACAAACATTCAGAGATCAAGTAACGGGACAAAGCTTTTCGACGGTTATAAACATAAAATCACGATTTAACGGTTATTTTAACTCCGATTTTGATGATTTTTTACAGATACACTATTTGACCCTATATGAATACAATGAATGAATTCGATCTTCAATTTAAAATATTTACACAAGTGGATACCACAAAATCTTATGTTATACTTAATGAAAGTATAAATAAACTCTTTAGTGTTAGTCAATCTATCGTTTTGATGGAATACGAATTCTCCGAAACTAATTTCAACGATCACAACTGTCAAACTTGTTTGTATATGTTTCGAGATCACATCAACAAAAAATCACAAAAAACAAACATTCAGAGATCAAGTAACGGGACAAAACTTTTCGACGGTTATAAATGAAAAATCACGATTTAACGGTTATTTTAACTCCGATTTTGATGATTTTTTACAGATACACTCCTTGACCCTATATGAATACAATGAATGAATTCGATCTTCAATTTAAAATATTTACACAAGTGGATACCACAAAATCTTATGTTATACTTAATGAAAGTATAAATAAACTCTTAAGTGTTAGTCAATCTATCGTTTTGATGGGATACGAATTCTCCAAAACTAATTTCAACGATCACAACCATCAAACTTGTTTGTATATGTTTCGAGATCACATCAGCAAAAAATCACAAAAAAAAAAACATTCAGAGATCAAGTAACGGGACAAAACTTTTCGAAAGTTATAAACAAAAAATCACGATTTAAAGGTTATTGTAACTCCGATTTTGATGATTTTTTACAGATACACTCCTTGACCCTATATGAATACAATGAATGAATTCGATCTTCAATTTAAAATATTTACACTAGTGGATGTGGATATCACAAAATCTTATGTTATATACTTAATAAAAGTATTATTTTCGGGTGTAGATATAGTACTTAAACGACAAATGTTTTAATGTTTTGAAGTAATATTTATGTGGCAATGTGTGGTATGTGCAATTTTTTTTTTCTTAACGGGTCATAGCGGGTTGGGTCACTTTACCTATTAAGATAACGGGCATGACATGACACGACCCATTAAGATAACACGTGTTACACGAAAACAACACAAACACGACAGACACGACCCGTTTGCCAGGCCTAGATTATGGTGCTAGATTTCAGAGTTGGCCCCTTCACGCAAGTTATAAAACTTGTTATTACGAGTGATTGTATTTTTTTTCTTTTTTTTTACATTTTTACACTTCTACAATATTATTAATTTTTCACTAAAAAAAACAATATTCATGAGATTTGGAGGGTTTTAAAAATCTAAACGACCATGTAACGATTGTCTAAGGGTAGATGATGCAATCATGAGCATTTATATAAGGGTGTGCTATCCACACACACAATTTTACTTCTTACACCCTTGTTAATTTCTATTTATTGATTTTCTTCAATTCATCCAATCCGACGGTCGAAAATTAGAAGGGTGTGTGAAAAGTAAAATGAGTGTGTGAATATCATACCCCTTTATATATGCTTTCACATTTTTCAGACATATACATTAATGATTATGAATTTTATTTATTTTGAACTGCCTTAAAAATACATGAGGGTTTATATAGTTTTAAAAATTCATGTACGCACCTTTAAAGCGTAGATGATGCGATTAAGAGTGCTTGCATATTTTTTCACATTTTTTGCACTTGTAAATTAATTATTTTAAATATTTAAATGTATTTGGTATTTTTAAATTACTTGATGTTTTTATTTTTAACGTGTTTTATAATTTTTTAATCTCACTATTTGCTCATAATATTTTATAAAATAAATAAATAAAACTTAAATTTTTAAAATTTATTTAGAATAATAATACAATAATAATTAATGAACAATATATATATCCACTAAATGTATTATAATGAATTTAATATACCTAAATATATGCACCGAAATGTATTATAATGAATTTAATATACCTAAATGAAGAAGTTACAGTACATCGAAATATATTGTATAACAAAAATTAGTTTATCTAAATGTTCACAACAAAAATATATTACAATGAATGAAATGAAAATAAAAATTATAATGAAATAAAATTAATATATTAAAAATTAGAAAAGAAAAAGAAAAATAATAAAAAAATCAAAATATAATTAATAAATGAGGTTATTAATGTATCAAGAGACTAAAATTAGATTTTGATCTTACTCATAGTTTTAATTAAAAAGTAATCTTTGCCAAGGACTAAAATGAAATTTTCTATAAAAAAAAACCAAAAGATTTGAATGATTGAGAAAATTTGCCGTCTGCCCTTCGAAAGCGACTCAGCAACCATTAAGCCGGGAATTTATGCCATTCCTAATTTCTCCATCTGCACATTCAATGAATTTTTTACTTTAAATTCAATAAATCAAATAAAAATTAAAAAATACGAATAACAAAAAGTATTGGAAATAGAGAAAAAAAATGCGGATATCACGTAGGGCTCACTGCACATGAGTCAAACCAAACCAAAGAAGAAACATGTACCCATCAGGCCGTCACCATAAATCTCCCATTTAAAGCGTGAAAGATGGTGTGGTGGAACAAATGAATTGTCCACTCAGTTTTCTTATGATGTTTTTCTTGAGATTTTCTTTACCACACATCGGAAATTAATTAGTTTAATTTTATATTCCCTAAATTAATATTGATAATTGTAGTATTATATCTATATATATAAAGGGAGAAGGCCAGTTTGGTGAAGCATTCAGACATGCCAAGAAAGCTCCTTTGTTTTCTTCACAGTCCAAATCCAGAAAAATCGGAAAATGAGGACAAATTAGTAAAAAAACCATAACTAAAAAAATCTGTATTAAAAAAACTATATCTAAATAAGAAGTAGATGCGTGCTGCAAATGACTGTTTCTGTAAACCAATTAAAAAAAGGATAACAAAAAAAATTGGAAAAAAAAAAACAAGAGGAAAAAGGTTACGTGTTGAACCTTCAAAGACTACGATGAAAAAGCACGAACCAGTTAGCAGTTTGCTCCAAAGGAATCCCACGATCTCATCTTAGTTTAGTGGGAGGTTCAATTGTAAGTCTGTAACTACCCATGTGCCAAATTTGGCTTTTAGAGATGAATAATAGGAAGGAAACCAATTTTCGTTTTCAGTTTACTGTGTGGTTTCTATTCATTCCAAACAGAAAGGGATCGGCAAAATCAGTGACATATCCTGTTTTTGGTTGTTGGCGTTCTGGGTTTTGTGCTATGCGTGCAACATGTAATAATTTTGTTTGTGGGATTTACCTCAATGGAACTTTGTAAATTTATTTTTTCTTTGCCCAGTATGCCGAATTCAAGTTATGCTTTAGTTTGCAGTCTTTTTTCCCCTCTTCAGTGCATGTACCAGTTTTCGTTCTCAGCAGTTTAGTATGTGGTTTCCATTCATTCCAAAGAGAAAGGGATCAACAAAATCAGTGACATATCCCCTTTTTGATGCGTGCAAGGGGGCTTTTCAATGTCAGGTATATCAATTTTGATTTCAATGGAATTTTGGCTTTTTTTGTTGGTGCTGTTTGAAAAGTCTTCGAATGTGGTATCGGAAGTCTTTGAATGTGGGGTGGGAATGATATAGCAACCATGGACGCACCACGAAGCACCACGAAGAGATCAAATTAGTGTTTTGAGATTTTGATTAATTTTGTTGGAGTAATGAATAACTTTGATTACTGTTTTCATTTTTTGTTTTCTTGCAATTTTTGTAAATCCAATTCATGTTACTAACAAAAAAAATTCATGGTTTTTGATGGTTTTACAGACACATTGGTTGCAGACCCATTCGTTGGGGCTTGAAGAAAAGAGAAGGTGGGAAAAGTCAATTCTTGTTGTAGACTGTTTTCATTTTTTTGGTGTTTTCATTTTTCGTTTTCTTGCAAATTTTGTAAATCCAATTAAAGCTTTTAAAACACATACAATTCATGTTACAAACAACAAATTTCATGGTTTTTTATGGTTTTACAGACATTGGTTGTAGACCCATTCATGGGGGCTTAAAGAAAAGGGAAGGAAAAAGTCTATTCTTGCTGTAGAAGTCCAGTTGGCATAGCCTTGAAGAAAAGGAAGGTCAGAACAGCAAAAGAGGTGACTTTTTTCTCTTCGCCCTTTGTTTTCTGAATATTGAGACTTGAGAAAAAAACTGCTAATGTTGAACCCCAACACTATGTGAAAACTTAACCTATCCATGCTAGCATACAAACCTAATTGTTTTTTATTCAATTTATACCGTTACGTTTCTAAATGAACGTAATTTTCCATTTTGATATGTTTCCTTCTGCTAAGTTGTAGTAATGTAGTAATGTTATAATATGATTAAATTTATTCCCATCTTAAGTTGTTTACTATTGGTGTTCACTGGGTATAGACATTAATATTTGGGATTAGTATTAATGTCTATACCCAATGAGATCTTAATTTAAAGGTATTTAGGTTAAATTGCTTACAACCTTTATATTTGGGATTGTGCATTATAGTGCATTATTCCCACCTTAATCAGTTAGACTTCTTATTTTATCATCATTGCTTGTAGATTAATCATGAAAATCTAAAGCATCAAGTGCAAGCAGTGGCGGATCCACAGTGGGGTCAATGGGGTCGCACGACCCCTTGGAAGCCATGGAAAAAACCTTAGAGACCCATGTGCGACCCCTCGGCTGCACACCAGGTGTTCGACGAAAGGTCTGAAAGACCTCTCGGTGCTGCGCGTTGAAGAAGAAGGCGCTCGCGCGCCATTTTTTTTTTCAAAAGAACCTGGGCAAAACGGCGTCGTTTTGGCCCAGGAAATTTTTTTAAATGACCTGGCCAAAACGACATCGTTTTGGGCCAGGTTTGAATAAATTTTTTTTTTTAATACCCAGCGTGGCCAAAACTGATGCTGCATATGACTGATGCTGCATCTACTGATGCTGCATCCTGCATATGACTGATGCTGCATCTACTAATGCTGCATATGACTGATGCTGCATCTACTGATACTACATCTACTGATGCTGCATTTACTGATGCTGCATATGACTGATGCTGCATCTACTGATGCTGCATATGACTGATGCTGCATCTACTGATGCTGCTGCATATGACTGATGCTGCATATGAAGTCTACTAACAAGGTGACCCCTATGGTAAACCTCTAGAGTAAAGCTCATTGTAATCTTTAGGGTAAGGGTATGTAAATCACCTTTCCCTTGACTTAAGGGAGGAGATTGATTGGGGTAATGTCTTTGTGTAAGGTTTAGATTAGGTAGGGAACATGCCTTCTTCTTTCTTGTAGGTTGCTTGCTGCAGCCATCCTTCCCATTTCTTTTCCCTTTCTCTTCTCATACATTCCCAGAAAATCTACAAAAGTAAACTATGACTAACAGAAATAACAATGGTTGAGTGATAGCTTGCTTGTTTATATTGAGAGAGATCTTTTTGCTTGTATTGAAAATGAAGCTATAATGCTTCGTTTTCAAAATATGAAACCTCGTCGTGGACAATTATAGCTTGTAATATTGTTTTCATTATGAATTATGAATGAAAGTACTATGATTTCATTTTCAATATGTTTTTCCATCCAAAATTTTTATTTGGACTTTTACACTAAGACCCCTTGTGGTAAGATTCCTGGCTCCGCCACTGAGTGCAAGCAAATGGGTGGCACGCATGGCTTTGATTTCACATAGAAATGCTATGTTTACATATGTACATATGGTCCATATTTTGCTTTGCTTCATATTTAGGAGTTCATCCCTATCTAGCGTATAACTTTGACTGAAAATTTATGAATCTGAAAATTTTGATTTAAGGAGATTAAATGTTATCAGCATGCATTGAGAAATGAAATTACATGTCATATTTTCATATTTTTTTAAATAGTTTTTGTTTTCCCATTTTATCTTCGTTGTTATTTTAAAGGAAAAATAGTAAAATTTGTATGAGAGATTACTCACATTTGTGCAAATTGGATGGAATATATGCTGATAAATTCTTCAACGAACGTGGCAACATGCCAATATGGCATGCATAACGATAACACTGTTATCATAGTAAACGGAAATGAAATTCACCATTTTTAATCACTTATTGACTAAGGAACCCAACTCTTGATTTTAAGGAACCTAACTCTTGATTTTCTTCCTATACAATATATAGGGGTAAAACGATACTAATGGATATAAAAGAATTCTAACTACACTGATTAACTTAATTTTTTTGTTAATCAGTAATTATCAAAGTGATAATAATGACCAAGCATAGTTAAGTTTGTGAAACCAAATTCTATCCATCAAACAAAAAAAATGACACCATAATAATCAGCAAGCAAAAATAATGGTGGATTGGTTAGTGTGTAATTTATAAATTTCACTTTTTGTGTACAATGGGCGGGTGCAAAAAGATTTAAGTTAGATGATTGAAAATAATAATAAAATTGTTGTGAAGGACACACACCCATAATTTATAAAATAATCACAAGAAATATAATAATATCTAAAACAACACATCTTTGGGGCGCGTAGTTTAACGACCCTTACCCGTTTTATAGATAAATTAGATGGGCCGGGCCCAATTCTTATAGTTTTTACCTAAGTTTAGTGGGCCAAGCTCCATTTTTTTTGTGTAACTAGAAGCCCAAGTTGTAATTGGAATAAATGGGCCAAGAATCAAAGTTGTTAAAAGAGTTAATTGGGCTAACAAGCCCGGCCCAAAACCCTTAAACTAAACCCCACTAACCCGCACGGGTTAGCTTTCTTCTTCCTCCCTCATTTTCTGCAACAACAGTCTCTTTCTCTAAGCCCCGAGAGCTTCACCTTTGCTCTCACTTAGATTTCCTTGCAATCGCAACCCCAAAACCGCATATTCAAAACCTCTGAGACTCAAGGATCTCGAAGACCCCCTTGCATGCACCATCGAATCACTGTGGACAATTCCACCATTAGCACTGAGAGCTTCAAGCTCCAACTTCGAATCTCGGGTAAGGTTTAATCCCTCTCTTGAACTTTTCGGGGTTATAATCTGGTTTACGATGCGTGTTTATGTCTATAATCCAAGGGTTTAAACCCTGTAATGATTTTGTGCATGCATGTCGTCCCTGGGAACAAATTCTGGCGAACGTTGTTGAGTCCGAAGCCAAGCGATGTCTATTCTCATTAGGATTAAGCTCGTGGGTGAATTATAAATGTGTTGTTGGACGGATCCAAGCCTAAATCCGTGGCCTAATCCTCTCTCTGCACCCATGTCCTCTACCACAGCCTTCGACGGTGAATCTCGAACCCCAGCACCCTCGTCTCTCTCTCTCTCTCTCTCTCTCTCTCTCTCTCAGTGGCATTGAACGGAAAAGGAGACCCGAGAAACCCTCCGGCGAACTTCCTTCATTTTTCTCAGTTAGGTAAGCCTTGAGTTACCTTTATCCATGTTAGATGGGTACTTGGATGAGTTTTAATGGATGTTATATCGTAAATTTGAAGGATTAGGGACGAGATTAGCACGGGGTGCACACACCCATTCTCCGGCGAACCAGTGAGCTTCATGGAACTTTCCGACCGTCTCCGGTCGTCTCTCGGCGAATCCAAGGTATAAAACTCTTCCCCTTCCTCTACTCTTCCTTTTGGTGTATAGATCGGACCCTAAATCTAGGTGTGACGGACGACCGGAGCTAGGAAAGCTCTGGCGTTCTTCTCCGGTGTTCTAGGCCTTTCAGGCCGTGTATTTGATCCCAGGCATTCGGGCCATTCTAGAAGTATCGGGCCTTAGGCCCGTTTTAGTCGCAAGCCCAAAACCCCAGCCCAATTATTCTATTTAGTATTTATATTTTATTTTCTGTTTATAAATATTAGAGCCTTGGGCCGAAGTGAAACCCAGGGCCTTTGGGCCCGTGACCTTTAACCCAGCAGCCCTTATGGGCTAACCCTAAAACCCAACCCATTTAAAAACGCAAGACCCTAATAGGTCAAACCTCCAAACCCAAACCCATTTTATAAAACCCAAAACCCAAAACCTAACCCGGATCCAACCCAGACCCGTGGACCCTGACCCGGGTTTGACCCGACCCTGTTGACCGGTCAACGGTTGACTTTTCGGTTGACTTTTTCGGGTTCCGTCCGGGACCCCTCCTAGGCTAATTTCGACGTCCTGGACCCGTTTTTGAAGTCTGTTTTCCCAAATTAAATTGTTAGAATAGAGTTTGACTGAGTTGTACCCTTTATGTGCTTAGGGGCAACTATTGGGGCTTTTCTAGATCCGCTAGCAGCGCAGCGTTGGACAGCTAAGTACTGTGAGTGGACCACCTTCTAAAAATAAATACATGATTTATGATATGACATGAAGATTTACATTTATATATAGCATGCCTTGATTTTACTTGGAAATTATGAATTGTGAACAGGAAACATATTTGATAATTGTGATTTGAATGTTCTTGAGATATAGAATGATTTTATTGAATTGTTTTCTGATATAACCCACATTCTGGTAGACTATCTGATCGATGACGATAAGATGCTAAGAATGTGTTTTAAATGATTTTAGAACACATCTTCGTAGTACGGGGGATGGATGAACTCTTGCTACGAAGTTGTATTTTAGAAATATGTTTTGTGCAAATTAGTGAACACCATGCCGTCGAGGGCGAGGTTTGTAGTTGGCAAATGCCTGGAGAACTAATCCCTAGCGGAAGGCTGAGGGACCACAGAGTCTGGCATGGGGCCGGGAGGGAGTTATCTCATGGTGATGGCCATAGAGATTTAGGTGCAGGCATTGGGCCGGAAGTATTACTAATTCGGTGTACTCACTAGCAGCACAACTTGTGATGCTTCCTAGGTTTTTATTTGATGAGATTTACGAGATTGATACTATAATTGTCTTATGACTTTATTGAGACGAGAATTTGAATTATGAGTTGATTCGAAACATTAGAATTATTGGATAATGATTTTATTGGCATGCTAGTGGTTTAGAAAACCTATTATGTAGTATATGAGCATATTTTTGGTTTTCAAACTAGTGGGGGAATTATTATGTTCCGAAATGTTTTCATATTATATATGTATATAACTCTGGTCCACTCACCCTTGTTTTGCGCCCCCATTTAGGTATTAGAAACGAGGCATTACGATCCCGGCATCACGGCACTTCCACAGCGGTACCTTCGAATCTTTTCTGTGTAGCACTTATTCCCTTGATCCATTTAACCTTGTCTCAATTCTTTTAGTGATTTGGTTTAGTCGTATGCTTTGGACACGTTCCTAAATTATTAATCCTTTGTAATTGTATTCCTAACCATTATTTATTTCAAATTATAAATTTTTGCACTTAACGAATGGCTTGCGTCACCTTCGGGTGTCGGCCAGCACGTGCCTATCCTGATATTCGAGGAATATCGGGGTCGGGGCGTGTCACGTAGCGCCCGTAATGAAAAAAAAAGCCTCTCGCATGCGCGTGAGCGCATGCAGAGAGGTTAGTGTATATATAAAGGGAGATGCCTATATGCCTAAATAGGTGAAGCATTTCAAAATACCAAAAATATCCCTTTATTTCTTGGGAAATTTTGGAAAATAGCCAATTTTAGATGCACGAATTGAATTTTAGCCATACTTTCTAATTTCTTATAATTCTAACCATATACTCATGTAAAAAGTCTTTATTACCCTTAGTAACACAAATCCTTTACATCTATTCTTCCCCTCCCTTTTCTCACAAGCTTGAGCCGCTTTGTAATAGTCGGGCAACAAGCATTGGTCCTAGCAAATCTCAATTCAAATTGAATGCAGAATGCATAGTTCAGTGCTTTTGCTTAGTTTAATCCCACTACAATCAAATTTCTCAAATTTCATTCATTCTAAAAGGACATTTCTAAATCAGGGAAAACAAGAGAAAACAACTTCTTACAGCTTGGCTTTTCCCCACCATTTATCAGTGCAAAACCAACAAACTGAAACAAAAAATAATAACATATTCTTGTAAATAAAAGGCTGCTGCAAGGCTAGGACCAATGCTTGCTTGTGAAAAATGAGAAGGAAAGAGGATTGGGTGATGATTTGTATTACTAAGGATAATTAAAACTTTTTATTTGAATTTTTGGTTAGAATTATAAGAAGTTAAAAGATTAGGCTAAAATTCAATTTTGTGCCTTTAAAATTGGTTATTTTTCAAATTTTCCCTTATTTCTTTCACAATCAAAACCCAAAAAAAAAAGTGAGGACAAACTGGTAAAAAACCATAACTTAAAAAGAGATGAGCATCACAATTGTGAGTTTTTCCGGGTGAAGAATGAGAACCGCAACGTGGGATTTAACCACCCTCCACGTTCTGCAAACTACCAACCAGATCAAAAGCGTTCACTCCCTTACCTCCCTCCCTCTCCTTCTCCTCCAACAAGCTCACTGGTCTCTCTCTCTCTCTCTCACTCTCTCTAAAAGCCAAAATTGACAGAAGCTGACAACGTGTTTGTTCCGGTTTCTAAAGGTTTAGGATATCACACAATCTATTGGGAGCAATCTGGAAATCCCAATGGACGTGTCTAGGTATGTGTTCAAATTTTGCTATTCTGGTGATTTCCTCATTCATCGATTCTTCCCTTGCTTTATGGTAGGATCGTATAAATCTTTCCTAGAAACCATCCATATCTGAAACTCTGAAAAAAGGATTTGGGTTGCTTGACAATTATCACCCTGAACTTGATAACATCAACGCCATGGAAGCCTGATTATAGCATAAACAATACTTTCAACTTTGAAGATTCATCAACTCCTGGAATTCATTGGGCTACTCCTCCTCAGCAGTTAAGAACAATTGGGAAGTTAGTTATCTTTTTATTTTGAATTTCAATTTTGGTCAGAGTTGGGAATTGTATTGGGAAAGAAAACAAGTCCAATAAAAAAATGAGTACGAAATTTTGGGGGTGGTTTGTTGGTCGTACAGTGAGGCTGGGGATGGGATGATTGGGTTGGGGTTAGAAGAGGTTGATTTCTAGGAGAGGGGTGGAGGAGGAAGTCATAACAATAAGAGGCTAAAAAGGCCCACATAATTCTCTAAGGTTTTTCCTCAACTGGGTTCTCTGCTTTTCTTTCTTTCATTTCAAAATTCGGTTGAAATGGATAAAAAAATCAATGCATGTACTCAAGGTTTTGTTTGGTGTCTTTGTTGAGTTTCAGAACTTTCCTCTCTAGTTTTCTGATTATGTTCTCAGTTGGGATTATTTCTCACCAATTTCCTTTGAGATTTGTGTGTGTGTTTGTTAATGTTCTGTTTCTTCATTTTAACAGGAGATAATTGCTTATAGATTGCTTTTCTACTTTCATGCACCAGTTTCCTAATAATTGCAAGAATTATAATATGCATTCTTGACTAGTAGTGCTGAAGTCTTACTTGCGGACGGTTTATTAGGATCTGGATAGGTGGTGTGAGGAACTAATTAAAGAAGAGTTTCACTCCAATTGTAATTTCGATGCGGATGATATAGTTCAGAAGTTAAAGAAATTGGGAATTGTTGCTCGGGTAAGACTCCAAGAAACCCTCCTTTGATAGTTTATAGAGTTCTACTTCAACCGAGACTGATCATAACTGCTTAAATATACCATCGATCGTTCTGACGAAATGATTATGTAAGTCCCCGAAAAGGAACAGTACGATGGTTGAGGCTTTTCATGACCCTTATTTGATGCATTAGGAACTGTGAAAAGTTAGGCAATGCTGAGGGATGGAAGTCATCGAGTTTGTTTTCTCTAGTTGCATGTAGGATGTGAGAAACAGCCACCCCTGCTCCTGGAAGACCATTTTTTTTTCTTTCTTGTTTCTAAATTGAACCTTCCCATGAATTTAGGATTCCGTTGGACAGTTTTGCTCCGTTGGGCTGAAGCGTGCTAACGAGATCATTGTCAACACCACAGAGGAGCTTGTCCTCAAGGCAAAACAAGGTGGTAACGCTTGATGTTGTCTTCAAAAGTTAAGCCTGCTTCTATCCGATGTCTATACAGGAAAGTTACCTGAAAGTGTTTGTGGCTTTGGCATGTGATAATTCCGCTCTCGAAAAGCCCTAGAAGGCTAGGTCATCGTCACCTTCGACTCAAGATTCAAGATTATTCTCTAATCGTTGGTGAGGTTTTTACTGTCAATTACATACGTATTTAGATGTCTGCTTGTAACTCATTAGGGTAGACGATGTTGTAAATTTTCTTATTTCTCTTGTATCCTAAAATTATAGTTGTCTTTCGCTTTGTTCGAGGATGAAGTAGTAGGTCTTACTCACATTCATGCGAAAATGATAGATGTTTTGCGATGAATTCGATTGTTAGTTGTGACTAGTTCATTTTTGTTGCTAATACAGCTTTGTTGCAGGTCTGGGGCTCCGCGGGGCCCACACTCAATTGTTTTGTTAAAAAAAATGTACATGGTCGTAACATTAGCAAAGGTGTTTCACTAGTTTACTTCCTTGTGACATTTGCATTAACTCTTTTGTAATTGCCAATGTTAAAAGAGCATTTTAGGCCATAAATTTTTTGAACAATCGATTAAGAAATCGGACGGGAGGTTAATAGATAAATGATAACATGATTATTTTTATAAAGAGAGGTATTTGATTGTATTGATAATGAAGTTGTCATGCAAAGCTTTTAAAACATAAAAAATGAGTGGAGAGATGTAATTAATATGTTCTATGAAAAATCTTATGAATTAATATATAAGTATTTTGTTTAGTAAATTATCTTTTTAATATATGACTTTGTTATTTGAGGATGCCCCCATTCAGAGCATCTGTAAAGGAGATGTCAAAATAACAAAATCACCTATAACAGCAAAAAAAAAAGACAACACTAATACTCTCCAACCGAAATGCCAATTCCTATGTGGCGATGACATGAATTGGCAGCAAAAGAGTTGCTGTCAAATTTGCCAGCAGCTTCAAATATTTTTTAATTAATTAGTAAATGTCTTTTATTAAATTTTTGTTAGTTTAATCATTTATTATAATTAATGTTGATTGTTGACCAGTGCAATTTATTTTGGGGTGTGCTATCCACACACCCCAAATTACTTCTCACACACCTTTTGTTAATTTCTATCCGTTGATCTTCTTCAATTCATCCGATCCGACGGCCGAAAATTAAAAGGGTGTGTGAGAAATAAAATGAGGTGTGTAGATATCACACCCCTTTGTTTTTATCCTACCCTTTTTTTTCAACCAACGAAGATCTCCTTATCCTCGCCTTTCGTCCTTGTCCAGCTACTGGGTTTTTCTTCAGTTTGATTATATTTTCTTGGTTTCTTTATGTTGTTTTGGGATTTGGCATCCGTGCATTTTGTTGTGCTTTAGCCGGTCAGTGCGAAATTGAGTTCAAATTATCTCACAAAAATACAAAATTCGTGTTTGAACATAATAAATACAAGAAATAAAGACACTAAGAGAATTATGAGGTTCGGCAAAATCCTGCCTACGTCTCCGGAGAGATATTGCTCTTCACTATGAAAATAACTAGTACAAGATACACTTGAAAGTTAAATCGACATAACTCAAACCCAAATCCCTTGTATACCCACCCACATAAATTTCCCAAGAGCCTCACTCTACCCTAAGGAGGTGTTTGTTTGCCCTCACTAAGAGGTACTGGACTGGACTGAACTAAGAGTTAGTCCAGTCTCATGTTTGTTCATGACAGGGACTAGGTTTAATGAGACTAAGTCTCACTAACCTAGACTAAATCAGGGACTAGCTGGTCTTAGTGAGACCCCTCAAAAACCATAGGACTAGCTAAGATTGTCCCCTTTCTCCTCCTTTCTCCTCCTCGCCTTGCTCCTCGACCACTCACATTCGAAAGCCATTGGACTAGATGCTTTTCACAACCAATTTTCATTTAAAATACCAAATTGAAGAAAAGATTGGAACGGACAAGGAAGAAAAAGAGGGAGATAATGGGGCGGTAGGGGAGGATTAGAGGGATAAAAAAATATGATAAAAATAAAATATTAATAATTATAGATTAAATAATATAATATTAGAGTTTGTTAATTATCTTGCTTGTTAGTTCGACACAGCACCAAACGCTTCACTAAGCTAGTCCAGCTTTGTCTAGTCTAAGCCAGTACAACTTAGTCCCTGAAGGTAGTCCAGTCTGAGACAGTCCGGTGCAACAAACGTACCCTAAGAGTTTCTCACTCTCACTTTCTATTTTCTTTCCTTTGTGTTCTCCTCCAAATACACCCACGATGCATGACTATTGCCTTCACTTATAGGCATGCACCAACAATTATGCCAACAACTAAGACCAAGAAAATCTTAAGTTCACATGGCATATTCAACACCTTTTTTCTATACCTAGCCTATATAGTACAACCTTTCCTCCATTTGCCTTTTAATGCATAGAAAATAAAACATGCATAATTGCATGCAAGCAAACACAAAGTCAAGACTTGCTTGCTTCCAACGATGCTTGCGGAAGTCACCATGTCTTCCCTTAAAAGAAGGCTTCCATGCCACAACTGAAAGCAAAACACAAGTCACAGACGGCTGCTGCCATTTCCTTGAAGCATTCACAAAGTTACACATGCAAAATTGTTGCCAACTCATAAGTATATGAGCCAAACACAACACCTTTCTCCCTTTGTTTCTCTCTGGAGTTTCCCTTCCTGTTTAATGAAATTCTTCCTGGTTCAAACAAAAAAAATCAACAAAGGTGAACGGTGCCATTTAATAGTTATTTAAATGTCTTTTATTAATTTTTTATTTGTTTAATCAATTATTTTATAATGTAATAAAATAATAATTTAATTTGACATATCGGGTGGAGATTAAAATATTATAAGACGTTAAAATGCCACATAGGCTATCAAATTTAAATTTTATATTCAAAATTTAACATTTCCTTTGGAGATGATCTCATATAGATCTCTGACTTTATTCCTAATTGTTGTACAAATATCTTTGTTAATATCGTATTGTTTGTCCAATACAAAAATATGTCCATAATTATTGTGAGACTTGAAAAGTTTATAGAGAACTGTTGTTGTTGACACGTAAAGAAAATAAAAAAACAATATCATTCTTGCACCTCTAATCTATGCACAACTTTTGATTTTTCGCTCTCCACTTCGAATAAAATTTCTAGGGTTTGCAGGAGTACAGGATCTTTAGGTATTTTAATCGTTAAATTTGAATTTTTATTTTATTTTTTACCAAAGATTTAATTATTATTATTATTTTATTTTTTTACCAAAGATGTAATTGTTATTTTTTTTTATAAAAATATCTCATATTCTAGAACACTAATTAAAATCCCACCATTTTGATTTTTTATTGCGGTAAGTAACGAGAGTTGAGTGCCATTCAAATGTTAAATCCTTCTAGAACTAGATTGTTCAAGCAAGACAGACGGCCTAGATTTGTCAACAAAACAAAACATAAAAATACAAAAGATTTGAATGATTGAGGCAATCTGCCGTTCTTAAGCTACTCAGCTAACACACTCTATTTTATTTTTTACACAATTTTTTTTATTTTCGGTCGTCGGATCGGATAAATTGAAGAAGATTAACGAACATAAACTAACAAATGATGTGTAAGAAGTTAAACGAGGTGTGAAGATAAGACATCCTAAAGAAAAATGATTTGCGGACGTCAATGCCTAATTTTGTCCTCGTACTGCACACGAGTCAGACCTAACAAAAGAGGAAACATGTACGGATGTACCCATCGGGCCGTCACCAGAATTTTCCAATTGGTTTGATGTGATGAGAAATGCTTAGAGACTCCCTTACAGTTTGACTTTTTATAGACATTCTGTCATCTCATAATTTAATGTTAATTATATACCAACATTATAAATATTGTACAAAAAAATGAAGTATCAGGAATCTCACTTTTGAGAGGATCTCTTTCGCACTTTCCTTAGTAGGAATTTGGATCATTTATGGACTTTACTGTCCGTAGCCTGAGAACCAGGAAATTTGGGCTCTTGGTGTGACATAGAGGTCAAAGTTCTTGGTTTGTGCAACGTGCGCTAGCGGAATAAGTTAATGTGGGCCATCCAGATTTAATTTGAGAGGTGTAGATTGCCTGTTTTTTGAGTTCCGAACAGAAAAATCTGGAAAGAATCTCTGTCGTCTAGTGGAACACCAGAATTGACTAATCAGCTTTCTTATGATGTTATTTTCTTGAGATTTTCTTTCACATCTCAGATATTAATTAGTTTAATTTTATATTTTCCATAAACTAATATTGAGAATTGTACTACTATTTCCTCCATGACGAATTAGAGTACATGAATTTATTTTCGATGGTATTCAATTCATTCTCTCAACAAAGTTAAAGAAAATGGTTAGAAATTTTGTAATTTTTTTTTCTTTCTCTCTTAAAGTTACGTACGTCGATAAACCAAACAGAAGATTATATAGAATACAAGTGCATTATCAGCTATTAGGTCATCGGACTTGACATGCACTGACCCTTGCACGCCACCGCGAACTCCTAATGGTATTATATGTTTTATTATATTCGGACATAACCCTGCCTCTATGACTACTCAAAACTATAGTTTTGTTTATTATCTCCAACAACAAAACAAACCAGAAAGAGTCCAACTACTTTCAGGGAAAACTATTAGAGAGAGAGTTATGGGTTCAAGTTCGGAGCAGGAACACGATGACGGCCACGTAGTTTTATTTCCCTTCATGTCTAAAGGCCACACCATCCCACTCCTCCACCTTGCCCGCCTCTTCCTCGCCCGCCGCCTCTGCGTCACCGTCTTCACCACCCCCGCCAACCGCTCGTTCATAGACCAATCCCTCGCCGACACCTCAGCCACCGTGATTTCTCTTCCTTTCCCTCAAAACATCCCCGAAATTCCCGCTGGCATCGAAAGCACCGACAAGCTCCCTTCCATCGACCTCTTCTACCCTTTCGCACTCGCCACAATCCACATGCAGTTCGACTTCGAGCATGCCCTGACCACCCTTCCACGTGTCACCTTCATGGTCTCCGACGGGTTCTTCTGGTGGACACTCGACTCCGCCGCCAAGTTCGGGTTCCCCAGATTCGTCTTCTACGGCTTCGGAAACTACGCCTTGTCGGTGTCCAACTTCGTCAGCGAGAACAGACTCCTGCATGGAGACGAGTCTGACGACGAGTTGATCACCGTGACTCGGTTTCCTTGGATCAAAATTACAAAAAAGTACTTCGATGATGTCTTTAGAGGCGCCGATCATAACCGACAAGCGGCTCAAGCCTACGAGTTCCACGTCTTGTCTTTCGTGGCTGCGGCTCGCAGCTATGGCATGATAGTTAACAGTTTCTACGAACTTGAGCCTGTGTTCGCTGACTATTGGAACACTGAGCGTGGGCCGAAGGGCTGGTGTGTGGGCCCTCTTTTCCACCTTGCGCAAGATGAACCGCATGATAATCTCGGTAATAAGCCCACGTGGGTTGATTGGCTGGACAAAAAACTGGAGGAAGGAAGTAAGGTCTTGTACGTTGCTTTTGGGTCACAAGCTGAGCTATCAGCTGAACAGATCCAAGAGATAGTACTAGGGCTGGAAAACTCAATGGTCAACTTTTTGTGGGTCATAAGAAGTAAACAGTACTCATCAGAGACTGCCACGTTGGACATTAAAGGGTTTGAGGAGAAAGTGAAGGGGAGGGGAATGGTGGTCAAAGAGTGGGTTGACCAGAAGTGGATTTTAATGCACGAGAGTGTGCAAGGTTTTGTAAGCCACTGCGGATGGAACTCGGTGATGGAGAGCATATACGCTGGAGTGCCGATTCTGGCGTGGCCGATGATGGCGGATCAGCCGATCAATGCAAAGTTCGTAGTGGAGGAGGTCAAGGTGGGGCTGAGGGTGGAGACATGCGATGGTTCGCCGAAGGGTTTTGTGAAGTCGGAGGGGTTGGAGAAGATGGTCAAAGAGTTGATGGAGGGAGAGAAGGGGGAGAAGGCGAGGAGGGAGGCGAAGAAGCTTGCTGAGGTGGCGAGGAAAGCTGTGAGTGAAGGCGGGTCGTCGTGGTCAACGCTGCGGTTGCTTATAGATGAGACAACATGCAACAACACTAGGTTCTAGACGATTAGTCGAGAGGGTTAAAGTAGTTGATAAAATGTGTAAGGCTCTTTAATTTAACGTGGAAAATAAGGTCGTTGTCGTATTCATGTTTTATGCGCTGAGACTTTGACGACAATTCATGCACAAAACCCAATTAGTTGCATGTAGGATGTGAGAAACAACCACCCATGCTCCTTTTCTAAACTGAACCTTCCCGTGGCTTTAGGATTCCGTTGGACGGTTTTACTGCGGTGGGCTGAAGCATGCTAACGAGATCATTGGCAGCACCACAGAGGAGCTTGTCCTCAAGGCAAAACAAGGTGGTAATGCTCAATGTTGTCTTGAAAAGCTGGGCCTGCTTCTATCCGATGTCTATCAGGAACGTTACTTGAAAGTGCGTGTGGTTTTGGCAGGTGCTAATTCCGCTCTCGAACAGCCCTAGAAGGCTAGAAGGCTACATCATCGTCACCATCGTCACCTTTAATTGTTAATGTCTCTAATCGTTGGGGAGGTTTTTATTGTCAATTAAATACGTATTTAGAAGTCTGCATGTAACTCACTCGGGTAGACGATGTTGTAATCTCCAAGTGACAGTTGGAATTGGGTTTCTGTAAATTTTCTTGTTACTCTTGTATCCTAAAATTGTAGTTGTCTTTGGCTTTGTTCGAGGATGAAGTATTAGGTCTGACACATCCATGCGAGAATGATAGATCTTTGTTGCAGGTTTGTTAGCTCGTTGGGCAAGTATCTTTGTTAGTATCACATTGCTTTTTTTTTTTTTTGGCAAACTCAAAAATATGTTCATAACTATAACACCTGAAAAGTTGATATAGGACGATACTTCGGGCTTTTTAACAGTTTGATATGTTCTTTTTGTTTTTTTATTATGATCAAAGATCTAATCGTGAAAAAGTCTAGAGTGCCAAGATTGTCAACCTAAAAAAACCAAAAAATTTGAATGATTGAGAAAATTCACCGTCTGCCCTTCGAGAATGACTCAGCAACCATTGAACCGGGAATTTATGCCATTCTTAATTTATCCATCTGCACGTTCAATGAATTTTTACTTCAAACTCAATAAATCAAATAAAAATTAAGAAATACGAATAACAAAAAGCATGCGAAATAGAGGAAAAAATGTGCGGATATCACGTAGGGCTCACTGCACATGAGTCAGACCAAACCAAAGAAAAAACATGTAAGTTTTCCAAAAAAACAAAAAAAGAAGAAGAAAGGGCTGGGCTCGATTCAAAACGGTTCCGTTTTTTGCCAAAACTGAAACCAAACCGAAATTTCGATTTAGTTTACTTTTTTTTCGGTTTTTTTGGGTTTGGTTTTTCCATGAAAACTTTTTTTTTTTTAACTAGGCAGTGAAGAGCATATGAAAGCTATACACCTGACGAGAGTTTTGATTCTATGACTGATGATTGGGAGTTGGACGATCGACCATGGGTCTGACATTATTGGGTGTCGTTGCGTCTTTCTTGTTGTGGATCTGAGAGCTCTCACAGAGAAAACGAATGCCTGTGTTAGTTCTTTGATTTTTCTATGAAAATAAACCCAATAGAACTAAATAGTAGCCCGGAGAGATTTTTACCTTGAGGGTTTGTTTTTGGGACTGATCTTCGGACAAGGTCTGCAATTTCGTTTGCAGAATTGTGCACCCTTGGAGGATCTGTGATTTTGGTTGTAGGGATGAGATTTGTGTAGAGAGAAGAGAAATAGAGTGCCAAGTTTGATATGTTCCTTTTTCTTTTCTTTTTTATCAAAAATCTAACCGTGAAAAAGTCTAGAGTGCCAAGTTTGTCTAGATTTTCAACCTAAAAAAAAACCAAAAAATTTGAATGATTGAGAAAATTTGCCGCCTGCCCTTCGAATGCGACTCAGCAAAGCCGGGAATTTATGCCATTCTTAATTTCTCCATGTGTACATTCAATGAATTTTTTACTTCAAATTCAATAAATCAAATAAAAATTAAGGAATACGAATAAGAAAAAGTATGCGAAATAGAGAAAAAAAAACATGTACGGATATCACATAGGGCTCACTGCACATGAGTCAGACCAAACCAAAGAAAAAACATTTAAGTTTCCCAAAAAAAAAAAGAAAGAAGAAGAAACATGTACCCATCGGGCCGTCACCATAAATATCCAATTTAAAGCGTGAAAGATGGTGTGGTGGACGCATGATGAATTGTCTAATCTGTTTTCTTGAGATTTTCTTTACCCCACATCGGAAATTAATTAGTTTAATTTTATGTTCCCTAAATTAATATTGATAATTGTAGTATTATTACCTCTAAGATTAATTAGGGAATATGTAGAATTATCAAAGAGACGAACCAAAAACTCACTTTTAACAATACCGATATTGTCTCAAATTTGGTCACCACCACATGCATAATCCTTCAAGTGTAAAGTTTTATCACAAAAGACTCTCGGTATTAGTTGGAGTAGTGTTAAGATATTTAAACTCTTATTTCTTTCTTTTTTTTCCTAGCGGATGTGGGATTTCAATAGTACATGTATTTGTTTTCAATGGCATTCATTCTCTCAACAAAGTTTAAGAAAATCGGTAGTCTATTAGACAAATTTTAGTGAACCCAAAACACGAATCGGTTTATCACATGTCATTATATAATTGGGTAAATTGTGTTTTTTCAAGTGATTCTCCATACACGGTGAAAAAATCTCCATCTATTAGTAATTTTGGAGAAATTTTTCCAGGTTCCAGTCACATATGACACCTGGTGTTCCACGAATGAAAGTTAGACACATGGCTCTTCCGTTCTTCAATTAAATTGCATAGAAAAAGATAAACTTCGTTAAACTGTCTTCATCTTTGCCATCTAATTGTAGCCGTTTGATCAAAATTTAACGGACCGTGTTGTTTGTTCAACAAGATCCTAAGGCTTTGCTTCAGAAGGGATCCACCCCCTCATGTGCCCAAGGTGAGGATCCTCCTGATCAAGGAGTGTGGGCCGTTGGATGAATATTTAATGACTATAATTATTATAACTTTAAAGGGAGCTTCTGTTTGTAATCATTGAATTTTCATCTAACGGCCCACACTCCTTGGTCAGGGAGATCCTCACCTTGGGTTCAGGAAAAGAGCCAATTCCTTTTGGTAATTCAAGAATGCAACTTAATTGAAGAAAGAAAGAGCCACATGTCTAATTTCATTCATGGAACACCAGGTGTCATATATGACCGGAACCTGAAAAAATTTCTCGGCAAACACAAAGTCAAGACCTTGCTTGCTTCCAACAATGCTTGTGGAAGTCTTCTTACTTCCATGCCACTACCGAAAGCAGAGCACAAGTCACAAATGGCTGCTGCCATTTCCTTGTAACGTTCACAAAGTTATATATGAGCAAAACACAACACCTTTCTCCCTTTGTTTCTCTCTGCAGTTTCCCCTCCTGTTTAATGAAACTTCTTCTTGGTTCAAAGAAAAATAAAAATCAACGAAGGTGAACGGTGCCATTTAATAGTTATTTAAATGTCTTTTACTAATTTTTTATTTGTTTAATCAATTATTTTATAATGAAATAAAATATTAATTTAATTTAATATATGGAGATCAAAATTTTATAAGATGTCAAAATGCGGCTATCAAATGTAAATTTTATGTTCAAACTTTAACATTCCATTTAGATATGATTTCATATAGATCTCTTGTTTTATCCTTGATTGTTGTACAAGTATCTTTGTTAGTATCGTATTGTTTGTTATGTCCATAATTATTGTGAGACCCAAAAACTTTATAGAAAACTGTTGTTGACACGTAAAGAAAATTTTAAAAAAAAAAAATATATATATATATATATATATATATATATATATATATATATATATATATATCATTCTTGCACCTCTTTTCACAACTTCTGAGCTTTCGCTCTCCACTTTGAATAAAATTTCTACGGTCCGTAGGGTACAGGATTTTTGGGTATTTTATTAACTGTTAAATTTGAATTTTTTTTTTTTGTTTTTCACCAAAGATTTACTAAGGCTTATTATATTAACGTCACACAAATTGTTGAATAAATCTCACATATTTAATACTCTATATTTGTTTTTTTACTTAAAAATTATCTTAATACACCCCACATACTTTCTCATAATACATACCCCACATTCTCAATATACACCTTATATTTTGTACATATACCCCACATTTTCTATACATTCCACATTTCTCAAATCTTATAACATTCATTTTTAATTTTCAGAGACTGAATCTAACTATTTGAACGTTTAGTTTGTTGAAAAATTTCAAATCATCTGAAAGTTGCAAGGCCTAGAGTTGTGGGGCAACATATGCAAGGCGTCCCTGTACTAAATTTTCACTAATTACAGCAATACCATTTGATAATGTTTTCAATTGGAGCAAGTTGTCAATACAAATTCCACCCAAGACAAAGCCCGAAATCAAAACAATACTGAAAACAATGAACGAGATCATATACATTTAGGAAATCTCAGCAACATAGGCGTTGCTGCTAGCTTATAGTAATAGCTATTCCTAGACAAGCAGTACAAGCAAACCAAACCCCTATTAAACACGAGAAAAAATATGAAGTCTTATCTTATGTGAAGCTTTTGAAACATTGATTTCGTGTTCCAGTCGTCAAAAACTATATTTCTCAATCAACATGTTTGTAGTTTCATTGGTTAGAGTTTTGTTCAACAATGAAGGGTGTGAGGGTTTTGATAGTTGAAAAGATAAATAATACGCTAAAAGTGATTTGAGGTATATTTAGAAATTTTTATTTTTATTTTTAAAACCAAATAAGGTCACAATTGTTATTGCATAATGAGATAAATAATAATTAATATTAAATTTTAATATGAAGTGTATTCAGATGCTAATATAAAAAGCCTTTACTAATTAAAATCCTACCATTTTGAACTTTTATTGGGGTAAGTAGCGAGAGTTGTGTGCCAGTCAAATGTCAAAATCCTTCTAGAACTATATTGTTCAAGCAAGACAGCCTAGATTTGTCAACAGAAAAAAAAAAAAAAGTACAAAAGATTTGAATGATTGAGGCAATCTGCCCTTCATAAGCTACCCAGCTGACAGCTCCATCTACTAATTATTTTAATATGAAAAATAATCTTCGCCAATTTTTTTTTAAATCCCAAGAATCGTGTAATTATGTTTTTTCATCGTACATCGTATAGTCAGTTTTCGTTATATACTATTTATATTTAATTTTAGATTTACAATGATTTCTGACCGTACGATATACAATGAATAGATATATGATTACACAATTCTCGGGATCCCCAGGTAAAAGATCTGGCGAGGATCCTTTCCATTTTTGATGCGTTGTAAAACAACACACAAATTAAACCCTCTTTTTGACAATTGTAGTATAGATGTAAGTAGGGATCGTTCTAGGCCGGGGATTAGGAGGGATTGCTAATCTACTCTAAACTGATTTAAAAACACTAAATAAGACTCAAAAACACAAAACTAGGCAAAAGACACTCTAATAACTCAAAACACACTAGAATGACTCAAAACAACTCAAAACAACCAAATGGAGTCAAACTAGACAATAGGGATTGATTTGGACGAATATAGGATTACAAAGACTCAAAACAGTGAAAAGACACCAAAATGGACAGATTGACACTAAAAGACACTCAATGTAAAGGGGGGATTGGTTTTGGACGAATTTAAAAACTTAAAAGTAAGAACTTGCAGAAAGTAAACAAAAACATAAAATTAAGGTGAATTGATGGTTGATGGACTAGCTAGAGGGTTCTTCTCCACACATGACACACTTGCATACAAACCAATTTTTTCGTTGTTCTTTCAATAAATCATGAATCTCAACACCCTAGATTAACCGTGAACAACACTTTTTTAACCTTCAAGTTTTCCTTAAGTTATTGAATTGGACGGAAAAGCGCATACAACAATTCAAAACATTCTTCAAAAGTCCCCTACGTGAATAGCACAATAGAGATACAATCAAAGATCATTAAGCTTTGTGAAAACTATAAGCATTGACGAGGCATTCGTAACTATGAACAGCATGATACTCTTGCCAAGAATTAACTTAACGCAATTGTGACTAGCAACCTCCACTACTTGTGAATATAAGTTCATAACGATTAGGTGAAACTCTCTTATATTCTAGCATCAAATTCATGCATGCAAACTAAGTATGCATCCTTAATCGACATACAAGAATAAGTTATAAATCAAGCAGTTAAGCAAATTGAATTCACAACTCATGAAATCACAACGGAAGGTAATCAATTCATATTACAAATATGTTCATGGCTTTGAATCAACCTCTAGCCAAAACGAATTTAGTTCCACATATTTGCAATTAAACAACTATAATTGAATTTAAACATGATAAACAAAAGTAGAAGACACCTAGAACGCTCCAGCAATCCAACGTCTTGAATGGTTAGCACAGCTCCAAGTTCTCCTCCTTTCTTGCAAACATGCGGCACCAAAGTGGGTGTGGTGTTTGGATGGTCTAGGGGATGTGGCAGAGATTGGATAGGTTGAGAGAGTATGGAAGGGTGGTAGAGGATGGATAGGAAAAGAGGTGGATGGAAATGGATGGAGGAAGAAGGAAACTTGCGGCATAAATTGTGTTGTTTATGGAATGTGTTGTTCATGTGAATTGGTTCTTTGTCTTGTGATGGAGAAGCCTATTTATAGATTTTGAAAATGAATCACCACCACAAAATTTCTTGGTGAAGTAAGTGGATGTTGTAGGCGAAGTAGGTGTGGATATTGTAGGTGAAGTGAGTAGCTGTTGTAGGTGAAGTGAGTGTGGATGTTGTAGGTGAAGTGAGTGGATGTTGTAGGTGAAATAAGTAAGTGTGGATGTAATAAGTGGATGTTGTAGGTGAAGTGGGTGTGGATGTTGTAGGTGAAGTGAGTGGATGTTGTAGGTGAAGTGAGTGTGGATGTTGTAGGTGGAATAAGTGGATGTTGTAGGTGAAATAAGTGAGTGTGATGTATTTTTGGGTCAGAAAATAGGAAAGGAGAGAATCCCTTAATCTTCAATTTCATCCATCCACTTGGCTCCAAGTATAAGCTAACCATCCAATGCCCAAAAATGCTCCAAATTGCTCCAAATTGCTCCAAATTGCACTTTCTTGCATACTTTGTCATTTGGACCTACAAACACACGAAAATAGCTTAAAATACTAAAATAACTAAGGACTAACAATCTAAATGCAAGGAAACAAGCTAACTAAGTTGTATAAATATACTCCTATCAATTTTACTCAACTCCATGTATGAAATAAAGAAAAGGGGTATGATATCTACACACACTTCAATTTACTTTTCACACTCTTTTAATTTTAAGTTGTCAGATCAAATAAATTGAAAAGATCAACGAACAAAAATTAACAAGAGATGTGTGAAAAGTAAAATGGAATGTATAGAGAGCACATTCTTAAAGAAAAAAGATGCAGACGTCAATGCCTAATTTTGTCTTCTTAGTACTCACTTGACACACCCCGACCCAGAAAGTCCACTAGGACTCTGAAGTCGAGTTGTGCTGGCCGACACCTGGAAGGTGACGAAGCCATAAAGTGTAGTGATGTGGAAAATGTGAATAAATTTAAACCTAAAAGTGCCTAAACATCAGAGTGTGTTCGTGAGCGGGAGCGAATCCATCTCACGCGTGCTTTCAGAGCATAAGTAAATACAGTAGAGCGGGTAAGAAGTATACCCTCAGAAGTCGCCACCAGTCTTGAGATTCGGCAATAATCCTCGTCGATACGAACCTTAACAGCTAACCTGGAGGGGCGCAAAACAGAAAACGTGAGTGGGCAAAAACAAATATTTTCCAAAATCATTTTAGAAATCCGTATATAACCCCTCACTGTAAATCCCGTATAATTTTCCCATAAAATAATACGTATATAAACTTATATACGAAAACATCGTCTACATATCAAAACTCATCATCAAGCTCAAGATTAGGCCATGTCAATATACCAACTCCGAAAATCATTATCATCAGGCAAGTAATATAAAACTAGGGTGTCCCTAGTGTCCTGTCAGCCGGAGTCACCTCTAGTGACATGTACGGCTGAATCTATAGCTCATCCATCACAATCCATCACTATTAATCATTATCCTGCACACGAGTCGGAACCACCTATAGTGGTCTGTACGACAGGCTAGGTGTATAATATTACGCTCAGTGCTACGATCACGTGAAGGCTGTGCGACGAATCGCGGGTCACCTACGAGTCGGAACCACCTATAGTGGTCTGTACGACAGGCTAGGCACCTGCCTTGGATCCAAGGTGAGCGTACGGTGCATGAGGTGAACGATCACGTGAAGGCTAGGCCCTACTCTGGCGGAGCACAAACACCCGAGGTGCAGGTGATGAGCTAAATCACAATCCATTATCATCTCAACTACTAACTATCATACTTACCTGACTTACCTGGCCGTCCACAGCGCCGAAGCATAATAAATGCAATCATACTCATAATTATATAATATAATTGGCATACGACATGGCAATTCAATTATAAAATCAATTCAATTCATAAATCATTCGAATCATGTTTCTGGGAAAACGTCAATTATATATATACTGAAAACAAAAGCCCACTCACCTGGAGTCCACGCTACAGCCCCCTAGCACGACTCTCGAGACATCCCAAATGATCACTGCCTAGCATGAATGTCAATTCATGTCTCAGAATTTGTACTGAGAGAATATGCAATTTATATAAAACGCATCCCTACAAATTTGATCCGGAAGATCCGTATCACGAATCTTCAATCCGTCACTTCCAATAATGTACATTAAACTTCTATAACAATACCCCAAAGTTTCGTTACGATCCAACGGTTGGATCTCCGCCAATTGCCAAAACCAAGTGGCGGTTAACGTTTTATTTACAAACTTACAATTCCAATTCGGGAGATCCGTACGACGGATTCCCAATCCGTAAATTCCTACATTCCTCAAATATTACATACTACCACATACTAAAGTTTGGTGACGATCCAACGGTCGGATCGTCGATTCATATTTTGACATATTACCGAAACGTAACGAATTTAGGTCCTAACGACCAATCTACGTCAATCCATCATCAAAACTAATATCAAGGCATTGAATAATGCCTAAAAACATCATTGGCGGCCCTCGGGCCACGCGCCGCCGCACGCGCCGGTTGGCCGCCCCCGAGTCGCCGGAAAATTCAACTTTCACTAAAAATTCTCAAAATCTCCAGAATTAAAGATCTCAATGAGTAGAACAACTTTCATACCTGTGAGAAAGTCCAATTTGGCCTCTAAGACCTTCAATTTCATCAAAACCCGCAAGAACCCTAAGTTTGGGTGTGTTCCAATTCGACCTCCAAACTTGCTCCGACGCCTCCACCAATGCTTGGGCTTTGTTCCTGGGTTCTAGAGGAGTCTAGTGGTGGTGTCAATTTCATGAAAACGTTTCAGGATTGGGAGAATTTGAACACGACCCGTTTTGCACCACTTTCGGTTTTACCCATTTTCAAGGCCAAATCTTTCCAAATTTGAAGTGAATTAGGTAGAGGGAAGGTTATGGAAGAGATTACAACTGGAATATGGGTGTGATTCGTCGGAAAATGGTGGAGAAGTGGCCGGAATTTGTCCCGGCCGAACGGGTTGCGGGTGCACAAGGTGCACGGGTCCAAAACAGAGGGAAGGGTTTGGGTTCCCTCCTTTCCCTCCTTACTTCTTTATCTGATTGGGCATGGCCCAATCCTCCACTCACGAGCCTCCACGTGGCACACCCAAATTTCTGGAACTTTCCCAAACAATTTTAAAAAGTATCAATTTTGCCCCCAACTTCAAACGTTAATAACTTCTTCGTTATAGCTCCAAATTCGAATCCGTTTGCGCCCATGCGTCCGTAGCGACGAATACTATAAGAATATGCTAAGAAAATGAACCTTAGGTGTCACTACGAGGCAGTCAATACCAATCGAAGTATGTGCCTCGAAGGGCATTTTTGTAAACTCACTTATTAAAATTATAAAAATCATAATTTTTCGGGACGGGTTGTCACACACTGCACACATCGGGCCGTCGCCATAATTTTCCAATTTAAAGCATGAAACAGATGATTCCAATTGGTTCGATGGGATGAGAAATGCTTGGGGACTCTCTTAATGTTAATTCTGTGCCAACATTATAAACATTGTACAAAAAAAAAATGAAGTGTCAGGAGTCTCACTTTTGAGAGGGTATCCTTCGCACTTCCCTTAGTAGGAATTTGAATCCTCTCCAAACTTTACTATCCAAAGTCTAAGAACCAGGAAATTTGGGCTATTGGTGTGAAAGAGTGATCGAAGCTCTTGGTTTAATTTGAGAGGTCCAAATTACTTGTTTCTTGGATTCCAGAAAAAATCTCTGCCGTCTAGTGAAACACGTGAATTGACTAATTAGTTTTCTTATAATGTTATTTTCTTGAGATTTTCTTTCACATCTCGGATATTAATTAGTTTAATTTTATATGTGATAATCGTAGTATTATTTCCTCAATGATGAATTAAAGTACATGTATTTATTTTCGATGGTATTCAATTCATTCTCTCAACAGTTTAAGAAAATGGTTAGCAATTTTGTAGTTTTTTTTCCCTTTTTCTCATACAGTTATACGTTGGTAACCAAACAGAATACAAGTGCATTATCAGCTATTAGGTCAAATGAGGATCCTCTCCGAATTCTTAAATCATGTCCGTTTATCATACATTATGCGATCAATTTTCGTCATGTACTGTTCATGTTTAATTTCAAATAAAATTGTTTAAAATAATTTCTGACCGTACAATGTACAATAAACGTGCATGATTTGAGGATTCTCAAAATTCTCACAAAGAAGGTCCGAAGAGAGTCCTCATTCTATTAGGTCATCAGACTTTGACACGTACGTACCCTTGCACGCCACCGCGAACTCCCAATGGTATTATATGTTTTAATTCCTTTAGTTTGTGTGCCCTTGTTCATGCATGGAGTGTATCTGTATACAGTATAAGCATTAATATATATCTCTACTCATTAATAAATCTTTCTTTGTTAACCAAAAGATGATGAAAAGACAAATTAGTCTTATATCACACATAAAAAAAATGATGAGCGATAATATAATTTCACAGGTTCAAATTTTATTATTTTTTATTAAAACTTCACCTACAAATGATGTTAAAATACCTCTAATATTAATAATAATAAAAAATAAAAAATAAAAAACCTCCTTCCACCCCCCCCCCCCCCACGTTCTATCTTTCTCCCCCTCTCCGTATCTTCTTCTCATTTTCTAAAAAATGTGTTCACACACACAGTCTGTGCAAATACTAGTATATATGGACATAACACTGCCTCTATAACTACTCAAAACTAGTTTTGTTTATTATCTCCAACAATAAAACAAACCAAACAGAGTCCAACTACCTTCAGCAAAAACTATTAGAGAGAGAGAGCTATGGGTTCCAGTTTGGAGCAGGAACACGATGACGGCCACGTAGTTTTATTTCCCTTCATGTCTAAAGGCCACACCATCCCACTCCTCCACCTTGCCCGCCTCTTCCTCGCCCGCCACCTCTGCGTCACCGTCTTCACCACCCCCGCCAACCGCTCGTTCATAGACCAATATCTCACAGACACATCAGCCACCGTGATCTCCCTCCCTTTCCCTCAAAACATCCCCGAAATTCCCGCTGGCATCGAAAGCACCGACAAGCTCCCTTCCATCGACCTCTTCTACCCTTTCGCCCTCGCCACAATCCACATGCAGTTCGACTTCGAGCGTGCCCTCACCACCCTTCCACGTGTCACCTTCATGGTCTCCGACGGGTTCTTCTGGTGGACACTCGACTCCGCCGCCAAGTTCGGGTTCCCCAGATTCGTCTTCTTCGGCTTCGGAAACTACGCCTTGTCGGTGTCCAGCTTCGTCAGCCAGAACAGACTCCTTCATGGAGCCGAGTCTGACGACGAGTTGATCACCGTGACTCGGTTTCCTTGGATCAAAATTACAAAAAAGTACTTCGATGATGCCTTTAGAGGCGCCGATCATAACCGACAAGCGTCTCAAGCCTCCGAGTTACACGTCAAGTCTGTCGTGGCTGCGTTTCGCAGCTACGGCATGATAGTCAACAGTTTCTACGAACTTGAGCCTGTGTTCACTGACTATTGGAACACTGAGTGTGGGCCCAAGGCCTGGTGTGTGGGCCCTCTTTTCCAACTTGCGCAAGATGAACCGCACGATTATCTCGGTGATAAGCCCACGTGGGTTGATTGGCTGGACAAAAAACTGGAGGAAGGAAGTAAGGTCTTGTACGTTGCTTTTGGGTCACAAGCTGAGCTGTCAGCTGAACAGATCCAAGAGATAGCACTAGGGCTGGAAAACTCAATGGTCAACTTTTTGTGGGTCATACGAAGTAAACAGTACTCATCAGAGACTGCCACGTTGGACATTAAAGGGTTTGAGGAGAGAGTGAAAGGGAGGGGAATGGTGGTCAAAGAGTGGGTTGACCAGAAGTGGATTTTAATGCATGAGAGTGTGCAAGGTTTTGTAAGCCACTGCGGATGGAACTCGGTGATGGAGAGCATTTGCACCGGAGTGCCGATTCTGGCGTGGCCGATGATGGCTGATCAGCCGATCAATGCAAAGTTCGTGGTGGAGGAGGTCAAGGTGGGGCTGAGGGTGGAGACATGCGATGGTTCGCCAAAGGGGTTTGTGAAGTCGGAGGTGTTGGAGAAAATGGTCAAAGAGTTGATGGAGGGAGAGAAGGGGGAGAAGGCGAGGAGGGAGGCGAAGAAGCTTGCTGAGGTGGCTAGGAAAGCTGTGAGTGAAGGCGGGTCATCGTGGTCAGCGCTGCAGTTGCTTATAGATGACGCAACATGCAACAAGAACACTAGGTTCTAGACGATTAGTCGGGAGGGTTAAAATAGTTGATAAAATGTGTAAGGCTCTTTAATTTAACGTTGAAAACAAACTTATAAAACCAAGATATGTAAGCGTTTATCTAACGTTAAATAAGGTCGTTGTCGTATTCATGTTTTGTGGGCTGAGACTTTGACGACAATTCATGCACGAAATCTAATTTATGTCTCATGAATGACGGTCAAAACACGTTGATGTGACCGCTGGCCACAACCAAAAATCTCTATCGACTCTTGAATATCCTAAATATTTAGTACTCGTTTGGCATGACGTATAGGACATTGGATATGATTATTGTACACTAATTTGATGTTTGGAACGCTCTCGCATTAAATAACCACCGAATAAGTAGACAGTTGCATTTATATAACAATAGAACATCTAGAATATAAAGTATGAGATTGTAGTTCGATCATAATTAAAATAGTTTTTATATAATATATCCAAAAAAAATAAAAATAACAAAGTGAGAATTTCACATGCCTTTTAGATGGTAAAAGTGAGAATTACCTATAAAGGAAGAGTGCAGTTTTTTACTTAAAACAATACCTCAATTCTGAGCAACTTTATACCAAAAAGCAATTAAGCAAAAGCACTGGTCTAATAGTTGTGAGCTGCTCCCACGAGAAGACTTTGTTTTGCGACAATTGGAAACAGCACTGTGTTTGAAACAAACGCTAATATATATTTAAATTAAGGGAGTATGATTCTCTACTCTCCTAATTTCTTTAGTCTTTCATGCCCTCTTATTTGAATGGTTACGGTTAAACCACGTCAATATATTATATTTATTTTTTATAGAGATAATAAGACAAAAAGTAATGTGTGAGAGGAGGGCATAGAAGAGAATGAGAATATAAAGGTAGAGAATTCTACTCCTAAATTAAGATTAGTTATATTTGAATGAAACTAAAATAAGAAGCTAAACCATAACAAAAATTAAAAACACCAGCGCCATCTATCTTGACCTAGCAACACCAACTGGTTGTACCAACTGGTAACCATCCGTCCCTTATCTCTCTCTCCACTAGTAATACGTACGGTATATTGGTGATATTCTCTCTTTTTATAGATGATATTTCTTTGGTTGTGACTTAGCCTAGTTTCTGGCTCATCCAATTTCGTCGTTTCAGAGTAGGAAAACCTTCGCCACTAGTCGTAGTGACCCAAGATATTTTCAACTTAGCAAAAGAGAGAGACAAAAAAAATTTAACAAAAAGTTTTCGGTACTATTTATTTTAACAAAAAACCACATTTTTACATTAAAAAAATTAATTCTGGTGCTATTCACTTGACAATTTATTTTATTTTTATTGTTAAAATTTAAAATTTTCAAACCATTTTTATTAGTTTTTTTTAAAAAAAAAAGTACCTACCACTTGCATCTGATTCACCGAGAGAGAGAGAGACGGGGGAGGGTTGTGTGTGTAGAGAGAGAGAGAGAGAGAGAGAGAGAGAGAGAGAGAGAGAGAGGGACGGGGGAGGGTTGTGTGTGTGGAGAGAGAGAGAGACAGAGAGGGACGGGGGAGGGTTGTGTGTGTGGAATAGTGGTAGTGTCTTGTCAATCACTTGCAGATTCGGGCACGATCACAATCCCCGTACGTCCACGTCAAACTAAATAATCTTATGCCAGCCCCATGCACGCTTCCACATTGACTCGCACGCATCAATGTGTTACGATCTAACACGCCTTTAAGGCCTGGGGCAGGCTTGCCTATCGGTCGTAGAGATAAATCTTGAGAAATTATATTCACACCTCAAATTATTTCTTTTATATTTTATTTAATTTTTTAATATTTTTTACCCATAATAAACACTTGATAGAAAAAAGGATGTGAAAGAAGTAATTTCGAGTGTGTGAATATAATCCCTCTAAATCTTTTCTTTTAAGGAAAACTAAAGAAAAAGGCTTGAAAACTTCTCTTTTAACGAAAAGCCACTTTTAAAGGTATAGCGAATAGTGACAGTTAAAGGTAAAAAAACGATTTTTCGTTAAAAGTAAACAGTACCGAAAGTGTTTTATTAAACCTCTATTTCTTTTAACCATGACATAGTTTTTAGTAGCGTTATTTGTTACGTAGATATTTGCTACATGGTCAAAAAATAAACACTGTAATAAATATTTGCCACATAGCATCTTTAGTTACAAGAAAATTTCTCTCCTGCTATTGTCTATAGTTTCGCTAGTGGTCCAATTAAAAGCGTGTAACGTTTGTTCATCCAATTACTTGGTTTGGCACTACGTAAATTGTTTGATCGCTTCTTTTGAATTGTTATTATTCTTGGATCACTTTCTAATTGTCGATATGGAGGGAATTATATTCGATAAACTTCACCACACTTTTTAAGCAAACCACAATTTTTAATTAAGTACAGTATGCCAAACTATATATATATAAGCACACCCTAAATATATTACTATTCAAGAGTGTGCAACTTAAAAGATGGGTTCACAATCGCAGCATGAGCATGAGATGGGGAAGGGCCATGTAGTTTTGTTCCCCTTCATGTCAAAAGGTCACACCATCCCTCTCCTCTACCTGTCCCGCTTCTTCCTCGCTCAGGGACTCGCCGTCACCGTCTTCACAACCCCCGCCAACCGCCCCTTCATCCACCAATCCCTCCCCGCAGCCGCTAACGTGGTGGATATCCCTTTCCCTCAATACATAGTCCCCGGAATCCCGGGAGGCGTCGAAAGCACCAACAAGCTCCCTTCAATGGACCTCTTCTTCCCCTTCGTCCTCTCCACCATCCACATGCAGCCCGACTTCGAGCGAGCCCTCCAAACCCTTCAACGCCCCAGCTTCATGGTCTCCGATGGTTTCCTCTGGTGGACCGTCGACTCTGCCGCCAAGTTCGGTTTCCCCAGAATCGTCTTCTACGGTTGGGGAAACTACGCCTTCTCCTTGCTTAAACTCGTTGCTGAGAACCGGCTCCTAGACGGGGCCGAGTCCGCCAACGAGTTAGTCACCGTGACTCGGTTTCCGTGGATCAAGGTTACCAAAAATGACATTAACCATTCCACCATTCCAGACAGTAGCAGTACTGAGGATGTTCAACATGCAGCCTTTGAGTGCAACATGAAAATACTGGAGTCAACCGTTCGTAGCTTCGGTATGATAGTCAACAGTTTCTACGAGCTCGAACCTGTGTTCGTTGAGTATTGGAACACTGACTGTTTGCCCAAGGCCTGGTGCGTGGGTCCGCTTTTCCTGCTGGCACATGATGAACCACACGATCAGGATGATAGGCCCATCTGGTTTGAGTGGCTGGACAAAAAGCTGGAAGAGGGAGGTAGGGTTTTGTATGTTGCATTTGGGTCGCAAGCTGAGCTGTCAGCTGAGCAGCTCCAAGAGATAGCTTTAGGGTTAGAAAACTCTATGGTCAACTTTCTGTGGGTCGTAAGAAGCAAATCGTATGCATCAGAGAATGCCACGTGGGATATCATAGGGTTTGAAGAGAGAGTGAAGGGGAGGGGAATGGTGGTTAATGAGTGGGTTGACCAGAGGCGGATTTTAATGCATGGGAGCGTGCATGGTTTTGTGAGCCACTGCGGATGGAACTCGGTGTTGGAGAGCATATGCGCCGGAGTTCCGATTCTGGCGTGGCCGATAATGGCGGAGCAGCCACTGAACGCGAGGTTCGTGGTGGAGGAGATCAAGGTGGGGCTGAGGGTGGAGACGTGTGACGGTTCAGTGAAGGGGTTTGTGAAGGCAGAGGGGTTGGAGAAGATGGTCAAAGAGTTGATGGTGGGAGACAAGGGGGAAGAGGTGAGGAAGATGGCGAAGGAGTTTGCTGACATGGCAGACAAGGCTGTGAAGGAAGGTGGGTCGTCGTGGTCAACGCTGCAGTTGCTTATTGATGAGGCAACGCTGGCCAACAAGAATTTAGACAATCAGTAGGGAGGCTTCGAGCGTCTTCATTCTAATGAGAAGTAGTAACGTACATCAAATGTCATAATATAAGTAGTTGCAAATTTTATTTTATAGTATACAATTACTTAGATTATGACACTTGATAAAATTCTCTTTTGTATGGCTCTTTCAATAACTATCATTTTATACAACTGGAGATACTTTTCATTATCTTCGGAGCACAGATGGAATATCACATGTCATTATACATTTGGAAAGATACTTGAAAAAAAATGTCATCCAATTATATAATTACATGTGATTTCATTTTGTATTCCGATTACAATGAAAAATTTATCAGTACAAATGTGGCACTATTAATGGTTTTTTTTCCTTACAGTTTTTTGCTAACTTGGATTACCAGTTGAACATAATTAAGTTATCAAATGGACCCAGAAGAGCTAAACTATGGAACTCGAAAGACAAATACTATTCGAGTAAGAGCTAATTGGTATACTAAAGACAATAACTAGCACAACACCACTGCGCTTCCCAATAAATATAGTTGGCGGTGCTATAATTTAATGGTATTTTTTTTTCATTTATATCGAGTTTTTATTTTGAACTTTCTTAAATCACAAGTTTAATACATGATTATAATTTATAGTCTCATTCATTGTAGCTTAATCCTCACCCTCCCAATTTCGTTCTATCGACCGAAACAATAGAAACTTCACCACTACTCTTATCTCTTGCACAGATGTGGTGAAGATATTTTCAAATTTGTAGAGAAAACGCGACCACAAAAATTAGGGAACCTGCCATCATCTGATTCAGCCAACGGAGAGATAGAGGGACAGCTAGCGTAGTGTTTGTCAATTTACTAAAGATTTGACACCGCTGCAATCGACCCCATACTATACATTTTCTGACCAACCTTTTAAGGCATGCTTCTAGTGGGACTAAAAGCATCTCCAAGTGTCCTTGTGTATAGAGTCTAGAAGGCTTCCAACAGGGCTGAGTTGAAGTCCCTATAGTAAGAGAAATTTGAAGGTCCGCCAATCGAACTAGCTAATCCATATAAGGAACGTATAAGAACTCAAATAGTGGGGTCCAAGGTTGATTTTGAGTGGAAAAATCTCATCCACGTGAATGCTACACATCAACTTCTCTTACTCTCCTTACACACAATGATAGAGACTCACTCGCTAGCATCTGTTGACAAAACATCAATCCCACACCGCATTTGTGATGGTATAGACGCTAAAGTATTACATATACTATTGTTATCTCCCATGTAAAAAATAATTATGAGGGAGGTAAAGACACTGAGACTAAATTGGTTGCAACAAAAAACTTGAATCTTTTCCCACCACTTGAAGTTTGACTTTTGGTGTCCACAAATCTGAATCCATCTCACCGTATATAGTGGTCCAATTTAAAGAGGATGACGTGATTTTTAGATTACAAATAACAATTGTGTGCTACTGAAATGGGGTACGAATATGGCACTGTGTGCCCAAGGGTTGGCACATTGGGTTGGCCCCTTTGCCCAAGATGCAAGGTTTTTGAGGATCTTGTTACTCTATAGATAAAAAATATGGAAGAATGTCATCCTAGAACATTCATTTGAAATGTATAAAATTTCACTCAAGAATATGATGTAATAGGCCACATCCATGATAATCGCGAGAGAGTATAGTTACGTGTTACTCATCGTTATGAACTATGATAATAATTGAGACTCGAGAGAAGAGAGTATTATAATTAAATAATACTCGTCGTCATGAATCCTGATATTAGACCAAATCAGTCATTGTAATGTTACAAATAAGAAATACCAGAGTTTCTTTTAACCAAGAACAGTAAATACCACAGTTTTGTAGTTTCTAAACGAAAGGGCTTTGGCTATCCACTGAATCACAGGCATATATATTAGTTTATGAACCTAGCTCTTCTCAGTGTTGCCCTCGAGCTCCGTCTTCAGCTGCAGAGAGAAATCATCATTGACATCATCATCATCCCAATCATCCTCCCATTGTTGTTGTGTTGAATCTATCCCCTTGGACCTTCTCATCCCACTCTGCTACCATAAACACAGCAACTAATATCAGTAACGAAAGGAGAAAACTCGTCATGTGTATACTGTTCATCTTAATATTTTTATTTTCATAAACATAAAGTTCATTAAAACAAAGAGGCAAAGCCTTAATGCAACAATGTACTCCACCAAGTAACTGGTTGCATGATTCCCATATCAATCTAGTTGCATATATATGAAGAAATTACGAGAAAATTTCAAGACTACTCCATTTCCATTATGGTCCTCAAGTGGCTCCGTCATTGGCTACATGTTTATGTACAAGCATTGAGCAATTTCTTAGTGTACCCGGAACATAGACTCAAGCCTCAAGAGGACTTATTTTCATACTGAAATGTCGTCGACCACTAATATTACACTAAACCTAGGGTATAAAATATCGATTTTACAGAAAATATCGATAGTCCAATTTGCGCCTATCTCAGTGTCACGGCAGAGGTCTTATTGACAAGTTCGGGGCCAATCTGGCCGTCATTATCCAATAACAACCTGAGCATTTTGTCGGTGAAGTCGGTCACCAATGTCACTCCAAGTTTACTTGCAACATGATTCCCCGGCTGACCATCCTCCGGGTTGTTAATATTCCAGATGTCCTATATTTCCTCGTAGTAGCCCCTCTCCCACAATCCGGTGAATATTTTGTAGTAGGTGGCCACCAATACACTCTTCAAAACCGAGATGATATGGTCTTGCACTGCTTTCTTCATCATCTTTTGAAATTGGAACCAAAAATTTGATCGAGGAGAGGAAGAAGGAAGTGCTCTGCCCTTTTATATAGGGAGGAAGGAGGAGATTGCTATTACTTGGGCGCCAAGGGCTGGGTGGTGGACCAGACCCCTCAAACAAGAGATATTTTAATGTAACTGTCACACAGAATGGTACACCATGTGTCATTATATAAATGGTAGAATATGTGTGTTAAAAAATTAATAATATAAAAAATAAAAAATTTCACTATTATAAAAACATATAATGTACCACTCGTATTCTCATCATAACTAAAAAATTTTACTCTAAAAACATCCCTATCACTTTGACTTGTTTTGTTTGCTAGATTGCCTTTAGATTGCATTACGTCACTTTCCAGTTTCCAACCATAGGCCTTTGGCATTTCGTCTTTGTTTAAATTACTAATTATTTAATGTACATAGTGGTCGTGGGAAAGGAAAAGGGAACTTTAACGAAAAACTCTCGGTACTGTTCACTTTAACGAAAAACCACATTTTTACACTAAAAAGTCAATCCTGGCACTATTCACTTTACCCTTTATTTTGTCCTTATCATTAAAACTCAAAGTTTTCAAGCCCTTTTCATTAGTTTTCCTAAAGGAAAATAGATCTTCTCTTACTAAGACTATTAGATCAAATGATTTGGATTTTTAAAATTTGATATAAAGGTTAAAAATAAGATTCTTTTTTAAAATTTATAATAATTTTAACAGTTGAATTAAATTTTAAAAATTCAGATTACTTAATTCGACGAACTTAATGAAAGAAATTAAAAACAATGAAAAGTATGTAATAGGTTTCTTTTTCTTTTTTATTTATTTATTTTTTTTGAACGGTTACGTAACACGTTTGAGGCACAAGTCAACTTTTGATTTTCAATCTCTCTGTCTCCGTTGGAAATGTGGAAATGTGGTTCGAGTTAACTTCGTTTCCGCGATACTGTGGAAAAAGTTAAGAGGATTGGCGTCAATTGATGAAAGAAGATTGCCTTGGGAACTGGGCAAAGAAACTCTGAGAAAGTAGAAAAGCACGAACTAGTATAATAAATCCAGGATCAGGATCGCCTAATGATCATAAAAATTTGAGCCTGCTGAGAATGCGATCGTGACCGTTGAAATTTAATTTAACAACTATAATTATTATAATTTTTAAAATGTCTCCCTATTTGTAGCCATTAGATCAAATTTTAATGACTACGATTACCTGTGCTCATATTTTTAAAGTTAAAAGGGGATCCTGATCCATAAATTCAATACCACTGTGTGCTTAATAATTATAATCGTTGGGTTCAAAATGGGCTCAGATCCAAATACAATCAGGTATCCATAAATTCAATACCACTGTGTGCTTAATAATTATTACTTGAATTTTCTTTTATTTATTACTTTTGGTTACGAGGGGACTGGGGCAGTTGAGTGATTGTAAATGCCAACCGCAGTAACAAAGACACATCTCTACTTTAATTGAAGCAATTTTCTTGGTGTTATTTTTTAGGAAATTCAAATTAAATACTAACTAAATATAATTTTTAAAGAAAAATACTAGGTTTTTCATTCATTGTTTTTTTTTTTGATAAGTAAAGATATATATTAACAAGACAAAGTCCAAAAAGAACAAGAAACAAGCAGAGAGAAACTCTCACAGATCCAAAAACAAAGATGAAAGGAAAAAACCCCAAAACAAATGGTTTGGTTGCTTTATTAAACATGGTGTTTGTTTGTTTGTTATATACATTCATTGTTTATTTGAACAAACAAACGGATTTGGATCCCTACCGAGGTAAACCCTCGGGATCCTCGAGATTCTAGGGATCAACTAACACGGGTAGTTGATGATTCAACGGCTACAAACATGAGACCTTTATAAAGTTATAATAATTGTAGCCATTAGATCAAAATCTAACGACTCGTGTTAGAAAATCCCGAGGATCCGAGGGTTTGCCTCGGAGGGGATCCAAATCCCAAACAAACAAACACCATGTTTAATAAAGCAACCAAATCATTTATCGCCCTCCTCCTTTGCCGTTTTGCGTGCGTGAATTTTTCTTGCAGGCTTTCCCAGAGCGAAGACCGTCCCAACCAATTGCATTTGACAGGGATTTAATTGCCTTCAAAAGATTGGGTAAGTAATGATCAACTACTGCAAGGGAGACTCTGCAGTTGCTTTATTTTGGGCCCTAGCTCCTCATCAGAAACTGGCGCATTGCCAGAGAAGAAGGACAAATTGGATTAATGTGGAGATGTGACTAGTTTGGTGACCAACTAATAAGGAGAGATGAGAACTAAGCCTCATCGGCCTATATATGTAAAGCATTCGGATGACTCTTTAAGCCTTGATTCCTAAGACTCAAATATTTCCTCCCAAAACAAATTGACCGTGCCTTCTCTCCTGTATTACTCAACTAGTTTCTTCCAACAGCAAGCAATCATGCTGATATTTGCTATTTCACTGATGAGAAAAATTGTTCTTGCAGCTGAAGCCAATATCCCTTCGGTTGGTATTATGGCAAAGCTGCTGCAGGGAAGTCGAAAACGAAGCTGGAAGCCAAGATGAGGCAGCTTGCTCTCTTCCTCTCTCTTTATCTTGGCTTGCAGCTTCGTTTCCGACTTCTCCTCGCTGTTCAACAAGCCTTTTCCTTTGTCTGTCAACTTATCACCCCTTCAGAGTCGATCCAAGAGCTTCGCATGTTGATCAGAAGTGATGTAGGCCTGTCCTAATCACGTAGGTTGTTTATGGTTTCCAAAATTTTCACCCAGGCTTCCAGGTGCTTCTCCAATTTGCAGTTGTTGTTTCTCAAGACATTGTTTCCAAATTGCAGCTTTGCCATAATCCCAGTTTGGAAAATGTAGTGTTTGAATGAATCGCTACTCTTTCATTTTGGGATGCAGATTATATTGCAACTTTTGTCTCTTAACAACGTTACTTTTACTCCAGGAGTTTAAAAAAAATGAAGGATTTTAAGAGAGGTGTGTGTGGTCAGCAATATGAAGAATTAGAGCCATGGGATGAGGAATACTACACAGCATTGATGAAGTCTTCTGCAAATTCTGCTTTCTATGATGCTTGTGGGATAATCTGTCTATGATTTACTTGTTAACACCTCATACTGAGCGTTTGGCAGCAAAAGAAGTTTTATTGACTCTGTTTCTCACTGTTGCAGGTTGTGGCATCGTATTTTCCTCTCCCTCAATGTTTTGAGGGTTTGAAAGTTCTGGTGGAGTCATTGTTTGGTGCAACACTTCATAGCATTCCTCTAGCACCTGGTGAATCATGCACCCAGATGTGCTTAAAATGTCTCTTGATCATCGTGAAGAGGTACATACACTGATGATGATAGGCGTGACTGTGTTCTATGTATGTTATAAACTTCAAGAGAACCCCTCGCATCATTGGGAGAGCTTCATTGCATGCATAAACTCTCGTGCATGGCTTAATATGATTGCACTATTGAATTTGTTTTCTGTCATTGTTGTGTGTACTCAGTGGACCCACATACTCTGTCTTGCGTTCTGCAAGGGGTACCAGATGCTGAGGTAACTTTATTGTTGTTTTGTAAAACTTGCTTTTCCTCTATTATATGATGGTTTATTAATGAACTAAAATTTTGTTTCAGGTTAGGAAAATGACATAAATCAAAGGAAACTCTGTTCCTCCTGCAAACCTTGATGTTCTTGATGAACTTATAGCTACCCGTTACGATGGGGGTGACAAAGAATTTAGCAGAACCGTTCCAACCCTTTGCACAATTAGGTTAAAATTGTTGCTCATGAGAACATTTTCCATCTAGATTTGTTGTATGTAATTTTGAGTGACTTTGTTGAAGATCTTTTGTGTACATCTAGGAATTTTCTGATTTGCAGGAATAGTGGACATAGTTTGATGTAGTTTTCTCTCTATATATGTATGTACGTATCTGTATATCTATATATCTACGTGTGTTAATATAAATGCATAGCTTTGGGAAATGTAGTGTTTGAATGAATCGCTACTCTTTCATTTTGGGATGCAGATTATATTGCAACTTTTGCCTCTTAATAACGTTACTTTTACTTGCAGGAATTTAAAAAAATCAATTATTTTAAGAGAGGTGTGTGGTGAGCAATATGAAGATTTAGAGCCATGGGATGAGGAATACTACACAGCATTGATGAAGTCTTTTCATTTAGAGCCATGGGATGAGGAATACTATACTGCTATATATGCTAGCTTTTCACTGAAAATCATCTCATTTTCTGTCAAACAGAAAATACATTTGACCTAATTAGATACATCAAAGATATTGCAAACAGAAAATCATCTCATTTTCTTTCAAATTCTTTTGGAAATTCAATACAAAAACAACATACAAATACTAACAGTATGCATGCCCTCGAAAGTTGACACTTTAATTTTATCATTTATTTATAGGAAAACTAATGAAAAGGGCTTGAAAACTTTGAGTTTTAATAATAAGGACAAAATAAAGAGTAAAGTGAATAGTGTCAGGATTGACTTTTTAGTGTAAAAATGTGGTTTTTCGTTAAAGTGAACAGTACCGGGAGCTTTTCGTTAAAGTTCCCTTTATTTATTTGTTTACTGCATTTTTGTTGGGTATGTTTCAGCGTAATTTTAAAGGTAAGCAGACAACAATTTTTATTTGGAAATTTTAACGAAACACTTTCGGTACTGTTCAATTTTAACGAAACACCATATTTTTACTTTTGCCTGGTACTATTTACTACACCTTTATTTGTCATTTTTCATTAATATTAAAATTTTCTTTTTTATTTTATTTTTTCATGGTAATGTCCCATGCATAGCATCTCTATGTAACGTATACATATTCAAGGCGCGCGGGTTTGGTGATTTTATTTTTTGGAAGAATTAGAGGATCCATGTCAATTAAGGCTGCCTGTCCAAAAGATTGGGTAAGGAATGATCGCCTACTGCAAGGGAGATTCTTGCTTTATTTTGGGCTCTAGCTCCCACAGAAGAAGGACAAGTTGAATTAATTAGATTAATGTGGAGATGACTAGTTTGGTGTTTAATTAATAAGGGGAGAGCATCATCAACCTATATATGTAAGCATTTCGGATGGCTCAAGTCTAAGACTCAAACATTTCCTCCTAGACAAATCAACTGTATCTTCTCGCCCATTCGGAGTTGAGTAATGCTGGGAGAGAAATACAGTTGATTTGTTTGGGAGGAAATGTTTGAGTCTTAGACTTGAGCCATCCGAATGCTTACATATATAGGTTGATGATGCTTATCCAAGCCAAGAAAGGAAGGAAGGAAGGAGTCCAATTCGAAGGCAATTAAATCTCTGTCAAGTGTAATTGGTTGGGGTCAGTCTTCGCTCTGGGAAAGCCTGCAAGAAAAATTCACCCACGCAGAACGGCAAAGGAGGAGGGCGATCTGGCCAGAGGCCCTAGCTACTCATCGAAACGGCGCATTGCCAGAGCAGGACAACTGGGATTTTAATGGGGAGATAGTGACTGGATTGGGTGGAGTCAATATATATATATCAAACATTGATTAAGAACAACTGCACTATGAATCTACTCATCGAAACGGCGCATTGCCAGAGCAGGACAACTGGGATTTTAATGGGGAGATAGTGACTGGGTTGGGTGGAGTCAATATATATATATATATATATATATCAAACATTGATTAAGAACAACTGCACTATGAATCAGATACAAGACTAATCATGAAAATGGCCAATTTTGCAATCTCCTTCAATATTAAGTATTAACATTAGGAAAGATGCAAGCGTAACGCCTGTCGAAGAGTCATATACATAGCTTCAGCCTGCAATACAAGAATGACCAATTCAAAAGGAAGCAACTATAAAATCAGATGATGAATATACTTTGGCTTTAGGCACGGTAATTAACCCTTTTATGCCAAAGGGGAAAACTACTTAACTATACTTTTTTTCTTTCAATAGTATATTAAAAATATGTGAAAAATATTTACAGATAACGATCTATGCATTTTTATTGGTTTAAAACTCTGCATGCATTCTCTCTCATTAATTCAATTATAAATAAATAAATACAGAATTTACTGGATTTGGAAAAAAGGTACTAGGTTATTCAAGTTAATTTTGAATTGAAAAATAACCATGTCAATGTGGTGGGTGAAAGTTCATCTCTGCATATTAAATTAAGTCAGTGGAATTCAATGTGGTGGGGTGAAAGTTCATCTCTGCATATTAAATTAAGTCAGTGGAATTCAATCAACAAGGAAAAAGATGGATAAAGTCCTAATTAAAGTTTTGATTTTAATTAAAGGCCAATTTAGCAAGGATGCCAGGGACAAAGTGCCATATGCAAATCTCTCTCTCTCTCTCTCTCTCTCTCTCTCTCTCTCACACACGCATACACATGTATGTGGGTAAAAACAGTGTGAATGCATGGAATATTGTCTCTTAATTTCTCTTCGATTTGGTAATTTGGTTTAGTCTTTCTTTTGGTCGCACGTAGCGTGCGTGCGTGCGTGCATGCGTACGTCCACCCAAACAATGGATCGATCGAATAGTTCATAAAGTTAGAGCATCTTCAATGAGAGTCCTTATTTTGGGACTCTCACCACTACTTTTAGGAACTCATTTAGGGACTTAAAGGGACTCCTCGTGTCCCTAAAAGAATATCTTCTCCAATGGGAGAGTCCTTATAGTAGAATAATTCCTAAATTTGAAGTTTTTACGATTTTATGTGATAATTCATTTAGGTGCAAATTTTTTTTTGTTAACTTTTTTTTAGTTAATTTAACACTACGTTGTCGTAAAATATTTTTGTGAATATTTTGACAAAACAAAATTCAAAAAATACATTGCTACATAATTAAAATTTACAATGATTTCTGACCGCACGATATACAATGAATAGATATGATTACACAATTCTCGGGATCCTCAGGTAAAAGATCTGGCGAGGATCCTTTCCATTTTACTCAACTCCAAGTACGAAATAAAGAAAAGGGGTATGATATCTATACACACTTCAATTTACTTTTCACACTCTTTTAATTTTAAGTTGTCAGATCAAATAAATTGAAGAAGATCAACAAACAAAAATTAACAAGAGATATGTGAAAAGTAAAGTGGAATGTATAGAGAGCACATTCTTAAAGAAAAAAGTTGCATACGTCAATGCCTAATTTTGTCTTCTTAGTAGTCACTACACACATCGGGCCATCGCCATAATTTTCCAATTTAAAGCGTGAAACAGATGATTCCAATTGGTTCGATGGGATGAGGAATGCTCGGGGACTCTCTTAATGTTAATTTTGTGCCAACATTATAAACATTGTACAAAAAAATGAAGTGTCAAGAGTTCCACTTTTGAGAGGGTATCCTTCGCACTTCCCTTAGTAGGAATTTGAATCGTCTCCAAACTTTACTATCCAAAGTCTAAGAACCAGGAAATTTGGGCTATCCTATTGGTGTGAAGGAGTGATCGAAGCTCTTGATTTAATTTGAGAGGTCCAAATTACTTGTTTCTTGGATTCCAGAAAGAATCTCTGCCGTCTAGTGAAACACGTGAATTGACTAATTAGTTTTCTTATAATGTTATTTTCTTGAGATTTTCTTTCACATCTCGGATATTAATTAGTTTAATTTTATATGTGATAATCGTAGTATTATTTCCTCAATGATGAATTAAAGTACATGTATTTATTTTCGATGGTATTCAATTCATTCTCTCAACAGTTTAAGAAAATGGTTAGCAATTTTGTAGTTTTTTTTCCTTTTTCTCATACAGTTATACGTTGGTAACCAAACAGAATACAAGTGCATTATCAGCTATTAGGTCAAATGAGGATCCTCTCCGAATTCTTAAATCGTGTTTGTTTATCGTACATTATGCGATCAATTTTCGTCATATACTATTCATGTTTAATTTCAAATAAAATTATTTAAAATAATTTCCGACCGCACAATATATAATAAACGTACATAATTTGAGGATTCTCAGAATTCTCACAAAAAAGGTCCGAAGAGAATCCTCATTCTGTTAGGTCATCGGACTTTGACATGTACGTACCCTTGCACGCCACCGCGAACTCCCAATGGTATTATATGTTTTAATTCCTTTAGTTTGTGTGCCTTTTGTTCATGCATGGAGTGTATCTGTATACAGTATAAGCATTAATATATATCTCTACTCATTAATAAATCCCTCTTTGTTAATCAAAAGATGATGAAAAGATAAATTAGTCTTATATCACACATAAAAAAAATGATGGGCGATAATATAATTTCACAGATTCAAATTTTACTGTTTTTATTGAAACTTCACCTACAAATGATGTTAAAATAGCTCTAATATTAATAATAATAATAAATAAATAAATAACCTCCTTCCACCCCCCACGTTCTATCTTTCTCCCCCTCTCCCTATCTTCTTCTCATTTTCTAAAAAATGTGTTCACACACACAGTCTGTGCAAATACTAGTATATATGGACATAACACTGCCTCTATAACTACTCAAAACTAGTTTTGTTTATTATCTCCAACAATAAAACAAACCAAACAGAGTCCAACTACCTTCAGCAAAAACTATTAGAGAGAGAGAGTTATGGGTTCCAGTTTGGAGCAGGAACACGATGACGGCCACGTAGTTTTATTTCCCTTCATGTCTAAAGGCCACACCATCCCACTCCTCCACCTTGCCCGCCTCTTCCTCGCCCGCCACCTCTGCTTCACCGTCTTCACCACCCCCGCCAACCGCTCGTTCATAGACCAATATCTCACAGACACATCAGCCACCGTGATCTCCCTCCCTTTCCCTCAAAACATCCCCGAAATTCCCGCTGGCATCGAAAGCACCGACAAGCTCCCTTCCATCGACCTCTTCTACCCTTTCGCCCTCGCCACAATCCACATGCAGTTCGACTTCGAGCGTGCCCTCACCACCCTTCCACGTGTCACCTTCATGGTCTCCGACGGGTTCTTCTGGTGGACACTCGACTCCGCCGCCAAGTTCGGGTTCCCCAGATTCGTCTTCTTCGGCTTCGGAAACTACGCCTTGTCGGTGTCCAGCTTCGTCAGCCAGAACAGACTCCTTCATGGAGCCGAGTCTGACGACGAGTTGATCACCGTGACTCGGTTTCCTTGGATCAAAATTACAAAAAAGTACTTCGATGATGCCTTTAGAGGCGCCGATCATAACCGACAAGCGTCTCAAGCCTCCGAGTTTCACGTCAAGTCTGTCGTGGCTGCGTTTCGCAACTACGGCATGATAGTCAACAGTTTCTACGAACTTGAGCCTGTGTTCACTGACTATTGGAACACTGAGTGTGGGCCCAAGGCCTGGTGTGTGGGCCCTCTTTTCCAACTTGCGCAAGATGAACCGCACGATTATCTCGGTGATAAGCCCACGTGGGTTGATTGGCTGGACAAAAAACTGGAGGAAGGAAGTAAGGTCTTGTACGTTGCTTTTGGGTCACAAGCTGAGCTGTCAGCTGAACAGATCCAAGAGATAGCACTAGGGCTGGAAAACTCAATGGTCAACTTTTTGTGGGTCATACGAAGTAAACAGTACTCATCAGAGACTGCCACGTTGGACATTAAAGGGTTTGAGGAGAGAGTGAAAGGGAGGGGAATGGTGGTCAAAGAGTGGGTTGACCAGAAGTGGATTTTAATGCATGAGAGTGTGCAAGGTTTTGTAAGCCACTGCGGATGGAACTCGGTGATGGAGAGCATTTGCACCGGAGTGCCGATTCTGGCGTGGCCGATGATGGCTGATCAGCCGATCAATGCAAAGTTCGTGGTGGAGGAGGTCAAGGTGGGGCTGAGGGTGGAGACATGCGATGGTTCACCAAAGGGGTTTGTGAAGTCGGAGGTGTTGGAGAAGATGGTCAAAGAGTTGATGGAGGGAGAGAAGGGGGAGAAGGCGAGGAGGGAGGCGAAGAAGCTTGCTGAGGTGGCTAGGAAAGCTGTGAGTGAAGGCGGGTCATCGTGGTCAGCGCTGCAGTTGCTTATAGATGAGACAACATGCAACAAGAACACAAGGTTCTAGACGATTAGTCGGGAGGGTTAAAATAGTTGATAAAATGTGTAAGGCTCTTTAATTTAACGTTGAGAATAAACTTATAAAACCAAGATATGTAAGCGTTTATCTAACGTTAAATAAGGTCGTTGTCGTATTCATGTTTTGTGGGCTGAGACTTCGACGACAATTCATGCACAAAATCTAATTTATGTCGCATGAATGACGGTCAAAACACGTTGATGTGACGGCTGGCCACAACAAAAATTCTCTATCGACTTTTGAATATCCTAACACTACTACAATATATACTATCACCGTCGGAACCAAAACCGACGAGAAATACGATTTTCTGTCGGAAATATTGCAAAAATCCGACATAAAACAATGTAATGTCGCATTTTCAAAGCGACACTATTGCTAGCGTCACGAAAAGGCATTAGCGTCGCTTTGTTGGCTTAAAGCGCCACTAAACAGCGTCGCTCTAAAGCGCCACTATATAGCGTCGCTTTAAAGCGACATACACACACACCTTACGTCGGTTTAAAGCGACGTACACGTACACCTTAAAGCGATGTTCATTAACAATTTAATTGTAAAATATGCAACCTACTGTCGCTTTTAAACGACATCGACAAAAAATTAAATCAATTAAATATCCCATAATCCGACGTCAAATACCAATTAAATAAATAAAATATGCAAGAATAATAACGGTCTTAGCCGACACCACCTTTGTTAATAATAATAAAAAACAACTGACAAAGTTAACTTTCGTCTTCAATTAATTATAACAGACAAAATTTATATAATTACAATAATAAATTCTAAGGCCAAAATAAACATTAATGAAAATAATTAACAAGAAAAATAGTACCAAAATACGCAAATATTTTACATCCAACGTTCCACTTAATATACAAAAACTTATCCGTCGTAACAACTTCCAAATCCGACATTACAAACGTAACATAAAATAACAAAAAGATAGAACGATTAAAGTGTCATATTTGTCCGACAAGAAAACGAACCAAATAAACAAAAACTACGTAGCCGAATCTGCGCCGGAACGTGGCACAGATCCTTCTCGTCCTTGAGATCCTCTATCTGATGCCAACATCCTCGTCAAGTCTACATCAAATCCAACACCCGCAAGCATTTCAGAAAACCCCCCAGCTGGAAATTCAGGACAAAATCCACTAGGAGCAGCCATCTCGGGTCGATATACTGGCAGTTGATAAGGCTGCTGCATGCATGACATAGGCGGCTGTTGCATGTATGTCGGGGGCTGCATAGGGGGCTGCATAGGGGGCTGCATGTATGGCATAGGATACGGAGGTTGCTGAGTATGGCCAGCATACGGATGTGCAGGAGGCGGCTGACTTTGACCCGACTGTTGAGGAGGAGGAGGTGGCTGACTCTGGCCTGACTGTTGGGTTCCCGGGCTATACGGTGCTTGTGGATGTGGCTGAAATCTTTGAAAAAGCCACGCAATCATCTGACTTTGCTTGTTCTCTAGGTCCGAAATCCTTTTATGGTTATTTTCATTCGTCATTTTCAACTCATTATTTTGAGTCCTCAGCAATGCCATTGCACTGTTAGATGACCTCTTGGAGGAAATTGATGTAGAAGATGAAGAAGACGCATATGAAACCATATCAGGAGTCACCCCGTGACCGTATCCTCTGACTCTATTATACTTCTCAGGACCCATTGTATCAACATACACTCGGGTCCTAAGATCTTCACTATCCTCTTGGCCCGACTGAATCAAAGTTTGGAGATTGGTCTCCATTGTTGCCTTGCATTACAATTTAAAAAAAAAATCAAAAGTAAAACATAAAATTAAGCTATAAATAATAAAAATTTATAATAATGAATACTAACAAATAAAATAAATTACCCCTGTATGCTCCGATGTTTCATCAATCCATGTTTCATTTTTTCGTGTATGACATTCACGAAAAAAAGTTACAGGATCTGCTTCTTTCCCATGCTTCTTCCGCTTCACAAATAAAAAAATTTAACACAAACAATTTTAAGCAGACCTCATTACAATTAAAATTTATAACTATAAAGTATTTAAAATAAAACTTATTCAAATTGTACAATCCATACATATTCATGCCGCTTTCTTGCAAAAGATTTTGTACCAGTAGTGTGGTTCATCGTTTTCTTTTTCCGATTAATTTTATTTTTTTCAGCAACCTCCTAAAAATAAACCAAAAAAAATTATTAGACAAATTTATAGTTATATCGAAATAAACTACATAACGATTACCTTTGTTTTATCTCTACCCCAGTATGCCAACAAATTACCCCACTGGGTAGGATTCACATCAGGAGGTGGCTGGCAACGCTCCCCAGCTGCTCTTTGGGTATAATATTTTTTTTTTAACTTATTTCTGAACTCTTTATGTGCATGCTCCGCTACCTTAAGCGTCATATAGCTGATCAAAGGCATTTTTGGTATATCTGCATCTTCAAAACAAATATTTCCCTACGTCCATAAAAAAAAAAAACCCAAATCAACCAAGTCAAACATTATTCCCATAATCGAATTATTTTTTTATTTTCAAATAAAAATAAAAATAACAATACCTTAATTCTTTCCCACAAAACTTCCTTATCTTCATCCTTAATCGTACGCCAATGCTTCGCCAACGGGAAATTTCTGGGGTCTCTAACCTCCGATGCCACATATTTCGAAAACGCACTAGCATTATCACTGACGCATTTTCCGGACATATCAAACGAACAAAGCTGTTTCCTCCATTTGGGAACAGACGGTCCTCGCCCCCGTTGAGATGTTCCTAGTTCATAAAAAAACAACAATTAAAACACACCCAAAAAAACAAAAAAACGAAACTAAGAATAATATGTAAAAACAACCACCTTCGAATTCCTCCTCTTCCACATGACGTTCCTCAGACCGTTGATGATCACTACCACAATCCATAGATAAGTCAAGGAATCACAGTGAAATGAGAGAAGGTGAGGGAGAGCGAGAGGGAAAGGGAGTGAAATGAGAGTGATATGCGAGAGTGATAATGGAAACAAAAGGAAAAGGGGATGATGCAGAACATTAAATACGGGAAAAACATTAGCGTCGAAATATGACCTATTTACGTCGCTTAAAAGCGACAGACCCTCTGACTCGACCTCGGTACACGTAGCCTAGCCTGACACATTTTTGACAGCAAGGTTCCTGGCGTCGAAATAGGATAATATTACGTCGGTTCAAACCGACACTATTCTGACAGATTTACATAGCGTCGAAATATCACACTTTACGTCGGTTCAAACCGACGTTATACTGACACAGACAATGGTCTCGGAATTGGACGTGCGAATGAACCGAGGCATCGAAATATTAAATCCTTGCGTCGAAATAATAAATGATTACGTCGTTTTAAACCGACGCTTCCGTCGAAATATTAAATGCTTGCGTCGAAATATTAAATACTGGCGTCGAAATAGGATAATATTGCGTCGGTTTAAACCGACGCTAACTCTGACACTGCTTTAAAAAAATTTCCAACCCATTTCCCCGTGCAACCCATTTCCCCGTGCGTGCAAAAAGACCGGGAAAATTCCCGCCCAACATATAATATTATAATAAATAAAATTAATAAATAAGTAGTTATGTTATTTCATATAATAACATATACTATTATAATAAATAAGTAGTTATGTTATTTCATATAATTAAGAAATATGATTTTTATTGTAAATAATATTATAATAAATAAAATTAATAAATAAGTAGTTATGTTATTTGATATAATATTATAATAAATAAAATTTAACTTATACATAATACTGAATGAAAAACAGAAATATAATTTTAAGATCATTTTGATATAGATGTCATAAAGTTTGAATTTTTTTAATCAAACATCTATAACTTTTAAATAAGAAATATGATTTTTATTGTAAATAATTAACCAACTAGTTCATAAAATAATATGATAAATATTCTAAAATCATCACAAACTTCCTATCTTATCTTATCATAATTCGTTTAAAATGAACTTTTCTTATTCAAATAATTTGTTGTATTAAATTATAATAACATATAAACATCATATTAACATACAATTATGAAAGATAACATGCACAAATATTTAATATAATAACGTACCAATTTGTATTAATCTAGGTATGTATTTTTATTTTGGTACGTTATGCAATTTTTTATTTAGTACCTACCAAGTTATTATTACGTTGTATTATCATTATTTTGGTACGTACACAACTTATGGTACGTTATGTGTAAGTTGTGTAACCCAAAAAAAAAAGATGACTTTTCACATTAAAACATTCCACTAAAAAAAAAATTTCAACTCTTAAGATCGAAATGATTCACTGTATTCATATAGGGTGAAAGAGTGTACATATAAAAAAATCATGAAAATCGGAGTTAAAATAACCGTTAAATCGTGAGTTTTCGTTAATAACCGTCGAATAAGTTTTTCCAGTAACTTTATCTCAGAATGTTTTTTTTTCCAATTTTTTGCGTATGCGATCTCGAAGTATATACAAACATGTTTGACGGTTGGATCGTCGAAATTAGTTTCGTAGAATTCGTATTCCATCAAAACGATAGATTCACTAACACTTAAAGAGTTTATTCATACTTTCATTAAGTATAACATAAGATTTTGTGGTATCCACTAGTGTAAATATTTCAAATTCAAGATCGAAATCATTCACTGTATTCATATAGGGTGAAGGAGTGTACATATAAAAAATCATGAAAATCGGAGTTAAAATAACCGTTAAATCGTGAGTTTTCGTTAATAACCGTCGAATAAGTTTTTCCAGTAACTTTATCTCAGAATGTTTTTTTTTTCCAATTTTTTGCGTATGCGATCTCGAAGTATATACAAACATGTTTGACGGTTGGATCGTCGAAATTAGTTTCGTAGAATTCGTATTCCATCAAAACGATAGATTCACTAACACTTAAAGAGTTTATTCATACTTTCATTAAGTATAACATAAGATTTTGTGGTATCCACTAGTGTAAATATTTCAAATTCAAGATCGAAATCATTCACTGTATTCATATAGGGTGAAGGAGTGTACATATAAAAAATCATGAAAATCGGAGTTAAAATAACCGTTAAATCGTGAGTTTTCGTTAATAACCGTCGAATAAGTTTTTCCAGTAACTTTATCTCAGAATGTTTTTTTTTTCCAATTCTTTGCGTATGCGATCTCGAAGTATATACAAACATGTTTGACGGTTGGATCGTCGAAATTAGTTTCGTAGAATTCGTATTCCATCAAAACGATAGATTCACTAACACTTAAAGAGTTTATTCATACTTTCATTAAGTATAACATAAGATTTTGTGGTATCCACTAGTGTAAATATTTCAAATTCAAGATCGAAATCATTCACTGTATTCATATAGGGTGAAGGAGTGTACATATAAAAAATCATGAAAATCGGAGTTAAAATAACCGTTAAATCGTGAGTTTTCGTTAATAACCGTCGAATAAGTTTTTCCAGTAACTTTATCTCAGAATGTTTTTTTTTTCCAATTTTTTGCGTATGCGATCTCGAAGTATATACAAACATGTTTGACGGTTGGATCGTCGAAATTAGTTTCGTAGAATTCGTATTCCATCAAAACGATAGATTCACTAACACTTAAAGAGTTTATTCATACTTTCATTAAGTATAACATAAGATTTTGTGGTATCCACTAGTGTAAATATTTCAAATTCAAGATCGAAATCATTCACTGTATTCATATAGGGTGAAGGAGTGTACATATAAAAAATCATGAAAATCGGAGTTAAAATAACCGTTAAATCGTGAGTTTTCGTTAATAACCGTCGAATAAGTTTTTCCAGTAACTTTATCTCAGAATGTTTTTTTTTTCCAATTTTTTGCGTATGCGATCTCGAAGTATATACAAACATGTTTGACGGTTGGATCGTCGAAATTAGTTTCGTAGAATTCGTATTCCATCAAAACGATAGATTCACTAACACTTAAAGAGTTTATTCATACTTTCATTAAGTATAACATAAGATTTTGTGGTATCCACTAGTGTAAATATTTCAAATTCAAGATCGAAATCATTCACTGTATTCATATAGGGTGAAGGAGTGTACATATAAAAAATCATGAAAATCGGAGTTAAAATAACCGTTAAATCGTGAGTTTTCGTTAATAACCGTCGAATAAGTTTTTCCAGTAACTTTATCTCAGAATGTTTTTTTTTTCCAATTTTTTGCGTATGCGATCTCGAAGTATATACAAACATGTTTGACGGTTGGATCGTCGAATTATATACAAACATGTCTCAAATTATATACTAACACTTAAAGAGTTTATTCATACTTTCATTAAATATTTCAAATTCAAGATCGATCGTTTTTAGGGGTATAAAATTGTCAAATAAAAGAATTTAATATTTATATATATATAATTATTATAGTTTTTAGAAGTTTAAAATTGTTAAATAAAAAAAAATTGTGTAATTCACAACTCAAAAGTTTTTTGAACTGCAAATAAGAAAAAATAATCATCCTTTTTTCGCAATAATACATGTAATTCAGGTTTTTACCTTGCGTCGAAATAGACTAACATTGCGTCGGATGAAATCGACGTAAGATGACAAGCAGTGTCGAAATAAGCTTTCATTGCGTCGAAATAATCAAAGTTTGCGTCGGTTAAAACCGACGCCAACTGGAAAAGTCAAATGTCGCGCCAAAATATTTCAATTAAACCGACGCAGATGACATATGCCGTCGGTTAAAACCGACAGAAAACAAGCTAAAAAAAAAAAAAAAAAGTATAACCCAATATTTAAAATAAAGATTTAACTTATATATAATACTTAATAAAAAACAGAAATATAATTTTACAATAAGATATCATAACATACGAAATGAAAGATAGTATAATTAATACATAAAATAATTAACATATTTATTCCACGTCATCATCTGATACGTCATCGTCGACATTGGCATGATTAACGAACTCGGTAGGCAACGCTAATGATTCAAGAAAAGGAGTCTCTTCCACGCCAACCCTTGTATGGAAATTTTCATTGTCAAGAATTCGATCATCCAAGTTCGGTATGGCATAATCCTCAATTGCATCACTATCCTCTAGTACGTCAAACCAATCCCTCGGCTGAGTTCGAACAACTACGTGCCAATCTTTTTCAATTGTGTCCTCCACGTAAAATGCTTGTAATGCTTGTGATGCTAGTATGAAAGGATCCTCTTTAAATCCCAATTGATTGAAATTCACCATAGTAAATCCATATTGATCGGTCTTCATTCCTCGTGGACTTTCACTATTAACCCATTCGCACTTAAATAACATCACAGCTCGACCCCTATCTCCTGCCTCAGTAGGACCACAATATTTAACCTCGAACATATCTACAACTCTGCCATAACAATTCACTTGCCCAATTGCTCCAGGAACATTTGCAGGTACAAAGACACCACAATTTTGATTCTTATGCTTATCATCCACAGATTTTATACGAAATCTAAATCCATGAACAATGTGACTTTTATATCTACTCACAACCCTACCAGGATAATTAGCTAGCCAATGCAAGTCTTGAGATATCAACGTGTCATTAGCATGATAGCTTGAATTCATCTGTAATAAGTATGAAGATAAAAATTGACATAATAACTATAACATGTTATAATTAAAATGCAAAACAATAAATAAATAATGTGATTGTTATATCAACTCACATGTTGCTTGAACCATTCTGGAAATTCTTTCTTGCTTAGCTCCTTAATTTGTCGCATAGTTAACCTTTCTCGACGATGTTTAGTTTTCAAGAATTCCTCATGTTGGCTACACAATTATGTCCAAATTTAGATAATTAATTTTTCAAAGTTAAGAAAATCAATAAAACATTAAGACGTATGATTAAACGTTCTTACCTTCTAAATGGGTTCACTTCATCACAGTTATTTAGAATGTATCTATGGCATTGATCAAGAACATTTAGATCGAGCTCCACATTTTCTCCTGAACCCATATAACATCCTTTGGAGTCAAAAATTGATAACCCACCAGACACTCCACGTCCAATACCATCTTCATTTCGGCCTCTACGGGTACGACGAGACTCGACACCTCTAAGATACATGGAACAGAAGGACAAACACTCATCCACCAAATATGCTTCAGCAATAGAACCTTCAGGACGACCCTTATTACGAACATAGCGCTTCAACGTTTGCAAATACCTATAATTATAAACGAAACATAATCAATTATAATTATAAATTAAAGTTATGACTACAATTGTAAAAAAATTTAAAAAATTTATTAATTACCGTTCAATTGGATACATCCATCTATAGGGAACAGGCCCTGCAAGAGCTGCTTCTTCTGCCAAGTGAACTGGAAGGTGCACCATTATATCAAAAAATGCAGGAGGGAATATTTTTTCAAGTTGACATAATGTCAAGGCAATTCTTGAACTCAGTTCCTTGAATCCTTCCTCAGACTCCTTCTTACTACACAACTGTCTGAAAATTGCACTTAACTCTAATAATACCATAGTAACAGCTTTAGGCAAAACCGGGCGTATTGCAAGCGGGAGTAACTGCTGCATTAAAACATGGCAATCATGACTTTTCAACCCATGTATTTTTCGTTCATTCACATGCACACATCGCGATAAATTTGATGAATATCCATCGGGGACCCGAATAGTAGACAACACATTGCAAAACGCAGTTTTTTCTTCTCTTTTCAACGTGAACAAAGCTGGAGGTAGAAATGTTCTATTTCCTTCCCTACGTGGGTGTTGACTGCGTCTTATGTTCAAGACTTCAAGATCTGCACGTGCAGCCAATCCATCTTTAGACTTTTCTATACCTAGCAATGTTCCCACCACACTGTCACATATATTCTTCTCGATATGCATAACATCAAGATTGTGTCTAATCAACAGATGCCTCCAATAAGGTAGTTCATAAAAAATAGATTTCTTCTTCCACTGACTGTTACCACTTGTACTGCTCGAAGTTCTTTTTCTGCGTTGCCCAACTGAAGCATTTTTCTTTGGTTTTCCAAAAGTAAATCTCAATGTACAAAGTTCTTCGAGACATTGTAAACCAGTCAACTGCCTTGGTGCACTACGATGCTCTCGACGACCATTAAAAGCTGTGGTTTGCCTTCGAAACCTATGATTATCTTCAAGAAAGCGTCGATGCCCCATATAACAAATTTTACGACTCGCCGGCAAGTAAATAGATTCTTTATCATGCATGCAATGTGGACAGGCTTTATAGCCATGTGTACTCCATCCTGACAACATTCCATAAGCCGGAAAATCACTTATAGTCCATAAGACAGCAGCCTTCATTGTAAAACTTTGGTTGGAATACGCATCATAAGTTGGAGTGCCCACCTCCCACAACTCATTCAACTCGTCAATCAGTGGACGCATGTATACATCAATATCTTTACCAGGACTGCGCGGTCCTGGTATTAAAAGAGACAACAACAAATTTGGTTGCTTCATGCACATCCAAGGCGGCAAATTGTAAACAGAAAGCACCACAGGCCATGTGCTATGATCATTCCTCATTTTTCCAAAAGGATTAAATCCATCGCTGGCCAACCCTAATCGGACATTTCGAATTTCTGACGCAAAATCCGGATATAAATTATCCAAATGCTTCCATGCTGGAGAATCTGAAGGATGTCTCATAAACTCATCCTTAGGACATTCAATTGCATGCCACCTCATATGTTCAGCTGTATGCTTTGACATAAAAAATCGTTGCAATCGTGGTTTTAAAGGAAAATACCACATAACCTTAGCTGCGATCTTTTTTTTCGACCTATCCGCTGCGTTGGCAATTTTATATCTTGATTCACCACAAACCGAGCACACGGTCAAATCCGAAGTATCTTTCCAATAGATCATGCAATCATTGGGACATGCATCAATTTTCACATACGTCAGACCCAAGTCATTTATAAGTTTTTTTGCCTTATAACAAGATTCAGGCAAACAATCCCCTTCAGGCAACATTCTTTTAATTAACTCCAGTAAAGTTGTGAAGATCTCGTCTGGCATTCCCGCTAAACACTTAATCTGATACAGTCTTACAACTGCTTCCAATTTCTTAAACTCCTTACACCCTGGCCACAAATCTTGATCTGCCTCTTCAAGCAACCTAAAAAAAGTCTCCACCTCTTCTGGACGCCCTTCCCCAATAGAAGGTTCAGTAGACGCCCCAACACCTTCTTCTGTTAATGGTTGGACAAATACATCATTAAGAAAATCATGCATGCCAATCACCTCATCTACTGTTTCTTCTTCTCCAATTGCTACATTTTGCTCTCCAATGTTTTGCTCGCCATGATGTCGCCAGCAAGCATTTTTATAATCTTTATCCATATCATACAATATCAGATGTTCAATAATAGTGTTCCTCACAAAAGTATATCGATTACAACATCTTTTGCAAGGACATCTAAACTTATCAGGACCAACACCATTTGCAACTGCTTGATCCAAGAACGAATTAATTCCAGCTGTATATGCTTCTAAATTTCGAGGTATCGTCAACCAACTCTTATCCATGTTTTACCACTTTACGAGGGCACAATATTACGTTGACACTAAGATGCCTACAATCTTGCAATCCCTATCATGTAGACATAATATATTCTTATATTACTCAATATTATAATTTTATGTTATATTTAATATTGTTAATTTAACATAAATGCTTAAATGCTTATAAATATTATTCATTCCATTTTCTAATAACAATTCAAATTGCAAAAAAAAATAATTTAACATAATATATTCTTATATTACTAAATATTATAAGTTTATGTTATATTAATATTGTTAATTTAACATAAATGCTTATAAATATTATTCATTTTATTTTCTCATAACAATTCAAATTGCCAAAAAAATTAATTTAACATAATATATACTTATATTACTAAATATTATAAGTTTATGTTATATTTAATATTGTTTCATTCCATTTTCTCATAAAAATTCAAATTGCAAAAAAAAATTATTTAACATAATATATTCTTATATTACTCAATATTATAATTTTATGTTATATTTAATATTGTTAATTTAACATAAATGCTTAAATGCTTATAAATATTATTCATTCCATTTTCTCATAACAATTCAAATTATTCTCATCTAATCTATTCTAGTAAATAACAACAAAAAATTATCAAAATAACAACAAATTAAAATAACAACAAAAGAAATTAATTTAACATAATATATTCTTATATTACTCAATATTATAAGTTTATGATATATTTAATATTGTTAATTTAACATAAATGCTAATAAATATTATTCATTCTATTTTCTCATAACAATTCAAGTGTCAAAATTAATTAATTCGATTAAATATTAATTAATTTAACAAAAATAGTAGAAATTTATCTAACTACTTAAATTATAATTTTTAAATAAATAAACTTGTGCAATATACAATTGAAAAATTAAAGAATTTAGTGATATAAACCTGAATTATGGAATAATTCCGTCGTCGATCACTTCTTTATGTACTCAACCAGCTCAAATAAATTCCCTACAAAAAAAATTGTAACTAAAAATTAAACATAAGAGGAGAAAATAAAAATATTACAAGCAAGAAAAACTTACTATTGTGAAGAATGAATTTGCAAATCTGAAGAGGGAATGAGATAAATGCAAGAGAAGAAGAGGCTTGCAAATCTGAGGAGGCTTGCAAATCTGAGATAAATGCAAGAGAAGAAGAGGAAAGAGGACACGGGAAGGTGAAAGAAAAGAGAATGAAATAAATGAAAGAGAAGAAGAGGAAAACACACGGGAGGGTATATGAAGAGCATCAATCTGTCGCTTACAACCGACACTAGGTTTCAAAATATTTAAAAAAAAAATGTATGTCGCTCAGAACCGACGCAATATTTAAAATATAAAAAAAAACTGACGCAGGCTTTAAAATATATAAAAACCACAATTAGTGTCGCTTATATGCGACACTTATTATTTATGTCGCTTAAAAGCGACACTGTTTTATTTAAAGCGACGCCAGTATTTAAAATGATTAAAATTTGTGTCGGTTATAAGCGACATTAAATGTTTACGTCGGTTTAAAAGCGACGTAGGCTTCGTAAATCCGACGTCATGTTCAGTTGGTGTCGAAACTCTCTTGTGCGACACTATATTATATTAAACCGACGCAACAACTGACACTATAAGGCCCTTTTGTAGTAGTGTAAATATTTGAGTAATGTTATTCTTACCACAATTTTATACCACATTATTTTACTATTTTAGGTGGCAAATGAGGATGGACAAGTTACATTATTTAATTTCAATGTTTTTAAAGGATGATAGTGGTATACGAAGAGTCTCATTCTTCAACCTAAGATTATTTAAGTGTTTTAATTAATAAAAAATTGAAATTAAATGATGCATCTTGTCTAATTTATTTGCTACCTAAAATGGTAAACTAATGTGATATAAAATTGTGGTAAGAATAGCATTACTCTAAATATTTAAGACTCGTTTGACATGACGTATGACATTGTATATGATTACTGTACATGAATTTAATATTTGGGACACTCTCGTATTAAATAACCACCGAATACGTAAACAGGTCCATCTGTATTAGTACACTCCACGGCATACTAATAATTTACTCGAAAGGCTTTGATAATTTAGTCAGGCTCCAAATACGTTGAACACCTTCCAAAACCAAGCCTCGCATCATCCTTCCCCTCCTCTTCGTGTTGCCCGTTGGTTCGTCGTCCTCTACACAGGCACCAACCCCATGATCATCATTCGAACCCATACCTTGAAATCTATATCAGAGCATCTAGGTCTCCACTCGCTCAACGATCGATTCTGTGATTCCATATCACACCAATTTTGATATGTCAATCTGAATTCTACCGTTTCCACCTTTAGATTCCATCCCAACAACTCTGGCGATCTCTCCACCTCTAGGCTCTAGCGATCCCGTCGTCGCCAAGAGGTCTGGTCAGACAGACCCACCCCTCCCCGTCCATTCCCTGTCCTTTTCATTCCATCGACCTTTGGTTTTCCAATTTTCCTTTTGTAGTTTTATTTTTTTATTTAATAAAATTTATGGTTTTTAGAAAATTATTTGGTTTTCACCCTTTTCATCATTTTAAAATCAATTATTCTGTGAAATTCTTTTAGAAAATTATTATAGTCCGGCGTATTATCCGATGCACATAATAATCCGACACGACATCAAACATCATATTAATTTAGTTAGTATTATCTTATGACTATTTATCATATTCGATTGAAATAGTCAGTACATTCCGAGCCGCCAAACAGAACCTTATTTTCATTATGATCTATGTATTTCCTAGGATATTTCTAAGACTTATGCTAAAAGTTGTTTCACTTGTGAACCCTTCTTCCTGGTTCAGGAGATGCCAAAAACAGTTTAAATACACAACATAAAGAAAAGCTGTGTACATTGACGTCTCTATTAACTCTAAAATTTTTAACTATACTCTTTATTTCAAACTATACTTAATACGAAAGGTTTACAGCGATTAAAATCATTTTAATCGTATTAAACATGGATAAAATAACTAGAAATATGCTTTGGGTTTGAGTCGAGTTCCTTGTCTCCATCTTATGGTAATTGTTTCCACTTCGTGACATTTAAGACCCCGAAAAGGAATAGTAGGACGGTTAAGTAAGGCTTTTCGTGGCCGTTATTTGATTGCATTAGCAATTGTAAAAAGTTAGGCAATGATGGGGGATTGAAGCCATGGATTTTGTTTTCTTTATGTTGAGAATCCTTTGGGTAAATAGGTTGTTCTATCCTTGTGGTTATCAAGGTGGTTATTAGCTTGTAGTTTCTCTTGTATCTAATCCTTCTTGTCAAGTCTTTTTCTTTATGTCTACTCCTTGTTTTATGGAGCTGCTTTATTTTCTTTATGTCAACTCCTTGTTTTATGGAGTGGTGATAGTTAGGTTCCCTAAGCTACGTTTAAGCATAAATCAAGGGTGATCAGATGTGTTGATCACGCCTCTCTCTTTATAACTTGTTTACTTGGGGTGTCTCCCCTTCATGAATCAATACACAAACTATCACTTTAAATTTCAAAATGGTATTAGAGAAGGTAATATAACCTGTCTCTGTGATACGTTTTTCTGAACTTCTGCATTCGATCAACAATGGCTTAAGAAAACCCTAATGGATCTGAGGCCGAAAGCTCTCTAAGCCCTTCTCCTCAAACTCAACCAGAGATGGATGTAAATCCAAATCAAAGGTTGAGCTCTGTGCTCTTAAATGAGTTCAACTACTTACCATGGTCAAGAGCAGTCTCGCTTGCACTCGGGGGAAGATCAAAACTAGGGTTCATAAATGGGAGCGTTGAAGCTCCTGATGTTTCTTCCCCCACTTATGAATCTTGGCTCAGCAAGGACCAGCTGGTCATGTCCTGGCTCCTCAACTCCATGGAGCGGAAACTAGCTGAAATATTCAGCAACTCCGAGTCAGCTTTCCAGCTATGGAAATCGGTACAAGAAATGTATGGGAACCAAAATAATGCAGCTCTCGTCTTCCAACTAAAAAGGAATATTGCAAGCATACATCAAGATGGAAAACCATTTGTTCAACTTCTTGGAAGTCTGAAGAGTATGTGGAACGAGCTGGATGTGTACCGAAGCAGCAGTTCTTCTCAGAAGAGCCGAATATGATAAGATTTTTCAACTCCTATCATGTTTGGGGTCTAAATATGAGGATCTTCGCAGTCATATCCTCATGAATCCTGAACTTCCCACATTTGCAAGTGTGTGTTCAACTATTCAAAGGGAAGAAGTAAGGAAAAATGTGATGAATACTGTGGTCTCAAATGTCAACATTGTGATGCCACCGGACATGTGAAGGATCGATGTTGGATCCTTCATCCTGAACTCAAACCTGACTTCATGAAGAGTGACAAATGGTCCCAGAAAAAAATCTCAGTTCTCTGGTTACAAGGCTAACCAAGCTTCTTCCTTCTCAACTAGAGATTCCGAGGCACTTCTAAACTTCACTTCCAACCCCACTACACTCATTAATGAGTTCGCTGCGTACTTACAACTGAAGAAAGAAGTATCTGAACGTGATGAAGCTTCTAAACCTGGAGATGCCAATCCAACTGTTCTACTGGGAAAATTTGCAGGCTTTTTAGCCGACACCAAGAACCTCACTCAGGACAATATGCAAGGTATCATGACTGCTCTCAAATCTGCTCTAAATATAAATCAATTGCATGATGTGTGGGTGATAGATTCCGGTGCCACAGACCATATAACCAACCAATTTTCCAAACTTCATGATTTTAAAAAACTCTCCACGCCCTCATACGTGTCTGTTGTGAATGGTGAATGAGCTAAAGTGTTAGGTATTGGGAAAATAAACTTAGTTTCTGACAAATTAGAGTCCAAGGCTTTGTATGTCCCTTCATTCTCTTTCCAACTACTCTCAGTTGGAAAAATCACTCACACCTTGAACTGCTCAGTTAACTTTTCCCCTTACAATGTCATATTTCAAGATTGTGTCACCAAGGAGAAGATTGGTGAAGGTTTTTTCTTAGATGGCCTCTATTACCTGTCAAAGGACCCTTGTGTGCTCAAGGGGTTTCAAGTCCAGTCTAACCTAGTTGAAGACCAACTCTTATGGCATCAAAGACTGGCTCACCCATCCGAGCCAATTTTGTCAAGATTGTTTCTAAACTTTTGTAAAGAAGTGAGCAATGTGATACCTGTCACTTCTCTAAATCGATTCTGGTCCCAAGGAGTTATGACTGCTGCATATCTTATAAATTGACTACCAAGTAGGGTTTTGGATTTTAAATCTCCAATGGAGGTGCTCAAAGGAAAGGATGTTAATTTGTCTCACCTTAAAGTTTTTGGATGCACATGCTATGTACACATTCAAACATAACATAGGGATAAACTGGATCCTAGGGCTAACAAATGTATTTTTCTCGGCTATTTATCTACTCAGAAGGGTTACAAGTGCTATATTCCTAAGCTAAAAAAGGTTGTAGTATCAAAAGATGTTCGATTTGATGAAACTAACCCTTTTTACTCCAAGTTGCCTAATGATGAGTTGCAGGGGGAGTCATTCCTTGAGTATCCCTTGCCGAGAGTTGAAGAACTACCTGAGATACAACAAACATGGGCACCTTCTCCTGCCAATAGTGACCCTTCCAGTGGTCATGACACAGAGCCTCACAATGTGGAGCCCGAAGTCTTGACAGAAGAAATTTCACAGGTTCAATTCAAACGTAATCCAGTACGTGATAGGCATTCTCCCACAAGGCTTCAAGACTATGTGACCTACTCAGCAAGACATCCAATCGATGAGTTTGTGACTTACTAGAATGTTGCTCCTTCTTATGCTGCTTACTTGAATACCATCACAAAACTTGGAGTGTTGTCAAACTTTCGCAAGGAAAAAAGGCCGTTGACAGTAAGTGGATATACAAGATAAAGTTCCACTAAGATGGATCCATTGAAAGGCACAAGGCAAGGTTGGTAGCTAGTGGATTCACCCAAACCTATGTTGTGGACTACAAGGAATTGCACCTGTTGCAAAGATGAACACTGTAAGGGTTTTGTTGTCCGTTGCTGTCAACAAGGGATGGTCACTATACCAAATGGATGTGAAGAATGCATTTCTTCACGGTGATCTTGAAGATGAAGTTTACATGAAATTACTACCGGGACATCCTCAGAGCAGTGAACCTGATTTGGTTTGTAAGTTGCATAAATCCATTTATGGATTAAAGCAATCACCTAGGGCTTGGTATGCCAAGCTCAGTTCAGTCCTTGAAAGAGCTGGATTCAAAAGAAGTAATGCAGACTCATCCATGTTCGTTCGAACAAGTGTTGCTGGTAAACTTGTAGTGTTGATTTATGTCGATGACTTAATCATAACTGGAGACAACGCTGGGGAAATTGCAAACCTCAAGACCTCACTTCAACAGAAATTCTCCATCAAAGATCTTGGAGTGCTGAAATATTTCCTTGGAATAGAAATGGCATCACAAAAAAAGGGGGTTATTTCTCAACCAAAGGAAATATATTTTGGATCTTCTTCAGGAATCAAACATGAAGGATGCCAAGCCAATTCAAACTCTTCTCGACTGCAAGCTAAAACTTAGCTTGGAGGGCAAGCCACTGCCCAACGTTGGTTACTATCAACGGCTAGTTGGTAAGTTAATATATTTAACCATCACAAGACCTGATATTACATTTGCAGTGAGTTTAGCTAGTCAATTCATGCATTCCCCTACCATAGATCACTTTAATGTTGTCAAGAGAATCCTTCGATATCTCAAAGGATCAATTGGAAGAGGAATCATCATGCAAAAGAACGATAACACTCAAGTGATGCGATACTGTGATGAGGACTGCGCAGGAAATGAAATCGATCGAAAATCAACCACGGGCCTACTGCACGTTCGTTGGATGAAATCTTGTAACATGGAAGAGTAAGAAGCAAAGTGTCATCGCAAGATCAAATGTTGAGGCTGAATATAGGTCTATGGCATCCACTACATGTGAATTAATATGGCTCAAAGGACTGTTGGGTGATTTAGGCTTTCATACAAAGCAACCAATGCATATAGCTTCGAATCCGGTTTTTCACGAAAGAACGAAACATATTGAGGTAGATTGCCACTATGTTCGAGCTCAAGTGCAAAATCAAGTGATTCAACCTATCTACACAAAGAGTGCTGACCAACTAGCTGATATTTTCACCAAACCCTTGCCTATAAACCAGTTTCATCGTCTCTTATCCAAGCTCGGTTCCATCAATCTTCTGGACCCAGCTTGAGGGGGGTGTTGAGAATCCTTTGGGTAAATAGATTGTTCTATCCTTGTGGTTATCAAGGTGGTTATTAGCTTGTAGTTTCTCTTGTATTTAATCCTTCTTATCAAGTCTTTTTCTTTATGTCTATTCCTTGTTTTATGGAGCTGCTTTGTTTTCTTTATGTCAACTCCTTGTTTTATGGAGTGGTGATAGTTAGGTTCCCTAAGCTACTTTTAAGCATAAATCAAGGGTGATCAGATGTGTTGATCACGCCCCTCTCTTTATAACTTGTTTACTTGGGGTGTTTCCCCTTCATGAATCAATACACAAACTATCACTTTAAATTTCAAAACTTTAGTTGCATGTAGGATGTGAGAAACAGCCAGCCTTGCTCCTGGAAGGCCATTTCTTTTCTTTTTCTAACTTGAAACTGCCCATGAATAGGGTACATGTATTTACTTTCGATGGCATTCATTTCATTCTCTCCACAAAGTTTAAGAAAATAGTTCATCTCCTATTAGCAATTTTGTAGTTTCATTTACTTTTTCCCTTAAAGTTATGTATGTGGTAAACCAAACAGAAGCTCTTATATAGAAAACAAGTGCATGCTCAGCTATTATGTCATCGATTTTTGACAGCACCATATTTAAACTTCATGGACGGACCCTTGGACGCCACCGCGAACTCTCAGTGTTACTATATGTTTTAATTTTTTTGTGCATGACTTTGTTTTACATGTGTTTGGGCCCAAAATAACAGTTTGGGCCGAGGAAAGTATTTCTCGGTTTGAAAGGAAGTACTGTGGATGGATAGTTCGTGGGCCGATTAAGTTGGGTCGGCCGAATCTTAGTAGGGAGAAGATTTATCTCAAATAAAGATAAGGGAAGCAAAATCCATCTGTAGAGATAGAGTCCCAGTACAGTAATAAGTCTCGGTGGGAGTCCTAGCTGAAAAAGGAGTGGCCGAGGCAGTCGGATAGGGGTAAGGAGTCTTAATTCGAATAGAATTATGATTGATCAGAAGAGGAATTGGCTCCTATAAATACAGGAGCAGTGGCAGCGTGCAAGGGAGCTCCAATTCAACACACAGATCTGCCATGCGCAATTTCTCGCTATACGCGAAACCTCTAAACACCCTTGAGTTTTTTATTTTCTTTTCCGCCTTCACATCTTCAGTTTGGATAAACAGCACTATGAAGGCAACTGGTAAACACCTTCAGTTTGGATAAACAGCACTGTTGCCGTAGAACCAGCCGTCCGTGAAGCACCTTCAGTTTGGATAAACAGCACTGCGACAGGGTCGACAGGTTATCTATCCAAGTCTCGGCCGACGAGGGTTTTCGGATCCCCGTCGACAGAGGTCATCTCACCAGCCATCTCGGCGAAGTAAGGTGTTACTAATACTTAGGCTCGGCGCCTCAACGCCGAGTGATTTTATGATCGCATATTCTCAAGTGAGTTTCAGAGTTCGACACTTAGACGGCCGAACCACGTTCATTGTCAAGACCTTCATTCGCTTTGAGTATTTGTGCCCTTATACTCTAGTCTCAATTCGGCGTGATTTTACCTTCACCAATATGGTGATTGTCACTGAATCAGACGACGACGAGCTGTGAACTTTGTAATTGGCAGCCTTGTCTTCAGGCTTGAGGACCCAGAGGCCGAGACGCGTTCCTTTCTCGGCCGCAGTTGCAAAATACAGAAGTTAGCCGCGCGCATCCACACCACATTAAGACAATTTTACTCATCGGTTGAGCTCGGCCGACGAGTTGGCACGCCCTGCACACATTCGAAGGACTTAGTTAGTCTACTAGTTACTCGGCCTGCGTGCCACGTAGGCTAGGTGATTTTTGTAGTCAACATTTTGGCACGCCTAGTGGAACCAAGTGCTAAAACTACGAAGTTCATGCCCGTTGAGACTCGTTCGATGAAGAAAAAAACAGGAATGGGAAAGTTCACCACCGTACCAGTAACCCACAACACGGGTTCTGAAAATTTATCACAGACACGCACCAATGATGTCGTGACACCTGATCCACGCTGAGAAAGGGGAATACTTCTCGGCGAACCCCCTCATAACACAGGAGTTCTCACTAAAGTCATAAAGGACAAACAAGTCGAAGGAATAGTTGAAGACTGTGACGAGGATGGGGGTAACGCTACTGACCCACCATCCTGATCGTTTTTAAGGAGACGCTTGGAAGAGCAATCTCGGCAATTCGAACAGACGTTCGGCCGAGATATACAATCAATCCTGGAAGAAGTACGGGGACAAAGCACCATGCAGACCAAGTTGCTCGAACACTTGATCAACATTACCCCCAATTTAGGATTGACTGATCGAACGCGACAGTTCCTGATCAAACCCAACATAGCGACCACGTCAACGGCCGAGGCAGGATCCACTAGGTCTAGAACAATCGATCTGGAAAATATGAGCAGATCTACTAGCACAACAAATGATTTTGGGGCTGGCACGACGGTTGTGAACACCGTAGAAGTGCAATGAATGATTGATTCAGCTTTGAAGAGAGGGCCGAAATTCCCCAAGTTCATTCATCCGTACCCGGAGTATGTCGAGCCTTTCGAATACCCGAAGGGATTTAAGATCCCAGACTTCAGTCTGTTTGCGGGAGAATCTTCATTATCTTCTCTTGAACACGTGGCTCGCTTCACTGCCCAATGTAGGGATGTTAATAGTGAATATCACAAGCTACGATTGTTTAATTTCTCATTGACTGGACCGGCATTCGCATGGTACATTAATCTTCCGTCAAATTCAGTCCAAAGTTGGGAAGAGCTGGTCGAGGAATTTCATGAACAATTCTATCGACCAGGAATGGAGATGTCCGTATCTTCGTTGGCTAAGATGGCACAAGCATCCGATGAGTCTCCAATGGAGTACTTAACGAGGTTTAAGTCGGCCAGGAATTGGTGCCGAGTACCTCTCCCGAAAGTAGAATTCGTAATAATGGCTCTCAACGGCCTTGATCTGGAATATAAGAAGAAGTTCTTGGGGGCCAATTTTCGGGATATGTACGAATTAGCTCAATATATGGAGCAGTATGAGTACCTACTTCGAGAGGAGAAGGTATCAAAGTCCTCGGCCAGGAACCCTTCGGTCAGTTACGCCTCGACCGAAGGGGACAACTCCCAATATGTTCATATAGATGCAGCTGAAATCGTCATTGACAAGCCATACGTATGCAAAGCCTTGGCTCAGACCAAAGATACGAAAGCTCGCGTGGCTCCTGAGGAAGCCACGACCAAAATGTCGAAAGTTTATACCTTTGACATTACCAAGGCCGATGCAATCTTCGACTAGCTATTAATAGAAAAGATCATTAAACTTTGGCCAGGACATAACATTCCAAAGGCCGAAGAACTGAAAGATATGGTGTACTGCAAATACCACAATTCCAGTAAGCATACGACTAACAATTGTGTGGTATTTCGCGACGCCATTTAAGGATGGATCGACAGGGGCAAGTTAAAATTTCCTGAGAAGTAGATGGCCGTCGACGCCAATCCTTTTCCCTCAGCAACGGTCGACATGGTGGATGCTCATCTACCCAAAAACAAGGGTAAAGAAAAAGCCGAATTCGTACAAGTGCAGCATATCCCAAAGCAAGGTTCTCGGCCACGGCTTAAAATCGATCTATCCTCTAATAAGCCACCAACAGAGCTGGCAGGGCCTGCACTAGTTGAACCTATGTCAGGAGCTAGCAAGAACGACTCCAACAGGCCGGAAGTATTGTGCGGCCGTTGTAAGGTACCGATAGTCGTAACCGAGCCTAAAGAAAAACAATCCCAAGCCGCAATACCATGCCGATCACAACCAGACGCAGCAACACCCCGACAAATACCCATGGTCGCAACAATGCCGCCAAAGGTGCTTGGTTCGGGCCAGCGCAACAAAGTGTTCGATAGACTCGGACCTCAACCACGAGCTGGATGATCATCTTCGGTCAGGTGACGGCTCGACTTCGATGCCCCGTTTTACAACGAAGATTACTACGCACGAAGCTCCAGCAGCTCCAGTTCGGTGGCACCTCAAAAGACGTTCAAACCGCCCGAACCACGTGACCAACAGTAGTATACGTACAATTCACCGACGGGCCGGTACACTGCCCTATCTAAATCTCAAAAGCATCGCCGCCAAATGATAGATTGCATGGCTCGCTGCCAGGCAACCCAAGTATCTTCGGCTCCCAAGTGGCAGCCTAAAACCACGGAGCCGAATGAAGATGATCGTCACCCTTCGACGATCGTGACCGAGTTACTCGAAGGAAAGAAGGCCAGAGACTGTGCTATCGAAACTGCTTTCGAAGCGTCTGATAAACGCATCAAGCTTCTACTTCGATCAGGAGAAATGAAGGCTCACATTGAGCCAATCAGGAAGAAGTCCGCGGAGAACTCCCCTTCGGTATCAACATCAGAACCAATGATCAAGATACGACGGAATCTTCATCCTCCTTTTGTTGGCGAAGCCCTAAAGTATATGTTGGAGTTCCATAAGACGCACTCGGCTAATGACTTGTACGGGTTACCAAAGGAATGTCAATAAGTTCTCGACCTGGCGTTAACCTCCCCAGATGCCGAGCAAATAATTCAGAAGACTACTGATCCGGACATCAAGGCACGTTTCCAGCACATACGAGAGGCTCAGGTGTTCGGCTTTGAGGTTGACCCATACACAGATCTACCGCCCGCTGAGCTCCTTTTTTCCTTCGACGATCTTAGCTATCTGCGGTACCATTTTGAAGTTTTCTCAGCAGTAGCGCTTTTCGGCCTCACGGCCGATGAACAAGAACGTATAAAGCGCCTTGACGCATACCTTGACACGAGAAACGTTCTAATTGTTTACCAAGAGCAAGTCCGTCAATCCGCGCTTATCCCATCAAATGAGCTTGAGGGTAGTATTCAAGATAGCTCGAGGCAAGAGGATGCGTTGTTGCCCGTCAATCATACCACGGACGCCTTAGCTGAAGGCGTTCAGGAGCAAGCTGCTTCGGCTGACAATCTCGGGGAAGAGCATCAAAACCCATTGGGACCGTCTGTCTTGGACAACATGGAAATCAGCATGGTCCACGTCTTACCCGCCGAGTTTCAGCCAATTCCTTCCCAACCATCATCCTTGGTAGGCGATGTAGTGGCCGAAGAGGCAACACAGGTCAACCTCGTTGCTACTGAAGAGGACGAGATAGAACGCCCACAAGATAAACTCACGGCAGCTCTCGCTGAGTTATTTCCCCAGTCTCTCACTACCAATCTATAACATCTTAAGCCGTTATATGGTACGGCTCATATAGAAGGTTATCCTGTTTCCAAGGTATTCGTCGATTGTGGGGCCACTGTCAATGTTATGTCTGTATCCGTCATGCGAGCCTTACGACGATCTCACGACGAACTCATCCCATCCGGGATAACTATGAGCAGTTTCGTGAGAGACCGATCCCAAACAAAAGGAATGCTTCCTCTAGAAGTAACCATCGCTGGTCGTAATCACATGACCACATTCTTCATTGTGGATTCTAAGACCGAGTATAACGCACTGCTCGGCCGCGATTGGATCCACCAGACTAGCATTCCATCGTCACTCTACCAAGTCCTCGTCTTTTGGGATGGGAAGTCGGTCATTGTTTATCTGGCCGACACCCAGCCATTTGAGGCCAACATGATCCAAGCTCGTTACTATGATAATCATGTCGGCTACATTTCCCTTCAAGGCCTCAATGAGGAAGGGCGGCCGACAAGGATTTCCGTTCAGAAGGCTATTGAGGTTGCCGCCGAGACTGTCCACCAGGAATCGGCGAGACTCGGGTTAGCTAATTCACTCACCGATATCGATGATTGACACCAACCACGAACGACGCCAGGCCGCAGTCTCTTCGACCATGGGACGACTGCTGGCCCATTGGTATACGGTTTCCCGGCAACCAAATTCGGGAGTCAATCTGGTCGAGTTTCTAGCAGAAGGAGACAACGGCCCCGTTTTGTCTCTAGATAAGGTTCAAGCTGCACTGGCCGAACTTGAAGATAATCGGCCTCAGGTTAAAGACCATTTGGAAGAAATAAACGTCGGGACGGCCGAAGAACCTCGGCCTTTATTTATCAGTGATTTGTTGCCTAAACCTTTGAAAACAGAACTGTGTAATTTATTGAAGGAATTCAAAAATTGTTTTGCTTGGAGCTATCACGAGATACCTGGTTTAGATCGCACGCTCGTTGAGCATGAACTATGCATCAAGCCTGGTTGCAAACTGTTTCGTCAGCCCACTCGACGATTCTCGACCGAAGTACAACTTGGCATAAAAGATAGAAATCATTCGGCTCCTGAATGCCGGTTTCATTCGGACAGCCCGATACGTCGAATGGTTGGCCAATACAGTTCCCGTCCTTAAGAAAAATGGAGCCTTGAGAATTTGTATCGATTTTTGGAATCTGAATTTGGTAACCCCCAAAGATGAATATACTATGCCAATTTCGGACCTCTTAATCGACGCGGTGGTAAACCATGCCATCTTTTCATTCATGGACTGTCATGCTGGTTACAACCAAATTTTCATCGCCAAAGCGGTCCACAAAACGGCTTTTCGATGCCCGGGGGTACTCGGCACACATGAATGGGTCGTTATGCCGTTTGGTCTCAAGAATACCAGTGCAACCTACCAGCACGCAATGAATGCTATCTTCTATGATCTTATTGGGATAACAGTCGAAGTATACATTGACGACGTTGTGGTCAAATCCAAACGTCGGCAGACATATTTAGAGGATCTCCGCCAAACTTTCCTACGCATGCGCAGACATAACCTCAAGATGAATCCGGCCAAATGCGCTTTTGGCGTGTCGGCCGGTAATTTCTTAGGGTTCTTGGTTCATCACCGAGGCATTGAGATTGACGACAACAAGGCCCGGGCCATCATTAATGCACCACCACCAGCAACCAAGCGACAGTTGCAGTTATTGCTCGGAAAGATTAATTTCCTCCGCCGATTTATTGCCAATTCGGCGGGGGAAATGCGTGCTTTTTCCACGTTATTAAAACTCAAGGATTCTGACAAGTTTGAATGGCGCACCGAGTATCACGAGGCTTTCACCCAGATCAAGGTGGCTCTTTCCACCCCACCAGTCCTCGTTCCGCCCCAACGTGGCAGACCTCTCAAGTTATACATTTCTGCGGCCAACGAATCCATTGGGTGCCTTTTAGCACAAGACAATGATGCGGGGCGCGAACAGGCTATCTTTTACCTTAGTTACCACCTTAATGCTCCTGAAATCAATTATACGGCTGTCGAGAAACTCTGTTTAACATTGTTCTTCGCTGCTTCCAAACTCAGGCATTACATGCTCCCATCTGTCACTCAAGTTATCGCCCAAACCGACGTCATCCGCTACATGCTCACTCGGTCGATTGTCAAAGGCCAAATTGGGAAATGGACAATGGCATTGTCCGAGTTCAGTTTACAATACGTGCCCCAGAAGGCTGTCAAGGGACAGGCATTGGCCGATTTCTTGGCTCACCATCCGTCCCCATACGATTTTGGAAGCCTCGATCTCGAAATTGGCATGGTCGAAGCCAGGAACAATTTATGGACAATGTACTTTGATGGTTCGAGCACGGCTGTTCTGCTGGGGTAGGCATAGTTATTCAGTCTCCCGAGCACCAGCGATGGTATTTCTCTCTTAAATTGGACTTCGACTGTACCAATAACCAGGCCGAGTACGAAGCCCTGGTCATCGGCCTCGGCATCCTTCATGACATGCGTGCACCTCGCGTTCTGGTCCTCGGCGACTCTGAACTTGTGATTAACCAAGTCAATGGCACTTTTCGTTGCATGAGTTGTACTTTGGCTCCCTATCACATGGTCGCCACCTATTTGGCCGAATCTTTCGATGGCATCACATTTACGCACATATCTAGAGTCCATAATATCGATGCAGATTAGTTAGCCCAAATCGCCTCCGGTGCACAACTTATGGGGGCAAACATGGTCGCGCGATACCCATCATACGACAGTCGTACCCGGCCTTGGTTAATCAGTAAGTTCTCGATCAGGATCACGTGATCCGAACACGGGTCATGTCCTTGCCGTCGTTACTAGACCGAGACGATCCCATCGAAGTCTGCGCGGTCGAAACGTTACCGGATGATTGGAGAGGGGCGATCATGCGGTACCTTGATAATCCTAATGGAAAACACGAGCGCAGGACAAATGTGCATGCCACAAACTATGTGTCATACCAAAACGTGTTATATAGAAAAGGTGAGGACGGTTTGTTGCTTTTATGTCTCGGCCCCAAGGAGGCTGAACAAGCAATGGCTGAGGTCCATGAAGGGATATGCGGAGCTCATCAATCCGGCCGAAAGATGCGATGGTTGCTTCGTCGACATGGTTATTTTTGGCCGAATATCTTGAAAGATTGCATCGAGTACGCGCGAGGATGCGTGCAGTGTCAGATTCATGGCTCTATACAAAGGGCTCCAGCCGAATCATTGCATTCGGTTACCAAACCATGGCCATTCAGAGGTTGGGCTATGGATATCATCGGCAAAATTACACCATCATCTGGTTCGGCAAAGCATGCCTAGATACTAGTTGCAACGAATTATTTCACCAAGTGGGTCAAAGCGAAATCATATGCTGAATTGACATCCAAAGAATTGTGTGATTTTGTTGAAGAACATATCGTGACTAGATTCGGCGTGCCAGAAACGATCATAATAGATAACGGCACGATTTTCACATCTGGCCGATTCAAAGAATACACGATGAATCTCAAAATTCGGCTCGAGCAGTCTTCACCGTATTACCCACAAGCCAATGGGCAAGCCGAAGCAAGTAACAAAATTTTGATTGGCATCTTTGAAAAAATGGTGAGAGAACGACCAGGTATGTGGCATTTAAAGTTAAATGAAGCGTTGTGGGCCTACCGAACGTCACCACGGTCAGCCACTGGGACGACCCCATATGCGTTAACCTATAGGCACGATGCTATGTTACCAGTCGAGTTAAGTATAAATTCGCTGAGAATGATAGAGCATAGTAGTTTGTTCAGTGATGAGTACAGTCAAGCCATGAGACAGGAGTTAGAAGATTTGGAAAGTGTTCTCCTTGATGCTTACAATTTATTGGTGGCGCAAAAGAAAATCGCCGAACGAGTGTACACTCAGCGAGTTAAACAAAAGACGTTCGGCGAAGGAGAATTGGTTTGGGAAACAGTTTTACCAGTTGGAATAAAGGACCATAGGTTTGGCAAATGGTCGCCGAATTGGGAATGGCCGTTTGTTGTTCATAAAGTCCTTGGCAAGGGGCATATTATTTGATGGATCGCACTGGTTTAGTTCACAAATTGCCAATTAATGGAAAATTTTTGCAGAAATATTATCTAACAAATTGGGAAATGCAGGAATAAGTATTTTATTCAAGATAATAATTTACAAGGTCCAATTCTAAGGCGATGAGGGGAGATAAGCCTCAAGCGCAGCCTTCAGTTCCAGCCACCTTGCTTCCCCAAGCGTGACTTCGGCCTGGCGCATCTTCTTTTCCGACTACAAAAGCACGATTTGCTTCGTGCTGACTGCAAGCCCTGTTAGTTTAGCTCTGTTTGCCTGGAATGTCGTTTCAAGTGCTGAGACGACATCAGACCTCCGACGTTGAAACGCTGTTATCTGGTTATCAATGGCTGCCAGTTCCAACTTCTTTTCCTTTATGATTTTAAGCTCTGGTTGGGCGGCCTCCTGAGCAGCCTCAGGAGCTTTCAGTGCGTCGTCAGACCGAAGCGCTCTTTCAAAAATTGGGAAGAAGTCTCGAGTCTTCTCCAAGACTGAAGACAGCTCGGAAATGGTCGCATTATCCAACTGACCTTCAGAGGCGAGGGCATTTAGACATTCCCCAATCTCGTCAAGCCCGTTGCATTGAAGGACTTCCAAGGCTGATAGGGAAATGAGGTCTTGCAGCCGAGTTAAAGCGGAATGATCGACATGTGCGGTGGCAGTCTTAGTCGACGAGGCAGAGGAACCAGCCCCACCGGAAGCAGAATGGATTAAAGCGCCAAGTTCGGCTTGCCAGGTGGGCTGCACACAAAATATAAGTAAAACGTCCAAGTCAAAGAGGCAAGAACCTAAGAAGGGCGAAAAGGACTTACGGTGGTCGAAGTGGCTCCGTGAGTGGGGATGGCCAAATCCACACCCTGTGAAGGGACTGTCGAGGCCACCGGCGTTTCAGGGTCGACAGCGGCCGTCTTCCCCTTGTCGGCCGCAGCAGAATCGACCGGGAAGGTCTCGGCCACCAAGAGAGGACGTGGGGAAGAAGGCCAAGAACAGCCTGAAAACGGAGCCTAATCATTGCCCCTGAGAAGATAATCATTTAGTATTAAGATTGAAATATTAATTAAAGGCAGAAAGTGTATATCCAAACCTCTTCGTCTTCTAGGACGACCAGCGATTTCTTTGGATATTTTGGGGGTGACTTGGCGGCTAAGGGGACCATGTCCAGGACAGGGGCGGCTGAAGTCCCTCGAGCTGTAGGGGACGTGACCCGCTGAGCAGACTCTGGCACGGCCTGGGGGGGCAGGATTAGCCACGGACGACGGTCGGGCATGACCAATCCTGGTCCCCGGGGAAGCTTGAGATGGTCGTCTCACCGCCTGGCTAGAGGTGACGGGAGCCTCCCGTTCTCATTTTGTGGCCGTTTTCTTTTGACGTTTTGGAGAACAGGGAGACTCGTCAGCTCCATCGGCCTCCCGATGCAACCGTTTTGTCGTCGGTTTGGTCGCAACGGCCGTGGCTGTTTTGGGGAAAGAAATGGCATTCTTCTTCTTCGCCACGGCCGCCGTAGCCACTTCTGCCAGTTGGGGGACACGACCGCCTAGAGTGACAAAAGAAATAAAGTCAGAAAAGCCCTAGATAAAAACAAGTTGTAGAAGTGAAGTTTAGGACTTGTACCTTGAACCACGTCTTTTGTGGCATGGGTGGCCTTTTTGGGTCTATCCCCAAAAAGTCTGTCGACCACGTCTTCGGCCGGTGCACTGAAGAAGTCCCTGGTGTAGGCCTCCCACCAGTCGTCGAAGGATTCGGTGTAGAGGGGTTCGGGTACGGCCGGCCGAAGACGGAATTTGTTGCACCGCTCTTGGAAATCCTTCTCGGCGGACTTGAAGTCTTTGTCAAGAAAGCCGGAGAGACGTTCTTGGCCAAGAAGGGAGGGGGAGGAAAAAAAAGGCACTGAGGCACCTTGAACAAACCCAAGCTGCCGGGCTGTAAAGTTGGGGTGGTAGACTTCCCAACTTGCCCGGCGAGCGTCACAGCCAAGAGGAAGATCGCGTGATAACTTAAACGATCCCCAATGACGGCGAAGGCTTAGATCCGCCTCTGCAAATCAAAAACTCGTCGTCGGATAGAGAGTTCAGGTCGAAGAAGAATTTGAAAATTTCTTCAGCCCGATGAGATGGTACCGGTCGAGGGGCCAGTTGGGGGCCGAGCGCTTCGGCGGGTTGGAATGAAGGCATGTCAGGCCGAAGCGTGGCAAAATAGACCTGCAGCCAGAATTGGAAGAGCCAGAGAGGCCCACTCTGCTGGGGGTCGATCTTGGCGGTGGTCGTCTCGGCCAACCAGCGGAAAAGATTGACAAGTATGGCCGGACCAAGGGCAGGGACGTGACCACTTGCCAGGGCCTCGACCAGTGGAATGTTCTCGACCAGGCACTTGTTTGACTTGGTACAACAAATAAATTTGTTGTACCAGTAGAAGAGGAATGCCTCGTGTTCCCCATTCCTAGCCACGTCTTGCCCTCGACCGGCAAAGTGGTAGTAGAGGGTGTTGTAATTGAAGAAGTTCTTGAATCGCTTCTGAACTTCTTCTTTGGAGGTTTCTTTGTCCTCCTCCCTCAGAGATTCGACGGCCCGAATCTCGAATAAGGCCTTCAGGTTCAGCCTCCCCGGATGCCCGGAAAATGTAGCATCGATTGGAGTGCCAGAGGGGGGAGTCCCCAGAATGGCTGTGACGTCGAGGACAGTGGGGCCAGCCGTGCCAAAAGGAAGGACCATGGTGTTGGTGGCCGAGCACCAAAAGCTGAGAGCCGCCATCAGCAGCTCCTTATCCATAGCAATTTCCACAGTGGAAAGCCAAATTGCGTCATAAATACCAAGGGCTTTCCACTGGGCACCAAAGAAATCTGACATCCGTTTCACCCAGACGGTCCAGGTCGCTGGGGATGAGGGCCAGGAACCCTAGGGTTTGGCCGAATCCCATTTGGACCAATCGATCCCACGACGCAGGGGGGCAAGGCAGTGATCCCTGCACAGGCCGGTGATGGATGCAGGGACGGATTCCCTAAAGAGCGGCCCAAGAATTTGGTGAGACACACTCATATCGCTTTCAAAGCGCATAGATTTAACGACAAATTTGCCGAGTTTGGTTTTCTCACATTCGGCACCAAGCTTGGAGACAAAAGAGGCCATTGAAGAGGATTTGGAATTTTCTGCGCAAAAAGTTTTTTGGGTTCGTTTTGAAGATGAAGGCTTGGGTGAGTAAAAACAAGGGAATCTGAGGATTTTGGAAGCGTAAGGGTACAAATGGGGAAAAATCTGGATACTTATAGGCGTTTTGGTGGGAAGATGAGACGTTTGATTTTCAAAATTCGGATAAAATAAATCAGAAAAAGCGTCAATCATTCCGAATATTTGAGGGAATCTAGGTGAAAAGACTGAACGTCCCGCGGAAGTTAAGATGCACGATTGCGTGTGGCGGCGAGCAATAGTGGAAAATGGTTCAGTAACCGCACGTTTCATCATTAGGGTTGCTGAGAGCATTAGGGGGTCATCGATCGTGCCTGTAATCAACGGTTGCAAGGCGAGAGGCGTTTCCGCTCCTTCAAGGTCAGGGTTCGGCCAAAGTCACCGACCTCAGGAGCGAGGGGGCAATGTTTGGGCCCAAAATAACAGTTTGGGCTGAGGAAAGTATTTCTCGGTTTGAAAAGAAGTACTGTGGATGGATAGTTCGTGGGCCGATTAAGTTGGGTCGGCCGAATCCTAGTAGGGAGAAGATTTATCTCAAATAAAGATAAGGGAAGCAAAATCCATCTGTAGAGATAGAGTCCAAGTACAGTAAGAAGTCTCGGTGGGAGTCCTAGATGAAAAGGGAGTGGCCGAGGCAGTCGGATAGGGGTAAGGAGTCCTAATTCGAATAGAATTATGATTGATCAGAAGAGGACTTGGCTCCTATAAATACAGGAGCAGTGGCAGGGTGCAAGGGAGCTCCAATTCAACACACAGATCTGCCCTGCGCAATTTCTCGCTATACGCGAAACCTCTCAACACCCTTGAGATTTTTATTTTCTTTTCCGCCTTCACATCTTCAGTTTGGATAAACAGCACTGTGAAGGCAACCGGTAAACATCTTCAGTTTGGATAAACAGTACTGTTGCCGTAGAACCAGCCGTCCGTGAAGCACCTTCAGTTTGGATAAACAGCACTGCGACAGGGTCGACGGGTTATCTATCCAAGTCTCGGCCGACGAGGGTTTTCGGATCCCCGTCGACAGAGGTCATCTCACCAGCCATCTCGGCGGAGTGAGGTGTTACTAATACTTAGGCTCGGCGCCTCAACGCCGAGTGATTTTATGATCGCATATTCTCAAGTGAGTTTTAGAGTTCGGCACTTAGACGGCCGAACCACGTTCATTGTCAAGACCTTCATTCGCTTTGAGTATTTGTGCCCTTATACTCTAGTCTCAATTCGGCGTGATTTTACCTTCACCAATACGGTGACTGTCGCCGAATCAGATGACGACGAGCCGTGAACTTTGTAATTGGCAGCCTTGTCTTCAGGCTTGAGGACCCAGAGGCCGAGACGGGTTCCTTTCTCGGCCGCAGTTGCAAGATACAGAAGTCAGCCGCGCGCATCCACACCACATCAAGACAATTTTACTCATCGATCGAGCTCGGCCGACGAGTTGGCACGCCCCGCACACATTCAAAGGACTTAGTTAGTCTACTAGTTACTCGGCCTGCACGCCACGTAGGCTAGGTGATTTTTGTAGTCAACAACATGATTTTGTGTTATTAGTTACCTTTAGAAGCAGATGCTCTTCTTTTAAGAATTAGATTTAGATCCATGCTATTTTTTATGAGAACGCCAATACATCTTCTATGAAGTCTCTTGTGGTTTATATGACTGGATTGTATTGAATAATCGACTATATTCAAAGTTTATTACAAATAAAAGTGAATAATTTTTTATTTTGAGAAACTAAATAAAAATAGACATTAAAGAAACTATGTCTTCTAATCAATATCATTATGGGAGAAATGGAATTTGTTTCTTTTTTAAGAGTAACCATTCCTCCAAAAATGGGGGTGCAGCTCAACGGTTTTTGGCATTTGTTACTCAGTACTAGAGTTTGGTGTTAATCCTCTTCACTTAGAAGTAAAAGATTTTAGGTTCGAATCACGTGAATGACGAATTTGATACTAAATTAGGCTACCCATTGTTTCTTTTTTAATAATAAAATTTCAATTATTTCGTCAACATACCTTTGATATGATATGTTACACATTTTCATCTAGTCATGTGTACAATTTTTTTTTGGTGATGTTAAAGCGACCATTTATTTGAATCAAATTTTACAAGCCACATGATGTGACCTTGATAGTTGAATTTCTTATTTAAATAATTAAAGAAAGAATCCAACTATCGCACATCATATAGTTTAAAAAAATATAATTTAAAAGGTCATGTGTCCATGACCATAGGTCCATATGTGTGCCTTTCGTTCATGCATGGAGTACATCTATAGTATAAGCATCAATGTGTATGTGTGTGTGGACCATTTATTTGTGATAAGGGTGTGTGGACCATTTATTTGTCATATATATATACATATATATGGTATAAGCATCATTTTTTTGTGTGATGCTAAGGCGATCATTTATTTGAATCAAATTTTACAGGCCACACGATGTGACCTAGTTGAATTTGTTAGTTAAATCAATAAAAAAAGAATTCAACTATCGCACATCATATAGTTTTAAAAAAATATAATTTTAAAAGTCATGTGTCCATGACCATATGTGTGCCTTTCGTTCATGCATGGAGTACATCTGTAGTAGTATAAGCATCAGTGCGTGTGTGTGTGTCTATATATATGCATGGAGTGCCTCTATAACTACTCAAAATTAGTTTCGTTTATTATCTCCAACAACAAAACAAACCATAAGAATTCCGACTACTTTCAGGGATAATATTAGAGAGAGAGAGTTATGAGTTCAATTTCGGAGCAGGAACACGATGACGGCCACGTAATTTTATTTCCCTTCATGTCTAAAGGCCACACCATCCCACTCCTCCACCTTGCCCGCCTCTTCCTCGCCCGCCGCTTCTGCGTCACCGTCTTCACCACCCCCGCCAACCTCTCGTTCATTGACCAATCCCTCGCCGACACCTCAGCCACCGTGATCTCCATCCCTTTCCCTCAAAACATACCCGAAATTCCCGCTGGCATCGAAAGCACCGACAAGCTTCCTTCCATCGACCTCTTCTACCCTTTCGCCCTCGCCACAATCCACATGCAGTTCGACTTCGAGCGTGCCCTCACCACCCTTCCGCGTGTCACCTTCATGGTCTCCGACGGTTTCCTCTGGTGGACCCTTGATTCCGCTGCCAAGTTCGAGTTCCCTAGATTCGTCTTCTACGGCTTCGGAAACTACGCCACGTCGGTGTCCCGCTTCGTCGGCCAGAACCGGCTCTTGCATGGAGCCGAGTCTGACGACGAGTTGATCACCGTGACTCGGTTTCCTTGGATCAAAATTACAAAAAAGTACTTCGATGATGCCTTTAGAGGCGCCGATCATAACCGACAAGCCTCTCAAGCCTCCGAGTTCCACCTCATGTTATTCATGGCTTCGTCTCGCAGCTACGGCATGATAGTAAACACTTTCTACGAACTTGAGCCTGTGTTCACTGACTATTGGAACACTGAGTGTGGGCCCAAGGCCTGGTGTGTGGGCCCTCTTGTCCACCATGCGCAAGATGAACCGCACGATGATCTCGGTGATAAGCCCACGTGGGTTGATTGGCTGGACAAAAAACTGGGGGAAGGAAGTAAGGTCTTGTACGTTGCTTTTGGGTCACAAGCTGAGCTGTCAACTGAACAGATCCAAGAGATAGCACTAGGGCTGGAAAACTCAATGGTCAACTTTTTGTGGGTCATAAGAAGTAAACAGTACTCATCAGAGACTGCCACGTTGGACATTAAAGGATTTGAGGAGAGAGTGCAGGGAAGGGGAATGGTGGTCAAAGAGTGGGTTGACCAGAAGTGGATTTTAATGCATGAGAGTGTGCAAGGTTTTGTAAGCCACTGCGGATGGAACTCGGTGATGGAGAGCATATGCGCCGGAGTGCCGATTCTGGCGTGGCCGATGATGGCGGAACAGCCGCTGAATGCAAAGTTCGTGGTAGAGGAGGTCAAGGTGGGGCTGAGGGTGGAGACATGCGATGGTTCGACGAAGGGGTTTGTGAAGTCGGAGGGGTTGGAGAAGATGGTCAAAGAGTTGATGGAGGGAGAGAAGGGGGAGGAGGCGAGGAGGGAGGCGAAGGAGCTTGCTGTCGTGGCGAGGAAAGCTGTGAGTGAAGGCGGGTCGTCGTGGTCAACGCTGCAGTTGCTTATAGATGAGACAACATTGAACAAGAATACTAGGGTTCTAGACGATTAATGGGGGAGCGTTGGAGTGGTTGAAAAGGTTTGTAAGGCTCTTTAGTTCAATGTTGAAAAAACATATAAAACTAAGATAAATTTATCATTTGTCTAACGTTAAATAAGGTGGTTATCAAAATTGGATCCCCTCATGAGTAAATAGTGGAAATCCTCATGATTTACTGACATAAACTTTTGAATTTTGATTTAATGGCTACAAACAGAAAATTCTTCTAAAAGTTATAATAATGGTAGTTGTTGGATCAAAATCTAACAACATCTATTAGTGGGTCATGAAGATCCCTACCATTTCCTCAAGAAGGAATCCAATTCCATCGTTGTCATATTCATGTTTCAAGCGTTGACTATTGACGACAATTCATGCACAAAACCTAATGTCGTATAAGTGACAGTCAAAGCACGTAGATGTGACGGCCGGCCACAACAAAAATTCACTCAATTTTTTTTAATAAGATTACATGAGCATGTCATCCAATGTAATAACTTGTGTTCGTGTAGTTCGTCTCCTTCGCCCTAGTTTGGGAGTGAGATGCTTTAAAAAAAAACACCTATGAAAAAAAGTTGTAAAAGTTTTAGGTGTTTGGTAAACTAAAAAAAAGGCTTATTTTGGAAGCTGCTGTGAGAAAAAGCTGAAGCAGCTATTTGTAGCTTTGGAAAACTGGCTTTTTTTCAAAGCACACGGAGCTACAGTGCTCCTTTAATGAAAAGACCCACTATCAGACTGCTTTTTTTTTTTTCCAAAAGCACTTTTACAAAAATGTTTACCAAACACTCAGCTGATTTATTTCACAGCGGCTTATTCTCACAGCACAGCGGCTTATTCTCACAGTAGTTTTTTTTCAAAGCACAGCAATACCAAACCAGCCCTTCGTGTTGTAAGAAATGTTGCCGTTTGGCTTGAACCGTGTAACCGAGCCTGGGTTACGGACCTGAAGCGTGTACGAGTTGATTAGAAACGGGGGTTTGGTTTGGCGGTGAAATTTGAGAATCTGATTGACAACGATTTGGTCGTGGCCGGTTCGAAATCGCCTTTGGCTCGGTGGGTGTGTGGTCGGGGCGAGTATGCTCATAGACTGAGGTGTTGAGATCTGAATGATGGAGATATTAGCGACTTGAACGCCAAGAAGATATGTTCTCCCTACTCCCCATAAGAAGGAGGAGGATTGTTTGCCCTCCCAGTTCCAGTGCCCTTTCATGTCTTCCTGTTTTGTGTGGTCACGGTTAAGCCACGTCAACATTTTATATTATTTTTGTATAGAGATAATAAGACAAAAATAAATAGTAATATAAAATGTTGACGTGGCTTAACCGTGACCACACAAACAGAAAGACATGGGAGAGCACTAAAACTGGGAGGGCAGACAATCCTCCTCCCCATAAGAAACAGAGGAGAGGAGGAGGGTGGAAATTTTCAATTTTAACAGTGCGGAATTTTCATAGCTTATTTTTTATTTTTTATTATGAAATCATGGGGTGTTTTTGATAAAACTTTTATTTCACACATAGTTTTTTTTTTTAAATTTATTTTTGTCCAAACTTTTTATTTATGATTTAAAATTTTTTTGTTGGGCTAAAGGCCTACAACATCATCGTTCAATATGATTTTAGGAGCTAATCCTAACTTTAGATATGAAAGTGAGACAAAAAAAATTAGGGTAAATTACGTTTTGCACTCTTAAGTTTGGATCACATAACAAATTCATACTTTATATTTTGAACATTGCAATGTCATACATCAATTTACGAATTCATTTCAATATTATACCTTCGTTAATCAATCTGTTTGTTTAACTGTTACATGATGACTAAAAATAAAGATAGAACCTATATTTATGCTGATGAGGAAGACAAAATATAACACTGGCAAAAAAAAATCAAACTAGCTCTAAAAAAATGAAAAGTTAAAATAAATAAAATTAAATAAAAAGTGGGTCCCACTCCTCCTAACGCCTTACGACCTCCGACACTCTTCCCTAAGTTCCCAATAGCCACCGGCCTACCACCACCTTTCTCTCCAACCTCAAATCCTCCGATTAGCCCCAGAACAAAGAACACCAGTCCCACGCCCCACCGTTCTTCCTTTCCCCCCCCCCCCACCATCGCCACTTTTATCCCTTTCCTCAGCCACGCCAACCCGACCCAAGCCAGTAGCCACCAACTCTCTCTCTCTCTCTCTCTCTCTCTCTCTCTCTCTCTCTCAACCAAGGTATTAAATATCGATGATATCAGAAATATCGGTAGTCCAAAAACACGAAAATTTCTATGGAAATATCGGGATATTATCGATATTGATAAAAATTGAATAAAAACCACGAAAATTGTAAGAAAAACTTGGAAATTTTTATTGAAACTTTGCAGAATGTTTATTTAGTCAATTATCTATTAGTTTATCACAAAAAATTAGAAAGAAATGCATTGCATAATAGATTTAACTTATTTAAGTTGATTATATAGCGAACTAGCAAACATTATGAGTGTAGAAAATATGTAAATATTTTAGGATATTTTCACAAAAACATAAGTGATATGGTGGTCAAAGTGTTGAAGGAGTAAAATGGGAGGGGTTCGAATCCCCTTGGTGTTCGCAGCCACCTGGCTCTCTTTTACCCCCACACCCCGCAAAGGTATCCCCAAACAATTCTTCTCGTCTACCCCACAATCCACGCCCATCGCCAGAGAGTGGAGGAGCAGCAGCAGAAGCACAAGCTGCCCAATCTAGCATTGGGTTCGAAAAACCAAAAAAAAAAAAAAAACCAACCCAAACAATTCTTCTCGTCTACCCCACAATCCACGCCCATCGCCAGAGAGTGGAGGAGCAGCAGCAGAAGCACAAGCTGCCCAATCTAGCATTGGGTTCGAAAAACCGAAAAAAAAAAAAAACCAAAAACTGAACCAAGATCGAAAAACCAAAAATTGAAAAAATCGAAACGAAAGAGATAAAGTTTCACCGAACCGAACTTTATTGATTCGGGTCGAAACCAAACCAAATCGATTTCCTTTACACTTTACAAATGTATGCCCATAATATTTCTTTTGTGAAGCTTTGTCGCCAAGTTTGAAACTAAGCTTAGACTTTTTCAAGAAGCATACTTTGTTTAATTAGGAATGATATTTCATTGGTTATAAGATTTTTTTTGAAAGGCTTTGGAACTTGAAATAGCTTATCTAGTTGTTTGTATTTTGAATGGATACGAGAGCGATTATTTTTCTTTGCAATTGCGGTTGTTGATAAAAACGATTCGTTTATATAGTCTTGTATATATATAACTACCTTCTTACTTTTTCTATTTTCTGACTAATAGTCTACCAATGTAAGCATATTTTCTAAATTTCATATTAAAAAAATCAAATTTTATAAAATCAAAACTGAACCAAAAAAATCGAAAGAAAATTGAACAGAATCAAAATTTTAGTTCGATTTTAGCAAAAAATCAAATTGAATGAAACCGAACTCACCCCTCACCCAATCTGATTGGAAAATCGGAAACAAGGAAATATAGTTTTGGGGAAATGTATGATGTGGACTCTGATTTATCACGGTAGGAATTCGATGAAGACTGAGCGGGTTGATGATGACTCGGCGACGGTGGAGGAGATGGATTGTTGTGGTTGTGGAAGAGAGCAGGCGGCGGGGCAGGTGAAGTGGAGGTCAGAGGGAGAAGATCTGGATGAAGTGGTTGGCTCTAAAGGTTGATGGAGAAAGAAGGAGATAGGGTGGGCACGGATCTGAGATGTATGGGGCGGATGGGGCATCGAAGGTGCTGTGGTCCTTAGGCCGATGGAGAAGAAGGGGTGGGCCCATTTTTTAATTTTTCATCTTGTTTAATTTATATTATATTAATTAAACTTTTTTCAAAATTTTGTTAATCCACAGCATGCAAATTGGCATCCATGTCCGAAAAAATGTGGATCACTTATTTATAACGTTATTATTTAATTGTCAAATTGACAAAAATTTAATGAATGTATGAGATTGTAACAAATTCATAAGATAATGTATAACAATACAACATCTAGAATATAAAGTATGAGATTGTAGTTCGATCGTAATTAAAATAATTTTTATATAATATACCCAAAAAACTAAAAATAAGAATTTCACGATACCTTATAGATAGTAAAAGTTAGAATTACCTATAAAAGGAAGAGTGCAGTTTTTCCTTAAAACAATACCTCAATTCTGAGTAACTTTATACCAAAAAGCAATTAAGCAAAAGCACTGGTCTAATAGTTGTGAACTGCTCCCACGAGAAGCCTTTGTTTTGTGACAATTGGAAACAGCACTGTGTCTGAACAAAGCTAATATATATTTAAATTAAGGGAGTAGAATTCTCTATCCTCTTATTTGAACGGTTAAGGTTAAAACACGTTAACATCTTATATTTATATTTTTATAGAGATAATAAGACAAAAAATAATGTGCGAGAATAGGGTATAGAAGATAATGAAAATATAAAGGTAAAGAATCCTACTCTTAAATTAAGAGCTAATTAGTTATATTTGAACGAAACTAAAATAAGAAGCTAGACCATAACAAAAATTAAAAACACCAGCGCCGTCTATCTTGACCTAGCAACACCAACTGGTAACCATCCGTCCCTCTCTCTCTCTCCACTAGTAATACGTACGGTTTATTGGTGATATTCTCTCTTTTTATAGATGATATTTCTTTGGTAGTGACTTAGCCTAGTTTCTGGCTCATCCAATTTCGTCGTTTCACAGTAGGAAAACCTTCGCCACTAGTCGTAGTGAGTCGTGACCCAAGATATTTTCAACTTAGCAAAGAGAGACAAAATAAATATAAGAATTTTTTTTAACAAAAAGCTTTTAATACTGTTTATTTTAGAAAAAAATTACATTTTTACATTAAAAAATTAATTCTAATGCTATTTACTTGATTCTTTATTTTATCATTTCAAAAATTTTAAATTATTTTTATTAGTTTTTTTTTAAAAAAAAAAGTACCTACCACTTGTATCTGATTCACCGAGAGAGAGAGAGAGAGAGAGAGAGAGAGAGAGGAGGGGTGTGTGTGTGGAATAGTGGTAGTGTCTGTCAATTACTTGCAGATGAGAGAGAGAGAGAGAGAGAGGGACGGGGAGGGGTGTGTGTGTGGAATAGTGGTAGTGTCTTGTCAATTACTTGCAGATGAGAGAGAGAGAGAGAGAGAGAGAGGGGCGGGGAGGGGTGTGTGTGTGGAATAGCGGTAGTGTCTGTCAATTACTTGCAGATTCGGGCACCATCACAATCCCCGTACGTCCACGTCAAACTAAATAATCTTATGCCAGCCCCATGCACGCTTCCACATTGACTCGCACACATCAATGTGTTATGATCTGACACGCCTTTAAGGCCTGGGGCAGGCTTGCCTATCGGTCGATAGAGATAAATCTATTCTTTTAACCGTGACATAGTTTTTAGTGGCGTTATTCCTTACGTAGATATTTGCTACATAGTGAAAAAATAAACACTGTAAAAAATATTTGCCACATAGCATCTTTAGTTACGAGAAAATTTCTCTCGTGCTATTGTCTATAGTTTCGCTAGTGGTCCAATTTAAAGCGTGTAACGTTTGTTCATCCAATTACTTGGTTTGGCACTGTGTAAATTGTTTGATCGCTTCTTTTGAATTGTTATTATTCTTGGATCACTTTCTAATTGTCGACATGGAGGGAATTATATTCGATAAAATTCACCACACTTTTTAAGTAAACCACAATTTTTAATTAACTACAGTGTACCTACAATTTTTAAAATGCAGAAATGTATGATGAATGTACGGTGTACCTATAACGGTGTTTAATGGTTAGAAAAAGAAAATTATGAAAAAAACTTCTTTTTTAATTTTCAAGTTGTTAAAAAAATATTTAGACGAGTGAAAAAGGAATAAATGGTTAAAAAAAAGATAAACGGATTAAAAAATGATAAATAGGTAAATCTATATATATAAAGTGAGAAGGCCAAATAGATGAAGTATTCCGAAATGCCAAAAGTGCCCCTTTATTTTCTTCACAATCAAAATCCAAAAATATCTAAAAATGAGGACAAACTGGTAAAAAACATAATTGAACAAAAAAACTGTAATGAAAGAAAAAAAAATAGAAAAATTATCCTCTTAATCTCAATTATGCGGTTAAGCACTCCACATACACACACACGTACAAGGAAAACAAAATTGCGGCTGTTGTCAAGAATGGAGGACGATGGAAACCGCCTTCCACCTCCACGTTCTGCAGAAAAAAACAAACTGGAGAGCAGTGGCGGATCCACAGTGGGATCAATGGGGTCGCACGACCCCTTGGACGCCATGGAAACAACCTTAGACGCCATGGAAAGACCCCTTGGAGCTGGTGGTGCGACCCCTTGAACGCCATGGAAAGACCCCTCGGCTGCACACCAGGTGTTTGACGAAAGGTCTGAAAGACCTCTCGCTGTGCTGCGCTTCGGAAGAAGAAGGCGCTCGCGCGCCAATTTTTTTTCAAACGAACCTGGGCAAAACGACGTCGTTTTGGGCCAGGTCTGAACAAAAAAAAAAAATGCCCAGCGTGTCCCCAATCCCCCCCCTTATGCATAGCAGCACAGATCCATTCCTCTAAAAGAAAAAACCCAATTTTCTTTTGTATATGTAGAATATATTTGATTTAATTGAAATTCAATTCATATTTATTTTGATTAAATTGATGGTTTGTTTATATTGTGAGTTTTTATTTTCATTATTTTGTATATGTAGAATATATTTAATTTAATTGAAACCTAGTTCATATTTATTTTGATTATATTGGTGGTTTGATTATATTGTGAGTTTTTATTTTGATTATTTTGTATATGTAGAATATATTGATTTAATTGAAATTCAATTCATATTTATTTTGATAAGTGTGTTTCTTTGTTAAGCATTCATATGGGAGCAATCTTGAAACATGTTAGTTATCACGCAAATGAGGCATTAACAGGTGTGCAATATACCTTTTTAAATGACTTCATGCCTACTAAGACTCGATGAAATGACAATGTGCATGCTATTTATGTTAAAAAAAATTTGCGCGCTACGCGTGCTTTTCTTACTGACCCCTCAAATATTATTTCCTGGATCCGCCACTGCTGGAGAGGATGGAGTTCAGAACGTGGAATAGAAACAGTTATCGGAAGAGAGTTTACCTTTTTATTGCAAGTTTACAGCTATCAGAAGAGAGTAAATTCCTTGCTCTCTCTTTCTTTAGTTTTAGTTTCTCTATTGCAAAGTCTGCGATGGTTTTACGAGGACGAACGAGGACAACGCAATTCAATCTCCATCCACCTTTTTACAGGTATGCCAAGTTTCTTCAATTTCTGAATTTTATCTGTACATTTCATTCTAAAATATTGGGCAATAATTCATATGGGTATTATCGTAAACGTTCCGGAATCTATTGCTTAATTTATATTTTCCTTATGAATGTAATGTGATTTTGTTCGCATTTTATGCAATTGATCGCAAGGCATTTGAAGACAAACAGGGACGAAAAGTTGGAAAATTATCCTCCTATTTTAAAAAATAAGAGATAATTATCCTCCTAAACTGAGCGGTTATAATTTTAACACGTTGAAAAAAATTGGCGTTCAAATTTGAAACTACAATTAGCAGTTGCAATTGGTTTTATTCCTTTTCCCGCAAAAAACTAAATCGTCTTCATTCTCAGGTATGTTACTTTGATGTTTGATTTATTTTGATCTCCCCTTTTATCATTATCTCCATATTTGATCAAATATATAGGCTGATTGGTGAACCCCCAGTGAATGATTCATTTTCAATATATGAGTTGGTTTCACAAGATAAATACGGAAGAATGGCAACAAATAGTTTCATTCTTTTGGATAACTTCGTTTAATTATTTTTCCCCCTATCCATAAATTAATTTTAATTAATTTAGTAGAAATATTCATTTTTGGTTTTTGGGAAATTAAAAGTTTGAACCTTTTCTATTTGTGTAATCAGTTTGAAAGTTTGTTTCACAGGGGAAATATGGAAGAAGGAAGAGAAATAGCGGAACAAGAGGGAACATAGTTTTGAACATCCTTTTCTGTTTTGGGTAACATAGTTTCATCCCTTTTCGTTTTTCCTTCTGTTCATGATTTGTTTTCAACTAATTTAAACAAAAAGATCATTAAAGTTTGAACCTTTTCTATTTCTTATAAATTTGGACCACAAGAACGGAGCAGAAGAGGTCTTGATCATGTTTTTTTTTTCTTTTCTTCATTTAGATGGTTGATCTACTCTCTTATTTGTCGCTCAAATTTTTTTATCTGCTTCTATTTTCCGATGCATACTTTTTTATAGGCAATTGGTGGACGATGTTCTGACGGGACGACGGTTGTCAGGTAGGATGACGATCTATACTTTATTTTAGGAGCATGCCCATTTTCTTAATATGTCTCTCATATTTCCCATTCTGTTTTTTGTATTTTTTAATTCACGTTCTTCTCTTTCTCACTCTTCGCCTGTAGAGCCCGTCAGGTGTGTTGAAGTGGTTGGATGTGTTTGATGTGAAGAACTGGCTTGCTCTGAGAGGCTATGTGAAGGGTATATTTCTATTTCATATTTCTTCTGTGTTTTATTTATTTATTGGCGATCATATGATAATTTGTTCTTTTTCCGTTTTGGAAGAAAAATGTCACAATTACTCTATTCTGTAATGGTTTTAAGGCTCTACAGATGCCCTTAATTGTTTATGCCATGTTTAGTTTATCGTAATACTGTAATCTACGGTCGAGCCTATATATGTAGCATGAACACTATATCATAGAAGAGATTTTTATTTTCTTACTTTGTATTTAGAGGAAACAAAGAAGAACCATGGGAAGACATCTACAGTCGGTCCAAGAACAGTGATTGTTATAAGCAAGCACTTAATACATTTTTAAAATTCTCTGTAATCAGTTCAATTTCTTCTTAGTTCCTTATATTCAGTTGGATTTCTTCTTCGTTGGGGTTGATTATAGAATTTGGGTTTGTTCATTTGGTGTTGTAAGTATTCGTAAGCGTGTTTGCTTTTTTTTAGGGTGATAACCTTATTGCGTTGCTCTTTACTTGGACCAAAATAAAGAAAGAGACTTGGAATCCTTGCTTTCTGTAAGTTCTTTTAGGAAAGGGGAAAAGTACGAGTAGCACTACTGTCTCCTTTTATTTGAATAGGAGTGAGGAGACAAGAATGCATATAAATTCATGAACAAAATTTGGGGTTATGTTCTATCTTTTATTTCTATATCAAATTGATGAAGTCAACATGTTCTTTATCTGCGTATGCTTTATCTATTGTTGTTACTTCATGTTTTGATCAATTTTTCTTTGCATAAATAAGATGCCATGTAAGCAAGTAAAGCTTTCTGGGTTTTACATGTCTACTGATTCTGAAGCTGGAGTGTAAAACCATGAAAATGGTTGTGAGGTTGAGGTTTAAGAGGTGCGTGACTATTAAATATTTTATGTTGTTTAAAATATTGTTCAACGAAGAGTTGCTTGGCTATTAATTAGTGTACGATTCAGGGGAATGTAGTTTATCATACTCAAGAGTGCAGTTAGTATTCTATGATTTGGCATAATTTTATTTGGCATTGATTCCTCTCTAATAATCTACCCCTATTTCCTTTTGTTCTGTATATAATGGATCCTCTTAAATTTACAGGTTCATGGCTCATGCAGGTTGCAAAGGATTTGATTACTTTCTTTTTAGGAATATGAACTGGAATAGCTTCAAGTTCAGGTGTAATTATTTGTCTTATCAAGTAAATAAACTTATCTTATTTGTTTGTTTTTTCATGCATGGGATTGTATTTTTTAGGGATATTTTGATACCGGCGCCTCAATTTTGAATTTTCTTTACGTAAAGTGAAAACAAAAAACTTGACAACTTTTTAGGACGTGCATGATAAAAAAAAAGTTTCCCTTTGCACAACACATTAAAATATATCTTAGCAATTACAATGGAAAAAAAACTAACATAATACACCTTTGGAGACGCGTAGCGCCCGTAATGCAAAAATGTCTCTCGCACGCACGTGAGTGTGTGCGGAGAGGCTAGTGGGTATTAAATGGTTACAGTTAAATGGGTACGCGGTCATGAGTATGGTTAACTGTTTATAAACGGTTATGGGTATGAGTATAACCGTTTAATTAATTACCCAACGAGTAAACGGTTATGCGGGTATGAGAATAAACAGTTATGGATAAATAACCGCGGTTACCCGCCCGCCATAACTGTTGCCCATCCCTAATTATAAGTTATAGTCTTATTCATTGTAGCTAATTCTCACCCTCCCAATTTCGTTGTATCGACCTAAACAATAGAAACTTCACCACTAGTCGTATGTCTTGCACAGATGTGGTGAAGATATTTTCAAATTTGTAGAGAAAATGCGACCACAAAAATTAGGGAACCTGCCATCATCTGATTCACCCAACGGAGAGATAGAGGGACAGCTAGCGTAGTGTTTGTCTATTTACTAAAGATTTGACACCGCTGCAATCGACGCCATACTATCCATTTTCTGACCAACCTTTTAAGGCATGCTTCTAGTGGGACTAAAAGCATCTCCAAGTGTCCTTGTGTATAGAGTCTAGAAGGCTTCCAACAGGGCTGAGTTGAAGTCCCTATAGTAAGAGCAATTTTAAGGTCCGCCGATCGAACTAGCTAATCCATATAAGGAACGTATAAGAACTCAAATAGTGGGGTCCAAGGTTGATTTTGAGTGGAAAAATCTCATCCACGTGAATGCTACACATCAGCTTCTTTCACTCTCCTTACACACAATGATAGAGACTCACTCGCTAGCATCTGCTGACACAACATCGATCCCACACCGCACTTGTGATGGTAGAGACGCTAAAGTATTACATATACTATTGTTATCTCCCATGTAAAAAATAATTATGAGGGAGGTAACGACATTGAGACTATATTGGTTGCAACAAAAATTGAATCTTTTCCCACCACTTGTAGTTTGTCTTTTGGTGTCCCCAAATCTTAATCCATCTCACCGTATATAGTGGTCCAATTTAAAGAGGATTTCGTGATTTTTAGATTACAAATAACAATTGTGTGCTGATTTTTAGATTACAAATAACAATTGTGTGCTCCTAAAATGGGGTAACTGTGTGCCCAAGGGTTGGCACATTGGGTTGGCCCCTTTGCCCAAGATGCAAGGTTTTTGATGATCCTGTTACTCTATAGATAAAAAATGGAAGAATGTCATCCTAGAACATTCATTTGAAATGTATAAAATTTCACTCAAGAATATGATGTAATAGGCCACATCCATGATAATCGCAAGATAGTATAGTTACGTGTTACTCATCGTTATAAACTATGATAATAATTGAGACTCGAGAGAAGAGAGTATTATAATTAAATAATACTCGTCGTCATGAATCCTGATATCAGACCAAGTCAGTCATTGTAATGTTACAAATAAGAAATACCAGAGTTTCTTTTAACCAAGAACAGTAAATACCACAGTTTTGTAGTTTCTAAACGAAAGGGCTTTGGCTATCCACTGAATCACAGGCATATATATTAGTTTATGAACCTAGCTCTTCTCCGTGTTGCCCTCGAGCTCCGTCTTCAGCTGCAGAGAGAAATCATCATTGACATCATCATCATCCCAATCATCCTCCCATTGTTGTTGTGTTGAATCTATCTCCTTGGACCTTCTCATCCCACTCTGCTACCATAAACACAGCAACTAATATCAGTAACGAAAGGAGAAAACTCGTCATTTGTATACTGTTCATCTTAATATTTTTATTTTCATAAACATAAAGTTCATTAAAACAAAGAGGCAAAGCCTTAATGCAACAATATACTCCACCAAGTAACTGGTTGCATGATTCCCATATCAATCTAGTTGCATATATATGAAGAAATTACGAGAAAATTTCAAGACTACTCCATTTCCATTATGGTCCTCAAGTGGCTCCGTCATTGGCTACATGCTTATGTACAAGCATTGAGCAATTTCTTAGTGTACCCGGAACATAGACTCAAGCCTCAAGAGGACTTATTTTCATACTGAAATGTCGTCGACCACTAATCTTACACTAAACCTAGGGTATAAAATATCGATTTTACAGAAAATATCGATAGTCCAATTTGCGCCTATCTCAGTGTCACGGCAGAGGTCTTATTGACAAGTTCGGGGCCAATCTGGCCGTCATTATCCAATAACAACCTGAGCATTTTGTCGGTGAAGTCGGTCACCAATGTCACTCCAAGTTTACTTGCAACATGATTCCCCGGCTGACCATCCTCCGGGTTGTTAATATTCCAGATGTCCTATATTTCCTCGTAGTAGCCCCTCTCCCACAATCCGGTGAATATTTTGTAGTAGGTGGCCACCAATACACTCTTCAAAACCGAGATGATATGGTCTTGCACTGCTTTCTTCATCATCTTTTGAAATTGGAACCAAAAATTTGATCGAGGAGAGGAAGAAGGAAGTGCTCTGCCCTTTAATATAGGGAGGAAGGAGGAGGAGATTGCTATTACTTGGGCGCCAAGGGCTGGGTGGTGGACCAGACCCCTCAAACAAGAGATATTTTAATGTGACTGTCACACAGAATGGTACATCATGTGTCATTATATAAATGATAGAATATATGTGTTAAAAAATAAATAATATAAAAAATAAAAAAATTTACTATTATAAAAACATATAATGTACTGCTCATTCCCATCATAACTAAAAAAATTTAATCTAAAAACATCCCTATCACTTTGACTTGTTTTGTATGCTAGATTGCCTTTAGATTGCATTACGTCACTTTCCAGTTTCCAACCATAGGCCTTTGGCATTTCGTCTTTGTTTAAATTACTAATTATTTAATGTACATAGTGGTCGTGGGAAAGGAAAATGGAACTTTAACGAAAAACTCCCAGTACTGTTCACTTTAACGAAAAACCACATTTTTACACTAAAAAGTCAATTCTGACACTATTTACTTTACCCTTTATTTTGTCCTTATCATTAAAACTCAAAGTTTTCAAACCCTTTTCATTAGTTTTCCTAAAGGAAATAGATCTTCTCTTACTAAGACTATTAGATCAAATGATTTGGATTTTAAAAATTTGATATAAAGGTTAAAAATAAGATTTTTTTTTTAAATTTATAATAATTTTAACAGTTGAATTAAATTTTAAAAATTCAGATTACTTAATTCGACGAACTTGATGAAAGAAATTAAAAACAATGAAAAGTATGTAATAGGTTTCTTTTTCTTTTTTTTTTATTTATTTTTTTTGAACGGTTACGTAACACGTTTGAGGCACAAGTCAACTTTTGATTTTCAATCTCTCTGTCTCCGTTGGAAATGTGGAAATGTGGTTCGAGTTAACTTCGTTTCCGCGATACTGTGGAAAAAGTTAAGAGGATTGGCGTCAATTGATGAAAGAAGATTGCCTTGGGAACTGGGCAAAGAAACTCTGAGAAAGTAGAAAAGCACGAACTAGTATAATAAATCCAGGATCAGGATCGCCTAATCATCATAAAAATGTGAGCCTGCTGAGAATGTGCTCGTGACCGTTGAAATTTAATTTAACGAGATAATTATTATAATTTTTAGAATGTCGCCGTTGGATTAAATTTTAATGACTACGATTGTCTGTGCTCATAATTTTAAAGTTAAAAGGGGATCCTGATCCATAAATTCAATACCACTGTGTGCTTAATAATTATTACTTGAATTTTCTTTTATTTATTACTTTTGGTTACGAGGGGACTGGGGCAGTTGAGTGATTGTAAATGCCAACCGCAGTAACAAAGACACATCTCTACTTTAATTGAAGCAATTTTCTTGGTGTTATTTTTTAGGAAATTCAAATTAAATACTAACTAAATATAATTTTTAAAGAAAAATACTAGGTTTTTCATTCATTGTTTTTTTTTTTTTGATAAGTAAAGATATATATTAACAAGACAAAGTCAAAAAAGAACAAGAAACAAGCAGAGAGAAACTCTCACAGATCCAAAAACAAAGAGGAAAGGAAAAAACCCCAAAACAAATGGTTTGGTTGCTTTATTAAACATGGTGTTTGTTTGTTTGTTATATATATTCATTGTTTATTTGAACAAACAAACGGATTTGGATCCCTACCGAGGCAAACCCTCGGGATCCTCGAGATTCTAGGGATCAACTAACACGGGTAGTTAAATTTTGATTCAACGGCTACAAACATGAGACCTTTATAAAATTATAATAATTGTAACCATTAGATCAAAATCTAACGACTTGTGTTAGAAGATCCCGAGGATCCCGAGGGTTTTGCCTCGGAGAGATCCAAATCCCAAACAAACAAACACCATGTTTAATAAAGCAACCAAATCATTTATCGCCCTCCTCCTTTGCCGTTTTGCGTGCGTGAATTTTTCTTGCAGGCTTTCCCAGAGCGAAGACCGTCCCAACCAATTGCATTTGACAGGGATTTAATTGCCTTCAAAAGATTGGGTAAGTAATGATCAACTACTGCAAGGGAGACTCTGCAGTTGCTTTATTTTGGGCCCTAGCTCCGCATCAGAAACTGGCGCATTGCCAGAGAAGAAGGACAAATTGGATTAATGTGGAGATGTGACTAGTTTGGTGACCAACTAATAAGGAGAGATGAGAACTAAGCCTCATCGGCCTATATATGTAAAGCATTCGGATGACTCTTTAAGCCTTGATTCCTAAGACTCAAATATTTCCTCCCAAAACAAATTGACCGTGCCTTCTCTCCTGTATTACTCAACCAGTTTCTTCCAACAGCAAGCAATCATGCTGATATTTGCTATTTCACTGATGAGAAAAATTGTTCTTGCAGCTGAAGCCAATATCCCTTCGGTTGGGATTATGGCAAAGCTGCTGCAGGGAAGTCGAAAACGAAGCTGGAAGCCAAGATGAGGCAGCTTGCTCTCTTCCTCTCTCTTTATCTTGGCTTGCAGCTTCGTTTCCGACTTCTCCTCGCTGTTCAACAAGCCTTTTCCTTTGTCTGTCAACTTATCACCCCTTCAGAGTCGATCCAAGAGCTTCGCATGTTGATCAGAAGTGATGTAGGCCTGTCCTAATCACGTAGGTTGTTTATGGTTTCCAAAATTTTCACCCAGGCTTCCAGGTGCTTCTCCAATTTGCAGTTGTTGTTTCTCAAGACATTGTTTCCAAATTGCAGCTTTGCCATAATCCCAGTTTGGAAAATGTAGTGTTTGAATGAATCGCTACTCTTTCATTTTGGGATGCAGATTATATTGCAACTTTTGCCTCTTAGCAACGTTACTTTACTTTTACTCCATGAGTTTAAAAAAATCAAGGATTTTAAGAGAGGTGTGTGTGGTCAGCAATATGAAGAATTAGAGCCATGGGATGAGGAATACTACACAGCATTGATGAAGTCTTCTGCAAATTCTGCTTTCTATGATGCTTGTGGGATAATCTGTCTATGATTTACTTGTTAACACCTCATACTGAGCGTTTGGCAGCAAAAGAAGTTTTATTGACTCTGTTTCTCACTGTTGCAGGTTGTGGCATCGTATTTTCCTCTCCCTCAATGTTTTGAGGGTTTGAAAGTTCTGGTGGAGTCATTGTTTGGTGCAACACTTCATAGCATTCCTCTAGCACCTGGTGAATCATGCACCCAGATGTGCTTAAAATGTCTCTTGATCATCGTGAAGAGGTACATACACTGATGATGATAGGCGTGACTGTGTTCTATGTATGTTATAAACTTCAAGAGAACCCCTCGCATCATTGGGAGAGCTTCATTGCATGCATAAACTCTCGTGCATGGCTTAGTATGATTGCACTATTGAATTTGTTTTCTGTCATTGTTGTGTGTACTCAGTGGACCCACATACTCTGTCTTGCGTTCTGCAAGGGGTACCAGATGCTGAGGTAACTTTATTGTTGTTTTGTAAAACTTGCTTTTCCTCTATTATATGATGGTTTATTAATGAACTAAAATTTTGTTTCAGGTTAGGAAAATGACATAAATCAAAGGAAACTCTGTTCCTCCTGCAAACCTTGATGTTCTTGATGAACTTATAGCTACCCGTTACGATGGGGGTGACAAAGAATTTAGCAGAACCATTCCAACCCTTTGCACAATTAGGTTAAAATTGTTGCTCATGAGAACATTTTCCATCTAGATTTGTTGTATGTAATTTTGAGTGACTTTGTTGAAGATCTTTTGTGTACATCTAGGAATTTTCTGATTTGCAGGAATAGTGGACATAGTTTGATGTAGTTTTCTCTCTATATATGTATGTACGTATCTGTATATCTATATATCTACGTGTGTTAATATAAATGCATAGCTTTGGGAAATGTAGTGTTTGAATGAATCGCTACTCTTTCATTTTGGGATGCAGATTATATTGCAACTGTTGCCTCTTAATAACGTTACTTTTACTTGCAGGAATTTAAAAAAAATCAATTATTTTAAGAGAGGTGTGTGGTGAGCAATATGAAGATTTAGAGCCATGGGATGAGGAATACTACACAGCATTGATGAAGTCTTTTCATTTACAGCCATGGGATGAGGAATACTATACTGCTATATATGCTAGCTTCTCACTGAAAATCATCTCATTTTCTGTCAAACAGAAAATACATTTGACCTAATTAGATACATCAAAGATATTGCAAACAGAAAATCATCTCATTTTCTTTCAAATTCTTTTGGAAATTCAATACAAAAACAACATACAAATACTAACAGTATGCATGCCCTCGAAAGTTGACACTTTAATTTTATCATTTATTTATTTGTTTACTGCATTTTTGTTGGGTATGTTTCAGCGTAATTTTAAAGGTAAGCAGACAATAATTTTTATTTGGAAATTTTAACGAAACACTTTCGGTACTGTTCACTTTTAACGAAACACCATATTTTTACTTTTGTATGGCACTATTCACTACACCTTTATTTGTTATTTTTCATTAATATTAAAATTTTCTTTTTTATTTTATTTTTTTCATGGTAATGTCCCATGCATAGCATCTCTATGTAACGTATACATATTCAGGGCGCGCGGGTTTGGTGATTTTATTTTTTGGAAGAATTAGAGGATCCATGTCAATTAAGGCTGCCTGTCCAAAAGATTGGGTAAGGAATGATCGCCTACTGCAAGGGAGATTCTTGCTTTATTTTGGGCTCTAGCTCCCACAGAAGAAGGACAAGTTGAATTAATTAGATTAATGTGGAGATGACTAGTTTGGTGTTTAATTAATAAGGGGAGAGCATCATCAACCTATATATGTAAGCATTCGGATGGCTCAAGTCTAAGACTCAAACATTTCCTCCTAGACAAATCAACTGTATCTTCTCTCCCAGCATTACTCAACAAGTTCTTTCCAACAGCAACCAATAATGCTGAAGTTTGCAATTTCTCTAATGAGAAAAATGGTGCCTGCAGCTGAAGCCAACGTCCCCAGAGCTGGGATTATGGCAAAGCTGCAATCTGGAAACAATTGCCTGAGAAACAACGACCGCGAATTGGAGAAGCATCTGCAAGCGAGGGCAAACGTTTTGGAAGCAATCGACGACCTAAGTGACGAGGATACTCCCTACGTCACTTCTCTTCAGCATGTCAAGCTCCTTGATCGAGAAGTGACGTAGGGAGTATCCTCGTCACTTAGGTCGTCGATTGCTTCCAAAACGTTTGCCCTCGCTTGCAGATGCTTCTCCAATTCGCGGTCGTTGTTTCTCAGGCAATTGTTTCCAGATTGCAGCTTTGCCATAATCCCAGCTCTGGGGATGTTGGCTTCAGCTGCAGGCACCATTTTTCTCATCAGAGAAATTGCAAACTTCAGCATTATTGGTTGCTGTTGGAAAGAACTTGTTGAGTAATGCTGGGAGAGAAGATACAGTTGATTTGTCTAGGAGGAAATGTTTGAGTCTTAGACTTGAGCCATCCGAATGCTTACATATATAGGTTGATGATGCTTATCCAAGCCAAGAAAGGAAGGAAGGAGTCCAATTCGAAGGCAATTAAATCTCTGTCAAGTGTAATTGGTTGGGGTCGGTCTTCGCTCTGCGAAAGCCTGCAAGAAAAATTCACCCACGCAGAACGGCAAAGGAGGAGGGCGATCTGGCCAGAGGCCCTAGCTACTCATCGAAACGGCGCATTGCCAGAGCAGGACAACTGGGATTTTAATGGGGAGATAGTGACTGGGTTGGGTGGAGTCAATATATATATATATATATATATATATATATATATATATATCAAACATTGATTAAGAACAACTGCACTATGAATCAGATACAAGACTAATCATGAAAATGGCCAATTTTAGCAAATGTACATATTATTCGTGGTGTATGTGTTAGCTTTCTGATTATATCTGTAATTACAATGTTATAAAGAATTTGTTGAAGACAACGTCAAATGTCTTAAGGAATCTGAATATATATATTTTTTATGGCCCGATAAGGAATTTTGCAATCTCCTTCAATATTAAGTATTAACATTAGGAAAGATGCAAGCGTAACGCCTGTCGAAGAGTCATATACATAGCTTCAGCCTGCAATACAAGAATGACCAATTCAAAAGGAAGCAACTATAAAATCAGATGATGAATATACTTTGGCTTTAGGCACGGTAATTAACCCTTTTATGCCAAAGGGGAAAACTACTTAACTATACTTTTTTTCTTTCAATAGTATATTAAAAATATGTGAAAAATATTTACAGATAACGATCTATGCATTTTTATTGGTTTAAAACTCTGCATGCATTCTCTCTCATTAATTCAATTATAAATAAATAAATACAGAATTTACTGGATTTGGAAAAAAGGTACTAGGTTATTCAAGTTAATTTTGAATTGAAAAATAACCATGTCAATGTGGTGGGTGAAAGTTCATCTCTGCATATTAAATTAAGTCAGTGGAATTCAATGTGGTGGGTGAAAGTTCATCTCTGCATATTAAATTAAGTCAGTGGAATTCAATCAACAAGGAAAAAGATGGATAAAGTCCTAATTAAAGTTTTGATTTTAATTAAAGGCCAATTTAGCAAGGAAACCAGGGACAAAGTGCCATATGCAAATCTCTCTCTCTCTCTCTCTCACTCACACACACACACATATATATAAATATGTATGTGGGTAAAAACAGTGTGAATGCATGGAATATTGTCTCTTAATTTCTCTTCGATTTGGTAATTTGGTTTAGTCTTTCTTTTGGTCGCACGTAGCGTGCGTGCGTGCGTGCATGCGTATGTCCACCCAAACAATGGATCGATCGAATAGTTCATAGAGTTAGAGCATCTTCAATGAGAGTCCTTATTTTGGGACTCTCACCACTACTTTTAGGAACTTATTTAGGAACTTAAAGGGACTCTTCATGTCCCTAAAAGAATATCGTCTCCAATGGGAGAGTCCTTATAGTAGAATAATTCCTAAATTTGAAGTTTTTACGATTTTATGTGATAATTCATTTGGGTGCAAATTTTTTTTAGTTAATTTAACACTACGTTGTCATAAAACATTTTAGTTTCGGTCACAAGTCAACCTAGTTGTTAGAATGAAACCTTATTTGTTTAAATAATTTGATCAACGTCTCTAGCATCATTTGAGAGATTTAATTCATGCAATTATGCATTCAATGTCCTACAAATTATGAAATTTAAACAAATCTAAATAATATTTTTACAAATATGACAATTACTTAAAAATCAATAATAGAGTAATTTGTTCTTCACATAGTTCTAGCAAAAAAAATAAATAATGTACCCACGTAATTTTTAATATAGTGCAAGAAATAACTATTGACATATTTTAAAACATAAAATAAACACATATAATTAGCATGGGTACCTTAATAAAAAAATATTGGTACAAATTAAATTAAAAATATGGGCACATATGAAAATCCAAAACTATGGGTACAAATTAAATTGAATATATGGGCACATATTAAAATTCAAAATTATGGGTACATACTAGAAATAAAAAGAGTATTAGTATAAATTTAAAAAAAAGGATACAAATTATAAACAGAAATATATGAAAAAAAATACGAAAAACATTATATTTGAAAATGATTAATAATTTCATTTTTAAATTGACATATAATGACTTGTAAATAATTTAATATTCAAATAATGACATTAAGAAAAGTCAAGGGATCTTGATCAAAAATGAAAAATGAATAAGGTTTCAATTAATTAAAGTAAAAATGAGGGATGAGAACCTAATTATCCTTTCTTTAAAGTAGTAAGAAAATGTACAAAATGGACTAATCTTGGTTTAATCAGTTGCATGCAAATGTTGGTTTTACGAAATCTACAAAACATCAAGCTAATAGGAAGAATGATTTTTCAAATAGAATTTTAACGAAAAATCACATTTTTATCTTTTTTTGGTACTATTAACTATACCTTTATTTGTTATTTTTTATTAAAATTAAATTTTTTTTTGAACTTTTAGTTAGTTTTCCTTTTTTCAAACCCTTGCTTTGATTTTGGACTTGCCTTTGGAGTTTGGATGGCGATAATTGAAAACTCAACCACCTTAGCATCTCATTCTTTAAAGAATATAAAATCAAATTAAATATCCAAAAGTCCTAAATGGAACCCTGGCATTTTCATTTCGAAGGCCGGACATGGATTTGTACGCCTTTAGAACCTTACGTTATCTCAAGAGAAAATATTTGGTGAATAACTTTCAATATGTTCAGTAACGAGGCTGCTGCCTTCTTATATACACGTTATACAATTTTTTTAAGTACGTCGATATTTTTACATTAAAAGGAGAAGAAGTGCGGCTAAGTCACATAATGGGTAGTCTAATTTGATATCGAATTCGTCATCTACGAGATTTGAACTTAAGACCTCTCATTTTCAAGTGAAGAGGAATATCATCAGACCATAGTAAAGCTTATAATCAAGTTCTGATGTAAACCAAAAAGGCAAATAAATAACTAGGCTAATATACAATATTTACCATCCTATTTTGTATCATTGACTTTAACATTCCCCTTCACATTAGAGTGTATATTAAAGACTCCCAACTTGCCAAGGAGAGCTTCAAATTGTGACCAACTCAATGCCTTAGTGAATAAATCTAATAGGAAGAATGATTTTTCGAACCCTTTGCTTTGATCTTGGACTTGCCTTTGGAGTTTGGATGGCAATAATTAAAAACCCCACCACCTTAGCATCTCATTTTTTTTAAAGAACAGAAAATTAAATCAATATCCAGAAGTCCTAACTGGAACCCTGGCATTCTCATTTCCAAGGCCAGACATGGATTTGGACGCCCTTAGAACCTTACGTCATCCTCTCCCTTGCTTTGGCTTTGGAACCCCGTTTGCCATTCGCATTCCTCTCCTCAAAATGGAATTTCCCTGCATTGTGCCCTTGGATATCTCTTCCAAGTCTGTTCCGACCTGAATAAATCGAAGGTAGTTCTCAAGGCCACACAATGTAGTACATGATAGATATTGTAGCACTAAATATTACGATCAACGGATGATCTAGATTCATAGGATGACATGATAAAAAAGATAATTTAAATCAATCTTGATCATCCGATGCTCGTAACATATAAAAGTTTTCTAGTAATTTGATATGCATTTGGGCGCAAATAATATGATCCATATTAATTTATTGTAAAACTATGACAAATAGTTTAAGGTACGTCCTCTGAGTATTTTAACTTGAATTGTATAGTCTCTGCGGGAATGGTCAAAATTGAAAGCATAGGAAAAACAGTAAGGAGTAATGTTATGAAGATCAAATTTTTAAACCAAATTTATACACCATATGATGTGGCTTTTGATTATTGAATTATTACTTAAGTGTTGATTAACGTGCTTATTTCTTATTGGTGATACATTATTTAGTTTGCAAATTTGGTTTAAGGATTTGATATCCCTTGCATTATGCAAACATACATGTAAATGACAACATTGTAAATATGAACAACAGTCCTAGTCAGCAGTCTACTCAGCAAGTAGTTTGAAGGTCAAGTCAAAGTTTTTTTAATTTGAAAAAAATAAATAAATAAGCCACTTGTTTGGTATTGCTCTGCTTTGAATAAAAACTACCTTACAGGGAGAAAGATGGATTAAGTCCTAATTAAAGTTTTGATTTTAACTAAGGGCCAATTTAGCAAGGAAACCAGGGACAAAGTGCCATATGCAAATATGGATTAAGTCCTAATTAAAGTTTTTATTGTAGATCTTCTTGTACTTTATTTTATTTCATTTTAATTTTATAAAAAGAATAGTCCTCTTCCTCTTCTGTGCCACGTGTTTATAGAAAACAAGTCAAAACCCTTCAATCTAACCTGACTCCACCCGAACCCAGTCACCATCTCCCATTGAAATCCCAATTGTCCTTCTACTCTGGCAATGCACCGGTTTCCGAAGAGGAGCTAGGCCCTCTGGCCAGATCCAAAGTAAAGCAACCAATAGGAACACGAATCTCCTTCCTTCTTAGCCGTTCTGCGTACGTGAATTTTTATTGCAGGCTTTCCCAAAGCCAAGACTGTGCCCAACCAGTTGCATTTTGACTGAGATTTAATTGCCTTTATATAGGACTCCTCCTTCCTTCCTTGGCTCGGATATTACTATTGTGAGAACCGAACTAGCTATAGGATTCCAATGTGCTCCTTGCATGCATATATAGCGAGGTTACATTGATATGTTATCCTGATTCCAGCTCTCTTTTGACGTAAAAATGTATATATGTTTGTCTTATCAATTGTCACCGTGCTATACACACACACACACACACACATGCCTACTTCCTGGAAATAAGAAATAATAATAATGTTTGGTGAATCAATAAAATTAATAGAAAACTTCATTTTAATCCTTAGCAAATATGACTTTTAAACTAAAATCATGAGTAAGATCAAAATCTAATTTTAGTCCCTTATACATTAATCACTTCATTTATTAATTATATTTTTCTTTTTCTTCCTAATTTTAATGTACTAATTTTATTTCATTATTATTATAACTTTCATCTCATTCATCATAATATATTTTGTTGTAAACATTTAGATAAACTAACTTTTGTTTTACAATATATTTCGATATACTTTGTCATTAAGTTCATTATAATACATTTCGGTGCATACATTTAGGTACACACATTTCAATAGATACATTTTGATACAAAGATTTAGGTACATTAATTCAATATAATATATTTTGGCACACATTTAGGCACATTAGTTTAATATAATAAATTTCAGTGCATACATTTGGGTACATATATTTCGGTGCACATATATTTATGTACATTAGTTTAATATAACATTTCGGTGCATATATTTGGGTATTACATTTCATACATACATTTCGGTACATTAATTCAGTTTTTTAAGTTTGAAAAATGTTAAATAAAATTAAAAATTAAAAAACAGAGTAATATATATAAATCGTTTCTAACACTACTACAATATTAGCTTTAGGTGTCGGACGATCCTGGCGGTTAATAAGCCATTCTGACGGATAAAAGATATCCGACGCATAATTTATTTACTGTCGGATTAAAGTTACTTTCTGTCGGCTATATCCGACAGAAATTCCTGGCGGATTTTTCCTGGCGGATTTAACCCTCAGTATTTTTGAATTCTTTTTTTTTTAATATTTTTAACATATTCTGGCGGTTTTTAAGTTAATGGTGGCGGTTATAACCGACAGAAATTGACTATTTTATTATTTTAGTTTCTGACGGTTATTATTTTATTATTCTGACGGTTATAACCGACAGAAATTGACTATTCTATTATTTTAAAATGTTATATTGATTAAAAATAAATAAATAAATAAACAAATGGTTTAAATATTTTTTTTTTCACTCACGGTCCCGTTACCTAATCTCTGAATGTTTTTTTTTTGCGACTTTTTACACATGCTATCTCGGAGTATATACAAACATATTTGACTGTTGGATCGTTGAAACTAGTTTCGTAGAATGCATATCCTATCAAATTGATAGATTTAACAAACACTTAAGAGTTAATGTTATACTTCCATTAAGTATAAAAAATTATCCACTAGTGTAAATATTTTAAATTGAAGATCGAATTTGTTCAATGCATTCTTATAGGGTCGAGGAGTGTAGCTGTAAAAAATCATCAAAATCGGAGCTAAAATAATCGTTAAATTGTGATTTTTCGTTTATAACTGTCGAAAACTTTTGTTTTGTTACCTAATCTCTGAATGTTTGTTTTTTGTGATTTTTTAGGTATGCGATCTTGGAGTAGATACAAACATATTTGACGGTTGGATCGTTGAAACTAGTTTCGTAGAATGCATATCCTATCAAATTGATAGATTTAACAAACACTTAAGAGTTAATGTTATACTTCCATTAAGTATAAAAAATTATCCACTAGTGTAAATATTTTAAATGAAGATAGAATTTGTTCAATGCATTCTTATAGGGTCGAGGAGTGTAGTTGTAAAAAATCATCAAAATCGGAGCTAAAATAACTGTTAAATTGTGATTTTTCGTTTATAACCGTCGAAAACTTTTGTTCAGTTACCTAATCTCTGAATGTTTGTTTTTTGTGATTTTTTAGGTATGCGATCTCGGAGTATATACAAACATATTTGACGGTTGGATCGTTGAAACTAGTTTCGTAGAATGCATATCCTATCAAATTGATAGATTTAACAAACACTTAAGAGTTAATGTTATACTTCCATTAAGTATAAAATATGATTTATCCACTAGTGTGAATATTTTAAATTGAAGATCGAATTCATTCATTGCATTCTTATAGGATCAAGGAGTGTAGCTGCAAAAAATCATCAAAATCGGAGCTAAAATAACCGTTAAATTATGATTTTTCATTTATAACCATCGAAAACTTTTGTTCCGTTACCTAATCTCTGAATGTTTGTTTTTTACGATTTTTTACGTATGTGATCTTGGAGTGTGTACAAACAAGTTTGACGGTTTGATCGTTGAAAAACGTTTCATAGAATGCGTACCACATCAAAACGGTAGATTAAACCAACAGTTAAAGTTCATCAAACGGTGATCTATTTTGTTCCTTTAGTCTTTAGATGTTGGATTATAGCTCAATGCATTTTTTTAGGGTGAATTGGCAATTTAGTCCTTGAATTATCAACTGAGTGAAAATTAGGTCCTTAAACTATTTTTTTCAAAAAAATTAGTCTTTGAATTATAAAAACCTAACAATTACATTCTTAATAGTAGATTTGAAGCTACTATATATATTCAACGAAAGATGTGCATTCTCCCATAAGGGAACACAGGTATTATCCATAAAAATATATATAACCCCCCAACATAAGTTCTAAGCCAAAAATTCAATCCCCTTTGTAAGTTCTAAAGCCAAACCATAAAATTTAGTTTTTCAAGTATTGATTACACAATATTTATGTTTGTGTGATGACATTTTCATTGTACAATTATCATTTTGTTTCTTTATTGCATATTTTACATGGATTATTATCTATTAAACCAAATAATTATTTATTTAATTTTTAAAAACGTATTCTATTTAAATACATATTATTTATTAAACCAAAAAATTATTATTTTATTTTTTAAAATCATAACAAAATTTTGAGAGGGAATTTAAAATTTTGGGAGGAAATTTTGAGGGAATTTTTGCCGCCATTTTTTTTTGTCTTTTGACTGTTTTTATTTTAAAAAATGTTCCTGTCGGTTTTGATTTAAAATATTTTCTGTCGGTTTGAAAATTTCCCAATATAAAACCTCACCATCTCTTCTTGCGCCAGTGCCTTCTCCCTTCCCCCTTTTCTCCTCTCGTCATTTCCTTCTCCTTCTCAAACTTCAATTCAGTTCACAGCTTCCCTCTTTCCTTCTCCAGTTTTTTCAAAATTTTCCAGAACTGCTCTCTCTCTCTCATCCAAGCTTTTCAAGTTCAGGGTTTTTCTCAAAGCGTTGAAACTGCTCGATTCTCCGAGGATTCCGGCGCGATGCCGAAGTCAGCGAAGCGCGAACGGAGCGCGAGTCAAACCCGAGGCCGCGCAGCTCAGAGCGGTGAAGCGCGAGAAGGTCAACGCCGACGACGGAGTCGATGACGAGTCGGCGATCCTGAGTGAGCAGGACGCAGTTAGGCGGCGGACACTCCGGTCCGACTACCTCGCCGTCAAGAATGTCATCAATGGTATACAATTTCTGCCTATCGCAAATGCATATATTCCAGAAGTAAATAAATAAAGTTTGGATTTTTCTTTTCAAATTTTATTTCTTTGTTCTTGCAGAGAAAAGAAATGATTTGATGTGTCCGGATTCGGAGAAGTTCGGACTTCTCATCAATAAAGTCGAGAAATTGCATGAGCAAGGTATTGTATTTTTTGTTTTTGAAAATTCGTAACATAAATTTGGAATTTTTATCAGAAAAATAAGTACTTTCATTTATTTTATAATTTTTTTTTTCCTTTCGATGTGTTGTGGATTACTGAGAAGATTGAGTAAATGGGAAAGAAAAAAACAGATGAAATTTGTGTTTTTTGGAGCTATAATTTTGATGGTAAAATTTGGGTTGTCCATTTGGGGATTTTTCAGTTCAGAAGCCAAGGGAACAAGTAGCAGACGCAGAGGCACTGTTGGACATAACCAACACATTGTGGACCTCTGTTAAGTCACAGTCCAGTGCCGGGATTAGCCCGCCGGACTTTGTTACGGCTTTGCTTAACAATTTTAGCCAACCGAGAGGAGGGGATGACCATGTCGCGGTTAATTGGGTTTGAGGTTTCAAGGGATTGCTTGAAGTTTAAGAGAGGTTGAAGCTCGTCGGATGTGGATGAAAATTGCAGAAAGTGCAGTGAATGGTTGAAGCTCGCAGACGATCCCTTTTTATTTTTTTTATATTATTAATCTACTTGCTGTCGGTTTTATCCGACAGAGATGGTTTTATTTATTATTAAGACCATTGACTGTCGGTTATAACCGACACAAGTTCTGTCGGTTATATAAATTTTTTATCGGTTTTATACATTTTCTGTCGGTTATAACCGACATAAGTTCTGTCGGTTTTGTATTTATTCATTATTAATTTGTTCGCTGTCGGTTTTATCCGACATAAAATGTTATTATTTATTCATTATTAATTTATTCTCTGTCGGTTATATCCGACACAATTTCTGTCGGTTTTAGAGTATTTTCTGTCGGAAAATTCATTTCCTGACGCAGGCAATGCTGTCGCTTCTTATATCCGTCACTGCAATCATTTTCTGTCGAATTTTAAGCAAAATCCCACAGTAATATACGTTTTTTGTCGATTTTTGAACCGCCAATTATAGATAATTTTGTAGTAGTGTAACTTACAATCTTTACTACTGTAAGGGTTAATGTTCTTTGGGAAAGAACAAAAGAAAAGAAAAAATACATCTTGATTCTCTTTCCCAAATAAGGAGTCTCTCAAAACGGATTCATGAAGAACAAAGAGGATGTTCCATTAAGAAGAGGATTGCATATATGGTTAATGTGTGTTTCTCCGCCTATCCATGTCTAATTTGAATTGTACCTATATCATGTTGAAACATACTAATATTGGCTTGATACATACCAATGTCAAATTGAAACATACTGATACTGATAGAAATGTACCCATGCCAATTTGAAACGTTCCAATATTGACTTAAAACATACCAATGCCAAATTGAAATATACCGTTACTGATAAAAATGTACCCATGCCAAATTGAAACGTACCAACATTTCAGCTAGAAATGTACCAACGCTAAATTGAAACGTACCTTATACCATCCACCACTAGACTCTATTTTCCAAATGTACGAGGGTAAGGATCATCAAATGTACAATGCTAAATTAAAACATACATAATACCATCTACCACTAGAATCTATTTTTCAAATGTACCATGGTACGAACACTCAAATCAAAAGGTGTGCATAAAATGACAATATAAAGGAAATGAATATGACTGACAAGGGAGAACGGAAAAGTGTCAATACAAAGGAAATGTATTGACCTAACATGAATGGTCGTGGAAGAAGGTGGAAGAAGATGGCAGAAGTATATATCATATTAGAAGTAGAAATAGATCAAATTTGAATAGTTCTTAAATTTTTAAAACATACGTCAACTAGATTGTAGGAGATTTGGAATATTAATATAATAATTATTAATTAATTGGTACATTATATATAATGGCAAATTGTGTAATTTTGAATCAATAAAATGCTACTTATAATATATGTAGCACCTAAAATGTGGGAAAATGTTTAATAAAAAATCTAAAAGCTATAGATGTTTAATCTAACAAATAGCGCAACGAGGCATCTAATTCGAAATGCCCCTATATGACACACCCCGACCCAGAAAGTCCACTAGGACACTGAAGTCGAGCTGTGTTGGCCGACACCTAGAAGGTGACGAACCTATAAAGTGTAGTAATGTGGAAATTGTGAATAAATTTAAACTTAAAGGTGCCTAAACATCAGAGTGTGCTCGTGAGCGGGAGCAAACCCACCTCACGCGTGACTTCAGAGCATAAGTAAAATACAGTAAAGCGGGTAAGAATTATACCCTCAAAAGCAGCCACCAATCCTGAGATTCACCAAGAATACTCGTCGATACGAACCTTAACAGCTAAACCTGGAGGGGCGCAAAACAGAAAACGTGAGTGGGCAAAAGCAAAACTTTTCAAAACCATTTTGATATCAAAAGTACTAACCCCTCACTGTAAAACAAGTATAGTTTCCCAGAAAATAATACGTATGTAATCATATACCAAAACCGGCTGTAAAACGATAAAACTCGAATATGCCATGTCAAAATATCCAACCAAGAAATATATGCATCAATCAGGTGAGATAAAACCAATAAACACAATATGCCGGCAATATAAATATGTCAGCCGGAGTCACCTAACGTGACCTGTACGGCTGAATCTATAACTCCTCAACCACTATCCTGCACACGAGTCGAAACCACCTTTAGTGGTCTGTACGACAGGCTAGGTGTATAAAATATGCTCAGTGCTACGATCGCGTGAAGGCTGTGCGACGAATCGCGGGTCACCTACGAGTCGGAACCACCTATAGTGGTCTGTATGACAGGCTTGCACCTGCCTTGGATCCAAGGTGAGCGTACGGTGCGGGAGGTGAACGATCACGTGAAGGCTAAGCCCTACTCTGGCGGAGCACAAACACCCGAGGTGCAGCAATATGAGCTATATCACAATCTCATCACCATCACTATCACTAACAATCATACTCACCTGACTTACCTGAGCGTCCACAACGCCAAAGTATGACCAGCACAATCATAATCATAATAATCAAATATATATGGCATTCGACATGGCATCTCAATCATAAACCCAATTTAATTCTAAATCATTTAAAAATGAAGTTTCTGGGAAAACATCAACTATATATATATATTGAAAACAAAGGCCCACTCACCTGGAGTCCACGCTACAGCCCCCTAGCATGACTCTCGAGATATCCCAAATGATCCCAAATGATCACTGCCTAGCATAAATATAAATTCACATCTCAGAATCCGCATTGAGAGAATATACAATTCACATAAAACACATTCCTACGAATTTGATCTGGAAGATCTGTATCACAAATCTTCGATCCGTCACTTCCAATAATCTACATTGAACTTCTAGAACAATACCCCAAAGTTTCGTTACGATCCAACGGTTGGATCTCCGCCAATTTCCAAAACCAAGTGGCGTTTAACATTTTATTTACAAACTTACAATTCCAATTCGGGAAGATCTGTATGACGGATTCCCGATCCGTAAATTCCTAAATTCCTCAAATATTACGTACTACAACATACTAAAGTTTGGTGACGATCCAACGGTCGGATCGTCGATTCATATTTTGACCTATTACCGAATCGTAATGAATTTAGGTCCTAAAGATCAATTTACGTCAATCCATTATCAAAACTAAATTCAAGGCATTGAATAACGCCTAAAAACGTCATTGGCGGCCCTCGGGCCACGTGCCGCCGCACGCGCCGCCGTGGGTGGCGGTTGGCCGCCCCGGCTCGCTGGAACATTCAAATTTCACTAAAAATTACCAAAATTTTCAAAATTAAGTATCTCAATGAGTAGAACAACTTTCATACCTTCGAGAAAGTCCAATTTGACCTCGAAGACCTCCAATTGCATCACACCTGCCAAGAACCCTAGAATGGGTGTGCTCCAATTCGAGCTCCAAATCAACTCCGATGCTCCAACCAAGGATTGGGCTTTGTTCCTGGGTTCTAGGGAAGTATTTTGGTAGTATTAATTTCATGAAAACGTTTCAGGTTTGGAAGATTTCGAGCACGACCCGTTTTGGCACCACATCGGTTTTCTCTATTTTGGAGACCAAATCTTCCTAAATTTGAGGTGGAATAGATATAAAGAAGGTTATAGAGAGGTTTCTAGGTAATAATTTGAGGTAATTCGACGGGAAAATGGGTGGAAAGCCACCGGAGGTGCTCCGGGTCGACATACCCGCGAGTTTAGGGAGGGGGGATCCTTGATCCCGTGTGTTTTCTGCCTTCCTCCCGTCCCTCCCCTCTTCAATATCTGATTGGGCAAAGCCCACTCCATCCACTCACTGACCAACACGTGGCACACTCAAATTTTCTGGAATTTTCCAGAAAATAATAAGTTTACAATTTCATCCCTAACTTTAAACGTTAATATCTTCTTCGTTCTAACTCCAAATTCGAATCCGTTTGCGCCCACGCGTCCGTAGCGACGAATGCTACAAAGATATGCCAATGAAACGAATCTTAGGTGTCACTATAAGGCAGTCAACACCAATCGAAGTATGTGCCTCGAAGGGCATTTTCGTAAACTCACTTATTAAAAATTATAAAAATTATAATTTTTAGGGACGGGTTATCACACTATATTTATATATTTTATGTTTTACAATATATTAGTAGTTACTTTTAAAATATGTTAATAATTATATGGGTACATTATTTTCTTGCTATAATTTTGTGAAGAACAATATTCCTCTAATATTTACTTTTAAGTATTTATTATATTTTAAAAATATTATTTGAATTTGTTTAAATTTCATAATTTGTGGGACATTAAATGCATAAATGCATGAGTTAAATCTCTTAAATAATGTTAAAGGCCTCGATCAAAATATTTAAACAGAGAAGATTTTAATCTAACAATTAGTTTGATTAAGGATCGAAACCAAAATGACCTTAGAAATAACCTTGGTTTAATCAGTTGCATGCAAATGTTGGTTTTACTAAATCCACACAACATCAATCTAATAGGAATAATGAATTTTCAAACCCTTGCTTTGATCTTGAACTTGCCTTTGGAGTTTGGATGGCAATAATTAAAAACCCAACCACCTTAGCATCTCATTTTTTTTCAAAGAACGTAAAATTAAATTAATATCCAGAAGCCCTAACTGGAACCCTGGCATTCTCATTTCCAAGGCCAGACATGGATTTGGACGCCTTTAGAACCTTACGTCATCCTCTTCCTCGCTTTGGCTTTGGAACCCCGTTTGCCATTCCTTTCCCCCAAAAGGAATTTCCCTGCATGATGCCCTTGGATATCTCTATCAAGCTAGGCTGTTCCAACCTGAACAAATCCAAGGCAGTTCCAAGGCCACACAATGTGGTAAATGATATTGTAGGGTACTACATTTTTCTTTGGCATTAAAGGGTTAATTACTCTACTATATAAAACTTATTCTTTGTAAATTTGTGTATAATACACATTTTTTTATTTTTAAAAATATATTTTTGTTCTTCATATAAGTTTCAATAATTCGTTAAATTACACATTTAAGGATAAAGCTAAGAAGATCGAATTTTATAAACCAAATAATGTGATTGTTGATGATTAAATTATTACTTAAACGTTGATTAACGTGTTTAATTCCTATTGATGAAACATCATTTGGTTTGCAAATAAATTTGATTCAATTTTTTGATATCTCTAGGATTACCCTTTCAATAATATTGCATATAAAATACACTTATTCTTAACATAATACTGAAAACTTCACCCTTCGTCATCATTGTGCATTGCTCATCTCCGGGGAGCCTCGATCTCCAATCCACATGTACCCAAATTATGAATATTGGTTGTTGCAATCCATGTTGTATCTAATTAGGTCAAATGCACTGAGAAGCTTGTATATATAGCAGTTGATATATTCGCTAAGGGAAATGCGAGATATACTAAATTTGTAGATAAAATTTTGGAAGCTAAAAGACATGAAAGTTGATTATTGGATTATTACTTAAGAGTTGATAAACGTGGTCATTTCCTATTTGTGACATATCATTTAGTTTGTAAATTTTCTCTAATGGCTAATGCTAGGAAAACTAAATTTGTAGACATATCATTTAAATAAATAAATGATGTTGATAAATTTGTCCAATGGGTAATGTTAGGAAGACACATCATTTAGTTTGCTACTGTGGAACTTAAACGTTGATGAACAAACGTTTAGTTTGTCACATTATATTTTATTTATTTGTAACTTAATGCTATAAACTTAATGCCAGGAAATGAGCATGTTTATCAGCATCATTTATTTATTTGTAGCACATCATTTAATTTTCAAATTTTGTCATGGGTAATGCTAGGAAAACTAAATGTGTAGACATATCATTTAAATAAATAAATGATGTTGATAAATTTGTCCAACGGGTAATGTTAGGAAGACACATCATTTAGTTTGCTACTGTGGAACTTAAGCGTTAATAAACGTGCATTTTGTTTGTGACACTATATTTTATTTATTTGTAACTTAATGCTAGGAAATGAGCATGTTTATCGACATCATTTATTTATTTGTAGACACGTCATTTAATTTGCAAATCTTGTCTACAAAATTTATTTTACACTACTGACACACCCCGACCCGGAATGTCCACTAGGACTTCGAATCGAGTTGTACTGGCCGACACCTGGAAGGTGACGAAGCCATAAAGTATGGTGATGTGGAAAATGTGAATAAATTTAAACTTAATAATGTCTAAAGACAGGAGTGCGCTATGAGCGGGAATGGACCTATTTCACGCGCGACATCAGAGCATAAGTAAAGTACAGTATTGTTGGTAAGAATCATACCCTCAAAGGTAACCAACTATACAGAGATTCGCCAAGAATCCTCGTCAATACGAACTTTCAGCAACTAAACCTAGAGGGGCGTAAAACAGAAAACGTGAGTGGGCAAAAACAAAGTTTTTCAAAACATCTTTCTTTTTAAAATGTAATAACCCCTCACCGTAAAACTCATATAATTTCTCAGAAAATAATAATACATAAGTATATAGAAATCATACCCGAGAGTAGTGAAAACCAAGTATATGCCACGTCAAGTATCTCAGCAATAAAATAAGTAAGCCAGGTGAAATAGATCAATGTAAACTGATATGTCAGCTGGAGTCACCTAACGTGACATGTACGGCTGAGCCTATAGCTCATCTAACAATTCCTGCACACGAGTCGGAATCACCTAATATGGTCTGTAAGACAGACTAGTTGTAAATAAGTACGCTCAAGTGCTACGATCACGTGAAGGCTGTGCAAAGTATCGCAAGTCACCTACGAGTCGGAACCACCTAATGTGGTCTGTACGGCACCTGCCTTGGATCCAAGGTGAGCGTGTGGTGCGAGAGGTGAACGATTCCATGAAGGCTAGGCCCTGGCCTCATGATGAGCACTAACACCAGGGTGCAGGATGATAAGCACTAAATGCATCTACGCATACCCATACACAATGCAACCACTATCATCATAATGTACTCACCTGAAGCTTACCTGGGCTTCCGCAGCATCATTCAATAATATGCAAAACTATACTAATGGAAATACTAAAATATAATGCATCCTTGACATGGCATTTAAATCGTAAATTCATAAAAATAAAAAAATAAAAAAAAATTTCTGGAAATCGTAAAGCATATATACATATATATAGAAAACAAAAGCCCACTCACCTGGGGTCCGCGATACAACTTCCTAGCATGAATATCGAGGCGTCACGAATGATCGGTGCCTAGAATAGTTATCAAATCACATCTCATAATTCTTATCAATAGAACACGTAACTCACATAAAACACATCCTCAAGGACATTCTAGAATAATTTGACACCCATTAACCAAAAGTCAATCGTCGATCAAAGATTGACGGTAGGGTCCACAACCCTACGTAACTCGATCCGAAAGATTTGCATCTCAGATTTCCTATCCGTAACTTTCAAAGATTCACATTATGCTTCTAGACTAACACAATAAAGTTTCGTTACGATCCAACGGTTGGATCTCCAATTGCCAAAACCAAATGGCGGTTAACGTTTTATTTTATGAACTTACAATTCCAATTCGGGAAGATCCGTACGTCAAATTCCTGATCCGTAAGTTCCTAAGATCCTTAAATATTACCTATTATAATGTATCAAAGTTTAGTGACGATCCAATGGTCGGATCGTCGATTCATATATTGACCAAACCACGTATCGTAATTAAATTAGGTTCAAACGATCAACCTACGTCATTCAAATATCAAAACTGAATTCAGGACATTTAATTTAGCCTAAAAATAGCATTGACGACCCCCTAGCCAAGCGTCACCCCGACTAGCCGGAAAATTCAACTATTTCTAAAAATTACCAAAATTTACAGGAATGAAGATCTCAATGAGTGGAGAAACTTTCATACCTGTGACTAAGGCCAATTTGGCCGGGAAAAGCCCCAATTTCATGAACATCCGCCAAAAATCCTTAAATTGGGTGTCTTCGATCTGACTCCAAAACAACTATGCCGCCCCCAAACTTGTTTGGGTTAGTTTCAAGCCTCAAGAGGTTGCTATGGATGGTGGTGATTGAAGGAATTTGTTTCATATTTGCTCGATTGAAGGCAAGGAACTTCCGCACCCAGAGGTGTGGGTTTCACAATTTCATCAATGTTTGGGGTGGTATAGGTAGAGGGAAGGTCGTGCAGTGTTTCCCAAGTGGTTAGGTGGTTTGATTCGTCGAAAAATCGACGGAAAATCACCTGGAAAAGGGTTAAACGGGTCGGGTCCGAGAGGTTTTGCAGGTCAGCTCTCCCCTTTCTTCTTTTTCTTCTTCTCTCCTTTCTCTCCTTTCTTCTCTCCCCAATTGGTCACTTTCATCTCTCTCATCTCCCCATTTGCCTTCCCTTCTCCCTCATTCTCTCCTTTTTTTTTCTATCTCCACTGCCCATCACCATTTTTCTTCAATCTAGGCCACACACGTGGCTGGGAATGCTTTGCTCGCGTGAGTTCCTAGAAACAAAAACTGTGAGGGCGTGGTTAGGGCCCAAAGCGGACAATATCGTGCTACGACGGAGTCGAGCTTAGGATGTGGTCGGGGTTCGGGCGGAGATGTGACAAATTTGGTCTTTAAGGTTTGGTTCCATTTTTCCATTTTTTTTTTCATTTTGACATTATGAATTTATATGGGTACATTTTTTTTTCTTTGTGCGTTGTTGTCACATATGCGTTTTAATATTGAAATTATACGTGAGTACATTATTGTGAATTACTATGTTTGGATATGGGTACATTCTTATGGGAACATTTATCTTTTATTATGACATTTTTTTTCTTATTAATTCACAACTAATATTTTAATTTAATAATAATAAAAATTATTTTATCCAAAGATCAATAAAAACTTTACTATTAAGCAACATAAAAATGACATATTTTTGTTTTGGACTTAATATATTTTTATTAATTAGGCATAGGTCAATGATGAATGTCACATAAGCTTTAAGTAATTATAAATAGTTGGAATTTGACTCTTTTATCCTTTCCTTTCACTTTCTATCTATATGAATGTCAGATGGATTTTAAGCTATTATAAATAGGGATTTAGATCCTCTTTGGATTAGCTTTGTGAGTATCCTCCAAACCGATGAATCTCATCCATTGATACAAATCCAAGTGCCAAAACTTAACTTAATCTCTTCCCCTGAGTTATTCTCTTTCTCCCTCACTTCGAAGCTCTCAACCTTGAACCACCAACCCCCCAAATTCCATATCAAATTCAATCCCACCTCAAAATCAGCCCTAGAATCGTCACATCCCTCAATTGCATATCCCTCGACCCTAGCTAAAGTCTCAACTGATGTTAACGAAACAACAAAGACAGCGGTCGTGCAAACCGGTGTCTTTTGGTTGCAGAGATTTTTTTCTTAACTATGGAAGAATTGTAGAGAGAGAAACAAAGTTACAGTAGAGATAAACTTCAAAGATGAAGAAGAAGAAAAATATGATAAATAAAAGCTAAAACAGTAAGAGATAGCGAAAAAATAAATCAAACTTAGCGCATAGATGACCTACAATTGAATTTAGGATTTGTTAACAGCTGTAGGGTGTGGCAGTGTGAGGGAGAAAAAAGAGTTGAGGCGAAAGAGAGGAAGGGGAAGAGGTTCTGGTTGTTGGATTTCTATACCAATGGAATTGATCCAAAGAGGAATTGAATCCCGTAAATAGTTAGAACATGAATATTTTATCACTCTCTCTCCCGCCCTTCGTTTACATGGAGGGAAAAAAATGGACATTGCATTTTGCAGCGTCCGAATCCAAATGTAAAAAACAAAATTAGAAAACGGACACTCCATTATAAAAAATAAAAATTAAAAAAAATTAAAAAAATAAAAATAAAAAAACTAAGCCATGAAATGGGCACTGTGTAAATACAAATATATAAATCAGGAGTCTCGTGAGATGTGAAGCGTAGGAGACATGTGAGTGATGAAAAAAACATAACCTAAAAAAGGACACTGCATAGTAGGTTTTGAATCCAAAAGTTATAAAAAAAACAAAAAAAACAAAAAGAGGCACATGAGTGATGAAAAAAAATGTAACCAATAAATGGACACTGTAACGCAGTGTCTAATCCATATTGACTTATTCCAAAATATAAATGCTATGAGAAAGGAAGTGTCAGTTGAAGTGGATGTTGTGGAGCCAAAACTAATCACAAGACGACATGTGGACTTTTGGGCAAAAGAGAACAAAAATACCCTTGAGGCATAACGGGTTTCCTACATGCGAGCAGTGGAGAATCATCCATCAACCAAATCAGGAGTACCCAAAATAGGTAACAAGTTCAAATTTGTCTCATCCATCCTCATTCCATAACCTTCAAAACCTTCCATATAAATTGGATTAATTAGGCTAATTAAGGATTAATTCCTAATTAATCCATTAATCACCAAATTAATCACCATTTTCACACAAAATCCTCTAAAGGCCGGCCATCCCATTCCCTATATATATGACCCTATCTCTTCTAAAAAACTAAGTACACACTCTTGCAAAACTCCCAAAAACTCTCTAAACACTTTTCTCTCTAAATTCTAACTTTGGCATCGGAGGTTCTTCGGCCAAAGCCCCCCCCATTCATCGTGGGCGCGTGAGGCTCTAGGCCTTGACCCTAAGGTGTTAATTATTTTGTATGTGTAATTTTGTCCAAGAAGAAGGAGGCGGAAATTTGCATCCACGGATGCGAGATGTGTGTTTGATCCAAATGTAAAAACCAGAATTAGGAAATAGACACTATGTTATAGTGTCTGATCCGTATTTACTTATTCTAAAATATAATAGCAATGAGAAAGGGAGTGTCAATCGAAGTGGGTGCCAGCTATAGTAGCAAATTTTGTAATTTTTGTTTATTTTAAATGCATTTCAAGTATTACAATACATGATTGACCAATTTATAATTAATATAAATATTGATGATATATTGTAACTTTTTATTGATTTTATACAAAATCACCCTAAAAAACAATTCTATTCATAACTTATTTTCCCCATTTTAATCACCAATTTTTCATTGGTTTAAGAAGGTTTTCTAAGGGTGGAGTTTGTTGTTTAATCCCATAAACGTTAAATTTCAAATCCTATGAAATTTTATATCAATAAAATTATCGTTTCATTTAAAAAAAAAAATCATTGTTTCATTAGGAAAAAAAAGATCTTATGGGATTTTATATCCCACAAATGTGGTAATTACTTTTATTCAAGGGAGGTTTAATAAAACACCCCCGGTACTGTTTACTTTTAATGAAAAACCGTTTTTTTTTCCTTTAACTGTCACTATTCACTATATCTTTAAAAGTGGCTTTTCGTTAAAAGGAAAGTTTTCAAGCCATTTTCGTTAGTTTTTCTTTATTTTAATTGCTTTAAATGTTCCCCAAAAAAAATATACTTTAAAGGATGTCTATATTACAATATTTAATATAATGTTTAATTAAAATATAAAATAGTTGAGATGGAAATTCATTAATGTTAATATGTTGATGTGTACAAGGTCAAATGATTTTTATCAAAATTTGAAAACTAATAGGATCTCAAACAAGGGTTAGGAACAACATCATAGTATCCCATAAATATATTACTTCCTCTAACTATCCTCCTCTCTCTAACTCTATGAACTATTCGATCGATCGATCGTGTGGGTGGACGTACGCAACATACATGCACACTACCTACCAAAAGAAAGACTAATCCAAATTACCAAATCCAAGAGAAAGAGACAACATTCCATGCACGCACACTGTTTCCATGCATTCACACTACCACCGTATCTCCTTGTGTACAGGGTCTAGAAGGCTTCCAACAGGGCGGAGTTGGAGTCGATATAGTAGGAGAAATTCTAAGGTCCGTGGACCAGACCAGCTAATCCATATGGACGTATACACAAAAACTCTTCTTTTACTTTATCTCTTCTGATTTGCCATGCTAATCAGACCCACTTATAGTCTCACCACTCTATCACACCACTTCGAATCAAGAAAAATTATGTGAGGTCGGGAACCCGGATACATGATTCCTACGATCATAGACACAAAAACCACCGTACCCGAGCCCTTGCTTGCTAGTGAGGCCCACCACTTCCCCCACATGGTCCCACACACTCGTCATTCTGGCTCCCGTACACAAGAAGCTCTCCCTAATTTAGGTGCCCTACCCTTACGTTCACGCGCAGGTGGAGGCTTACTCGCTAGCAGCCGCTCACGCGGTGGAGACCCTAAAATACTGGACATACTCTTAACACATCGAAGTCGTAGTATATTATCATCTACGATGTGAAAAATAAATCTGGTGCCGATAACGACATTGAGACTATCTTGGCTGCAAAAAAAAATCGAATCCCTTCCCGCTGCTTATAATTTGTCTTTTGGTGTCCACAAATCTGAATCCATCACATATATATATATATAACTAAAAAAAAATAATTTGAATGTGGACCGTTGGATTAACCAACGGTCCAATTATCACAAATGTCCAATTGAAAAAAGTAGCCTTTGGCTACATAAATTTCCTGCCACGCCGGGGGACACACCCACGTGGGTGGGGGTCCACCTCGGCTGAAGGACTGGCCTTTACTTTTGTGGGCTGTTTTCGTGGGTCCCACTTTACTTTTGTGGGCTGTTTTTTGAGAGGAATTTGCTTTTATTTTAAGTTTTAGGTTTTAGGTTTGGTTTTGGTTTTGGGTTGGAGTGGATTTTGAGGGGAAAAAAAGGGCAAATTTTAGGTTATAAGGCAGGGTTGGAGATGGTCTTATGTGAATATGGTTGGGTTGTTCATAGTAATTTAAAAAAAAATATTTTTTATGTTTAATTTAAAGAGAAATAAATATGCAAGACTCACAGCCTATGGCTTTTATGTTTGGATGTAGGGACTGACACCCCATCATTTTTTACAAGAAAAATCAATATGCAAGACTAACAGCCTATGGCTTTTGACAAAAAACAAGCAACTTGATGCATGCTGTTAAAACTTGATTGGAGGGAAACTAAGAAAAAAATTAAATAAGAAAAGTATGTACAGTGTACGTGGTGTGTGTGTGTGTGTGAGAGAGAGAGAGAGAGAGAGAGAGAGAGTCATTTTTCATCGTCTTCGTCCTTTCGCTAAACCGTGAACTAGAAACTAGAAAGACAAGATTGCAGCTGATCTGCATTCTTGAAAAAAAAGAACAAAACTGAAATTTCTGGACCGCCTAAGCCACTCAGTCGCCCGCCTAGGCCGCCTAATTCATGTCTCGATATTTCTTCCGATTTTGAGTTAATCCCCACGACCGGCCACTGCCCAGCGCCTAGGCCGATTTTTAGAACACTGGTCCTTACAAATGCACGCGTTGATATTTTTAAAATGTACTTTTATTTTTTATGTACTTTTGAAATACATTTGTAATCCGTACTTCTCTATAATTCATTATACATATTTTTTTTAAAGCTCAAACATATTATAAATGTATTTCTGTAATTTTTTTTGTTTAATGCACGTAACTACCACATGTTTTTCTATAGGGTATACATTTATAGGCATATATTTTTAACATTTTATTGGAAAAATACAAATAAAATAAATGTTACGACTGAATTTAAACGTACCCTTTTAAGAAATTTGTTGAATAACACCCATACGTATTTTAGTGTATTATACATGTCTCGTATTTTACTATGTTAGCCAATAGCCATGCCTGAAAAAATAAATACTCACTACAGTACATGCGCTTCTGCAGCGATGTTGGATTTATTATACTAGTTCATCCTTTCTACTTTCAGAGTTTCTTTGCCCAGCTCCCATGGTAATCTTCTTTCCATTAATTGAATCCTCTTAACTTTTTCCACATTACAGTGAAACAAAAGTTAATTCGAACCAGATTTCCCTTGGAAATAGAGAGAGATGGAAATCAAAAGTCAACTCCTAAGTAATCATGACCGTTTAAATAGAATAAAATAAAAGAGATAAAAAGAAAGAGAAAATCCTACTCCAGACTTTCCAATCTTTTCCAATGCCTGCATGTACAATAAATAAAAAGAAAAAGATAATAAATAAAGAGTAAATGCCAAAGTTCTTTGATTGGAAATTGGAAAGTGAGGTAATGCAATCAAAAGGCAATCTAGCATACAAAACAAGTCAAAAGTGATAGGGATTGTTTGCGAGGACATTGCTTCTAAACAACAATCTGGCCCCCAACCTTCCCCTGGTGCCCAAGTAAAGGCAGAGCACCTCCTCCCTCTCCTCGATCAAAATTTTTTGGTTCCAATTTGAAACGACGTTGAAGAAAGCAGTGCAACCAGAGACGGATTCATATAGGAACCAAGGTGGTCCTAGGATCACTCAGATACCAGAAAAACACCTATGAAGATCCTTCGAGGACCCTCCAAATAGTTCAATTGGGAGGACAGATTCATGCCTAGGACTATATGGGCTACGCCTAGGAAATTTCTTTTGTTAAAATAGTTGTGGATGGACCGTGGTACAATCAAAATTCTAGTGCAGTGCATCCATGGAGGAGGTAGAAGAGTTGCAGCTTTCCCACGAGGAAGAAGGCTAAAACTCATTTTTTTTTCTTTTTTTATCTGCTACATGGGTCTACCATTGCTACTAAAATATTGCTTTTAAAAAGCACTTTCTCATCTACTATTCTATTTTTTATTATTTTATTTTTAATTTTTATAGTCTCTATATGGTTTTTTTTTTGGGAGGTTTAATAAAATACCCAGGTACTGTTTACTTTTAACGAAAAACCGCTTTTTTACCTTTAACTTTCACTATTCACTATACCTTTAAAAGTGGCTTTTCGTTAAAAGGAAAGTTTTCAAGCCCTTTTCGTTAGTTTTCGTTTTTTTTTTGGTTAAATCTCTATTGGATGAAATGGCCAAAGACGTAGTTTTTATTGTGAATCCTATTTTATGTGCTAAGAATCCCATATTTTGTAAATCACATCTAAACCATTTTTTTTCATATAAATAAGATTTACTTGAATTGTATAATCTTATCTCTACTAATATAATAATACTACATGATCTTAATAGGAACCATTACCTTCATTTCTATTTAACAAAAGAAAAACTTTTTTTTCTTTTTCCGTAAAAATTGTGAAAAGTTATCAAAGTATTTACAATTTTTTTTAAATAATCGATATTATCTACACTAAAGAGGATGAGGTGGGCTTAGCCTCACAATGGGCTAGCAATAATATAGCTCAAATTCGCCTTTGGTGAGAATCGAACCTAAAACCTCTCACTTACAAGTGAAGAGGAATACCACTAGACCGTAATACTGAGTGGCAAATATTTACAAATTAGAAGAAGGGATTTTATTCATGATGACCTAACTTTGTTTTTACCATGATTTATGAATGAAAATTATTATTATTTAGTTTTTGTAAGTTTATCGTTTATTTCTTTTTTTTGGACGTTTTACATAGGACCACCCAATGTAAGAATCCTGGATCCGCCACTGAGTGCAACTGTATATGATCTCGTTTTGAAACCGTGCCAAAACCTCATCAACAACGGCAAAATTTCACAACTTACAAGAATGGCTTCTCCTACGCCTTCTCCGCCTCCAACTCCTTTTCTCGTTGGTCCTCCAAAGGTCAACCCATGTGTTCATCTGTTTTTCCGAGACTGCGGTTCCCCTAAGGATGTGCTGTAACTGCTCCCGTCTGCCTTGTCGCACAATCCCCTAACTACGCTCAAGATCATCTGCAACCTAGAAGAAGCCCGGTCCGACGAGGAAGCCTTCTTCACGGCGATGGTTTGGCTCCACCAGAACCACCACAACACCCTCGCCTACAATCTCCTCCTCATCACGATCTACTTTTCTTGTATTATCGACCTTGTCTACCTTCTCACCCGAGTGCTTCTCAACGGCCGCCACCACAAAGTTCATCACGAGGAGAAATACAACAGCAAATGCCGAATTTCGCAGCGAAACGTGAAGTTATTCCGTCGTCGTTAGGGGGCGGCGACGGCGGCACTAGCCAAGAAAATGGCAGCCAAGCTAGAAGCCAAAGAAAAAGCGAGCAAGCTGTTGACAATAAAGAAGAGCACCGCCCTGGCCACCAAGGCTGCTGAGAGGTAGGAAAGTGATCCCGATCTTCGGTTGTTGCACAACCTGCTTGAAGCATGACATTGGAGTATTGCAACATCACCATTCTCTTGACGTGAACGACGATGCTTACTACAGCATGAAGATAACGTGTGCTCCTAAGGATTGCCACACCGTCCACTCCGCCGTGGCCGGCCCCACTGATCTGCTATTTCAAAACATTGCCAACAAGGTTTTCCCATCCGATTCCGATCTGCCGTCGAACAAGCAGGAAGAAGGTGGGGACGTGTTGAGGCCCAAAAGCGGCTCTGGAAGGAGGTTTTGGCGCCGCTGAGAAACGTCTTGGCGTACCCGATACTGTTTTTAACAGTTGGGGCTATTATCCGCAGCCTTTCATGGTTGAAAAGAGGGAGGATGATATGGTGGACGTGAAAGCCAGTGGCGGCTATTTACTTCCACATGACATCATAAAATACTTTGTGTATTATGATTACAAGGGAAATGCACAGGCAGAGGCAGGGGCGAAGGCGGGGGCTGAGCGTGAGTGGACGAGGATGGTGGAGGATTGGTCCCTAAAACAAGGCGCGCTTAACTAGTCCTTGGCTATATGCGATGTTCCAAAGAGTATGATCATGAATGCGGCGAGGGTGTCTTTGGCTTTGGGGATTTTGACGTCTGAACTGAACCAAGAGCCGGCCTGGAAAGAAAGTGATGTTTTACAGCCAGAAGCTGGAGCTGCATTCGATACAAGGCGATAATCTTGAGTCCAAGTGTGCGTTTATGAGGGGAATGGAGCACTGCTAGGAATGGATGATCGATCTAAGGAAGGTGTTTGATGTGATTCTGGAAGCGGCAGTGAAGGAAAACTTGAAGCCGGAGCAGTTGGTGAAGAGTGTTTTGGTGGTCACCCATTACAAATTGTTCACCAGATTGTGGGAAAGGGGCTACTACGAGGAAATAAAGGGCAAGTACAAGGAGAAAGGGTACGGGGATGTGGTGCCATACCTATTGTTTTGGAATAGGGGCTTTTAGATGTTAGAGCTTGAAGAAGATTGCCATACCTAGTGTTTTGGAATAGGGGCTTTTAGATTTTAGAGCTTGAAGAGGATTGTTTTTAAATTTTGATCATAATGGTTTTTAAAATCTAATATAAGTCTCCATTTTAAAAACTTACCATATTTAAGTAATTATAGCACAATTATTATTTATAAATTTATTATTCAAAATTCTTTACCCATCCATAAATAATTGTTTTATTTTATTTTTTTGTGCTCCAATCATATTAATAGATAAAAATTTATTCAAAATTTAAATTCTTATTAATAAAAAAATTCAACAGCAAAACAAAAACAATTCATACATAACTTTTTGTACCTTATTTTATTCATAGGTACAGAAATATCGGTACATAAATTTCGATACAAATGTATCAATACATAACTTTAGGTACCTTATTTTACTCATAGGTTCAAAAGTATCGGTACGAATATATAGGTACATAACCTTCAATACGAATGTATCAATACATAACTTTTGGTATGAATGTATCTTTACAAATGTGTCGATACAAATGAATCAATACATAATTGTAGTTACTCAACATTAGGGGTGGTTTTGGTACATTACCGTACTAAAACCTCTGTACCGATTACCATACCAAATATTTGGTACGACAAAATCTATTACCATTACCGTACCAAACTTTTGGTATATCGAATATCGGTATACCAAATAGTTTGGTTGGTATGGTATGCCAATGGTAATTACCACTTTGTTTTATGCCACTTAGTTTGCCCAAAATTTAATATTTTTCTAACCTAATTCAAAGCCCATAAAATATACACAGTTTGACATATATACACAATTTAACCTAATCCAAAACCATCTTCATTCCAAAACAATAAAAGGGATGCAGTTTCACATGAAGCTTAAAAATAAAGGGGAATTTGGATTCCTTACTTGCAGTTGCAGATACAAACATTCTGAAATTAACATTTCAAACTAAATCAACTTAAAACTTTAAAAAGTAAAAATTCATTGATCAATTCTTCAAGCTTTGAGATATAGATGCATTTGGAGGAGGCATTGAACTTGTAGAAGATTGAGATTGAGCTTGTGTCAAGCCTACATTACAAAGTACATATATATTAATATATATATATATATATATATATATATATATATATATATATATATACATACTAATAAGATTTAGAATAAGAATTAAAGTTGATCATTTAATAACAAATTTACTAAATAATTTAAAACATGTCTTACTTGTTTCAATTTCATCTCCATATTCTTCAAAATTGTATGTAAATTACCTTGACAGATGGAACCGCGAAGAAGGACAACGCAAGTTGATGAAGGAGATGATAAGATGGACTGCAGAGAAAGACAAAGTCGCTGAAAACGAGAAACGAAGATGAGTCGATGAGATAGCTGCGACGGCGGAACAAGCCCTAGGTTTCTAATGTGTCGAGCAGGGACCAGAGTGAGAGACTGAGAGTGTTTGGTTTGTGGAGATTTTAGGAATAGGATAAATGAGTCAAAGTGTCAAACGACATAATATAATATTAAATTAATACATAATACATAATTATATTTATATATATAATTGAAAATAAGTTTTGATATATTTCCAATAATAATAGAAAGGTTTACAGCAAGAAGTATGATGTTTGTAGAAAGTTTCTAACAAAACCGGATGAGTCGACCAAATACAGTTATGAAGTAGTATTCAGTCGACCTAAAGTTTCTGTGCTAAATGGCTCAAGCCATTTTTAACAGAACCACATGGGTCGACCAAATGCAGTTATGAAGTAGCATTCAGTCGACCAAACTGATTCTGCATTGAGTAACAAACTGATTCTGCATGAAGTAATAAACTGATTCTGTACAGAAAACAAACATTTAGTCGACATTTTCGTTCAAGATGTATATATGAATAAATATATAATATAATATTAGTAATATTGGTAACCGGTAAGTACGGTATACCACCTGTACTAGTTTTGAGTACCAGTACCGTATCGAAATAGTATGGTATGATACAAATACCGTACCATTACCAGTGGTACAAATTTTTTGGCACAACTTTGGTATGGTAACACATTCATTTGACACTCAAGGGTCAAGAATATGATGTATCCTGACAACTTGGTATATGTAACATGCCACATCCATGATAATCGCGACTCGAGAGTATAGTTAAGTGATATTCGTCGTCATGAATCATGATAATTGAAACTCGAAAGAGAGAGTATTGTTAAGTGATGCTTATCGTCATGAATCATAATAATTGAGACTCGAGAAAGTATAGTTAAGTGATACACAGCGTCACCCGAGCCTAATCAGTCATTGTAATCTTACAAATAAGAAATACCCAGTTTCTTTTAACCAAGAACTGTAAATACCAGGGTTTTGGAGTTTCTAAACGAAAGGGCTTGGCTATCCACTGAATCACAGGCATATATACTAGTTTATGAACTTAGCTCTTTTCAGCATTGCTCTCGAGGGAAATGGATCACCTTCGGATCCTTATGTGAGGATCCCCACATCTCAGTGGTTCATCATATATCGTACAGTCAGTTTTCGTCAGGTACTATTTGTATTTTATTTTAAATAATAAAAATCAAATAATTTTTTACCGCACGATACATAATAAATGGTTGAGATGTAAGGATCCCCACATAATGGATCCGGAGAGGATTCATTTCCGCTCTCGAGCTTCGTCTTCAGCTGCAGAGAGAAATCATCATTGACATTGTCATCATCCCAATCATCCTCCCATTGTTGTTGTGTTGAGAGAAATCATCATTGACATTGTCATCATCCCAATCATCCTCCTATTGTTGTTGTGTTGAATCTATCCCCTTGGACCTTCTCATCCCACTCTGCTACCATAAAACACAGCAACTAATATCAGTAACGAAGGAAGAAAACTCATCATGTGTATCCTGTTCAGCTTATTTTTTTTTTCCCCGCAAAACTCAAAGTTCATTAAATTGAAAAGGCCAAGCCTTAATGCAAGAAATTATTCCATTTCCACCAAGTAACTGAAAGCAGGAATTACACATCAATCTAGCTGCATATATGTGAAGAAATTCTAAGAAAATTTCAAATTATGATTTGAAATGTGACATCCCACATCGTCCAGGAGAGTGATCCTTAAATGCATATTTTCATCCCTACATAGCACGAGGCTTTTTGGGAGCTCACTGGTTTCGGGTTCCGTAGGAACTCCGAAGTTAAGCGAGAAGGGGGCTAGAGCACTCCCATGATGGGTGACCCACTGGGAAGTTACGTTCCCAAAAACAAAACCGTGAGGGCGTGGTCGGGGTCCAAAGTGAACAATATCGTGTTATGGTGGTGGAGCGGGCCCGGAAAGTGGTCCCACCCGGGCTGGGATATGACATGAAATTTTCAAAATTACTCCGATTCTGAAAATTTTGAAGTTTCGGATTTTGAAAAGATCCAATTTCATTGGGGGAGATTACTATCTTATCTCCTTGATCTTTCGTTTAGTAATATGTTTGTTTTGCAACATAGTTTACGACCCATCTAAAAGTACATAGTGAGGCTTTGTATTTTCATTAAACATGGTGGTTTTTTTTTTTTCAAATAAACAATGGATGCAAAACAGTACTTTTCTTTAAAACTTGTATTTAGTTGGTATTTAATTTGAATTCATTGGAAATAATACAAAGAAAATTGCCCCAAACTTATTTAAGAAGAGGTGTATTTGTTGATGTAGTTGACTACCCCAGTTCCCTCCCCTATTTAACTTTTATTATCACAGAGTCGTTGGCCGGTAACAAAAGTAATAAATAAAGGAAAATTCAGGCAATAATTTTACGGGAAGTCTTTAAAAGAAGCGATTTTTTATTATTTTAAAAAATAAGGATTAGCTGTGGAGCTTACATTACATCAAATTTTAATGATCCGACGACTATTTTTTAAGTTGCACCTCTTAAATTATCTGTGTAAAATATTAGTTAAATCATAAATATTTGAGACATTTGGTTGAGTTTAAATATATTTACAAACACTTTGTTCTATAAGAAACAAATAAAATTTCATTGCAATAATTACATAGGCAAATAGTTTCGTATTAAATTTTTTGTAACGATAACCGATATTTATAAAATATACGATTCAGACAGTTAGAGTTTGATAGTGTGAGTCAACAAGAAGTACTCATTTTTCTTGAAAAGAATCTTTTCTCTTAAAAGCCATATCGTTCGATCATAGAGAAAAACTTTGGATACCGCAAAGGACGTACATAAGGTGCCGCTGTGGCACGGAAACACCGTCATCATCCACGATGATTTGCGCAAACCTGAAAAAAGTGCCATCCAAAAATTCTGCAAACGCAAACGCAAACGCATTGATGTCCTGGAGTACAAGGTCCTTCCAGCCGGTGTGAGAACCGAATGATATTGAAGGCTTTTAGTGGCTTCCCATTATCCCCATTACCCCCATTATCTATCTATTTATCTGTAGCAAATTAGTAGTTTTCATGTTTAAATTTCCATTATCAACTTATGATCAGTTTAATATATATGTTTTTAAGTGCAGTGTTATTTTATTCGCTTTCTTTATTTCGTTGAATTATGTTCAATAAAAAAAAATAGAATAACAGAAATAATGAGAAGCAACCTGAAATAGTGAGAAGCAGAGTCAACAAAACTTGTTTTGCTTCCAAACCCTCAGTATGAAGTGTCAACAAGTAAATCATAGACAGACGATCCCACCAGCATCATAGAAAGCAGAATTTGCAGTTACCCGTTCTTTACGTTAGGAGCAAACAGAAAAGCGTAGCATGCCAAAGAGTCCATGTCATAAGCAGAATTCTTCATCAATGCTGTGTAGTATTCCTCATCCCATGGCTCTAAATCTTCATATTGCTCACCACACACACCTCTCTTAAAATCCTTGATTTTTTTTAACTCCTGAAGTAAACGTAACGTTATTAAGAGACAAAAGTTGCAATATAATCTGCATCCCAAAATGAAAGAGTAGAGATTCATTCAAGGAATCAGGTTGTGATTTTCAAGGAATCAGGTTGTCCAAAAATTCCTATCAAGGAAGTGTATTCTGCTACGGACAATCTAAACCCAACAAATTGTTGGTATAGAGGGTTAGGATTTGCTAACTCAATACCAAGTGAATCGGTGATAAGTTTACAAACTTATCACACATATGTATTTCACACACTCAATCTTACGGACAAACAAGTGAAGGGAGAATAGAAAATAACAAGTTTGCACACAACACTTCTTTGATTGATAAATGAAAGAAAGTAACATAAAATCACAAGACCAACTGAAGCTTACTAGCTTCTGTGAAATCAAGACAGAAGAAGAATACAACCTGAAACAAAGAACTGGGATACTTCCCTTTCGAATACACTCCCTTACTTAAAACCCTAGCATCATAATCTACTTATACAATGCAGGAAAAAACATTTAATCATGGCAGCTAGCACATGCTAGCTGCTGTCCATCTTCTCACATGGTTTCGATGGCCTTTATCCCTTTTTCACACATGCATCTGTTATGGATACAAACACATTGCAGCTTTCCATCCATGACTGCATCATTATCACATGGCATCACTTTGTGATATTCGGCTGACACAAGGGAACTTCTTTTGTATATCTTAGTGCAAGAGACATGAGTGAAGAACATGCTGGCAGCATGGGGTGTTTTTATTTGAATATCCAACACTCCCCTTCAAATCAAAACACCTTCATTCCTAGCATTTCACGCATCACTCGGAATGAATCAATTGGCAGTGCCTTAGTGAAGATGTCAGCTGCTTGTTCCTTTGTGTGACAATAGACAAGCTCAATTGTCTTTTGTTTCACATGATCCCTTAGAAAATGGAACCTAGTATCAATGTGCTTGCTCCTTCCATGTTGAACTGGATTCTTTGCAAGTTTAATTGCAGATACATTATCCACATGAATCAAGGTCGATTCCTCTTGTGAATGACACACTGATTTCAACAGATTCCTTAACCATATTGCCTCACACACGGTTGAGGCTACAGCTACATATTCGGCTTCACATGAGGACAAGGCAACGATTGATTGCTTCTTTGAAGACCATGAGAAGGCTGTTGAACCTAGGAAGAACACATAGCCAGTTGTGCTTTTCCTTTCATCTTGATCACCTCCCCAATCACTATCCGAATAACCATATAATTTTGCATCTTCACCAAAATTATAAAATAGACCAAAGTTTAGAGTACCTTTTATGTATCTTAGAATCCTCTTGACAGCAAGCCAATGAGACTCCCTTGGTGTTTCCATGTATCGACTAACAAGTCCAACACCATACACTATATCCGGTCTTGTGATTGTGAGGTACCTTAGGCTTCCAACTAGGCTCTTGTACACGGTTGAGTTTACAAACTCACCTTCTCCTTCTCTGGACAGCTTCAATCCAGTTGCAACTGGTGTATTGACAGTGTTACAATTGTCCATATTGAACTTCTTCAATATGTCTCTCATGTACCTTTGTTGAGAGATGAAAATGCCCTCACTTTCTTGCTTCACTTCTATGCCAAGGAAGTATGACATTAAACCAATGTCAGTCATCTCGAACTCACTGAACATGGACTGCTTGAACTCTTTGAACATTCCCTCATTGTTTCCTGTAAACAACAGATCATCTACATAGATACATATGATTAAAAATTCCCCTTTCTCACCATTCTTCATATAAAGAGAATGCTCATATGGACATTTCTGAAATCCATTTTGATGAAGATAGTTGTCAATCCTTGAATTCCAAGCTCGTGGTGCTTGCTTGAGGCCATACAAGGCTTTCTTCAAGTGATACACCTTATCTTCTTCCCCTTGTATCTGAAAACCCTCCGGTTGTTCTACATATACTTCTTCTTCAAGCAATCCATTTAGGAAGGCTGACTTGACATCTAATTGATAAATTTTCCACTTATGATGTGCTACAAGGGAAATTAACAATCTCACCGTGTCAAGTCTTGCAACTGGAGCGAAGACCTCATCATAATCCACTCCATGCTTCTGTTTATAGCCTTTTGCCACAAGCCTCGATTTGTACCGATCCACACTTCCATCTGCAGTGCGCTTGATCTTGTACACCCACTTGACACCAATAGCTTTCTGATTTGGTGGGAGCTTTGTCAATTCCCAAGTGTCATTCTTCTCGATGGCATGGATCTCTTCTTCCATGGCTTTCTTCCAATGGACCTCTTTCACAGCTTCATTGAATGAAAGAGGTTCATGGTCTGCATAGAGACAAAATAGGTTTGTTTCTTCTCCCTCTTCTTGTCCATAAATTTCTGTGAGACTCCTTAGCCTCACTGGAGTTGATGAACTGCCTTCCTCACTGGATGTAGGACCACTCCTTGCATTTCTGTGCACTGGAGTTGTTGTGCCTATTTGAGTTGGTTGTGGTTCAACTTGTGGAGCAGCTTCTTGTTCTTCAAAATCAGTGGAAACCATTCTCTCCTTACTGACCTCTTTGTTGTTCCATTTCCATGTCTCTTCTTCATTGAAGATGACATCTCTACTAACCACCAGTTTGCTAGTTAGTGGATTGTAGAGCTTGTATGCCTTGGACTCTTCACTATAGCCCACAAACACACACTTCTCACCTCGATCATCAAGCTTCCTTCTCTTGGCCTCTGGAACTTGAGCATATGCTACACATCCAAAGATTTTTAGGTGTGCAACATTCGGCTTGTGTCCACTCCAAGCCTCTTGTGGTGTCATCCTCTTGACACTCTTTGTTGGACATCGATTCAACAAGTAGATCGAACAAGCAACAGCTTCTGCCCACAATTCTTTTGGCAGGTTCTTCTCCTTAAGCATGGACCTTGTCATGTCAAGGATGGTTCGATTTTTCCTCTCGGCTATACCATTTTGCTGTGGTGTATAGGCAGCTGTCATTTGGTGCTTAATTCCTTGCTCCTTGCAGTATGCTTGGAAAGCATTGGAGGTGTACTCTCCACCTCTATCAGATCTCACAGCCACAAGTTTGTGGTTACTCTCAGCTTCTGTGAATGCCTTGAACTCCTTGAAGATTCTTAAGGCAGCTGACTTCTCCTTGAGGAAATAAACCCAAGTTTTTCTACTAAAATCATCAATGAAAGTAATAAAATATCTATTACCTCCATAAGACATGGGATCCAATGGACCACATATATCCGTGTGCACCAACTGCAATGGTGCCTTAGCTCTCCATGCATTGCCAACAGGAAATGGCAACCTTGCTTGCTTGCCAAGTACGCAGCCTTCACACACTTGGTGATTGGTTTCAATCTGAGGTAGTCCACGCACCATGCTTCCACTTGACAGCAATTTTAAACCATTGAAATGAAGATGGCCATAACGAAGATGCCATCTCCAAGACTCATTTTCAATCTCACCAATGTTGCAACTGCCAATCTTTGTGTTCAATCTCAGTGGGAACATACGATTCTTTGACATTTGAACCCGTGCAATGAGCCTTCTTCTTGCATTCCTTAGAGTGAGAAACATATCTTCCATATGTATGATGTACCCTTTCTGGAGCAATTGACCAATGCTCAGAATATTACTCTTCATACCTGGTATGTAATAGGTATCTGAGATGTATTCTTCTTTTCCATTTTTTTGGATGATTTTGATTCTTCCTTTTCCTTCAACTGGCAGCCTTGAGGAGTCACCAAGGCTTACAGATCCATAAGCCTCCATTTTGAGTTCGGCAAAGAACTCCTTCCTTCCACACATGTGGTTACTTGCACCAGAATCCAAGTACCAAACATCCTGTTGGCTACTGGAATCATGGTGTGCTAGTAGGACAGTGAATTCCTCACCATCATTCCTACTTGATTCTGCCAAGTTGACATGCTCACCAATTTTGTATGAACATTCATTTGCATAATGTCCATATTGCTTGCAACTGTGACATTGGATGTGAGCCTTTCCTCGAGTGGATCTCCATTCTTGAGATTGTCCTCGATTCTGTGCATAGCCACGACCTCTTCCTCGAGCTCGTCCTCGGCTGCGATTGGATGAGCTTCCACGTCGTGTGTTCCATGTCCCACGGCCTCCACTTGGCTTGTCAATACTGAGTTTTGTCTCCAAGGCTTGTTCCAGCGTTGAGGGGCTTGCATTTTTCTGAATGCGTTGCTCATGAACTAGGAGTGATCCTAGTAGCTCTTCTGTGCTCATTGTCTCCAAGTCCTTGGATTCTTCAATGGCAGTCACCACATGTTCGAACTTGGATGTGAGTGACCGGAGTATCTTCTCCACAACTCGTACTTCATCGAGTCTCTCGCCATTTCTTCTCATTTGATTTACTATCACAGCAAGCCTTGTGTGATAGTCTGAAATGCTCTCTCTTTCATTCATGTGAGCAGTTTCAAAATCTGCTCGAAGTGATTGTAATCTCACTTTCTTGACTCGATCTACACCTTTGTAGATGATGCTCAGTGTGTCCCATACTTGTTTGCTCGTTGTTGCTTCTGCAACCTTTTCAAACGTTGAGTCTTCTAATCCCTGATATAGAAGATACAACGCCTTTTGATCCTTCTTTCGTAAGTCCCTGAGTGTGTTACTTTGATCTGCAGTGTATGCAGCTTCTTGTGCCGTAGTAGGTGCAACATATCCGCTACTAACAACATCCCACAGCTCCTGTGATCCAAACAAAGCCTTGAATTGGATACACCATCTTTCATAATTCTCTTTCTTCAATACGGGAACTTGGAGTTGCACAAGATTTGATGCCATTGCTGCTGCGCTTGCCAGAAGGTAATCTGGCTCTGATACCAAATGTTGGTATAGAGGGTTAGGATTTGCTAACTCAATACCAAGTGAATCGGTGATAAGTTTACAAACTTATCACACATATGTATTTCACACACTCAATCTTACGGACAAACAAGTGAAGGGAGAATAGAAAATAACAAGTTTGCACACAACACTTCTTTGATTGATAAATGAAAGAAAGTAACATAAAATCACAAGACCAACTGAAGCTTACTAGCTTCTGTGAAATCAAGACAGAAGAAGAATACAACCTGAAACAAAGAACTGGGATACTTCCCTTTCGAATACACTCCCTTACTTAAAACCCTAGCATCATAATCTACTTATACAATGCAGGAAAAAACATTTAATCATGGCAGCTAGCACATGCTAGCTGCTGTCCATCTTCTCACATGGTTTCGATGGCCTTTATCCCTTTTTCACACATGCATCTGTTATGGATACAAACACATTGCAGCTTTCCATCCATGACTGCATCATTATCACATGGCATCACTTTGTGATATTCGGCTGACACAAGGGAACTTCTTTTGTATATCTTAGTGCAAGAGACATGAGTGAAGAACATGCTGGCAGCATGGGGTGTTTTTATTTGAATATCCAACACAAATTTCATCGGCGAAGGAACTGCTGGTGAGAATCTAAATACAAGATGATGCAACAAGAGTTTAGATATTCTATAATCTGATTATTTATAATTTTTTCTTTTGTTCATAATATAAAAGGAAAGGTGTACAAAGGCATACTATCAAACAATCAGCGTGTAGCGGTTAAGCACATTATCAATGACGGAAATGTGGAGACATTTGCAAGAGAAGTTATGAGCTTATCGCACATCAGACACCCGAACCTTGTTATATTGCTAGGTTATTGTGTAAATGAAGACGAGTGCTTCCTTGTCTATGAGCTTTGTCCCAACGGCAACCTCTCAGAATGGATTTTTGGTATTCTTTTGCCTTGACGAAAAGTTTTAGCTCTTTAATCTATAGGTTTTGTGTAGGTTAACAAATGCATGTGGTAACTAAACAACAGGGAAAGATAGAAACCTGTCCTGGATCCACAGGCTTGAGATTGCAATTGATAGCGCTCAAGGTCTATCGTTCCTCCACACGTATCCAGAAGGTTGGATTGTCCATCGCGATATCAAGGTCTGTGGTACTAACTGAACAATGTCACCATAAATGAATGAAAAAATTGGACTCTAAGATTATGTTTTTATTCCTATTGCAGCCAGCAAACATTCTCCTCGGGGAGAATTTCAAAGCAAAGCTATCAGACTTTGGACTCTCCAAGATTATTGAGCTGGGAGAGACCTATGTCAGTTCAGAAGTGAGAGGAACTTTCGGGTATGTTGACCCTGACTATCGGATCAACAACCACGTGAATTCATCAGGATATGCCTACAGCTTTGGAATCGTACTTCTGCAGATCCTATCGGGGAAGAAAGTTATCAACATGAATCTGAACACACCAATGCCATTAAATAAACAGGTCAGAAAATAACCCTTTCCTCCCACAATCTTTCTTCAAATTGATTACATAAATTTTCTGGCATTGATTCAATCTGTTCTTTCTACTTGCTAGGCAAAGGTCCTCAACCGAGGTGGCAGCATCAATGAATTCGCTGATCCTAAACTTGATGGGAAATACTCAGAAGAAGCGTTTGATCTAACGCTTCAGCTGGCACTGTCGTGCACAGCACTCAAACAACAAAGACCGTCAATGCAGCAAATTGTTGTGAGATTACAAGAGGCGCTTGACATATCAACACTGGAAAGGGCCTCTACTCGTGAAGATTCACCAGATGCCAGCTTCTCGTATTGAAAGTTTAAATCCACAAAACAGAAACAGAAACTATTAACTATTTAAATTATGAGTACTGTTTTTAATGTTCAAAGTCCAATTTTACTTTTGTAACAATACGTCAATACCGTTAGGTAACACACAGAATACAAATGCATTTGTGAATCTGCGTCAAATTCGCGTGCAGACGTGTGCTGTGAGTTTTTTAAACCAGCTTTCTAAATGCAGGGGTTGGTAAACTAAAATGACACAATTTGAAATTATGAAATAGTAAAAATTCATATAACTTACAGGTATACATGTATTTCCATGCTCAAGTGTGCAATGTGGACATAGAAATTCAGAGGTACTAAGAAAATTACGATCGAACTTACTGGTTTCTTTCAGGGGTAGCAGGCAGCATCCTTCACCTGCAAATAGTTACTGAAGTTGTAAATTCCCAGTCCTCTTGTGCGCGCTCATCATGTGCGCTCATTAAATCCAAATGCTTTGCACTTTCGAGCATGAAGGATCCCATTGTGATTAACCTGCACCTTCTTCATAATGTGTTACAACCTTGATGGATTTCCGAATGAATGGCCACAAGGCAAGAGTGTCACAGCACGCTTGTTTCATGCTTTTGATGGAAACTAAATCTGAGCTACTAAATTCAAATACCAAAGGCTAGAATCTTGGAGAACAGTAGTTAATATTTTTCATCTGTTACAAGTCATGATACCGATATATAAGAGCGAATAAATTAACACTATAGAACTAGAAAACTGATGGTCATTGCTAATCTACCTGCAGTATGAATTTACATCATTGTCACAAAAAATTTGTTCCTAACTATTCTTACGTTAGTTCGTTTTCCTGTTCCCTGATTATTCATCTTGAACTAACCGTATATTGTCTCAATCTACAGCGAAATCAGGTTCATCTGGCTTTAACAACCGAGGCATGTCCAAACTGTGAGAAGCTGCTTCAACCGCCTGAGCTTTCTGCGCAATTCCTCGTTTTGTATTTGCAGCAAACTTGGAAGCGAGAAATGTGGCCCCAAGATATTGGCCTTGGCCCGAAGTGCTTGCATTCTTCCCTTAGCTCTCACCACTCGCATCACCCTCAAAATTTCCACCTACTTGTTCTTCGTCATAGTAGTAGTAACCATCTTCCTCTTGGCCTGGATTTTGCATATGGTAGGAGCTCTCCTGCATAGCCAAGCCCCTTGCCATCTTTCGTTTCCAAAACCTTCTCCAAGCGGCTCGGATAAAGCAACCACCTCATGTCCTCCATTGGTGGGAATATTACCTAAAGGCATGCTGTAGTTTCTTGCTGTGAAGGCGTTTGAATTGGCCAGCAACGAATTTAAGGTCCTCCGCTCGAAGTGCAAAAGCTTCAACTACGGTAAGGGCTTTCACTGTCCTGAGGCTAGAGCTTAGCATCAAGGCCCATGTCAGCAGTTCCTCGCCACAGAAGTCACCAGGTCCAAGAGCGATGGAGTTAAAGAACCGGACGTCCCTCCATTGGTTGTGGAGCTCTCGAGTTTCCCTCAAATGATAAACATCTCATTTACTGGATCACGCTCTTGAACTATATATGTGCCTTGAATACTCAAGGATGGGACAAGACATTCGCAAATGGCATCGAGAAGCTGGTCATCCATTTGTGAGAAAAAAAGGAACTGAAAAATAACAGAACCGGATTTATCAAAGTAGAAATACCTCCATTGGCAAAAATTCAACTGCTTTTGTAGCATAGGATCCACTGATTAGGGTTAGGGTTTCATGTAGAGACTTACACGACGAACAAGGGAAAGGCACAAGTGCCGCTGGATTTCATGGCAGAGATCCAAAGGCAAAATAGAGGCAAAATCACATGAAATACTTGCAAGAATACAAGGTAGATGTAGTATAGATGCTCCTGCAATGTCGTTTTCCTCAAGGACTATTTGGATAATTTTTGCAAAACAATTCCTAATTAATTACTTGAAAATAAAGATTGAGAAAGTTGATTTTGAAATTGGGTAATGTTAAAAACGAATTTTAATTAAAAACTAATATGATAAAAGAAAAGAGTTTTAAATACCAATTTATAAAAGCACTAGGGTTCCACCGTCACCTAGCAATCTTATGAATTTCTATCAATTACTTATGATCTACACATGCCACTTTGAAGGTTAGGTTTTTCCTAATATATATTCTACTTGGAACCTCCAACATAGAACGTATATCTAACATGCAATCCGTCCGGACGTTCGGATCAAATCTGAATATGAAAGACTCATTATGCTTTATGAAAACCCTTTGAAAAACCATGCAACCCTTAAGATGTGGTGTTCATCCAAAGTGAAATTACAACTATTAATCACAAGAAGCCAGCGTCAATTTCAGGGAACCTTCCGACCAAAATTGCATCAAATTACTTTTCTAAAAACCCTAATGGTGGCCAGTCATTAAGACAATTAGATAGTTTAAAACAGTGATCAATAATTCAAAGTATGCATGCGATCAATCATAAGCAATCAAATAAAAATTACATAGTCATGCTAAGGCTTAAGGTTTCGCCCTAGCAAACTGGAATTAGTTACGCATATTCATAATCAAAATCATAGAAAATATCATTAAGAAGAAAAAGAGTGAAAACACCTTAGAGTAGGAAATCTCCAAGAACCCTAGTCAAGTCCTCTTTCTCTAAAGTTGAATAATAATCAAAAGCCCCCAAAACTTGGCAAGGCAAAAGCCTTATATCCCTAACTGAAAATCCCACGCCAAACCCTAGTGTTTGGCCTCCTAATCTAATTAGGAAACTAATACTAATAAATAAAATAATAAAATAAAGTCCTAATTAAGCTAGGAAATCTGCACAGAAACTGTCCAGCCACGTTTTAGCCTCAAATCTCCTCCAAATCCGGCCCAAGATAGCTTGTTTTGAAGATCAGGACGTTCTGAACATATCTCCAGAAGGCCACGAACCCATCCGAGGTCATTTTGGGCTCCAAAAACGCAATTCAAGCCCAAAACGTCACTTTTCCAGCACTGCGCATCGTTCCAAAATTTTGTTGCCAGAAAATCATCGCTTAGCAGAAAAATCTGATATTTTGATACAATCAAGCTAAGTGACTCACGAACGCCCTCCAACCGGAATTACTCCAAAATTCATCCGTTTGACCACGTTTTGCTCCAGAGGAAGTCGAAAGTCCTATATTGGAAATACAATTCAAAGTATCAAAATTCTTCCAGAATATTAACCAAAATATACTAAGAATAGGGTTAAATATACAATATAAAATCGACTCATCAGCAATGAACGCAATAGTGATTCTTCGTCAACTCCTTTTGTGGCAAACCGTTTGTATTGCATAAATCTACGAACACGTTGGCACAAATCCTCAGGTAACCGCCGATGCTTCATCCACTCCTCTGTATCTCTTAGCTTAATCTCCATTCTTCAAATTTTATCTACATTGATTGCAGGTAAGTCTGAAAAGTTAAACAGCACAAGTATCTGCAAACATTTTTTATGAAAACTCTCATACCACACCTGCATGTTTCCAATCAATAGTGAGAACAGAATTAAACCACTGAGACAGAGTGAAATAGAGAACATTATTTCCCAAAAGTACGTGCTCGTCTTCAAAGTCTGCCCGTATGAACTACAAAGAGAAAGGACCGTATCAGAAGTAACAGCGGTACAGTACTTAAAATTACTGTAATAAAACACTTGAAATGAGACCTTCATCGATTCTTTCTTGACAAGAAACGGAAAAGAGAGAAACGGTTTCTCCATAGATCACAAATGCGTGTGCGTTGTGGATAGTTATGTGTAGATGCATCATGCATGTTGCACATCTCTATCTACGTGTTCGTAAAGCAATTAATCATGATCAACAAGATCAATGGAACTCGATATATAAGCTAATGATCTGTATCTTTATTTCTAAGGCCAATTATAGAGCACTGGTTGAGATAATCGGCTGTCGAACTATTTCCAAGAACAGTGAATGAACAAGGTCAGAAGTGAATACAGATGCAGCTTAGATTCCTCCAAGGAAAGCAAATGGATGGCAAAGATTCGCGTAACATAGAAGTTACAGACTTAAAACATTTAATTAGCATGATACCTTAAGTTTCTTAAACCCCACCGTAAACAATACAGGTACTTTGGATAGATAGAAGTCCTTTGTAGTAGCAACATCACTCTTGAAAGCACCCCCAAGAATTCCCAACTTAAATTTGGCTTTCTCATTATTTGCATCACAATTTTTAACAACTTCAGTGAAGTTGACCCAGTACTTCCGTTCTGGTAGTTCTGTACTACTACTACAATCCAGAAAACTTGTGATGCAAGAAACAATCTTTTTCGAGTTCTCTTCTTTACAATACAATTTCCGGCAAGAGAACTGCTGCCCTATGGACGATAAATACCAGACAGCTCCAACAATCTATAGCAGCAAAGGGCATTAGTGTTCAATTAACTTAACAATAGTAATTAGCTGACTTGATGAGTTTATCAGAGTAAATAATTAATGGATGATTGCTTAGTTGCTTACATGGCCGGCTAGAACGAAGAGGAAGAGATTGTACGCAGCTCCTGCCCATGTAGTCTTTGCTACGAACACCAGTTGTCTTGATGATACGCTGATTCAACGGAAAGATGAGGAAGATCCGAGGAATGTACTGAGTCAAAACGAATAGAGTCAGAGTGCTGTTGGCATGATCAGCTCTCGAATTCCTCGTTGCTGGAATCACCAACCAGATAACAAGCTACGCAACAAATTAAGCAAAGCAAACATTCGTTTACAAAATCCTCAAAAGCAATACTCTACTACTCTTTCTGGAGAATCATTCCGAACTAATTTATCGGTCAACTGGAAACATTAATCAAAGGAGATCGCAGATTAAAGTCACCCTTGTTTGGTGACTATGATTGGATAGGATAGATGGAGGGTATGTTGAAGTACCACTCATGTGAATCCCATCTCGAAGAAGGCCAGAATCACTAAGCACGTCTCTCATGTGCTTCTCCGTAGATCACTTTAGAAATCGCTAAATTGATTTTATGGAGAAACAACCCTCATGTGTTGTCAATTTCTTCCTTCAACATACTCTGACGAGTTATTCAATTCAATCCAATTCTGGACATAAACGTGTTAGAACTTACTTAATCCAATCAAAGTTTGAATGCCATGACTGAGGGACCGGAATCGTGGCGGCAAGATCAACAACAAAACCAGACTTCAAGTAGCGGATGGCAATCTGGTGGTGGGGGTCCATGACAAGGACATAGGCGGTACGGAACTTGATGATCATATGGAGGAGGTAGAAGAGGTCGGTGATGGTGCGGAAGACGGTGACGACGACGGCGAGCTGGTTGTCGGTGGTCAAGCAAGCTGTGTCGCCGACCCAGGGGAGGTAAAAGTGGAGAGGGTCGATGAAGAGGGCCAAAATGCAGATGACGAGGAACATGTGGTTCCAATGCGCTACGATGTCGCAGTCGGGGTCGAGAATTTGGTGGTTCCATAGGATTGTGAGCGGGTGCTGTTCGTCCAGAACGGCAGAGGACACGGTGGAGTTAGGATTGGTGTAGAGGGGGCGGAATTTAGCGGTCGGCGTGGCGATTATCTTATTCATCTTCCATGACGTAAAGCACATATTAAACTACGAGCGACAAAAATGATCAAAGAGAATAGTTATAAAATTATATAAGGGTGTCATATTCACACTTTTTTTTTTTTTTAATTTTTTCACATTTTTTTTAATTTCGACACACCTCATTATATATAGTGTAGAATAACTATTTAGAGTGTTAATAACAACTCATTTCAACGGTTATCATTGGATCTTTGACACATTTGGGTTTATATTATTTTAATGAGCTCTCATTGGATTGTGACTTATAACTTTTTCTTGCTTAGTTTTAAACAATTAAGAATTTTGAACGCTGAATATCAAACCGTCCCATCACAACGTCATCTCACTTACACTCACCAGTACCGGAAATTTTGGAGAGATCAAAATAAAAATTAGGAACTAGAGAGCTAGTGTGTGAACCAAATTTGCAGTTGCACAGACTTAGAAGCTCCGTGAAAAACAATCAACAATTATCCACCAATAGTATATTATGTATTTTTATGTAAATAGTAGTAAATTTTATTTTTTTAAGTTATTAACTTTTTAACATATATATCTTACTATTCGTTTAGTGTACTAGTCCATGTGCTAATTACACTGAAAATTTTGAAAAATCTCTCCAGTTACAGAGACAGATAAATAGACGCACAACTTTCTAGGGCATTCTCCAATGTTTTGTTTCTTTCTCGTCAAAATCTTTTGCACTCAAAAATTTATGTGGCCTCTCTGTGTCTTTGATTTTGTTGAGCATATCAACAGTCACAACCAATCAAATTAAATTTTAAGTCCCGAATCTCAAAACATACTTAATAAAATCAAAGGCAGAGAAATACCACAGAGAGTTTTGGATCCAGAAGATCCTCTCTCCAAACAAACTGATTCTGTAAACTTATAAAAAAATAAAATAATCAGCTTCAAAAAGTAGGGACTGGACTGTCTGCCACAACATCACATCACTGGCGGATCCATTAAGGAGCAAAGGGTTGGTTTTTGTTTGGGGGTTGGTGGGGTCAACTGATCCTGAATTTCGCTGAATCTTCCTAAATAATTTGGGCATTATTTTTTTGAAGGTTTTTTACACATGCTTTCGGACTCTTTTATAAAATACTTTAAAGAGGAGTTGTCGTTGTTATTATTGACACACCCCGATCCAGAAACCGAGGCGTGCCGGCCGTCACGTGTGAGTGACGTAGCCGTGTGCGTCAGCGGAAGCGAATTTGGTATGAAGTGCAGTAGTGAAAATTAAGTTTATAATATACATATGATACAGAGCCGATCCTAGGTGCAGTCAAGTTAAAACAAACGTTACAACTGTAAAAGAAATCCTACATAAGTGGTGGTAGTCTGTCAGAACTGCCTTAGCGCCTCGCTAACTGTCCACGACGTAGCTACCTAGTACCTGGAGGGGCGCAAAACATAAAAGGTGAGTGGGCAAAAACAAAGTTTTCCAAAACCATTTCATAATTCCATAAATAACCCCTCGCTGTAAATCAGTATAATTTTCCCAGAAAATAGTACGTATATAAACGTATATACGAAAACATCGTTTACATATCACAACTCATCATCAAGCTCAAGATTAGGCCATATCAAACATACTCAATCCCTATCAATCATTATCATTATTATCATCATCCTGCACACGAGTCGGAACCACCTATTGTGGTCTGTACGACAGGCTAGGTGTATAATATTACGCTCTGTGCTACAATCACGTGAAGGCTGTGCGACGAATCGCGGGTCACCAACGAGTCGGAACCACCTATTGTGGTCTGTACGACAGGCTAGGCACCTATCTTGGATCCAAGTTGAGCGTACGGTGCGTGAGGTGAACGATCACGTGAAGGCTAGGCCCTACTCTGGCGGAGCACAACACCCGAGGTGCAGGTGATTAACTAATCACAATATAACATTATTTCAAGCACTACCACAGTACTTACCTGGCCGTCCTCGGCGTCAGTGCATAATGAATGCAATCGTAATCATATTCATATACTATAGTAGACATACGACATGGCAATCTAATTATCACATCCAAACAATTCGTAATTCAATCAGTTTACGTTTCTGGGAAAAACGTCATATATATATATATACTGAAAACAAAAGCCCACTCACTGGTATGTCGACGGGTCGTATCCCCCGAGCCTAGTGTGACTGCGCTCGTCCGTCGGATACGTCTCACATATACGTGAATTAATCGCAAAACCGTCAATAACAACACATACACGACCTACGTAAATAACTTTTCATACGAAGGTCAATTTTGGCATTTGAATATACCAACGCGACCTACACGACGTCACGATCGTCGTGATATTTTTAAAATAATTTTTAGACTGCTCACGCGCCCCCACGCGCTAGGAATAGCACGGACAGACGCGCCCCCACGCGCTGTCACGTGCTGTGCACGCGCCAGGGAATATTCCCTAACAGCAAAGGAATATTCCGTTGGAATATTCCGTTAACTTCTAACGGCGTTAGTTAACGGCGTTAGTTAACGGCGTTGGAATATTTCGTCAACTTTGACGGAATATTCCGTCACCCCTAACCTCAGGTCGCCGGCCGGACTGGTTTTTTTTTTTTTTTTTTTTTTCCGGCGACCGTCGCCGGCGCCGGCGACCGATTCCGGCCAAATTTCAAACTATCCTATCTTCTTCGTTTTTCATCCTTTTTCACTCGTTTTTCTTCCTACATGCTCTAAATTCAATATAGAACATGTTTAGAAACTCAAATACCTTGAAAAATGGCTGGAAATTCCTCGGGGAATCCTTCCAATTTCGGCCAACTTCGAAACCACCACCTCCGACGTCCAAACTTTGCAAACTGGGTACTCCGAGGTTCGTGGGAATGTTTTAGGACTTGTGGTGATCTTTGTTTCACCTAAAACGATCCAAAATAAAAGTATATGAATAGTGCTTTAATAACAACTCACGGGTTCGATATGCTTTCGAGGGTTACTAAACCTAAAACTTATATCTACGAGTTCCACAGAGTCCAACAAATGCAAATAAACTTACCTTAGGTTGATTTAGGTCGAGATGGCTTGCGTGTGTGTGTGTTCCGTAGGGAGGAGTCGAGAGAAATGAGAGAGAGAGTTTCAGAACGAGAGATAAGGAAGAACCAGGAAAGATAGGGTTAAAACGTGGGTGTGTGCATGTGTTGCACACGTGTCAACACCAGCCCAAATCTTTGGGCTTAATATTCCGGACACCCGAAAGCCCAATATCGTGTCCAAACGTACCCGTTCACACGTAGGTAAGGGCAATTTCGTCATTTCACTTTAACGTATTATAAAACTTGGGACGGGATGTCACAACCTACCCTCCTTAATAAAATTTCGTCCCCGAAATTTACATAATACAAGCAAACACTAATAAACATAGAATAAGCGCGGATACATAACTCTCATCCGCTCCTCTAACTCCCAAGTAGCCTCTTCAACCGAATGGTTTCGCCACAACACCTTTACTAACCGAACCGTCTTGTTTCGTAGAACCTTATCCTTCCAGTCTAGGATAGTCACCGGCTCCTCCTCGTACGTCAGATCAGGACTAACTTCTAACTGCTGCGGAGGTAGCACGTGAGACGGATCAGCAACGTAATGACGTAGCATCGAAACGTGAAACACGTTATGAACTCTGGATAGCTCTGGAGGCAACTCAAGTCTATACGCTACTTCACCTATCCGCTCGGTGATTAGATAGGGTCCGATATACCTGGGACTCAGCTTCCCCTTCTTACCGAACCGTACAACTCCTTTCCACGGCGACAACTTCAGGAACACCCAATCGCCTATCACGTAAATCCGATCAGTGGCGTGTCTATCGGCTAAACTCTTCTGGCGATCCTGGGCCACTTTGAGGTTAGACTTGATTACCTGGATGTTCTGAGTCGTCTCGTCAACTATCTCTGGACCTTCAAGTACCCTCTCGCCGACTTCCGACCAACATAGGGGCGTACGACAAGCTCGACCGTACAACGCTTCGAATGGTGACATTCCGATGCTCGAATGGTAACTGTTGTTGTACGCGAACTCCATCAGATCCAAGCGTAGATGCCATGCATCACCAAACTGTAGTACGGAAGATCGTAACATATCCTCGAGTGTCTGGATGGTCCTCTCAGATTGTCCGTCCGTCTGTGGATGATAAGCCGTACTATACAGTAGCCTCGTGCCGAGGGCTTCCTGGAATGCTGTCCAGAACTTGGATGTGAATCTCGGATCTCGATCTGAGATAATGCTGACTGGCACGCCATGATACTTGACGATCTTCGATACGAAAAGCTCAGCTAATCGTGGTAGAGAAAACTTCTCTCGAACCAGAATGAAATGCGCAGATTTCGTAAGCCGATCAACTATTACCCAAACACCGTCGTAACCATTCAGTGTACGGGGTAACTTATAGACGAAATCCATGGTGATGTTTTCCCATTTCCACTGAGGAACGGGAAGTGGTTGCAGTCGTCCGAACGGTTTCTTCCTCTCGACTTTAACTTGCTGGCAAATAAGACATCTGCTCACGTACTCGGCGATCTCCCTCTTCATACCAGGCCAATAGTAGAATGGTCGAATGGTATGATACATCTTGGTACTGCCCGGATGCATCGCATAAGCTGATACGTGTGCTTCATCGAGAATCGCCTTCTTTAACTCTGCGTCGTTTGGCACGTACATTCTGTTTCCTTGCATGAGCATACCGTCGGTTTCTCGAATCCGCAGATCGATCTTTTTACCTTCACCCCTCAGTCGAATCAACTCTTGAGTCTCCGCGTCATTCAACTGAGTCTCGAGAATACGATCAATCAGAATCGGTCTGACCTGGAAGTGAGCAAGTAATGCTTTCCCTCGATTCTTTGCCCCCGAATAATCAATCTCCAATCCGACTCCGGTCGACCTCAGCTCGGTCAACAACGGAGCACGGCTCGCGTATATAGCATCCACTCGACCCTGAGACTTCCGGCTAAGTGCGTCAGCTACTACGTTTGCACGACCCGGATGATACTCAATCGTGCAATCGTAATCACTCAGCAACTCCATCCACCTTCGCTGGCGGAGGTTCAGATCTCTCTGGGTGAACAAGTACTGGAGGCTCTTGTGGTCTGTAAAGATCTTACACTTCTCACCGTAGAGGTAATGTCTCCAGATCTTCAACGCAAATATAATCGCCGCCAACTCAAGATCATGAGTAGGGTAGTTCATCTCGTGCGATTTCAGCTGCCTCGATGCGTAGGCGATCACCCTACCATGTTGCATCAACACGCAACCCAGGCCATTCAATGATGCGTCACTATAGACCTCAAAGTTACCACTATCGTCTGGAAGTGCTAGCACCGGAGCATGAGTAAGACAATGTTTTAGCTGCTGAAAACTCCGTTCGCAGCTATCATCCCACTCAAATCGAACATCCTTCCTGGTTAACTTCGTGAGAGGTAACGCAATTACTGAGAAATCTTGCACGAACCGCCGATAGTAGCCGGCTAGTCCGAGGAAACTCCGTACCTCAGAAACAGTTCGTGGCTGTTCCCAATTCTCCACCGCTGCTATCTTCTGGGAATCCACCTGAATGCCCTGAGCTGAGATAACGTGCCCCAAAAATGCCACTTGATCTAACCAGAATTGGCATTTACTGAACTTAGCGTATAATCGATGTTCCCTCAGCTTCTTCAGCACTAATGAAAGATGTCGCATGTGATCTGACTTCGATTTAGAGTACACCAGAATGTCATCGATAAACACAATGACGAATCGATCCAAATACGGCTGAAATACCCGGTTCATCAAATCCATAAAGGCAGCTGGAGCGTTAGTCAAACCGAATGGCATGACTAAGAACTCGTAGTGCCCATATCTGGTTCGGAACGCCGTCTTCGGAACATCGTCGCCCTTAATCTTCAGCTGGTGGTAGCCAGATCGTAAATCAATTTTCGAAAATACACAAGTTCCTCGTAGTTGATCGAACAAGTCGTCAATACGAGGTAATGGATAACGGTTTTTAATCGTTACCCGATTCAGCTGTCGATAGTCGATACACAGCCGTAAAGTACCATCCTTCTTACGCACGAACAATACTGGAGCTCCCCAAGGTGAAATACTCGGCTGTATAAAACCTTGGTCTAACAACTCTTGTAACTGAATCTTTAACTCTCGCAACTCAGCGGGAGCCATTCGATAGGGAGTCAGAGATATAGGGTCTGTACCTGGCAATAAGTCGATAGAAAATTCCACATCTCGGTCCGGTGGCAAGCCTGGCAAATCGTCAGGAAATACGTCGGAAAAGTGCCTGACCACCTTCACATCCTCCAAACTGACAGGAGCACTATCGTTCAATACCACGTGAGCCAGATACCCCTGACAACCCTTCTGCAACAATTTCGTAGCTCGCACGGCTGAAATAATGCCGTGCCTAACATTACTGCGTTCGCCAGTGAATGTGACCACAGGTAACCCCGGCCGATGGAACGTAACTCTCTTCTCGTAACAATCTATGTTGGCTCGATGAAAATGTAGCCAATCCGTGCCCAATATCACATCAAACTCAACAATATCCAACGGAATAAGATCAGCGGGCATCATCACATCCTCAATCAACACGGGGCACCCTGGGTACATCCGACTGACCAGACATGTCTCTCCCCTAGGCATCGACACTTCTAACTCAAATACGAGGGGTGCAGACTCAGGTTGAGTCAATTGGGCAAATGAGTAAGAAATGACCGAATGAGTAGCGCCACAGTCTATCAACACTCTAGCGAAATGACCAAGTACATTTAACTTACCCGTTATCAGATCCGGGTTATTCTGGACGTCATGCGCTGTAAGGTTATGAATACGGCCCTGCGGCTGCTGTCGACCACCGCGACCTCTGTTCGGCTGACCAGGTCGTCCAGGCACACCACGACTAGATCCCGCAGGATTAGGCTGTCTAGATGATCCTGCACTGCTAGAAGTAGCCTCTCCCTGCTGTGGCTGCACTCCCGAATACCACTGCTGTCCGCCGGCAGGATAAGAAGGATACGGAGTATACCCTCCAGAATACGGAGAATAGCTACTCTGAGAACCGCCTGAATAGTACGGATCCTGATGATATGGGTACGGTGCGGGAGTATAAGGAGCAACGTCACCCTGATAATGATAAGTACCACCACGACTCGGCTGACCATATCCACCAGGAGGTGGGACCTGCTGGATAGGAACCGGTGGTGGTAACGCAAATAGTGGAGGTCTCGGCTGACTCTGTGGGCAATTCGCTGCGCGATGACCCTGCTGTCCACATGTAAAACATCCACGAGCGCCCTGCCTGCACTCGCCATAATGCCGACTGTTGCACCTTCGACAGAACGGCACATAAGGACCACTAGCATCTCGCTGCCTCTGGAAACGCTGACCTCCGGCGAATCCGCCCCATCTCCTCTGACCCAGGGAACTCGTACCCCCACTCGAAGAAGAACTCGAGCTAAAACCACTTCTCTTGAAACTCTGGGTCCTCCGAGGCCCCTGTGATGCTACTCCTTTACCCTTGTCGTCTCTCCTCGGTTCCTCTTTCCCTTCCTCGTTGTCGCTATCACTCGGCAGGTTCTCCGAATCCTCTATCTGCACCAAGACTGCGTAGAAGTCGTGATAGGTCTCGCAGTGCCTCGTAGTCGCCATCGTGCGCCATTTCTTCTGAGTGCCCAGCTTGAATCTCCGAAGCATCTCGGCCTGATTCCTAGCAACCTCAGGGTGGTAGCGAGAAAGATCAGTGAACCTCCTGTAGTACTCGTTCGCTGACATCTTCTTCTGCTTCAGGCTCGTAAATTCTTGTTTCTTGCGATCCAGATAGGCGTCTGGGATAAATCGCTCATAGAATTGCTGTCTGAACACCTCCCAGTCCTTGGCCTCTTCTGGTGGCATCCTGTCAGCCAGCTGTTCCCACCAAGTGGCAGGTTCCTTTCCCATAAACCATGTCGCAGTCTCAACCCAAGTTCCCGCAGCTAGATTACCCTGACTATGTAATATTCGGAAAGTCCGCTCTATCTGCAGAAACCAGCGCTCGGCACCTTCGTGCCCCTCGTCACCCTCATATCTCGGTAACCTCAAATTATGCGCACTCTCGAGAGGGGTCCTATGGGAAGGACGAAGGGTAGACTGAATAGCCTGAGCAATAACATCTCCCAAGTGAGAAAGGTCGGGAAAGCTAGGATCAACAGGTGGACGTGGCTCTCGTCGAGGCGGCATCGTTCTGACAGAAACACCAAACGATTTAGAATATTCACAACTGCACAGAACTACCAAAATCTAGGCTCTGATACCAAGTTGACACACCCCGATCCAGAAACCGAGGCGTGCCGGCCGTCACGTGTGAGTGACGTAGCCGTGTGCGTCAGCGGAAGCGAATTTGGTATGAAGTGCAGTAGTGAAAATTAAGTTTATAATATACATATGATACAGAGCCGATCCTAGGTGCAGTCAAGTTAAAACAAACGTTACAACTGTAAAAGAAATCCTACATAAGTGGTGGTAGTCTGTCAGAACTGCCTTAGCGCCTCGCTAACTGTCCACGACGTAGCTACCTAGTACCTGGAGGGGCGCAAAACATAAAAGGTGAGTGGGCAAAAACAAAGTTTTCCAAAACCATTTCATAATTCCATAAATAACCCCTCGCTGTAAATCAGTATAATTTTCCCAGAAAATAGTACGTATATAAACGTATATACGAAAACATCGTTTACATATCACAACTCATCATCAAGCTCAAGATTAGGCCATATCAAACATACTCAATCCCTATCAATCATTATCATTATTATCATCATCCTGCACACGAGTCGGAACCACCTATTGTGGTCTGTACGACAGGCTAGGTGTATAATATTACGCTCTGTGCTACAATCACGTGAAGGCTGTGCGACGAATCGCGGGTCACCAACGAGTCGGAACCACCTATTGTGGTCTGTACGACAGGCTAGGCACCTATCTTGGATCCAAGTTGAGCGTACGGTGCGTGAGGTGAACGATCACGTGAAGGCTAGGCCCTACTCTGGCGGAGCACAACACCCGAGGTGCAGGTGATTAACTAATCACAATATAACATTATTTCAAGCACTACCACAGTACTTACCTGGCCGTCCTCGGCGTGAGTGCATAATGAATGCAATCGTAATCATATTCATATACTATAGTAGACATACGACATGGCAATCTAATTATCACATCCAAACAATTCGTAATTCAATCAGTTTACGTTTCTGGGAAAAACGTCATATATATATATATACTGAAAACAAAAGCCCACTCACTGGTATGTCGACGGGTCGTATCCCCCGAGCCTAGTGTGACTGCGCTCGTCCGTCGGATACGTCTCACCTATACGTGAATTAATCGCAAAACCGTCAATAACAACACATACACGACCTACGTAAATAACTTTTCATACGAAGGTCAATTTTGGCATTTGAATATACCAACGCGACCTACACGACGTCACGATCGTCGTGATATTTTTAAAATAATTTTTAGACTGCTCACGCGCCCCCACGCGCTAGGAATAGCACGGACAGACGCGCCCCCACGCGCTGTCACGTGCTGTGCACGCGCCAGGGAATATTCCCTAACAGCAAAGGAATATTCCGTTGGAATATTCCGTTAACTTCTAACGGCGTCAGTTAACGGCGTTGGAATATTCCGTCAACTTTGACGGAATATTCCGTCACCCCTAACCTCAGGTCGCCGGCCGGACTGGTTTTTTTTTTTTTTTTTTTTCCGGCGACCGTCGCCGGCGCCGGCGACCGATTCCGGCCAAATTTCAAACTATCCTATCTTCTTCGTTTTTCATCCTTTTTCACTCGTTTTTCTTCCTACATGCTCTAAATTCAATATAGAACATGTTTAGAAACTCAAATACCTTGAAAAATGGCTGGAAATTCCTCGGGGAATCCTTCCAATTTCGGCCAACTTCGAAACCACCACCTCCGACATCCAAACTTTGCAAACTGGGTACTCCGAGGTTCGTGGGAATGTTTTAGGACTTGTGGTGATCTTTGTTTCACCTAAAACGATCCAAAATAAAAGTATATGAATAGTGCTTTAATAACAACTCACGGGTTCGATATGCTTTCGAGGGTTACTAAACCTAAAACTTATATCTACGAGTTCCATAGAGTCCAACAAATGCAAATAAACTTACCTTAGGTTGATTTAGGTCGAGATGGCTTGCGTGTGTGTGTGTTCCGTAGGGAGGAGTCGAGAGAAATGAGAGAGAGAGTTTCAGAACGAGAGATAAGGAAGAACCAGGAAAGATAGGGTTAAAACGTGGGTGTGTGCATGTGTTGCACACGTGTCAACACCAGCCCAAATCTTTGGGCTTAATATTTCGGACACCCGAAAGCCCAATATCGTGTCCAAACGTACCCGTTCACACGTAGGTAAGGGCAATTTCGTCATTTCACTTTAACGTATTATAAAACTTGGGACGGGATGTCACAATTATTATTATTAAATATTAACTTAGACATTATATTTTTTTTATATGCTAAAGTAGTGAATTTTTTTGTTTAAAATAAATTGGTAGTTTTGTAAAAAAAAAAAAAGAATGGTAGAGACGGGAGGAAAATAGTATCTAATTATGTGTATTTGCTAATTATATTGATTTTAATTTTACCGGTTGCAACTGTTACAGTGAAGAAAACTTTTTCCGCTATGAATATTGTGTATGGTTCATTGCGTAACTGAATGGAAAAGCAATGGTTGAGTGATATCATGGTGGTGTATACTAAGAGCAATGTTTTTCTTTCTATTGATAATGAAGTTATAATTCAACATTTTAAAAATATGGAAATGTGTTGTGGATAATTATAACTTATATTGTTATTTGTTCTATAAAATTATGAATGATGAAACCATAATTTAATTTTTAATGTTACCATATGTCTAAAAAAAATTATAAACTTTGACAGGTGATCTTTTAAATAATTTTTCTTAGAACCGTCACTGCATAAAACTATTTGGATTGGTTGCCCTCGTATGAAAATGAGTGACAAGGACACTTCCCAACAATCCAAACAAGCAACAAAGATTCAAAGAGTAAATAAAAGTTTGCTGAAACAAAATTTATTTATGGAGCACAACACCCTTTCATAGAAAGAAAAAATTAATAGGAAGTTAGGACAAAACTGTGCATTAGAATAAAACTTTCTCGAGTTATATTGGCCGACTGGATATAAAGTCATTGGCCTACTGTAATTATAATACAATTAGATGTGCGAAATCCACTAATTGGGTTGTAATAGATATTTGTTAAGATTAGTTTAATTTGATATCATAATATAGAGGTGAGACTAATAGTGGTGATATTGGTGTAAGTTGAAATCAAATTAAATAGTTTGACAAAAAAAATCAAACTAAATAGGTATTCATTAACAACTCGATTCGTTGATTATCTCTAGGATCAATAACGTTTTGAACACCTAGGCAAATGTATTTTGTCTAGACATTTCCGGTCATGTCCATCAACTATAATTGTGTGGAGACTATTAAATGGATTTTTTTCCCTCTGATTTGTGGATATCTGTATACTCTTTTTCCTATTTTGTGAATAGTATAAATTAAACAAAAATTAAGAAAAATAAATTAAAAAAAGAAGATATCTAATTGAAGCATTGGATCGCATCCATGTTGTTTCATAAATTATGTAGCAACCTCACCAAAGTTATAAATCCCTTCTAATGTTGGAAATTGAAGAAAAATAATACATGTATAATTTGGTTTTGTTTTTGGTCAAAGAAATAATTTGGATTTTTGTTGTTGTCAAACAATAATAATTTGTAGTTGGTGATGCAATCTTGAGCTAGCTGAGCTCAAAGCTGACCTATATGATGTAGGAGCGGCATAAAACCCGAAATTTATGAATTTGGATCTTTTCACAACTTCATACTATCATTGGGGATAAAGTTTAAAAATTTGAGCGTGAAAATTTTAAGTTATAACTCAGAAACTGTTTTTCTTATTTAATGATTATGGCTTAAAATTTTAGACCGAAATTATTAAATAATGATTTTAGTCTAATTTTTTTTTTGCTGTAACTTTTTTAAAATAAAATTTATGTATGTCATCTTAATTTATTTTTATAAACATTTAAACCCAAAAATATTTAAATTATGATAAATAATTAAAAATCATGCAAATACATAAGTATTTATAAAGTTTTAAGTGATTTAATTTCAATATTATGTTTAAATTATTTTAGACGTTAGATTTAATTTTGAGCTATCAAATATATGTTTTTTTTACCGTTAAATTTGATCTCATTTGATCACAGTTGTTGAATTATAAGTAAAAGAACAAAAAAAATGTTTGAACTATGACAGTTTGATGGGTCTAGAATAATTTAAGTCAGAATCAATTTCGGAGGGAAATCTATCCCATTGATATATTTTATCTCCAAGGCTTATTTTAGCCCAATGGTTTGAGATGGTTTAGGGGGTTTAAAACTTATATTTTAAGTTTTATCCCATGGGTTGAAGATGGTCTTTATGTTTGGAGCCTAAGGACCAAGAAATTTAGGCTCTTAGTTTGTGTGAAAGAGAGATCAGAGCCCTAAGTTTGTGTTGGGTAGAGACCGCTAAACATCATTTTGACATAAGGGCAAAAAGTGTTTCATGAAGGAGCTTCTAGGAGATTAGGGTTACTATCCTCACTGTTGTAGAGTGTACCACAAATTTTCGAAAATGACCCTGGGAAAAAGCCAAATTATTAGCGTAGAGCGTAGTTAACTAGTCCCTCAGATTTCGCACATAGGAGATCGACATGGGCTAGTGAAATGAGTTAATGAGAATTGTCGGATTCAATTGAGTGATCTGGATTGCCTTGTCATTAGGCTCTAGACGGTGACATCCACAAAAGATCTATGTCTGAGTTTTATGGCCTCGGGTGGTGGTTTGTAATTACTTATAAAATGAGGATTAGTGTGGGGCTCACACCACATCGAACTTCAACAATCCAAACCGTCTATTTTTTAAGTTGTACTTAATAGATGATCCTTACAAAATAGTAGCCAAATCGGAAATATTTGAGGCATCTAATTGAATTCAAAGAAATTGATGAACACTATGTTCTAAGAAAGTATTGAATTTTCATCATGACAATTAAATAAGCAAATAATTTCGGATTAAATTGAATTTTTGCAAGAATAATCTATAAATCGAGACTTATAAAATAGATGATTTAGATTGTTGAAATTCTATGTGGAGAGAGTCTCATCACTAATCCCCTTTTTTATTTTTAATGAAAATAGCTTCCTCTAAAGAACCTGTATATATATTGCATGAATCTTTCATAAAATATATATATATATATATATATATATATATATATATATATTTGTATAAATCTCCACCGATTATGTATAAACTTTATTTTACTAGCTATAACAATGACCTGCACTTCTGCACTATTTGGAGATCCTTTTGTGGAGATTCTCCGGCGTTTTTACGTCTCTCTTTGTTTGAAGTTGCTAATTCGATGCTTTCTCTATCGGCTTTAAGTAATAGATCTAGATTATCTATTAGTGCTTAATGTGTATATACATCTGAGTGCATAAAATTTTAAAATGGGTAATGATAATGTTAGAGAGGTTAAATTTTTAAACCCAATTTGGTAAATCAAATGATGTGCCACCTCCAATGGTGGGCTAAAAGCCAAATTTTCCCCCAAACTCACTCCAACCCAAGGGGAAATTTTTGGCTAAATGCTAAATGCTAAACCAAGGCCATATTCCTTCCAGAATTTAGCCCTGAAATCGGTGTGGGCTCCACCGAACCGAGTGAAAATATTTATCAAAATTTTAAAAAAAATTGATTAAAATTTTCATAAAATTAATTTACGATAGTCTACATATTTATTTTTAAAAAAAATTAAGAAAAAAAATATCCTAAGTTTATTCTTTAATAATCCTAGGCCAAAATTTTAGGCTAGAACGGTTGGAGCAGAAAAACTGTTTGTGGGTAAAAGCTAAATTTTTTAGGCTAAAATATTTGGCTTTTAGCCGAACCATTGGAGATGGTCTTAGTGATTGAATTATCATTTAAATGTTGATTAGCGTACTTCTTTCCTATTTGTAACACATTATTTAATTTGTAAATTTAATTTATGGTCTTAGTAATTGAATTATCATTTAAATGTTGATTAGCGTACTTTTTTCCTATTTGTAACACATTATTTAATTTGTAAATTTAATTTAAAAACTTAGTCTTCTTAACATTATTTTTTAAAATATTCAATTTTAATAGCATATGGTTAAGAAAATGACGAAACGTGAGAATTTATGTTGAAGTAATGCGGCGAAAACAATCAAGTTAGTAAGACTGTTTAAGCTCTAAAAACAAGAACAATGAAAATAAAAATCTCAAATTTTATTTTATAATATGAGATATTGGTGCGAGTGACACGCCCCGACCCGGAAAGGTCGACGCATGCTGGCCGTCACCGTGAAGTGACGTAACCATAGGGGTAAGTGATGTAAAAAGTGTATAAATTTAAATCGAACATAGAATTAATTTAAAATTTGAAATAGTGACAGAGTGCACAAACGTGGGTGTGGCCCACTATAGTTATTCAGAGCTTAAAGAGGAAACGACTACCGAAGGGTAGTCAAGCAACTAAAGTACGCTTATTACACATAGTGATAAGTTCATACGTTAGAAGCGGAATGCCGAATGTCAGAAACGTTTCAAGATTCCTCGAATGCCACGCAGAACAACTATCTAGGTCCTGGAGGGGCGAAAAACAAAGTTGAGTGGGTCAGCAAAACAAACTTATGTGAAAACGTTTGGTTTTGAACATACTAACCCCTCGCCGTAAAACAATTATAGTTTCCTTTAATAAAGTGTACATTATGAGTAAGTACGTACGTATATATATATCCACCATACTAAAGGCAAGTATAAACGACAATATAAGTCAATTCATGATTAAGATCGATGCTGCAGTTATATCATCACGTGGCGAATGTTATAATGCGATATAACTAAATTATGCCAAGTAACTATGTACCAATGCTACAGTAGTATAATCATGTGATAAACAATATTCCTAAGTACTCATCCATCTAATGCTAGCACACAAGTTCGAACAGATGACTCTGACACGAACAGGCTGGGTGTAATCAATACGCTCAAGTACTACAGTCACGCGAAGCTGGTGCAAAAGCACATCACATACAAGTCGGATTGCCTAATGCAATCTACCCGACAGGCTAGCACCTAACCTGGATCCAGACGAGCGAACGGTGCAATGTGAACATACACGTGAAGGCTGGCCCTGGCTCTGGGGCAAGTACTAACACCAGTGCAGCAGATGAGTATGTATATGACATGTATGAATATCATGACAAGTATATCTCAACCATACAGCAGCATTTATTCCAATTATATCGAGTTCTACGTGAAAACGAACGAGTTCTTACTTGAAACTGATATCTATGGACTCGTGAGGTCCTAAGCAATCTAATGGTAACCTTGGATCTTCAAATCACTAAGGTTTGGATTGTTTTCCAAATTGCTCCGTGTGTAAGTGGTAGAGAGAGAGAGTTTGATGAGAGAGAGAGAGAACATCTGAGAGCTTGAAGAGAGAGAGAGAGAGAGATAATGTTTGTTTCTCTTGGATTCAGATTGCTTGCCAACGAATATGGAATGGTGAATGATCACGGATGGAGGGGGATGCTTCGGGGAAAGTTAGTGGAGTTGGGTTAGTGAGAGGGTAATGGAATAGGGTTGGTGAGGAAGGGATACGGATCCCTCATTAGTTTTACAATTATTTTCTAATAATATAAGTTTTAGAATATATTAATTTAATCGAAATAAACTTAATATAACGTTTTCATATTATTCAGCGATAAGGGTATATTCGTCATTTTACACGCACGGGAAGAATTTACATAGAAAAATTAGGGACGGGTCGCCACAGCGAGTACAACCTCTTTTGGTGTAAATACTCTTACTAAATCCAAACTTTGAAATGAGAATAAATGAAATGTAACTATTTGGCCAAAAGGCATTGGTGCAAAATCTTAGTCGTTTCGCCGTTCTCTTTGAAAAGTGTAATATGAATTTAAGTTTAATTAACACGGTAAAAATAATTAGGTTAAGGGATCAAGAACGGTCACCTTGAATAATTTTGAAACTCTAGAATTTGATCTGTTAGTTGTTCCATATAAACAAAGGAAGGTGTTGTTCATCCATTTATTTTTACCTCTCATACACCTTTGTTAATTTTTTACTATTGATCTTTATCGATTCACTTTACCCGAAAATAGACGTGTGATTCGAACTATCTTAAAAAGAATATTATTTTCACAAGCATAAATGTCTCTTGTCTGCAGTTTAATAGCACATGGGAGAAGAGAACAACAGTTGGATATTATTTTGGGGCAGCTCAAGTGATAAGTGAATGAATTGATCGATCGATCACTCAAGGTAATGGGATCCAACTAATTGATGTCAAACATCCCCATTTAGATTCGAAAATCCCAAAGTTGAAGCAACAAGAAAGAAAAAGTTGTGGTGACCACTCGAAAAAGAAAGTTAATATTAATGTGACACCAAATTGCAAATTGGAGTTGCACTTTTGCTTTTGCTAGGCCTTCTTTCCTTCTTGGCATCTACTGCGTACTGCTTCAATCATACGTGCACAGTTGTCTTCATCCTCTTCACATTCAGCTAGCTTGATGTGAATGCCTTCCTTCCCAATCTTACATCTTTATCTCATATCATCTTCTCATCTAATTAATCTTGGATCGTCCTCTCTTATTCTAATCTTTTTCTATGATTCATTCAGTCACCATTTCCATTGAGTCAAATTCGGTTGTTCCAACTCAGGATTTTGGAACAATCAATTAATAGTTTATTTTATTTTATTTTTAAAACTTGATTAGCTCTGGTTAAGCTAGTTAGGGTTTAGTTTTTTGTTCTGAAAAATTGGCAGATATTTTTTAAATCTCAATTACTCAAATGATCTATATTTTTAGTATGTCATTGATTATGATTCATTCAACAATTGAGATTTAATTTTCGATCATTTGCCAAGTTTCTTTTTGTTTTTTAAATCGAGCAATAATTTAATTTATTCTAAACTATGATAAGGGAGATTCGAAGTTAAGTTGATGTATACACACACCGTCTTAGGGAGTTAGTTGGCCATTTACTATATATGATGTTGATGATTAATGACTTGTTTAAAATTATAGGTAGGTCAAGGTTTGTCTGCATGTATATGTATGTAAGCACTATAAAGGATTCCATGGAGTCCCCGACCTAATTTGAGCACTTTCAGTTTCATGTAAGCAAGAACAACGCAATTAGGGCATTGGGGAGAATGGGGTCCATCCATGCATCATGCATATAAGTGCTGCATTTTCACCAAATTTTCTGATAGGATTCGAAGAATTGAGATTCTTTATAAATTGTTGTGCTTAAAGTAGCTTGATTCATAAATTTGAGTTGTTTAAGAGAGAGATCTGAAGCGTTCCAAGACTTCATTTTCTGTGAGGTGGGCCAATATGATAGACTAATCAGGACTACATGATTTAAATTGAGTGATCCAAATTTTTGAGCTCAACTGCTTCAAGTACAGAAATCCAGAAAGGATCTCAATTCGGATTTGAACTCTGAGGACGTTTTTCTTTGTCACAAATTTTGTGTGAAAGAGTAGCTCACTCAAATATGTTTTAATTGGTTGGAGTTTAATTTACTCGCAGAACTCAAATTCTAAATCCTATCTCTCATCTTCTCTATGTCTGTTCCTTACATAATTGCATTACAAGAAGTTGTATTAGAATCTCAGCAAAGGAAGTATCTTTTTTCTTGCGGGATTGCTTAGACAAAAGGTGTAACTTGCTTTATAGAAATAAAAGCACATATTTAGGATCTAGATGCTTCTAATCTTTGAGGGCTGCTAAGCATATTTTTCTCTGGTCTAACCACTCGTCTTTGGTATCGTAAAGCGACTTCACTTTAGCTAGTGAAAGATCAGAATTTTGGCTAGGAAAACCAAGACCTATGCAATCGTCCCCTTGAAGAGAAAATTGTGTATGTTAGGCAAATCTTACGCATAACCGATAATATCTTCAGCACCTAACCTGAAATAATCGGGTTGCGTTCAAAATTTTCTCCATGCAAATGGTGAGTCGAACTTCATTGTCTTTCAACAGCACACCGTTCGAATTTATTCTTTCAAAGATTATGCATTGAGACATAGTCAAACTTATTTATAAAGAGTAGGTGGAGAGATTCTTGGCTATCCCAAGGATATTTATTCTTCTTCTATCTCTGATAATGTAACAATATCTTTTATTCTTATATTTCTTATCACCACGCAAATTATTTAGCATCTATAGAAATGCGATATTGACGACTTAATTCTTTCTCTTGATTTCTTTGTAAAAAGAAAGGACTTGGCGTCCGGCCCATAATTTATCCGCGATTGTTAATGACATAACCAAAAGAAGGGCAGTGCATCTGTTTTGGACACGGAGGTGACAAGGTGAATAAATATATCTGCATTAAATTTTTATTCTAAAGAAATATAGGAGATGTATTTTGTTCGTGTGCTAGGGTTTAGAATCCTCCAAGTAGGTGGTGGTAGGCTACTAGTCGAATTAGAGAGCAAACATGAGTTGCCAAAAACGAAACAATTTATTGTTGAATTAGTTAGTCAATTTCCAAAATAAATGACCACCATTTTCCTCCAATAAGACCAAAATATAATATCACACGCAAAACACACCCCATTCACTGTATTATATTCTGGAAAATCCTGTGGACACTAGAACAAGTGGACTTGGATAACAAGTGAACAACAAAACAAAAAGATTTTGCCCTTTTAGTTCTTAACTTATTAAATTCTTCAAATTACACTTTCCGCCATCAAACACCATGAAACTGCAAAAATGCCACTCTGGATATTTGCCCTGGGGTTCCTGACAAACACCAATGATTCACTGACAAGTGAGGAGCTAGCAGTCTCGCAGTTGATGGGTTGCAGTTTAAATGCCGTGTCAGACTATAAATGGTTTCAGAGATGAGAGATGAGAGATGAGTGTTCAAGAATTTTTCAGTGAGTGCATGCTTGTTTACAGATCACTACTTTTCCCCCACTTCCAGTATTTTCTTCTCTCGCAGATACAGCCAAGTGGAGAGGATGACCTCCTCAGAAAGTTCCACCTTTGCATCTCTCTAGAACAAACAGCTTTTTAGCTGAAAGAGAAAACCAAACTCAAACCAACCATTTGTTTTCACAAAATATTAAGAAATTAGGACCCATTTTCTCTCTCTCCTCCTGTCTTTCTCTCTCTAAAACCTCCCACCTCCCAACTCTATATTCTATTCTGCATCTCCAATTCCTTGTTCCCAACCACCCTACCATTCTCTATATTCTTTTTTTTTCCTTGTATTTTGGTGTTTGTTTTTTCTTTATTTGTTTGCATTGGTTGGTTTTAAACTACTACCAGTTCTACAAGAAAACAGATAAAAATCCAATCTTTACTATTTTTTCTGCCAAATTTCTTGATTTTCTTCACTTGGGTGAAGTGGGGAGGGTGTAATCCACCTGGGTTTTCTTTATTTTCCTTGAAAGAATGGATTTTGTATAATTTCTAGAGTGGCAGTCATGGATCTGGAGAGTGTGAGCCGCAGCCATCCAATCAAGGTAATACGTATGGCAGAGTGTAGGCAGTGTGAGTATTTCACTACCCCAATTTAAATTCTCAGCTTTTCTGATAATCGCTTCTTGTGCTTCTGCTTTTGCTTAATTGTTGCAGAAAGATTCATGGAAGACGTTGTTAACTCTGGCTTACCAGAGCCTGGGAGTAGTCTATGGAGATTTAAGCACTTCTCCTCTCTATGTCTACAAAAGCACTTTTGCAGAAGACATTCACCACTCAGAAACCAATGAGGAGATTTTTGGGGTTCTCTCGTTTGTGTTCTGGACGCTGACGCTGATTCCATTAGTGAAATATGTGTTTATTGTGCTTAGAGCCGACGACAATGGCGAAGGTGGGACTTTTGCTCTGTATTCTCTGCTTTCCCGGCACGCCCGGGTGAGCTCCTTACCCAATTGCCAGCTGGCGGATGAGGAGCTGTCGGAGTACACAAAAGATGGGGTTGTTCCGACGGCGAACAGCGCTTTCAGGGCGAGTTTGAAATCGACATTGGAGAAGCATAAGGTGCTGCAAAAGGTGCTGCTTGTTCTGGCTTTGATTGGAACTTGTATGGTTATTGGTGATGGGGTGCTCACACCAGCAATTTCTGGTACTTTTGAGGTTATATATATATTATGTGATGATATTAGTTTTGGGGTTTTAAAGTTATGGAAATTGGGATTTGAATGATGAGAGTTTGCTTCTTGTGGGTGCAGTGTTTTCTGCTGTTTCGGGGTTGGAGCTCTCCATGTCGAAAGAGCAGCATCGTTGTAAGTTTTTCGTCGCTGGAGCTTTTAATTTGATCCTGCAAATCATTTACATTGTTTTAGGAGAAGACTGAGTTTAAGGGATTTTGGTTATGTAGTTGGTGTTCTCTGCATTCTTCTTTATTTGGATAGAATATAACTTTCCAATTAATTTAGGAGCAGCTAATAGAAATGTTGGATATTAAAATATGCACAGCGGAAACATAACTTCATGATCGATACAGAATAACTTAGAAAATGATATTGTTGAGTAGTTAATCAGGATTAGGACCGCTAACACGGCTAAGAGAATTCCAAAATGTGAAGCTGCTTAGTGATAAGATGCTTTGGCTTATTGGTTCGCAGAATTTCTTTGCATCTGTACTGAATATATCTGCAAAGAGACTTTTAACATATGCAAATCATGGTTTGGAATCTAAATCTTACTTTTAGCAGATGCTAATCCAAAATCGTGGTTGCTCTAGATTTCAGAAGCTTTCTCTTGGTTTCTATTGCGTAGACTCGAAGTTAGTGACAAGCAGGCAATACCAAATTTTAGGAAAATGAAAACATTATCATGGGGACCCCTACAAAATTAAGACAAATGAGCGTGCTTCAAGTAAAGTCAGATCACCATCAAGCTAATAAAAAATAATTTGATGGATTAGTGCAACACCCGGTTAGTTTTGTCTGTTCTTTTTTCAGTCAACATTTGATTAAACTTGTTTGTAGGAAACAAAGTTTAATTTTCATGAGAGTAAAAAGTCTTGTCTTTTATTAAGTTAAAGATGTAATGTAGCGATAAGATGAAGAAGAAAAGTGATTAGTTTAGGATGACTTTTCGGTTATATTATAAATTATGAACTGAGTCCTCTGATCAGGCATGCATAATTATGACTTTGTTATCGAGCCTTGACCCACTTGCTGCTAGCTAAAACATTTGATTAACCGGAATGAAGTTACCATCTTGTCATTATATTTTCAAGTGCCTCCACTGTTCTAGTTAAATTATCACCTTATACCAGTCACACTGTTCATTTGTGTGTTTTTCTAACAATTAGCATCGTTTAACCTCTTTTGTCGGTGATCCTGCCAACTTTAATTCTCTTGTGCTTGCTAACAGAAAATTGTCAATTGGACTTTGAGCAGCCATTTAATCAAATAGTGTAGCCTTAGCTTGGAATGCTTGAAACAGCAATTCAAAGCTCAAAGCTGATGTTGCATCTCCCTTTTAGCGTATGCATGTTAAGATATAATACAACAAGAATTTACTATTCTCGTTCTTCTTCCTGCTTCATATCTTCATGCTGCTTTATGCATATTCCTACTATCTCGATTAGCAAACAGATAGTTTACCTGCATATTGATTATCATTTATCAGCTTATTGTATCTTGCTTCTGCAGACGTTGAAGTCCCTGTTGCTTGTGTCATCCTCATATTTCTGTTTGCCCTTCAACATTACGGGACTCACCGAGTAGGGTTCTTGTTTGCACCAGTTGTGATCACATGGCTATTGTGCATCAGTTCCATTGGTGCATACAACATCATTTACTGGAATCCCCATGTTTATCAGGCACTCTCTCCATACTACATGTACAAATTTTTTAAGAAGACTCGAAAAGGAGGTTGGATGTCCTTGGGTGGTATACTGTTGTGCATGACAGGTACAAGAGTATGTTTGTGAATCATCTTTTCATGGATGCTTATTTTTACCGTCTCTGACATTATCTTGTTTATCTTTTGAAGGCTCGGAAGCTATGTTTGCTGATCTTGGACACTTTTCACAGACGTCAATCAAGGTATCCAAACTGAATAAAGCTATATTTGTCAAATGGAGATTTTCATCTCTACTAAGTAATCTGTCACATTCACCTTGCAGATTGCTTTCACGTTTGTGGTTTACCCGTCCTTGATTCTAGCATACATGGGACAAGCTGCATACCTTTCCAAGCATCATATCATAGAAAGTGATTATCGAATTGGATTCTATGAATCAGTTCCCGGTAGGTGTCTAGCCATACATGTAGCAGTTGTAACTGTAAAATTTGAGATTAAGCTAATTAGGATTCTCTCCTTGTCTCAGAGAAATTAAGATGGCCTGTCTTGGCAATAGCCATACTTGCTGCGGTGGTGGGAAGTCAAGCAATCATAACTGGAACTTTCTCGATAATCAAACAATGTTCTGCTTTGGGTTGCTTTCCGAGGGTCAAAATTGTCCACACGTCTTCGAAAATACATGGTCAAATTTACATCCCCGAGATTAACTGGACTTTGATGTTTCTATGCTTGGCTGTTACCATTGGTTTTAGAGACACAAAAGCCATGGGAAATGCATCAGGTACTGTCCACTTCAACCTAATATTTTTGCTCGTGCGTGTGCGTGTTAGCTTTTGTATGATGTATTTATGTCTTACCGTCATATAGGTTTGGCCGTTATAACTGTCATGCTGGTAACTACCTGCCTTATGTCTCTAGTCATAGTCTTGTGCTGGCACAAAAGCCTCTTCTGGGCAATTTGCTTTATATTATTCTTCGGCTCCCTTGAGGCACTCTACTTCTCAGCATCGGTCATGAAGTTTCGTGAAGGGGCTTGGGTCCCGATTGCTCTTTCATTCATCTTCTTAATGGTTATGTATGTTTGGCACTACGGCACCTTCAAGAAATACGAGTTTGACGTCCAAAATAAAGTCTCCATCAACTGGCTCCTCAGTTTAGGTCCTACTCTAGGGATTGTTCGAGTTCGGGGGATTGGCCTTATACACACTGAGCTCGTCTCTGGGATCCCGGCTATTTTCTCCCACTTTGTTACCAACCTCCCTGCTTTCCATCAGGTTGTAGTTTTCCTCTGCGTCAAATCCGTCCCAGTCCCACATGTCAGACCTGAGGAAAGATTCTTAGTGGGAAGAGTTGGTCCAAAGGAATACCGGCTATATAGATGCATAGCACGCTATGGTTATCGTGATGTTCACAAGGATGACATGGAATTCGAAAGGGATCTGATTTGTAGTATTGCAGAGTTCATTCGGTCAGAGAGACCAGAATGCAATCTGAGTCTGGTAAAATTGGAAGATGATGAGAAAATGACAGTTGTTGGGACTTCTTCATCAAATTTAGACGGCATAAGAATGTCTGTAGATGAACCGGATTCCTCCGAAATAGCAAGCACCTCAGAGTTGCAGGAGATAGGGCCTACCGAAAAGGCAAAGAAGAGAGTGAGGTTCGTTGTTCCAGAAACCCCACAAATCGACAGGGAAGCAGTAGGGGAGCTGCAGGAACTGATGGAAGCAAGGGAGGCAGGGATGGCATTTATATTAGGCCACTCTTACGTGAAGGCGAAGAGAGGATCCAGTTTTATGAAGAAAATAGTGATCAATTTCGGGTACGATTTCTTGAGGAGGAATTTTCGAGGGCCGAGTTATGCTTTGACCATTCCTCATGCATCTACTCTAGAGGTTGGGATGGTCTACCACGTATAATTCTGTGTATATGGTACAACGTTGTAATATTTTTCTTGATATTTTTGCTGTTGCTGTCATATTTTATGCTGCCCTTTGCACTGTAAAATCTTGTAGAGCTCTTTAGGCAATGCAAAGTGCTTCTGGTGGTACTGGCTTCTGATCTGAGCATGCTTTTCTCAGCAGTACATATGTGCCGACATCAATAAGAGAGTTGGGTTTTGGGCGTTTTAGTTGGGTTCAGTTTGTAAAGGTTTTAGCACATTGTCATATATCAAATTCAGTATTTTTTTTTCCCGAGCGATATTCTAATCTAAAGCTAAGCTTGTGTGAATGATTCGCAAAGTATAGATAGGGGAGTACATTGTTCTGGTCAATTTTTCGACGTCCACGTCCGCAATTCATCGTTTTTTCTGAAGTGGTAAACTACTTTCATCATTAGATACTATAAAGATCAAATTGCAAATAGGTTAGTGCTATTCACACTCATTTTTACTTCACACGCACACCTCAATTTCTGGCAGCTGGAACAAATGAATTGAAGGTTAATGTCTAGAAATTGACAAGGGTGTGAAAGGTAAAAATCGGTAGGTAAATAGCACTATTCTTGCAAAAATAAATGTGATAATGATGGGAATGGGGTTCTTTGCTAATTCACACGGACCACATTCATAAATGTTGGAAGCCCTACTCCAAAAGAAACCTCAGAAGGACATGAGAGAGGCTTATCTATGCTGAGATGTTTTAAAGTCAGTTAATACTGTCATGTGTTTTAACTTACTTACATGACAATACGCCATTGTTTTAGTTACCGCTGTAATGACATTTTGTTTCTCTTGAGAGACGGAAGAAAAAAAAATGATTTTGTTGACCATTGAAAGAAAAACAAAGATTCAAAGAAGGTTAAAAAAACATTCTCACGACCACTTTGGTTTGTTACCATATGACTAATGAGATCTGAGCACATGTGAGATGAGGGTGAAGAAACAAAAAGACAACATTAAGCAAAAGCACCAAATGAAGAACAAATAATTGGGGTTGGAGAGCTGTACGTTGTTTTCTTGTACAAGTTTCGTCACTCAAATTTCTACAATATTATCATCTGATGATGCCATGAACACCTTTACAGTGAAATGACCCTATTGCTCCTAGACGTTAGAGCGGTGTTACTCTAATCTAATTACACAATGCCTCGTGAGAAAGCTCAAGAATATAATTATGGGTACTTTAACGAAAAGTTTCTGATACTGTTTATTTTAACGAAAAATCATATTTTTACACTAAAAAGTCAATACTGGTACTATTCATTTTACTCTTTATTTTGTCTTTATCGTTAAAACACAAAATTTTTAAACTCTTTTCATTAGTTTTCTTTATAATTATTGGCTAGAGATGCCATCGAATGAAATAAGTTTCTCTCCAAAAGAAAAGTGATTAGCACCCACTGTAATTAATTAACAGTGGATTGGTTAGCACAAATTTAAGACTGAATAAAAAAGTAGAGACAGAGGATGTGATTCCCTCGTCTTGCTTTCATTGCGCAGCAGTGAGACAACTCTCACTCCCACTCTCACTCTCTCTCTCTCTCTCTCTCTCTCTCTCTCTCTCTCTCTCCCCTTTACCTTTACCTTTTCTTTTCCTTAACACTGAACTCCATTGTGCTCAATGTTCAGTACCTCCAAGCTTCCAAATTCACTATACCCTCTTTGTCTCTTTTGCCTTCTTTCCCTCTCCTCTCTCTCTCTCTAGAAAGATTCATTCTCACTGAGTAATTTGTAGAAAAAGTGGCAGAACACTGTCTGTGGGGTCTCCTACTTAAGTGGGTTTCCTACAAGCTCAGAGCTTGTGAGCGAGTGAGTATTCTTCTGCTCTTAGAGCTCTGATCAACAAAACCGACATCAATGGTGAGGAATTGGGTTGCATTGCTTCTTATTTTTCTGCTTCTCTCTGGGGATTTCTCATCAGGTGCAGCAGCCGCACCTCCTGCAAGTGAGTGAAGTTTCCATCTTTATCCCCCATTCTGTTTCAAATTTGCCATTTGCTTCAATTGGTAATCTTGTAATTTCACATATATGTATATGTATATGTTTATGTATGTGTATGTATGTGCAGAAATTATAACTGGGGTTGTCTCGAATGTGGTTTCTGCTCTTATCAAATGGCTCTGGTCACTGAAATCCACCACAAAAACCAGTTCAGGTATTTTTGCAAACTCAGATTTTCCAACTTTTAAGGTTGTTGATGTGGTAATTAGTGTGTTCTTTGAAATGGTGAGGTTTATGAGGTTGATGGGGTTCAATTTTTCAGCTGTTTCCAGCCGTTCGATGATGAAATTTGAGGGTGGCTACACCGTGGATACGGTGTTTGATGGAAGTAAGCTCGGAATTGAACCACACTCAGTTGAAGTGTCCCCAAGTGGAGAGCTTCTGGTTTTGGACTCCGAAAATAGTAACATCTACAAGATCTCAATGCCACTGTCTCGATGTAAGCCGCTTTCGCTGCCTGATGTCTTGAATTATACCATCATATCACTGCTCTTGTTGCTTGTTTTATTAACATATTTCCAGGGACTCAATTCTAGTTCACCCTAATAAACTAATCTAAGCTGCGGGAGGGAGATTCAAACTCGGGTGCATACGAGGCAATGTGGTTCGCCCAAGTCAGTTCACCCTAACAGTTAAAAACTTTGCATTCGGGTTGATGCGCAAGACATTAACATTGTTTTTCTAATTCCTTTCTTTTCTTCTACTCTTGCCAAATTCCATTCATTTATAAAAAGTACTGTTGCTCTTTTATCTGCTTTTGTTTAGTGGAAGACTCTACTTTCTGGATAATCAAGCGCAAACTTTTTGGAGATTTACTTTCTTTTTCTTTTGGTTTGTGACCAGGATTCTCTAATGACCAGTTTAACTTCTTGTTTACTCATCTACTTCTTTTTTTAACTTCTTGTTATACTTCATGTTATACCTTTAAGCTCCTTCAAAATAAAATCTTTGTCGTTTATCGGTTAATGATTCGCAATGTCACTCTTTTCTTTTGTAATTTCAGCTTTATTTGCATTCGAGTATAATCAATCATCAAAACCATCTAAAGAAAGAGAAGATAAACTTTGAGATTTACTTTATTTATTATCAATGGAATATGCAAGTATAGTCTTCAAACTATCACTTTCGTTATAGGAGTAATTTCAGTACAGTTCATAGTTTAATGTTTGCTGGCTATCTGTTTTATTTATTTTGGTAGAACCTATCATTCTTTCATATGCTGAATGAATGATGGTTTGCAGATAGCCGACCCAAGCTGATTTCTGGATCACCTGAGGGGTACTCTGGACATGTGGACGGGAGGCCAAGAGAAGCAAGAATGAACCACCCAAAAGGGCTGACTGTGGATGATAGGGGAAATATTTATATTGCAGACACAATGAATATGGCTATCAGGAAGATAAGTGATGCCGGTAAGTCCTTGGATGTTTAAGGCATTGTAGTGGATAAGGAGTCACAACTTTCTTCTGTAATTGTTGTGTCAAATGTAATTGCACAAAACACTTAATTTTACCTTTGTATAGGGGTTACGACTATTGCCGGTGGACAATGGAGCAGAGGAGGTGGTCATGTTGATGGTCCAAGTGAAGACGCAAAGTTTTCTACTGATTTTGATGTGGTATACGTAGGCAGCAGCTGCTCTCTTTTGGTTATAGACAGAGGAAACCAGGCGATTCGGGAGATCCAACTCCACTATGATGACTGTAAAGACCGCTACGATGGAACTTTCGGTTTAGGTATTAACCACAACAGTTTGGACTTTCAACTCAGTAATTTGCTTTTAGGTGATGCTGATTTTTACAATCTGTTCTCCATCATTGCAGGAATAGCAATGCTGATTGCAGCTGCATTCTTCGGTTACATGCTGGCATTGCTGCAGCGTAGGGTGCAAGCAATGTTTTCGTCAAATGATGCAAGTTATTTACAGGACCAAAGAACTCCTATACATAGGGATGCAACAGTAGCACCATATCAGATGCCTCCGAAATCCGTCAGGCCCCCTTTAATTCCAAATGAAGATGAACCTGAGAAACTAGATGACGGCTTCTTTGGTTCACTAGGAAAGATCGTTCTCAACACTGGCTCGTCTGTGGCTGAAATCTTTGGGGGAGTATTTACGGGCTTTAGAAGTAAGCCCCGACAATATCACATACAGCAGCAGTATCATCAAACTAATGAACATTCAAATGCTTGGCCCGTGCAAGACAGCTATATTATTCCAGACGAAGACGAGCCTCCATCAGTAGAAACCAGATCCCCAACCCCGAATAAAACCTATCCATACATGACCAAAGACCTAGAGAAGCCTCGCCATTCGAAGCAAAGCCAAGCCTACTATAATTCATGGGAGGGCGAATATCAGCAACATCAACAACAACAACAACAACAACAACAGCAACAACTTCAGATGCAGCTGCAGCAGCAGCAACGACACCATATGCAGATGCAGCAGCATCAGCAACAGCAGCTGCAGCAGCAGCAACGACACCATATGCAGATGCAGCAGCAGCAGCATCACAGGCATTACTCAACAAACCCAAATACATACTACGAGAAGAGCAGCGAGACAAATGAGATTGTGTTTGGGGCGGTTCAAGAACAGGATGGACGGCGTGAAGCTGTGGTGATAAAGGCAGTAGACTATGGAGATTCTAGGTATAACCACCACAACATTCGACAGCGTTTCAATTATGTGGGTTATAATTCCTCTGGTTTCTGATTATCCCATCAAAAAAACACAAGAATATCATCCTTTATGTTGTATTTCTTATTTTCTCAAGGAAATGTTAGCTTTCCCAGAGTTGTCCTCAAGGAAATGTGCAAGTTTTATGGCTCCGATTAGGTGTGTATTTTTCTCTGTCTAGAGATCCAAAGATTCAAAGTGGTTTTGATTTGCAGACCTAAGAGGCTAAGCCCCCAGTGGCTAGATCGGATGTGGTTTTCAGCCATGGATCACGAAATCTTGTTGACAAACAGGCCCATAAAATATAATTCTTAGCCAAACCATATGGGCCATCTCGTATTAAGATTTCTTAACAAAGCTCTCTTTTTAAATGAAAAATAATAAATTTGTGTTTCAGTACTTTTTTTTTTTTTTGAACAATTGATATTATCTACATTAAGACGAAGAAGGTTCAAATTCGTTTTTGGCGAGAATCGAACTTAAGACCTCTCACTTAAGAATACTACTAGACTGTAGTAGCCTCAACTTATCAAAACAAAAATAAAATTTAAATATGGAGCATCTATTTGATAATCATTTAATTTTTTTGTCAAGCTAGGTTCAGTTATCGAGATTGAAAAAAAAGGGCAAATATCAAGTTTTTTTTCTTGAAACTTTAATTAAAAGCTCCCGATACTGTTCATTTTAATGAAAAACCACATTTTTACACTAAAAAGTCAATTCTGATACTATTCACTTTACCCTTTAATTTGTCCTTATCATTAAAACTCAAAATTTTCAAGTCATTTTTTTTCCATTTTCTGTCGGATTGGATATTTTTCATTCCCAAATTCCAGCCCCTTGGAGTTGAAAATTAGTTCATGGATTTTAAATTTACTATTTCAAGACAATTTACATTTTTCATTGGAGATGCTCGTAGTATGTAAATTCGAAGACATGTAACTCTCTACTAGAACGATGAATAAATTAAAGAATGTAAATTTTTTACACAAGTATAATTGACTTCCTTGTTCCTCCTAGATCATGAGCACCTGAACTAGGAATTCAAACAATTTCTTATTTTCTGATCACTACCACAATATCGTATAACACTATCAGCTTGCTCTGCTGCTTTTGAACCCTAGAGACTAGAGTAGTTAGCCAGGACTAGGAGCTAGCACACCTTCATTTGTTTTGCATGGAATCTTAATGGCCTTCGCCGGGGCTTGGACCAGAGTTCTTGATTCCCCAGAGGGAAAGAACATCGGCAAAGTAATTACCAACGCCGCCTCCGCTCTGACCGGCGGCCTTCCTTGGATTGTGATGCACCGGGTGGCTGCGACTGTGATGATGTGTCTGGTGATGAACGGGAGAACCATGCACGTCAAGAGGACGGGCTTCGACGGCGGCAGAGAGCAAAATGAAGCTCACCACAAGTAGGGCAACGACGAAACGGTGGCGGCTAATGATTTCTCTGGCCATGAGTTCTGGAGAATACTTGAGTCACTAGTTCTAATGAGTCGAATGATGTTGTTTTGAAGTAATAAAATTGTGTGAAGTAGGGTTTGGTATTTATAGGAGAAATATGGTAAGCTTGTTTTGTTTGACTAAAAAATGCAGGAAAATATTATTTTGAATTTTAGTGCCCATTCAAACGCGTCTGAGAACTGGTTTCATGTGAGGAACTGGTTTCATGTGAGGAAACATGGATGAAACCGAAAACCCAACGGAGAAAGATTCAAAGTTTTGAAGAGGAAATTAAATGGAAAAATGGGACTGACTTTCTAGCTGGGGTTAGTATAATTTGAATATTTGAATGAACCCAATAACCTAGTCAGCCAGTTGTCCAAGTTTTTCTCGGTTTGACCAATATATTCTATTGGCCATCACGCCCCTCTATCAATAACCTTTTTTTTTTTACAAATTTTGACGTAGAGTTCACTTCAATTTTAATGATCCAAATCATCTATTATTTAGAATATCAAATCATCTTGCAGAAAATTAGACAAATATAAAATTATTAAGATATTCAATTGTAGTTTAGAAAATGAATGAATACGATTCTACAAAAAATCGTAAACCCTTAATCCAATGGTCAATATGGTTTTAAATTTGGGTGATTTTTTGCTGACATGATCTTTGAGAAAAAACTTAAAAGATAGACAATTCTGATCGTTAAAATACATCACAAAGTAAGTTTCACAAAAATATGTTTCCAAAATTGTGTAAAAAAAAAATAGAGGTATGCAAATCCGTCTCCATATATATGTGATTGAAATGTCTTGCATGCATTAAGTATTTTGACTTGTCACAGATACAACTCTGGCTAGTTAACTTCAAGTATTAGTTCTAGTTAATTAAGGAGCTAGTTAAGTGCTACAATATGTTGTTTAAGTAATACTAGGGTTTATTTGATGTATGTATGTGACTAGCTGCTCATTCAAACATGTTTTATACAGTTGTTTATATTATATACAAATAAACAAATAAATAGTTAAAACAGTTTATCATATATAGCAGTTGACCGATTCAGCAAGAGAATGCAAACATAAAAAGTAATTATGTATTTTTTTTTTTTAGAATTGTTATTGATACTCCAAAAATTTAATTTTTTATTTTAATTTTTTTTATATTTTTAAAGAAAAATATTCTTATAAAAAGTACACAATTAGATTTTTAGAGTGTCAATAATACTTTATATATATGGACTAATCCGTGACACTATTTTTTTCACAACTTTTTATACGTTTTTGTAGAACCCACTTCATAATGTATTTCAACAATTCAAACTATCTATCTTTTGAGTTTTCTTTCAAAGATTATGTGTACAAAAATTACTAAAATTTAAAACCATATGAAGTTCTAAAGTTTCTTTGTAGAATCGTGCATATGAGGCGGCAACGTTTGATCGCTTTCCCATTAGATTAGACTAACCTCATAGACTTTTATGTAAACGACTCAACAGCTTTGGATATTTCACTTTGAGTGTATATAATTATATGCCCTAGCAGTATGTCAAGTTTGATTCGACTTGTTCCAGTCATAATTTAAAATTTGCAACTTCCTACACACGCACAAGATTTTAAAGATTATATCGATGATTTACTTGACCAACCATGAAATCATGCATAAATAAAATAATTTGAAAATTATTTATCTATACATGTTAATACATTAATTCAAAAAATGATTTTTTTTTTCTGTCTGAAATAAAGAAGATTAATATAGAAAGCGACGTTGATCCTACAAGTCAACCATTTGCTTAATGTTCAAGAAAGGAAAAAAGAGGAAGAAGAAGGAAATAACATGAAGGAAAAAACTCACACTAAATCTGCTTAATTCATGTCAATTAGGTTGCTTCAGTCAAACATGGCTAGCCTACTTCCCTTGACAAAAATCTAAAAAAGATGAAGGAAATAACAAAAAACGAGGACATTTCATTTTTCACGTTTAAAACCCAGAAATCAGAAAAGAAAGAAGTTTCATGTTGTAATTGGGTGTGACTCCAATGCTACACATACAATTGTTAACGCTCAAATTTACAAGTTAACAAACTAGAACAATTAGCCCTTGGTGGCTGGGATCAAAGCTATGAAATAAATAGACCAAAGATTTAAGGGAGGTTTAATAAAACACTCCCGGTACTGTTTACTTTTAACGAAAAGTCCTTTTTTACCTTTAACTGTCACTATTCATTATACCTTCAAAAAGGACTTTTCATTAAAACTGTCACTATTCAGACCCTTTTCGTTAGTTTTCCTAAGATTTAATTGGTTACCTCTCAGAAGTCAAAATTGGGCTAGATATACAGTGTTGCTCGTAATATATTAGTTTGAAAGTTACAAGTAGTGCTTGGCTAAAAAGTAGTATTCTCGTTTTTCTCAATTGTTTGATCCCCTTACAAGAGGTTCCCACCCCTTTTTTATAGGCCTCGGTGAACCCAAAAAACCTTGTGCTCACATACTTTCTCTTTTTCTGGTATTTTATGTGCCAGCTACGTGTAGCCTGGTGTGCTGACAACCTTTTCGCCTATAAGCCGTTATTCAACGGTGAAGCGACAATCATTTTGTCGGAATTGCATTCTTCTAGGTCAATACGTGCTGAGCGACCTGCTCGACCTTGACTAGTCAATGATATCTCTTCCGAGTAGTTTGCCGACTACCTTTACATTCTGTCATAGACTTCTGCTTTTGATTGGTGACTGACAAGTGACCTGATTGGTATCTGAGTTGGTCTACTCCTAAAGCCTTGTGCCATAAAGTTGCAGTCTTCCCACGTGTCTTTGAAGGTCGAAAAGTACTCATGTTTATGTTGCTTACTCAAACCAGACTAATGAGTGGTTGGCTGCAGTGCTCGGAAATGCCCCTCTCTAATTCCACTAAGCCTTGAATTTTATCGGGCCTTTCTTAGTCTTTTTCTCTTGGCCTGTAGTATTTTGGGAGTCGAAAATGGCCCTGCGTTAACAACAATTAGTCGTTATATTTGATTTCCACAACTATTTAGATCTTTTATCTTCATTCAGTCATTATAAGCGTTATTATTTAATATTACATAGTACTGAAGAAATTTCCATTATAATCAATACTAAAAATTTGATACTTGTGGCGTTCGACTGAAAAAAAGAAAAAGAAGATGTCCCCTAAATTAATAGCAACGATGCAATAAGTCTTGACCAGATCTAACAATGTTGCCGATTCATTTTCTTAAGTTAAAACAAACAAATCTGTTTAATTAAACAAATGATAAATAAGTAAATTCCCCATAATTAACCTGGAATTAATAATACGAAATTAAAAATATGATTAATCAGAAACAGTCAGTTCCCGCCAGTGACAGATAGAACTAATTTATTAAATTACGAACATACCCTCATCGCATATGCCTGACTGGCTCCCGCGCCGCAGCGGGACCAACCCTCTTTGGTAAAACTCACCAAATTCGACCGTTAAAAACTTAAAACATTATCATATCAATTCCATTCAATTCTGAGCTGGTTCTCCGATTAACACCTGGCAACCGAAATTTCCCGGCAAAATACGTTTCACCTCCAGCCAGAACGCCGTTACATCTCCCTCCAAATCCTCGCTCCCGGATCAGAAAATCCAGAGAGCAATCGATCGAGAGAGGGCTTTAGGGTTTGCAGAAAGAGAGAGATTTAGGGATTTAGGGATTTTACCCAAATCGAAATTCCTCAAATCTTTCTCTTTCTCTTCCCAACTTTCCCTCTGGTTTCGGAGCCTTAATTTTCACCTAACTTTCGGTTTTTAAATGTCGTCAAAAACCGCGTACGACGCCGTTCCAAATCCGAAAACCGGCTCCGCCGTGGAATCCGACGACGGGGAGGAGTTGATGCTAGCGAGGAGAAGCGGGTGCTGTTTCTGGATCCCTTGCTTCGGACCCGAACCCTCCTCTCCCTACGAGTCGTGGGAGCGGATCCGGTCCGCCGGCGAATACGAGGATCCGTGGCTGTACCGCGGCTGGAAGAAGATCCGGGAGTGGTCCGAACTCCTCGCGGGTCCCAAGTGGAAGACCTTTATCCGGCGGTTCAACAAAAACAACCCCGGGCGGTCCGGGAAATTTCAATACGACCCCACGAGTTACTCCCTCAACTTCGACGAAGGACCCGGGGCCGAACGGTAATTTGAGTGATGATTATTTGTACAGGGATTTCTCGTGCCGGTACGCGTCGATTTCGGTGTCGGTGAAGTCGTCGATGGATATGAGCAACGACTCGCCCTCCTTCACATGAGAGTCACGCGATGAGAGAGAGAGAGAGAGAGAGAGAGAGAGAGAGAGAGAGAGAGAGAGAGAGAGAGAATACAGGGAATTGATGGGGGGTGTTCGGTGTGCTGCGCGGCAGCGTTTGACCATTTTGCTACTTAGGGCCTGCAGTTTCATGCTTTGTAGTACAATTTCATCCGTTGTGCCGCCTATTTTGTATAGTGGTTCTGTCAATGGTGAAAACTTTACATGCGATTAACACGTGATATTCTTTTTACATGATATTGTGTGATTAATTTTAAATATCGCTATATTGATATTTCAATTTGCAATAAGTTCTTCTTTTAACATTGATTAGTTTGCTGTCTATAGGTCTCGTCTGGTCTCTAGGATCAAATTGAAAACAACAACAGGTATAATTTAAGTATATTGAAAGTAAAGGTAAATGCTTTTTATTTTGAGAGGGATTAAAATAGATAATGTCCCTGATAAGTTATCTTCTACCTTTTAAGTAGTAGAAACGATGGAAAGCTGCCCTCATATCTTTCTATCTTTCCCCTCCTTATCAATGCATTTTATCTTTTCTTTCTGCAAGTAGGCGGATTCACCTTGGGCCAGTTGGGTCAGCCGACCACTCCTCCCCCCATTCTTAAAAATTCTCTACGGAAAAGTTGGGAGCTGCCCTTTGAAAATATGAGTTACTTGAGTTGTATTTCAACTGCTCACTGAATTGCTTCTATAGGCACTGGGCAGGATAACGGCTGATCTCATGCCTTTGCATGCGGTGCTATGGACATATTTCAATCAGCTCACTTGGCATATGTTAGCATCTGTCAGCATACTTGTTCAAAAGCTAATATCATTAGCCGACATGCTTGCTTAGAAGTTGTTGGCATCTGTTGACAGCATGAAATATGACTTGAAAAATGCTTACCAAAGCTCGATGAAATGAAAATTTGCATGCTATTACGTCGAAAATTTTCTTGGGTCTGCCATTGTTTGCAAGTCATCCCTATCTCCCTCCTAATCACTTTTTTTTATATCTTTCGTCGATTATTATCTTTTGTAAATATTCATTTAAAGTCACATGATGAGTGTTATATTTAGTTAATGAAGATATATATTTCTAGTCGATGATTGCCAAATTATTGCATTGCTATCTCTTATGATAATTCATTCAAAGTCACGTGATAAGTGTTATGGGATGATAGAGAATATGTTATCTGTGATATCCAAGTTTCTGGAACCAGTTCTTGGGAGTTTCTGCCTCCATATCCCCTTATTTAGCTGCCACATACCAATAGTCTACAAGCTTTAACCTTCTTCATCCAGGTCCCATTTCCCCTGTCAACTGGGTTGGGCCTAGCATACCTACTTATCATGCGCTTTAGGACCCGTTTGGAAATGAATGAAGTCTTCTCAAATGTTTAAAACATGATTTTCGCACGCTACTTTTTTCTTCTATTATTTCTGTTTATTATGTTCTTTGATTTTGTTTTTGTTGAAGAGGAAATTCAAATGTGAGAAATTAACATGCATGTCCGTAGAAGGAGAAATGATGCGCCAAAATCACTTCCATGATGTTTTTGCCAGAAGTGCTTACAATCCAAATTATTACTTTCTTGATGTTTTTGCTAGAAGTGCTTTTACAATCCAAAAGTAATTTCAAAATTTCTGTCAAATAGTGTCACAAACTTTTGGTTATCCATGCGATGCTCCTTGGTCAGATGACCAAGATACTGGCAAATCCCCCGGCTCGACAAATCACAAACACCGACACTTACTCAAGGGGGCACCGAAACGCTAGTGGTTATCAAGATTGCACATTTAATCATTCAGAAGCAATTTTTGACTATCTTAAAAATATTTTTTTTATATCCACAAAACGCCTTAACTCTTCTAAAGACTGTCAGACGAGCCCTAATTAATTTCTTCTATACAATTGTACAAAGGGGCAAGTCACAAATGTGTCTCGAGTTTCAACACACAACATTAGCAACATAGCCTATGTACAAGGGACAAATCCCTAATATATCTTATTATGTGATTTTAGTTGCGTGGACATCCCTAATGTACTAATCAACTAGAGACATTTTAGTGTGTATAGAACATAGAGCGTAACACTACACATTATTATATAAGTGAAGAGACACTTGAAAATTTAAATTTTCTTGCAGTTATGTAATGATATGTGGTTTAACACCTTGTATTCTAAGTACATTGAAAATTTTCTTATTATCAACGGAAATATGTAGACCCCACAAATACATAAAAAGGCGAAACCGGATCCCTAAAAACTAAGCCTGCTGAGCAATGATCTTGAGCCGTTGAAATTTAATCCAACGGTTACAAACAAGGGGCTCTTTTAAAAGTTATAATAATTGTAACTGTTAGATTAAATTTTAACGGTCCTGGTTGATTGCTCAACAGACTCAGTTTTTGAGAATCTGGAGGGAATCCGTCCCTAGAAAGACATTTTTCTATTGCCAAAAACACGATCATTCACCATGAATATATAACATATTCCAATCGATTCCCAAAACAAACACATAAAATAGTACCATTCAAATCTGTTTCTTGGTACAACCTCCTTATTTTTTTGTTCTGATTTTTTTTTTGGTAGCAATATTTTTGGTAGTTAGGAGCCAGTTCGGTTGACAACTCTTCTCCCAAAACAAAATCACGGGTTAAAGCTAAAAATAATAATTAGTATTTATTTTGGTAACGGGACTGATCTGTGATATTATTTTTTTACACAAGCTTTTGTGAAGCCCACTCTTTAATATATTTTAACAATTCAAACCATCTATTTTTAAGTATTCCCTTACAGATGTTTACTCTAAATCACCCAAATTTGAAATTATATGACCCTAGATTAAGGCTTAGGGTTTCTTTTTTGAACTGTATTCATTCATTTTCTTTATTACAAATGAATGTTTTAATGATTTTAAATTTTTACAAAAATGATCTGTGAATGATGTTTTAAAAGAGAAATAATTCAAATCATTGAACGGAATGACCCCTACAAAAATATTATAATGGTGTCACGTATCCGAACCTTGTTTATTACCTTGATATTATCTTATTTGAGTTAATACAAATACAATGTGGTAACCTCAACTTTTTTGCTTGATTTTTTAGCACAAATATTTGAAATTATGAGGGGAATTTTGATTTCAACTTGGCCACATGGGGACGGCAAAAAAGTGACCCCACTACAGCCAATTTTTGAATAAAAGGGTCCCGTTTCACAAGAAGCAAACGATTCTGTCACACAGCTTTCATGGATCCCCACCCTGTCCAACTGCCCATACCAAATTAGGTCACTTCCAATAGATTGTGTTAAAAAATGATTAGTAATTTTCACGCTCTTGTTTTCTCTTTCTGCACTCTTCAACTTCTATGTCCCTTACTTTCTCTCACTTTCCCTCATTCAGTCTGAAAATTAGAAAAATGAATCCGAAAATTAGAAAAATGAAGAACATCGTGAAAAAAAAACTGAGAGTGCGAAAATCGTTACCCGACCAATCAAAAGGCAATAAAAGAGAAAATGCACTTGACTTGACCCCTTGCCACAGATTGGGTCATGTACATACAAATGGAAATGTACAAGAAGAAAATTGTCAATTGAGACTTTTAAAGGCAAAGGTCAAAACCTTCAATAGGATTGATTGGATTGCTCGTCTCGAATTATCTTTGCCAAATAAGGATCTTGGAGACAACCATATTGAGAAGATAGAGAGCACCATGAAGTTCTAACTGCATATATCTTAGACCTAATTCCATGGATCCCATAACCAACGAACTACAACAACATTTGGATTTTCCGATCTAGATAACTTCCTCCACTACTTTGAAATTACGTTAAACAAACTGCGCGAATGGGCAATCCATCTGACAAGATTAACACAAGTTTCCCACAACAAGAATGGCATAGCCCATATCTCAACTGCCAGTATTTGTTGGAGCAATATTAGAAAATATGAAAATAACACAAGAATTACAATAATAATAATAATAATCATAAGAAAATTCACAACATCACATGTGTACAAAATTAATATAAACAACTAGAGAGAGTTTGAAAAACTAACAAATTTGAAAATCGAGGCTTGCATAAATACAATGTCCTCAAGACATAATTTCTCCCCTACTCTTGTGCTTATAATTCAGTAGGCGTCTGTCTCCAAGAATTCAACAAACTATAATCCGAAGTCAAAGCACTTCAATCTTCGGACTCTGGCGAACTTCATATGTTCCGTACTCTCAAGACACGACTTGGAGTTTGACTAACAAAGAATAAAAGACATTGGAGAAAACTATTTTCTTCGATTCTTTAGACATGTGGGATGTTTGAGTTTATATAGAACTCAAGCCACCCCTTTTGAAACATTATGACTGTTGTCTAAAGTTTCAACAAACAGACGCAACTCATGAATTTGAATTCAACTATAACACTTGACTCTTATTTTTCATTCATACAGAAATTAAATATTATAATATTAATTATAATATATAATTTCCAACAGTATTGTCATTCCTTAACATTAGCAACACCCCTTCTTCACAAGACATTATATCCGGGGTTTAAGAAAGTACAAGATACGGTACACAATCAATCATCACAAGTACATAATTAGCATTACAAAAAATTGGAAAGGCAAAACCAGGTGTAACACGCTTTGATAATTGGATAAATAAGCAACCATGGAAACAATAAAGAATATACCTCTCATTCTGGTTGCGTTCTTTTCATCCATGGCAAGTCTGTATTAAGAGAGGAAGGCATGTCCATCTGTGTATCTATCGAGCTTGAAAACTTTCCCTTCTTCGACCAGAGCCAGATCTTGGAAACAGAATAGCTTTCACCCTTAGTCACACTGCTGATCTTCTTTCCCTCCATGTCACTATCAATTGAAAGATTGCCATTGTTTTCTATCCCTCTTGTTGGCTTTACATTGCGGCCTTGTTGATCATTTGATAAGGGAACCCGAAGATCGGAATCATTGAGCACATACTGATACGAACCCATTGAAAAACATCTTCTTGCATCCAATCTACTGCTACTACTCTCTCCTCCTCCTGTCTCCCCTACCTCAGCATCTACCTTTCTAAATTTTCCCAGTCTCACAGGCAAAATCCCATTATCGACGACAATTTCCTCAATGTCCACGGTTTTTTGCCTCGAAGCGAACCTGTTTTCTCCGTTACCAGGATACCCTTCTTCTTCTCTATAGTCATCAAAATCAAACATTGGGTTTTCAACTGAATACTCGGGAATAAAGAGGGTACTCCTACAAAGAGGACATGTTGAATTTGACAGCAGCCAAGTATCTATACAGTTGATATGGAAAGCATGGCTACACGTAGGGAGCAATCGCAGCTTATCCTTCTCGGTGAACTCACAAAGGCAAACGGAACAATCAAACGGCTCTTTCAAACCCACAATGTCCCGATACTGGAAAACAGGAAGAGCGTCGATAAAAGCTTGATCTAGACCAGAATCATGAAGGTGGAAGAGTTGCTGCAGCTGTCTCTGAAGAGCATCAGCAGTAGACATTTCTGGGTACCTATTAGCCTGAGAATCCGCTGAGGAAGACGGGTGCTTGGTAAGAAATCGAACGAGCAGGTGAAGCAAACCGGAGATGAAAAACAGCACAGCCAGAATCACTATTATAAAAAGAACAGCAGGACTTATTTTTGTGCCGGATGATGATGGTGGCGATGGATTCGAGCTCGATTCACTACGAAAAGTTCCAGCATATGGGGGTGAAGAGGGAAGAGAAAAAGGAGGAGGGTAGCTCAAATAACCATCTTTAATCTGGATTTGATGCTCAACCCGAGACATCTTCAAATGGGTGTGCCCTGAAAACCGTCTAAGATCCTTCCCCTCTGCCATTCGAGATATCATATCGCTTTCTGCTACAAGCAATATTGGGGCAGTGGGAAATCAACCTCCGAGCTCGGGTGCAAGGGCGAATGCTGTTAACCAACCGAGCTACGAGCCATTTGCATGTTCATACATATCTTACAACCAAATACCATGCTCTTCTCTCTACTCAGAGGCCAATCAAACACAAACCCAATTCATATTTCATGGAATTAAAGCTAAATTCAATCACTTTTTCCTCCTTCATCACCAGATTTCCATACCCCACAACTTATTTTTTTTGCAGATACATACCAGTATTTTTATCTAACTTCAATTGTGGGTTTATATGCTTTCAATTTTCACACCAAATCGACTGATAACTTGACAGAATCTGGCAATAATATTACTGAATAAGAAAATGGAGCATACCTAACTTGATTCTTATGAGGAATCCACCATTTTTCATGTAATTTTCAAAAGCTCTGCAACAAAACAATGCTCTTTGCCGCCTTCCAAGTTGCAGCAGAGAAGCAGAAACCCTAAAGACTCTGGGGCTTTTGATTCCGGCCGTAAATTGTACCGCCAAAAGAAGAGGAAAGTGAAGTTGGGGTTCTCTTTCTCTTTCTCTTTCTCTCTCTGGAGTTCTTGATTGATGGAAGCAGAGAGAGAGAGAGAGAGAGAGAGAGAGAGGGACAGAAGGGTGACAGTGGCCAGAGCTCCTAAAGTGCCAAAAAGAAAACTAACGTCTGGCTCCCACGTGCTTAAGGGAGCGCGTGAGGGTCGTATGGTCAACTGTAAGCGACAACGTGCTTAACCCCGGAAACAGAGCTTCGAGGTGGGCCTCGGCTTGATTTTGAAAAGGATCTTCTGTGTTCCGGTTGATTAGGTTTTAGGATAACGAACCAGCCAACCAGGTGGATGACTTTTTTTAGGAGTGTGCTATCCACATACTATTTTTTACTTTTTGTACACCTGTTGTTAATTTCTGTTTTTTGATTTTCTTCGATTCATTCAATTCGACAACAGAAAACCAAAAAAGTGTGGGAGAAGTAAAAAGCCTTTCTTTTATAGGGCACATCCAAGTGGCAGTTTTGTAAAATAAAATATTTTGGTAAAATAAATATTTTGGTAGTATTGGAGATGTGACACCCTACTCCATTTTGAACCTAATTATTTGTTATGTGCACTACGGGTTATGAGCCATTTCTAGTGATGGATTAACAATTCGAAGCAAGTAGGTCAGCCAGTCAGTCAAGATAATTTTGTTCGTTTTTTTTAAGGTGTGTTTTGTTATTGATATGTTATGGACACATAATTGTTATTATATGATGGTCCGTAACTTCTTCTATTTTATTTTATTTTATACAAATGATATTCTACTTTAAATTACTCTAAATTGTAAAAATAAATATTCAAATTCGAGTATAGCTAGACGTATATTCTCTCTAACTAATGTAGCTACGCTCATAGCTTTTCATTTTTTATACGCTTTAGAAAAAAAAATCTAATTATCTATAGTCTCATAGTTACATTCAAATTATTTTGTTTAAAGATTCATATTTACAACGAGTTTCTAAGTAAAATGTAATTTCCAACCAACTCCTAGTATAGTGATATTTTTTTAACAATATTTTTTTTCAACTGTTAGTCTAATCGGCCCTTATACACCCATTGGCTAGGTATATCACCTTCTCCCTTGATGTTCGGGAGTCGACACCCGAAATGAGCGAGTATTGGAAAGAAGAGTTTGGAAGTGTGATTCAAAAACGAAAAATCATACTTTTCGATGAGACGAAGAGAATGGTACCTTTCTCAACGGCTAATTTACCGTGGTTTGGCCGAAAAATGGCTCAAAAATAGTTGTCTTGGTCTCGAGTTAGACAATTTCGAGCCATTTTTTGGCCAAACAACAATGAATTATTCATCGAGACAGGTACCATTCTCTTTGTCTCGTTGAGGAGTATGATTTTCATTTTTGAATCACTTGATTTCATTGAGTATTGAAGAAGTTATGAACGTTTAAAATTTACCCAGTTTCTGACAAGTTTTCTAATTTTTTCGAAGACCAGTCACCTTTCAGACTATTTTTCAGCCATCTCTAGCAACCATTGGCCTTCCAAATAGATATAATCTTATTCTACACTTTTCTATTTTCATTTTGATATATTATGGGTCAAATTTGGTTAAGAAATGATTGAGTTACGAAGCTTTGAAAATTGTCCAAACTTTCGGTCAAGAGCTCCGGGACACTTAACGGATTTTTAACGGAAGGAACAAAATAATGGCTGGTGGACAATCTCATGGACCATTTCTATTGATTTCTCAGAGACCAAAGTGATGTGTTATGCAAATCTTATAGACCATTTTGACTAAAAAAAAAGTAAAGTGTAAGTTATGAGCGCAACTTTTCATCACTATGATGCAAATTATTTAGCATATTTTTTTCACACAATCGATTACTCATTTACGCAATTCATAAAACAAGTGGAATGTTAACATAGACCAACAAATAATTTACTTTTATATATTATTAGTTGTGTAACTACTCAAGTTTCTCTTCTATATGAATTAATTCAACAAATATGTTACAATTTTTAAACATTTTAGGTTAAAGATATTACGTGTTTAATGGTTAATTGAGTGTGCCTTCAAAGTATGAAATTGAGAATACTTTATCTTGAGTTTAAAGGCAATTAGGTGAGGGTTTTGGATTGCAATCACAATTTACTTGGAAAATGATAAGAAAGATGACAAAATAATTAGGAAGTCTTTGCCTGCAGTTAGGTACATAATCCATCTTCACAAGTCACAAAAATGCTAGCTGGTGGCCAGATGTTTCTTTTTCTCTCCCTAATCAATATCTCCATCTGTTAATTAAACATATATGATTGCCATTTGATGATGTTTAATTTGCCACGCAAACTATCTGGTGTACTACAGAGAATAATAATAATAATTTTTCACTTATTGCTTATAGCCTAATACTTTGCAATATGATGATGTTTAGGTTGAAAAAGTTGAATTCACCATAATACTAATTGACAATATGAGAATTGGCAATACGATGAGCAATCTAATTACTAATAAGTACATGAAAGTGTTAAGGATAGTATCAATGATAGTATAAGAAGACGCTTGTCAACAGATTAGCAAGGTTGTTATAAGGTTGTTAGAGTTAGTTATATTGTGACTTAGACATCAAGTTTTATAAGAAGAGAATATATAGTCTTGGGGATGTAAGATTGTAAGATACAAAAAATATCATATGAAAGATTTACTTCTCTCTCTCTTCTTCTTCCTTCTTTTTTCTCTTCTCTTTGAAGCGTAATACTTCACATTCTTATCTGAGATTACATCTTGGTTAACATGGCACAAACTAAACCTGCAGCTGCTTCTTTGTAACTCGTTCTTGAACAAAGTGAATATCAACTTCAATGTGTTTCGTTCGCTGATGTAAGACCAGATTTGATGTTAAAGCAATGGCGGACATATTATCAAAAACAAAAGCGGTGTACTAGGAATATCAAGATGCAAAACTGTCAATAATTGCTTTGTTGCAATCTCAGTCTTGGTTCCACCTCCTGAGCTTGAGGGGGGACGTTAAGAATAGTATCAATGGTAGTATAAGAAGACACTTGTCAATAGATTAGCAAGGCTGTTATAAGGTTGTTAGAGTTAGTTATATTATGACTTAGACAACAAGTTTTATAAAAAGAGAATATATAGTCTTGGGATGTAAGATTGTAAGATACAAAAAATATCATATGATAGATTTACTTCTCTCTATAAATCTCTCTCTCTCTCTCTCTCTCCTTCTTCCTTCTTTCTTCTCTTCTCTCTCAAGTGTAATACTTCACATTCTTCTCTGAGATTACAGCTTGGTTAATAGTAAGATCCTTTCTTTCTCCGATGTGGGATTGATGCTTTCAACACGCCCCCTCAAATGTGATGAATTTTCAAGCTTAGCGTGTAGATAATACAAATTGGGTTAAGTGGAACAAGTATGGCTATTGGGCTTCATACATGGGACAACTTGATCTAATACCATAAAAAAAGTTAGGCTTCACCATAAAGCCGATTGATTTAATGGTGAAACCTCAACTTTATTCATTATGTTGAGAACATCAATCCCACATTGGAAAAAGCAAAGAACTTGCATGTGCTTATAAATAGTTGGGTTACTCTCCATATTGTCAATTGTTTTACAGTGAAACCCCAACTTTTTCGCGGTATGTGTGTTGATAGCATCAACCCCACATCAAGGAAAGGAAGGACTTGCATTGGTATGTACTTACAAGTAATTTAGTTATTTCTTATATTACCAATTGATTTTATGATGAACATCAGCTTCTTCACAGGTTTTATTAAATATTGTTTCTACTGACTGCCAATGCAGGTGGTAAACAATGTGAAGACTAATGATTTAAAATTGTTGCGTGCATAGAGTTAACAACTTCCTGTTGCCAGTTGTTATATCATAATAGAACAATAATCTTTGCATTTCGGACCTATAGTTAATAGTCCATTATATATTAAAGAACAGAAACATCAATCCAAACGTGTACATAATCACAGTGGTTAAACAAATGTCCTTCTCACAATGTACTCAAGTTTAAATTTTCTTTATATATATATATATATATATATATATATATATATATATATATATATATATATATATATTAGATTAGTTTAAAGTGAATATTGCTAGAATAAAAAAGGAAAAATAATGGACGGTTCATATAATATTAATAACGTGTATATAATATGTCAATTACAAACGTACTGATTTGGTGTCAACATAAGTAACGAGTATCATAGTCTTCACGAATAAATATCTACAAATTAATTATAGGCATTAAGCTTGGATCTTTTGACGCATGGGTGATGATTTTCTCACTCCTTTCTTTCTTCTTGCACTTTTTTTTTTCAATTTTAAAATTGAATAAATAAATAAAAAACAATAGAAAGAATGCAGAACGAGATAACGAGTGTGAAATCACCGCCATGGACACATTATGTGTGAACTCAAGCCGTTGACATCCGATATTGAGTAGACAATCAGTAGTTGTTGGGTCCTTTCAGAATACATAAAGGATACTCCATTTTGGCATTATTAAACTTCATCATTTTTTGCTTGACTAGCATCGTTTTTGCTTCGTACAGGATTACCAAATTTGTGCTGCAATTCATGATTCTGTCTGTCACTAGCACATCACTACTTCGAAATGGCAATTGGTGGTTCTCATAAAAGAATGAGGATTTTTGTCGGATTTTCTTTGTGAGAAGAGATTTTTAAATCACATTCGTTCATCGTATATCGTGTGATAAAAAATAAATTATAATTTTTTTATTTAAAATTGAATATAAACAGTACTTGATGAAAAATGGCTGCACGATGTACGATGAACTGATGTGATTGAAGAATCTCCAAAATCTTCACAAAGAAGATCTGGAGAGGATCCTCTCTCCTCATAAAATTCCATGTTTTCATATTATGCATTTTTAGAACTACCTTAGCCACTTAAGGTTGAAGGGAAAGAGGGAGAACCTCTCTTTTGAGGAATAGCGAGTTGTAAGGAGTCTTGGTCTCAAGTTGAGGTGAGAGGAATAGTGAGTTGTAAGGAGTCTTGGTCTCAAGTTGAGGTGGGGTGTGATTTAATTCTCGTAATGGGAGTGAGTGAGTGAGGAGGCCCAAGAGATGCTTGACAAGCCAGGGAATAGAAGTGATTCTCCTTGCATGATGACCAACATGTGTAAACCAAGGTTGACATCGTAAATTCATTGTGCAAAACCAAAAAAATGCAGGGATAGGTAGGGCAATTTCGTCAAAACACTATTAGTTATAACAATGTTTTTCAACTGAGTTTTAGTATAGGTATAATATGTGCCTCTCAAACAAGCCAGTTACTAAATCAGTTTCTAACAATTGGAAGAAGGTTTGCTTTCTCTACCAATGACAAGCAAAAGCTAGAGAACACTACTCTTGTGCCTCAATCTGCTTAGCTTTCTAATCTAATATAAATCACGGAAATGAAAATTCAAACTTGAGTACAGATGGAGAAGGACACCACTTTAGCCAACTTTGTTAAGCTCTTGCCTGCGTTCTTCAATCATAAAAAGGTTTTGTTTAAATCTAAGTCATTATGATCCATGTGTTTTTTTTTTCTTTCAAAGATTTCAAGATATAGCATCCCAAAAAGATCTATCACTTAACAAGGTGTTCTAAGACGAAGTCCATTGATAAATAGTACGTGTGACTAAGGATTAATTCTAGCTAGCAATTTAGCTGCACGATTAAAAGAGTAAAAAAATAAAAAATAAAATATTACAACAAAACTCAGATCTTAATCAAGACATGAGATAGTGGCTACATATTATAGTCTTATTGGTTCAAAATACAAACATTTGTTCGAAAATGGTATATGCTATATATCGACTTAATTACCACATGGAAATATAGATAAATATGGGCTTAAAGTACTAATTTAATTGGAAAAACTATTTCCCTAATTAAATTAGGCTCATAGATGATTGTGGATCAAAGACAGTGGATCTTTCTTCTTCCTCTACAATTGTGTCGATCATTAGGGCAACTTGGTTCATGCTCGGCCTAGCCTCCGCAGAACGGTTCACACACTTTATAGCCACCTGCAGCAAGTTCACCATCCTCTCCTCGCTCGCGCATTCCGACATTAGGGTTTTGTCAAACACTTCTGCTGTCCATTCCTCTCGAACCACCGAGTGAACCCAAACCGTCAGATCCACGCCGTTTTGCTGCACAAGTTTGCCTGTGAGCAGCTCAAGAAGGATCACACCAAACCCATAAACGTCCCCCTTGAAGGCGCTTGAGGTACTGCCGGCCTTAGAAGCCTTGCGCGGCGTTTGGTTATCTTGATCGTTGATTTCCATTAGGCCGTATTCGCTTATGCAGGGCTCCATTTTCTTGTTGAGTAAGATGTTGGAGGATTTTAAGTTGCCGTGCGCAATCCCTTCCGTGCAAAGCTCCTCATGCATGAAAGCTAATGCTTCTGCTATGCGAGCAGCAACGGAGAGCCTGCTGTTCCAGTCAAATGCTTGGCCCCTACGGCTTCCTGAACCATACAGTTGTTACTATATGTTAGAATCATTCTACATAAAGAAATCAGAAAACCCAGCTTAAAACCACATCATTGCTAACTAAGCATCATCATAGAGATTTGATGCGAAAACAGGGTGTCAGTTGTGGACTACCTCATGCCCTGTCCCTCCTCTTTTATTCGGGTTTGGGACTAGCAGTGTAAGACCTAGGAAGATTCTGAAAGAGATTTTAAGAAACGGCATATAATACTTGGAGCTAATGGAAGACTTAACACAAAATCGAGCATTGTGATGTTTTAGGATTCATATAGCTGACCTCACTTAATGAGATAAAGCTTTGTTGTTCTTGTACTTGCTAACTAAACATTTAAGAAATTTTTTGGTGACCCTAGTTGCTAATCATTAATTTAGTAAAACGAAAGAATATAGAATCTGATTTTTGCATTACTTCTTTCGCTCTCTTTTAATTTATTCAATTTAAAGGCAATGTGCAAATAAAAAATAGTGTTTCCCAAATAATGTCATAAAAAAATCTATATTTTATGAAAATATGCAAAAGGATTTACCATGGATGAGTTTGAAGAGGCTTCCATTCTGTTGATATTCATACACCAGAAGCTTCTCTTGTTTCGAACAGTAAAAGGCAAGAGCGGGCAGCACACTCTGGTGCTTGGCCTGGTACAACCTCTCCATCCTCTGCTTAAAATCGCTACCCGAAATCGCCCAATCTTTTATCCTTTTCACCACAAGTACCATTCCGTCCTCAAAGATGACCTTGTAGAGGCTGCCATACTTGCCTCTCCCAAGCAACTCGGCGGGGGCCTTGAGCAAGTCCTCAAACTTCAGTCCGTTCACCACGGGGCTCTTGAGGACGACGAGCGAAGACGAAACCATATTAGTGCTCTGGCTCTCATCATCAGCTGAAAATGAGACAGAATAATTCGACTTGCTCAATCCTCCTTTGAACTCACTTGATGCTGCACTAATCTTGCTCATGCTTTCATCGACTACCGAAACTTTGTTCACGGCATCAACCTTTTTATCTTCCTTTTTGTTCTTTGTACATATTTTGAAAATTACTAGCGTAACAAAAACCGATGCCAAAATAGCATATCCTATGTATATAATCACTTGATTTTTTGAGACACCCTTCGAATTATTCGACTTCTCATCCGCTGTCACAGGTGACGACCGACACTTGTTTGCCAACGGATCTCCACACAACTGGGAGTTTCCTAATAAGCTGTTTGATTGGACAAAGCCTTTCGTGTTAGGGATTGGTCCTTGGAAATTGTTGTTGGAGACATTGAACTTGTCGAATTTGGAGAAGTCAAAATTCGGAATCAGCCCTGTAAGCTGATTGTTGGAAAAATCGAGCGTTTTGACGTTTTTCAGTGCAGCAAGAGACTCGGGGAGGGTACCCGAAAGGCGGTTGTTGCTGACAGTGAATTGAGTGAGCTCAGTGCAGAGACCAATCTCACCTGAAATTTGTCCAGCAATGTTGTTGTCATCAAGGGCAAGGGTGGTAAGAGAGGCAGCGAGAGGTGTTGTGTTGCAAAGTGAAGCAGCATCAAACGTGCCAACGAGGTTTTGACCGTTGAGAGAGAGTTTTGTGACATTAGTTTTGAGAGAGTCACAGGCAACATTCTGCCAGTGGTCCTCGCAGGGATCAGAGGAAGGGATCCAACCCCACGAGAGGCCAGGTTGGACACCATTAGAAAGCTTGGCGAGGAATATGATGAGTGAGTTCTTGACCTCAACGTCCACAGAATGCGTCCTGTGGAGGACGAGGGAGAACGAAAAGAAGATTACCAAGACGAATAGTTTGTTCATTTTTTTTTCGAAGATCTAGCGTTGGTGTAAGTAGGGTTTGCAATATATGGGATAGAGGAGAGAAGAAACTTACAAAGATGATGTGAGTTGCCGACTCTATAGAATGAGAGCTTGGATTCTTTTTGTTTACCTTGATGCTGGAGAGTAAGGAGATAAAGACATTGGCTAGCTAAGGTTAAGTAGTTATTTGAAAAATATATGGCGCCGGCAGCCTAGTGACGGGTGGAAATGTTCTGTCAGCCCTTTTGGAACAATGATTTTGGCTGTGACAAAGTCTTATTTTTTCTCTAATTACTTGTTTAATGCTTAATTAGTGTAATCTCCGGATAAGAAATATTTAAAAGGAACCAAACTTTAGAGAAAAAGTGTGGTAATTTTCACACTCCCGTTTACTCCTTTTGCACTCTTTCTCTTTGTACATCTTACTTGATTTCTTTTGATTTATTCAATTTAAAAGATAATAGAAAACAAAAAACAAGTTTGAAAATCACTTTTAAAAAGATTTTCTTAACCATGTTAATGTTAGTATAATAATAGTTGTCCTTGGAACAAGAAAAACTTACCTATAACGAAAATACAACTGTAAATAACGGTATTCCAAGTTAACTCAGTATTGTCATGTAAGAACTAAGAAGTTGAAAAGACAAATTCGATGCTTGATTAATTTGAACTATAGTCGCACAGGGGGAAGTTACTCTCCCGTCTAAAGCCATTGGTGAGGTTGATCTTGTCAAAAAGTCGCCTTGCAATCCTTGAAGATTTTATGATTCAAAGGCTGAGATGTATTCATCAAGATTGACATATCCAACAGGAACTGCCATGCAATACAACTGTGCAAAAACAATGCAAAATTATGTCATTATCCTACAGTACTGCACTTGTTTAACCAACAATGATTTAGACTTTTTCTTAATAAAAAAAATTTAATAAATTCTTCTTTAGCTTTCAAGCATATTTTTCTTAATTAAATTACTCATCGTATCGACTGCAACTTTGGCTTGAGGGAGTATTAAAAAGTTCAGAAAACTCAAAGCATAAGACAAATTAAGATGAGCTCAGGCTTGAAGTCGATATTTCTGAAATAGATTCCAATATTCTGCTTACAACATCTCATTCGGCTCAAATCTAAAATAGACAATCTGATAATGCCAAACTTTTACACCGCCTACCTCATTTTTGCCTACCACATAACATATTTACTCATATATCACTGTTTCTCATTACGTGATATGAAGAGAGATGAGAGAAAGTAAATATGCGTGACGTGACGTGTATTTACACCTAGGTGACGCACAAAAATTTCTAAGTAACTCCAAGTTTCTAATTTTTACAAATTCTTTACTTGGTAATAAAGAGAAAACTGTATGTCAGAATCATTTTATACTAACTTAATATCGTGCTTTTTTTTTTGTATGATCCAATTTAACAGCATATATATACATATAAATAGCATATTATGGGGAGATGCATGCATGTTATCACCATCACTTGAAGCAGCCTGTCCATCTTTAGTATCCTCACAGATCTCTATATCATCAAATCCTGCATCAAATAAAGTTAAGACATCATTCTTCCCATACGTTTAGTTTTTACATGAAATAAATTTCAGCTATAATTGATTGTAATGGTACATGAGACCGAGTTAGTGTGCGTTTTTCTGCACTCAAGTCCGAACTATATATAGTTTAGATTAAAATATCATTCCGTAAAAAAAAAAAATGCATGCATGGGACCAGAAAAGTTTCCTCAAGACAATACCTTTCATGAACTACAACACCGAAACAAGATAATGTGATTTGAAAGAGTGAAAACTAATAGTCCAGGCTGCAACAGGTAGTAGCAGACCTAACCTCGCAATATCTGTTCATACTGCTGTCGGTAACTTAAGAACTTTCATCTATCTACAAAAGCGTTGTTAGCGTCAGTTAGAAGGTTATCTGCCCCACCTCGAGTTTTCGGTCTTGCACATTCAAGCGTTGAATAAGGCCTTAGAATGGCTTTCCTTAGGCTGTGCTTTGTATATCTATCCGGGATCAAAACCCTAATTGTTGATCCTCTTGGAATAGTTGCAGCAACTAGATATGATGAAAGTTGCTTGCACATAGTTGAGTAACTTAGACACAAATTCGTAACCACATCACTAAGCTTCAAGAGCCCCGTGAACAGTTTGCCGGCATGTTTCTATGACAATGCAATATCTGCAGAAGTTTTTGTATCAAATTCAAATACAATAAAACATTTTGTACGTGAAAGTTTATATAGTTACCAAATACTGTACTCTCCAAGATTGATGGATTGATGACATCTAGGCATACAAAACCAAAATTTGCAAATTAAAATCGCTTTCCCGATCGACTTAAAACAACTGACCTAGGTGAATAACATTGACAGATTTCGTAACAGAACACAAGAATTCGAACATTCGCCTAGAAATATCAGCAAGATATAAGGAAAAGGTCAGGAACCTACTCTTTTCTTTGTCTCTTTGCAAACATGCATACTGCTGGAAGGTCATTGTCCAGACTCAAAAAAACACATATTGACATACAAAAAGGTAAACGATAAGATGTGGTTTTTACAACTTATCTTTCATCAGCCTCTAGCGCAGCTCCATACAGGTATATTCCATACAATTCCTTCATAAAATGCCTATAAACAATCCAACATAAACACTAAAAAATTAAATAAAATTGAGCCTGTTTGTAGCTTCTGAAGGATTTTAAAGCGTTTTCTAACAACTACACGCATTTTTGGCAGCTTTTAGTAAAAGAAACTTAAAAGTGCTTTTGGCAAAGCTCTTAGGGCTAAGAATAAGGGTGCATCCCAACCAAACAGGCCCTAAATGATATGCAGAATTTAGTATCAAATTCATGTTTCATGACAAAAGAGGGTGCTGCCTCATTTGAAATGAAAAATAAAGGAAAGAGGAGTACATGATGATTTAGCACTCCGAAAAATTTCCTTACAAGAATAATTGGATCAATCGATTAAACTGAAATAGGATAACTCACTATATTTAACATAAATGACGTAAAAAAACAGGTTTTATAAGTTTAACGAACTTAAAGGAATTGGATTGAGTATGCACTAAATGTGCCTATTAGCTTGAAGGTCAAGGTGCAATTGTAATAACATAAAAGTTTAGTAATAACAGAAATACCACATGACACTATTTCAATAGTGGAGTTTGTTAGTATAGTTAGAAGGGTATTATATATGGCTATATAAGGGATTGTATAGCTATTATTTTATTAAGTTCAGTTGTATACATTTTTTTCTAATCAATCAATACAATCTCTCTTGTTTCTAGTGGTTTAGGATCACGAGAAGGAAGACGGTGGCGGCGGCGGCCACGGGCCATGGTTGTCTCGAGTTCTCTGTGACATGGGACTGAAATGAGGCCGAAAAGACGTGGGCTGTGGAACTGAAAAATAACGCTGCCCTTGAAGTTAAGAAGTTGGAAAGTCCAAAATACCCTTGGTCATAAGACTGACCTTATATATTCTTCGTATTCGTAAATTTCCCCCGACCATATTTACAATTCAGCACGAAATTTGTTTTATTTCAACATGTGTACCGCTTGCTTACGACGTCGTTTCCTTAGTTTTCCTCCCGCCGACTGGCGGCCATGACAAAACTGGAAACTGATTGCAGAAGCGTTCTCAGCAAGCAATACAGACAATGGGAGTCCACGGTCTCTGGGAACTACTGGCCCCCGTCGGCCGCCGCGTCTCCGTCGAAACCTTAGCCGGAAGAAGACTCGCAATCGGTACACTCACGCCTCCTCTAAGCCCTAATTTATTTTCAGAAAATCGAATTTCCTAATTCGATTTGAGTAAATCAAGTTACTAATTTGTTTCACTGGACAGATGCGAGCATATGGATGATACAGTTCATGAAGGCAATGCGGGACGAGAAGGGAGAGATGGTCCGCAACGCGCATTTGCTCGGCTTCTTCCGCCGAATTTGCAAGCTGTTGTACCTGCGGACCAAGCCGGTGTTTGTGTTTGACGGCGGAACACCGGCCCTCAAGCGCCGGACTGTGATCGCTCGGAGAAGACAGCGGGAGAACGCCCAGTCCAAGCTTCGCAAGACCGCCGAGAAATTGCTTCTTAACCATGTATGTAGTATATGCAATTGCTTTTCATTTTTTTTTAATTTCTTTGTAGGAATGTAGAATGTGGTGTTGAAAATTTGGGTTGGAATTAGGTTTGTGTGCAACATTGGCGGTCGGAGTTGTGGAGTGAAATTTCCTGCCTTTTTGTGTGACTTAGGATTTGAATCATGTGAATTTGAATTTCTTTACAAAAATTATTGTGCTTTTTAAAATAAATACCATATATTCTTGTTATGTGATGCGTGAGATCAACGTTGTGATTTTCTTCCAGTTGATTTATCTATGTTTTGTTCTTGTTAATAGCTTAAGGCGATGAGGCTGAAAGACTTGGCTGCGGATATCAAGAACCAGAGGCAGAAGAATGATGCTGAGGGTAAAGAAGATCTAACAGATCAGACTGGTAGGACGGCGGATAATAGTTTAGAAGAAGACGACTTGGGCTTGCTGAGTAGCAACCAGGAAAAGCTGGATGAAATGTAAGCTGAGAACACAGTAGTGGGGGTAGTGTATAAATCTGGTTTGATTAGTGATTTTGATTCTTTTGTTCGTTAAATTAGGTTGGCAGCATCCATCCAGGCCGAGGAAGAAGGGGTTTGTATAAAGAATGCATCCCAATCTACTGCTGCTGAGGATGGTGAAGAAGATGGTGAAGAGATGATACTAGTAAGTTCTTTCAGACTTGATGAAAATTATTGTATATCATTTGAGAGCAACATAGAGAAGCCACCAGTGTAGTGCAAATTACAGAGTTTGGATTTTCTGGTTGTCGCATTTGTTTGTTTTTAGGTCTACAACATTTTTGGGTATTTGGAAATGTAATGTGGTTGCTGCTTGTAACTTGTATTGCAGCCAGAGATGGATGGTGAAGTTGATCCAGCTGTATTAGCTAGTTTGCCTCCATCAATGCAACGTAGACTTCTTTTGCAGGTAAGTACACATATATGTTGTTTGTGGTTTCAGAAAATGTAGTTGAGAACTGATGAACGGCTTTGTGACCAGAAAAATATGGAGGAAAATGATGCTAAGGGTAAGAAGATTTTGTCAGATGAAACTGAGATGGTGGGTATCAATTCAGAAAACTTCGACGCTGTCTCAAGGAGTTGCAATCAAGAAATGATAGATGAAATGTAATTGTATATAACATTCAGGAGTACTTAATCATGCAATTACATGAGTTTATTGATTCTTTGATGTTAATTTAGGATTGCTGCATCTATTGCGGCAGAGAAGGATGCTGATGTAACTAATAATGCGTCAACTAATAATGCGTCAACATCAACTGCTTCTATTCCTGTGGAGGACAATATATATGAAGATGACGATGCCGATGAAGAGATGATATTGGTACGTTAATAGATGGATATCAGAGTTAGTATCCTTTGCAGGTAACACTTGTGTGCGTATACCCTTCTTTACTGTTTAATTAAGTTGTATTCATTAATCATGGGATTTCTTACTTTGTCTAATTAAGGTTTGGTCGTATATAATTTTAAATACTATCTTGCAGCCTGCACTGCATGGTGAAGTTGATCCAGCTGTATTAGCTGCATTGCCCCCATCAATGCAACTCAATCTCCTTGTTCAAGTAAGATTTCATTTATGTGGGTTTCACCTTCTTGTTAGGTCATGGGTTTAGCTTTCAATCTTCACAATTTCTGATGTCAGTCATTGATTTTTTCCCCCATAGATTAGAGAGAGGTTGATGGCGGAAAACAGACAGAAGTATCAGAAAGTCAAAAAGGTTGGTTCCTGTGAAAGCCTTCATATCTGATTATGACCCATGTTATTGTGAATTATGTCCTAGATTGCAAACATGAAGTGACTTATTAGATGCACTACTCAAATTGGTACTGGAATTTGGTAGCATGACTTCTTGGAATATTGAGAATAGAGTGCTCTTACTGTAAAGTGGGACAGTGCTCTACTGGTATAGTGGGACAGTGATTTATCATGCTTCCTAGAATGTACTGAAAAATTGACACGTGTGACCTTTACAGTCAATCTGAAATGACTTTAATAACAGCGTATATAAAGATGAACTTCTATGGTTGCTCGTGCTTTTAGGATTTAAGATGTAAAAAAGGATAAACATCTATTAAAATGCTCTTGTAAGAATTTTCTTCTTTGGCATAAATAACTTAACAGGATTCATGTACTGAGAAGCAAGACTGATTTAAAAAGAATAAAACAAATTTGTAAGTTGCGAAGACGCGTCTTGTGAATTTATGAAGTTTTGCGTCAAGCATTTCTGTTTATGACTTTGGCGTCTATTTATATTAATAGGGTCTTATAATACATACGTTTAATTGGAGCTCCTATTGAGGATAAGTTTTTTTACTTAAATAGTGTTCTACTTTTGAATTTTATGGATGTCTTTTAATTGGTTCTTCTCGTGCACATTTAGGACCCTGAAAAGTTCTCTGAGCTACAAATACAATCCTATCTTAAAACTGTTGCTTTTCGTCGCGAGATAGATCAAGTACAGAAAGCTGCCTCTGGGAGAGGGGTTAGTGGTGTGCAGAGTTCACGAATAGCATCTGAAGCCCACAGAGAATTTATCTTTTCTTCATCATTTACTGGTGATAAACAGTGAGTAGTCACAATTTTGCGCTCTTATGACAAAAATATATTATACAGTGCAGTTGCAAATTTTGTTGCGTCTGTTGTCATTTTACAGATTTATTATTCTGGGGAGTCACTTATTGAGGTTTGATACTTAAATGTTCCAGAGTACTTGCATCCGCAAGAGCTAATAGAAATGAAGAAAAGCAACAAGCACCCCAAGAGCGTCCTTCAAATTTCAGGAACAGTGCTTCGTCTACCAGTAATGTAATTGGATCAGCTCCAGATGAATCCAGAAGTGTTTTTGATGACAACATTGAGACATATTTGGATGAGAGGGGCCATGTTCGAGTCAGTAGAGTGAGAGCTATGGGGATGCGTATGACTCGTGATTTGCAGAGGAACTTGGATTTGATGAAGGAGATTGAACAAGAGAAAACAATTGCAAACAAGAAGACTGACACTAGGGATATGCTCAATGAAAATAACTTTGACATTTTGAAAAGTTCACGTAGTTATAGAACAGTCACAGAAATATCAAGAGGTGATAATGTTGATTCTGTTGATACTGATGGGGTGAGAAGGCATCCTGGTCAAAACAAGGTTGACTCCTCACTTGGTGATAATAACTGGAATGACCGAAATAATCAGTCTACGTTAAAACTTGAAACTCCTATAGAAATATCTATTGAAGACAATGGCGAGAGCAAGTCTTTTGATGGCGATCATGATTTTTTTGCTTCGTTAGTAGCAGGAAATCCTGTTACTATTGATGCTAATGATATATTAAAAAAGCATTCTTCTGGGTCTGACTCAGACTGTGACTGGGAGGAAGGGATTGTTGAAGCAAAAGGTAGCAGTTTTCCTAATGACTCTGAAGTTAAAAGTAGGGTGCCAGGCGATATTAATGATGACAGTGAAGTGGAATGGGAGGAAGGAGTTTGTGGTAGTGCTGAAAATACCTCATCTGTTCCTGGTGAGCATGGAAAAACAAATTCTAAAGGTTATTTTGAAGAAGAGGCTAGTCTGCAGGAGGCAATAAGGAGAAGTCTTGAGGATATGGGGGGTGACAAGGGTAGTTATGGATCACCTGCTGATGAAAAATTGCAATGTTTTGGAGGAAAGGCTCATAAAGGTGCTGAATGTATTGATAGAGAAATTAAGATAGTTGAGCCAGTTTTGTTGGGGAAAATTGGTACTCAACAAAATGAATCATCCTGTGACATTGGTGATGGAGTCAAAAAGACGAACTTGGGTTCTCCTCCAGCACAAGCAATGCAGAATATAAGTGAAAAGGAAAATTTCTGTGGAGGAGTGCAATGCGCAGCATCTATTACTCCTTCAGCGACAAAGGAGGTCCATGTGATTACTGAACAAGTATTGGGTACTTTCCATGGTGATGGTGGTTTATCTACCTTTCCCAAGAACATTGAAAAAAATAAGGCTCATTCTAATGATGCCTTGTCCGGTGATGCTACTGGTTGGGTTGATGATCAGAAGACTGAAGTTGAAGCTGAGTCATCCTGTCATTTAGTTGATCAGGAGACAGAAGTTGAAGCTGAGTCATCTTGTCATTTAGTTGAGATGGCTAACTCTGAGTCATTGACAAAAAAGATAACAAATGACTGTGATGCTGACAAAAAATGGGGCAAGGAAAAGAGTCATGACATTTTTTTTCAGGAAAGTGAGCACAGTTGGGACATATCTTCTCTTAAGGGTGATGAGAATGCACGTATGGAAGCGATAGAGGCTGATTTGGAGGAGGAAATGCTAATTCTAGACCAAGAATGTATGGATCTGGGAGTTGAGCGAAGAAGGCTTGAACGTAATGTAGAATCTGTCAGCGGTGAAATGTTCACCGAATGTCAGGTGCGTCTTCATATTTGTCATTACCTGTTTGGAATTTCCATTTGAACATTCCATCTTTTCTTGGAAACAATGAATTGCTTAGAATTTTACTATATCTCGTGTTTTTAGGAGCTACTGCAAATTTTTGGTATACCGTACATTATTGCACCAATGGAAGCAGAAGCCCAGTGTGCATATATGGAACTTGCCAACCTTGTTGATGGTGTGGTAACTGATGATTCTGATGTGTTCTTGTTTGGGGCACGAAGTGTTTACAAAAATATATTTGATGATCGGAAATATGTTGAGACATATTTCATGAAGGTCAGGGTCTACTGAGACACATAACTTCTTTTGTTTACCCAATTTATAAACTCAGTCAGTCAGAAATCTGATTTCTGTTACTTGGGGCCCTTCATATATTTCCCAATTTTTCTGCTTTCATTTGTTTTTCTTCTTTAAGTTTTGACTTAAAGATGCAATGCTCATTGCTTATGTATGTATGTTCGTACAATTTTCTTCTGTAGGATGTTGAGAATGAACTTGGCCTAAGCAGAGAGAAATTAATTCGTATGGCACTTCTTCTTGGAAGTGATTATACTGAAGGAGTTAGGTAAACCATTGCAGTATTAAGTTCTTAGTCCTTATGAAATGTGTTGGTAGTGGTGTCGCATCCTCATGAATTTAACGTTCTACAAATATATTTAGTTAATCGATACAGATTCGTGTTGTTAAGTGAACCTACTTATTTACAATTCATACAATCTATTAGTAGTGAATGAATCTATTGGTTTGTCTTTTGCAGTGGGATCGGCATTGTCAATGCTATGGAAGTTGTAAATGCATTTCCTGAGGAGGATGGCCTCCATAAATTCCGGGATTGGATTGAATCACCAGATCCTACCATTCTAGGGAAGTTTGATGCAGAAATGGGATCTAGTGCAAAGAAAAGGGGGTCTAAATTTGGGGATAAGGATATCGATACGAAGAGCAGTACGGAAGAAGTGTCTGAGCAAAATAGTTGTCATGGACAAGAGCACCAGCAGTCAGCTGATCTTATTGAAGAAACAAAGCAAACTTTCATGGATAAGCATGTAATTAGATTGCCATATTTTCTGCTTTAGGCTTTTTTTCTTATGTTTAATTTGTAAAAGAATAACATCCTCATCTTGGATGCTCTTATTTTGTCTTGTGCAGAGAAAAGTGAGCAAAAATTGGCATATTCCCCCCACTTTCCCAAGTGAAGCAGTGACTTCTGCTTATATTTGTCCACAGGTGGACAATTCAACTGAGCCCTTCACATGGGGAAAGCCAGATCATTTTTTTCTTCGCAAGTGAGTTCTTACCTAACACTTAAATTTAATCTTCATGAGGTTTATTTTTTTATTATGATAGTTTGTACGGCATATTCTTTACTTTCAATGCAAAGGATTGGGTGGACTAATGTGTTCTAGGGGCTTGCTTATTGACAGGATATGATTCTATTGTTCTGTCTAAACATTTTGTTGGAACAATGGTAACTCTTTAAGCTATACTAATACTATTGAAAGTCAACAGGAGATATGTAGGTATCAAAAGTTGTATACAGATTTGAATATGTTCCTTGTCAAATGTTATAGTTCCCTTTTGCTTAATTTCTTCACAGTGTGTACAAGGATGCGTATTAGATTATTTTCAGAATGTAGACTGCAGTTTTATGAAGTTAATGTTTGTGTTGGTCTCTCGAATTGGGGCTTTTCGGCTGCATCTAAGCTTGGAACCTTTCGTAGAGTTTCTTTCTACCTACAGATACATAGAATGTCTATCTTTCTTATCAGCTCTGTTTGTATGTAGATTATGTTCGGAAAAGTTTGGCTGGGCTAGCCAGAAGGCAGATGAATTGCTAATACCCGTTCTGAATGAGTACAACAAACGCGAGGTTGGTTACTTAAATCTCTCACTGGTGTGTGGAATACACCTGTGCACACACAAACACAAGTAGGGATGCATGCATCTCCATCACATTTTAGCAAGCTTTGATTTATGGCCTCTCACTTTTTGGTCCGTTGGCATATTCACACTTTCTTTGGTTTTTTGGGTTTTTTTTGGGTTAGTTTTTTTATTATGAAAGAAGATGGTGATATCATTTTGTTATTTGTTTGGTGAAGACTCAACTGCGGCTGGAAGCTTTTTACACTTTTAATGAAAGATTTGCAAAAATTCGTAGTAAGAGAATCAAGAAAGCTGTGAAGGGTATTGCTGGAAATCAATCTTCAGAGGTGGTGGATGATACTGCACAAAAAGTTTCAAGAAGCAGAAAGAAGAGATTCACAAGTACTGATGAAGCTGGGAATAACGAAACAGAGAAAAGTGTTCTTAAGAAGCAGAGCGATTCTAAGGGAAAATCAACAGCTAAGCAGTCAAGGAAAAGGAGGACCACTGAAGAGCCTGCTCCATCTAAGCGACCAAAGCCTGCTGAAGCCGGCCAATCAACCAATAGAAAATTGCATGCAAATGGAAAAGGAAGAGGAAGAGGCAGGTGGGTATTAGGAAGCGGAAAGGAAAAAGTAAATCCCAATTTTGAAGTATCTGAAACCAGCTCTGGCACTGGTGACGACGATAATGACGGGATGGACCTTCATACCGATACAATAGAAGGGTTGGGAGAAATGCGCAGGGTAAGCTTCATATTTTTAAAGTATGAGAATCTGTATTATTTTAAAGAGTAATGTATGTCTATCTTCTTTCTATAAGTTAAACTAGCTTTGTTCTTTTGGCGTTCATGTTTTCAGTCTGGGCGTCTGCGGAAGCCTGTAAATTACACAGTCGATGACTTAGACGTTGATGATCTTGATGAGCCACTGGATCACAGTAATGCAAAATGCTCCAATGCAGAGACGGGGGAACAAGTTATATCTCGGGATGAAGGAAAATGCGAAGAAAGCGCTTCTTCTCTCAGCAAAAAGAAACAGCAGAATGAAGGAAATTTGTCTCCCAATGTGGGCCTGCATAAAGATTATCTTGAAACAGGAGGTGGATTCTGCCCCGCTGAAGAAGAAACTGGTGAACCAGGTTTGAGCCAACATGGTGATCCTTCTTTCGAGGCTGAAGTTTCTGCAGACTACCGTAAGACGGGAGGGGGGTTTTGCGGAGATGGTGAGACTGGTAATGACCAAGACGGAATTCGTGTCCAAACGAAAGCAACAGCTTCAGAGTTTGCCGATCTTCCCAATTTCTCTGGTTTTGTCGATAAGGTTGATCTCGTTCATATTTCAGCTCAATCCAGCGTTGGCAACAAAAGATCATTAACCGGATTTCATAGTAGTGAGAGGACAGATGCCTATGATACCGAACAAAATATAAATCATGAGATCGCTACAAGTAACGATCAAACGAAGGTCAGTGCGTCACTCCCGGAAAATAGTGTGGAGAGTTCTCGGCAGCCATCCGGGGGAGCTCTGAGTGCAATGCCTTTCCTAAGGAAAAAAAGGAGGCAGACCTGAGGCTTGCATAAATCTGTAAGTTTGCTGCAAGGCATAATTCCGTGCAAATATTTATGGGTCCTCGTTCTGTAATTATATCACAAACTTCTCGTCTTGTTCTCTCTTTTCTTGTACTAGTAAGTTACGCTTGCGTTGTATTGTGAGCTAGGCTAGTTAGTTAGCATACCTGAGTTTGAACTGGCTTTATGTAAATTAGAATAATTTAGAATATCACTTTTTAGAAAACAAGCGTAATGTTTAAAATATTTTACAAAGAACGTATTCATAGGATGCAAAGTTACACAAGCCTTGAAGCAAAAAATATTAGATGTTGTAGCTATGGTGACGGTGGAGTTCACAAACGTCGGCATAAGGACTGTAAGTAAAGCAGCAATGTTAAGAGGAATGAGCAGTTATGTTTTTGTTGTTTACTCTAATGCCCTCGCTGCCATCCAGACATGGGTATGTGACACGACATGAGAATACGAAAGAATACCACTGTGTTCATGCATCTTAGGTCCCAAGTCAATATTGGTCTGATGTGATTGATTATTATAGTCTAAAAATTACTTTTGCATTGACACTTAGCATTACGATCTTGTGATATTCTTTTTCATTTATAAATGAGAAGTTTTATATTTGATTCGAGTCAAAGACGAATTTAAATCATATTATTGCATGTATTACGAATCTATGATATAGTAGTATTCATTTGTTATAAGGTCCTTAACGGGTGATGCAGACCATTCACAGATAATGTAAAGTCTGCATCACCAACTCAACAATAATAATTTGGCTTCTTGTTAATTGTTTGCTCTGCCACTGTGGATAATACTAAAATTAATTAGCCGATCGATGTCTAAGTAATCAATTATGGTTATTTAATTGTTAGAAGAAAAAAGAAATGCCCTTGGACATTTCCCCAGTTGAGAAATATAAAAGAAAAATGGGTGAAGCATCTTTTTGAGTAGAGGCAACTTCAAATTCAAGGTCAATGAGGGATTGTCGATTGGGTTTCGCCAGGCTAAAGCAATGTGCACTTTTCTGGACACATATTTAAGTCAGAGTAAATTATCTTCTTTTTATTATTATCAAGTAATGTTATAGAAAGTAAATTTATAAATTAAATGTTATGTCACAAATAGAAATAAGCATGTTTATCAACGTTTAAATAATAAATTAATCATCAACTTTTATGTCTTTTAATTTTCAAAACTTTGTTTTCAAATTTAGTCTCTCTCTAGCATTGCCTTTTATTACCTTCTTTCCTCTCATCTTCTTCTATGTACTTTCTTTTTTGTCTATTCTCTCTATATAAAAAATTCAAACCAAGATGCTGGCATGACTTAATTTTAAATAGGAGGAGAAGGAAGGAGAAAGAGATTAAGAGAAGAGAAAAGATTAATTTAGCATAGACTAATTATCGCTCGTACCTAAAAATGTCTGAAATAAACATGAACACAAGTTATGTGCAAAGCACATGATTTATTTTGAATGAAAAACTTAATTGAATTAAAATAAGATGTCAAATTAATAATTTTAAAAAATTAATATAATAAATCACTTAAAATTGTAATTAATACTAGCATTTGCCTACACACTTTGTGTATGTGAACACATTTTTTTAGAAAATGAGAGAGAGAGAGAGAGAGAGAGAGAGAGAGAGAGAGAACGTGGGGGGAGAGGTTTTTTTTTATTTTTTATATTAGAAGTGTTTTAACATCACTTGTAAGTGAGACTTTAATAAAAAATAGTAAAATTTAGACCAATAAAATTACATTATTGTCCATCATTTTTTTGTGTGATAGAAAACTAATTTGTCTTTTGATCCTTTTTTTAGTTGACAGAAAAAGTTTTATTAATGAGTAGAGATATCGAATTAAAAAAATATATAAGTTCAAAAAAAATTTCCAGGTGACGACTTTTGAAAAAGAAAAAGAAAATATCTTCATTATACAGATGTTGACTGGCTGGCGTAATATATCCATTAATTTAAACAAATGCTGTTGTCCCTGCAACTTTTCTTCACAAGAAGAAGAAGGAGCATTCGATTTCTGTAACAGCAAAAACAGAGTAAGAGATGGTGTGGCAACGCCGCATATGGGGGGCCGTGCCCTTCACTGCCATGGTAATCGTTGAGTGTGCAGAAGTTGGCGTGTCGACGTTAAGCAAAGTAGCCATGTCAAAAGGGATGAGCCACTTTGTCTTCATTGTCTACTACAATGCCCTTGGTACCCTCTTGCTCCTCCCCTTCTTCATCTTCCGAAGGTGTGATCATCTTCCGATGTGACAGCGACTGCTTCTGTTTGTAAGTATCGAGATCGGTTTAGGTCAATAAATAATTTCATATTTCGTGCAGAAAGAAGCGAGCTCCATTGACTTTCAGGCTCTTCTGCCAGTTCTTTCTCCTCGGCCTAATAGGGTAATTCCAGTTGCTTTCACTTGATCAAATTCTTATCGAAATAATTGACATAGACATAGAAATGATGAAGAAAACTGTAATTGCAGGAGCTCAGGGAAAATACTGTTCTTCGCCGGTGTCAAAAACAGTTCGGCTCTTCTTGCGTCGGCAATGGCGAACCTCACCCCAATTTTCACTTTCTTGCTTGCCCTAATTTTCAGGTAAGAGTATCATTCCATAGATTGTGTATTTCTGTGACGGTTTATATGTATTTGGCTAATAAGGACTTCAACTGAAGGATGGAAAAGCTAGACTTGAGAAAAGCAACGAGTTATGCCAAATCCTTGGGCGCCATTATATCAGTGGGAGGGGCATTGATAGTGACCCTCTACGACGGTCCTGCCCTTTTGAATTCTTCCTCGTCTTCCGGCTCGAGGCACTCGACTCATGGATCTTTCTCACGGTCATCAACCTGGATCTTTGGAGGTCTGCTACTTGCAATCCAATGCCTCGTAGCTTCGGGATGGAACATCGCTCAGGTAATATATCTTCCCACAACTCAGCTCATACTTTGGTGGCTTAGAAAATGGGAACGTTTTGGTTTACCGTCTTCCTTGTTACTCGAGGAAACTTTTCATGAAATGGGATGGTTTTTGTAACGTAATTTGGAGGTTTTCCTTGGCACATATCTCTATTAACTTTGAGCTGAAAAGGCATTGATAGCGAAACTTCAAATTGGTAAAATAGTTCTGAATCCATGTAATTTGAAAATTTAATGTGTGTGCTGATTAATGGTATCGAAAATGGCGTGAAATTACACTTTCAGGCAGCCACTGTGAAGGATTACCCGGAAGAAATGACCATAGTCTTCTTCTACACCATGTTTCTGACAATTCAATGCACAGTTATCTCTCTAATTGTGGAGAGGAATAATATGAGTGCATGGAAACTGGAGCTTCCCATTGAGATAATCGCCATTTTGTACGCGGTGAGAAGAACAAAAACCTTTTTATCTGTCAAACATAGTGTTTAATAAGGAACTAATATGATGTCGTTACGTTTATAGGCAATCTGTGTGAGTTTGTTTCGCATCAGTGTTCATGTCTGGTGCTTGCACAAGAAGGGGCCTGTTTATGTAGCCATGTTTAAGCCCTTAGGAATCGCCATTGCGGCAGTCCTGGTGGTTGTTTTCCTTGGCGAAACCTTTTATCTCGGCAGGTATGCTCAGGCACACAAACAAATTTTTGCATTCAAATGGTATTTATGATGTTTATCGATGGATTTATTTTCCTGTGCAGTTTGATTGGTTCTATTGTGATCTCGGTGGGATTTTATACCGTGATATACGCAAAAATGAAGGAGAAAGCGATGGCGGATAATGAGGCAGTTCAACCATCAAAATCGTCTGATCAAATCCAAATGGCTCCTCTGTTGCCAAGCAGTATCAGTAACGAAGTATGAAGAGGTTAATGCCCGGAAATTGGAGTGGCCATAGTGAAGTTTACAAGAATGCGTAATAGGTAATACCAAGATTTTGTTGGCATGAAATGTGAGGCATGTCAAGTTCGGACTTGTATTGTAACATTTATTCAAAATTGATTTACATGTTAGGTATATATTTAGTATGGTAGTAATTTTCACACTCAAATTTAACGAGAGTTTTTTAGTCATACTCAAATTTTGTCTCTCGACATCCAAGGCCTATTGAACTTTTATTTCCAAATTGCTTTCATATGAAATATAATAAAAAAAACAAGTGTTGTTTCATAAAACAAAAACAAAACCAGTGTTCTAAAATCCTCGCCTGGGGGTGTTAAGGCCCACCCTAAATGTTAGGCTGCTGGCCACCATAGTTCCTGATCAATATGCAAATATCTGCCAAACACCATCATAAAATCTATTTCCAGCTTAAATACTTTTAAGACTCAACTAAAGATAAATTTACTTGTCAATTAGGTCTACACATCAAGGAAAGTACTATTCACACTTCTATTTTTTTAATCTTCCACATGTCCTGATTAATTTTTTGTCATTGATATTTTTCTATTCGTTCAATCCGACAATAAAAAATTGAGTGTGAATGAGAACTAAAAAAAAATGTTTGAATAACACTACCGAATCTCAATTCAACCAGCCTGGATATCAAAATTGACCCCAACTAGGTTTTAACAAGAAGCCAAAAAAAAGTACTCTTAAAAGTTCAAAACAGCACGAAACTAGGTCACTTGTCCAACTTCGATTATCGCATGCAATTGAAAAATGGTGCATCTTACAACATACATTATTGGACCATTACCATATTATATAGTTTAGTTTTAAAATTGATATCCTACAATAATCATACAATAGATGCCTTTCACACTAGTCATCAAACCTCTCATATATAGTAGGCCTTATTCAATTCAGAAGTCGTTTATAACCATTTCGTTTTTAATTTTTGAATTTCAAAAAATAAAAATTGAAAACCTAAAAGTGAAAGCTCAAGGCTAAATTTTGAAAACAAAAAATAATAATAATAATAATAATAATTTTCATGAAAGTAATTATCAAACAAGATTTTATAAAGATGAAAACTAAAAACAAAAGAGTTATAAATGGCCCCTAAGTTCATGTACATTTAAGTTTGAATCTCCTTATCGTAGGTCGGATTATTGAAAAATTTAAAATTCTTCATAAAAAAATTTACAAAACAAAATACACCTTATTGTAAATGATTATAATACTAATTGCATCGAGATCTTTTAGATAAGATCTCACTCATAATGACATACTATGTAGTTGAGTTGTAAAAAAATATTGACGTTAATAAATAATCTGAATGCATGGAAACTGGAGCTTCCCATTGAGATAATCGCCATTGTGTACGCGGTGAGAAGAACGAAAACCTTTTTATTTGTTAAACATAGTGCTTAATAAGGAACTAATATGATGTCGTTACGTTTATAGGCAATCTGTGTGAGTGTATTTCGCATCAGTGTTCATGTCTGGTGCTTGCACAAGAAGGGGCCTGTTTATGTAGCCATGTTTTCACCCTTAGGAATCGCCATTGCGGCAGTCCTGGTGGTTGTTTTCCTTGGCGACACCTTTTATCTCGGCAGGTATGCTCAGGCACACAAACAAATTTTTGCATTCAAATGCTCTATATCATGTTTATCAATGGATTTATTTCTTGTGCAGCTTGATTGGATCTATTGTGATCTCGGTGGGATTTTATACCGTGATATACGCAAAAATAAAGGAGAAAGCGATGGCGGATGGTGAGGGAGTTCAACTGTCAAAACCGTCTTCCCAAATCCAAATGACTCCTCAGTTGCCAAGCAATATCAGCAATGAAGTATGAAGAGGCTAATGCCCGGAAATTGGAGTGGCCTAAGTGAAAGTTACAAGAATGTGTAATAGGTAATGCCAAGATTTTGTTGGCATGAATGTGAGGCATGTCAAGTTCGGACTTGTATTCTAACATTTATCAAAATTAATTTACATGTTGCCACTTAATAATATGGTCCAGTGATATTCCTCTTCACTTGTAAGTGAGAAGTCTTGGGTTCGATTCTTGGCTCAGGCAAATTTGAATCACTTTATTACTAGCTCATTGTGATGCTAAACCCACTTCTTCCCCCTTAGTATATATAATATCGTTTGTTTTAAAAAAAAATTAATTTACATTTTATGTACATATTTAGGGTAGTGACTTCCGCACTCAAATTTAGTGAGAGTTTTTAGTCATACTCAAATTTTGTCTCTCGACATCCAAACCCAATGGAACTTTTATTTCCAAAATGCCTTCATATGAAAATGTAATGAAGAACAACTATTGTTTCATAAAACTAAAACAAAACAAAACCAGTGTTCTGAAAGTCCATGTCCGGGGTTGTTTAGGCGAGCCTAGACGTTGGGTGGTTGACCACCACCACGATTGATTATTAGCTGTTTAAAAATAAGAAAGGGGTGTTGACTTGCTTAAACGTCCGCCTAAGTACCAGTTTAGGTCACGACTCTTACTTGAAAAAAAAAATACACCACTTTCATTTTACATTTTTTTTTAATATATTGTAAGTGACTTGTTGATAATTGGACAACACTCATTGTATATTTATTCCTCATGTTTTCTATACGTTCCTTAAGTATGAGACTCAATAAATGATAAAACAACTTCCAACTGACTTATTCAAAAGTTAACAATTACATTTTTCACAAAAACTCTGAATTATTATTCACAGTTCCTAATCAATTTTGCGAATATCTGCCAAACACAATAAAAAAATTCATTTCGAGCTTAAATACTTTTAAGACCTAACAGAAGATAAACTTATTTGTCAATTAGGTCTAAACATAAGAAAATGTGTTATTCATACATTTTTTTTTTATCTCCCACATACCTTTATTAATTTTTTGCCATTAATCTTTTACTCTTTCAATCGGATGGTCAAATTTTTTTAAAAAATGTATGAAAAATATAAATAAATGTGTACATAGCACTACCGAACATCAATTCAACCAACCTAGATATTAAAATTGACTCCAGCTAGGCAGTTGCGCGTTGCCAAGATGTTGACTCATAAGCCTTACTAAGCTTTAACAACAGATTTGGATCCTCTCCGAGGCAACTGGTCAGGATCCTCCTGACCGGTGCTTGTGGCCCGTTGGATTTTTATCCAACGGCTACAAACAGGGGGCTCTTTTAAAAGTTATAATAATTGTAGCCGTTGAATAAAGATCCAACAGGCCACAACAACCGGTCAGGAGGATCCTAACCAGTTGCCTCGGAGAGGATCCAAATCCTTTAACAACAATCCAAAAAGCTAAAGCATTCTTAAAAGTTCAAAACATTACGAAACTAGGCCAGTTCCACTTCGATTATCGCATGCAATTGAAAAATGGTGCATCTTACAAAATACATTATTGGACCATTACCATATTATATTATATAGTTTAGTTTTAAAATTGATATCCTACAATAACCATACAATAGATGCCTTTCTTACATTAGGTGTAGGTATTATCTAATTAAGGAATCGTTTGATAATCATTTCATTTTTAATTTTCGGATTCAAAAAATATAAAAATTGAAAGTGAAAATTCAAGGTTGAATTTTGAAAACTCAAAAAATAATTTCGGTTTTCATAGAAGTAGTTACCAAACAAGATTTCATAAAGATGAAACTAAAAACAAAAAGTTATAAACGGCCCCTAAGTTAGTTAATGCGCATTTGAGTTTGAATCTCCTTACCGTAGTTTAGATTATTGAAAAATCTAAAATTCTACATCAAAAGTTTTACAAAACAAAATACACCTTATTGTAAATGACTATATTACTAATTTCTTTTTGATAAAATCTCACACATAATGACATGCCGTGTAGTAAAGTTGTAAAAAATATTGATATTAATTAGTGATGGGCAATCGCCTGCTTCTCTAAAACTCAACAACATATAGCATCTTCAGTGGTGCTCTGAAAATTGTCCCTGCCACCATATGTTAAGTTTAAGGATTTGGTGGCTTCTAATGGAGCGGAGTTCCAGTTTCTACAGTAGAGAGACTGCTCGGAGGTCGTATAAAAACTCTCACATATGTGCATAGGAATTGAAAAAGTGGCTCCAATATTGATTTTGTGTGGGAAACAAATCTCCCCCCTCCCCAACGTCAATGCTACACAAAAACTTCTCTCATTCTCCCTTCAGATGTGGGTTGAGGCTTATTTAGTTACTTGCTAGCATCTGCTGAACAATCTCGGTATTGTTCAATTTAATTAAAAACTACATTTTTACACTAAAAAGTCAATCATAGTACTATTCACTTTACCATTTATTTTGTCTTTATCGTTAAAACTCAAAGTTTTCAAGCCATTTTCATTAATTTTTATTTTTTTAATCGTTGGGTAACAAGCGGTAGAGACATCTTTTTGGTTTTTTTCTTTCTTGTTTTTGTCGATGGCCACAATACTCTAACAAAATTAACAATAATGTTTTAATATTTTAGCCCTACATTTAAGGATTATACTACAAGTACCTCTCATTAGAGACAATATTCTATTATTGGCCCGAATATTCCGTATAAGCCCCTTAAAAAGTCCTCAAGAGTGGTGGTGGAGAACCTAAAATAGGGTCTCTCATCTCATGGGAGATATCTAATTAAAATGCATTTTATTTATTTATAAAATCAAGTGGGCCCAGAATTAATAATTAATAAAATAAAAAATAAGTGAATAAAAGTAAAGAAATATGTTAGCCCGACATTAAAATATAACAAAGAAAATTTAACGTTACTTTCAAATTTGGCCGCAAAGTGGAGAATGTCAATCTATGTAGGACTTTGGCTTCTTCTTTGGAATTAGAAAATCACATTTTTTTGTCAAAACAATTGAGGTATTGTTTTTTACATTTCATTTGAAGATACTCTAACGTAGCGTTATCAGCTTGTTTTGCCTTTCTTAGATTATGTGGCATTCAATAATATTTAAAGACACTTTGAATATGTCCCTAACCCCTAATATTCTTTTAACTGAAAGCTTTTTAGTTTTCGATTTTTCATCAAAGTGTTTTAACTTTGTACACCTCCCTATTTGATAATTAATGTATTTCTATGTCAACAATTAAGCTTGAGATATTTATATTCCACATGTAATGAGCTATAATAAAAACGAGTCTTTTTTTTTTCCAGCATGCATATTGATAAAGGGGTGTGCTATCCACACACCCATTTTTACTTCTCACACATCCCTGTTAATTTATGTCCGTTAGATCGTCTTTAATTCATCCGATCCGACGGCTCGAAATCCAAAAATGTGTGAGAGAAGTAAAAAGGGGTGTGTGTATATCACACCGCATTGATAAAATGTCAAAGAAATGTGTGTATATATAAGGGACAAATTTGTGTCACCATTTTTTTTACATAACTTTTGACGTACATTATTGTAGAGCTCACTCTGTAATATATTTTAACTATTTGAATTGTATATCTTACAAACATGGGTACATTCTATTACATAAAAAAAATAAAAGAAAAGATATATGTGTAACTAATATGGATACATAATACAAACATAGAATATTATAGAGAGATTATATTCACACACCCCAAATTACTTCTCTCACACCTTTTTAATTTTTTAATATTTTCTACACACCACTAACACTTGATAGAAAAATATTAAAAAATTAAAAAGGTGTGGGAGAAGTAATTTGGAGTGTGTGAATATAATCTCCCATATTATACTGATTTATAAACATTGGTCCATAATATGAATAGAAAAATGGGTTGGTGTTATTTACACATTCCTTTTAACCCCTTACACACCTTTGTTAATTTTTATTCTCTAATTTTTTTTTAATTCATCTGATCCGACGAAAGAAAATTAAGAAAAGTGTGTGAGAGATAAATATAGATTTGTGAATAGCAATATCACAAAAGAATATTGTGCCCACTTATGTACGGGTAGATTAAAAAAAATTAAACAAAAGATGTTATTTGTTGTAGAGTTCATCTTTTTGTTCACCATAGAATGACTCACTGGAATAGTCCTGGCAAATTCTGGGCTAGACATTGCTCTGTTTAAAAATTTAGTTATGTAAAAGACGATTTAGTTTAGGATGATAATTAATTGCCTGAAATAGAGGAGTTAAACTCTAAATTAAATTTTTTATTTATAGTAAAATAATGCAAAATGCTTATGTGAAAATAAATCAAAAGACTTCACAATCAAAAGTTTAAAATACAAAAGATTTCATCAAGAAAGTGCCATCATCATAACCAGTGGTGAAGCTACATGAGGGCGAGGAGTGGCGGCCGCCACTCCCTTTGCCAGAAAACACGCCTAGGAATGCTGGTTCAACCCTTCCGCTCTCATCGAAATTCATGGCACCTGTAAAAATTGGTTTTGGCCGGTGCACTGTCTTGGTCGAATTTGCAAAGCAAGGGTGATAGTTTGGTTGGATTTGCAGAGAGTGCGGCTTCAGGATCTTGCTCGTCACCACAAACATCACCAGGTTGAGATCAAAAGGTGAGAGGGACTATCCGGATTGATGATGACTGGTCGCAATCATCGTCGTTGTCCATAATGGAGGACGACGATCACAGTTTCTATAGAAAAAAGGGATTGGTAGGTCGCAGGAAATAGGGATTGGATCACTGGGAAGAGAAGAGTTGCAGGCGTGTCTCCGGAAATGAGAGGGGATTCAGTGTTCGATGAGGGAGACGAAGAATGTTTGGTTTGCAGAATAAGGGATGTTTGGTTGTATGGTTAGGGACTTGAAAGTGGACATGTGTCTTCATTTTATTGGTCTATTAGGAGGTCAGAAAATGTTGGGCATTGAACAATCAGTACCAAGTATTATTCTTTTTTGTGGTTTATTAACCTATTTCTCTTCTTTTTTTCTTGTTTTTTTGTATGTATTTTTATTTTATCTTTTAAGACTCCCAACATATTTATCTTAAACTCCCATATTATTTATAAATATTGTATTACTTTTTAAAAACAATATAAATATTGTTTAATGCTTATTTTATGATAATTTAAAGGAAACTTTAACGAAAAACTTTCGGTACTGTTCACTTTAATGAAAAACCACATTTTTACACTAAAAATAAATCATGATACTATTCACTTTATCCTTTATTTTGTCCTTATCGTTAAAACTCAAGGTTTTCAAGTCATTTTTATTAGTTTTCCTAAATTTAAGATCTAATCCTAGCTAATTTAATCTTCTTACATTGGCTTTGAAATTATTGCTTACAATCACTTTGGTGGAGAAACTATTTTCTACTAAAATTTTACACTCTCTAATGTGAAAGCAATCGCTTCGATTGAAGCTTACACTCTTTTGAATTTCGCCCCTCCCCTCGGCAAATTCTAGCTTCGCCACTAATCATAACTTTTCCATATTTTATATATCCATTATTTGCACATCATGTGACCAAAGAAAGGAACCTTAATGTGCCAATCATCTTCATAATTCATCCATAAGGAGGAGGATGTTGCTTTGTGATCTCAGACCACACCCATTGCTCATTTAACTTTACCATTTCATCCCTCCTGTTTCCTTCTGAGTTTTAGAGAGAGTGAGAGAGAGAGGAGCATCCATGGCAGCAGCAGGGAGATCTTGTTACAGAGATGTGCTGCCGTTCACGGCGATGGTGACGATGGAGTGCATGAACGTCGGCCTAAACACTCTCTTCAAAGCTGCAACCCTAAATGGAATGAGCCACCATGTCTTTGTTGTCTACTCTTACTCAGTTGCTGCCTTTGTTCTCATCCCAGCTCCTTTCGTCTCCCGCAGGTTCAAATCTTCTTCCTCGTCCAATAAATTATAGCAGTATAGAATACCGTCTTATCATAAACAATATAATTGGTCAAAGTTAACAAACTCTTCATCATTTTATCTAACATGCATCTATAATTTCTTAAATTGCGCAGATCAAGGGTGCTTCCTCCGCTCAACTTCTCCATCATGTCTAAAATTCTTCTTCTTGGACTCATAGGGTACAATCATATCAACGCATAAATTTTGCGAAGCGATTTCAGCACACTTTTTTTTCTGACATGCACACCTTTGTTTATTACTGCCACTAATGTTCGGATTAAATAAATCAAACGAATGGATATATACAAGAACGTGCAGAAAGAGAAAAATGAGCGCCTCGGTAAAATTTCGAGGACTAATTATTTAACTATTTAATGCTAATTAGTGTTCTTGGGATGAGCAGGAGTTCATCACAGATCATGGGGTACACAGGAATCAACTACAGCTCTCCAACACTTGCTTCAGCCATCAGCAACCTTGTGCCAGCTTTCACTTTCATCCTTGCCATCATTTTCAGGTACCCTCCTCTTTCTCCCCACACACAGTTACCACAAATATCTAGGCTTATTTATATGTATGCCCTTTGAATATGTCGAAATTTCCACTTGACTATAGACTGTCGATTGTGTGACTTTGTTTCATGTGCTTTAGTTTCGTGTTCCATGATACCTTATTTTTACCATATTGGTTTAGAAAATCATTAACTTGGTTGATGTGCAATTGAAGTTTTGCTTGGAACTCGGTATTTTCTTCGTTTTGGCTTGAGTTCCACAATAAACAAATTAGCACGTTTCCTGACTAACTTGACGGAACGGGACAGGAAATGAAGGTGGAGAAGAAAGTCACACGATCACAAATTTTTTGTTGGCTGGGGGGAATGAAATATTATTTAAAACACAGGGGCATATAAACAATAGGGAGATTATATTCACACACCCCAAATTACTTCTCCCACACTTTTTTAATTTTTTTCTATCAAGTGTTAGTGGTATGTAGAAAATATTAAAAAATTAAAAAAATGTAAGAGAAGTAATTTAGAGTGTGTAAATATAATCTCTCTAAATAATAAAACCCAAAATCTAATGGCCTTTGTTTGTGCCGTTGCTTTCTAGAAAAAGTTGAAGAGACCAGAAAAAGGTACTTTTTCAAAGAGAGAGGATCCTCACTCCTCCTCAAATTACGATAATTGAGGAACGTGTGTCCCCACCACACTTGCCCTCTCTTGTACTCATTCCCCACTTTGTTTTCTTGCCCCCAGTGGGCAGCTCAACATAAAGAAATAATTGTTAATTGGAACTTGACTTCTAGTTTGTTGTGGGTAAAAGAGGAAAACTAAGGGTGCGAGAGATTTTTATAGTGTGCTAGAAACACGGCTCGATATATAATATATTAAAATATTATAATATAGAGGGTTGGATACTTGAATTTTTTTTTCAACCACTTATATTGTGACACTTGGTGTATTGTGTACAGACTGTGTTTCCCCGCATGCTGAAAAATTGCTCCTTTGGGTACATATGACGGTCACTTGTCATTTGTTATTAGAGAAAAACTTACATGCAATGCTCGGAACTGGACAAATAATATAATGTCATGCGTAAGTTGATGCTTAACATTGTAATATTACCAAAAGGCACCACGATGCTAGAGTCCTCTTTGCATATATCAACATATACATTGCATTTTAAGTAGCTCAGTTTCACTCGTTTAAATCTCTAAGTATATTTATCACATATGACACATACAACTATTAAATTCAACAACGTATACACTGCCTACTATAGAATTCTTGTAATTTTTACCATGAGTATGATTAACAACTAACTTCTACTCTCTCTCTCTCTCTCTCCCCCCCCCTTCCCCTTTATGCCCACCAAAAGGCTGGAAAGTACAGCGTTGACAAGCAGAAGCAGTCGAGCAAAAATCTTGGGTACAATAGTTTCACTTGCAGGTGCATTTGTGGTGACTCTCTACAAGGGCCCTCCTATTGTGTTTGCTAATCAATCACAATCTATTTCACTTCACCAACCTCTCCTAAACTCCCCACCACCAACAAACTCAAATTGGATAATTGGTGGCCTTCTCCTAACAGCTGAGTACATATTGGTACCACTTTGGTACATTGTTCAGGTAATCAAGTTAAACCAAAACAAAAAATTTAGAATTCTTCAGTTTCCGACCCTAATCCCTAAACCCTAAACCACGAATCCTTGTTGTTCCGCCTTAATTCTGAAGTAGTAAAACTTTTGCAGGCACAAATCATGAAAGAGTACCCGAATGAGTTAACCGTCATCTTCTTCTACAATGTCTGCGTGGTTGCCGTATCTGCAGCTGTTGCTTTGATTACAGAACCAAATTCCAGCGCTTGGAAGTTGAGACCTGATATTGCATTGCTCTCCATACTCTGCTCAGTAAGAAACTAACTGTATGGTCAAAAAACAGTGCCTATATAATGTGACTTACATCTTAATCGTATCGACTTTTCTCTATATCTAGGGGCTATTTGGGTCGTTTTTGAGCAATGCTGTTCACACATGGGTGCTGCGCTTGAAGGGACCTGTCTATGTGACAATGTTCAAGCCTTTGTCCATGGCCATTGCCGTTGCCATGGGCGTTGTGTTCCTTCGTGACACTCTTCATCTCGGAAGGTTCGATAGCATAACTAATCTCATTTTTATTTCTTCTCTTTCAACGAGTTGTTACTAACACTCTAAAATAATCATCCTACATTCCTCTTTCCTTTATCTTTTTCCGCAAGCGAGGGTACAGCTTCAAATGTCTTACTTTTTTGCATCTCTTCAGCCTAGTTGGAGCAACATTTATATCTATTGGGTTTTATACTGTGCTGTGGGGAAAAACCAAGGAAGAGACCGGTGAAGAATCTGTAGCTGCCAGCCTGGAATCCCCATCTACCACCCATACGACCCCTTTATTGCAAAACTATATAAACGAGAAGTGAATCAAAGATTTGCAGATGTATATATGTATGAAAGTAAAAAACAAGATGTCCAATCGATCATCGACGTCTATTTGCCTGCAAGAAATCTTCCATAGGATTGTTTGCGGAAGATTAGCTTAAATTGCAGAAGTTGTAGATGCAATGAGGGAAAGCCCACCTTCTCGAACACTGCTTGGCTCCTTACAAGTAATGAGCACGATGCAACATTAGTGATGGGGAATGAGACCCTTAAGTTAAATAACTGGTGACATGTGTTTATGGATGGAACTCAACTTAACGGCGATTTTACATTCTTGGAAGTCGCCTCATCTCGATGGAGTGGACGTAAGAACTAGCTCGAAATTAAACTCTACAAGGCCATCTTAGACTTGAAATTTGAGGAAGAGCTTGGGAGGGATATTGACATGATTTGAGAGAGCATACTTTAAGTTGTATAAAACTTTCTCGTGTAATATTTTATAAAATGGGTGGCGTTAGTCACACACTCTTTTTAACTATTATACCTTTGTTAATAAATTAATTGATTTTTTTTTTCAATTCATCTGTTTCGACAATCGAAAATTAAAAAGAGCGTATGAGAGATAAAAATAAATTTGTGAATAGCATCATCACAAAAGAATATTGTGCCCACTTAAGTATGGGTAGATTAAAAAAATAAACAAAAGATTTAAAATTTTAGTTATGTGAAAAAAGATTTAATTGAGGATGATAATTAATTGCCTGAAATAGAGGAGTTAAACTCTAATTTAAATTCATATTTGTAGTAAAATAATACAAAATGCTTATGTGAAAATAAATCAAAAGACTTCACAATCAAAAGTTTAAAATACACAAGATTTCATCAAGAAAATGTCAAGAAAATGTCATCATCAGAAATTAATATATCCATTATTTGCACATCATGTGACCAAAGAAAGAACCTTAATGTGCCAATCATCTTCCATATTTCGCCCATAAGGAGAATGATGTCGCTTTGTGATCTCAGACCACACCCATTACTCATTTGACTTTACCATCTCATCCATGGCAGCAGCAGCAGGGAGGTCTTGTTACAGAGATGTGTTGCCGTTCACGGCGATGGTGACGATGGAGTGCATGAACGTCGGCCTACACACTCTCTTCAAAGCTGCCACTATAAATGGAATGAGCTACCATGTCTTTGTTGTCTACTCTTACTCCGTTGCTGCCTTTGTTCTCATCCCAGCTCCTTTCGTCTCCCACAGGTTCAAATCTCCTTCCTTGTCCCATAAATTAGACTAGTTTGGAATACCGTCCTATCATAAACAATATAATTGGTCAAAACTAACAAATTCTTCATCATTTTTTCTAACTTACATCTCTAATTTTCTTAATTTGCAGATCAAGGGTGCTTCCTCCTCTCAACTTCTCCATAATGTCTAAAGTTCTTCTTCTTGGACTCATAGGGTACAACCATAGCAACCCATAAACTTTGTGAATCGATTTTGGCATACTTTTTTTCTCTCATGCACATCTTTATGTATTACTAGAATTGAATAAATCAAACGAAAAGACATCTACAAGGGTGTGCAAAAAGAGAAAAACAAGTACACAAATCACTTCGCTCAAATTTCCCTGACTAATTAATTAACTATTTAATGCTAATTTAGTGTTCTTGGGATGAACAGGAGTTCATCGCAGATCATGGGGTACACAGGAATCAACTACAGCTCTCCAACACTTGCTTCAGCCATCGGCAACCTTGTGCCAGCTTTCACTTTCATCCTTGCCATCATTTTCAGGTCCCTCCACTTTCTCCCCACACACAGTTACCATGCTTATTTATTTGTATGCCCTTCTGATATTTCGAAATTTCCACTCGCCCTCATGAACCGTCGACTGTGTGACTTTGCTTCAAATGCTTGAGTTTCGTGTTTCATGTTACCTTACTTCACCAAGTTGGTTAAGAAAATCGTTAACTTGGTTGATGTGCAAATGAAGTCCATACTTGCCCTCTTGTACTCTTTCCCCACTTTGTTTTCTTGCTCAGAGCGGGGCAGACTCAACGTAGAGAAATAGTTGTTGGTTTGGAACTTGGACTTCTAGTTTGTTGTGGGTAAAAGAGGAAAACTATGGGTCCGAGAGATTTTTTTAGTATGCTGAAAACATGGAACTATCCAAAAAGTGTCATAAGACAAGGGGTTAGACACTTGAAAAAAAGAAATTTCAGCCACTTGTGTTATGATACTTGGTATACTAAATTGTATTCCTGGCATACTAAAAAATTTCTCCTTTGGTACATATGATGGTCACTTGTTGGACTTGGTAATTCGTGGAACCTATATATCAACATATACATTGCCTTTTAAGTAGCTCAGGTCCACTCGTTAAATTTCCTCAGATATTTAGCACACATACAACCGTTAAATTCAACAACATATGCACTACACTAATTTACTATTAAATTTTCGTAATTTTTTACCATGAGTATGATTAACAACTAACTTCTACCCCTCTCTCCTTTTTACCCACCAAAAGGCTGGAAAGTATAGCTTTGAGAAGCAGAAGCAGTCAAGCAAAAATCTTGGGTACAATAGTTTCACTTGCAGGTGCATTTGTGGTGACTCTCTACAAGGGCCCTCCTATTGTGTTTGCCAATCAAACACAATCTGTTTCACTTCACCAACCTCTCTTGAACCCACCACCAACAACAAACTCAAACTGGATAATTGGTGGCCTTCTCCTAACAGCTGAGTATATACTGGTACCACTTTGGAACATTGTTCAGGTAATTAAGTTAAACCAAAACTAAAAATTTAGAATCTTCTGTTTCCGACCCTAAACCCTAAATCCTTCTTGTTCCGCCTTAATTCTAAAGTAGTAATACTTTTGCAGGCACAAATCATGAAAGTATACCCGAACGAGTTAACCGTGATCTTCTTCTACAATGTCTGCGTGGTCGCCGTATCTGCAGCCGTTGCTTTGATTACAGAACCAAATTCCAGCGCTTGGAAGTTGAGACCTGACATTGCATTGCTCTCCATACTCTGCTCAGTAGGAAACTAATTGTTGTTAAAAAACAGTGCCTATCTAATGTGATCGTTGTCTCTTAATCATATCGATTTTTCGCCATATCTAGGGGCTATTTGGGTCGTTTTTGAGCAATGCTGTTCACACATGGGTGCTGCGCTTGAAGGGACCTGTCTATGTGACAATGTTCAAGCCTTTGTCAATGGCCACTGCCGTGGTCATGGGCGTTGTGTTCCTTCGTGACACTCTTCATCTCGGAAGGTTCGATAGCCTAACAAATCTCTTTTTTTTTTTTTTTTTCTGTCAGTAAGTTGTTACTAATGCTCTAAAATAGTCATCGTGCATTCCTATCTCCTTTATCTTTTTCCGCTGGCGAGAGTGCAGCTTCAAAAGTCTTACTTTTTTGCATTTTTTCAGCCTAGTTGGAGCAACAATTATATCTATTGGGTTTTATGCTGTACTGTGGGGAAAAACAAAGGAAGAGGCCGGTGAAGAATCTGTAGCTGCTAGCCTGGAATCCCCATCTACCACCCACAAGGCCCCTTTATTGCAAAACTATAAAAACGAGAAGTAAATCAAAGATTTGCAGATGTATATATGTATGAAAGTCAAACACAAGATGTCTGATCGATCATTGACGTCTATTTGCCTACTAGAAATCTTCCATATGATTGTTTGTGGCTGGAGAATTAAACTTACATTGCAGAAGTTGTAGACGCAATGAGGGAAAGCCCGCCTTCTCGCAGAACACTGCTTGGCTCCTTATAAGAAGCATGATGCAACATTAGTGACGGGGACAGTACAGAGACCCTTAGATAATCGACAGTGTTTATGGATGGAACTCAACTTAACGGCGATTTTTCATTCATGGAAGTCGCCTCATCTTGATGGATGGGACGTAACAACTAGCTCGAAATCAAACTCTGCAAGGTCATCCTAGACTTGAGACTTGAGGAAGAGCTTGGGAGGGATATTGACATGATTTGAGAGAGATTACTTTAAGTTGTATAGAACTTTCTAATGTAATCTTGATTTTCACAAAAATAATTTTACAATCGAAAATATGCTGCACAAGTGACATAGTTTCCTTTAACCCTTGGTATCGCATATTTTCCAACAATGTAAAAGTAAAGAACTCATCCCGTAATCTCACTTCTCATAAATTTGGTCGGGATGAGTTTTATACATGGTTCCTTTAAGAGGATCCTAAAAATCATCTGTGTAAAAAGCTAAAGGCGAAGTGATCTTCTGTGTTTGCTCCTATCTTTTGAATTGAGTCTTAAGGTCAGCTGACAGCCTCTACTTACTCTAAGATCGTATCTCTAAGGCCATCGACCAAAGAATGTACTTCCTCTAAAGTATTCTCTTTAGTCTTAAGATCATCAGACATCGACGATGAAATGCAATGTGTTGTGAGGATATCCAGCGTCGCTGCCTTGGCAGTTTTTGTTTGCAGAACAACCATCTGTGCGGGAAGTATGCAATTCACAATTCAGCCAACCAAAGTAAAATTGCATAGCATGCATGCATATATCCATATATTTGTGTGTGCATGAGACAAAGAAACAGAACAAGAACCTGATTGTATTCGAGGCCGAACTTAAGGTACTCGTCATCACAATTCTCAACCATGCTGGCCAAGCTCTTCCGATTCTTCACAGGCATACCATTGAAAGTAAGAACCTGCACATAAAGCAGAATAATTTACACAAGTGTATCAGATGTTATTTCACCCATTCCTTTCACCGTCATTTGTTGCATCAGATAAAGGAAATACGAAAAGGCTTAGTCTCTGACCTGATTGTTAACGATGTCCTCATATCCAATATTAATCATACAATAGATGCCTTTCACACCAGTCTTCAAACCTCTCTTACATTAGTACTTTAGTAGGCCTTATCTAATTAAGAAGTCGTTTGGTAATCATTTCGTTTTTAATTTTCAGATTTCAAGAAAATAAAAACTGAAACCTGAAGGTGAAAACTCAAGGCCAAATTTTTGAAAACTAAAAATAAATAAATAAATTCAGTTTTCATGAAAGTAGTTATCAAACAAGATTTTATAAAGATGAAAACTAAAAACAAAAGAATTATAAACGCCCCTAAGTTAGTTAATGTACATTCCAGTTTGAATCTTCTTATCGTAGTTTGGATTATTAAAAATTTTAAAATTCTTCATCGAATATTTTACAAAACACCTTATTATAAATGATTATAAAGAACAACTATTGTTTCATAAAACAAAAACAAAACCAGTGTTCTAAAGTCCCTGCCAAGGGTGTTAAGGCCCACCCTGAATGTTAGGCTGGTGGCCGCCACAGTTCTTAATTTTGCAAATATTTGCAGAACGCAATCATAAAATCTATTTCGTACTAAAATACTTTTAAGACTCAACAAAAGATAAACTTACTTGTCAATTAGGTTTACACATCAAGGAAAGTGTTATTCACACACTTATTTATTTTTATCTTTCACACACCCTTGTCAATTTTTTTGTCATTGATCTTCTTCTGTTCGTTCAATCCGACAGCAGAAAATTGAGAGAGTGTGTGAGAAGTAAAAATGAGTGTGTGGATAGCACTACCGAACATCAATTCAACCAGCTTGGATATTAAGATTGACCCCAATCAGGCAGTTACACGTTGCCAAAGATGTTGACTCATAGGCCTTACTAGGTTTTAACAAGGGAATTGGATCCCATCCGGATCCACTTTGTGGCAATTCTAGAGATCCTCACATCTTAGTCATTAATCGTGTATCGTGCGGTCAGAAATCATTTGACTTTTTTTATTTAAAATTAAACACAAATAGTATATAACAAAAACTAACCGCGCGATATATGATAAACAGTTAGGATGTCTGGATCACTAGAATCCTCACAAAATAAATTCGGAAAGGATCCTCTTCCTTTAACAAGAAGCCAAAATAAAGTACTCTTAAAAATTCAAAACTGCACGAAACTAGGCCACTTGTCCGACTTTGATTGTCGCATGCAACTGAAAAATGGTGCATCTTACAACATACATTATTGGACCATTACCATATTATATAGTTTAGTTTTAAAATTGATACCTACAATAATCATACAATAGATGTCTGTCACACTAGTCATCAAACCTTTCTTACGTTTGGAGTAGGCCTTATCTAATTAAGGAGTCGTTTGAACCATTTCGTCTTCTATTTTTAGATTTCAAAAAATAAAAAATTTAAAACTTAAAAGTAAAAACTCAAAGCTAAATTTTAAAAACTCAAAAAAAACAATTTATAATTGGGTCTTTATCACAAATAGTCCTTGAAATTGATCAAACTCATCACTGTAGTCCCTCAATTTCAAAATCAATCAATTTCATCTTTGAATTTGACTACCACACATCAATGTAATCCCTGCCTTCTAAATCCGTCAAATTTTCTGTTAATTCGCTGATGTGGCAAAAAAAAATCTTTTTTAAAGTTTAAAAAACAATTAAAAACCAAGTAAAATAATTTAGTTTTGTAATGAATTAAAATTTAAATTAAAAAGCAAAAATGATACCAGCCCAATCTGCCATCTGCCACACTCACCCGTCACCCCAAGTCCAGCCACACCCCGGTGGTGGTTGTGCCGGTGGTGGTCTATTGCAACAGACTTCAAGGTTTCAATTAATTACAAATGCTCTGTTTATCTTCAACTCCAGCTAAGATTTTTGCCCGCGCTCTTTTCCCATCTTCAGCGCCTTTGCCTCCTCGTTACCCAATCTAGCATTTGGGTTCTTTTGTTTTCTTTTATTTTTCACTCCTGGGTTTCTTTCATTTTACCATTCTACCATTAAAGATTGAAGATTGAAGCTTGAAGCTTGAAGCTTGAAGCTTTGAAGAAACCTTTATTAAACACACAACACACAGCTACAAACAAAGAAAGCCCAAACCAGAGAAAACCATCGCATATTTCCAACAAAGTAAAAGTAAAGAACCCATCCTGTAATCTCACTTCTTGGAAATTTGGTCCACTTTCTCTAATCAGATCATATCTCTGAGGTCATCGGTCATAGAATGTACTTCCTCTCAAGTACTCTCTTTAGTCTTCCATTAAAGATTGAAGATTAGATAATATTTTTCTCTCCTCATTACCCAAGCTAATATGTATGGTTATCATTTTACCATTCTTTCAGTCCCCATTCTGAAATCTGGGTTTCTTCCGCGTTCATACTCATTTTTCTCTTTTTAGTCTTAAGATCATCAGACATGGAAGATGGTATGCCATGTGTTGTGAGGATATCCAGCGTCGCTGCCTTGGCAGGTTTTGTTTCCAGAACAACCAACTGCGTGGGAAGTATGCAATTCACAATTCAACCAACCAAAGAGAAAATGCATAGCATGCATGCATATATCCATGTATTTGTGTGTGCATGAGACAAAGAAACAGAAAAAGGACCTGATTGTATTCGAGGCGGAACTCAAGGTACTCGTCATAACAATTCTCAACCATGCTGGCCAAGCTCTTCAGATTCTTCACAGGCATACCATTGAAAGTAAGAACCTGCACATAAATCAGAATAATTTACACAAGTGTATCAGATGTTATTTCACCGTCATTTGTTGCATCAGATAAAGGAAATACGAAAAAGGCTTAGTCTCTGACCTGATTGTTAACGATGTCCTCATATCCAATATTAATGTCAGCAACAAGTACCTAGCACAATTTAAACAATGTCAACCATAAAACCAGGGTAACAAGAAACTATACTAATATCCAAAAGCATGAGAAAGATAGAATGCGAGATATAAACCTGAGAAACAACAACGATCTGGTTGTCAATAGACTGTTCAACAACGGGCTCGTCAATAGACTGTGCCATTGCATGTGAATGCTTGTCCAACAGTTTGTTTGGAACGTGATTTCCAAACTGGATATAAGAAAAAACCATGGTCAAGATTTAGCAACATTATAATGTTCATTTAACAATTAAACCTGGATGCATTTCGCAGAAATTAATAAAGGCATAGTTTAATGTTGAAAGCAAGGGCACACCTCAGAACGCTGATATGGACGGGATAAAACTGTGAAAACGAATCCAGCAATGATATAAAAAGGTGGTTTTCCCTCGATATGTGATGGGATGAGTTCCTTGTGTTTTGCAAGTTTAATATTGAACTCAAGTGTCTCAAAGTTCCGAAGAACTTTTACTCGAGCATTGTCACCTATGTATTTTTCAGAGACAAGGTAACTGAAACCTATGCGCTCTTCCTGCCTGAATAGAACTGAAAAAAATTACAAAAATTAGTGTTACTGCTGAATATCAAGAAGCTTATGGAACACTTCACCTGGGAATGTTCAAATACCACTCTTCTACAAATAATCACCAACACACACGTGAACGCAAAATCGACTAGAAAAGAGAAACAGCTGTCTTTCAAAATCACACAAAGAGAGAGTTTACCTGTGCCATCACTAGCAATGTCAACCCCATCAAAACTAAGAATAACATCAGATGGCTTTAGCAGTTGAGATTCTGGAGCTGAAGGCTGAGCTGAAGATTTCAGCCCTCTAACACGGATACCCTTTTGATCAGGGCTCATCCCCACTGACTTGCGAAGAACAGGATTCTCCATCTTTTGCCACTCAATTCCGAGAATTGGGAACCCTGTGTATGCGCCATTCTTCTCATAATCTCGGATGAAATGCATAACAACTGGTACTGGTATAACATGGCCTATATTTTCCGCATTTCCAAGTTTGAAGGACTGAAATGCAATTCCCACGCATTCTCCCTTATCATTAAAGGCAGGGCCACCAGAGTTTCCAGGGTTGATTTTAGCATCTGTCTGCAAAACGCACCCAGAAACAGGCGTCAAGACTCTGGAATCAGGTGTACATAATTTCATTTTCATGGTAAGAAGCTATATATAATATATCCACCTGCATTCCTAGAAGCTCGGCGGAGCCATGAACATAAGTCAGGATCTCCATCCTCGACACAACTCCGCTCGTCACGGAGATTGCGTCACCCCCAATCGGGTACCCAACCACTGTCACGGCATCTTGCAGTGCGGGCAAATCTCCAAACTCCACAGGTGAAATCCCTTCCCAGAACTCAACATCACTCACCGTAAGCAGCGCTGAAAGTTTAGCATCAAACTTCAAATTGCAACACAAAACTAGAAAAAAGTAACAAACTTTAAATTGCTCCAAACTCAAAGAATTACCATGCAAATGTAAAATTGTTGCACACAAAACATCATCGCCAAGTAAATCAAACCCGAAATTAAAATCGACAAAAAAGATGCAAACTTTAAACTGTATTTACCTCAAGAATTACTATGCAATTGCAAAAGGCAAATATAAAATTGTTGCATACCGATATCGCATTCGGCTCCAATGGCCAACACAGTGGCCAAGTACTTGGTATCGGAGCCCCGTTTCTTGACCTTGACCTGGGTATGATGATCCACCGAATGCACATTAGTCAAAATCCTATTGCCCCCAATTACAAACCCACTACTGCTGGAGCTGTACTGCTTCTTCCTCTGCCACGGCAGCGAGAAGTCCGGCGCAGTGTGGACGCAGAACACCTTCACCACCGCGTCTCTTCCCAACCTCCCCCGCGTCGGCATCTCCATCGGCGGCTCCGATTGAGAGAGACAGAGCGATTGAAGTTGAAGACCGAGCGAGAGAGAGAGAGAGGGAAATGAAAAAAATTAAAAAATAATAATAAAAATGACTTAAAAACTTTGAGTTTTAACGGTAAGAACAAAAATAAAGGGTAAAGTGAATAGTACAGAATTAATTTTTTAATATAAAAATGTGATTTTTTATTAAAGTGAACAGTACCGGGAGCTTTTCGTCAAAGTTCTCAAAAATAAAAGGAGTGGCTGCTATTAGTCTAGGGTTAAAGGGTTTTGTTATTTCTCAAAAAACTTTACTGAAACTAACTTGGTAACAAATTATGTTTTGATATGATTATATGACTAAATTATTTATAATATTAAAAAAAAGAAAAATCGGTTCCGTTCCGTTTTTTTGGGTCTCGATTCAGTTCGGTTTTTTATTTTTTTCGATTTTCAGTTTTTTGAACCCACCTCTATATTATATTACTTAAGAGTTTGGACAGCTGATGTATTAACTGAACAAAAACACCATCCAATTACATCTATTTATATGGCAGCTTTCCAAATTTAATAAGTAATCTAACAGATTCCACATTCAGCTGATGTGTAAAATTACATAAGAAAACGAGTAATGTTATTCATACTATATTTTTGTACCACATTTTCATAGTACTTTAGGTGGTATTTGATGTGGATAACCACATCAATTGAATTAATCAGATTTTTAAATTTAGTTCATTATTTAATAAACTAATAATTAAGAAAAATTAGTTAATTAAATGATGATTGTGGTATACGAGGAGTCTTTCTCCTTCCTTTTCTCGGATTTTGTAAATTTTTCAAATGATGTGGCCATCCATATCATATGCCACGTAAGATGGTATAGAAATGTGATATAAAAACATAGTATGAATATCATTATTATGAAGTGAATAGTATCAAAATTGACTTTTTAGTGTAAAAATATAATTTTTTTGTTAAAATAAACTGTATCGGAAGCTTTTCATTAAAGTTCTCATTTATTTATCATCCACCAACTCTATATGGTTTTACATTTACAGAATTACCTAGTTGGGACTTGGAATAACCTTGGGAATCTTCCATGTATCCCATGATTCGCATCACATGGAACACAACTACACAAAGCAGGAAGGCTGGCCCATCCCACGTGTCAAAGGCACGACGTGTTCCATTAGAGCAAGTCCACCCCTAAGACTAAGTGCCAGCATCCAGTCTATTTATCCACTCAAGTGAACAGTAACAGACTCCAATGAACAGTAATAGGCCACTGCATCTCCACCCCTAAAAAAATGCGCTGGCACCCAGCCCATTTATAGTATTTTTAAATTTTTTGTAAAAAAATAAAAAAATAAAATAGTTTTAAGTTTATGTAAAAGAATAAAAAAATAAAATAAAAAAATAATTTTATGTAATTCTATGTAGTGTGTTTTGTTTTTAAGTTTATGTAATTCTATGTAGTGTTTTTTTTTTTTAAGTTTATGTAATTCTATGTAGTGTTTTTTTTTTTAAGTTTATGTAATTCTATGTAGTGTGTTTTGTTTTTAAGTTTATTTGGTGAGTTTATGTAATCTTATTTCATGTGTTTAACTAAAGTACAAAAATAAATAAATAATCACATTAAAATTGCATAATAAATTAAATAAAAATAAATAAATTTCTAACAATAAATAAGAAATTACATAAGAAATTAAATAAAGTTCAAAATAAAAAAATAAAAAACATAAGAATTACATAAGAATTTAAATAAAGTACTACAAATAAGATCTTCAATGAGTAGTGCGAACCCAACTTTCACACAACGTAAGATCTTCAATGAGATTCCACGAAGACATTTTTTCTCTCTTAAAGTGTAGAAAATATTGAAATGTAGATAGTATAGAAAGTGTAGAAATATTGAAATGTGGTGTAAAGTGGAAGATGAGGGTTAGGTATTTATAGAAAAAAAAAATAATTTTTTAAAAAAATTCTGTATTTTAAAAATAATTTTCGGTATTTTTTTATAATTTTTAATTAATTTTAATGTACTTAATTAATCTGAACCGTTGGATTTGAAAAATATTCAAATCCAACAAACAAGATCATGCCATGTGGCCAACGGTCATAAATCTGACCATTGGGCCCTTTTTTTATTTATTATATTTTTGGGGGGGGGGAATCCGGACCGTTGATCTTTGATCAGACGGTCCAGTTTAAAACTAAAATTAAAAAAAATTTTACCGTTGGAAATCCAACGGCTATTGTAACGCCACGTCTCTAAGCCCAAGTAGGCTGACACATTTTAACGATCCTCATCCGAAATATAGCTAGGTTAATGGGCTGGACCTAATTACTTTAGTATTAGAAACCCTAGGTTTTAAATTATTGGATCAAGGCCCAAACCTTCTTTAAAATTAAGCCCTAATTTGGCCCAAGAGTAGGTTGAGTAACACCAAACCCGTGGCATCTATCCTCTTCCTTCCCCTTTTCTGAAAACAGTCTCCTTCTCCCTCGAATCTCTTCGAGTCCCGGTGAGTTTCCCTTTCCCCTTCACTCACTTCCACTACATATCGATCCACGAAAATTTCATATTAGTAATCCCTGAGACCTTAGGAATCTAACAAGGTCCTTGCATGCACCATCGGTGCACTGTGCAGTGCAGGCACCATTGCACCCGAAAGCTTGAAGCTATCAGATTAGTACTCAGGTGATGCTTTCCTTCCCTATCTTTGAATACCTGGGATTTTCGTCTTGGTGATATGATTTTGGGTGAAAGATCAAAGGTTAAACCTTGTTACTTTCTCTGTGCATGCACCGTGTATTTAGTTCCAGAATCCGGTGAGCACATTCGAAGAAAATCCGGCGAATCCGAGGTGAATCCGACGTCTCTCTCTTCAAATCTGGTTTTGGGTAAGTGTTTGAATTTAATTGCGAGATTTTTGAGAGATAAATCGAAATGAGAATTGCTGTTTTGATGCATGCATGTTTTGGGTGTGCATTTCCAGAATCCGACGAAGTTCGAATCGGATTACAGCAAACCTCGACTCAGCTAATCTTATTCTGATCATCAACTCGGTAAAATCTTACATCGTTTTCTTGTCAGCATCATTTTTATGAATAGATTAGAATGTTTTCACTTAGTTTAGGACCAAATCAGGGAGGAAATCCCGGTGTTCTTCTTCAAATGGGTCCGGTGACCCCCGAGTTACTCGGGTCAACCCCACCCGCATGACTTAAGCCCAAAATTTGTTAAAGGGATCCGACCCATTTGACGACCCAACCCATTTAGCCTTGTTATATTTATTAACTTTAGACCCAACAACCCAAATGGGCCAGCCCAGTACTTTACAGAAACTAAGCCTAATAACCCATTTGGACCAAGCTTGATTTTGGGCCCGTAGGCCCAACCCAAAACCATTTTTAACTTATTTAAGTATTGTCCTTCTGTTTTAAAGACCCACAGGGCCTTGGGACGGTTTTAAATGAAAGGGCTTAAAGCTGGTCCTTTGTGTGAGGCCTTGGGCCAGTGTATGCTTGTGTATGTGTGGGCTGAGCATGTATGGGCTGGGTGAGTTTTGTGGGCGTACCCTGTGCGTATGTGTGAGTGTTATGTGTGGTGCCGTGTATGCGTGTGGGTTATATATATATGTATAGCGTGTGTGTGTGAGTGGGATATACATATACATGTATAGCGTGTGCTTATATGCATGTGCTATGCATGCCGTGTGTGTGTGTGTGTGTGAGTTGTGTAAGTGTGGGCTCAAGCCCAAACCACCCCTTTTCAGCCTAACCCTTTTTAACCCAAAACCCTAGGCTTTAAAAGCCTTGGGCCGAAGTGAAACCCAGGGCCTTTGGGCCCGTGACCTTTAACCCAGCAACCCTATTGGGCTAACCCTAAACCCAAAACCCTATTTGGGTCAAACCTCCAAACCCATTTTATTAAACCCAAACCCTAACCCAGGTTCGGATCCGACCCAAATTCGGGTTGACCCGACCCGGTTGACTCTGACCCGTTGACCCGACCCATTGACCCGTTTGACCTGACCCTATTGATCGTTGACTTGGTCAACGGTCATCGTTGACTTTGACCAGTCAAAGGTTGACTTTTTCGGGTTCCGTCCGGGACCCCTCCTAGGCTAATTTCGACGTCCTGGACCCGTTTTTTAGGTCCGTTTTCCCAAATTAAATTGTTAGAATAGAGTTTGACTAAGTTGTACCCTTTATGTGCTTAGGGGCAACTATTGGGGCTTTTCTATATTCGCTAGCAGCGCAGCATCGGACGGCTAAGTACTGTGAGTGGACCACTTTCCAAAAATAAATATATGATTTATGATATGAAATGAAGATTTACATTTATATATATATAGCATGCCTCGATTATATTTGGAATTTTCGAATTGTGAACATGAAGCATATTTTGAGATTATTATTGAATGTTCTTGTGATATTGAATGATGTTATCGAAACTGTTTTCCGATATAACCCACATTCTGGTAGACTATCCGATCGATGACGATAGGATGCTAAGAATGTGTTTTAAATGATTTTAGAACACCTCTTCGTAGTACGGGGGATGGATGAACTCTTGCTACGAAGTTGTATTTTAGAAATATGTTTTGTGCAAATTAGTGAACACCATGCCGCCGAGGGCGAGGTTTGTAGTTGGCAAAGGCCTGGAGAAATAATCCTTAGCGGAAGGCTGAGGGACCACGGAGTCTGGCATCGGGCCGGGAGGGAGTTATCTCATGGTGATGACCATAGAGATTCAGGTGCAGGCATTGGGCCGGAAGTATTACTAATTCGGTGTACTCACTAGCAGCACAACTTGTGATGCTTCTTGGGTTTTTATTTGATGAGATTTACGAGATTGATACTATAATTGTCTTATGACTCCATTGAGACGAGAATTTGAATTATGAGTTGATTCGAAACATTGGAATTATTGGATTAATGATTTTATTGGCATGCTAGTGGTTTAGAAAACCTACTACGCAGTATATGAGCATATTTTTGGTTTTTAAACTGGTGGGGGAATTATTATGTTCCGAAATGTTTTCATATTATATATGTATATAACTCTGGTCCACTCACCCTTGTTTTGCGCCCCCATTCAGGTATTAGAAACGAGGCATTACGATCTCGGCATCACGGCACTTCCACAGCAGTACCTTCGAATCTTTTCAGTGTAGCACTCATTCCCTTGATCCATTTAACCTTGTCTCAATTCTTTTAGTGATTTGATTTAGTTGTATGTTCTGGACACGTTCCTAAATTATTAATCCTTTGTAATTGTATTCCTAACCATTATTTATTTCAAATTATAAATTTTTGCACTTAACGAATGGCTTGCGTCACCTTCGGGTGTCGGCCAGCACGTGCCTATCCTGATATTCGAGGAATATCGGGGTCGGGGCGTGTCATAAGAACTAGTTCAAAATCAAACTCTACAAGGTCATCCTAGACTTGAGACTTGAGGAAGAGCTTGGGAGGGATGTTGACATGATTTGAGAGAGAATACTTAAAAGTTGTATAAAACTTTCTAATGCAATCTTGATTTTCATAAAAATATTTTTACAATCCAAAATATGCTATTGCACAAGTGACATTGTTTCCTTTTACCCTTGGTATCGCATATTTTCCAACAATGTAAAAGTAAAGAACTCATCCCGTAATCTCACTTCTCAGAAATTTGGTCGGGATGAGTTTTATACATGGTTCCTATAAGAGGATCCTAAAAATCATCTGTGTAAAAAGCTAAAGGCGAAGTGATATTCTGTGTTTGCTCCTATCTTTTGAATAGAGTCTTAAGGTCAGCAGACAGCCTCTACTTACTCTAAGATCGTATCTCTAAGGCCATCGGCCATAGAATGTACTTCCTCTAGAGTATTCTCTTTAGTCTTAAGATCATCAGACATGGATGATGAAATGCAATGTGTTGTGAGGATATCCCGCGTCGCTGCCTTGGTTAGTTGACTTTTTAGTGTAAAAATGTGGTTTTTCATTAAAGCGAATAGTACCGAGAGCTTTTCGTTAAAGTTTCCAAGAAAAAATGCATAGCATGCATGCATATATCCATGTATTTGTGTGTGCGTGAGACAAAGAAACAGAAAAAGAACCTTATTGTATTCGAGGCCGAACTTAAGGTACTCGTCATCACAATTCTCAACCATGCTGGCCAAGCTCTTCAGATTCTTCACAGGCATACCATTGAAAGTAAGAACCTGCACATAAAGCAGAATAATTTACACAAGTGTATCAGATGTTATTTCACCGATTCCTTTCACCGTCGTTTGTTGCATCAGATAAAGGAAATACGAAAAGGCTTAGTCTCTGACCTGATTGTTAACGATGTCCTCATATCCAATATTAATGTCAGCAACAAGTACCTAGCACAATTTAAACAATGTCAACCATAAAACCAGGGTAACAAGAAACTAATATCCAAAAGCATGAGAAAGAATGTGTGATATAAACCTGAGAAACAACAACGAGCTGTTCGTCAATAGACTGTGCCATTGCATGTAAATGCTTATCCAACAGTTTGATTGGAACATCAAATATATTTCCAAACTGGATATAAGAAAAAACCACGGTCAAGATTTAGCAACATTATAATGTTCATTTAACAATTAAACCTGGATGCATTTCGCAGAAATTAATAAAGGCATAGTTTAAAGTTGAAAGCAAGGGCACACCTCAGAACGCAGATATGGAAGGGATACAGATGTGAAAACGAATCCGGCAATGATATAAAAGGAAGGAGGTTTTCCCTCGATGTGTGATGGGATGAGTTCCTTGTGTTTTGCAAGTTTAATGTTGAACTCAAGTGTCTCAAAGTTCCGAAGAACTTTTACTAGAGCATTGTCACCTATGTATTTTTGAGAGACAAGGTAACTGAAACCTATGCGCTCTCCATGCCTGAATGAAACTAAAAAAAATTACCAAAATTAGTGTTACTGCTGAATATCAAGAAGCTTATGGAACACTTCATCTTGGAATACACATCAAGGAAAGTACTATTCATACTCTTTTTTTTTTTTTTTAAATCTTCCACTCATTCTAGTTAATTTTTTGTCATTGCATCTTCTATTCGTTTAATCTAACGACCGAAAATTCAATATGAAAAGGAAGTAAAAATAAGTGTGTGAATAACAGTACCAAATCTCGATTCAATCAGCATGGATATCAAGATTGACCCCAATTAGCCAGTTACACGTTGCCAGAGATGCCATAAAAAAGTACTCTCAAAAGTTCAAAACAGCACGAAACTAGGCCACTTGTCCGACTTCGATTGTCGCATGCAATTGAAAAATGGTGCATCTTACAACATACATTATTGGAGCATTACCATATTATATAGTTTAGTTTTAAAATTGATATCCTACAGTAATCATACAATAGACGCCTTTCACAGTAGTCATCAAACCTTTCTTACATTTGTGGCGCGTTTACTAATCCGTAATCAGATTGAAGGGAATTGAATTGAGGATGAATTGGATTGAGGTGGAATCAGAATCAGATTCCTGTTGAAGTTGTTTACTAAAACTGTATGGAATCGAAGTGCAAATGATGTATATTTTATATTACTGTTTACCAATTAACATGAATCGGAATCAAAGGCAATTTGATTACTAAAATACCCTTGTACAAAACAGATATAAATTTTATTTAACTAATTAATAATACAATTCTTTTGTATATAAAAAACTAATACAATTATTTATCCTTAAAAATCCTTTAATTACCATATAAGAAGCCTTTAATAATACAATTATGTTGTATATATGATACTAATACAATTATTTATTCTTAAAAAAATCTCTTTTTTTTTTGGACAAATCCTTAAAAAATCTTTATTTACCATATAAAAATCCCCCACCGGTATACCAATTATATGAAGGCCTTCAATTAAAAACAACAAATTAACGCAGCCCTCCCCCTCCTTTCCTCGCCCTCTATAAATCCCCATCTCCTTCCCTTCTGATTCTTCTTCTTCTCTTCTGATTATTCTTTTTTCTTCTTCTGATTCTTCCAAATAACTAATTAATTCCAAATATTTGTTTGTTTATTTATTATATTGGTCCTCTGTCTCTCTCTTATGTCTGCTTCACTGGGTTTTGATTTGAAGGGGTGCTGTGCTACCGGAGACGAGGGAAGGAGATTAAGGGGTGTTGTGCCACCGGAGACTAGGGAAGGAGATAAGGAAGGCGCTGGGAGGGAAGGAGATTAAGGGGTGTTGTGCCACCGGAGACTAGGGAATGAGATAAGGAAGGCGCTAGGTGCTGTGCAACCGGAGACGAGGGAAAGAGATAAGGAAGGCGATGGGCTACCAGAGACGAGGGAATGAGATAAGGAAGGCGCTGGGTGCTGTGCTACCGGATACTAGGGAATGAGATAAGGGGTGCTGTGCTACCGGAGAAGAGGGAAGGAGATAAGGGTATATTGGGTAGAAAAATCTGATTCCGGGTTGAGGCTTTCTTCCGGAATCCAAATACCACCCATTGGTTGGTAATCCATTTCCATGCAAATCAGGGATCTGATTCCCTATTTTTAGTGGGTCCCACATACAATTTCATTCCCCCAATGTTAGTAAACACATGAATCACTTGCAAGGAATTCAATTCCCATTCCTCACACTCCATTCCCCTTACGTAAACACGCCATAAATTCGAGTTTACAGTTTTTTCAAACATATTTATCTATACAATTTCTAAACTCGCAGCAACGCGCAGGTCAAGCTTCTAGTTCAAAACTAAAAATCCCAAAACACAAAACCCACCATTTCTGCCACCACTATGTTTAAACTCCGCAGTTCCACCAATGCCACCACCGTCAACAACGCCCATTCCCACCCTTCCATAAGGCTCCGGCTCACCAGTTGTAAGGTTTCCAGACCGGCCGACGAAAACAATGATGGGAGGAACAATGTGTTCGTCATTCCGGAGCTGCCAGTGTCGTATGCGGTGGTGCAGGTATCCTGCTTCCACAGTCCACCGGATCCCTCGCAGCCGTGGCAGAGGAAAAAGGCGTACTGGTCCTACAGTAGTGGCTCTTTTTAATTTTCGATTGTCGAAACAGATGAATTGAAAAAAAAAAATCAATTGATTTATTAACAAAGGTATAATGGTTAAAAAGAGTGTGTGACTAACGCCACCCATTTTATGAAATACGCCTCATCTCGATGGAGTGGACGTAAGAACTAGCTCGAAATTAAACTCTACAAGGTCATCTTAGACTTGAAATTTGAGGAAGAGCTTGGGAGGGATATTGACATGATTTGAGAGAGCATACTTTAAGTTGTATAAAACTTTCTCGTGTAATATTTCATAAAATGGGTGGCGTTAGTCACACACTCTTTTTAACCATTATACCTTTGTTAATAAATCAATTGATTTTTTTTTTCAATTCATCTGTTTCGACAATCGAAAATTAAAAAGAGCCACTACTGTAGGACCAGTACGGCTTTTTCCTCTGCCACGGCTGCGAGGGATCCGGTGGACTGTGGAAGCAGGATACCTGCACCACCGCATACGACATTGGCAGCTCCTGAATGACGAACACATTGTTCCTCCCATCATTGTTTTCGTCAGCCGGTCTGGAAACCTTACAACTGGTGAGTCGGAGCCTTATGGAAGGGTGGGAATGGGCGTTGTTGACGGTGGTGGCATTGGTGGAACTGTGGAGTTTAAACATAGTGGTGGCAGAAATGGTGGGTTTTGTGTTTTGGGATTTTTAGTTTTGAACTAGAAGCTTGACCTGTGCATTGCTGCGAGTTTAGAAATTGTATAGATAAATATGCTTGAAAAAACTGTAAACTCGAATTTATGGCGTGTTTACGTAAGGGGAATGGAGTGTGAGGAATGGGAATTGAATTCCTTGCAAGTGATTCATGTGTTTACTAAATTGGGGGAATGAAATTGTATGTGGGACCCACTAAAAATAGGGAATCAGATCCCTGATTTGCATGGAAATGGATTACCAACCAATAGGTGATATTTGGATTCCGAAAGAAAGCCTCAATCCGGAATCAGATTTTTCTACCCAATATACCCTTATCTCCTTCCCTCTTCTCCGGTAGCACAGCACCCCTTATCTCATTCCCTAGTCTCCGGTAGCACAGCACCCAGCGCCTTCCTTATCTCCTTCCCTCGTCTCTGGTAGCACAGCACCCAGCGTCTTCCTTATCTCCTTCCCTCGTCTCCGGTTGCACAACACCCAGCACCCAGCGCCTTCCTTATCTCCTTCCCTAGTCTCCGGTGGCACAACACCCCTTAATCTCCTTCCCTCGTCTCCGGTAGCACAGCACCCATTCAAATCAAAACCCAGTGAAGCAGACATAAGAGAGAGACAGAGACAGAGGACCAATATAATAAATAAACAAACAAATATTTGGAATTAATTAGTTATTTGGAAGAATCAGAAGAAGAAAAAAGAATAATCAGAAGAGAAGAAGAAGAATCAGAAGGGAAGGAGATGGGGATTTATAGAGGGCGAGGAGAGGAGGGGGAGGGCTGCATTAATTTGTTGTTTTTAATTGAAGGCCTTCATATAATTGGTATACCGGTGGGGGATTTTTATATGGTAAATAAATTTTTTTTTAAGGATTTGTCCAAAAAAAAGAGATTTTTTTAAGAATAAATAATTGTATTAGTATCATATATACAACATAATTGTATTATTAAAGGCTTCTTATATGGTAATTAAAGGATTTTTAAGGATAAATAATTGTATTAGTTTTTTATATACAAAAGAATTGTATTATTAATTAGTTAAATAAAATTTATATCTGTTTTGTACAAGGGTATTTTAGTAATCAAATTGGCTTTGATTCCGATTCATGTTAATTGGTAAACAGTAATATAAAATATACATCATTTGCACTCCGATTCCATACAGTTTTAGTAAACAACTTCAACATGAATCTGATTCTGATTCCACCTCAATCCAATTCATCCTCAATTCAATTCCTCCTCAATTCAATTCCCTTCAATCTGATTACGGATTAGTAAACGCGCCATTAGTGTAATGAACAGATGTCTAAGTTTACAATGGCATTTAAATTTCAAAAATAAACTAAACTTGGTTTGTAAAATAAGTTTTCTTACTGAGTAAGTAAAGCCAAACTAATTCAAAAGTCAACCAACACTGCACCGTGGCAAGACACTGCCAGCAACACCAGAATAAATGAAGTTTTCCGAAAAAACCTGCTAGTGGAGGAAGACCTCCTAAGGATAAGAGACATAGGGCTAAAGAGAGAGCCATAAAAGGATCCTTTGTGTATAATCCTGCATAATCTCGAATGTTATCAGTTCCGGTACGTAGACCAAATGATACAATGCAAGCAAAAGTTCCTAGATTCATGGAGATATAGAACAACATATAAGTTATCATGCTTGCATATTGTTTCAATTAAATTGTCCTGATCCAAACAAAAACACGAATCAGCTAAAATTGTTAAAAATACGAAATAACACTTGAATCAAATTTATGGACAAAAGCAAATGTCAAAAACAAAAAAAAATATGTATATATATTAAAAAAGAATATCACATTAAATAAGATCTATACAATGAAATAAACACATTACTCTGTTAAGTTTAATAATGTATACAATAAGGGTGCGTTTGGTACGCAAACGGGACGGGATGGGACGGAACAGGATGGGACGGATGTTGTAAATTTTGAAAAAGACAAGGGGCATTGTTGTCCTAAAATGTTAAAAATTTCTGTCCCACAGACGTGGAACAACCCCGTTCCGGGGGGAGAGGTGGAACCAAAAATCATCCAAAACTTGTCCCGTGGAACGCCTCGTCCCACTTGTTTTAGGCGTACCAAACGCGGGACGGAACGCCTCGTCCCGTCCCGTCCCGCGTACCAAACGCACCCTAAGTTCTTGACATTGCTTCTCTTACAATATAGAAATACAGCTATTAAATTAAGCTTGATTTCCATTATAGAGAGTCCATTCAAATAAATGAAAATATTGAGAAACCAACCTCTTTAAAACACCGCCCGTTCCACTCTTCTAACGTCTTTAGTTTAACAAAACCAAATTAACTTGAAATTAAAATAAACCTCATTAATTAAATCAACCTACATAAAAGAAATTTACACTTACACATGTATAATGCAATACACACATGTACACTGTATATAATTGAATGAGATACCTTCAATGGCCAGATTACATATATATATATTCAATGTGTGTGTGTATATATAAACATATATCTGATTGCATATATATTCATTAATGGTGATTCCACAAATCCAAACAAAAACCCAAGCAAAAGAACCCAGCCCGTTTCTCTCCCCCTTTATTTCCTCTGTCTTCCGCCCCCTTCTGCCCTGCTTCTCTCTACTCCTTCCCCCCTCCCACCCCCCAAACCCCAAGCAATTAAGGATAATTTAAATCATCATATAATTAATCCAAATTCTCAACTGTACACACAAAATCGAAAGCTCAATCATTCGGAAAATCTCAAAGACCAAATCTGAGATGGGTAAAATGAAAAAAAATACCTGGATGTTTTGTTGGAGAAGGCGAGTTGAAGAGTCTATGAACAGATTGATTGAGTTAGCGATCTGGGTTTTCGGTTTGCCCTTGAATATCAGGACGATCTGGAGAAATTTGGGTTTTAGGGTTCTAGGGATTTGAGTGAACTGAAATTGATTTGGATGAACAATTTTAGTTTTCGATTCGCAGTGGAGCAAGAATGAAGTGGTGAGAAAATTCAGATGAGCAGTTTTTGGTTTCGATTCGCAATGAGGAACAAATGGAGGAGGTATTAATGAAACTGAGAAAATATGCTTAGGGGCTGGAATGGCGTGGAAGCCTAACCCAGGCACTGAAATTATACAAACCAAGCAGGAACCAGGCAGGGGCAAATCCGCCATTTCACAGTTGGTGAACGCTGCTCCGAGACACTAGTGGGAGTCGATGGATTGGTGGCCTTCGTTGAAGCTGAACGGTAGGTAAACCCAGTAGACGACAGTCGGTAGAGGCGGATAGTGTTCTGAGTTGGGAGGGACGGAAGGGACTCTCCATAGTCTATTTGCGGCCGCTTTTACACAATGTTTTATGTGATAGCACGTGAATTAATATAAAAAAAATTAATAAAAAATATTTGAAAATTTTGAATTTTAACTATTAAGATAAAATAAAAAGTAAAGTGAATAGTATAATGATTGACTTTTTAGTATAATAATGTGGTTTTTCGTTAAAGTAAACAGTAGCGTGAACTTTTCGTAAAAATTTCTTAAAATATAAGGTGAAATAAAGCTTACTTTTAAAAAGTCCTATTAACCTTTATCTATTATTAGTCTAGTCAAGTGGGTTGATTTCGCATTGCCCAGAGTCCCATTAACATTTATATATTATTAGTCTAGTCAAGGGTCTTCCTCCGCTCAACTTCTCCATCATGTCTAAAATTCTTCTTCTTGGACTCCTAGGGTACAATCATATCAACGCTTAAATTTTGCGAAGCGATTTCAGCACACTCTTTTTTTCTCATATGCACACCTTTGATTATTATTGCTTGGCATTCAGAATGAATAAATCAAACGAACGGATATATACAAGGACGTACAGAAAGAGAAAAATGAGCACCTCGCTAAATTTTCGAGGGCTAATTAGTGTTCTTGGGATAAGCAGGAGTTCATCACAGATCAGGGGGTACACAGGAATCAACTACAGCTCTCCAACGCTTGCTTCAGCCATCGGCAACCTTGCGCCAGCTTTCACTTTCATCCTTGCCATCATTTTCAGGTACCTCCTCTTTTTCCCCACACAGAGTTACCATGACACCCTCCGTTGAAATATTCTTTACAGGAAATAATACAAGCAATATGCAGATTAACGTACGTAGACACACAATGCTGCTAATAATTACAGTTCACCACAAACTATCTCGTGCTAGCTAGTCAACTAGATTAGTGTATCATAAATCAAAGTAATTAAGCTCTCTGATCAATCTATGAAAAATACAAGTAACAATTCTTTTGGGTTTTGATAAGATCATTCATGGTGAAGATAAGAAGAATGCTGCTATTACTCATATTACTTGAACTTTTAAGAACGTGCTCATTACTATCGTGTCATTAATTAATGTGTGATGCACGTCATATAAAAAAAGGATCATAGTAAATTGATTGATGTAATATTTGCTCTGTATATATTGGCGTCTTCCATTTAAGAAAATCGTTAACTTGGTAGATGTGCAATTGAAGTTCTGCTTGGAACTCGGTATCGTCTTCGTTTTGGCTTGACGGAACGGGACAGGGAATGAAGGTTGGGGAGACCAAGTCACACGATCACAAGATTTTCGTTGGGTGGGGGGAATGAAATATTCTTTCCCCACTTTGATTTGTTTTCTTGCCCTCACTTTAATTTGTTTTCTTGGACTTCTAGTTTGTTTTCTTCTAGTCGGCACTTATTTTTAATAGGCAAAAAAGTAAAATTTGACATGGAGAAAAAATTGTTGACTGGAAGGGATTCAATTATGTGCAATATGGTGCTAAAAAAGATTAGTTGAGTTTGTTGTGCAGACAATTTTTCTATTTCTAAAATTGGCAACAAACTCAATAAATTATTTTTAGCACCATATTGCACATAATCGAATCCCTTCCAGTCAGCAATTTTTTCTCCATGTCAAATTTTACTTTTTTGCCCATTAAAAATAAGTGCCGACTAGAAGAAAACAAATTAAAGTGGAAATTGGACTTCTAGTTTGTTGTGGGTAAAAGAGGAAGACCATGGGTACGAGAGATTTTTCTAGTAGTGTGTTACAAATACAGTTTAGTATACAGTATACTGAACTATAGTATAGAGGGTTGGATACTTGAATTTTTTTTTTCAACCACTTATATTTTGATACTTGGTCTACCAGACTGTGTTTCTCCGCGCGCTGAAAATTTTTTCCTTTGGGTACTGTTGACTCTAAAAACTACTCAGCCTACACGGCGCGCAGGCCAAATACCTAATAAGCTAACTACGTCCTTCAGTTGTGTGCAGGGCATGCCAACTTGTCGGCCAAGCTCGGCCGGGGAGTAAAATGTGTTGATGTTGCGTTGAGCGCGCTGCTGACTTCTCAATCTTGCAACTGCAGCCGAGGAAGGAACACGTCTCGACCTCTGGATTCTAAAGCCTAAAGACAAGGATGCTACTTTTACGAAGTTCAATATCAAATTCGGCTTTCAATGTGCCGAATGTAATAACCTGGTAACACCTCACTTCGCCGAGAAGGCTAATGAGATGACCTCTGTCAAAAAAGACTCGAAAATCCTTCTTGACCGAGACTTGGATAGATAATCAGTCAGCCTCGACGCAGTGCTGTTTATCCAAACTGAAGGTGCTCTGAGGTCGGCTGATTCTACGGCGACAGTGCTGTTTATCCAAACTGAAGGTGTGTCGGCGAAAAAGAAAATAAAAATCTCAAGGTTGTTGAGAGATTTCGCGTAGAGCGAAAGTTTGCACATGACAGATTTGTGTGTTGAATTGGGATCCCTTCGAACTGTGCACTGAGCCTCCTATTTATAGTGTTGAAATACTTGCTTTGCACGGTCAGATGGTGTTGCAGAGTTTAATTGCAACTCTAATTTGTGAAATTGATCTGCAGAGACCAAAGCACATCATTCAGATAGATTTTCGTGGTTTTCCAAACCTCACAAAAGCCTATCCAAATAAAAGTCTTCTTATCATCATAGCCTAGCCTACATAGGTTTGTCATCATTATCCAAGACCATCGTTTTCTTTTTAATTAGCCACATATCCGTCTGAGTGCACCAATTTAATCCAAAGATTGGTTTTAATATTTAAATGCCCTACATGGATCTCTATCATCCATTTCTCATGCACCAAATCCAATTTGCACTATCACCTTGACTTCACCTTTATACCAAAACCATGCACCCTGACTATTCAAACCTCAATACCTCATCTTTTCGCACCATGTTGCTCTAATACCAAGAATCCCAAGTCCACTTGACTTGTACTACTTGCTTGGAAATATAATTTGCATCTTTAAGAATATGCTAAGAGTAATTAATATTAACATATAATTATTACGATAAAAAAATCATAATATTATCCTTTAGCAAAAATATCTCCATTTTTCATCTGACGGTTAAGAACCATGTTCACTCAACAGCCTCGATTACTCGGGCCGATAATGTAAAATTGGGTCCAAACAGGTACATATGACAGTCACTTGTCATTTGTTATTGGAGAAAAACTTACATGCACTGCTCGGAAATAGACGAATAATATAATGTCATGCGTAAGTCGATGCTTAACATTGTAATATTACCAAAAGGCACCACGATGCTATAGTCCTCTTTGCATATATCAACGTATGCATTGCATTTTAAGTAGCTCAGTTTCGCTCGTTAAAATTCCTAAGAATATTTATCACGCATACAACCATTAAATTCAACAACGTATACAATACGGGGGGGAGTGTATTCAATTGAGATTTTGAGGGATTTTAATTCTTTTAATGAATCTATGAGTATTCAATCAGGATTTTAAATGATTATCTGAAATTCAATGTGTATTTAATTAGAATTTTAAGATAATTTATTAAAATCCTTAGAAATCCGGATGTATTCAATTAGGATTTTAAAGAAGTTTATAACATTCTAGGTGTATTCAATTAGAAATTGATTTTAAAGAATTTGAGAAAGTTGAAGAATTAGAGGGAATTGAAGAGATTTCATAGTATATTTTAAGCATCAACAAATCTCACATCTCCCCATGAGATTTCGAGGAAATTAAATCAAAATTTTATATGAAATCTCTACAAATCAATTAAACTCTATAAAAATCCATGGATTTATAAATACATTAAAGTCTCTCAAATTCTCAATTGAATACACCCCCTACATTGATTATAATTTTTACCATGAGTATGATTAGGCCATCTCCAACCGATGGCTGGCCAGAGGGCTCGTTTTAGCCCTCTGGCCCTCCAAGATTCTTCAAGATATTAATATTTTAATGAACAGTGCAGGGCCATATTTGCCTCCGCCTCCAACCGAGGGCCAGATGGCTCGTTTTAGCCCTGTCACAAAAAACCGTCTCCAACCGAGGGCCAAAGGGCCATAGGGCCAAACATAATTTATTATTTAAAAACTACAACTTAAATTCAAATAAATTCAAATCCAACGGCTAAGTGACGTCAGCTAGCCGTTGGATTTGAATTTTTTTTTGCTATAAATAGGGTGGATATTGGGATATAATTCACACAACTTTGAATTCAATCTATTTCAATTCAATCTCTTTCAATTCAAGTTTCTATTTCAATTCAATCTCTTTCAATTCAAGTTTGCAATGAATTCCAACTTTGGATCCTCTTCAGATTCCAACTGGGGGTCCTCATCCAATTCCAAAAGATGATCAAAATGGGCGCAAATGAGACGCAAAGCTGAGGAGTCTGATGAAGAAGTTCAAGTAAGGCGCAGCAAACAAAACAGAGCAGCAGCCATAGCTGCGGCCATGGTGTGTCAACCAACTGAGGAACAACCTCAATGGGGTGGCTCTATTGCTGGTCGTTGTTACAAACCACGAAATAGAGTGATGACACATGCCAATATGATGAACAACTACTTCAACCCCAACTCAGTCTACACAGAAGAGGATTTCAAACGTCGCTTCCGGATGAGGCGCCATGTCTTCGAGTGTTTACTTCGTGATGTCTAGCAGGTCAATCCGTACTTTGGAGAGAAGCGGGACAGAGCAGGCCGCCCTGGTTTCTTACCTCAGCAGAAGGTTACTGTTGCACTTCGAATGATGGCCTATGGCTCCCCAGCTGATTCGATGGATGAAACCCATGGTATGTCTGAGTCTACATGCCTTGATACTCTTCAACAATTTTGTGACACAATTGTTCAGGTTTACAAAGATGAGTACCTTCGTGAGCCAAATCAAGAAGATTTGAATCGACTCCTTCGCAAAGCTGAAGACCGTGGGTTTCCGGGCATGATAGGGTCATTAGACTGCATGCATTGGGATTGGAAGAATTGTCCCACTGGATGGCAAGGAAGCTTTAGCGGAAGGTCGAGAAAGCCAACTGTTGTGTTAGAGGCGGTTGCCTCATATGACACATGGATCTGGCATGCTTTCTTTGGAGTTCTTGGATCCCAAAATGACATTACAGTTCTTGGGCGTTCACCCCTCTTCAATAACTTGACATAAGGTAAAACACCTCAACTTGACTACTACATCAACGGTCGTCAATACAATATGGGGTATTACTTGGCCGATGGCATCTACCGAAAGTGGGCGACACTTGTCCAAGCAATTCCAAACCCTAGGAATGACGCAGAAAAGTTGTTTACCTTACACCAAGAGGCATACCGGAAAGATGTTGAGAGAGCTTTCGGTATTCTACAAGCACGGTGGAAGATCATCAGCGAACCGGCAAGAGGGTGGAGTCGAGAAAATTTGGACTCCATCATGATGTCTTGCATCATATTACACAATATGATAGTGGAGGATGAGCGAGATGGGTACATTGATGGAGAGTCCGATGACAACCAAGAAGATCCAAATAGGTCAAGAAGGGCTCGTGCAAAAATATATGATGAGCCTAATTTGCCTTTCAATCCGAGAGCTGGTAGTTTCTCTATAAGTGAGTACATGAGGCGCTATAGAATGATACATTCTTGTGCCACAAATAAGTACCTACAACAGGATCTTGTTGCACATCTTTGGGCAGAAAGAAGCATGGAGTAGGCGTTTAAGTTTTATGTTGTTAAATGTTTTTAAAAATGTTGTTTAAGTTTCATGTTGTTAATTTTTATGTTGGTTAATGTTATTTAATGTTGTTTCATATTGTTTCATGTTACTTAATTTAATTTAATGTGGTATAATGGCCTAGGAAGTTATAGGAAAAAAATAGAATTAAAAAAAATATGAAACAAATTTTGTAAAATAGAAGTTATATGAAAAAAAATATTAATCAAATTTTGTGAAATATAAGTTATAGGAAAAAAATGAAACAAATTTTGTGAAATAGAAGTTATAGAAAAAAATGGAATTTAAAAAAAATATGAAACAAATTTTGTGAAATAGAAGTTATAGGAAAAGAAAATGAAATTTTAAAAAAATATGAAACATAATTTGATTCATATGAAAAGGATAAAAAAGGAAAAAAATAAATTCATATAAAAAAATGAATACAGCAACTAGCCGTTGAATTCAAAAAAAAATCAAACTATTAGTGTCGGTTACAACCGACACTAATAGTAATTCAAAAAAAAAATTGCCTTGAATCCTTATTACTGTCGGTTATAACCGGCAGTATTAATAAAACCTTTATTAATGCTGTCGGTTACAACCGACAGCAGTAAGGAAATTATAAAAAAAAATAGCCAGCCCTCTCCGATCCCGTGGGACCCTCCCAGATTCCAGAGCCCTCTGGCCTAGCCCTCGGTTGGAGACCGTTTTTGGGCTATTTTCGGCCCTCTAGCCCTCTGAACCCTTCGGTTAGAGATGACCTCCGGCGCCGGTTTTATACCCACCAAAAGCGAAAATCTTGGGTACAACTTCTACCTCTCCCCCCCCCTCCCCCCCCCCCCCCCCCAATCCTCTCTCTCTCTCTTTATATATATATATATATATACACACACACATATATATACAACCACCAAAAGGCTTAAAAGTAAAGCGTTGGGAAGCAGAAGCAGTCAAGCAAAAATCTTGGGTACAATAGTTTCACTTGCAGGTGCATTTGTGGTGACTCTCTACAAGGGCCATCCTATTGTGTTTGCTAATCAATCACAATCTATTTCACTTCACCAAACTCTCCTAAACTCACCACCACCAACAAATTCAAATTGGATAATTGGTGGCCTTCTGCTAACAGCTGAGTACATATTGGTACCACTTTGGTACATTGTTCAGGTAATTAAGTTAAACCAAAACTAAAAATTTAGAATTCTTCTGTTTCCAACCCTAAACCATTAATCCTTCTTGTTCCGCCTTAATTCTAAAGTAGTAATACTTTTGCAGACACAAATCATGAAAGAGTACCCGAATGAGTTAACCGTCATCTTCTTCTACAATGTCTGCGTGGTCGCCGTATCTGCAGCCGTTGCTTTGATTACAGAACCAAATTCCAGCGCTTGGAAGTTGAGACCTGACATTGCATTGCTCTCCATACTCTGCTCAGTAGGAAACTAATTGTTGTTAAAAAACAGTGCCTATCTAATGTGATCGTTGTCTCTTAATCATATCGATTTTTCGCCATATCTAGGGGCTATTTGGGTCGTTTTTGAGCAATGCTGTTCACACATGGGTGCTGCGCTTGAAGGGACCTGTCTATGTGACAATGTTCAAGCCTTTGTCAATGGCCACTGCCGTGGTCATGGGCGTTGTGTTCCTTCGTGACACTCTTCATCTCGGAAGGTTCGATAGCCTAACAAATCTCTTTTTTTTTTTTTTTTTCTGTCAGTAAGTTGTTACTAATGCTCTAAAATAGTCATCGTGCATTCCTATCTCCTTTATCTTTTTCCGCTGGCGAGAGTGCAGCTTCAAAAGTCTTACTTTTTTGCATTTTTTCAGCCTAGTTGGAGCAACAATTATATCTATTGGGTTTTATGCTGTACTGTGGGGAAAAACAAAGGAAGAGGCCGGTGAAGAATCTGTAGCTGCTAGCCTGGAATCCCCATCTACCACCCACAAGGCCCCTTTATTGCAAAACTATAAAAACGAGAAGTAAATCAAAGATTTGCAGATGTATATATGTATGAAAGTCAAACACAAGATGTCTGATCGATCATTGACGTCTATTTGCCTACTAGAAATCTTCCATATGATTGTTTGTGGTTGGAGAATTAACTTGCATTGCAGAAGTTGTAGACGCAATGAGGGAAAGCCTGCCTTCTCGAACACTGCTTGGCTCCTTATAAGAAGCATGATGCAACATTAGTGATGGGGACAGTACAGAGACCCTTAGATAATCGAAACTGTTTATGGATGGAACTCAACTCAAGGGCGATTTTTCATTCTTGGAAGCCGCCTCATCTCGATGGATGGGACGCAACAGCTAGCTCGAAATCAAACTCTACAAGGTCGTCCTGGACTTGAGGAAGAGCTTGGGAGGGATATTGACATGATTTGAGAGAGAATACGTTAAGTTGTATAAAACTTTCTAATGCAATCTTGATTTTCATAAAAATATTTTTACAATCCAAAATATGCTATTGCACAAGTGACATAGTTTCCTTTTACCCTTGGTATCGCATATTTTCCAACAATGTAAAAGTAAAGAACTCATCCCGTAATCTCACTTCTCGGAAATTTGGTCGGGATGAGTTTTATACATGGTTCCTATAAGAGGATCCTAAAAATCATCTGTGTAAAAAACTAAAGGCGAAGTGATCTTCTGTGTTTGCTCCTATCTTTTGAATTTAGTCTTAAGGTCAGCAGACAGCCTCTACTTACTCTAAGATCGTATCTCTAAGGCCATCGGCCATAGAATGTACTTCCTCTAAAGTATTCTCTTTAGACTTAAGATCATCAGACATGGACGATGATATGCAATGTGTTGTGAGGATATCCAGCGTCGCTGCCTTGGCAGTTTGTGTTTGCAGAACAACCATCTGCGCGTGAAGTATGCAATTCACAATTCAGCCAACCAAAGAAAAAATGCATAGCATGCATGCATATATCCATGTATCTCTGTGTCCGTGAGACAAAGAAACAGAAAAAGAACCTTATTGTATTCGAGGCCGAACTTAAGGTACTCGTCATCACAATTCTCAACCATGCTGGCAAAGCTCTTCAGATTCTTCACAGGCATACCATTGAAATTAAGAACCTGCACATAAAGCAGAATAATTTACACAAGTGTATCAGATGTTATTTCACTGATTCCTTTCACCGTCATTTGCTGCATCAGATAAATGAAATACGAAAAGGCTTAGTCTCTGACCTGATTGTTAACGATGTCCTCATATCCAATATTAATGTCAGCAACAAGTACCTAGCACAATTTAAACAATGTCAACTATAAAACCAGGGTAACAAGAAACTAATATCCAAAAGCATGAGAAAGAATGTGTGATATAAACCTGAGAAACAACAACGAGCTGTTCGTCAATAGACTGTGCCATTCCATGTAAATGCTTGTCCAACAGTTTGATTGGAACATCAAATATATTTCCAAACTGGATATAAGAAAAAACCACGGTCAAGATTTAGCAACATTATAATGTTCATTTAACAATTAAACCTGGATGCATTTCGCAGAAATTAATAAAGGCCTAGTTTAATGTTGAAAGCAAGGGCACACCTCAGAACGCAGATATGGAAGGGATACAGCTGTGAAAACGAATCCGGCAATGATATAAAAGGAAGGAGGTTTTCCCTCGATGTGTGATGGGATGAGTTCCTTGTGTTTTGCAAGTTTAATGTTGAACTCAAGTGTCTCAAAGTTCCGAAGAACTTTAACTAGAGCATTGTCACCTATGTATTTTTGAGAGACAAGGTAACTGAAACCTATGCGCTCTCCATGCCTGAATGGAACTAAAAAAAATTACAAAAATTAGTGTTACTGCTGAATATCAAGAAGCTTATGGAACACTTCATCTGGGAATGTTCAAATGCCACTCTTCTATAAATAATCACCAACACACGCGTGAAATGCAAAATCGACTAGAAAAGAGAACAGCTGTCTTTCAAAATCACACAAAGAGAGAGTTTACCTGTGCCATCACTAGCAATGTGAACCCCATCAAAACTAAGAATAACATCAGATGGCTTTAGCAGTTGAGATTCTGGAGCTGTAGGTTCCAGTCGTCTAATACGGATCCCCTTTTGATCAGGTCCCATCCCCATTGAAATGCGAAGATCAGGATTCTCCATCTTTTGCCACTCAATTCCGAGAATTGGGAACCCTGTATATGCGCCATTCTTCTCATAATCTCGAATGAAATGCATAATAACTGGTACTGGTATAACATAGCCTATATTTTCCGCATCTTCATGTTTGAGGGACTGAAATGCAATTCCCACGCATTCTCCCCTATCATTAAGGGCAGGGCCACCATAGTTTCCAGAGTTGATTGCAGCATCTATCTGCAAAGAGGCACCCAAGTACCCGAAAACACACGTCAAGACTCTGAAATCAGGCGTACATAATTTCATTTTCATGGTAAGAAACTATATATAATGTATTCACCTGTATTCCCAGAAGCTCGGTGGAGCCATGAACATAAGGCAGGATCTCCATCCTCGACACAACTCCGCTCGTCACGGAGATTGTGTCACCCCCAATCGGGTACCCAACTACTGTCACGGCATCTTGCAGTGCAGGCAAATCTCCAAACTCCACAGGTGAAATCCCTTCCCAGAACTCGTCATCACTCACCTTAAGCATCGCTGAAAGTTTAGCATCAAACTTTAAATCGCAACAAAAAAGTACAAAAAGTAACAAACTTTAAATTGCACCAAACTCAAAGAATTACTATGCAAATGTAAAATTGTTGCACACAAAACATCATCGCCAAGTAAATCAAACCCGAAATTAAAATCGACAAAAAGATGCAAATTTTAAACTGCATTCACCTCAAGAATTACTATGCAATTGACAAAAGGCAAATGTAAAACTGTTGCATACCGATATCGCATTCGGCTCCAATGGCCAACACAGTAGCCAAGTACTTGGTATCGGAGCCCCGTTTCTTGAGCTTGACCTGGGTATGATGATCCACCGAATGCGCATTGGTCAAAATCCTCCTGCCCCCAATCACAAACCCACTACTGCTGGAGCTGTACTGCTTCTTCCTCTGCCACGGCAGCGAGAAGTTCGGCGCAGTGTGGACGCAGAACACCTTCACCACCGCGTCCATTGACGGGACAACTCTCCCCACCCTCTGCGACCTCGGCACCGTCATCGGCGGCTCCGAAATGACCGACAAATCGATCCCATAATCACCGTTTTGGTCGGCCAGTCCGGAAGCCGATATATTGATGAGCTCGGGGCTGGGGGTATGGGTTACGGAAGGGAGGGAAAGGGCGTCGTTGACGGTGGTGGCACCGGCGGGACTGATGTGTTGGATATACATAGTGGTGGCAGAAATGGTGGGTTTTGCGTTTTGGGATTTTCAGTTTTGAATATATAATGGATAAGGCGTGGGAAGGGGGTGGTTGTGGGGCGGTGGTTCGTCATAAAAAATGGGTTTTCTTCGGCTGACCGGAGACACCGGTGGGAGTCAATGGACTGGTGGCCTTCGGTGCAGCTGCGCGGTAAGTAAACAGAGTAGACGACAGTCAGTAGAGGACAAGAAAACCAAGGATGGGACAACTTACATGTCCCCTGTTCACGTGGTGGAAAGTGTTCTTACGACGTGTTGTAAGTTGGAGCCTAAACCTTAAAACACGCGTACGGTATTATTTGACTCGTTTAGAAATATTTTTAAAATAATTTAAAATACGTTTATTGAAATTGTTTTTATGAAATCAATAATCAATAAAATTCAGGCGGATCTTTGAAATTGGTGAATAACTGTAGTTTGCCAATAGTTGTCATTCTTTTAAAATAAAATAAAAATGATAAAAAAAAAACTATATGCAGTTTTCTTTGGCACTATATTTTATATGTTGGCACGCGAATTGAAATTAAAATAAGGTGACATAAAGTCTAGAGAAAGCCCACTTTTGAGGAAGTCAATTAGCATTTCTCTATTATTAGTCTAGTCAAGATGGGTTGATTTCACAGTGCCTAGAGCGGACGTGCTTCCTGTGCATTTGAGTTAAATTCACTTATATTAGAGTAATGTAAAATATTGTCTTAAAAGTAAAAATGGGTTGATTTGAGTTTTTTTTTTGTGAACAAGGAGGCAAACTAGGACGAAAATAGTGAACGGGAATACAACCTAAAGACACCTCAACCAAGTGAAAGTGTCACCCCAAACACCACCACAACGAAATTAATGCGGACACGAAAGACCATCATTGTGCAAAACATAAATTAACGAAGATGGAGGTCGATCGACCCAAAATGAATTACTCATCTCTGGAAAACCAACCGATGCAAGCTCGTGCGCTGCTTCATTGGTTGATCTAGGATGGGTTGATTTGAGTTTGGGTGGATTAGTTGAAATGAAAAACGCATTGGAAGTATGTTTGCTTGGGACGCAAGAAGCTGTGAATTGGGTATGTTTACGTGTCCCCTGTTCACATGGTGGAAAGTGTTCTTATGGCTTGTTGTGAGTTGGGGCCTAAACCTTACTATACGCTTACGGTATTACTTGACTCGTTTAAAAGTACTTTTTAAGTGACTCAAAAGGTTTTTATTGATTTTTTTTTTAAATCAATGCTCAACAAAATTTAAGTAAATTCTTGAAAAGCATTTAAGTGTTTCTTACAAAAATCACATATTCAGTGTTTATTTTAAAATCAATTTCACCAAAAGTGCTTTTAGTCATTTTAAAAACACTTCAAAACGAACCTAGTATTAGGTAGTTGTATCCACACACCAATTTTTACTTTTCTCACGCTTTTATTAAATTTTGGTCGTCGAATCAAGAAAATTGAAGGATTAATCTAAAAAAACAAGGGTGTGTGGAAGATAAAATGAGTGTGTGAATAGCACTTTCCTAACATTATTAGGAGGAATGCTAAAGGGACTTTTCATAAATTATCTGCCACTTTCTTTGGCACAATGTTTTATATGTTAGCATGCGAATTGACGTTAAAACATAAAGTAACAGAGAGTCTATAGAGAGCCTATTTTTGAGAGAGTCCCATTAACATTTCTCTATTATTAGTCTAGTCAAGGTAAGTTGATTTCACATTGGCCAGAACGGACATGCTTCCTATGCACTTGAGAGTTAAAATCCACTTAAGAGTAATGTAAAATATTATCTTAAAGAAAAGATGGGTTGATTTTGAGTTTGGGTGGATAAGTTGAAATGAAAAACGCATTCGAAGTATGTTTACTTGGGACGCAAGAAGCTGTGAATTGGAAAAATCAGGAGAATGCATTTGCATTCGATAACGAATCGAACATAAAGCTCACAAATGTATTAGTAAAAGCATAACAGGTTGGAAATCAGAATCCATTTCCGAGTAAACACATGAGAAGTCAAGAATTGGAAGAATTTTAATAGGGATCGGCACCTCCCGAGCGCATCCGATAAGTTGAAAATCGGAATCATTTCCTAAGTAAACAATAAGAGGTCATATAACGTACATTGTTGTATGGTAGAATTTTCCTTCACCGCAACCCTCAATTTTATAGTACAATCCATCCAACTTGTATAGTATTATTCTCAAATAAATCAGCCGGTAAAAATGTTACATGATGAACATTTCACATGTTTTTAGCTGGTACTGAAATTGACAAAACTCAGAAAGTATGATGCTAACTAATCCTAGGAAAAACCGAACTTCAATTCCTGCTGCTTTCTTCTGCTCTGTAACAAGTACTGGCTAATATGAATACAGTAACAGAGGGAAGTTCTCGTTATCACGCCGTCGAGCGTCTGCAAATACTTGGAGAAGCTGATTATGACAGAAACGGCGGATTAATTCCCGGCTTCTGTTCTCCGTAGGAGAATGAAATGTTTCCCTTCCTTCTATGAGCATTCTAAAGTTCATCTATGGGAATAGGTCTCCTTTCAAGGCTTAAGACTTAAGGTCATCAGACATAGCTGAAGGTATGCAATGTGTAAGGAGGATATCTAGAGTTGACGCCTTGGCGGTTTTTGTCTCTAGTACAACCATCTGCACAGAGAACGACGCGATTCAGCCACCAAACGAAAAGTACAAAGCCTGTGCAGAGAGAGAGAGAGAGAGAGAGAGAGAGAGAGAGAGAGAGAGAGAGAGAGAGAGAGAGCGCGAACCTGATTGTATTCTAGGTCAAACTTTAGGTACTCGTCGTCACAATTCTCCACCATGCTAACCAGACTCTTCAGATTTTTCACAGGCTTACCATTGAAAGCAAGAACCTACATGGAAACCAAATGCTTGGAATGAGTATGTTAAAGTGGAAGTTTAAAAAATTTATCACATCATCGTAGTGTAACATATCTCTAACCTGAGTGTTCACGATGTCCTCGTATCCAATGTTAATGTCAGCAACAAGCACCTACCACAGTTTTGAAAAAAGATGTAAGGCATCATAGCCATGAAAGCAGAGCAAAAAAAAACTTCGTCTAAAACTGAAAAGCATGAGAAATAGATGAGAGAGGGGAACCTGAGAAACAACAACTAGCTGTTCATCGATAGACTCCGCCATTGCATGTAAATGTTTGTCCAGCAGCTTGACTGGAGCATCAAATTCGTAATCCTTTCCATACTAGAAATAAATGAAAACCCAGAGGTTAAGAGTTGGTAACATACTAATGAGAGAGAAAGAGAGAGCATTGGGAGTATGAAATGAAGGTCGCACTCGCACCTCAGAACGCAGATATGGAACAGATACAGCTGCAAAAACAAAACCACCAACGATGTAATACGAAGGAGGTTTACCCTTAATGTGTGCTGGGACGAGTCGCTTGTGAGTTCCAAGTTTTATGTTGTACTCAAGTATCTGTGAGTTACGAAGAACTCCTACTAGAGCACTATCGCCAGTATATTTTTGAGAGACAAGGTAACTGAAACCTATGCGCTCTCCATGCCTGAATGGAACTAGAGAATTGACACCAAAAGGAATGTTAATAACTTAATATCGTGTATTCAGAAGCGCATGCACATTAAAGTTCAACTTCTTTTATCAAGATAACAGATACCTGTGCCGTCATTTGCAATATTAACCCCATCAAAGCTAAGAATAACATCAGATGGCTGCAGAACATGAGAGTGTGGAGCTGTAGGTTCAACTCTTCTAATACGGACACCCTTTTGATCAGGTCTCATCCCCATTGAGATGCGCAGATCTGGATTTTCCATCTTCTGCCATTCGATTCCAAGAACTGGGAACCCTGTTAGAAGAATTTCAATCAACCAAACGATTAATAACCCAATGCTCATGTGTCCCCATTGGACGGCCAGGGATATTTGCTGGAAGGTAGTGTCAGAAGTACAAATCATAACAAACCTGTATATGCCCCATTCTTCTCATAATCTTGGATGAAGTGCTTAATAACTGGTGTCGGTATTACATAGCCTATATTTTCCGCATCTTCGTGTTTAAGAGACTGAAATGCAATACCCACACATTTTCCCTTATCATTAAAGGCAGGCCCACCAGAGTTTCCAGAGTTTATTGCAGCGTCTATCTGCAAAAGGATCACAAGTAGAAAGGAAACGGGGAAGCCACAGTAGGTCAATAATCAGGTAGTTATGGTACGCAGGAATAGTCTTACAAGACAAATCTCAAAAGACATAACCTGCAGTCCTAGAAGCTCCGTCGATCCATGAACATAAGACAGTATCTCCATACGTGACACAACACCACTTGTCACAGAGATCGTGTCACCCCCGATAGGGTAGCCCACAACTGTCACAGCATCTTGGAGTGCAGGTAACTCTCCAAACTCCAGAGGTGAAACTCCTTTCCAGAACTCATCATCGCTCACAGTAAGCATTGCTAAAGGCATCATGGAAAAGGAACCATTCAACAGAATAACCCACGAATTATAACACCTTCTCATCAACTTTTCCAAGCATGCCAAATCAAACCGAACTTTACAAAAGAAAAAATTGATCTCGCATTCATCAAATGATTGGAAAACAAAAATGAAAAACACGCTACATAATTGCTATTTTGCACAGATACGGACACGGGACACATGATACACGGAGACAAGGCAAATTTCCAAAAACTAGAGCACAGATACAGCAGGACATAGCAATTAGCGTAAAATCGATAAGTTGGATCCTAATCATATTCGATTGCAAACGAAATAAGTAATCTGCAATTTGAAGCTGCTTCTTAGCTAAATTCTACTTGATCACATAAACATCTTAACAAAATAAAGTCATGACAAACTAACTGCTTTCTGCTTCCATATCAATCCAGTGACCTCAAAATATGATCACATTTCTCAAAAAAGCAAACTTGTATACCAATTTCGACAACAAATTAGTGCAGAATCAAATAAAAGAATCCGAATTTTCGCATACCGATATCACACTCGGTGCCTATGGCTAACACAGTGGCCAAGTACTTCGTTTCAGAGCCGCGTTTCTTGAGCTTCACCTGCGTATGGTGCTCCACAGAATGCGCATTGGTCAGCACCCTCCTTCCCCCAATCACAAATCCACTACTGCTCGAACTGTACTGCCGCTTCCGCTGCCACGGCAGCGAGAAATTTGGCTCCGTGTGGACGCAGAACACTTTCACGACAGCGTCCATGGCCGGGACCACCCTCTCCACGCTCTCCCCGCCCGGCACCATCATCCGCGGCTCCGAAACGACCGCCAAGGCGTGCCCACCATCGCCGTTCTGATCCATGTGTCTCGAGCTCCGCCGTTCCAGTGAACCCGCCATGTTGGGGTTCTCGGTCTTTCTGGGCCGCCCTCTACCGCGGCGGGCGGGCTGGGAGCTGCCGGGGTCCGAGGTGGTTTCGTTCGTCGGAACTGAGACGGCGTCGTCCACGGCGGTGGGGTTGGTGTATTGGATGTCCATGGTGGTGATATTGGTGTCATCGGCTTCTGGGGTTTTGGGTTTTCGACCCCCTTTTCTTTTTTTATTTTCGCCCATTTTTTTATATTTTGGAGAAATTTGAGAAACGGGTTTTGTCGGGATCGTCGGTCTGAGGGCGGTGAAGCTTTCGCGATTAGGGTTTTTTTATATACAGGCGGAGGTTCCAGAACCAGCGACCGCCTTTTTTGAACCAGATACTGTAGCAGATGACGGAGGAGGAAGGAGACTGAGAGTTGGGCCTCAAGCTTATTTTCAGCCCACAACTTAAATTAGAGCCCAAGTTGGATTGATGGATGTGGGTTGAATTCAGTTGGGCTTGGTGTATTTTTATGAGAATTGAGAAGAAAAATATCATTAGTCGAGCTGTACAAACAGATGAGAAGATGATCGACACAGAATTCCGTCACCCTATCGATCGGCAGTAACCTGATAATTTCTTTGAGGAACCTCTACCCATGGTAGCAAGTGATTAACTTGTGACTTAGCTATACAAAGTTCTTGTTGTCTCCATTTAGACTCATACGCTCACGAACACGTGTCACTACATTACTCAATATCAAATTAATTCATGTTGAAAAGGAGAGAAGCTCCACTATTTTCACCTTTCTAGAAGGGGATTATTCTCATGATCACAACATACTTAGCCAAAGTTTTACGACAATTTGCTAACTCACGTATCAAAGGCTTTTGGGTCAATACTACATCGAAGTTTTTCATACTTATTATATGCTTTTTTATTGTAAATTCTAATCATTTCTCACTTAAAAATGTGTGATTATTTTTAATACTTTAACGTCATTTATCACTGCATGCATGTATCTATTCTTTATTAAATCTTTTTCGTTGTGTACAATCAATCAATCTTTTTTCTTTGTATAAATTAAGCAATTTTACCAATGTATATCTATACTTTGAGGCCTTGGGACTTCAATTTTGAAAGAATTGATAGTGTTGAAAAACTTGAAGAAGCTACCTACCAAAAAACAGGTGACCTTGCACCCTCCTCCTCCTTCAACAGATGGTGCAAGGCTCCTCCTCCCTTCTCTCTCCCACTTTATCTTATCCATCACTGTAATCTCCGAACAAAGAAAAATCGAAGCTTCGCGGCTACAGAGCCTCTTCGGAAACCCCTTTCGAGCTTTCCCTTTGATTTTTTATTGCCCCTTTATTCCCTCTGTCTCTCTCTGATTGAATTATTCCCTCTGTCTCTCTCTGATTGAAACTTTAATCCACCATTTCACATGTTTTAAAAATCTCATCTCTTTCACTTTTTGTTCCCCATTTCTGATTTCAATTCGCAGGCTTTTTCCGATCCCAGTCTCTCTTGGGTAGTTCTTGTTTTGTGATATTTTCTGGAATCTGTAATTTTTTCTTGGAAGTTTTGGTTCTTGCAATTCTGGGTCACTTCGATTTCAGCTTATCTTTCACTTGTCGTTTCTGGGCAATCTGAGATCTCAGTTTCTGAAACTGGGCTGTGGTGATTTCGATCCAATTCGATTGTTTTTCTTCGAATTTTAAATCCCAAGGCAATGTCGCAGGGCTATGCAATCGAGCTTTACTTCGATCCAGCCCTCGAAAACCAGGTCTTGAAGGCTTGGAACGTGCTCGCCCGCCGTCAGATTAGTACCCAGCTTATCGAAATGGAATCACGACCGCACATCACCCTCTTCTCAAGCCCCTTTATCGAACCCGCCAAGCTCGAAAACGTGATCAGAACCTTCGCTTCCAAGCAAGAGCCTCTGGCCTTGTCTTTCTCTTCGATCGGGAGCCTCCCAAATGACAACAACGTCCTGTTTCTGTCGCCAACTCCGTCGGTTTCGTTGCTGCAGTTTCAGTCCCAATTGTGTGAGGCAATGAAGAAAGAAGGTGTGGAAATTGGGGAGGAGTATCGCACTGACTGTTGGGTTCCTTACTGTGCTGTTGCTCAGGAAGTGCCGAAGACTCGAATGGCGGAGGCATTCTGCGTGTTGCGGGACTTGAAGTTGCCGGTTGCAGGGTATGCCATGGATATTGGACTGGTGGAGTTTTCGCCGGTTCGCGAGCTGCTCTCGTTTGTGCTAGGTAACACAGTGGAAGCATGAGATTTCAGAGCAATGCTTATGTGTTAATCTAAAGTTTTAGTTGTTGTCTAATGAATATGTGTTACCCTTTGATGTTAGTGTAGATTACTGCCTATTATGCTACTTAGTGTAGTTACAGATTTTGAATTCGATGTTTCTCGAATTTGATAGTTTCATTTTATCTTCCCTTCAGATTGATACTTTGTTTTGTTCATGTTGATTGACATACTTAAAAACTGTTCCAAAATTATCCGAGCTTGCGTTGCATTTGAGTATTGATTCGACTAGTGAACATCTTATTATGTTGGCTTTAATCTTTAGACCATATCAAAGATGCTAAATTTGATCAGTAGCGTGCCGGTCCCCAGTGGTTTAGGTTATAAATTTCTACAGGCGTACGTGTCAGCTGTGAAAGCTTCTTTTTCTGATGCAGCCTTTTGAAGGATATCTTCCATAGACTGATTAGATCACGTATACTTGAATAACTTGGACCCTATGCCCCAAGCCGGTTAGTTATCGACCTTGCTTTACCAGTTACCTAGAGCCTTGGTTTTTTGAGCTCTTTAAAATATCGCCTTCATCTGCTGAAGGCGTGTGTGCGCTATGTGTGCACTGCAGATATTTGTTAGACTACTCATTGCATAGTATTATAATTCCGTTTTCTGATTGTGCACTCTGTTATGAAACAAGGCTGGTCCTGTATCAATTAACTGTCGATCCTTAGTATCGGTTTGCAATTTTTTGTTTCAGATAATTTTGAAACCTATGTGCTTCAACAATCTAGTTATGGTTTGTGGTAATCATACTTCTCAGACTCTTCCCTCTGTGTGATTGAGCCAAGAGTTCTTCTATGGCTTTGCTGTACTGTTGACTGAAATTGGCCTTCCGTTTGTGTGCATGACTGTTTGTGTAAAGCATCTCTTAATCTCCGTTGATATGTAGGATATCTTTTCGCATATTTACCAAATTTCGGGTGCATGTTTGATGTCTGATGTGAAAGGATACCTTGGCTTCCCAAAATCTGCTGAATATTTGGGGAAGTTTATAAACGTGTTAGAGGTACTCGATTTAACATATGTTAATTATGAAAGATAGAATGTAAGGATTTGAAATTTATGTCCTGGGGTTATGTATGCTTCCGTCAACGATTAACCTTCCCGGAGTTTGGTCTCCATGTCACTTGTTACTCGTCAGAAAACACTAGGACTCCAGCTTACTTGTTGCTTGGAGCTGGAAAGTTACAGTGATAGTACTATGAGGAATAGCTCTAGGTTGTTATAGAACATAAGTATGGTATATAGGATAGAGCACCGGGGGAGAGATTATATTCGATTAATATATACTGTACAACTGATTATTTTCACAGCACATCGTAAGTATATCTTTAAAAGCTACAACAGTATCAAATATCAAATTGGCCCTAAGAAACTACGCCAACGCTCACAATCGTTATAACCGTCCATCCACTTGTTCCAGTGAACTTCAGGGTACCCGTCCGGTCTCATAAGCATCTCCCCTTTTCTTGCTCTCTCAATTTCCTCAATCCTCAACCTGAATGGTCCTCAGTTCCCGATCGGAACGTCCTCTCTTTCTGCAGCTCTAAGAAATTTGGACCATAAATTCATAAGGGTGAAGTCGTGCCGAGGAAAGTACAATGTCCTGAAGTGGTCTTCGGAATCCTTGTATAGGAGATTCCTCCTGCAAGTTATTAGTGTTAATATCATCATTGAAGAACCCGTCCATAAATGTATACATAACTGGGTTAATTAGGTCGGTTGGTTAGGGTAATATGTCTGTTTCCTTACATCTGATAACGGCCATTTCCTTACCTCAAACGATTTCCCAAAATGTATTTGGATCGAACTACGGAAGCTCACAGTTGTCCGGCTTCCATTTCCAGTTCAGAAAACCCTTGTCCATCCTGCCATAGTTGAAACAATTCCTTGATTCAGGAACAGTGAGTGACACAGCTTGTATTGGTGGAGACTGGCCCTATAAGATCTGGGATCCAGTGACCCTTTAAAAGGTCACACTTCTCTTCTTCTACAGAAACCAAAAATTGCAATCTCTTTTAGAATCCTACCCAAAGAAAATACAAATCGTTTGATAACCAATTCGTTTTTTAGTTTTTATTTTTTATTTTTTAGCTAATGAAAATGTATATTATAAAAGGAGGAACGGAGAAGTGTGAATAAAGGATGGTGGAAGAAATGGAAAAGGAATAACACACATGACGAAAAATAAAATCCAAAAAATTGAACTTTCAAGTTTTTGTGTTCATATAAACTCCTGCATTTCGTTTCCTCCTCCCTTTCTCTCACCACCTCCCTTCACTCCTCTCATATATTTTCGCTTCATCTCTAGCACAACAAACGAAAACTGAAAATCAAATGGTTACCAAACAGACTCTAAAATAATTCAAATATGAAAATATAAAAGAATTGGGTTTTATTTTCTTTTTGTATGTTTACTTGTTGGTGGTTAGAGCTTAATAACATGATCAAGGCCTTGTTTGGGAAGAATTAGAAAATGGTTTGGAGAATGGAGTTAGAAGCAGATGAAAATGGTGGCTATGGCTAGACTAGACATGTGAGAAAATAAGCCAACCTCCTAATAACTCATCTTACCAGAGTATGAAACGTTTCCAAACTCCGAGCAAATGTACATGCTTTATACGAATATTAATGACATATCGGTTTAAAATGCTTTTAAATTACCCTTTTTTTTTATGAGAACTAAGATGTGGGGAATGCAACACAAAGACTTTTTAGGAGGTCACCCATTCTAGTATTATTCTCGCCCAAACTCACTTAACTTCGGAGGTTCTGATGGAATCCGGTGTATGTGAGTTGGTATGATCGCATCCAAAACTTTTATTTTTATTCCAGATATTCAATTCAATAAGGTCTGATAGTTCTATTAACATTTGTAAAACAACCAGCGCGGAAAACACTTTTTGCTAAAATAAAAGGTCTACATTGGCAAATTGGTAGTAAATATCTTAGATTCTGAATACTGTGCAACTCACTTGACTTGCTTATCTCTCTTCTTTTTTCTTTTTGTTTTTTTTTCTTTTTTTTTTAAATAGAAACGGTAGAGAATTTCATTGGTCGGAACAAATACATACAACCACATTCTACAAGAGATGCCATATGGGTACATTTCTCCAGTGGCCAAACATTTTGATTCGGAGATAAATCCAAACAAATTGACAAATAAGGAAACCCCCTACTAGGCAACCACGCCACAACAACACGAACCATGCCACAAAGACGGCAGCCCAGGGCCACAAAAGGTATCGCAAGAACAAGGCAACAAACAACACGCCGAAGTGATACAACACAACCCGCTAAGCTAAAATGAAAAACTACCTAATCTGAGAATGGAACCATCAATCAGCAAGTCTTCGTGGTGAGAACAAAACCACTTCTATCTATAGCAGCCATGAGAAGAGGAACCGCCATAGATCAAGCAAGGTAAGGCGGCTTAGTCACGATCAGCGGAGTAGTACACAAGTACCATGGAAAACGAGCTGTGGGACATAGATCCGACCCACCTCAACAATGAATCCGAGCCCAAGCTATATCTCTGACTAAAATTAATATACGACCTTGTAAGAAAAACAAAGTAAAAAAAAAAAAATGAACTTTAACGAAAAGCTCTTAGTACTGTTCACTTGAACGAAAAACCACATTTTTACACTAAAAAGTCAATCATGATACTATTCACTTTACTTTTTATTTTGTTCTTATCATTAAAATTCAAAATTTTCAAGCTCTTTTCATTAGTTTTCCTAAAAAAATAGGGCATTATTAACTATTAAGACATGAATTTTGTTCTAGCTACACCCTAAACACTCAACTAAGAAACTAATCCTCTCTCGTTTCGGATAATCTGCATCAAAAAATGGTTCCAATAATCAACAGGGCCTGGCATGCACCAATGCACACAGTCGTTGTAACCCTTCATCCACTTGTTTCCCCAGTGATCTCCGGGATGCCCGTCCGGTCGCATAAGCATGGCTCGGGTTATATCCAAAACCCTAAACTTCCTCCCCTCCATCTCCCCTTCTTTTCTTGCTCTTTCAAATTCCTCAACCTGAATGCTCCTCAGCTCCCAATCGAAACGTTTTAAATCAACTTCCCCCTCGCTCAGAGGACTCGTTCGGTTGCAGTATCCCCCGGTGTTCCAAGCCCCGCCCTCAAAATGTGCCGGCGCAAATGTCCTCAACAAGGTCAAGAGGCCTCCCTTGCAGTTTTTGCAATCCTTTATGTACTTGAATGTAGCTCGAAACGCCATGCGCAGGGCGTGGCTGTTGTTGTATTTGGTGACATTAGGTTTGTTACAATAGACACATCCGGTGAGTTTGTCACCTTCGTGTAGGTACATTAGACGAAAAAACCAATGCCCGCCTGAGATTATAGCGTAGTCTAAATCCGGGAGGTGGTCTGCCCATACGTCGTCGACCTTGTCTAGTTGCAAATCAAAAACGCCGGATCCTGAACCGTTCACCATCTTCTCTTCTGCAGCTATGAGATATTTGGACCATAATTTCATGAGGGTGAAGTTGTACCGAGGAAAGTACCATGTCCTGAACCGGTCTTCGGAATCCTTGTAAATGTCTTTAGGGTTTTCCTCCTGCAAGATTAATAGGATTAATATTAGGGTTTAGAATATCCTTGTACATGCTCCTGAAGCGTAATTTATGTATTTGAATAAAGAACTGTTGCATATATGGCATGTCAATATAGCAAGGCACTACTTAAAAAACTGACCCCAAGCCAACTGCGTTGCAAGGGTCGGCGGGAGGAGGAGAGGAACGTCTATCATACGTAGTCTTATTCTTGTTTTGTAAAGAGGCCGTTTTTATGACTCGAACTGTACAGCAAGGGTCCTATTTACATGGCATGACAGAAACGTTAATGGGTTATATGGCTCTGTCCCACCTCGTTGTCATCCCTAGTTTCTTGACGGTTAAGCACACCTAATTAAGTACCTTATAAACTACCAACGTAAGAATTAGTGGACATTGTTGCAAAGATAGTATCCCCTCTAAACTCTAAACCACTACGATTGCTTGTCATCACTCCAAAAATGAGACGAGCACGAAAGGTAATGAGATGCACATATGGCATCTGTGGCACTGTTAATTGTGACATTGCTTCAAAGCATAAAGCACCAAACTTAGTAAAGTTGTCACAATGTTCCTAAACACTTTAATTTGCGGGATATTCAAACTCGAGTACAAAGGAAACAAATACACTATTCTAATCAATTGACCTCATTCATATCTACAAACTATTATTTCTATTATGAGCATGTTTGGAAATGTTTTTAAAATAATTGAAAACGCTTTTAGTAAAAATGCATTTCGAACCAATTTTTAGTAAAAATGCAATTGAATCATGAAAAAGCATTGCATGAAACACTTTAAGTGTTTTTGAAACCTAAAAATATTTTCTCTCAAAACGTCTTCAATCATTTTAAAAATAATTCTAAACAAACGATATATTAGTGAAGTCACACGTTACTCTCATTTTATATCTACAAATCTGAATCCAATAATTGAAAATATTAGGGTTTGACTATAAGAATAACTTAATGAGCAAAATAATTTATGTCGCGGTCGATGTCATTTATTTCGTCATGAATGGTTTACGTGTACAAGTACAACATCGTTGCAAATTTATAGTGTTTAATGTTTCTCCACTGGTATTTTTCGTCAGCCAAACAAACTTTGGTGCATGTGTACCGCCCCGCATGGTCTACTCGTTTTTCAGGTTGACTTTACTGACAGAACAGTCAGATTGTCACCACCAACCACTTATAAACAATAAATAAATCCTTATATGTAGAATTTAACCGTAGTAACATCCATTAAATAATTTAAATCCTTATAAGCAAAATAGTGGAATGTGTGGGAGGGTTTTTTATATACATAAATAGTTTGAACTCAGAACGAGACTAAAGTAATTTGTATAAAAATTAAAACAACATAAATTCAATAGAGAGAACTAAAAATATTGCACATTTTTAGAAATCTGAATATAACGTAAAAAGTAAACAAGAAATTTTTAAAATACAAGTTTTTATTTTTATTTTAATACATCAATATTTTTACACTAAAGGGAGAGGGAGTTCGGCTAACCCACACAATGGGGAGCCTAATTTGGTATCGAATTCGATATCTACGAGATTCGAACCTAAGACCTCTCACTTTCAAGCGAAGAGGAATACCATCAGACCGTAGTATTGAATAGCTTAAAATACAAGTTAAAACCAAAGGAAAGTTGATAGAATAAGGAAGGAAAGTGAAGACTGCATGACAATGAGAGGGGTTGATAGAAAGGCCTAGCCTAGAATGGAAAGAGTTTGGATTGAGAACACAATTAAATTTTAAGAGTATTAATCTGATACGTAGCATTAGCATTTGTTAGAATAGCAAGAAAAAAAAGGGCAGGATAGGCCACCATTTTGGTCCCTTAGTGGCTTTGCTACTGATGCAAAACCTAAACCGTTAATTTTTTAGACCCATTTAGTGTTACATAATATAGGAAAAATTGCACAGGAAAACAATCATCATTGGAAATTTTAATTGCTGCTACATACCTTTTGTTTTCCATTTACATTGAATCCAATCAAGCCCTTAATAAGCAATATTATTCTCCCATTCCAATTAGGCTAATTAAATTGATATAAAATCAAATGTTACGCTAATTAAATGCCAAATTTATTACCATGACAAGCGATAAAAACTAAGCAAACAAAATTAGTAAAAGTATTTTGTTGTGAAATTTCTATCGAATTATTCTTGCATAAGCTTTAGATTTCAAGGACACACAAAACTGGCATACTAAAAAATAAAACACAAGGATCATACAGATATCAAAGATGTTGATTAAGGCGGCTGGCCAAAACATTACAACGAGTTAGAAGTTTTGTTCCGTAAGTATAAATTAGAGTAATTTAGAATATCAGCGTTTTAAAACATATATCAAATCCAATATCAAAAAATGAACTGACCTGTGACAAGAGGCAGAGAAGAGACTCGACATGGTTCCTCGCGACCGAGTCGCCGACGAACGCCATTCTCTTTCCCCGAACGATTTCCAAAAACGTTTTCGGATCAAACGGCGGAAGCTCGCACTTGTCCGGTTTCCATCTCCAGTTCAGAAAATCCCTGTCCCTCCTCCCGTTTCTGAAACAATTTTTCGATTCCGGAATCGTGGCGCAGCTCGAATTCGTGTACATTGCTCCTCTAGAATCCCGAATCCACTGCCCCTTAAACAAATCACACTTCTCTTTCTCTACAAAATCCAAAAACCAAAAACCAAAATTTTCAGAAAATGATCCAGAAATTATATATATATTTTTTAAAGAAAAAAGAAGAATAACAAGAAAGAGTTACTTGGTGGGGGCAGGAGATTGATGGTAGTGTGATCAGGGGCTTGATGGTCTTTCTGTGCTGCATGAATGGATGCCTGGTTTGGAAGCGAATTGGGATTGTTAAGGGCCCGTTTGGGAGAAATTAAAAAAGGGTTTGGAGAATAGAATAGGAAGAAGCTGAAAATGGTGCATGTGGCTAGAAGTGTGACAAAGAAAGGAGCCAATCTGCTCATACCATCATGGCCTCTCACCCTTTTGGGATAGTTGTGGGATTTTTCTGGGAAAAAAGTACAAAGACTCATGACTGCCTCAAACAGACAGGAGAGAGAGAGAGAGAGAGAGAGAGAGAGAGAGAGAGAGAGAGAGAGAGAGAGAGAGTCTATGAAGAAGAAATTATAAGGGGTAGAGAGAGTGCAGATTGTGCAACTCCATCATCGGGAGTAAGGGGATTGTGCCTTGTGCGAGAGGATAAATTTTTAGTTGTGACGGGAACATATATAGTACATCACGTATTTTTATGCAAGTAGTGAACAATTTTAATTTTTAAATTGTTAACTTTTTAAGATATATAACCGACCATTTATATAGGGACACGTGATATATGTGACGGTCACGTTAAAAAATTTATCGTGTGAGAGGCCTCTACTTTCCTTTGCTTTCCTTTCTTTTGAGCTATTTATATAATACACCCTCAAGTTTAGGTCATTGTCAAAAATCACTCAACGTTTTAACGTTTACGTCGGTTTTTTACACATTGCACCCTAAAGTATTAAAAGTTTCACAATCCAAGTCATTCTTGTGTTTGGCCAAAACCAGGCAAGAGAATAACTGGTCCACGATATAGTCCGATTGTATTTTTATTTCACAAGGGAGCTCCATAACTACTACGTATCCAGTTTACGAGCACCTAGACTATAAGATAGAAGAATGACATGAATTGTTAACGTTAACACTTTCAAGTAGTAACATCAAGAAATTGAAAGATTGTGTCACTTGTCAAAAACGATTTTACTCAAAATGGGTCTTAAGATTAGTATAACTCTTCATTTTGATCCTTAGAATTTAAAATCGATAGAAATAGTTCCTGAGTTTGTCTTCCGTGAAAGGTCTCCATTAAATACAGACCTTAATAACAAAAACGCCTTCATTTTTTGTCAAATCATTTTAGCCGGTTGTTTATTAAATTGAGGGTATTTTTGTCATTTTGGTACATATTTAACATATTTTTTCACAGAAATATCAAAATGATTGATGATGGACAAACTCAGTGACCACTTCTATCAACTTCATATCTCAATGACTAAAATAATGAATTATGCCAATTTCAAAACCATTCTGACTAAAAAGCCAACGAAAAGTAATAAGGGTGTGCTTTGTAATTAGGGGCATTTAAGAAATCAAGAGATGGGAGATGTGACATTGAAACACGCGGCAAGCCATGTAAATGAGTAACTGGAGAGATTTTTTAATGTGATCGGCACACAAGGTGGTACATCACGTGTCATTATACAAATAGTAAGATATGTACATTAAAAAGTTAATAATTTAAAAAATAAAATTTTTCACCACTTACATATAAACACGTGATGTACTACTCGTGTTTTCATCAAAATCAAAAATTTCTGGAGTAACTGAAATGACGAGAGAGAGAGAGAGAGAGAGAGAGCATGCATGCATGTGTATTTACTAATTGACCAGTATACTCGGCGGAATCTAATCCACTGGCTCGGAGTCTTCGGGCGGAAAGATGATGAATCATTGTTCCCTACGTGGCAAAAACCCAGTTGAGCTGTCTGAGTTCCGTATGAGCCTCCTCCATAAAAGGCGGTCGTAAGTTTTGAAAATTGTTGTGGTTCAAGACTGGGTATATGTCCATCCGGTGTTGTTGCATTGGATGGAATACAATAAGGTAACATCTAATCAACGGAATCACTTTTTATTCCTAATTTTTTGTTTATGAACAATGTTATTATTCTAATCTAGATTGATTAAGACGATTTGAAGAATTCAAACTTACAGAGTTGGGTAAGTCGTTATCCTCCAGAGCATCTCCAACCGAATATTCAAATTCAAGGTAAATTGGCATGTAACACAATTTGAAGATATGTAAGAAGCTCCACAAAGTGTCATTCTTACGTTACGTGAATTGACATCAAAGTTGACAACAGATAAAGACGCTCTATTTTTTTCTTTTATAAATAGTAGCAAACACCCTTGATGCCAATCCACGATAACCCAAAACGAAACAACATGAAACGTTAGTTCGACATGAAGTAAAACGGAAAGTAGGTTTTGGGTCGAGACTCAACGAGTCAAGTATTTTATTCGGTCAACCCATTAAGCACCCGTTAAATGATAAGTTAATTCAAGTCTACACGCAGGTAACCCATTGCAAGTTTCAATCCATTAAACTAAAGTCCTAGCTTTCTCAATCTCTGTCTCTCAATTTATGTAACATTGTTCGTAACTAAGTAAAACAGTACAAGTCTGATAATCTGTTAAAATTAATGGGTCGAATTTGAGATTGAAATTTAAAACTTATTAAGGTAATAAGTTTGACACGAATGTAACGCAAACATGCGAGTGTAACAAATAGATTATTATGTAAGGCTTACTATTACCTTTTGTCTTATTATCTTTATAAAAAATTAATATAAAATATTGTCGTGACTTAACCGTGACCGCATAAAAAATGAGAGAATGAAAATGTATGAAAAGTGGGAGAGCAAAAAATTTGCCTCCCAATTATAAAGCAAGAAAACAAGTTTTAGTCGGAGTTTGAGCCTGAAATCATGCCAAATAATTAGCTGGTTCATTTCACCATTTAATATTTGGCGCATTAGCTAATTGGTCAGCGGTCTGACCCTAGGTTTTTTAGGCTACGATCTCACCGACATTCCACACGTGAATCCCAAAGTTGACATTGGTGCTCCTCCCTTCTAGAATGCGAAAAGAATCCTCACCGCATCATTTTTTTAAGAATTTCATAATCTATAAATAGATAAAATCACGAAATTCTTAAAATTCCTAAGAAAACGATCCGAGGATCCTTTTTCCTAGGCTACATGCAAAGACTATTTTATCCCTTGACAGTCCCTCCTGGCCCACTTTGCTCATCTTTTGTATTGGGCACTTCGATTCCCTCGCATGTGGTGGTCCATCCGAAACCTTAAACCGTCCATACGACGAGACAGAGGTGGCATCTTTTGTGCAACTAAACTTGTAACCCCACTCCCGGACATTGTCATATGAAACCTTCCTCGGTTCTTCAGAGACTTGTTCTTAAAAGCTACAATAACCCTGAAACACGACAAATGCGTCTGATACTGAAAGTTCCCGTACTTTTTACGAAAATTCTTATGTCCTCGGGTGTTTTTACGACGAAAATTCAACTGTGCTTCGAGACTCCGGTGCATGACATCCACCGCATGAATGAATAGTTTGACATTTTCCGGCACACGAGCTGAAGAAAACAAAGAAAACAAGATGCAACACCACGGGGCTGCAATCGGCGTGATTGCATAACGACTTGCACAACTAGGCAAAACGATCGAATTCCAAGCAAGTGATTCTCCGGCGGACGGAAAAAGAAACGATGAAAAATTACGATTGTATCAGAAAATGTGGTGCGCTCAGCGCTGCATACTCATAACGGAATTGAATTGTTCGACTCAGAAACAACAGGCCAACATTGTTACAAAAATTTAGGTGTAAATAATCACCGGAATGTCCAACGATGCAGTGCAAGATAAAAAAAAATGAGCTAACTGCACCTTCACCGTCTACCCATAATCTTACGATTCCGCTGAAACCAGAGCTACTGAAGTCGTACGACAGTTCCAGGATTACATTTCACATTATACGGAAAAGAAGATAAAAACACATAAACGAAAACCCTGTCAGCGGCATCATCGAAATTTAACAACAGAGTCAAAAGGCATTTCATAATATAAATGAATCAAATGCGGCAAAAGTGAAGTTTCTGTCCAACAATCTCTAGGTTTGCCAAAAAGATCCCGACGACTCTGGTTATAACTTATAATACAACGGGAAAAAGAAAAAAAAACACACACACAACACGGTGACGGCCTGTGCAAATTTCAATAACCAGAATGTGACAATATAACAAAATTCGGCAGTCCTGACTAGGTAATAACTATATATGTGACAACTGGAGAAGGAAAAAAAAAAATGACACAATACAAGCCGACCCTGGCCTGGCCTGGGAGGTTCATACAACCAATCTCCCCAAAGAATACAATCTGAGTAAGGATCGGGATTGCAGAGTGTACCTGAACGAGCGCAAGTCCAAACATTGATCACCAATGTCACACCTTTAGGCAGCGTATAGAGGATGCTTTTCAAGAGTTAGATATCTACACAGAAAAACTTGTCTGCAGTGGCCATCAGAGCAGATTCAGTTAAAAGAACTGCTTCCAGGACACCAGGGGTTTCCAAAGTTAGAGATTGTACAGACGTGCAATGAACGCCTGCACCCGCCCCTTTAGCATTTTTTACTGTTCAAGCGAACAACTTGTCAGCTCCTGTAAGTTTCCAATGCAAAACACCCCGATGTGCTGCAAGAAAGAAACAAGAAAGCTTCATCAAGAAGAGAATGTTACAAACCAAAAACCCAACCAACAAAAGCAGGTGGAAACTCAATTTCAATTTTCCTTTTATTATTATGATGGCAACTCAGCTTGCAAATTACAAGTTGCAGTGAAGACAAGGTCATATGCCCCGCTAGTCATTCAGGATTAGACTATAGTTTTTCATATTCCGAGTAAACAAATTAAGGATTTTATTGAAAAAGTGAAACAATTCATGAAAAATAAATAGTAAAAGAAACTTTTGCAGGATAAGCTCCAAAGCTTCGAAATTGAGAACAAATCATTAATTTAAGAGTAATGCTATTCATACCATGTTTTTATACCACATTTCTATACCATCTTAGGTGGAATCTGATGTGGACAGCCACATCAATTAAAAAATTTGCAAAACCTAAGGAAATGAAGGAGAAAGACTCCTCGTATACCACAATCATCATTTAATTAACTAATTTTTCTTAATTATTAGTTTATTAAATAATGAACTAAATTTAAAAATCTGATTAATTCAAATAATGTGGCAGTCCACATCAAATGCACCTAAGGTGGTATGAAAATGTGGTACAAGAACATGATATGAATAGCATTACTCTTAATTTAACTGATTGTAATCATAAGTAAATGGAGAAAGATATCCTTAGAGATGACTATCATCAATCCAATTTCATGACTGCAGTAGTGACTAGTGACGCAATCCAAGTTCCTTACTTGTCTAAGGCAATAAAGAATCTGAATACAATAATTTGAAAAGGCTACAAAAGCTCACCACGCCTTGACAGGTTTGCCGCTTTGTGCCATAATTCTACTGCCATGAAGGCTGCTTATAGCCAATTCGATCAACAGCATCCAACCCACTATCAGGTTCCTTTCTCTTCAATGCACCTCCCACCGCACCTCCCACCTGAAACAACTTTAACTGTTCCTCTACCAGGGCTTGCGAACTGGGAACAGAAAGCTGTCTCATTCCTGAAGGCAACCTTTCAGCTCTCCGTTCTGTTTCTGCAGCTCCAGGCCCAGCATTAAGGTCAAGACCATGACTACCCCATTTCCTACCATCAAGGCCAACATTACTGCTACCACCGGGAAGGCTCATCATATAGGGTCGAGGGTAAGAGGATGAAACTACGCCACCCGGTCCCATCATCTGGGAGGGCATGCTGGGGAAGCAAAGTGCTCCGCCAGATGATGAATCCATATATGCAGTAGAACCAGAAAAGGAGCTCGATGACAGAGGAAAACTGGTTTCAAAAGGAAACCCTGGATATTGAAATGTAGTAGCAGGAGGAAATGGCACTGCAGTTGAGGATGAATGCCTGTAGATTTCAGGAACAAATGAGGCATTGACAGTGGGAGGACACACAATTCTCTGAGACCCAGCAGGAGCACCATAACTCTGCTCACCCCTGCCAGGAAACATGGGAGGGATTGTGATGGCAGAATATGAGTTTCCTTGAGGAAACCATGCCGAGAAGTTCCCAAAATCAGGACTGTTTATTCTTAAATTAGAAACAGGAGTACTAAGCGGCATGCTAGTTTTTAAATGCTGGGCGCATGGAGCTGTGTCAGTGCCCACTTCATCAAGGCCTGGCCCATTGTTTAAATCAAAGTCTCTGGAGTCGTTGACCACACCATTTGATAGTCCACCAGATAATGATGACCTACTTGGCAAGGGAGGTATATCCAACCTGCAACTGTTGCTTGCAAGCAGCCCAACATCAGGACTCTCATCCACTCTATTCAAATCAAGATCAAGCCCTCCGGAGCCCCGATCACGAGTATCTGACTTGAAACCCATTACATGAGCAGAGTTTTGGACAACTTCCTCATAAACTCTCTGATCAGGCACATTCAAGTCAAAGTCCAACAGAGGGCGGACTTGTTTGCTGGAAGCAGTATCAACAATAGGTGCATCTGTTGCATTGACCGATGCTTCCACATTCCTTCGGGGTTCTGCAGGTCGGAATGCGCTGGTAGTTGAAGATCCTTTCCATCCAAGTTCACCCGTACTCCGCATCAGGTTTTCAGGAGGTACAAATGAACCTTTGGCAGGCGCAACAACAGTAATTGATGCAGGGAAGCTCCCTGACACAGAAGACATTTGAAAAGGTAAAGGGCAAGGAAAATGAACAGAGGACGAAGTTCCAGGATCTCCTGCTTTAACAAACTCTGGTTGGCTCCCATCATCAACAGGAAAGCCCTCATTCAAATCAAAGTCCAGCTTTACAGCAGTATCTGACCCCAAGGAATTCACACATGAAACTTGCCGTTCCTCTGTCCCCCCTGATTCAATAACTTCTGACTTACACTTACTAGACTTGTCATGCTGCTCATTTTCTTTAACAGGTATTGACGGTGACTCTGCCTTGGAAACCTGTAGATCGGAACAGTCAACAAAAGCCTCATTTCTTTCTGTAGCATCCCGAGTAAAATCTCTGCTGTCCTGCGGATCTGGCACAGAAATATGCCGTGTCTCTTTCCCTGTTTGTGTAGTGTGACCGGCAGCCTTAATGTCATCTGTCTGTTCACCCTTAGACTCCACTTGTAAAGTGTTTCCAGAGCCCGAACAAAGAACAGCTTCCTCACTCTTCCCCTCTTCGGACTCTGAGTGATTTCCTGGTACAGCGGATGGTTTCTGCTCTGTCAGTAGAGCACTATTTGAATCCTTTTTGACATCATGGTTCTCACCAGCCACTTGAGAGGATGAGCAAGTAGATATTCCAATGTCCTGTTCAATTTTTACACTCCCAGAGGCTGCTTCAGATACAACTGGTGTACTGCTCCCGACAGTTCTTTCATCTGCACAAAGAACAAACAAATCTTCGTCAGAAAAGGAAGACAACAATTTTATTTTAGAGTCAGAAAGGTTGCGCCTGTTACCATTCGGAGTCCTCAATTTTCCTTGTTCATGAGACTGGTTAGATCCTTCAGTCTCCAAATGACCCTCTTTTCTTGCACATGAAGGTGGCTCTGATGCTGAAGCATCACATGACTCACCAGGCTTGACATCAGCCCTCAAGGACTGACCATCACTATTTTGTTGCTTATTTGAGGAACAATTCAAATTTGCATTACACTCCGCTGGTTTATCCCCGCCCCCATATGAAGCAACTTTAACATCAAAACCATTAGTTGGCAGGTGGGTAAGAGAGTGTCTTGCTTCACTCTTACATCGCAATGAGTCAAGAGCACTGCCCAGCTCGGTTGCACCACTATCGACCCCTCCATTAGGTTGACATTGAATGTCAGCAGTTTCTTTGCCCAGTGGTTTCAACTTAGCATCATTTTCTGAGAATGATTCCTCGCGCACAGGAGAATTCCTCCCAGGAGAACCTGATGGTGACACATTCTCAGATTTGGACATTTCTCCAGCAGCCACGCTAGCTAGCAGATTCATCCCAACATCATCACTAGGTGAAGCAGTACCGCTACCCTCAGAAAACTTCACACAGCTTTCAATTAAAGCATTCATGGAGCTTAACGATGCTTCATACGATTTTCCTGTCCTTGAAATGACTTTTGACGAGGAACCAGTAGCCTTTGATGCTTCTGTTCGTTTTTCACCATCTTCGCCAGCCCTATTTTGTTCGCTGCCTAAAGGTAGCACATTGCCATCTTCAGAACCCGACAATCCCTCTTTGCTGTGAAATGCATCTGAGTTCACATCTGATATTCTATTACCATGCAAGGCATCGCTTCTGTGCTTATTATATTTTTGGTCATGGTTGTCATGCTTTTCTGCAGGAGGAGACGCTCTGTTAACAGGATCTTCAAAAGAACATCCTGAGGCACCTCGAGCAGGACTGCGACCAGTGTTTGGCAATCTGACAATCAGTCGGTTATTTCCATGGTCAATCATGGGCGCTTCAGGATGCTTCTCATAGGATACTCCAACTGTCGAAGCCTTTTCAGAAGTCAAACTTCTACTAAGGGTACACGCTTTTCCTGGCCCTGTTTCCTTCTTAACTCCTGAGGGAGGAGACCCATGAACGCCATTGCTTGATTTCCGATGGCGAGAACCACTGCCAGAAATTTTGCTCGCACTAACTGAACCGGCAGATGAGCTCCTTGCATCTTCCCTATATAAAGAACCCACATTCCTCGCATGATCACTTGACTGGCTGTTGTTCTGAGACTGGCTAGAACTGCTGCTCCTTTCCTCCTTAATTGGTGTCAATGGAAGATCTGAAGTTCCAGCACCTAACGTTCTGAAATTCTGATCCTTTGAGAGATTTCCAGATGATATACTCAACAATTTTGTTGACCCAGGTGAACCAGAAGATTTTGAAACTGTTTCTCCAGAGCCAAGTTTAATCTGAGGAGTTTTAGACACAGAAGGTTGCACAGTAGAGCTTTTTGAGCCAACCTCAGAGGAACTTCCAGTCTTTCTGCTCCCAACTTGAGAAACTTCTGAAGATGCATGCTTCGTAGGCCATGAAACACCACCGCGACTAGATCCAGTCTTTGTCTCATTCAAATTCATCTCAGCTTCAACACGTTTCTTCCACATATCAACTAAACTCTTAGCTTTCTTCTGGATTTCAGAGTTTCTGTAACTACGTAAATTATTCACAGACTTGCCGACATTACAAGACTGCAGAGCATGAAGATTCACAGGAACCTTCTCCAGTGCACGAAGCAAAGCAAAAAGAAATTCATCAACAGATTTATCACTTTCTTTTGGGCTACTACCATCACCAAGTTTTCCCTTGTGAACTTCTTGGAGCCAGTCATCCAATACACACAAACCCTTGCATTGTATAAATTGCCCAAGGCAATCCAACCTATCAGTAACTGCTATCACATCAACAAGCATTATTCGGCCAGCCAAATCTATTTTCTTGTCAGCACTTTCAGCTTCCATAAGTTGGACAAACTTCCCAACGCCGTCTATGTCTAGAAGACCTCCTTTGTCCGTTATTTTTTCAAGCGCAGACTTTAGCATATTTTCAGGTCTGGACTGACCAGACTCTCCATCCTCTATTTTAACTAAACGCTCTCGTTTGGCAGGTTCGGAGCCCTGATCTCCTCGTTCCCTCTTTTTTCCTTTAACCTGTGAAGAAAAGGGGGATGTGCTATTCTGTAAACTATCTGAACCAGATTTTATCTGTGGTGTTGATGACGAAGTATTCAATGGTTTCGGAGAACGACCTCCCGACTGCACTGCCCCATGCATTTCTAGTCTTTTCTTATCTAATAGCTGATCTACTTCTTCCTGTCGTTCCTGTGGTAAAAAGAATAATCACTACAAATATAATAATCATGAGCATACAAATGTGAGACAATGAATAAATTTAAATAGTCTAAACTCACATTAATATAGTCTTTGTCAGTTAACCACCATAAACAATTGCTCTCAGTATCATACACTCGTCTGCACACAAATGAGGATATCCCTGAAGGAAGTTCAACACCTTTACGAAGGAATGCGACTTTACACGGATGGAGTAACGATGCCGCAGGTATCTCATCCTTGTGAAAGGAGTAAAAGACCTCGTTTGGGGCAGCTTCTAGCGAGACCCCTTTGGAAAGCTTTACATCAGCAGGTCGATAAAGCCAACTTACACCTAAAGATAGACGTTCCTCCTTGTCTAATATTAGACTACGAATTATTCCAATAAAAGGTAGGGAATCCTGGGGTGGCTTGAAAAGTGCACAGTCACCGACACAAATTTTGCGACCATCCTATACAACAAGGGAATGATTTCATCAAGCATAAGAAATATGAAGTAAAGTTTGACTGTATTTAGATATAATAGAAATCATACAGAACAATGGATAGGCAAGAGAGCGTGAACATGTATTCAGCAAACAGCACTAGAAAACATATATTCAGCAATATGGAAGCATCAGGACTAACAGAAATGAAGGTCACAAAAAACATAAATGACTCAAACAAACGATAAATTTCAACACACAGGGAAGGTGCTTAAATCATTACTCCCAATCGGGTAAAATATAACTAAGTTTCCAAAAAGTTTTTTTTACGAAACTGAAACCAAGCTAATTCTAAAGAACAGACAATCTGAAACTAACAGGAAACTTACATGAGAAAATATAATTCCAAAGCAAAATACTCAAGAGAATTTCTCTCGATCAATTACGTTCTTTGAGAATCAAAGAGAGAGAAAAACAGAGCCAAAAAGAAAAATCACGCTTTCTTTGTCAATTAAGTATATCATGTTCAAGAACAAGATTTCAATCTAAGCAAGCACAAAACGAACAATTCTAAACACGGAATCAGATAGGAAGTAGTAAACAAAATTCAAAACCCAACAAATTCAATTATGAGATAAAAAGGACAGACATATGAAGTCCCTGTGATAGAGGAATACATGAAATTCACCATATACACATATAAATGGTATAATTTAACCGTATAAAAAAGTTTGTTTCTTCCTATCAAAAAAGAACCAGATAATCGAAAGATGGAAAACCAAAAAGAAAAAGAATACCCAATACCCAATTGGAGGGCAAATTAACCCAGTAAAATCAACAACCCAGAAAATTCAAGAAACCGAAAGAGGAAGTTCACCAAAGGAACGGTATAACAAAATCCAAAACGACGATAATTACATAATCACCGCAACAAAAGCACAATAAAAAGTCTCATGGTAATCGAAAACCAGCAGAAATTGACCAAAAACGAAACAAAATCGCTCGGGGAAAGTGAAAAAAATATACTTTGCAGAAGGAATCGGATGCGGTAGAGAGGACGGAAGCTACAGTCGTGGCGTTGGAATAAGGGACAGGCCACATGTGCCGACGCCGTTTCGACTTCTCAGCGGGCGACCCATGTATTGCCCTCCATCTCGGTTTTCAATTCGCGAGCAATCGATCCCACAATCGTCCGCCTTGAGATGAAACATCAATCCGGAGTCGAATTCAACAGCAGGAACCCTAGATTCGCGAAAATCGAACGGGGGGACAAAACCCTAGATCAAGCCCCGGATCTTCGATTGGATGAGGGTCGAAACGATTCGGGAAGTCTAGGGCTTAGGTGGCGGGGATTCAACCATGGGTCGGGTCAGAGAGATTTGAGGGATTTGGGATCGAAAAGGAAGGAAGGTAGTTCAATTGGCGAAATCCAGAGAGAGATTTCGGGCGAGGAGCTCGCGATGAGAGAGAAAGCGAGGGGAGAGAGAAAGAGAGAGAGACTTGGACGTTGGTAAGCAAGACGAAACGGAGAAGCAGGTGTGAGGAGAAAAGAAGGGGAAATGGTTTGGGGCTAAGAAATTGCCAGTGTTGCCAAGGTAATGCTTGACGGAGACAGGAACGACGACGTCGTTTGTGCGATTTGCACAAGTTTTTTTTTTTTTTTTTTTTTTTTGAATTTTTTAAAAAAAACAAAAAGTGGCGAGCCACGGTTAACAGCCTTTTTCGGGAGCCCAAAAAAAATCCTCACAAAAGCATTTCAGTCTCTCCTGACACAGACAAGCAGACTTATCAACTTAGAGCCTCAAACTCGAGACCTCCTTGTTTTGTGTATTTTAAAAGCCAAAATCTACGCATTTACTACTGTGCCACTTGATGTGGTATGTGATAATTTCGATAATGTCTTTTTAATTTTTCTAGCACTATTTTATTATATTAATCAAGTACATAAATAGTAGTTTATTGTATTAATCAAGTACATAAATATGAATTAGTGACATTTAATATTCATATTCTTTTGTTGAAGCCATACGATGTATCACCCAACTAACACAATTTGATCACCCAACTTCCAAAATTACCCTTATATAAATGAAAACAGAAAAACAAAATTTTGTGTTCACCAACAATATTTTTTTAGGAAAATTAATGAAAATAGTTTTAAAATTTTGAGTTTTAACGTGTGGATAAAATAAATGATAAAATAAATAGTATAAGGATTAACTTTTTAGTGTAAAAATGAGATCTTTTGTTAAAGTGAACAGTACCGTGAACTTTTCGTTAAAATTTTTTTTTTTTAGCAAACGTTATCTGGCCTTAACCTCACAATAGGCTGCAATAATATAGTTCAAATTCGTCTTTGACGAGAATCGAACTTAAAACCTTTCACATACAAATGAAAAGAAATATTACTGAAGAGTAAAACAAAGTGGCTTTATCACCAATATTTATACCCAGAGATTAGTGGCTTACCTGTACACCCACAACATAAAGTACCCCTATGAAAAACAGTCACACTCCTATTATTTTCGGTGAACCCTAAACCTAAAAAAATGTCATGCTTCCTTCTTGGATTTGGCCAAATCGTCAATTTTAGAGTCTGAATTTGGACAGGAAAGGTCACTTGATAAACCCATGAATCATTAAGGAATCTTCTTGAGCCGTATCATTTATGTTATAATTCGATTACTGATTCATTCTCATTTAGTCAAGTTCATAAATTCATCATATTCTCTTATTTAAAGTTCTTCATAACCTTGCGGGGACACCCACTTTTTGTCTTGCTCTTATCTGCGAGCGAAATCTTCATTTGTTTTGATTTTTGAAACACTGTCGTTTTCGAAGTCGTTGTCGCTGTCTAATATTTTAGTCTCCCATCGTGTGCGCAAAATTTAAGATTTGAATTTGAAATACAATTGGTTAGGTACATTGAGTATTATAATACAATTGATTAAAAAAAAATTCTCAAGTTTTCAAAAAAATATGTTATTATATTTAGTGTATCGGGCCATGTTTTCTGCACACTAAAAATCTTTTCCTCAATTGTAAAATAGTCGGCAAATGGGAGGCATTCCAACTAATGCTATTAATGAATATTGAGTTTCTTATGGACTTGGAACTAGAGTTGTGGTTGTGCTTTACAAAATGGACGGGAGAAAATAAAGAGTTTGTAGTTCAGTTAATTAAGTTCACTTGAAGTCCCGAATTCGGTTCTCTTCCTCTTAATATCGATTATATTGAGAAATGAGATGTTGGTTCAACGTCCTTAATTAGTTTTTGGGAAATTATATACATGCCTTTTAGACCATGCTAAGTTCATCAGATTTCATTTAAATTATGAATATACACATGATTATTTAACATAGTGACCAAACTTCATTTGAGTGAAAAGAGATGTTGACTAATTATCCCCCAGACATTACTTATCATTTCAATTCAGAAAAAGTAGCATTAAAAAGTAATGTGGAGCCTCTCGAAGTCTCACACATGTATTTACTAAAACGTGACGTTATTTATAAACAACGTGTGATCGACTTAAAATACTTGATATTGTAACATTCTTGTTGCATTGAAGTTTTTATGGAGTCCCATGGCAATATGATTCACCCTTTTCCAACCCTTGGAGTGACATGCCCACAAGAAGTTAAGTGGAAGACAAAACGTGCAACTTGTTCCTGTACAGCCCAGCAGATGGTGATTGACATCACAATCATGATCATCATGCAATCCGAGCCGTAGATCCAATAAAAGCTCTCTTACTTTTGAGACTTCTTATCCTTGATTGGTTAGGTCACCCTCAACCAAACTTTACAAAGCATAACACCACACCAGAGTCCACCCCCCACACGGCTTGTCGTTTTCAACCCCATCCAGTGATGCGGATTAGAGTTTGCTTGTTGCATGTATAAGCTGTTTTCAGAACTCCAAATTCCGGGAAGAGGAACTTCTTTGGAGATTCTTATCTCCTCTTTTATTGTATATTATACGGTCAGTTTCTATCATGTACTATTTGTGTTTAATTTTAAATAAATAAAAAGTCAAATGATTTCTGACTGTACGATGCACGATGAATTACTAAGATGTGAAAATTTCTACAATTTGAATCCAGATAGAATCGAAATCCCAAATTCCAAACCAATAAAAAAAATCCCATATATTTTAGGGTGTGCTAGCACCACACTCTTTTTTATTTATCACAATTTCTAACTTTTTAATTAGATAAATTGAAAAATACTAAATGACAGAAATTAACAAAAAAAAATCTAAAAAGTAAAAATAAATACGTAAACAACAGTACCCTATATTTTAGTCGACTTCTGGCTCTGATGGCGAAAGAAAACGACTGATTTGTTTTCTGGTGTTTCTCGTATTTATTTTTTCAAAAAGGTTTTTAAAAAGGATCGTTGAAAGCAACGTTTCGGAAAACAAACCAAACATTACATTTGATTTGATTATGACTGGGAAAATGATTGTATTCTGCTGAAAACTCAACAAACTTTTGCAAAGTGGGGAAAATGAAATAAATATGTTTTTGGAATGGTAGTTGTTGATTAATTTGATTCAAGTTAATTTTTGGAAATGGACAAGAAGCATTTGGTTTTGGGGACCGATTAGGCCACGTGTGGCCTATCTGTTGTTTGAATGCGATGCCACCCATCTAAATCATAAATCTCCCAAATCAACTAAGTTCGGGAAACAATCAAGTGTGTAAAATGGAGACGAATATGGCCACATTTATATCATCTTGTTGTTATGATAGTCTAATCACGTGATCGGTAAAATTACTCTCACAAAAGAGTCGGCCTTCATGTATTTTGGTACAATTCGGCCAGTCCGCCTCATGTAGGTATAATCACTTATGCACACAGTCTCACTTTTTGTGAATGTGCATAACTAGCTGCACGATTAAGCCATCTTATTAGCAATCTAATTTCGTGACTACCAGGGCCACTCTCACACAATCTCATCTCATTTGTTTCCGGCTTGACAATGTCGTTGGCCTACAAACCTGGTGTTAAGACTTTACTTTATACCTAGCTTTCTTAATCTGCTGATGTTCATCTTACGTACACCAAAGTCCTAACCCATAAATATACAAGGCAAGGCTGAAATGTTGAAATGTTCTAATTTTTGGAGGCCGGCTTTGAAATGTTTTGTTTCTTTCAGGAATTTGCGGTCCCGTAAGATTTGATTCACAATTGGCACTTGGCAGCAAGGTCATCGTAATTTTTCAATGCTTTAAATGTAAATATTCAAAATTTGTATAAAATGTATAAAATAATGCTTGGCTGTTGAAAGAAGAGTTTGTTGAAAATTCAATTAAAAGTGGACACGTGTGCATTTGTTTGAAGTGATGTTGGTTTAAGATTTCAATTCATTTACTATTTGGTCACGTATCCATTTTTAATTGAATACTTTTTTATTTTAGCAAAACTTGATGCTCTTCTTTCAACGGCAAATCATCATGTGCTTTTAGGTTATCTAATGTTTCAGTGGCGTAATTTTGCCAATAAATATTTGGTATGCAATCAAAATAGAAATCACATGTCCAATAAAGAGGTTTGTCGCGTGATGAATTAATGACAAGAGAAAAGCTAATCTATACTGATATGCAAAGTTGCAATAGAGAAACTTAATCAATTATAATATACTTATTTCTCTTTATCTTTCTATCCACGCTTTTCTATCTTTACATCTCTTTCTCTTCTCACGTCTTTCTCTCATGCCGGTAAAAAAAAAACGATACATAATCATTCACCAACCGTTCGAAAGACATAAATAATTAAGTTAAAACTTTAATATGGTAATAATTTAACTTTCCCTTAAGAAGTAACACCGTGGACCTAATCATAACGCAGAATATATTAACATACATGTCATTGTTAATGTTAATTAGAGGGCCTACTAATACACGCATAATCGTGATCAAATCACATCACAAGTGACAAGTTTCACAACACGTTTCATGGTTGCACAAGAAAGAATGACTTTGTTCTTCTTGTGTTGTTCAAAAAAGGGGGGAAGTGTGTTTGAAATTTATTGAGGAGAAATCGGGTTCGAAAATGACAGATTGGGTGGCATTTTATTTTATTTTATTTTTATAACGAAGACAACTTTTATTATAATAAAAACTAGTACATGACCCAAAAATAACCGGTTAAACAACTACAAGAAAAGTAAAAGGCTTAAGCAAAATGAGAGTAGTAACCCAAGATACAATGGGAAACTCACATAAGTTTAGGCCCAAAGGCAGCATAAAAAAGACAATACCTAATCTCCAATAGCAAAGACCACATTGCCGTCGCCTTCACATCCTGGAAGGAAGCCAAACTCCGAACCAAAAAAGTAGACACTAGATCCAAGTCCCCTTCATGAACCCCTGCAAAATATATACAAAGAAAGTAACATATGGAAAAAAGGTGAGGCTAAAAGGTTATGTAAAATACCCAACACGGCCTCGATAGAGATCCAGCATGCCAGTTAGGGGAGGGGAAGTGAGAGAGGGAAGTGGATCTGATATCCAATTTCTGATCAAAGCCTGCCGATTCGAGCACATGGTGGGATGGGGATGAAGTATCAGAGCTAAGGAGGAGGGAGAAGGGAAATAAAAGACAGAAAGCAATAAAAGAGCACGAAAAACGCTGGATAAAGAGCAAAAGCCCTGGATAGTTGAGACTCCGCTCAGGGAAAATTGAGATTAAACTCAAGGGAGAACCGAGAATTAAAAAGGAAGGGAGAAAACTAGAAAATGTGAGGGAATAGGAGGAGGGAAACAGGGAGAGGGGAAGAGCATAGGAGATAAGGGGAAGGAAATGAGAGAAAGTGCAAAGGAAATAGAACCTGAGAAAACTCAAAGGAAAAGGAGAAGGTGAGGAAAAGAAAAAAATAGGGAATGAAGGGAAGAAGAGAGGATGCCTTCGGCACCTAAGCCAAAGACTAGAGCCGGCGGCAAAGTTGCTAGAAGTCTTTCACAGAGAGAATTTTAGAGAAAGAAGGGGAGACTTTTTAGAGAGAGTTTATCCCCTATAGATTGGGTGGCATCTATTTGTTGAATTTAGTAGACACGGTCAGTGGTGGATGCATTGATGGGCAGGGGGTCAGCTGGCCCCCCAAACTTCGGTGAACGTCTATGGATACCTTGGGTGCTGACCCTCCGAACTTCGGTGAATGTCCAGTAATATCTTGGGTGTTGCTCATTTGAAGATTAGAGTTGGCTTCATGCATGCTCTCCAACTGACTTCAGGCCTACCAAGACTCAGTGAATGTCCATGGATACCTTGGGTGATGCCCCTTGCATATATTAACAAGTGTGCAATATGCATTTCCAAATGACTTCAAGCCTACCAAGACTCGATGAAATGGCAATATGCATGCTATTTCTGGTAAAAAAAAAATTTGCGCGCTACGCGAACTATTTTTACTGACTCCCCTAATATTATTTCCTGGACATGACATTGCTTTTGTGCTTGATGTTTCATATTTCATGATCAAGTATCACAATTCATATTTCTTGATCAATGACTACTTTCTTTGCTTATTTGCTTAAGAAAGAATGTTGTTCGACTCCTTACATAGTCATTCTTAGTTAATGAGGCCGGTTTTGAGAATTTGGGAGCCCTATGCGAGCACCCTAGAGTCCTTTGACCCTTGATCTTTGTACATAAAAAAATTATTTCTATATCAAATATCATTAACAATCAACATTCAACTCAAAATTTAACCAGTAAAGTCTTAAAGAACGATAAAAGAATCTTCGCATGAAAGAAGTAAACAAGTTTGTTTTTCAAGTCAATAAGAACAAGTTTGACTGCTTGACATTTCATCTTTCACGTACAAAACATGTTTGTTGTTTTTTATTCAATTAATTATATACACAATTAAATGTTACAAATATTGAACTCAGCCACTCAGCGCAATGGCTATTATATTTAAACAAAGACTCAAAATTTGTAAACTTCTTGTTTGATCAAACATAAATGTGTAATATTAATATATAGTACATAAAATAAAATAAAATTGGGGACCCGTTCAGACTCGGAGCCTTAGGCAGCCCGCCTACTTCGGCTACCCTTAGGGCCAACCCTGACGTGTGATACATAAAAAGTAATGAAAAATAAAATTTATATGCACTTGTTAAACTGTGATTTATTTGTTAAATTAAATGACTTTTTACGTATAAGGAGCCAAATATTTTTTTTATTTTTATTTTTGTTAATGAGATGTTAAAAACTTTGTTTAGAAGTGTTTCTGGAATGGCTAGAAGTGCTTTCTCACAGTCAAAAGCTCTTGGCATGAAAACATAAAAGTGGTTCTAGATCATAATTTCAGAGATGAACCTGTCAAATACTTTTTCTAGAATTGCTTATGATACAAAACGTTTTATGAGAAGCAAAAGCTCAAGCGGGCTTAAATCATTGATAGATCTTTTGCAAGGGGTTGGAATCATGGGCCTCTTGGAAGGCCGAGTCTTCTTTATTTTGGTTCCCGTTTCATGTTTGCACAAATTTTCGTATCCTTGTTTTGCTGAAAAAGGGGCAAGTGTGTGTGTGAGAAATTTATTATGAAGGAGAAATGGGGTTTAAAAATAAGGAAAATTAATGAAAATTATTTGAAAACTTTGAGTTTTAATGTAATAAAATAAAAGGTAAAATGAATAGTACCATGATTGACTTTTTAATGTAAAAATGTAGTTTTTCGTTAAAGTTTCCTTAAAAATAACAGATTGGTGGCATATTTTTTTTTTTAATGCTTTGTTGGTCTTATCTTCTATGTGTTATTGTTGCTTTAGCTTTTCGATGAGATTTATAACAAATCTCACCACTCCATGTGTTACTATCCACTAAGAATCTCTGCTCAAAATTTTGATAAATTTTTTACTATTCATGTCATGTCGCGTGTTATTATCTTTTCTTTCTTTCTTTTTTCCTTGTATTTCTTCATAAAAACCCTTCAATCCACTACATATACTTACAACAATCACCTCCATCCTCCGTACTCATCTTAATTCAAAGATTAAAAAAAGGGTTCTTTTTAACAATGTCTAACGCGAGGAGGTTGCTGAAGAGCGAGGAAATCGAAGGAGACGTGCCCAACACTGAAGGCAGAAAGATACGTCAAGCCATCAAGTGGTGCAAGTGATGGCAACACTCAATCAACACTTCCAAGAAGTAGGTGGTTCAAGAACCAGTCGTGAGCTGGACACAGTGTTCTAAAAAACGGCCTAGGCGGTCGCCTAGGTGGCGCCTAGCAACCGAGGCGTTTTTGGGCAAATCGGGTGGAAAAATCGGATTGGGGCTAGGCGGCCGCCTAGGCGGGCAAGGCGGGCTAGGTGGCTAGGCGGTCCTAGGAGGTTTTTTTTAATTAATTGTGTGCTTTTTTTTTGGTTTCATGGTAGTATAATACTTATGGAAATGGTGTATCTAATTTACAAATGATGGATTTACTACAAGTTCATCCAATACGTATAGAAATAGTGTACCTAATTTGTATTTTATCATTATTTTATTATGTATACAAGTATAGTGTTTTTTTTAGGTGTCAATATGCACTTATTTACAAGAAATACAAGAAATTTACCTAAATCCGCCTAGCCGCCTAGGCGCTAGGCGCTTGCCAGCCGCACGACTAGCGCCTAGCGTTTTTTAGAACCTTGGCTGGACATCAACCGATGCAGTGGAGACCAAGGTGAGAATGAACGAAATCAACCGATGCCGTTGCCGTCGTATCTACGGAGGAGGCCAAACTCCTAACCGAGAAAGTAGACACCAGATCCAAGTCCCCTTCACGAATCCATGCAAAATATATACAAACAAAGTAACATATGGGAAGAAGGTGAGGCTAAGAGGTTATGTAAAATACTCAACACTTGGCCTCGATGGAGATCCGGCATGCCGGTTAGGGGAGGGAAAGTGAGGTAGGGAAGTGGATCTGATATCCAATTTCTGATCAGAGCCCACCAATCCAAGCACATGGTGGAATGATGATGAAGTATCACAGCTAGAGAGGAGGGAGGAAGTAATTGATCGAGTATAAGATTTATAGGGTTTACCCTATTTTTTAAGGCACATCTATTCAACCTTCAATTAGTCTTCTGATAAAACATCAATCTCTTTGGGTTCATGATGTCAATTAAATTGTATATACTTCATTAATGACAATAAAGGTATAAATCATTTGCATACATTTAACGATTTCGGAGTGTATAATATCAAAAGTGAAATGGTTACAAAACCTGCACATTTGAAGAACCAGGTGAAGAGGACGAAGAACCCTCCATTTCTGTTTCAACTATTTGTTTACATGCAACAAAATTTATTATTTGTCCCTCAAAGTATTTGTTTAAAAGTTAGTTTTATGAGGTTTTTGTTTGGAACGTACATAGCCACATAAACTAGTTGATACTTGATATATATATATTTTTTTATTAACAAATGGGCGAGATTTTTTTTTTATTAAAAAATGAGGGAAGGAGGAAAATAAATTCAGGAAATAGCATCAATTGTAAGTTTCCTCTTTGGTGGAGACTTGTTTGTAAATTTATCAATGTTCTAAAAAAGGGCCTAGGCGGCGCCTGGAGACCTTGGCGATTTTGGGCAAAACGGGTAGAAAAATGGGGTTGGCTCTAGGCGGCGCTTAGGCGGGTTAGGCGGGCTAGGTGGTTATTTTTTTATTTTATATTTTTTTGTGAAATTTGTTTTTAATAGTCTTAACTTTAGGTCTTCTCTTACTACTCTATCACCCTAAGGTCCAGACATTTTCATTCACAGTTGGTACTAGTACTACATGCACCTATGTTTAATTGTTTATACCTTGAAATTTTGTTAATTTTATAGAATATGTGTGTTGTGTATCAACTTAAATTCTAGAATGCTAAAGATAAGTATCTTGCATTACTAAATTTCTTTATTTTCCTCCTTGTATGGCATATATGCTTAATGTGTTTTTGAATTTTGGACTTGTTGGATACTCTTTTTGTATTTTATCATTCTTTTATTATTTTATCCATGAATTTCATATAAGTATAATTTTTTGTAAGTGTTAATATTCAGTTATTTACAAAATATATAAGAAATTTACTTAAATCCGCCTAGGCGCCCGACTAGTGCCTAACATTTTTTAGAACCTTGAAATTTATCAATATAAGCTGATCAATTGGAAGAGCTTACTGTACCAGGAAATTAAACAATTACATGCGAAGGGAAATTAAATACAAGATAGCAGGAAAATTGATGAGCTACTGATGAAGTTAGGGAGTTCGTGAGTGCACCGTCGACATGGAATCGCAAAATTACTGGAGAAAAAAAAATCCCAATCAATTCAAGCTCTCAATATATCAGGTTTCCACTAAAGGCAACATTCAACACATTTATTTAAAGGCAATCCAACCAACTTGCTTGCTAGCCACACTACCCTGTAGCAGCAGCAGCCACCACCACCCTTGTAATAACGCTAGTGCCCGGCACAAATCTTTCTCTCAAAGCTGCAGCTCCAGTCAGTTATTCCATCGGCCATCGGTGTGAGAATCTCTAAACCTGGCCCTTGTATGCAAGTGGATGACGCAAAGTGACCCGGCAGAAAACGAGACATGCAGGAAAAAACCGGTTAGAAAACCCTAAAGTTGGACCAGCAACAGTCTCTGTAATTTGAGTAACTAATTAGTTTCCTCATTCTTCTTGGAAGTTGGAACATATATTCCTGTTTCCTTTAGGAAATAAGAAATAACTGAGTATACGCACACCTATAAATAAAGTTTTTAGCCTATTTTCTAAGGCACATCTATTCAAACCTTCAATTAGTCTTCTGATAAAGCATCAACGTCTTCTCTATCTCAAGTCTCGACCCAGAAAACCAGAAACATAAATCTTTTCAATTCTTATGTAAAACAATACATCCCTTCTACTTTTGACATCATGCAATCAGATACATATGTTTTTTTATGTTGTTATTGCATATGTTGTTCTTATTTTTTAAGAAATTATCGAATTGTGCACTAGCTTATATACACAAAGGCTAAAAAGCTCAATCTTTTCCTAGTTTCTTGTTATACCATTCCACAAAACACTATAACTTTTTTTTATCATCGTCAACTCTCTAATGTTTTTTTCTTTTTTTTGCTTGTCAGATTGGGCGGACTTGCCAATAGATGTTTTGTCTTTGATTTATGACCGGTTGTTTGTTGCATCAGATTGCCTACAATTCATGGCCGTTTGCAGGTCATGGCGTTGTATGAAAAAGGACATAAAATATAAACGTGCTAGGTTAACAACTCCAATGGTCTTGGTTTCTGAGAGGAAAGTGTTAGAATTTAACAGCCAAGATCAAGATTTAAGCCACAGTAAACACAACCAAGTAAGCACAAAATCTATTTCATATGAACCATCATATTCACACTAACCTGATGAACCTCCATTGGAAAACGCCATGGCTGCTGCAGTCCAAGCTCTGTGCTGCAACTCTTCTCCTATCTGGCAGAACCCTCAAGACTCTAACTAAGAATAGGGTTTAGTCCTTTCAGAGTGCGTCTGTGAGAGCAGAGATTGCAGCATATGTGTGTATATATATAACCATACACTTCTCCCAATCCAATGAGGATTCCCTATTATAATTCTCTTAGGAAACAACCTATGTTTCCTATCCCGTAGTAGTTCTTCTCCATGATAGTATCCTTTATCAACAAGAACTCAAGTTAATCTTCTGATAAGGCTTTCTTAACCAATTGGTCCAAATAGCTAATGCCCGTCCATCAATACCTCATGTTCATATCTTACATTCTCCCACTTGAACATGAGATACAGATCAAGCACAACCTTTGCCAATTATAAGAAGTGATCACACAGCCTTATCCAAGATTATATCATCATGACTAAAGTCCATCGCATTTCAAAACACAGAAATCAAGAATCTCAGACTGCAACCAAAAGCAGAATTGATTTGTGACTCACATGTATTCAATCTGCAAATCTGACCCATGATCAGTTTAAAACTAAACATGCTCCCACTTTTCAAAAGATTTAAACACACATTAATCTTTAATGAAAAGTAACATTTTGATAACTATGAAAAGTTATTAATCACAAGCTTAAGAAAACAAACAAATTGCTTTCAAAACTCATCAAATCTATCCTTCTAACTAAGATCATCATCGAAACCACAACACTTCAAAACAAAGCATTGAGTTTCAAGACACTTATTAGAAAACACAAAATAAGCTAACATCTAAACATAATTAAACTAATTTAAATAAGCACAGTTTCGCACACCTGCTACTTCCAGAATCTTCGAAACAGATCATTTACTCCCACTGATCTAGACTTTCAAATACCCCCATCCGAGACACATGTTTATGAAAATCTCCAGTAGCCAGTGCTTTAGTCAACGGATCTGCAATCATCAAATCAGTACTAATATGCTGAATTTCAATCATCCCTTTCTTTACTTCCTCTCTTACTTTGAGAAATTTTACATCCATTAACCTTGAGGCAGAAGTTCTCCTGTTATTTTTGGCAAGGAACACAGCAGAAGTGTTATCACAAAACATCCTCACAGGGTTCTGAACTGATTTCACGATCTTTAAATCTGTCAGAAAGTTCTTCAACCACACAGCTTGTTTCATTCCTTCAAAACAGGCTACGAACTCAGCCTCCATAGTGGATGTAGCTATCACAGTTTGCTTAGCACTCTTCCAAGAAACTGCACCACCATTTAACATGAAAACATATCCACCTGTGGACTTTCTATCATCCACATCACCTGCCAAATCGGAATCAGTGTACCCCTCAAGTTCTAAAGATTCACTCTTGCCATAAACTAACATAAAGTTTTTAGTTCTTTGCAAGTATCTCAGAACCTTCTTGGCAGCTATCCAATGTGCTTCTCCTGTATTTGCTTGAAACCTGCCCAACATACCTACTATAAACGCAATGTCTGGCCGTGTACATACGGTTGCATACATAAGGCTTCCCACCAGGGAAGCATAAGGCTTAGATTTCATCTTATTTATCTCCAAATCAGTCCTCGGGCATTGATTCTTCGAAAACTTATCCCTTTTGTTAACTGGAACTTGGCCACAACTGCAACTTTCCATGTTAAATCGGCGTAACATTCTATCAATGTATCCTTTTTGTGATAAGCCAAGAAACCTCTTTTGTCTATCACGTACAATCTCAATTCCTAACACAAAGTGTGCCTCTCCCAGATCTTTCATATCAAAACTGAGCATCCTTTTGGTTCTTTGTAGTAACTGAGAACAAAAGCTTGCGAGAAGGATATCATCAACATAAAGCACTAAAAGAATAAACTGTGAACCAGAGAACTTGATGTAGATGCAATCATCCACTATGTTCTCTTTAAATCCTTGAGAAGAAACAATCCGATCAAACTTTAAATACCACTGTCTAGAGGCTTGTTTTAATCCATATATTGACTTGTTGAGTTTGCAGACCATGTTTTCCTTCCCCCTTTCAACAAATCCAATCAAACTTTAAATACACTCTTCTAGGTCGCCATTTAGGAAAGCTGTTTTTACATCCATTTGATGCAGCTCCAAATCAAAATATGCAACCAATGCCATGACCACTCGCATAGAATCTTTAGAAGATACTGGAGAGAAAGTATCGTTGTAATCAATACCTTCTCTTTGAGTGAAGCCCTTTACAACTAATCTTGCTTTGTGTCTTTCAATTCGGCCAAGGGAATCCCTTTTGGTTTTGTATACCCATTTGCAACCTATAGGCCTGATTTGAGGGCTAGACTCCACAAGTGTCCAAACATTGTTTTTGTACATTGAATCTAGCTCTTCCTTCATTGCATTCCGCCATAAGGAAGTTTGTGAACTCTCCATGGCCTGAGAGTATGTAAGTGGGTCATCAATATCACCAATGTCAAAATCTGCTTCTTGCAAGTAAACATAGTCATTCACAGTTGTCAATTTCCTAATTCTGGTTGGTTTTCTTGTTTCAACTAAGGCTGGTTGACCTGAATTTGAAATAGACACAGGTGCAGGATTTTGATGATCGATTTCCATAGTTTGGTCTGTAAGAGACTCCAAATCTGCAAGTGTTTCTTCTTTATCAGTCAATGATGACTGTCTGAATAATGAGACCTGTTTGAAATTGATAGCTTCAGAGTTGTCTTGTGACTGATCCACTTCTTCAAAATTAAAATTTTCCCTTGATAGATCTGCAACATCTTGATCTTCTAAGAACGCTGCATTATGTGTTTCCTGGATCCGAGTGTGATGTTGAGGAATATAGAATCTGTAGCCTTTTGACTTGTCAGGGTACCCTATGAAGTAACAAGATTGTGTCCTGGAGTCTAATTTTCTTTCATTAGGATTGTAGAACCTTGCTTCTGCTTTGCAACCCCAAACATGAAAGTATTCAAAATTAGGTGCTCTACCATGCCATAACTCAAAAGGTGTCAAGGTAACAGATTTACTCGGTACTCTATTCAAAATGTAATTTGCTGTCTTCAAGGCTTCTCCCCACAAGAAGCCAGGAAATTTGGATCGAGACATCATGCTTCTCACCATACCAATAAGAGTTCTATTCCTCCTTTCCGAGACTCCATTTTGTTGAGGTGTCCCGGGTGTTGTATACTGAGCTACAATGCCATTTTGCTCTAAATAAAGTGCAAATGGTCCCTTTTGTTGGCCTGATTCAGTGTACCTGCCAAAGTACTCTCCTCCCCTATCCGATCTAACAATTTTAATGTCTTTACCTAACTGTTTTTCAACTTCAGATTTGTAAATAATAAAACATTTAAGGGCATCCGATTTTTCATTAATCAGAAAGGTATATCCCAATCTAGAATAGTCATCTATAAAATTAACAAAATATTTGTTTCCACATATTGTTTTGACTGGAAAAGGACCACAGATATCAGTGTGTATGATTTCTAGTAACCCTTGACTTCTTTTAGCATCAAGTTTCCTAAAGTTGGTCATTTTTCCTTTTAAACAGTCAACACATTCTGTTGCAGTGGCATAATCTAATTTGGGAATTAGCTCAGCTCTGGAAAGCTGTAAAATCCTTTCTTTAGAGATGTGCCCTAACCTCTTGTGCCACAAAATATAAGATGAATCTTTTTCCAACATTCTTTTTGAATTGACATTTAAAACAGACTGATCAACAGATTCAACTTGACATTCTACACGCCAAAGATTTTCAGATAAGAAGCCCGTTCCCAAAATTTCATCAAAACAGTTTTTCTTAAAGATTTTTAAACATACATCATCACCAGAAAATGCATAACCATCTTTTATGATTTTAGAGGCAGAAAGCAAATTTCTTCTCATTTTGGGCACAAAGAGCACATCTTTCAGTTGTAAAACAAAACCTTAATTCAGTTTTAAGTTCACTTTTCCAATAGAATGCACTGCAACCTTAGTCCCTTCCCCTACATAGACATGATATAAAGTATTTCCGATCTCCTTTTGTTTTTGAAAACCTTTTAAAGAGTTAGTTATGTGGACCGAGCATCCGGTGTCAAACCACCAAGAATCAACAGGTACTTCACAAAGATTTGACTCTACACAGACAAGTACTTGTTCCTTTTCTTTGCTCTTCACATAATCCTTAAAAATCTCACAATTCATTTTCAAATGCCCTTTAGTCTTGCACCAAAAACACTTAAGTTTAGACACATCTTTAGGTTTAGCCTTAAATTTGTTAGATTTTCTAGGGGAGTCATTTACTTTGGCAGATATATTAAATTTACTAGAATTCTTAGTGAATTTAGAATCCTTACCAGGACCTGAAGAGCTGCTACTGTTGAATGCTCTCTTCTCTCTCCCAGGTTGCACATAGTATGATTCTTCAATCTCTTTGCCTTTTTCTTGCTTTTGCCGAGTTTCCTCTTGCACACATTGTGCAATCAATTCATCTATGTCCCAGTTCTTGTCCTGTGTATTGTAAGAGACCTTCAACTGATTATACTTGGCAGGGAGTGCTTGAAGGATCATGAACACAAGTTGCTTCTCTCCAATATTTACATCCATAGAGTTTAACTTCTCGGCAGCATCTGACATCTTCATTATACGATCCCTTATTGAGCCGGTACTTTCTATCTTGTACTGAGTCAATACAAACATATACTGACTTACTTCTGCCTTCTCGGACTCCTTGAATTTCTTTTCAATTGCAGCCAAGTATTCCACAGCAAGCTCTGGTTTCTTAATTCCTCCTCTAATAGTGTCAGTCATCCTAGCTTCTAAGATGGAAAGTGCTACCTTATTAGCCCTTGACCATCTTTCATAATCAGATTTTTCAGCTCTGGTGCTTTGATCACTAATTACAGGCTTGGGATTTTCAATTGCTATATCAAACTCATTGAGAGTCAATAGCAAGTTGATGTCCCTCCTCCACTTCTTGTAATTACTACCATCAGTAAGGATCGGAATATTTGCTAAGTTTAAGGTCTTCATTGATATTGCAGACATCGATGAACCTGAAATCACCATATGAACATCCAAAGTTCAGATTTCGTTTCACAGTCTATTGCACATCAAAGCTTTATAACCAATATCCATATATACAATCTTAACAACAAACAGTTGGTAGACGCATATAGGATTATCGGTTTCAGAATAGATCATGAACTGATCACCATATAATCAGAACCAACCATCAATTACACTGAGTTGTTCCATACATCTCAGTTCATGATTGCAATAGCGACAATAAATTTGCATAAATTCAACCAGATATAATCATCTTAAGAATGTTTTCTTTCATTATACAGACCACTATGCAAGATTAATGATATTCTTATTGCTAATCCGAGTTTTGAAGATCACATACCTCTTTTAAACAAAAGGACAAACATCAACACCCAGCAGCGGAAACAATTAAAACAGATGTTGAACACTCAATAACAGGATTTGAATTTCCTCAGATGCTTATGAATGTGTCGGGATTAAAGAATCAAGTCTTCTTTTCGCAAAAGAACTAACCCAGAAAACCAACAGTCATATATTCTTAACCAAAACGCACCGTTTTGCCTTTTTTTTTTTTTTTTTTTTAAGAAAGTTGTTGTGAAAACTTGAACCGGTTTTGAAACCAGATGACTGTAATTTTTCTGAGTTATTTTTTTTTTCCGACTTTGCTTGATTGATTTTAAGAACTCAAATCCATGGCTCTGATACCACATGTTAGAATTTAACAGCCAAGATCAAGATTTAAGCCACAGTAAACACAACCAAGTAAGCACAAAATCTATTTCATATGAACCATCATATTCACACTAACCTGATGAACCTCCATTGGAAAACGCCATGGCTGCTGCAGTCCAAGCTCTGTGCTGCAACTCTTCTCCTCTTTGGTAGAACCCTCAAGACTCTAACTAAGAATAGGGCTTAGTCCTTTCAGAGTGCGTCTGTGAGAGCAGAGATTGCAGCATATGTGTATATATATATAACCATACACTTCTCCCAATCCAATGAGGATTCCCTATTATAATCCTCTTAGGAAACAACCTATGTTTCCTATCCCGTAGTAGTTCTTCTCCATGATAGTATCCTCTATCAACAAGAACTCAAGTTAATCTTCTGATAAGGCTTTCTTAACCAATTGGTCCAAATAGCTAATGCCCGTCCATCAATACCTCATGTTCATATCTTACAGAAAGAAAATACATGGAATGCATATGATTTCGTGAACAATCAAGTCCTTGGTTTTCAATTAAAATTACCAAAGATGTGATTTTGTGGGTCTTCCAACGGATGGATAATTACAGTGGAGAATTTTGTTGTAACCCTAAGGAATACACAATTTGATGTTCAAGGGAGGACAAAGAGGCCTTCATTCATTCGTCTTCCTCCACTAAAACCTCAAATTAATTACAAAATACGAGGTTATGCTAAAGCTCATTCTGACTATTTCGTCGTCAAGGCTACGATGCCAGCAGATGATCTCAAACTCCAAAGATTGCATTGTTATGGTTCTGTATGAGCCTCTTAGTCAATTGGCTTTTATTAGACTTGGTAAAGACACGAGGTGGACTTATATTGATAAGCAAGGTGATGAAATCTATCCATGGATTAAAGATGTTGTTCTAATTGAAGATAAGATTTACGCCGTCGATAGTCGGAGCAAACTTTGGGCTTTTGAATCTACGTCCGAATCCACCGTAGATGTACAATTGGTTGCTACTAGAATAGCAGATCGACCTCAAAAGATGGATCTTGTTGGTTCAAAGAAGAAAGGATTATTGATGATTTACAGATTTGAGTATCGACGGTTTATGCGCGAGTCGAGGAAGTAAGAATTTTTTAATTGAATTCTAATGACGAGTAGATTGAGAAAAACAACTTAGGTGATATTGCTTTGTTTGTGGGTGATAACGATTCAGTGTCTGTGGTTGCTTCAATGCATTCAGGATGTCAGTCAAACTGCATATACTTTGTTAATGACAACGAAGGTATACATCGTCGGCATACATTTGACGATTTCGAGATGTATAATGTCAAAAGTCAAAGCGTTACAAAACCTGCACGCTTGAGAAACCCAGTCAAGAGGACGAGGTACCCTCCATTCATGTTTCAGCCAACTGTTTACATTTAACAATTTATTATTTGTCCCTTACAATATTATTTTAAAGTTAATACATGAGGTTTTGTTTGGAACGTACATTGCTACATGAACTAGTTGATAGTTGATATATGTTTTTGTTTATTAAAAAAATTACAAAATCAAGTTCAATTCAAGATAATCAGCTGATAAATTACGAGACGTTGGTGGAGGGAGGGATGGAGGGGTCGGGAGGTTCAGTGGATGAATTAGAAAGGGGAAAAATGAGTTCAGGAAATGGCATCAATTGTAAGGTTCCTCTTTGGTGGAGACTTGTCTGTAAATTCATCAATATATATAAGCTGATCTAGAAGAGTAAAGAGCTTACTGTCCTAGGAAACAATTACATGAGAGCAACTGAGTCCCATGAATTGAAATGCAACGCACTCCTCAGTGAGGAGTCCTCGCTGCGTTGTGCGTCCCAACCAAATGGTGTTCACCTGTAAATATATGCAGCTATGCATATGTGTTCACCTGTAAACTATCTGTGCGCGTGCACGTGTCTAGTTTTATGAACCTGATGAGAATCTATCCCTTCTTGCTTGCATATGTGTTGGTTTACGAACCCCAGGAAGATTACAAAAATAACATGAAAAGAGAGAGCAGGGGAAGCCGAAAGAGAGGTGGTGGTGAGTGGAAAGGGGCAGGGATTGTGTTTCGAATACTAAGTGAAACCTCCAGTACTCTATGTTCTAATGCAAGCGTTGCCACTTTTCGTAACCAGTATAATCATAGCATAAGTGCAACACACAACAAAGCAACACACTTAAAAACTGCAGTTTATATATGGATGGAGTAATTGACTGGGATACCGTGAAGCTACATATTGTTACTTTATGAGCTTCAACCAGCTTTATAGCATTTCATAAATAACTTACAGCCTCTGGATTCCACAACTTTCCTAGCCATGCCTGCCTCGCCGAGTGACCACATGTGTTGGGGAATTATTACTTGTACCTAGAATAAGAGGTTCCTATACACTCGAAGGAGATGAGGGGAAGGAAAGGAGAGAAAGTGCAAAGGAAATAGAACCTAGGAAAACTAGAAGATGGAGGAAAAGAAGAAAAAAAGGAAGGGAGGATGCCTCCGGCACCCAAGCCAAAGGCTAGGGCCAGCGGCGAAGTTGCTGGGAGTCTTTCACAGAGAGAATTTTAGAGAGAAAATGGGAGACTTTTTAGAGAGAGTTTATCCCCTGTAGATTGGGTGGCACCTATTTGTTGAATTTATTAGACACACCATTTCTTTTGTGGTTTTGTGCTTGATGTTTCATATTTCATGATCAAGTATCACGATTCATATTTCATGACCAATGACTACTTTCTTTGCTTATTTGCTTAAGAAAGAATGTTGTTCGACTCCTTATAGTAATTCTTCGTTAACGAGGCCAGTTTTGAGAATTTGAGAGCCCTATGCGAGCCTTCGAAATAAAATCCTAGAGTCCTTTGACCCCCGATCTTTGTACATAAAAAAATTATTTCTACATCAAATATCATTAACAATCAACATTCAACTCAATATTAAACCAGTAAAGTCTTAAAGAACAATAAAAGAATCTCTGTATGAAAGAAGTAAACAAGTTTGTTTTTCAAGTCAATAAGAACAAGTTTGAGTCGCTTGACATTTCACTTTTCACGTAAAAAACATGTTTGTTGTTTTTTATTCAATTAATTATATACGTAATTAAATGTTACAAATAGCCGCTCAACGCAATGGGCTATTATATTTAAACAAAGACCCAAAATTTGTAAACTTCTTATTGAAACATACATAAACTTGTAATATTAATATATAGTATATAAAATAAAATAAAATAAAATTGAGGCCTCCTTGTGACTCGGGGCCTTAGGCAACCCACCTACTCCGGCTACCCTCATGGTCGGCCTTGACATGTGATTCATAAAAAAGTAATGAAAAAGAAAATTTATATGCACTTGTTAAACTGTAATTATTGGTAAAATTATATGACTTTTTACATATAAGGAGCCAAGTTTTTTTTTTTTTGTTAATGAGATGGTAAGAACTTTGTTTACGAGTGTTTCTAGAATGGCTAAAAATGTTTTTTCACAATCAAAAGCTCTTGGCATGAAAACATAAAAATGGTTCTAGATCATAAAAGCGTTTTCAGAGATAAACCTACCAGATGCTTTTTCTAGAATGGATGTGATATTCACACACCCCTTTTTACTAAAATGAAGAAGATCAATGGACAGAAATTAACAAAGGGTGTGTGAAAAATAAAAATGAGTGTGTGGATAGCACACCCTTTCTAGATTTGCTTATGATACAAAAATTTTTATGAGAAGCAAATCTCAAGCGGGCTTAAATCATTGATAGATCTTTTGCAAAGGGTTGGACTCATGGGCCTCTTGGAAGGCCGAGTCTTCTTTAATTTGGTTCCCGTTCATGTTGTGTGCACAAATTTTCGTGTACATTCTTCTTCTTTTGCTGAAATAAGGGGGAAGTGTGTGTGAAATTTATTAAGGAGGAGAAATGGGGTTCAAAAATAACAGATTGGTGGCATCTATTTTTTTATTTTTTCTAATGCTTTGTTAGTCTTATGTTCTTTGTGTTATTGTTGTTTTAACTTTTCGATGAGATTTTCAACAAATCTCGCTGCTCCATGTGTTATTATCCACTAAGAATCTCAGCTCAAAATTTTGATAAATTTTCGACTATTCATGTTGTGTCATGTGTCATTATCTTTTTTTTTTTATATTTTAATTTCCTTGTATTTCTTCATAAAAACCCTTCAATCCACTACATCTACTTATACCAATCACCTCCATCCTCCATACTCATCTTAATTGATAGATGAAAAAAAAAAAGGTTCTTTCAACAATGTCTAACATGAGGAGGTTGCTAAAGAGCGAGGATATCAAAGAAAGAGACGTGCCCAACAATGAAGGCAGAAAGACGCGTCAAGCCATCAAGTGGTGCAAGTGATGGCAACGCTCAATCAACACTATCAAGAAGTAGGTAGTTCAAGAACCGGTCGTGAGCTGGACATCAACCGATGCAGTGGAGACCGAGGTGAGAATGAACAACATCTTGGCTACTTGGCGGAGAAGTCCCTTTATTATAGCTTCCGTTCGGCCCGTCCTAGTTCCTTAGCCTCCGCATTCAATTCTCGTCGTGGATTACACCAGCAATCAGAGCCAAGTGCCTGAAGAGGGACAGTCGCTGGTTGAGAGAGAATCACCCTCGTGTTGATGCAACCATGAAGAAAAAAAAGGCGGACACGGTGGAGCTTGTGAGGCAAAAGTTACGTGACAAGCTTGCAGTGACTCCACTGAGACCACATGCTTTTTCTTCATGGCTACATCAACTCGAGGCTGATTCTCCCTCAACTAGTGATTGTCCTTCTTTACCAGGCACTTGTTCCGCTTGTCGGTGTAATCCATGGTGAGAATCAAATGCGGAGGCCAAAGAACTGGGACTGGAGAATGAAAACTATAATAAAGAACTGGGATTGATCGAGTTTCTCTGGTTGTATGCGTTCCTTGTCATATCATATCATACACCAATAATGCATAAATATGTAGTACAAAAAGAAGACTTAGGAAAATTTTAGTTAAAAAATTGTATGGAAGTGTCAAGTTGCCAAACATAACCTAAAAATTGGAAATCCAGAAGATATGCAAAGAATCTTAGGATTGATGATAAGTAGGGTTCTATTATTGAAGTCCATCTTATAATTAGTTCCTCAACCTAAATTATTGATCATGATGAGATTCCGATATTGCTAATAGATTTTACAAAATCGACCTCAAAATCTGACTATGATCATGATCCAGGATTCCTGCTCATCAATCACTACAGGCCAGTGTGTGTGTGTGTGTGTATATATATATAGAGAGAGAAAGAGACACACACACGGGGCGGATTGTGACACCATTTTTCGTACACATTTTTATACACGTTTTTGTAAGGCCTACTTTGTAATGTACTTCAAGAATATAAACCGTTTTATCTTTTAAGTCTTCTCTTAGAGATCATGTCTAAAAACGATAGTCTGAAGAAAGAAGAGGAGTCATGCCTACTCCCAAACAGTGTGTTCTTCAGTTTTGCTTTTCAGGAATCAGATGACGAGAGGACGGTGACCCTTTCGTATCCGCATTCAATTTCACACGAGGGCACGTTCCAAGATCTCCCGAAACGAGAACCTAACACATGGTTTATTGATAGTAAGTGGATTAAATAAATACAAAAAATGACCCAGATTTGAAACTATATGAACTTTTGATTAAGAGTTTATTTAGAACCGTATTCATCCATACATATTATATTTATAATGATTGATTTGTGAATATGTATATGAAAATTTCACTAAAGTGACCAAACAGCAAGACACACTCACATTCTTTTATGGTTTGTCATGGTAACCCTTCCATAATTTCCACGTCCATCGACTTCAACCTTTTGTGACACTTGTGAGTGTTTGTCTTCCCGTATTATGCTGAAGCTGGCGAAGTTGCTTGATCAACTTGTGTGGCCATGGTTGTCTTTTGGTCAGGGCACACTCGTATTAATACTCTTTTGTATATGTTTAGCTTGTTACATCTGCAGCACATGTTAATTTACTGTATTTGTCGGCATCAAAGAATGTTGCCGCTGGCTGATATATGATATATCTCATATGGAAAATTCTGATATGGATCCTTGACGGGTGATCTAACAGCCAAAAACTTGATTGCAGAGGAAATCTTGAAGCGTACTTGAAAATTTCATCTTATATAGCCATTAACGCGTGTTGTAGTTTATACCTTATGTAATTAAGTAAAGTACTAGAGGTGTCAAATGGTTCGGCTCGGTTCAATTCGGTCCAACCTATTTAAAATTAGGCTATGTGAGCTTGGGTCATGTTTGTACCGGCTCACTTAATAAATAAATCGTGCTTGAGTCGACACACTTAATAAAACATTAAGCCCAACCTACGACCCTTGCCCATTAAAACCTGCGCTGTGCTAGGTCGTGGGACGGTAGGCCCGCTAGGTCTAAATCTTAGGCTCAGCTTGCCCACTTCTCACAAATTGTGTCGTGCCGTGCTCTATTTAGAGCAAGTCCACCCCTAAGATTGGGTGCCAGCACCCAACGCATTTATCCACTCAAGTGAACAGTAATATACTGGAGTGAACAGTAATAGGCCTCTGCATCTCCACCCCTAAAAAAATGCGCTGGCACCCAGCGCATTTATTTGGTATGTTTTTTTTTTAAAGTTTATTTCGGATAAGATTTTTAACCAATTTCGGGTAAAATTTCAAATAAACTTAAAAAAAAAACACACTAAAATAAAATTACATACTCATCAAATAAACTTTAAAAAAAAAACACACTAAAATAAAATTACATAAACTCATCAAATAAACTATAGGAAAAAATAATAATTTTAAAAAAAAATTTCTGTATTTTTTAAATAATTTTTCTGTATTTTTTAATAAATTTTAATTAAGTTAATTAATCTGGACCGTTGATCTATGATCGGACGGTCCACTTTAAAACTCAAATTTAAATTTTTTTTACCGTTAGAAATCCAACGATCTAGAAAAACTAGCCGTTGGAAATCCAACGGCTATCGTAAGGCCACGTCGCTGAGCCCAAGTGGGCTGACACATTTTCTGTACAGCTTGGAACCCACTCGTGCCTTGCGCGCTTGTGTTGCACGCGCCTGGGAAACAGGCCAGCTTCTGGGTCAGTCAAAAACGTGCTGGGCTGTTGCCTGGCATGGGCTGGGTGCTAGGCAACTCCACGGGCTGGAGTAAATAGACAGGGGGCTGGGCTGTTTTTTAGGCTGGGTGCTGGGGAGTTAGTCCTCCAGTGGACTTGCTCTTAAATGAACTTAAAACTATGTTTGCCTGTTTAAATGGGTCATACATGTGCGGTACTCATGACTCTAGTACTACATTTCAGATATTTTGTTTCATTCTCTGTGCCCTAATAATGCTTGTATAAGCAACAAAAGAAAAAATAACTCGCCCCAAAATGTAACTTCATATTGATGTCTATGCATACGGGGTCTAGGGTGGGTTGCACGCATTAACAATAATTCCCTAACCACATTTTCCTTCTTGCTATTGGATATAGTATCCTTCTTTTTGTATATATAATCGACATATACAATAATAAAGCGCTAATTGTACTACATGTATGTTTTTATTCTCTTTTCTTTTTCGAAATACGACGTGGAGAAATTGGGTATGCAAGTTGTGACTAATTAAGGCTTGGAACATGTATAAGTGTACCTTAATCTAGATTTGCTTGCACTTTAATGTAATTAGGTCAATGATTAATCCCATGCAACGTAAATACCGTTGATCGAGGTAGTGCGGTGCAGTAGAGATTTGATGACATGTCTAAAGAAAAATTTAAATATCCTAACTTAATTTTAACTAATACTAAAGTCTTATGTGATAAAACCTCACATTGTGCACGTACTAGGTGTAATTAACAAGTTGATGATAATATCGGTGCTATTTGAAGTGGATCATGACCCGTTTCTATGATAATTTGACATAGTAATAGAGCTAGAGAGCAGAGTCCGTACTGTCACGTGATGGGCAGTGGCGGAGCTAGGAATTTTTTACTGGGTGGGCTAACTTAAAAATTTAAATCTTTATAAATAAAGAAACTTGATACCGTATTTTTTTTATAGTATCAGCTAGCTTTAAAAAATTCACAAGGTGAGCCAAAAAAATTTGTAATTAAACAAATACGTGTTAAAATTAAACAAATCCAAACTTGTACATATACAAGAAGCAATGAGAAAAATAATGTAAGAAAAAGAGATGGTTTGCAAACTGTATTATATAATTATATATAGTTAAACCTAGAGAATTTGAATTAGTGACTAAATATTTGATGGGCTATATTCGAAAATTAATCAAAATTACATGTAAAATTTTATTTTTCACCGCAAGCTACCTGGGCTACAGCCCATGGCAGCCCTTAACTTGGCTCCGCCAGTGGTGATGGGTGAGTCCTCTTGGCCCAGCGCGATGATGGTTGGTACCGTAGCCCTGCTTTGATTTCTCACGCGTGACCCACTACTTGGGCCTCACGCGAGGAGCGTGTTAAAATATCCCCACATTGGCTAGAGATAGATAAAAATAAAAAATAAAAATAAAAAGAACAATTTAAACATCGTAATCCACTCTCCACTTATATAATGATATGTAATGTGTCACTATATTATGAACAAAGTGAAGAAAAAAAAAATCGATGTGAAAGGACAACAAATGGAAAAAAGAGAATATAATAATGTTTGCACATGAAACCTCCATACCTTATGCGATAGATAAAAGAAAACTGTTTCAATGCAAGTGTGATGTTATTATTATTTTATTAATAATATTATTATATAGTACTATATAGTATATATGTTGACGTGTCCAGCAAAGTCCAGGGTAGATAATCACATGGGGACTTAATTTTTCCAGTAGAGGAGCACGCACACATGGGACTTGATCAGGCAAACGGCCAAAAGACAGAATCACTTGGATATTCCATAGTCACATGTCGGTGGCTCTCGATGTTTCAAGGTTTTAGGGTTAACTAGCGAGGGTGATCGTGCGATATTACGGATTTTAAACTCATATTAAGTACGTAGAAAATTTTAAATATGAGAAAATTATAGTAATAGTTTCTCACTTTTGATTTAATTAGAGTAATGGTTTTCTTAATTAAAAAAATTTGTGACCATTGGTCTTTTAACTTACCAAAACGTGCAGCTATGATTCTTTTCGTCAACTCTGTCAGAACTTCCGTCAAAATGAGTTATGTTGGAAGAACTATTGCTACAATTTGGATTAAAATTGAGGGAATATTGCTCTAACTGAGTTAAAATTGAGAGGCCATTTCTCTAATTGAGTAAAGTTGAAAGACCATTGCTACAATGTTTCTCATTTGGTTTTTCATATTTGCACCTTGATTCAGCCTCACGTGCATGGCATGTGACTCATTTTGGCAGAAGTTCTAACGGAGTTGACGAAAATGACTGTAACTACACGTTTTGATGAGTTAAGGAACCAACAGTCACATATTTTTAGTTGAGAGACAATTACTATAATTTCTTTGTAATATACAATAAGTAGTATTATTTACATAGATAATGCTACGGAGACCAAATTTGCAAATCAAATAATATGGTTGTTGATGATTGGATTAATACTTAAGTGTTGATTAACGTACTTATTGGTTACACATAATTTGGTTTGCAAATTTGATTTAAATTTTTGATCCCCCTAACATTATCCTATTTACATACATCTGATTTATGTGGAAGCTTAAAAAATATTGCATTACAAACTTCCACAAAAAATGAAAACAAATATTAAAGTCCCCACATTTAAGAGTAATTTGATAAATCATGAATTTTGTTCTTCATGGTTAAAATACATGATTAAAATAGTTCCTTATTAGGAGCAGCATCAATGTTCTTCCCCTTAATCTTCTCAGGCCACCGTGAGGCATCAGGAGAAGGAGAAATTTTTTATTGTAACGGAAATACAAGTGGTGTATCACGTGTTTTAAAATAAGTGATGAAATTTTTTATTTTTTAAGTTATTAACTTTTTAACACACATATTCTACTATTTATATAATGACTCATGGTGTTCCACCTCGTATGTTGATAGTGTGTATGAACTCTGAATCAGATTCATCGTCTTGAGAGTCGAAACTGTCAGAAGGAACAATTAAGAGGGTTAGGGTTTGAAAACCCTCAATATTTTGATCAATGCTCGCATTATTAACGATTCATTCGAGGTTTTAGGGTTAACTTGCAGGCTTAAATGGCTGCTAGATAAAATATGCATGCACTCTCATCCAACCACATCAATAAATTGCAATCCCCATTTGCTTATGTTCCTTCAATGCGGAATCAAGAGTAATGTTATCCACATGTCCTTTTTTTTTTTGGTATCTCAAATCATGTTATATATTAGAGTTTTCTCGATTGAGAAATGCTAATGGTACTCTTTTAAATTGAGACTCTTCATAAACTTTTTATCACCTCATACTTTTAGCACAATTTTTTATAACGTTGGCACGATAATTTACTTTAATCTGTGAGGCGGCATAGAATCTACCGTCTCACTTCTAAAAAAGTTCCTATAACATTCATCTTCTCGATATGCATCTCATCAGGGCAGCAACGTTGTTAGTGCAAAGTACTTTGAAGCATTTATGTGTCTACTACACATGGGTAAATAACCGTTTTAACCGACGCTTTAACTTCAAAGACTAGGATTGTTTTGAATTCTCTGCCGAGCAGCTTCCGCGGCCCGGAAAGGTTGACCAAAAATAAAGAAGAAGAGAGAAACTTCCACCAGAAAGAGTCTGTATTAAATTACTAATATTCTCGATTTCTCTGTGTCTAATTATTGTGTTTTATAAAAGTGATGATTGTTAGAAGGATCCATATGGACACATCTAAGCTTTGATATCATTCCCCTTTTCCTTTGGTTTCAAATTTTCAATTAATTATTTCATTTGACGAAAAAAGTAACTGATTAAGGAGTGAATACTTAGTAAGAGTGTTGCGTAAGCAGACTTGTAAAGTCGTCTAATACAAAGTTGTACGTGTCACGAGTGGTGCCATATCCATATTTGTTGAAGTATATGAGTAACACATCATAAACTTCATGAAGTTTAAACCCTCTTTATAATAGTTGACTGTTTCCAGTACAAGCCCTCGCATGGCAGCTCATATAAGAACTGAACAGGACTACTAATACAAATCGGGTCGTTCGGTCCCTCCCGCATTAAATAGGTAACATACTATTCAACCGGTCCCACTTATTTATACGGTTACACCCCTTTAATAATACTATCTAAAAATCGTGTATTATTAATCGAGTCGCGTTATCACGAACTCAGTTGTCATTTGAACTGGAAAAACAATTCTCTAGCTTTTTGACCAATGAATGAAACTCAGCTCATGCCACTTATTCCTGCCAACCAACTCACCAAAAATATCTCACACCCATTGAATTGCAAATGTGGTTAAGTTAGAGACAATATCAATGTAATTAGTAGTGAGTCACTAAACCGTCTCTGAAACTATCACATGACACAGCTCACTAAAAACGATTCCACATGAGTAAGGGTATCGAAGCATATGTCCTACATCACAATCCTGATGAACAGCGATGCCCCGAAATCTTTCCCCTAATCAAGAGATGTTGCTTATGAAGTCTCTCAAACATGAAAGCATTTGTGTTTTGGAGATAAATTAAGGTTTTGAAACTAATCACGCATCACTCTGCAAACGTAAACTATCTAAGTTAATTAAAATAGTGTGATCATTGTTTTGCCACTCAAGTTTTTAGAATGGGTGACTTTAGATGCGGTTCCTATTTATCAACATTCTTTGATTGAAACCATGTTGATTTTTTTGTTTTTTATTGAAGTCCCTGAAATTAATGCAATAATGTATTTCTATGTAGGTTATTATAATTTTTAAATTAAAATTTGATATTTGTAGTTATTTATATTAATGAGATTTTAAATAAAATACATAATTTGTTGAAAATATTTTTTAAAAAAAATTATACTTAAATAAAACCCATGATTTGTCATTACTTATGTGGAAGCTTACAAAATATTGCCGTACAAACTTCCACAAAAAATGAAAACAAATATTAAACTCCACAAATTTTAGAGTAATTTGATAAATCATCCGCAATAACGGAAGTAAAATGGAATTGAAGTTTGTTGCATCAAGATCAGTGGACTCATGAATTTTGTTCTTCATGGTTAAAATACATGATTAAACAGTGCCTTGTAAGGAACAGCATCAATGTTCTTCCCCTTAATCTTCTCTGGCCACCATGAGGCATCAGGAGAAGCAGTGTGTATCAACTCTGAATCAGATTCATCGTCTTGAGAGTCGAGACCGTCAAAGGAACAATTAAGAGGGTTAGGGTTTGAAAACCCCCAATACTTTTTTGATCAATGTTCACATTAGTAACGATTCATTCGAGGTTTTAGGGTTAACTTGTAGGCTTAAATGGCTGCTAGATAAAATATGCATGCACTCTCATCCAACCACAGCAATAAATTGCAATCCCCATTTGCTTGTGTTCCTTCAATGCCGAATCGACTGTAATGTTATCCACATATCTCGTTTATTTTATTTTATTTTATTTTGTATCTCAAACCATATGATATATTGGAGTTTTCTCGATGGAGAAATGCTAAGGGTACTCCTTTAAATTGAGACTCTTCATAAACTCTCTATCACCTCATACTTTTAATACAATTTTTTATAACATTTGTACACAAATTTACTTTAATCTATGAGGCGGCGGAGAATTTACAGTCTCACTTCTTAAAAAGTCCCTTTAACATTCATCTTCTCGATATGTGTCTCATCAGGGCAGCAACGTTGTTAGTGCAAAGTACTTTTAGTACAATTTTTTATAACATTTGTACACAAATTTACTTTAATCTGTGAGACGGCAGAGAATTTACAGTCTCACTGCTTAAAAAGTCCCTTTTAACATTCATCTTCTCGATATCTGTCTCATCAGGGCAGCAACGTTGTTAGTGCAAAGTACTTTGAAGCATTTATGTGTCTACTACACATGGGTAAATAACCGTTTTAACCGACGCTTTAACTTCAAAGACTAGGGTTGTTTTGAATTCTCTGCCGAGCAACTTCCGCGGCCCGGAAAGGTTGACCAAAAATAAAGAAGAAGAGAGAAACTTCCACCAGAAAGAGTCTGCATTAAATTACTAATATTCTCGATTTCACTGTGTCTAATTATTGTGTTTTATAAAAGTGATGATTGTTAGAAGGATCCATTTGGACACATCTAAGCTTTGATATCATTCCCTTTTTCCTTTGGTTTCAAATTTTCAATTAATTATTTCAATGGACGAAAAGGTAACTGATTAAAGAGTGAATACTTAGTAAGAGTGTTGCGTGAGCTGACTTGTAAACCCGTCTAATAAGAAGTTGTAATATTGTCACGAGTGGTGCCATATTTGTTGAAGTATATGAATCACACGTCATAAACTTCATGAAGTTTAATCCATCTTTATATTAGTTGACTGATTCCACTACAAAGCCCTCGCTGGCAGCTCATATAAGGACTGAATAGGATTACTAATACAAATCGAGTCGTTTGGAACATACTATTCAACCGGTCCCACTTATTTTATACGATTACACTCATTTAATAAAACTGTCCAAAAAATGTGTATTATTAGTCGAGTCGTGTTATCACAAACTCAGCTGCCATCTAAACTGCAGAAACAACTCTCTAGCTTTTTGACCAACGAATGAAACTCAGCTCATACCACTAATTCCCACCAACCAACACACCCAAAAAAATCTTGAAACTCTTTTTGTAATAAAACTCACACCCATTGGATTACAAATGTGGTTAAGTTAAAGACAATATCGATGTGATTAGTAATGAGTCACTAAACCATCTCTGAAACTATCACATGATATGGACAGATCTTGTGAGATGTGGCTCACTAAAAACGATTCCACATGAGTAAGGGTATCGAAGCATATGACCTACATCACAATCCTGATGAACAGCCATGCCCCGAAATCGTTCCCCTAATCAAGAGATGTTGCTTATGAAGTCTCTCAAACATGACAGCATTTGTGTTTTGGAGATAAATTAAGGTTTTGAAACTAATCATGCATCACTCTGCTAACGTAAACTATCTCAGTTAATTAAAATAGTGTGATCATCATTTTGCCACTCAAGTTTTTTAGAATGGGTGACTTTGGATGCGGTCCCTATTTATCAACTATCTTTGATTGAAATCTTGTTGGTTTTCCGTTTTTTTATTCAAGTCCTTGAAATTAATGCAATAATGCATTTCTATGTAGGTTATTATAATTTTTAAATTGAAATTTGATATTTGTAGTTATTTAATGAGATTTTAAATAAAATCCATAATTTGTTGAAAATATTTAAAATAATTATACTTAAATAAAACTCATGATTTGTCATTACTTATATTAATGACATTTTACATACAAAAAGTTGGTACATTTTATACAAAAAAAAAGTGTTACGTTTTATATAATGGGTACATTTTACATATAACAAAGTGGTACATTTTTAAAGACAAATGGGTACATTAGTAATAAATTATGGGTACAAATAAAAGGTCAAAAAATATGACTAAAAATAAAAGTTTGAAAAATATGGACACAAAACAAAATTAACATATGGGTACAAACTAAAACTAAATAGAAAATTGGAACAATTTAAAAAAAAAAGGTTGCAAATTAAAATGGGTACAAACTGAAATAAAATTATATGATACAAAATTTAGCCATAAATATAAATATATCAAATGTAACGTTTCTAACACTAAATGAATAATTTATAAATAAAATTTAGTTATCTTGATATGTAAAATATTTTATTATTGAAATAATTAATGATGTTTATTAAAATCAAGGAACCTTGATTAAAAATTAAAAAGAAATAAAATTTCAATCAATAAAATTGAAAAAAGAAGAATAAAAACCTAATTTTTTCTTTCAGAATATTATATTGCAAGATGCAAATAATATTTAAAATGGCCGCAGCCCCGTACGCGGTCCAGGCATAGCGCAATAACGTGTTTGATTTCTCTCATTTTTTTAACCATACAAATGTTTGGCACTCACGACTTTGATTCGTAGGTTTCAGACTCTCGTATCTATGCAATATTATTGAAGTTGACATGTTGAAGTAGACGATGTTTTAGTGTAGTGGTGAAAAACAATAATACTTATACATTATAATACGATCTCTATTTATTTCTTTTTCTTTAATATTTAACAAATTAACCGACTACTATCATTGTTAGAAAGGGAAGTTTGCGTCATGGAAACGAAATGAGAAGATTAAATCAAAATTGTCAACATGGGAGACTAATTAATACTCCTGTGTTAGGTAGTACGTATGAATCATACGCATAATATGAACATGCGTCTAAGACTTTTATGTGTTTGTGATTGCATGCGGTGCTTATTTTTTTATGATGTTTACATCATGAAAGAAAGACTAATTAATTAATTGAAGTTTAACTAAACAAGTTACAACCAAAAGTCCAAATATAATACAAGCTAGATCTCACTTAATGACAGCCAAATGTGGACTGAAATTAATTAACTAGTATAGTTTTTATATATATTATTTTAGAAAAATGGCAATGTCCTATATTAGTGAAATTAATTAATTAACAAATGGCTATATGTTAAACTTTGAAGCTTTCTAAATTCCTCGCTTCTTATTTAAATGTTCTATAGCCTGTAGAAGTGTAATGCTTTTAAATATTCACTTGCAAACTAGAATCTACGAGGAATCGAGAAAACTTCAAAGTTTATTATTGAATGATATGAGAAGATTCCGACCCCAGCATCCTAGAGATTACTTTTATAGTGCACATAGGAAGAGAGTTAAACAAATAACAAAATATCGAAAAGGTATAAAAATCTTGAAATTTCGTTTTGGGCAAGTAAATGGAATATATTAAACCAAAAATGACTAGACGCAAAGTTCAAGCGTTGAGTCTTGTTTGCCTTGCAGTTCACATCAAAACCGCGAGTCACGAGCACAAATCGAATACCATAAGTCAAATCTAAAATGCTTAAAATTTGCCGCTAATTTTATGTCTTTTCAACTATTATTTGATTATTGCAGTTATATATTCCATATCATTAATTAATAGAATACGGTGACAACATTGACTATCATGAGGATAGGCATCTAAAAACTAAATTGAAAATTCTTGTGGACAAAATGGAACAAGTCTAAAGTTCATGAAAAATTCCTAGAAGAATTTCCCTTTCCCTTCATACAACAAATTATTTAACGGAAAAGGGGAACCGAAGCTTCTGTGCAAGTGGTGATGGAAAATAAGCAGACGAGCCACTTTTTATGTTGGGTTGTGATCTACCATGATGCCATATGGTTGTAACCCGGCTGTCTGTCACTGTAACCAGACAACCCAAGGTTGTTCCTCATAAAACTAGATTAAACTAGAATTTAGAAAGAAAAGGAAACTCTTTTAAAGTACGATTTTATATATACTTTATGATATTTTATGTTTTTGTATAATATTTTATAAAAAAAACTAATGAAAATGATTTAAAAATTTTGAGTTGTAACGATAAAGATAAAATAAATAGTATCATGATTGACTATTTAGTGTTAAAATATAGTTTTTTATTAAAGTAAACAGTACCACGGATATTTCGTTAAAATTCTATATTTTATAATGTTAGCACGAGAATTGACATTAAACTTAAAAATTACCGAAATTTTTTAAAGAATCGTACTTTTAAGAAAATATCTTGGCATTTCTCTAAACCAGACTCAAATATCTCAAAAAAAAAAGGATTTAGGTGCCAGTTTACATTGTTAGCTGATTAAGAAACATATAATTGTGAAAGATCAGAAGCTGTCTTGGACCTTGCATTTCTTACTGATCAAAAGGAGTTTATATATCTCTCTCCTGCTTCCTTTGTTATTCACTGCAGCTCAGGAGAGTCAGCTCGGACTCTCTCTCCTCTCTCTCTCTCTAGAATTCAATATTTCCAAAGATCCAGATTTCATGGAAACTGCATAAAAAGTTGAAAACTTTCATGGGTTCTTCCCGTATCTGAAAACCCAGTAAATCTTCAGCTTAAAGATTTGATCTTTCATTCATTGGCGTTTGGTTTCCTGTTCCTCTGGGGGAATCGGATTCCCGAGCAATGGCTCCGAGCTCCGTCGTGGTCACAATCGAAAAGCCCGAAAACCCGTCACTAAAGCACAATCTTTTGGATTCCTCAGCCTTTTTGGAGAAACAAAAAGCCGTGAGTACCAAGCAATTCACATGGGTTCTTCTCCTCAAAGTGAACAGAGTATTCGCCTGCCTCTCATGGCTGCCAATGGCGTTGAAAGCAATGTTCCTTTCGCTTAAAAAGCGCATTGCGCTGTCTGACTTGACCGACGAAGAGCCCAAAACCCGAGGAAGGCTGTACAGATTCATCAAAGTCTTCCTCGGGTTGTCGATTGCGGCTCTCGTCTTCGAAATGATTGCGCATTACAAGAACTGGAATTTGAGTTTGTACCAGCCGTGGGAGGCGCAGGGTCTGGTGCAGTGGTGCTACATGATTTGGTTGACTTTCAGAGTTGACTATATTTCGCCGGTGGCTATCACCATGTCCAACTTCTGCGTTGTGCTTTTTCTGATTCAATCTTTTGATCGATTGGTTTTGTGTATTGGATGCTTCTGGATCAAGTACAAGAAGATAAAGCCAACAATTGCAGAAGATGCCTTTGACATTGAAGATCCTTCTAGTTTTCCAATGGTGCTTATTCAGATCCCTATGTGCAATGAGAGAGAGGTAACAGAGCAAGCTAGCTCATTGAATTTCACTTACCTCTTTACTTTTAACGTATGTTGGCAATTGGCATTTGTTATCGGAGATAAAACAGATGACGGAGTGGATTGACGAGCAACTTGATAAGCGTAAAGTTTGGAAACAAAAACATTCAGGCTTTGCAGGTTGATAGTGGATTGTGGGCCCAATTTTGAGCTCGGAGCTCAAACCTGCAAAGCCTGGATGTTACTTTTATGGACTTGCGCTTGTCAAGTTGCTTTTCAGTTCACTCATCCACATTTTGGGTTGTTTTTCTAGGTGAATTGGCATTTGTTGCTAGAACAGATGGCGGAATGGATCGAAGAACTATTTGATAGGCATAACTTCAGGAGATTTTAATGTTTATGGACTAACGTCTTTCAAGCTGTTCTTCGATCCATTCTGCCATATGTTCTACATCGACTTTATATTTACCTTCCTGCGTTCTGTTTTCATTCAACTCCAACTATATGATGCCTTCTATTGCTTATCTATCTTTCTTAACTTGTAGGTGTATGAGCAAGCAATTGCATCTTCATGCCAGATGGATTGGCCAAGAGACAGACTTTTGATTCAGGTCCTAGATGACTCTGATGATATAATTTTACAGAATTTGATCAAAGACGAAGTCTCGTCGTGGCATCAGAAGGGTGTGAATATAATCTACAGACATCGATTGATCAGAACCGGCTATAAAGCCGGAAACCTTAAATCCGCCATGGGTTGTGATTACGTCAAAGACTACGAGTTTGTGGCGATTTTCGATGCCGATTTCACTCCCAATTCTGATTACCTTAAGCGGACAGTTCCTCACTTCAAGGTGAGGACATCTTAGTTATTGATCTTTTTTTGGTAACATTGGAGGGAATCGACCTTTGGACTAACGATCCTGAGATTTTGTTGCAGGGAAATCCGGAACTAGGACTTGTCCAAGCTCGATGGTCTTTCGTGAACAAGGACGAGAACTTACTCACGAGGCTCCAAAACATCAATTTGTGCTTCCATTTTGAAGTGGAACAGCAAGTGAATGGTGTCTTTCTCAATTTCTTTGGATTCAATGGAACCGCGGGAGTTTGGAGGATTAAGGCATTGGAAGAATCAGGAGGCTGGCTAGAGAGAACAACAGTTGAGGACATGGACATTGCAGTTCGCGCACATTTGAACGGATGGAAAATGATCTTCCTCAATGATGTGAGAGTCCTCTGTGAATTGCCAGAGTCTTACGAAACTTACAAGAAGCAGCAGCACCGTTGGCATTCGGGTCCAATGCAGCTCTTCAGATTGTGTCTTCCTGCTATCTTGACTTCCAAGGTATATAGATTTCATCATCCAACTTTGTTTGATTGATTGCTTCCGAAGAAATGCTTGAATTGTAGGTTTATGTATCAAGTTTTAATCTTTCAAAATTATGCGTGCAGATATCGATGTGGAAGAAGTCGAACTTGATATTTCTTTTCTTTCTGTTGAGGAAGCTAATTCTTCCCTTCTACTCATTCACATTGTTTTGTGTCATACTCCCACTGACCATGTTCTTACCTGAGGCAGAACTGCCTCTTTGGGTAATCTGCTACATTCCGATTTTCATGTCCTTTCTAAACATCCTCCCGTCCCCGAAATCATTCCCTTTCTTGGTCCCCTACCTTCTTTTCGAGAACACAATGTCTGTCACAAAGTTCAACGCAATGGTCTCAGGGCTATTCCAGCTCGGAAGTTCCTACGAGTGGGTGGTGACAAAGAAGACCGGAAGGTCATCTGAGTCGGATTTGCTAGCCTATTCCGAGAGGGAATCGCTGTCTGCGAACGAAGAGAAGATCCTGAGGAGGAACTCCGAGTCGGGTCTAGAATTACTAAGCAAACTCAAGGAACAAGAAGAAGTAGCCCCCAAGAAAAAGAAGAAGAATGGGATCTACAGGAAAGAGCTTGCTCTTGCTTTCTTGCTGCTCACTGCAGCAGCCAGAAGCTTCTTATCTGCTCATGGAGTTCACTTCTACTTCTTGCTGTTCCAAGGCTTGTCATTTCTTGCTGTAGGGTTGGACTTAATAGGTGAGCAGATGGGCTAAAACGAGCTAAACAAAGTTCATATTTTTTCCCACTTCAAATGGGGTTCAAAAGTTGAATTCATTTTTACATGTAGAAATATTTTCCATTTTGTTAGATAGTATAAGAAATAAATTATTGTACAATGGTATATGTCATCAGTGTATGAAGTATTGGTAATCAAATATAAACAACTCAGTTATTTTTTCATTGCTTTATAAATTGCGGGTTTTTACGCTCTAATCGGATTCTTTTGTCAACGGTAGCACTTTGTGTTGCGTAAATTATACCCGAGATTCGAGACTAAGGTGTTCATTGCCGCAATGTTTATATGCCGTGAGTGTGCAGAACAAGGATCCCACTGCTGCAAAATTGATGGACTTTTACATTCCTTTTGGTCAAATTGCATTGTCCTGGATGTCAAAAGTATAATCTCATATGGTTTCTGAGCAACGTGTTAGGTGTTAGGTAGGAGGATTCTCTCCCCTCCTAATCTCTCTCATCTCCCCTCTCCTCCTATTTAAATAATTACGGTTTAGTCACGTCAACATCTTATATTGAATTTTTTTATAGAGACTATAAGACAAAAAACAATATGTGAAAGGAGGAAAGGAAATGAGATGGAAATAGGAGGAGAGAGAATCCTACTTCATGTGTTAGACGTAAGCGGATATGGAAATGAGATGGAAATAGGAGGAGAGAGAATCCTACTTCATGTGTTAGACGTAGACGGATATGTAGGGAGCTGCAGCCAATCAAGGAGCAAACAAAGATGCTTTTGTGGAGAAAAGAGGATGTGAATAGGATTGAAGAGAATCCGATATGTAGGGAGGTGCAGCCAATCAAGGAGCAAACAAAGATGCTTTTGTGTCAGCTTGTCTGCATCTGGTGGCAACTAAAACGAGTCTGTGACAACTGGCGACATGCCCGCAATTTAAGAATTGAGATATTTCGGTGATCCTCGTACGAGTAATATTATTCATAACATGTTTTTATATCACATTTCTATACCATCTTAGGTGGCATAAGATGTGGACAGCCACATCATTTGAAAAATTTGCCAAAACCCAAGGAAATGAAGGAGAAATACTCACCGTATACCACAATCTTCATTTAATTAACTAGTTTTTCTTAATTATTAGTTTATTAAATAATGAACTAAATTTAAAATCTGATTAATTCAAATGATGTGACTATCCACATCAAATACTACCTAAGGTGGTATGAAAATATAGTACAAAAATATGGTATGAGTAGCATTACTCTCCTCATACATAGTTTGGAGTTATTTCAATACACGACTTTTTAATTAAAATGATTTCTGAGATTGACATAATTCTTCACTTTAGTCTTTGAGATTGAAAATCGATATAAGTGGTCATTGAGTTTGTCCATTATCAATCATTTTGGTCATTTCATAAAAAATCATTTGGTAAATTATTGTATTTTTGTCCAATCAACCCCTCCACTTGCTTCTCTATTTAACAAAGATTTTTTCATGAAAGAATCAAAATGATTGACGGTTGACAAACTTAGGGTCACTTATATCGATTTTCAATGTTTAAGCTAAACTGAGGAGTTATGTCAATCTCATGAACCATTTTGGCTAAAAAACCTCAAAACATTGTTTGACTCCTTAAAATAGGAATCGAAGTTCTTGGAGGCAATCTATTTGATTGTATTGTAGTGAAGTTGAGATTTTCCTATGAGTTAAGGACATTTCACGGCGAGCAAATAATTTTTGTGCCATTAGTTTCAATATATCTGCGATTCTACAAACCAAAGGATTTTTTTATGAAATGACCAAAATGATTGATGGTGGACAAACTTAATGGCTACTTACATCAATTTTCAATCACAAGAAGAAATATTTCTACGCTCACAAAAATCTTTGATTTGTCTGTAAAGAGGAATTACACTCGAGAAATGTCAAGTATTTTTAATTTCAAATTACCCCATATGAGGGTTAATATTTAATTAATTTAGAGTGCTTGATAATTATTTTGTTTTTGGTCTTTAGAGCTTGTTTGATAAACATTAACCATTGAATTACAAGGAAAACCAAAAACCAGTGAATATAAAAGTTTAAGTTATTTTCACTTAATCTCAATAGTCAAGGTTGGTTTGAAAGAAAAAAAAACCAAGGTACGAACTGAAAGATACAGTTATAAGTGAACGCATTCTCAATTAAAATAACAAGATTCAAGCTTGCTTCTGAATTACGACGAAAACCAAAAACCAGTAAATATAAAAAGTTCAAGTTATTTTCACTTTCAATTTTTATTTCGTACATTCTCCGTCATTTCTTCATCACTCTCTTTTCCGACCTTATACTTTTACTTCTCCATCTCCAAGACGAAAACTGAAGACTACAAACAAAATGAACGATCCAACTCCGTACCAAAAAGAAAAACACCTTGGGCCCGAAGCCCAGGTCCTCAGCCACAGCTCGGCCCATTAGAGCCACTGGAGTTTCTTCGTTTCAACAGAGCGACTCACTAGAGACTCGACGAGTACGCAAATTTCAAAAATTCAAACTTTATTTTCGTCAGAACTTTGAAAGGTAGGGTTTCATCATCGTAAGCTTTTTAACATTTGGGAAAATTGCAGTTGTGCTGTAAGTTGGAAGTTGGAGCTTCAATGGCGGAAGAAGGTGATGCTTTTTATGTTGTTCGGAAGGGGAACGTCATTGGCATTTACAGAAACTTTATGGATTGCCAAAGCCAAGCCGGTTCTTCGGTAAAACTTTACCACCTTTTTACCAATGTTAAAGAAAACTTGGCTGATTTTTCTCTGATTTTTCTCAATTTCTTGATCAATTTTGGCTAACCTAGTTGAATTCTCACTTGGGTTTTCTTTAAATTTGTTAAAGTAAGCGTAATTTCTTCCTATTGTTTGGTTATGGTGTATGCTATGTTAAATACTTGTGCTTTTCCGGTGGTTGTGTGAGATTTTTGCTTCTACACACAAATTGTGGTGTGAAATATGCTTTTTTAAGAAGTTGATTTACATATGAGGGGTTTTTTGCTTTTAGGTATGCAATCCTTCTGTAAGTGTGTTCAAAGGCCACTGTTTGCCTAAGGAGGCTGAGGAGTACCTCGTCTCGCACGGCCTTAAGAATGCTTCTTATACTATCAGTGCCAGTGATGTGAAAGATGAGGATCTTTTTGGAAAGCTCGTTGCTTGTCCTTACCAGGTTTGATGTTTTGCTCTGCTCATTTCTATGTCATGTGGCATGGAAATAGTAGTTGTATGATAGACGATCTTATATTCGTTCACTGATTGTATAATTGTGATTGTGTATTTGGGCATGTTCATAATTTTCAGCAGCCAGATTCTCCTGCCAAGGACTCACCGCCAAAGAGATCGCATGAGGTTGCCGGGGCTACTGCATTCCCGATCTCTCAGACTCAGAGAAAGCATTTCAAATCCGATAATCAACCTGAAGCTCTTGAAAATTCATCTAGTTGCGTAAGTTTCCGTTTGTCACATCCACTAATACTTTGTAGTAAACTTAATCTACCCACGTTTCTATTTGTGCATATCCATAATTTTCAGCAGCCAGATTCTTGTATAGTAAAATCAGATGCTAAGGACTCACCACCTAGGAGATTGCAGGACATGATTGGATCTACTCCATTCCCAATATCTCAGAGGAGGCATTTCACACCAGATAACTACATTGAAAATCTAGGAATTTCTTCTTTTTGTGTAAGTTTTATTTGTGAAATCGAATGTGTCAAATCAAATTGTTGTGGTTATGATAAGTTGAGAAATGTTTGTGACCAATGTATTTTTTCAGCAAACCTGTATGCTCGAGTTTGATGGTGCTTCAAAAGGAAATCCTGGACAATCTGGTGCAGGAGCTGTGCTACGAGCTGAAGACGGAAGCGCTGTATGCAGTTCATTGAAACAGTTTAGTTCTTTTACAGCATATTTTCCTGTAAAATCTTGCTCTTTATTTATATCATTGGGTTTTATAGGTGTACCGCTTGCGTGAAGGGGTGGGAATTGCAACAAATAACGTTGCAGAATATCGAGCTGTAATTCTGGGATTGAAATATGCTCTTGAGAAGGGATACAAACACATTCGGGTTAAAGGAGACTCTAAACTTGTCTGCATGCAGGTTCGTAACTTTGTTTATGTTATAGCACTTGAGTTTTTTAAGTCCTTTGTTTGTCGATAAGTCTTACGACGCTCTCTGATGTAACAGGTCCAAGGTCTCTGGAAAACAAAAAATCCGAATATGGTTGACCTGTGTGAAGTGGCCAAGGAGCTGAAAGAGATGTTTACGTCATTTGAGATCAATCATGTTCTGAGGGTGAGTAATGTAATACTTTGTGTGATAAATCTTCAAGAGTAGAAGAACTTGATTTGAGGAGAGTATGAGAAGGGATTAAATATGAACTCTTTCGAAAGTGACAGTCAGCTATTTGTTGCAGGAATACAATTCTGAGGCTGATGTTCAAGCAAATCGAGCAATAAACCTTCGAGGTGAGTGGCTTCCGGCTCTACGGAATTCATCAAGTTTCGATGGTTTGTAATTGTTCCCGTTTATTCGAACTAATCGGATCTTATGCTTGAACAGATGGACAAGTTGAAGTGGATTGGAATGGGAAGTAGCTCAAATAAAATGCTGGAAAGGGGACGGCATTGTTTTGTAAGCCGAAAGAATCAGTCTTTTGGAAATGGTAGAAGGTGTTTTGAACTTTTGATGGAGCAGAGCTCTCCTTGCTTTGTACATCCCAACTCCTTGATGTAAAGTTTTCGGTGATGGTTTTGGAACCCAAAATTTATTGCTAACGTAAGGCTCATCTGAGAGTGTTGATGTCGGAAGCACTTTTGCTCGTAAGTGCTTTTGTTAGAAGTGAATTTACAAGAAACACATTGGGACTTTTATTAAATTTCGTGTGTTTTTCTCATAATTTCCTTTGCTCCTCAAATCAATTTTACGACCATAATTATTTCTATACTTTTTTGTCAAACATAGTTAAAAGCGTTTTATATTGAAGTATTCTAATGTACTGGAAGATAGTGAGATTCAAACGTGAGTGTAAATTTGAGAAGATGAAAAACAATGGACGGCCGGAATTAAGGGGGGTGTATTCAATAGGAATTTTGAGAGATTTTAATTCTTTTAATGAATCTAGGGGTATTCAATCAAGAATTTAAGTGATTATCTGAAATTCAATATGTATTCAATCAGGATTTTAAGATAGTTTATTAAAATTCTCAGAAATCCAAGTGTATTCAAATAGGATTTTAAAGAAGTTTATAACATTCTAGGTGTATTCAACTAGAATTTGATTTTAAAGAATTGGAAAAAGTTGAGGAATTAGAGGGAATTAGAGAGATTTTGTAGTGTATTTTAAGAATCCACAAATCTCTTCTCTTCCCGAGAGATTTTGAGGGAATTAAATCAAAATTTTACATAGAATCTCAACAAATGAATTAGACTCCATAAAAATCCATGGTTTTATAAATCCATCGAAATCTCTCAAATTTTCAATTGAATACTCCCTCTAATTTTTCAATTTCTAGGAAACTAGATAGGGAGCCACAGGCCCAAAAGGCCCAATACCCCCTTTCTCTCTCACACTTCTTTGACTTAACGTCTCAGAGCAATTGGCTGGATAATGCTTTGGTGAGAAAATACAGAGGAATCAGAAACGAAGATAAAACTCGCCGCAAACAAATGGCCACCGTTTCAGCCTCCGCACTCTCTCCAATCCCATCCCTTCGCACCCCAAACCATTCCCATTCCGTCGGGATTCTGATTCCCTCTCCAACTGTCTCGTTTCGGAACGTTTCCGCCTCCTTCCGGCGGTTAACGCACAAGGACCGCCGGTCCTGGAGACCCACAATTCTGAGGGTCGTCGAAGAGGAAACCCCAATTCCAGCTGAAGAAGAAGCAGCGGTCAGCAGCGAGCAGCCGGAGCAGCCCGTTTCGGTCCCCGTTTCGCCCTCCGATACTCTGACCATGGTTTTCCAGGTAACCCAGCTTGTAATTTTCTCAAAGCTTGTAACTTTATGAATTATGATCAAATTGGGAATCTTTTTTAGGAAGTGCTTCTGCTAAAAGCGCTTTTTTTATAAACGTGTTATTGAAAATCCAATTGAGAAGCACTTAGCACTTACAGGTGCTTCCTGAAAGCGATTTCTTGACTTAGAAGCATTTTAAGTTTTCTTTGCCAAATGACACAAGCGCTTCTAGTTGTCATAAGCACTTTTAGGCCTTGCAGAAGCAATACCAAGCATCGTCATATGCATTAATCTGCAACTTGAAGTGGGTTTATGGGGTTAATTATGCTGGTGGCCTGTAAATTTTGGATAAGTTGTTTTACTTGGGGAGTTTTACAATTTATACATTGATGAATGACAAGGCTTTTATTCTGTATAATATCTGAAGGCAGATGGAACGATGAGTGATGCAGCTCTCCCATCAGTAACCAAAGCCTTACAGGTACAATCCTCCATTTTTTAGTAATGCGGATGTCGAAATTCTGAATCAATTGCCGGATTCGTCTTCATAATTTGTTACAAATCATGGATTTTGTTGCAGGAAACTGAAGGCACTACCAACATAAAAGTTGAAGTGATTGAGGGTATTGCAACTGTGCAGGTGCGTGTGAAAATTCCAATCTTGGGTCTCGTAACAAATAGCAAAATATATGTTATCTGATTATCCATAGTAGTAGTGTTACCAATCCTCCGTTGCACTCAATTTCGAATCCCCCTTCCCATAGATTAGACTAGTATATGTTATATATCGACTTGTCAAAGATAATGTCTACGATCTGCTCAATACTAGATTCTCCGTAAATTTCTATGTACTTCGATCACATCTGATTAATTTCGGTGTTTTAGGCAGCGTGAGATGCATTCCCATAAATTTGTATGTACTATGATCACATCTTATCAACTTCGGGTGTTTTAGGTTGTGTGAGATGCATTCGGGTTCTATTGAGAATCATAGGTAAATAACTTCTTCTCTTGTTTCCAGTTGACGAAACAGACGACGGTACAAGCCACCGGGGTGGCTTCCAGTTTGGTGGAGACCATACAGAGCAAAGGTTTTAAGCTACAAACATTGAACTTAAGCTTTGATGAAGAAGAGGAAGTTGCTGCTGTCTGAATCTTGTAATGCTGCTCGTCTAGGATTTGAGAAATTTGAGGTAAAACGAAAAACCGACAACTATATTGTTGAATCTATTTCCTCGTATCCATGTTTTGTACTTCTGTAGTTAGTGAAGAAGGATTGAAATTGTAATTTAGACAGGGTCATTTTTCCAGACCTCGCAAAATAAAAAAAAATTAAAAAAAAAGTAACAAAAACAATATCATTGTTCTTGTGAGTTGGCTTCTACCATGTGTGTAAACACATGACCACCATGTCATTTATTTTTTATGGTAAAGTCGTGTAGTATTTAAAGGTAAAGTTAATGAAATTTCATTGAATCTGATGGCGAGGGGTTAATTGGATGATTTCGAATAGTTCAAGGGGTTAATTGTTATATAATTTTTTGTTTTCAAGCGGTCAATGGCCACTGGATTAATAGATAGAGGGTCAAACGGCTGTTTCCTCGAGCTTTAATTTGGAGTAGTGTCCTCCAATGGGTCGAAATGGGCCTGCTGAGATTTATTTTCTTGTGGTCCCGGCCCGGCTATAGGAGGACGACCCTGTTGGGTTTTCGATTCAGATCAGTCAGGCCGGCCCAGGCCATATATTGCTGGCGTTGTCCCACCTATTTATTGCTGTCTGAATTTTTTATCTGGTTGCGAGTCTCATTGAACTTCAACTTTGTGCCAATGCTCTTTCAAACTATCAATTTTGTCACAAAATTAAGGAATTGAAACATTTGGAGAAGGCAAAAAAAAAAAATAATAATAATAATAACTAAATAAATGAATAAAAAATCAAGTATTTAATGTCACACATTTAACGTACATTCAAAGGCTTCAAATATGGAATTGGATTCTCACCGAATCCTCTTCTTGGTGATTTTAGAGATCAACGAACGTGGACAGTTGATTAAAAATTGTGTGGTCACAATTTTTTTTTATTTATATTTTTCATGTAAAACGAGGTTGTTTTACTTTTAAAAATATAAAAAGCATTTAATTGTAGCCTCACGATTTTTGATCAATTGTCCACGTGCGTTGATCCCTAGGATTCACAAGGAGGGAATCCGGTGTGGATCCAAATCCTTCAAATATGACCATAAATTTGATGAAATAATTGAATGGGGACTAATGTAAATGACGCTACTATGAAATGAAAATACAAGAGGCTCGTAATCAAATTGAATGTTTAGAGAATGAAAGAAAACACAACCTCTAATTTAGGTCTTGATTTTATTTTGATTATATGATAACCATATTGACATAAACCACGCACAGATTATTTTATAGGGGTTTGTGGGGTGTGATATTCACACACCCTTTTAATTTTCGGCTGTCGGATCAAATGAATTGAAGAATATTAACAGATAAAAATTAACAAAAGGTGTATGAGAACTAAAAAAGAGTGTGTAAATAGCACATCCCATTTTATATTTTGGAACAACATAGAATTTTTGTTTGAATATATTGACATAAACCACGCATGCTCATTGAGTTGGAGTCTGCAACTTTACTTACTGTGAAGATGTGAATGTTAAAGAGTTTTACATTGGTAAAAGAAAAATCTTGTAAGAGATTATAAGATGTTGAACTACTTATATTGACAATTAGTTTTACAATGAACCTCAATTTTCTTTATGATATCAAGTTAACTCACGTGTGAAGCCCAACAACCACACGTGTTTCACGTCACTTAATTCTTATTGTTCACGTGTTTAGCTTGAAAATCTGCCACACTTGAGGGTTCATGTGAAGATATGAAAATAAAGGATAGAAGAAAAAAAAAAAAAACCTTACAAATTCTTACAAACGATTAAAATATTTTGTATATTATCAATTAATTTTATAGTGAAACACCAATTTTTTTCACTTACTTTACTGGCCCTTTTACGTAATAATTTCATCCGTACAAATTTGTATGGTTGCGTTTACAGGAGGTTGGGCCGATATATATGTGTATATATAAACCCTAAATCGTGAAGTCCAGAGGGCCAGTACCGAGACAGAGAGATATAATGTCATTTCCTCACTGATGGCATGGTTCATGGATGATGATGGCTCCCTTGGCATTTCTCGCCTGGAGTGAAGTTCCTTTGAGAAGAAAGTCCAACGGCAGAGAACTAACTTCTTTCCCATTCTTTCATGATTTTTTTGGGAAGTGTGATATATAATAAAGCCATCCCCCTCTGCCAAATGTTAAAAGAAAAAGTAATTGTCCCTGCATCATACAGCTGGATTTAACCGGCTAGGGTTTTAACGTCAAAAACGAATCTCACGTTAACATTGTATGTGCTTATAAGAGAGTTTGTTGTACTTTTTATATTATTAATTATTTTTATAGTGAAACTCAACTTACTAGACGTGCTACATGTCATTTGAGTTATATTGTTCATGTATTTACCATGCGTGAGAGGACATGTTGAGTATTTTTAATCTCACATTAAGACTATCTCCAACTCTTTGGCTAAAAGCCAAATTTTTTAGCCTATAAACAGTTTTTTTGTTCCAATCTTTCTGATCTAAAATTTTAGCCCGGAATTATTAAATAATGAACTTAGGCTAATTTTTTTTTAAATAAATATTTAGACTATCGTAAATTAATTTTATGAACATTTTAATTTCAAAATATTTAAATTCTGATAAATATTGAAAAATTACTAAATTTTTCACAAAGCAAGCCTTCAACTTTCACCAAACTTTCAATTCACCAACCGTTCAATTTTCATCAATCATTCTCTGTATAAACACATGTCCAATATTAGTTTATCACACAACCTTTAAACCTTCAATCATCCTCTATATTCACCAATCTTTCAACTTTCAAAGAGTTTTTGTTTCCTAAAAATCCTCAATATTTCATCAATGGGTGATAGAATAAGGCGTAGCATGACACTGCAGATGGCACCATACCAAGCAAGGATTGTTTATATTCGATCTCAGCCGTTGGATTCAATGTATTTTAAAATAATATATTAAAAAAAATTGAATATGGACCGTTGGATAAACCAACGGTCCTTAAATGATGGTTGTCTGATGTGCAAAAGAGTCGTTGGGCTCGGGGAAGTGGCCGACTGTGGGCCCCACGTTGTCGGGAAACAATTTCAAACCTACCGCGTGTGGCGCGTTGGCGCGTGGGCATGCCGAGACTGGCTCAAGTTCCAACGAGTCCACGCTTTTTGGGGCGAGGGGTGGTACTTGGCCCAGTTTTAGCATTTGGCTTTTAGCCCAATGTCTTAGCTTGGGTTTGGTGGTGTTTTGGGGGGTGAATAAATGGAGTAATTTGGCTTTTAATCCATAGTTGAAGAGAGTCTAATGAGATTGAGAACCTTATATGTGTTTATATGAAAGAGGAATCCCAAGTTTCTCATTTAAATCGTGTGTGATATGTTTTCGGAATTTAAATAACCGGTCGATTAATAAAATTGTGCAGCGACCGATTGATCTCGTAACTATTTTCACACATTTGAGAGTGTGCAATTGTGCATGATCGAATGTAAATGGCCGGTTGATTAACTCAATTGTGCTAATGAACTAGTTACTCTTATTCTGCAACTATCGTCGTGCGCGATTGCATGGCTAACTATATTTTAGTCAAATTGGAATTGGAGTAATCTAGGATCTTTTGTTCGAAATTAGGGGCTGCACATAAAATGCCTTCGTTTATATAATATATGGTCCCATAATATATGTGCAACTTGGCTAAACATTTTAATAAATCGTTACAAAAACATCAGATAATAATTAGGGTTCATTTAGCAAATTAGCATGCACATGTATTAAGATGAACTTTGGGACTGATATTTAATACGATTTTCTCCGACATATCCTTACCAAACACGTTTGCCATGAAAATCTAATTTGGTTTCAAGCTTGAGGGGTTTAATCTTATGTAGGGTTGGCTTTCACATGACAAGAAGGATCTAGATCGATTTTACTGTTACTGTAGTATTTTTGGCTTAGTAGTATAAGGACATGTAGAGATATTAGATATGTAAGGCATTAAATTGATGAATCAGGATCAAGGGCAGATGTACATTGTGACCAACGTGATCCGAGGACCATCGAAAAGCCGGAAAACAAGCATGTGAAGGTTTTCCACTCGACAAATGCTTACTAGGCACATTTCAGCAGCACTCGATAAGTTGCATCAATAGCACTTGACAAATACTTTCAAGAGCACTCATAAGGTTTTTTCGGCAAATGTCAATATTTGTTGACATATACACAACATAGTTTAGTTGACGACAATAAGCCATCAAGTGTTCAACGAAATGCCTCTGTGAACAAATTGAAATTTTTTTGCGCTCTTCGCACTATGTTTCTATCTAAAAAAATGTAGGCTTTTAATAATGAGACATGTTTTCATCAATTGGTAGTATAAACGATCCGGTTGTAATCTATGATTCCGTGATTTGTTTAATCAAATTGCTACTGTGATCTACCCATTGGATTGTCGGATCTTGCTCAAAAACCAGCTGTGTTTATTTATTTATTTTTTGGAAACAAACCAGCTGTGTTTATTTACTAAACCTAACATGTTCAAATCTAATACTTTTTTCTTAAAATGGAAATTTGAAGTACCAACCAAGTGGAGAGAAGCCATAAACCCAGAACCCAAGACTGTCTATGTTATTTTAACACAAATGAATCTAATAAACAAGCTAGGAAGGTCGGCCGGTCAGATCAGATCAGATCAGATCAACTAATGAAATTTACTAGAGGAAGTGCAGCTTCAAAAATATATGGTGTTTTACAGTACAAAGATATCACTAAACTTTTCAGGGGAGGTGGTATCAACCTGTTCCGCTTAAGTTTAAATTATCAAATCGAATAAATAAAAGAAAATTAAGAATATGTCGACAAAATCATCTATTTTTAATTGTTAACTCATAATTTTTACAATATTAAACCAAAACAATTATAACATTTAGAAGATCTCATACTTCCGGCCTTGTAAAAAATTGCTATAACTTTTGCTTCAAGTTTTTTTATGCGGCAGACCTTCTGTGGAAGAAATTTTTAGTTGTGACGAAACAGATAATACATCACTTGTTTTTATATAAGTGGTAGAAAATTTTAATTTTTAAGTTATTAACATTTTAACACACATATTTCACAATTTATATAATAAAAAAATAATATACCGTCTCATGTAACAATCACACTGAAAAAATCTCTGTTCGTGCGGAGGATATCAATTTACTAGGGATGAGATTCGAGGAGATAAGCAACAAGGAAATACAGATATATAATAATTTAGTAGACAGGTTTCTGCTCCTAGGGAAGGTGGGTCGAACTCTCGAGTCAGGTCTTGGGACAGCAAACCCATAGCTGTGATGATCACATTCATCAGGTAGCTGGCATGCGTATCACTTTGTCTAAATATAGCGTAGATATTCATCTCTCTTTTACAAGTTAATGTATAGTATTCTAAATTAATTACGTATTTTATTAAGTAATTTTTGAAATAATAGTGTATAATAAGTTTGAATTACATATGTATAGTATGACCTCTTTAAATATTGAAACGATTTACTTACACCGACTATGCAACTGTGCTGAGTTCCGAATTATTAAGAGCAACTCCACTTCTTATGATGATAATTATTCGAGTTATTAGGTAATCGATAATTATTGCTTAGTGAATAGTAATAACTCGATAGCATCTTCATTCTTTAGAGAGATTTTTCAGTGTGACCGGTACACGGAGTGGTACATTACGTGTCACTAAATAAATGATGAAATATGTGTGCTAAAGTTAATAACTTAAAAAAATAAAATTTCCTACCATTATTCCTATTAAAACAAGTAGTGTAACATTTGTGTTTCCATCACAATTAAAATTTTCTCAATTCTGTAAATAAATTGCTTAAGCAATTGGCATTAAAAAATTGTTATTTTTTAAATTAATAAAATAATAATATTATGTTTAATTTCAAAATCTCTTAATTTTTTTTTCATTTTTCTGTATTCTTTTATAATTTTTTTAAGTGAATAATCAACTAATTACAAGAATGAGAATGGGTGGACTTGTTCTAACGCAAGATGGTTGTAATAAATTTGAGGTACGAACCTTGGTCAGTGAGGTACCGTTTGGTACGAGGGACAAGACGGAACGGAACGGGACGGGACGATGCGTTCCGTCTTACGTTTGATGTGCCTAAAACGGGTGGAACGAGCTATTCCACAGAACGAGTTTTGGGTGAATTTTTGTTCTGCCTCACCTCCCTGGAACGACTCGTTCCACATCTGTGGAACACAAAATTATAATCTCTTCATCTCCTTCTTCTTCCTCCTAAATTCCATCTGAGGGCATCTTTGCTCCCTCTTAGTTCCGTCCCTTCCCGTCTGCATACCAAACGGTACCTGATGTTCCTCTCCTTTCTCGGTCTGAGAGAGACTTATCGTAATCAGATAACACAACTTTAACGTTATTTAAAATTAATAATATAGTTTCATTTGTCTAATTTTTAGGACTGGATCATCTCCTGAGCCCAAGGAGAGGATCCTCATGACCAAGGATCCAAGACCGTTGGATGACAATCCAACGAATATAATTATTATAACTTTAAATGGACCCCCTGTTTGTAACCGTTGAATTTTCATCGAACGGCCTTGGATCTTTGGTCAGGAGGGCTCGGGAGAAGATCCAGTCCTAATTTTTAAACATGTCGTTGCTCTGAAATATTGATGAGATGACTTAACTGGTGAAGGACAGTATTTCTTCTGCCTCTGCAGTTGACCAGCCCAACCTTTCAACACTATTTATACCACCTCCCCGCTTCTCCTAAAATCATCATTATCTCAGTAGTCAGTACTTTCTTCTCAGCTCTTGACCTCCCCAGCTGTTTAACAATGGCTTCCAAAACCATGCTCCTTCTCTTTGCAACTGTTCTCCTTTTCACTGCTAGGGTAATTATCTACATCTCTCCAAACCCTGGCATTTCCTTTTTTTTTTTCCCCTTCATTTATTAGTATTATTGATTTTTTTTTCAGTATAATTTCCAATATATTTTGGCGTGTCTAAAGTGATCTGATGACCTTGTTTTTGTAGGCCTCATCACTTGATGATCATGAGGAGCTCAACATTAAGGTACTTTTAATTATATACTTCAAACAAAAAGTTCAATTATTGCCAGAAATTTTGACCTTCAATGTTGCGAAATTCTTTAATTTCAGGTTACTTATGTCAAGGCACCAGCTCCGCAACCTCTAATCAAGGCTCCAGCTCCGCCGCCTCTTGTGGTCAAGGCACCCAGTCCACCACTTTCCAAGCCACCGTCTCCACCACTTTCCAAGCCACCGTCTCCACCATATACCAAGCCACAACCTCCTGTCAGTCCCCCAGTGAAGCCACCAACTCCTGTCAGTCCCCCAGTGATGCCACCCACTTATCCACCACTTCCTCCTGTTAGGTCCAAAGCAGGTAAATATTTTTCTCACTACCACATAGGGAACTGAAATTTATTTTCTTTACTAATCTAAACCCTTAATCTTGTTTTATTACTTTGGTGGGCAGATTGCATCCCATTGTGTGACAAGAGGTGCATGCTGCATTCAAGGAAGAGGCTGTGCATGAGAGCTTGCATGACGTGCTGCGACCGCTGCCGCTGCGTTCCTCCGGGAACATTCGGCAACCAGGAAAGATGCGGCAAGTGCTACACCGATATGGTCACCCATGGCAACAGAACCAAATGCCCTTGAATTTAAATAAACCCTGGTTTATATATTCAATCATATTTTTAGAGTTAATTAAGGTCAATTAGCAAGGTGTTTGATTGGGTAATATTTAAGCATTGTATGTAATAAGTGTGAGAGAGGGTGGGAGGAAAATAACTGATTTTCTTCCTTTGTCCTTTCTAGTTTCTACTGCTTACTGCATGTGTATTGAATGGGATAATTATTATTTAGTACTTGTGTGGCCCTTGAGTTTGAAATTAGATAGTATGTATTCAATTTCAATTGTCATGTGGCAGATTTTATTCATTATATCAGTGTTTGAAACAGAGAAATATATGAACTGAGGGGACTTCGGTTCATATCGGAAGAAATTCTTAAATTTTGACTAAAATTAACGGGTTTTGGTGATATTTTTTTGACATATTAGTTGAATAATCGACTACTATATGACATTCTTTAAAGTCTTATTTTAAATTTATAACCAATATTTATATGTATATATGATATTCTTTAAAGTTTTATTTTAAATCTATAATTGATATTGATATATTTATCGATATTTTTATAAATTCGTATATTAATATTTTCGCAGATTTCAATACTTTAAACAGTGGATGATATATTGTTGGTCTCAGATTTTTGGCTAGTTTTTGAGTTATTTTTAAGTTAAAGTTTCGCAAAACAGGCTTTCTAAATAAGTTTTTAAGTTCTGAAACGATAAACGACAAGTATATCGTTGAATCTATTTCCTCGTATCCATGTTTTGTACTTCTGTAGTTAGGGAAGAAGGATTGAAATTGTATTTTAGACAGGGTGGATAAACATAATCACTTTTCCAGACCTTGCAAAAAAGAAACACGAACAATATTATTGTTCTTGCGAGTTGACTTTGGGGAAAGCTTTTGGGGTACACCATTTGACCCCTTAAACTATTGCTCCTGTTGACATTGACCACCTGAACTATTCTTTTGATAAATTAACCTCCTGAACTTTTTGGAATCATCTAATTAACCTCTCATCGTAACTTCAAAGAAATTTTATCTATTTTGCCATTAAATATTGGCACGTGATTTACTCTTGAGAATAAAATAGTGCTAGTATAAATTTTATCGAATCTGATGGTGAGGGGTTAATCGGCTGATTCTGAATAGTTCAGGATTAATTTATCAACAAAAAAAATTGTTCAAGGAGTCAATTTTCATTGGAGTAATAATTCAGATGGTCCAACGATAATTTACTAGGCTTTAATGTGGAATATTGTTGTTCAATGGGTCCAACTGGGCCTGCTGAGATTAATTTTGTTCTGGTCCAGGGCCCGGCGATCGGACGACCCTCTTGGGTTTTCGAATCAGACCAGTCAAGACCGGCCCAGGCCATATATTGCTGGGGTTGTCCCACCTATTTATTGTGTTCTGAATTTTCAATTTGGTTGCGTCTCACTTGAACTTCCACTTCGTGCTAATGTCCTTCCAACTACCAATTTCGTCACAAAATTAAGGAATTGAAACATTTGACAAGCCAAAAAAATAAAAATAATTAGTATTGAATGTCGCACGTTTAAGGTACACTCAAAGGCTTCAAATGTGACCATAAATTTGATGAAATAATTGAATGGACTACCATGATTTGAAAATGCAAGAGGCTCGTAATCAAATTGAGAGTTCAGAGAGCAAATGGAATCACAACCTCTAATTCAGAACTTGATTTTATTTTGATTATTTGATAACAATATTGACATAAACCACGCACAAATTATTTCATGTTCCGAAACAACGTACAAATTTATTTAATGTTCCGGAACAATGTAGAAATTTTTGTTTGAACATATTGATATAATAAACCACGCATGCTCATCGAGTTGGAATCTGCAACTTTACTTACTGTGAAGATGTGAATGTAAAAGGTGAAAAAAAAGAAAAAACCCTTATAAGAGAGTATAAGAGTTTGAGCTACTCATATTGACAATTAATTTTACGATGAATCTCAACTTTCTTTATTGTATCAAGTTATCTCACATGTGCATTGCAATAGTCACACGTGCTCCACGTTACTTAATTCGTATTGTTCACGTATTTAGTTTGAAAATTCGTCACACTTGAGAGGCCGTATAAGAATCCGAAGGTAAGAGAGTCTTGTATAAGCAAAAGAAAAAACCTTACAAGCATTTACAACTAAACTATTCCTCATATTGCTAATTTGATAATTAGTTTTACGATATAACACCAACTTTCTTTACTGGCCATTTCATCTAATTATTTCGTCTGTACAAATTTGTATGTTTGCGTTTACAGGTTGGTGTTTGGGCCGATATACATGTGTGCATGTAAAAGCGTGAAGCGTGCAGGACCAGTGCAGAGTCGGAGGGAGAGATATCAAGTCATTTCTTCAATAGAAGAAATTTTTAGGTGTTCCCGTCATTCCACATCACTATAGATACTTGGTGTATCCATCCAATCAGAGGATGACACGTTTTCTATTAAAGAATATTTCGGATTTATTTTTTAAGAAAATCAATTAAACAAATATTTTAATGAAAAATGTGGCATCCTCTGATTGGATGAGTACACCAAGTGTAATGGTGATGTGGGGTGACGGGAATAGCTAAAAATTTCTCCCTCAATAGTGGCAACTGGCAATTTGTCACACTCAACTCAACAGTTGGATGAGCATGCAGGTGCACAGAATTAACTTCTTTCCCAATCTTTCATGATATTTTTTGTGAAGTGTGATATATAATAATTAGGGTAAATTACAAAAAACTACTTCAACTATTAGTGTCACGACACTTTCATACCTCATCTTTAAAACGCGACAATGTCATACCGCATTTTACGAATTTGTGACAATGTCATACATCCGTCAATTTTTTCTGTTAAGTGCTGACGTGGCAAGATATGGGGACCACTCACTAATACAGCTGGATTAAAAAATAATAAAATATATTTTTAATAATTAAGGGTGTTCATTTATTCAAATTGAATAAATCCCATATCTTGCCACGTCAGCACTTAACAGAAAAACTAACAGAAAAATTGACGGATGTATGACATTGTCACAAATTCGTAAAATGCGGTATGACATTGTCGCGTTTTAAAGATGAGGTATGAAAGTGTAGTGACACTAATAGTTGAAGTAGTTTTTTGTAATTTACCCTAATAATTTTTCTGTTAGTTTTTCTGTTAAGTGCTTACGATTTATTCAAATTGGAATCAAAGGGTGTTCATTTCCTAAAAGAAGGGTTGTAATTAATAGGCGCGTAGCCTAGAATGGGTCGAACTCGAATTAATAAAACCCTCTTCGAAAAAATGAACGAGGGTGAAATTATGTCGAGTGAATTATTTGTTTACACATTGTGTACATTTTTTTTGCTCAACATAATTTTTGGCACGCCCAGTGGGACCCATTTTCCCTTTCATCTCTAAATTTTGAAAATCACTAATGTGCTATGTGTTTTGTTTTTTTTTGTATCAGGAAACATGGCACCATAAGTTACTATTTACTTTCACGAGCTCTCTGCCACCGAATCCAAACTTGGACACGGAAGGCGTACTGGTCGCCGAATCTCTTTCACCATCAATCAAGCACCAACCATCTGCAATATGGTGAAGACTAAGGGAGCAACCAAGACATTCAAGGCTTCTATCAAGGTCATCAAAGTTGGACCAAAGAAGTGCCCGTCCAAGAACGCTCTAAGGAACGCAAGGAAGAGAGCGACACGAGCTCTTAGGAAGAGGATTGCTAAGGAACGTTTACTTGAAGAATTTGAAATCATCTCAAGGGAGCTTCCTGAAGTTATTTCACATGATGTGGACACCAAGGTGCCTCATCGCAAGATCATCAAAGCGACGTCATCACCACCTACAAAGGTTCATGTAGTCACTCAAATCATGATTGGAACAATTCCGATTACTTTACCTTCAGCAGAGTCAGTAATGATGACCTCTGTCGAGGAAGACGAAGAAATCCTGCCAATAATATCTGGAAATGTTCAACAAAAGGCCAAGGCCTATGAACTTGTCGAATAAGGCGACAACATTCAATTTGATGGACCTATCACACGTGCTAGGGCCCGAGCATTGGCGGCTCACTATCTCGAAAGTTCATCTACCGTTGGAAACACAGTTGGAAGAATTGAATCTTTTTCCCAAGAGGAAATTCCTAGGGTAATGACTCAATTCCAAAGGTTGGAAATTAACGAGGATATCGAGTTTGAGAGAATGCAAGTTTTGATGACTGGCACCTTAAACGCAGAAGAACAATTGCTAGAAATGCAACGAAGGCTAGCAGAAAAAGAAGCAGAAATGGCGGCTTTGGTAGCCAATAAGGAAGCTGAGATCGCGACTTTAGCAGCTCAGTTGTCCGCTCAAGCTAGCATAAATAATACTGGAGATGGAGCAAGAAGAAAAATAGAAGGGGAAAGTTCTGGTACCCAGCTCACACTAAGGGTGGGTTCAAAAAACCGAAAACCGAATCGGACCAAGACAGAAAAAAACCGAACCGAAAAAAAAACCAAACCGAAACTCTCAAACCGAACCGAACCGAATCTGCCCAGTTCGGTTTCGGTTTTTGAGGTTCGGAAACCGAATCGAACCGATATATATATTTAATTATTTTTTTCAATGTTTATAAATAGTTTAGTCATACAATCATAACAAAACAGATGTTGTTGCCAAGTTGGTTTCTGTTAAACTTTCGAAGTGAGAGGGTATGGGTTCGAACCCTCCTTGTGCCTCCCAGATTTTGGAAAGTTTTTCCAATTTTAACAAAACAAATCAACAAAACCCTCCGCATGGTTTCGAACCCCTTCCCTCTAGGTTGGGAATAGCAGCCGCAAGCCAACTTGACAGGAGGCTTTGTGCTGTTATAATTGTACAAGTATAATATTTATAGGTATTCTAAAACCGAACTGAGCCGAAACCGAACCGAGAAAAACCGAACCGAATACAAACCGACAGAAAATCGAACCGAACCGACCCGAACAGTGATTTTGGTTTGGTTTCCGGTTTTGGCAAAAAACCGAACCGAACGGAACCGAACCCACCCCTAGCTCACACATCAAGATATCAACGCGATTTTTGCTGAAAAAATTCGTGAGTTTCAAATGTCTTTAACGACACCAATTCTTAGATACCGGAAGCCCTATCCTGCTCACTATGACACAGTACCATTTCCCCATGGGTATCAAAAACCGAGCTTTGATAAATTTAATGGTTTAAATGGTTCTCCTCAGGAACACTTAGCTCATTTTTACTCAGCTTGTGGGGAAACATCACAGTCAGATCCCTTACTGGTTCGACAATTTGTTCAATCACTTAAAGGGTCTGCTTTCACGTGGTACACTCAGTTGGAGCCAGGATCTATTCTAACATGGGAAGATATGCAAAGAGCTTTTCTAGCTCAATTCGTAAGTTCAAGGAAAAAAGTCACGTTAATGGATTTGGCTTAAACGACACAAAAGTCTGGAGAAAGCGCGAGTGAATTCATCACAAGATGGAGAAGCCTTAACCTACAATGCATGGAAAAAATTTCCAAATTTTCGGCAGTGCAAATATGTTACAACAACCTCATCCCTGAGATTGCAACATTTGTAGGAATTGCGGAGCCTCGAACTTTCGACGAGTTGGTATCCAAAGCAAGCAACGTGGAGAAGCAAATGTCCCGGAAAAATGTGTTTGGAAAAATGATCCAAGACTCAGAAAAGAAGTCTGACACCAAGAAATGAGACAACAAAAGAATACCAAAGAAGGGAGATTCTATGGCAACATTTGTCAAAATCGACAAGAAAAATGACAATGCTAAAAGAAAAGAAGAAACCAAAGGGACCAAGAGGATGTCGCTTAAAGAAAGAAAAGAAGTTAAGTATAGTTTCGATAATGAAGATGTCAGAACTATTTTTGACGAACTTCTTGCGGCAAAGATGATCACGCTTCCTGAGCCAAATCGTCCTGCTGAAGAAAATAAAACCGATGATCCAAAATATTGTCGGTATCATCGATTCATCAGCCACACAATTGAGGATTGCTATATCCTTAAGGATATAATTCAGGAAAAGATCAACAAGCATGAGATCGAGGTGGATTCATCCTCAAAACATCAGACATCAACATCCAATATGATCGAAGGAAAATTAACACCCTCTGCTGCACTGCCAGAAGGATCAATCCCTGTAGGATTTCATGTTGATAATGAAACCACAGTTATCTATCCTGACATGCCTCGTTCCGGAAATCCAAAAATCCCAACTCTGTACGAGCTCATGACATCACCTAGTTTTGATGTTTGGGAGGATTCATCGGAGTCATCACTTGAATCCGAAGACGAGTGGCAAACTGTTAGCAAAAAGAAGGTGAAAAAGGCCATTAAACGCCTTTCTTCCTCAAAGCGACCAAAAGAAAAAGTAAAGAGTGGACCATCCTCAAATGATGGAAAGAAAAAGAAGAAAAGTACCCAGAGAAGGTCGAGAGTCTTTCAAGACGATGAGTACAAGCAACCTTTAAGAGCACCAATAACCCTCGAGGACTACGCCCCTCCAAAACTTTTCAAGAGTAAGGGAAGCAAGGGAGAAATTGGAAATTGTCGTGCGACCTCATGCGAAATCCATGGCGATAATGAGGTAGGTGAAATAACTCTACGCTCTGGTCAAAGGATCCCGTCTGCAAACAAGAAAGAAAGTAAAGAAGTAGTGGATTCCGTTAATCATTTCGACAAGCCAAATGCAAAAGAAGTTCCAGTCACTACCACTGCAGAGCCTGTGGTAGAAATTTTAACCACAAAGGCAAGTACCCCTAAGAAACATGCAAAAGATGTACTACAATCCCAAGATGGCAAATACGACATCGTCAACCATCTTAAACGCATCCCATCTCTTCTCAGTGTGTACAATGCCTTGAAAATGTCAAAAGAGTTAGAGAAGCACTCATTACTGCTTTGACAAATCCTGAAGTGTTTGAAACAAGCTTCAAATCCGCAGAAGTGGATACAACATCTCCAAAGTATTGCACTTGTTGCCTCGCAAGTATCACATTTGACGAAGATGACCTTATACTTGGAGACGAGTACCACAATCGGCCTTTGTACGTTAGTGGACTGGTGGGAGATACATCGATAAATCGAATCTTGCTTGATTGTGGATCTGCAGTAAACCTACTTCCTCTTCGAACACTTCGAGCTCTGGGGATAAATGTTCGTCAACTGACACCATCAATGCTAACTATTCAAGGCTTCAATCAAGTCGGACAAAAAGCAATGGGAACGATAGCATTACAAATGGAGATAGGGGAGCTGTACTCTGACGCCCTTTTTCATGTAATTGATGCTGACACATCTTACAATGTTTTATTGGGACGTCCGTGGCTTCATACATATGGGGTTGTTCCTTCTACACTCCATCAGTGCTTCAAGTTTTTGGTAAATGGCGAGGTCAAGAAAGTTCTAGCGGACACCGACCCATTTAGGGGCGAAGAAGTGAATTATGCAGATGCAAAATTCTACAAATAGTCAAAAGTCACTTTTTCACAACCAATAAAAAATGAAGTGGTGCAGAAAGAATCACAATCACCAATTGTGGAAAAGGCAAAGCCGTCGAGGCTAGTCAAAATTACGAGTTCCAAAACTCTGAAATCCCGAAGGGTAGTTCTCAACCGCTCTTTAAAAGATCAAGCAGAACTCGAAAAGAAAGCAACATAACAAATCCAGGATGTATTTGAAGTCCTCGTGACCAGCTACAGAAGGCCTCTCCGCAAAATCAATCAATCAATTCCTGGGGGCAATTTGATAGTCTCAACAAATTTGCAAAGGAATAATGGTCGACATGGTCGCATTGTTTCGTTCAAAAGAGATGAGCCATCATCCAAAGTTCCATTAAAGATAAAGGCGAAGAGGCATAAAGATAAAGGCGAAGAGGCATAAAGCTAAAAAGAGTGCTATCAATGTCACGGTGCACCAAGAAAATGGGATGCGCAAAGCATTGGTCTCAGAAACCAAGAACGAGTTAGAAGGCTTTACTGATCTTGAGAAAGCAATGTTGGCTAGAGAGGAGCCAAATGACAAGCCACCTCGAGTTTCTGTCTTCCAACGACTTGGTAAAATCACCAATTCCCAACTTAAGATGTCTCACAAAAGCAAAAGGTGGAGAGTTAAAAGCCATAAGGTGACAATAAACCGAGACAAAAATGACGATGCACAAGAGGAGGTACCAGACATTGTTCAAGTTAACATGATTGATAGCAAAGAATCCGAGGACGAACCAATTGCGCTTATTAGACAATTCCCCACCTGCTTTCCTGTCAAAAAGAGAAATGGGCAAAGTCGTATTTGTGTAGACTTCAGAACGCTCAACAATGCACCTCTACTTCCAGAAAGTGAAGCTTATGGAATGGATGAAGAAACAAGCACAGAGGAGGATGAAGAAGAGGTTTGTAAGGTTGCTCAAGTAAATTGCGTCACCATTGAGGATGAAAATGACGAAAATGATGACAAATCAACCGAGTTTATTGACAACGCCCAACCAGCACCACCTCAAATAGAGGATGGGGGGCATGCCACTGTGGATGAACTTCGAGAGATTAATCTTGGAACAAATGACGAGCCTAAGCCTATATTTGTAAGTGCCCTATTAACTTCGGAAGAATTAGAAGATTACAAATGTCTTCTCCAAGATTACTGAGATGTGTTTGCATGGGGCTATCAAGATATGCCTGGTCTGGACACTAAGGTGGCCGTTCACAAATTGGCTATATCAAAAGAAAGGCGTTATGTTAAGCAAGCTTCAAGACATTTTCGACCTGAGCTAGAAGTGCAAATTAAGGCTGAAATTGACAAACTGATAGAGGTGGGGTTTATCAGAGAAGTTCAGTACCCTACATGGCTCGCCAATATCGTACCGGTTAAAAAGAAAAATGGGCAAATTCGTGTCTGCATAGATTTCAAAGATCTTAACGACGCATGTCCAAAGGATGAGTTCCCTCTTCCAATAACTGAGTTATTGGTTGATGCCACAACTGGTTTTGAGGCTCTATCTTTCATGGATGGATTCTCAGGGTACAATCAAATTAAGATGGCACCTGAAGACGAGGAGCTCACGGCATTCCGCACTCCGAAAGGAGTCTACTGCTACACTGTAATGCCGTTTGGGCTCAAAAATGTAGGAGCCACATACCAAAGAGCCATGACAGTCATTTTCAGCGACATGTTGCACAACGTCGTTGAATGCTATGTGGATGACCTCGTCGTTAAAACAAGAAAAATGGAGCGTCATTTGAATGACTTAAAGAAAGTATTTGACAGACTCCGAAAACATCAATTAAAGATGAATCCTTTAAAATGTGCATTTGGAGTGACATCTGGAAAATTTCTTGGCTTTGTAGTGAGATACCGAGGAATCGAAGTTGACCCTTCAAAAATCAAAGCAATCATAGAAATGCCTCCTCCTCGAAATTTACGAGAGCTACGAAGGCTGCAAGGAAGATTGGCATACATCAGAAGATTCATTTCAAACTTATCTGGGAGGTGTCAACCCTTCACAAGGCTGATGAAAAAAGATGTGCCTTTCATGTGGGATGACGCATGTCAAAATGCTCTCAGCAGTATTAAAAAGTATCTTTTGAAACCCCCAGTATTGATGTCTCTAATTAAAGGGAAACCTTTAATTTTGTACATCGCAGCACTTGAACGCTCATTGGGGGCAATGCTTGCACAAAACAATGAAGAGGGAAAAAAATGCGCTCTACTATTTAAGTCGAACGCTCGTAGGGGCAGAGCAAAATTACACCCCTATTGAGAAGGTTTGCTTGGCTTTAGTTTTCGCTGTGCAAAAACTACGACATTACTTACTATCACACAGCATTACTTTGATATCTAAGGCAGACCCGCTCAAATACTTGATGTCAAAACCAGTGCCATCCGGTCGTCTTGCGAAATGGTCTTTGTTACTGTCCGAATTTGAAATCAAGTATGTCTCTCAAAAAGCCATAAAGGGGCAAGCACTAGCTGATTTCTTAGCAGCTCATCCTGTTCCTGACAATATGGAGCTACCAAGCGATTTACCGGATGAAGAGGTATTCTCAACATACATTTCTCAATGGCAACTTTATTTCGACGGAGCGGCAAGGAAAAAAGGCGCGGGGGTAGGTATCGTGTTCATCACACCATCTGGAGGCCTAATCCCGTATTCATTTTCGCTCATGGAGTTATGCTCAAACAATGTGGCAGAATATGAGGCACTCATCATCGGCCTTGAAATTGCACTCGAGCTGCACATTGACTGCCTTCAAGCTTATGGTGATTCACAATTAATCATCAAGCAAATGATTGGTCAGTACGCCGTGAAAAATGAAAATATGATCTTGTATCATGAAAGGGCAAAACACTTGGTGTCACAATTCCAAGAAATCAACATTGCTCACATTCCAAGGTCTGAAAATAACAAAGCCGTTGCGTTGGCAAAACTTGCGGCATCTTTAACTCTCCCTGAGGAAAGAGAAATAAAAGTTACAGTTGGAGAACATCATTTACTTCCTTCAGCATTAGAGCGGATTGAAGAAAACCATAAGGTTAATGCAGTTACAGTCTTGGAAGTAGAAGAATGTTCAGATTGGCGGCAATCTTTGATTGATTACCTTCAACATGGAAAACTACCAACTGATCCCAGAGGTAGAATTGATGTACGAAGAAGGGCCAACCGATTTGTGTATTTAAATGACACACTATACAAAAGGTCATTTGACGGAATACTGCTAAGGTGCTTGACAAAAGAGGAAGCAGCCTACGCTCTCTCCGAAACCCATGCCGGTATTTGCGGAGCCCATCAATCCGGACCTAAGCTGGCAGCTCAGTTAAAAAGACTTGGGTATTATTGGCCTACAATGGTTCAAGATGCAATGAAATTTGCAAAGTCATGTCGAGCATGTCAAATACATGGAGACTTCAAACATCAAAATCCATTACCCCTACATCCAATCCAACCATCTTGTCTTGGCCGTTCAATGCATGGGGTTTAGATGTGATAGGCATGATAACCCCAAAATCATCTCACCAACATCAGTACATCTTAGCTGGCACATATTATTTCTCCAAATGGGCTGAGGCAATACCGTTGAAAGAAGTGAAGGCGGAAGATGTTGCAAATTTCATAAAGAAAAACATAATCTATCGTTATGGGGTTCCGTCCAAAATAATCTCAGACAACGCTCTCTACTTCAAATGTAGGACCATGGTCAATCTTTGCAAAAAGTACAACATTCAGCAAGCCTTCTCCGCAAGTTACAATCCAACTGCCAATGGTCAAGCAGAGACTTTTAACAAGGTGTTGTGCAATATCCTGAAAAAGATGGTGGCAAAGAACAAAAGAGATTGGCATGAACGCCTTCCCGAAGCATTATGGGCCTATAGGACCACCGTCCGTACATCCACCTGATGTACTCCATATAGTCTGGTGTATGGATCAGAAGCTGTGCTACCTTTGGAAATTCAGCTACCATCCCTAAGAGTAGCCACACAACTGACAGATAACGAAGAAAATGTAAAAATCAGGTTGGCGGAACTTGAAGCACTTGACGAAAAACGACTTGCAGTGCAACAAAGACTTGAAGTCTATCAAGCTCAAGTGGCAGGTGCATTCAACAAAAGAGTTAAGTTTAGATCATTCTCTGTTGGGGATTTAGTCTTAACTGTCCGAAGACCCGTTGTCATCACCAGAAAAATGCAAGGAAAATTTGAGGCCAAATGGGAAGGACCGTATGTTGTCACCAAAGTCTTCACCAAAGGCGCTTATGAGCTCTCTAACGCTAACGGGAAATGCATATACCCATGTGTCAACGGAAAGCTCATAAAGAAGTTCTACGCATAAACAGTGCCTAACGAACTCCGAGAAGGAAGCAAGCACGGAGGAAGTAAGCAAGGAGAAGATCCTTTCCTCTGAACTACGTATGACTTGATCCCTCAAAAAAGGGTACGTAGGCAGCCTAGCATTAAAGCTGGGTGCAGTCGTACAAAAAAAACACTTTCCCAAAATCAAGGGATGAACTACGTTTGGCTTGATCCTTTCATAGGGTACGTAGGCAATCTAATCCCCAAAATTAGATGCAGCCATAACTTATCAAAAATTATATATTTTTCCTTCAATGGAATTAGCATTTGTTTGAACTATTAGTGTTCTCAATAATTATCAAGGCCAAAGCCACTAAAAGTGATTTTAAATTGAGAAGGGCAAAAACGTTTGTTTGAACTGTCATATGCTAGTATGAACTCTTTGCATGCGAGAGTTTAAATTAAGAATGGTGGAGCATAGGTGATTGTCACTTATGTAAAAAAAAAATCAAGGCGAAAGCCACAACAAGGACGGGGCTAATACTTTGAAGACAATAATTGTCATCCACACTTGATTACGGAGAGCTAAGCCCGAATAACAAAATTATATTGGTTCCTATACTTGGATAAAACGGCAAGAGTAGCAGCCATATTGTAAACGAAACATATTGGTTCCTATTCTAAAAGAAACATGCCAAGTAAACCTTTCAATATGAAACCAAGTAGCAACTATGTTTTAATAGGGCAGCTACCTACAAGAAACTTGTTGTGTACTTGCTCATGGTTACTGACAGCAAATACTTGGTCAAAGATGGCAAGCTATGGTTGAAAAAATGGAGCGGTTATGCTTTAAAAAAAGAGCCAAGCATGCTGCCTGGAAGATGAAGTCGTGCCCACCCCCCAAGTAGTTACAAAATCTGCACGAAAATGGAGGGAGTTTGAAAATTCAAAGATAATGGAAGACATACTTTTATTTTCTTTGTCTGGGAGTGTGTGTTCAGTTTTAAGAAGGATTGGGACACCATCAATCCGCCACCTACAGTTTGAAAGAGGACTTGTGGTTGTAAAGGGGACTTTTAAAATTCCACATCGTTCACACACTTCTAACATGTCCACTTTATAAGCTTTCTTCCCTCACTTATAGTTTGAAAGAAATTAAGCCAAATTTATGAACTTTAGGCTTAGACATGGAAGCAAAAGTGGCAATCTCTACCATCTTTCCATGGCAAGCGACATCAAAGACATGGAAGCCAAAGTGGCAGTCTCTACCAGCTTCCCATGGCAAGCGACATCAAAATCGATGGCTGCAAGAGATAAAACCAAAAGACAAGCCCTTCCTGTGCAGGCGGTAGCGGCTGCGATAAAAATGTGCCCATCCTTGCTGTTCTAACAACAAAAAGAATCGAGCCAAAAGATACAAAAGAGGTTTTGTCGTATCGAAAATGTATGGAAGCAAGCATTCTAAAAGTTGAACGTGGAGGATGAGCAGCCAAAGTATAAACTGGGCAAGAGATGATTAAAACAGGTGATTGAAATTCAGATAAGCCTCAAACATATTGGGATCAGGCCACTATGGAATCAAAACATAAACGGAGCTAGAGAAGAGAAAAAAATTTCAAGCCTCGCACATGTCAAAGCCATTTCCACGCACGATGCTTGAGGGGGCAACTGTTGAGCTATATATTTTCATAGAGAAAATATATTAGCAAGTTTAATAAAAGATGGGGACACTTAAAAATAGTAGTCCAAAAACATGGACCAACTAAAAATAAGGTTCATATTATATATATCTTATATATATATATATATATATATAATTATAAAATAAAAAAATAAAAAAATCTCAAACAGCCCACAAACTAAAAAAATGGAGTTCTTGTTTATCCAGAACTCTCCAAAAGCTCCCACGTTCTCCACTCAAGGAGGGGTTTTCTCTCAACATCCCCACACCCCCAGAAAAGTAGCATCCTACTAATTTTAACTGCCATCCACCGTTCGCCTATAAAAAAGGCATTGAACCAAAGCAGGGGAAAAAAGAAGAAAAAGGTAGAGACGCTGCAAAAATTAGGAGAGAAATTGAGAGAGAAATCTGAAGCAAGTATTTCAAGGAAGGAAATCAACAAAAAAAAAGAAGAAGACAAACAGGGAGAGCAAAAGAAACAGCAACAAGAAACAAAAAAAAAAAGCTTCAAAAGGTATTTACATTTTCATAAATGGTTTTTTGATTTTTATTAGAACATTTATGTTGTCTTTTGCAGAGGAAAAAAATGGGTTTCCTTTTCTTCTTGTTTCACCGAAGCAAAAAAAATGGTGGTGGAAACATGCACCACCAATTCACACCGATCCCCCAAATCTCTCCATGGTGGTGGAAACATGTCGTCTTTTGCCGTCTCCCCCATCTTTGCCGCTGCCAACTTCACCAAGACGCAGCCACAAATCAGCCTTTGGCAACCGCTTGGGTGTCTAAAGAAGTTTCAATACCTTATCTTCAGAGATGCAACGGAGAAGCAACCGTCATCCTCGATGATTTCGAACGGAAGCTGCATGCCAAAAATTGCACCCCAAACCTTCAGTCTCCAGCAGTGTAGCACCGACGACTGCAACATTTCTGCCCCCCTCTCTGCCCAGCGGTAATGCTCCACTCAACCAAAGCAAATAGATCACTGTATACGTACAGTGTTTCCTCTGCCCAGCGGTAATGCTCCACTCAACCAAAGCAAATGGATCACTGTATACGTACAGTGTTTTCTCTGCCCAGCAAAGATTTCTATACATGGATCACTGTATATGTACAGTGTTTTCTCTCAACAGTCAAATCTCGACATCGATTTATGGGGATCAAACTCCATTTGCATTAACCATGGTTGATGCGGAACAAGTTCTGGAGAGTGATGCAGCTGTTGAAGAGCATTCCCACAGCCTTGAGACAACACTGCGGCATTCATGGTCTATGCTCGAAAAAAAAAAAGAGAAAGCAAGTCATGAGGAAACGTTTGCGTTCTCTGGAAGAGGAGCATATCATGAGGAGCATATCATTTGCGTTCTCTGGAGGAGGAGCATATCATGAAAAAAAAGAGAAGACAAAGCAAGTTACAATAAAAAAAAGAAAAAAGTCCCGTTGGTTTGGCTGCAAGTTCCAAGATTGAAACATAAAAAAGGGGATTGATCTTTTCCCCACAAAATGAAAAGCCTCCTGGTCCGCAAGTTTCAAGTTTAAAACATATAAAAAAAAAGGAATTTGATCTCTCCCTACTGGGGGAGCTTACGTGAAGGACAAAGGAAGAAAGAAAAAGCAAAGTTTTTTTTTTTGACCAAGCAAGGGGTAGTTCACGTGGGGTTTAGTGATGGATGGGGACAAATTGACAAGGGTCCCAGAGGGCAAAGAAGAAAAATGGGCCACCTCATTTCATTGATACCAGACAAAAAAAAAATAGAAGGAAAAATGACTGACAAAGCAAAGGAAAAGCAATCCAAAATGCAAAGAAAAGCAAGGCTGGTACCCACCAAAAAAAGGGAAGAGTCAAAAAACCATTTAAAAATGGTGAAAGTGGCGTGGCAATCAAAACAGCCATCAAATTAGTTTGATGCCAGATATTAGTTTGATGCAAGGATACATCAAGTTCGACGCCAAGTGAAGGTGCACCATGTTAAATATTAATTTGATGCTAAATAACATCAAGTTAGCTGGTGCTCGTCATCAAATCATGAAGCTAAATAAATAAACCAAACTCTAGTGGTACGAAACCACCCGAAAAATTCTTCAATAGGTTACTCACCTATTCAATCAAATTCTAAATTTCAAATTCCAAAGTTCGTTCAAATCAACACAAGGGCTCCAAAACCCTTCTAAATTGTCATACCTAAATTTCAAATTAATGGGTCATTTACCTATTAATTATCCAAATCCAAATGGCTCCTCATTTTTTAAGTCTTAGCACAAGATCAAATCATAATGAACTACGCCGGTTTGATTCCGTTAAGGATACGTAGGCAGTCTGATATCAAAATTTTAGACGCAACTGTGAAGCTGAAACAAATCCCTGGTTTATATAAACTAAATTCATTCTTGCTACTTTGATCTTCTACAAAGAGTAATAAAGAAATCTCCAAACACGAAGCCGAAGGAAAGTGGCCAAGGCACAAAGCCATCACAAGATTCAAATGGCACAAAGCCACATCAAATTTCAAATAGGATGAAGCTGTGTCAAATCCCAAAAGGCACGAAGTCGAGGGAAGAGTCAAATATCAAAAGGCACGAAGCCGCAACAAAATTTCAAGTGGCACAAAGTTACATCGACGTTCAAATAGCACGAAGCTATAAAAATATCAAAGGCTCCTCGCCCGCATGAGCTAAAACTGCCAAGGCATCAAATGCTCCTCGCCCGCATGAGCTAAAACTGCCAAGGCATCAAACGCTCAAATGGTTTAAAGACCTTGCCCGCATGAGCTAAAACTGCACAAGGCATCACATGCTCCTCGCCCGCATGAGCTAAAACTGTCAAGGCATCAAAGGCTCCTCGCCCGCATGAGCTAAAACTGCCAAGGCATCCAATGCTCCTTACCTGCACGAGCTTAAACTGCATAAGGCACCAAATTCAAACCAATACCGATTCAAGGAACTACGAGTGACTTGATCCCTCAACGAGGGTACGTAGGCAATCTAAGGCTTTACTTGGATGCAGTCACAAAATCAAATAAACCTAAAATCCCCAAGTTACGATTTATTCAATTGGAATCAAAGGGTGTTCTTTTCCTAAAAGAAGGGTTGTAATTAATAGGCGCGTAGCCTAGAATGGGTCGAACTCGAATTAATAAAACCCTCTTCGAAAAAATGAATGAGGGTGAAATTATGTCGAGTGAATTATTTGTTTACACATTGTGTACATTTTTTTTGCTCAACATCCATTTTGCCATAATTTTTCCTTTCGTCGACGAGCAAAAGAACGTGACTCAATATCAACAAAGCTTATTGATGAAATTTAGTAGCTACTTGTAAAAACCAAATTTACCATTGGTTATCATCAATTTGTGATCCCATATTCTCATGTGCATGCGCATGCATAAAAACTTTTCATTTCTTTGGATATCCATTGCCTCTTCAAGGGCGTTACACTATCTCTTTCAGAATAGCCATAATTTAGAGAATGCGGATCATAACCTCTTCTTGAGCGTTATAAAGCTTGAATTTTATTCTCCACTTTCGGGGGTTGAGTAATTGGAACCTATACGTCTATCATGCTTCATGCATGAGACATCAAAATTCTCATGTACGTGGATTGTCCTTTCTGGGACGTGTATCCATACGGCGACTATCATGCTTCCGGCATGCAACAGTTATGCTTTGGGAATGCAATAGTTCAATAGTGCCATATTTTTCTTCTTTCGAAAGATTGAACCTTCTGAATCTAATGGTCTGTCACGCTTCAAGCGTGTAACAGATAATTCATTTACTACCACATTATCTGCCATGCTTCAGGCATGCAACAGATAAATCATTTGCTGCCTCATTATATTGTCTAACATGAACATTAATTCTTGTAGGCACATTTGCAGCAAGTATATGTGATTTCATTACTTTCGTTACATCATTCAATTATTCTTACTTCATTTTCTCATTGATTAATTCGTGAATCAAAATAAGACAAATTCTCTTCGTTCTTCTCGAACGGTCTTTTCTCATCGTTCTTCTGGAACGATGTTATTTTCTCCCCCTAATGGCGGGAAAACTGTCTTATCAAAATTATAGTCCACAAATCATGCGGTAAATATAGCCCCAGTCGAGCGTTCTAAGTATTGAATGATAAATGGTGAATCAAATCCAACATAAATTCCCAGTTTGCCTTCAGGCCTCATTTTAGTACGTTTGTGGCATTGCAATAGGCACATAGATAACATAACCAAAAACTCGTAAATGTGTAATGTTTAGTTAGTGCCCAAACACGAGTTATACTGAGAAGTATTAGTTGTTGGCAACATGTCTAAACCAAGCTAATAATGTATCATGTAACATGGCATGTCTCCATGTAGAAAACTTGGCAATTTCGTTTTCATGAGCAGAGCACGGGTAATCAATTTCATTTGCTTAATAAATGCTTCTGCTAAACCATTTCGAATATGGACATAAGGAATTTCTGGTCCTTATTTAATAGTATGTAGACTGATACTCTTATGGCTTTTAAACCAATTAAGTTGAGGCACTGCGACACTTCAAACTTAAGGTACTCATCAAGGAACTTCATGTCTTCTTCTTGAAGATCAAAGGACTTCATGCCCGATCTTTTTGTATGATCGAACTTGAGGTCCTTATTATACTCATCGTAAAAAAAGAAGTACAATAAATTAAATTAAAGCAATAGGCGGTAATTCCAGCCATAGTAAATAAATTGCATTTAAGTAAATAAAGCTTGTGACAAGGACTTTAATTCAGCATCATTCACATAAATCAAAACTTAAAGTAGTAGGCTGTAAAACCGTCCATAATAAATAAATTGCTTTAAAGTAAATAAAACTTGTGAAAGTGTTTTAAACCAACATCATTCACATAAATATGTCAAAACAAAAAAATGCAATAATTAAGTCCTCGTCTTTTGCTTTTTCGTTTTCTTGGTCTGCCATTTTCTTTTATTTCATATTTTATTTTATTTTATTTATTTCACAGTTCCAAGTCCTTTTGTTACCTAGGAAGTAATACTAACAATAAGTTCCAATTGGTGTTCCTCCTCTGTGAGTTTCGAAAAAATCAAAACGGTTCCCATAAGTTTTGGAGTCAAGAGTGTCTGCAACTTATGAGAAGATCAAACCATTAGATTTAGCTCAAATTTTAGTATGATATGGATAAGAGGATACCAAACAACTTTAGTGAAGAAACAGTTTTGATCTAAGCTACTGAAAATAGAGTTTTGGTACTCATAACATGGCTGTCAAGTTTTCTGCGGAAATGGAAGCTGAGTTGAAGTTTCAGTTATCTGCGACGATCGAACCGTTGAAAATTTCTGAAATTTGGATATGTTCTAGGTGCTAGGTGGACGAACAACTTTCAAGACGAACAACTTTCAAGAAGAAAGTATTTCAATCGGATGTCAGGAAGTTGGAGTTCAGAGGCTATTTATATGGCTGCCAGATTTTCTGCGAATTTTGAGCCTGTAGTATTATTTTTAAGATATGGAATGATTTAACCGTTGGATGGTTCTGCAATTTTGGTATGTTATAGGAGAGAGGATAAGGAACAACTTTTATTTGAAGGAAGGGTTTCTGTATGAGCACTGGAAGTTGAAGTTTCAAAGCTCATATGACTGTCAGATTTTCTGCCAATAATAATGACAATTGTTATATAACCACATGTATATTTACTTTAAGAAAATTAGTAATTTAGAGGTATGAGGATGAGATGAAAAGATTTTCTTATCTGTGAGATTCCAGCAGATAGAAGTGAGAGGTAGGTAGTACTTCACCAAATTTATGACGTTGTGCTTTCCACCGACATGAGAGCTTTTCGTGCTGATAACGTGTTGTAAAATCGACGATTGTGTGCAATGGAATAAATAAACAAGACACAAAATTTACGAGGTTCCTCTACAGTCAGTGTGATTGGAGTACATCCTTAGAGCAGCACTAGTGTTACATCCTCTTTTTTCTTTAATTTAAAAATTGTTTTGGGCCTTAAATGGTGAGCCCAAGGAGCCCACCCCTTAATTCTGTCCCCCTTTCCCGTGCTCCATCCTCTTCTCCTTTTCCTTCCCAAACTCCCTCTCTTCTCTCTCCCTTTCAGCTCTTTCAAACTCTCATTTCTCCCTCTTCTTCACCGAGCTCCACACACCCACCGACACATGCCTTTGCAACCCGTGCGTGAGGAAGATCACATTACCATCCTCCATCCCCATTTCTCCCTCATCTCAGTCTTCTTTCTCTCTTTCTCTCTTCTCCCTTCCTTTTTCCCGTGTACTCTCCCTCTCAGTACTCTTTCTTTCTCTCTGCTATCTGAAAACAACCCTTCCAAGGACCTTCCACAGCAAACAACAGCAGCAACAACCCTCCACCACCACCCTCTCTCCTCTAGGTGAAGCCATGAACCCAGAAAACACCTCAAACATTTCCTTCACCCTCGGCCAGTACTGTTCATCATCTTCTCCGACGAGTTTCGTATTTTTCCAACGTTGGTAAGCTTCTACAAACCCTTGAGATGTGTTTTAGGGTTGAATTGAAGCTTGTTTTAAGTTGTTTATACGTGTGAATCACAAAAAATAGCTTGGGGAAGCTTTTCCAAATTTTCCAGAAAGCACCGCTCCTTTCGAGGCAATTTTCGGCCAAATCACGGCAAGTTGGCTGGTGTGCAAGGTATCAATATCTCCTTCTTGTCCAGTACTACAACTTTCCTTTTTGTTTCACCCAATTTCATTGAGTATTCAAGAAGTTATACTCATTTGAATCTTACCCAGTTTTCGACGAGTCCGACGGCTTTCAAGTCATTTTCCGGCCAAACCACGGTGAGTTGGACATTGTGCGAGGTACCATTCTCTTCATCTCTTTGAGAGCTACAACTTTTGTTTTTGTTTCACTTGCTTTCGTCGAGTATTGACAAAGTTATGGACGTTTGAAGTTAAAGAACTTTCCGGCCGAATTTCTGGCCTTCTTCTTCCTTGGGTCCGGCGACCCATCAACCTTAGGCCCTTTGGGCCGTTCCTGCCAAGCCCAAAACCTGGGCAGCCCAAACCCATTTCAATTCTTATCTTTTATTTTATTTATTGTTTGTTATTTAAAAGGCCTTTGGGCCATTTTTATTTGGGGCCTTTGGCCCAGCCTACCCAAAGCCCTAAACCCTAAAACCCTTTTGGGCTAAACCCTTATACCCAAACCCGGATCCATTACCCAAATCCAGTTGACATTTAACCCGGGTTGACTCGGTTGACTTTGACCATTTGACCCGTTGACCCGTTGACTTTGACTTTGACCAATCAACGTTGACTTTTTTGGGTTCGTTCGGGAGCCCTCCTAGGCTAATTTCGACGTCCTGGACCCGTTTTTGAAGTTCATTTTCCCAAATTAAATCATTTGAGTAGAATTTGACCAAGTGTACCCTTTATGTGCTTAGGGGCAATTAATTGTGGCATTGTTTCTTCGCTAGCAGCGCGACTTTCGACAGCGAAGTACTGTGAGTGGACCCTTTCTAAAAATGCATATTTTATTAGTAGAAATGCATACATGAGAAGCATGAGTTTATGAGAATGTTTATGAGATGTATGTGCAATGGTTCTGTATTACCTAGTGGTCCCAATTTTCGCTACGGGATGAAGGGATAGATTCCGGTCCATCCAGGGCGACGGTGGAGTTGGCATAGGGCCTGAAGCGATATTTTCCTCTGACTGTATGCTCAGGGACGGGGAGATGGCATAGGGTCTGGAGGGATATATGTGGACATTTGACACTAGTGATTATTATATGCAAATTATGAATTGAGATATTGCACGGTATTCTAGGTTTCGAAAAACCTATGTTTATCATGATAATTATATGCTATTGTTTTCATGAAAACCTGGGGGTTAGTATGTTGATAATTGTTTTACTATTATGTATATCAAATTGGTCCACTCACATTTGTTTTGCGCCCCCTTCAGGGCTTAGAATTGAGGCATACAATCCCGGCGTCAAGACACTTCTGCATTGGCACCTTCGAGTCCTCTCGGTGTAGGACCCCATCCTTTGTTCATTCATTTTTTATATCATTTCTTTGCTAGTTTTCTAATTAGTTGTATGCTCTGAACATCGGGATCGGGGCGTGTCAAGTAGTGCTTTTATTATAATTTGGAATAGTAGGAGTACAAAGATAACTCTCTATTTTCTTTCCTTTCTTCTTCCTCTCTCTTCCTCTTCCTTTTCTCTATCTCTCTACCATCCACTTCCTTCATTTTGTTCCTTTGATTTATAGGCAAAGTAGTAGCATCACAAGCTGAATAGTAAATTTGCATGTGATGGCCACTTACATACTTTTAATTATCTCTATATTCTTTCATCTCTTCTTCCTCTCTCTTCACTCTTCCTTTCTTTCTTCCTCTTCCTTTTCTCTATCTCTCTACCGTCTCCACCACTTGCCAAGCGACCATTTGTTTGGGAACCAAGACCAATTCCTATCCGGCCTGTCAGGCCCCCAATTTTGCCACCAACTCCAATTAAGCCACCACCCACCAACTCCTCCGGCTAGGAAGTTGTAGATTTATCTGGTGTCTGTAACCTCTTTTGTGCCCGTGTTTTGCTTGTTTCTGTGTGGTGTTTGGTCCTTGGGTTTCCTTTTGCGTATCTTTTGACGTATAACTTAAGGCACGTGAACATGCTCTTGGACTGAAATGTAACTCGTGCGCTATCGTTATTAAAAACCCTGAATGTACTTGGTTAATTTGTGAGTAAGCTTGTTTTATTACTTTGGTGTGGCACGAGCTGCCCGCCGCCGTCAAGGGGCATGGGAGCTTTCATGCCGCTGCTGCCGCTGCGTTCCTCCGTGAGCATTCTGCAAACAGGAAAGAGGCGTAGAAATATATATGAAACATAGAAATATATGAACAGAGTGAAGAACTTCAAACTCGAATACAATACAAACGGACTCCTAAGTTTTTAAACCTTTCAAGATAAGTTTAATACCAAATTGGGATTGAATAATTGTGTCGTTTAGGTTACTTCTCCATCTTCAATAGCTTTGTATGAAAATTAATTTTAAAAAAAATGGGTATATTATGAAATCATGGATACAAGCTCTCCTACCCAAATTTGGGCCACTTTCGAATTAAAAAAGAAAAAAAAAATTGGCCAGTATGATAATATTGGGCCCTCAATTGCACGATGGGCCTTTGGTAACCTATTTTATTGGTTGGATGGGCCTTTGGTGACCAAAGTTCAAGCTAGGTCCAAATATTTTGCTTTCTTTTTCTTTCTCAACTAGTAGAAGCTATAACTTCTTTAGACGAGGATCTCATCTCAAGATAAACAAGGTACGTATTAATTTCTTGAAGAGAAATGCTATTTTTCTTCTCTTTAAAATAGTTGATTAGTGCCTACTCAGTACTGCAACCAATGGCGTAGCCACACTAAAGGCTACGGTGGGCTGTAATCTGGGGAAGATTTGTAGCCATATGTATATATACTTTAGTGTGTAGTCTATATAATAGACAAAAAAATGTATAAGACAAATTATTTTTAATGAAACAAGCTCAATGAGTATTTAGCACAACTGAAAATATAAAAATTACCACGAAAATTGTGATGTCATTTTGTTAAAGATTATTCTGCTTTGATATAGTAGGGTTTATATTAGTTTCAACCAATTTTTTTTAAGATTGTCTTTACTTCTATATTTTTAAAGATTATTGTGTGCTCGATTGTCTTTACTTCTATCTTCTTCTTGTGTTTAATTCTAAATATATGTGAAATTTGATGATTCATTGTAATTTTGTTAGTTTGCAATTGTGAAGCTTATTGAGTTATTGCCAGGTAAATTTTAAGTATACAAATACAGAAGTTAAACTTAAATGTTTGCATGCAATACGTATGTAACAAAAAAAAACAATTGATTTTATGGTAATTTTTTTAGCTAGCCCACCCATAAAATATTTTCTGGCTCCACCCTTGACTACAACTTGGTAGTATTCATCTTCACTCTGAAGTGAGGTCCTAGGTACGAATCTCGTGGATGACGAATTCGATACTAAATTGGGCTACCCATAGTATGGCTTAGCCGAAATCCCATTTCTCTTAGTGTAAAAATATCGATCTACTAAAAAAATAGTTGATTAGTAATATGGTCAATAAATATAGTCCAAATAGCAATACCGAAGAAGTCGGTGTTCCACGATAAAAATTAATTGATAATATGGGAAATATTTCAATTACTTATGAGCACATGCAAGATCCTTCATTCACTGATGTGGATTTGATACTTTAAACACGTCTCCTCACGTATGACAAATTTTCAAGTCTAGCACGTGGACAATACAAAATTAGATGACGTGGAACGCATGTGGCTATTAGGCTTTACACCCGGAACAATCTGCTCTGATACCATGACAAAATTGGAGTTCAACTGTAAAGTCAATTGACAATATAAGAAATAACTCAATTATGAACATTCAAGATCCTTTCATTCCCCATTGTAACAAATACGCTCATACTTGAAATTACTACGGTATTTTTATAAAGGAGTGTGATATTCACACACCCTATTTTACTGTTCACACACCTTTTTAATTTTTGGTCGTCGGATTGGATGAATTGAAGAAGATCAACGAACATAAATTATCAAAAGGTGTGAGAGAAGTAAAATGAGGTGTGTGGATAGCCAACCCCTTTATAAAGATGCATGGAAATGGAAATTAAGGTTTAAACCCTTGACTATCTTTTTAAGTAATACCAATGTGTTTATAAGTAATAGAAAATTTAATATCAACCCAAAAGCCTTAGCAAATTTTTAAGAAAACTAATAAAATTTGAAATTTTCTATATTAAACCCTTGACTATCTTTTTGTATTACTCTTGCTCTAAATTTTTTTGGGTCAAATGCTATTAAATTTTGCTCTTGTTAATATTCTATGAATTTGCATCATAGCATTATATTATTAATGAAGTTTTTTTTTTTTTTTTTTTTTTTTTTTTTGTGATTTCATCTTCATTCTAAGGAGATAATTGTGGATGCAAATTTCGGCTATCTTCTCCTTTAATGAAAATGCACCTACAAAATAAACACTTGAGATTAAGATCAAAAGCCGCACGCGTCCATGATGAATGGGGGAGGGCTTTGGTCGAAAAATCTTCAATGCCAAAATTAGAATTACGAAAGAATGTGTTTAAGAGTTTGTGGGTAGCAAATGGCTTAGGTTTTTAGTGGGAGAATAGGGCTATTTATAGGGGAGTGGCCGGCTCTATTTGGAGAATAGTGGCCGACCATATATATATGGTGAAATTGTGAGAATAATTGCAAGATATTATGTGAAATAATATTTTGCAATTATCATGGCAATTAATCCTAAATTAAATTGGAAAATTAGGAGTCACATTTTGAATAAGAATTTGATGAGGAGTGATGAAAGAGACTTGAATAAATATCATTTTGATCACCTTTGACTCTTCCTTGATTGAGCCGTTATTATCCGTTGCATGAGTGTAGGAATCTTGATGTGCCTCAATAGTAATTTTGTCATTTTAACCCAAAAGTAGACAACGATGTTCAGTAATTGTATCTTTGTTAGGTAGATAATGATGCTATATATTTTCTATATGTGGATAGTGGTGGAATGGCTCGAATTTTTTTTATAGGTAAATAGTAGTTTATAGATATAAATAATATTAAATATCTTCGTCATAGGTTAGAGTAGTGCTACATATAGATAACAATATTCAATATTTTGTACCGTTAGGTTGATAAGGATGCCAAGTATTTTTTTCACATGTAAACTCTAATCTTTTCCATATGTAAATAAGAGTTTGAATATCTTAGTCATAGGTAATTATCAATGTTAATAATTCAAAATTTAATTAGAGAAAGGAAAATGCATTGTGACGACTCGTCCTGAATTATTATATATATTTTCTCCCCGAATGTGTAAAATGACGATATTGCCCTCATTGGCTTAGTGATGTGGATGTATACATGCATATTTAAATTATTTTTCTCGCTAACGTAATTAAATCGTACTCGACGTCACAAGCGTGTCGATACGAGTTAGGGTCGAATCAGATTCGTAACGAAAATGTTACGAACGAATAGGTGTAATTGGGTAGAATTATAATTGTGGGTCGCCTATTACATATCCACCAATCATCTTCTTTCCTAAAACCTTGAGCCCAATTATAATTTTTGGGTTATTATTATTATTTTGGACCAATTGTTTAGGCCCTAAATGTCACATCCCCGCCCGGGCGAAACCACTTTCCGGGCCCACTCCACTACCGTAGCACGATATTGTCCGCTTTGGGCCCCGACCACGCCCTCACGGTTTTGTTTATGGGAACTCACGAGCAACTTCCCAGGAGGTCGCCCATCCTGAGATTGCTCTAGCCCTCTTCTCGCTTAACTTCGGAGTTTCTACGGAACCCGAAGCCAGTGAGCTCCCAAAAGGCCTCGTGCTAGGTAGGGATGGGAATATACATTTAAGGATCACTCCCTGGGCGATGTGGGATGTCACAATCCACCCCCTTAGGGCCCCGACGTCCTCGTCGGCACACACGCGGCCAGGGTTAGGCTCTGATACCAAATGTCACATCCCGGCCCGGGCGGAACCACTTCCCGGGCCCACTCCAAGCCAGTGAGCTCCCAAAAGGCCTCGTGCTAGGTAGGGATGGGAATATACATTTAAGGATCACTCCCTGGGCGATGTGGGATGTCACAATCCACCCCCTTAGGGCCCCGACGTCCTCGTCGGCACACACGCGGCCAGGGTTAGGCTCTGATACCAAATGTCACATCCCGGCCCGGGCGGAACCACTTCCCGGGCCCACTCCACTACCGTAGCACGATATTGTCCGCTTTGGGCCCCGACCACGCCCTCACGGTTTTGTTTATGGGAACTCACGAGCAACTTCCCAGGAGGTCACCCATCCTGAGATTGCTCTAGCCCTCTTCTCGCTTAACTTCGGAGTTCCTACGGAACCCGAAGCCAGTGAGCTCCCAAAAGGCCTCGTGCTAGGCAGGGATGAGAATATACATTTAAGGATCACTCCCTGGGCGATGTGGGATGTCACACTAAATCCCATAGCCTAATCATGGCTTGAGACCATTTTATTTTGGCCAACCACTGACCACACACGAACACACATACACACTTGCAAACCTCACCCTTACCCTCATCTTCTTGAGATTTCTCCGTCCATACAACCCGTACACCACCACACCCAACCACCATCAAACTTCATGGATCGAAATCGAGGTTTCCATATTCATACTCATCTCGAGCTCTAAAACATCGTAATACCACTTGTTAAGTGGGTTGACCTCGAAAACTCCAAAATTCAGAAACTCCGGAGAAACCTTTTCATAACTATTTTCATAATAAAATAACATTAAAAGAAATAATTGCAGACTTCAAGACTAAACCACTTTTTTTACTTTATTTTTCTTTCACTTGAATATTTAATATTAAAATTATTAAAATTTTAACATTTTATGCGACAGACCTACTTGGGATGATATTCGTGCAGTAAGCAAGAAGGAAATCTCGAGTTTCGAGTCAGATTTTAGGACGGCTTCGAGTCAGATTTTGGGTCTCGGTGATGGTATATCAGGTAGCTGGCGTGCATATCACGTAGTCTAAATATAGCGTAGATTTCATCTCTCTTTTACAAGTTAATGTATAGTATTCTAAATTAATTACGTATTTTGTTAATTTTATTTTTAATATAATAAGTTTGAAATACATATGTATAGTATGACCTCTTTAAATATTGAAACGCTTTACTTACACCAACTATGAAACTGCTGTTGAGTTTCGAATTATTAAAAGTAATTTCACTTCTTATGATGATAATTATTAGAGTTATCAGATAATCGACAATTATTGCTGAGTAACATAGTAATTATCCGATGGCATCTTTTCTCTGTAAATGAATTGTTTGAGCAATTGGCATTAAAAAATAACAAATTTTTAATTAATAAAATAATATTATTATGTTTAATTTGAAAATCTCTCTATTTTTTTTTCATTTTCTGTATTTTTAAAATAATTTTTTCTAAGTGAATAATCACCCAATTACAAGAGTGATTGGAAGGAGTGAAGTTGCTCTGACGCAAGATAGTTGTAATAAATTTGAGATACGAACCGCAGTCGGTGATGTTCTTCTCTCCTCCATGAGAGACTTATCGTAATCAAACACCTTTCTAATAATAAAAATTAAAAACGGTTCTTTAGATATAGATCATTGCAACTTTTATTTTCTAAATAAAAACCCACCTAATTCTAAATATTTAAATAAAATTCAAATTTGAAAAAGACTGTTAAATAGAAAAGTAATTGACCTATTATTACAAAATATTTACAACTTGTGCCACAATATTCAAATCAAATAAATAAATATTATTTCTTACCTTAAATATAATGAACAAATAATTATTCCACATACTAATACCCCCCCCTCCCCCCCCACACACACACACTCTTAGACACGCACACACACACACATACATACGTTCAAAATCATATCATACTACTAAAAGTTCAATATATTTAATTTACCTATATGTATATAGTACTACTATACATTCAAATATATATATGCTTAGTACTAACATATGTGTTAAAAATTATTATAATGTAATTAATTTACATATATGTAAATTTATGATTAGCAAATAATATATTTTGTAGGTAAATTCGTATTAAATAAATAATATTGTTTTATTATGTAGGTAAATTAATAATATTTTGTAGGTAAATTCGTATTAAATAAAATAATAATATTTAAGGTAATGGTAGTTTCGGTTTTGCCGTTCCCAAATTATGATATATCTGTATTTCCTTGTTGCTTATCTCCACGAATATCATCCCAAGTTGGTCAGTCGCATAAAGTGGTTTAGTCATGAAAGATTATGAATTGGTTTTGCTTTTTGTGTACATTTTATATAGTATTTATAATATTTTATAAATTATATATTTCCATTAATGAAAGATGTAAATCCATTGAAATGGTAGGTAAATTAATATGCAATAAATTTTTAACATTAATGTCTTTTTTTTTTCTTGTTGCAAAATCATTTACTCTCTTCTTACAATTAATTGTCTACATCAAATATGTAATAGGGGTATTTTAGGTATGTGAAAAATGTAAAATGTGTGAAATAATATGAAATTAATGAATTCATTTATGTGGATCCTAGTCACTGGGTTTTCTTTGAGTAAAAAAGTTATGAGAAATTTTATTTAAACCCATTTAACCTCTTTCTATACCCAACTTAAATTTTAAATGTTAATTATCTATTTTACCCTATTGCATAATTACTATTAAGTATAAAATAAAATTAATAATAAAACTCATATGTATCAATAAACCCAAACATTAATTGTGTGGATGGCATATTAACAAAAAAGAAAGTAGCGGCAGCACTTTCTCTTAAGAAGGGGGTCTAAGTGCTTTCTTGCTTTTGATTGAATAATCATTCATTCTTGCGATTTGTTTGGTCCTAGGTGTGTGGCTAGCCAAATAATATTCTTTCTTGTATTGATAGCTTGATTGCTGTTGTTGTTGAAATCCATTTAGTATTATAATTTCTCATTTATATTTTGGAAAGGATGAATACTCATGTGTGCATATATATCTGTATTCATATGCTTTAATTTATACTATTTACTTGGATGAAAAATACACGTAAGACTTTGTCTATTTCCTGAATTTTAGTTTTGTGTTTATATACAAGGTTTTGAACATTACAAGGCGAAAGCCGTGATTGAAATTCTCATTATTTTCAGTTTTTTTTATGAGTGTGTTGAAAAATGTTCAAAATGTGTGAAATAATATGTGTCTTGGATTACAGGATAAGAGGAAATTAATATGTAATAGGGGTATTTTAGGTATGTGAAAAATGTAAAATGTGTGAAATAATATGAAATTAATGAATTCACTTATGTGGATCCTAGTCACTGGGTTTTCTTTGAGTAAAAAAGTTATGGGAAATTTTATTTAAACCTATTTAACCTCTTTCTATACTCAACTTAAATTTTAAATGTTAATTATCTATTTTACCCTATTGCATAATTACTATTAAGTATAAAATAAAATTAATAATAAAATTCATATGTATCAATAAACCCAAACATTAATTGTGTGGATGGCAAATTAACAAAAAAGAAAGTAGCGGCACCTAGGGGTGGTTTTGGTACATTACCGTACCCAAACCTCTGTACCGATTACCATACCAAATATTTGGTACGACAAAATCTATTACCATTACCGTACCAAATTTTTGGTATACCGAATATTGGTATACCAAATAGTTTGGTTGGTATGGTATGCCAATGGTAATTACCACTTTGTTTTACGCTATTTAATTTGCCAAAAATCTAATATTTTTCTAACCTAATTCAAAACCCAAAAAATATACACAATTTGACATATATACACAATTTAACCTAATCCAATACCATCTTCATTCCAAAACAATAAAAGGGATGCAATTTCACAAATGGATGCAGTTTCACATGAAGCTTAAAAATAAAGGGGAATTTGGATTCCCTACTTGCAGTTGCAAATAAGAAAATGCTGAAATTAACATTTCAAACTAAATCAACTTAAAACTTTAAAAAGTAAAAATTCATTGATCAATTCTTCAAGCTTTGAGATATAGATGCATTTGGAGGAGGCATTGAACTTGTAAAAGATTGAGGTTGAGTTTGTGTCAAGCCTACATTACAAAGTACATATATATTAATAAGATTTAGAATAAGAATTAAAGTTGAAAATTTAATAACAAATTTACTAAATAATTTAAAACATGTCTTACTTGTTTCAACTTCTTCCATTTCCTTGTAGAATTGAAGCATATCTTCCGTTGGTTCTTTGTAGAAGTTTACTTCATCCGCCCTAAGCCAATCACTAGTACATACTAGTGACTCTACCATTTTAGGAGTCAATGATGCCCTAAAAGGGTCCACAACCCTCCTCCCAAGACTAAATGCACTTTCACTAGCAACGGTAGTAGTAGGGATTGCAAGGATATCTTTGGCTATTTGTGAAAGGATTGGAAACTCTTTTGTGTTTGATTTCCACCAACTCAAGAGATCAAAGCCACCAACAATAAAGCTAATATAAGGAGCTAAATTAATCATTAAACTTCTGTAAAAAATTAAAAAAATTAAAACGAACCCGAAGAAGGACAACGTTCCAAACCTATGTTCCAGACATAACAGAGCATTCTAAGTTTCTGTAACAATTAACCATTAAACTAGTGGTTTGTATTAATTACTAATTGAAAAATGTCTTCACCGCCCTACGTTCCAAACCTGAAGGCTTTTGTTCTTGTTTTTTCCCCAAATAATTAACCATACATTAATCAATTTAGGCTCTTTACTAGGATTTCTTGATTTTGGCTACAGCAACCAAAATAGGATGCAAAAAAGTAGACAGCAAGCAAAATAAGTCATATAAAACTAAACTAATTAATAAATCCCCAATTTTATCAATTTAGGGTTTTTGAATTTTTTTATCTAATTACATAGGACAACCAATTCTTCAAAATTGATGACAGAATACAATGGAAAAACTGATAAAAGAGTACAATAGAAAAACTGATGAAAGAGATTCCTAAACTTCATCTCTATATTCTACAAAATTGTATGTAAATTACCTTGACAGATGGAACCACGAAGAAGGACAACGCAAGTTGATGAAGGAGATGATGAGATGGACTGCAGAGAAAGACAAAGTCGCCGGAAATGACGAAGATGAGAGAGCTGCGTGCGACGGCGGAAGAAGCCTAGGTTTCTAATGTGTCGAGCGGCACCGAGAGTCAGAGCGTTTGGTTTGTGGGAAATTTTAGGAATAATAGGATATAAATGAGTGTCAAAACGGCATCGTATTATATTATATTAACATAATACATAATTCTATTTATATATATATATATATGAATAAATATATAATATAATATTAATAATATTGGTAACCGGTAGGTACGGTATACCACCGGTACTAGTTTTGAGTACCAGTACCGTACCGAAACAGTATGGTATGGTACAAATACCGTACCATTACCAGTGGTACAAATTTTTTGGCACAACTTTGGTATGGTACGGTTGATAATACGATAGATATGGTAATATGGTAAAAAATTCCACCCCTAGCGGCACCACTTTCTCCTAAGAAGAGCACAAGTGAATTACAGGATAAGAGGAAATTTCAATAAAAATGATAAACCGAAAATCTTTCGATCCCATGCAGTCAATGCGGGGTGCTTAAGAGCTGGTGGCAAACCGAATACATTTAAGAGCTGGTGGCCTCGCAGATCACACATGCGTGTGTGTGTGTGTGTCTATATATATATATATATATATGATAAAGTTATGAAAATCTTTCGATCCCATGCAGTCAATGCGGGTGCTTAAGAGCTGGTGGCAAACCGAATACATTTAAGAGCTGGTGGCAAACCGAATACCTTTCACACCTGACCCTGGGCTTTTGCCACTCACACACATGCGTGTCATATATATATGTATCACTTTCTCTTAAGAAGAGCACAAGTGAATGCTTTGGAGTTTGGAGCGGTCTGGTTCTCCACACTCTGTGTCGCGCTGTTGCTCTGAGAGACCGGTGTGCTCCTTCCCTTCTAGCTCCGGACCTTCGGTTATCTTCCTCATCATCTTCTTGCAACTTCTCTTTTGTCCCTCCTCAGGATTGCTTCTGGTAATCATCTCTCTCTCTCTCTCTCTCTCTCTCTCTCTCTCTCTCTCTCTCTCTCTGTGTAAAATATGGGTGTATTGTTGTTTCTGGGTTCTTCTGAAGGTGTGGAATTTTTTTTTAAATTTTTAAGAAGGGGTCTAAGTGCTTTCTTGCTTTTGATTGAATAATTATTCATTCTTGCGATTTGTTTGGTCCTAGGTGTGTGGCTAGCCAAATAATATTCTTTCTTGTAGTGATAGCTTGATTGCTGTTGTTGTTGAAATCCATTTAGTATTATAATTTCTCATTTATATTTTGGAAAGGATGAATACTCATTTGTACTATTTACTTGGATGAAAAATATACGTAAGACTTTGTCTATTTCCTGAATTTTAGTTTTGTGTTTATATACAAGGTTTTGAACATTACACGGCGAAAGCCGTGATTGAAATTCTCATTACTTTCAGTTTTTTTATGAGTGTGTTGATCAAATGTCACGTCCTTGGGTTTGGGTTAAAAGGTAAATTCTTACTAATTGTTGAGTAGAATATAAATAGAGGCTAGAAACATGACTTCTGGATTGTTTGGAAGTGTTTGAAGTTGTAATTTGAATTAAATGAGTATGGGTTCTAAAATTGCAGAAAACTTAACTATCTTCTCATCTCTTGACCTCTCCAGCTGTTTAACAATGGCTTCCAAAACCATGCTCCATCTCTGGGCAACTGTTCTCCTTTTCACTGCTAGGGTAATTATCTACATCCCTCCAAACCCTAGCATTTTCAAACCCCCCCCCCCCCCCCCCCCCCAATTAATCAGTATTATTGATTTTTTTTTTTCAGTTTAATTTCCAATATATTTTGGCGTGTCTAAAGTGATCTGATAACCTTGTTTTTGTAGGCTTCATCACTTGATGATCATGAGGAACTCAAGATGAAGGTACTTTTAATTATATACTTAAAACAAAAAGTTCAATTATTGCTAGAAATTTTGACCTTCAATGTACCGAAATTCTTGAATTTCAGGTTTCTTATGTCAAGGCACGACCGCAACCTCTAATCAAGGCTCCAGCTCCGCCGCCTCTTGTGGTCAAGGCACTCAGTCCACCACTTTTCAAGCCACCGTCTCCACCACTTGCCAAGCCACCATCTCCACCATATACCAAGCCACCATTTCCTGTCAGGCCCCCAGTGAAGCCACCAACTCCTCCGCCTACGGGCAAACCACGTAAATATTTTTCTCACTACCATATAGGGAACTGAAATTTATTTTCTACTAATCTAAACCCTTCTCTCCTTCGGTGAGAGTTTCCTCCCTTCCTTTTGGTGAGGGTCTTCATCTTACCCACCTTATCAGGCGCTGACTCTGGCTTTGGTTGTAGATTTGTCTAGTGTCTGTAACCTCTTGTGTGTTTTGGGCTTCAACTATTGGTTGGCCCTTTGTTGTTTGTCCTTTTCGGCCCCTTTTTTGCTTGTTTCTGTGTGATGTTTGGGCCTTGGGTTTCTTTTGTGTATCTTTTAGTTGTAATAAATGTGTGATATCAATAATATTTTTAGTTTTGTAATTCGTTTGTTCGTTTATTGTGGTATACGCACTCTGATATTCAATTTCCTTCGCCTCCGCAGCAACTCAAAAGAAGGCAACTCCTCCACCATCACCAACTCAAAAGAAGACATCTCCTCCACCTCGTCGGAGAAAGAAGATTCCGCGTCCTCCACCACCACCCGTGTCACAGGTGGAAAAGGACGATGAGCCTCCGGCTCCATCACCTAAGCCTCTGATCAAAGCACCAGCTCCGAGGCCTAATCTGATGGGGAAAACACCTCCTCCAAAACCTAATCTGGTGCCGAAAGCACCAGCTCCAAAACCTAATCTGGGGCGGAAAGCACCGGCCCCACATGCGAAGAACAAGAGACTGCCTTCGCCACCACCTCGGAAGAAGAAGGCACTGCCTCTACTACCACCACCAAGCACACGTCAATGCACGTGCATTCCTCCTGTTCCAGTAATTAACAACCCTAACCCTAATCGTAATCCTCAGTTCAAGTCCCCACCGGCACCATCCTCTCTCGTCAAATCGCCAAGTACTCCACGGTCTCCTCCAGTGAAGACCTCGCCTCGGCCAGCAACTCAGAAGAAGGCAACTCCTCCACCTTCACCAACTCAGAAGAAGGCAAGTCCTCCACCATCACCAACTCAAAAGAAGACATCTCCTCCACCTCGTCAAAGAAAGAAGATACCGCGTCCTCCGCCATCACCCCCGTCAAAGGAGGAAGAGGACGATGAGGCTCCGGCTCCCTCACCTAAGCCTCTGACCAAAGCACCAGCTCCGAGGCCTAATCTGGTGGGGAAAACACCTCCTCCAAAACCTAATCTGGTGCCGAAAGCATTTCCTCCAAAACCTAATCTGAGGCGGAAAACACCGGCCCTACATGCGAAGAAGAAGAGACTGCCTCCACCACCGCCTCGGAGGAAGAAGGCACTGCCTCCACTACCACCACCATCCGGGCAGGAGGAGGATGAGGATACTCCGGTTTCCTTGCCTTTCAAAGAAGTCGCAGTTTTGGCTCCTTCACTTAAACATCTGAGGAAAGCACCCGCTCCGACGCTTGATTTCGTGGCGAAGGGGCCTCCTAAGATCATAGCACTCTTTCCTGGTATGGTGGCACTGGCAACACGACCTCCTAAGATCATAGCACCCCTGGTGGGTGAATTAATGCACTGGCTCCGTCACTGCGCTGAAACTGGATCTCTCATCCATACAGATTCGTGTGCCTGGAAAATTTGAAATATACTCATTTTGTTTCCTCTTCTTAATTGATACAATATGAGCTATATGCAATTATGTGTTGAATAAACAAGATCATTTGCTTTTTTATGGAGGCAAGAAAACTAATAAATATAAGGGTTTTTTAGATATAAATTCTTGCAACTCTTATTTCCTAGATAAAAATCCACCTAGTTATAAACATCCAAATAAAACCTAAATTTAAAATTGGCTGTCAAGTATAGAAGTAATTGACCTATTATTACAAAATATTTACAATTTATACCACAATATTCAAAATAAAATCAATAAACGTTATTACTCACCTTAATTACAATGAAAAATATAATTATTGAAATATTATTAGCCCTAACACACACATATATACATTAAAATGTATATATTACTACCATAAGCTCAATATATATAACACACATATATAGTTTACCTATATATATAATACTACTATATGTTCATATATATATATATATACACACACACACACACACACATACACATATACATATACATATACATATACATGCATAGTACTACATATATGATCAAACATGTTAAACTAATTAATCTACCTATATTTAAATTTATGATGAGCAAATAACATATATTTTGTAGGTAAATTAATATTGAATCAAATAACATTCTTTTATTTTTATAGGTAATTTATTTTTCATGTATTATTACATATATTTGGCACATTTTATTATTATAAGATATATGTACAAATAATAGGTAAATTAATCTTGAATAAATACAATTGCTTTATTTTGTAAGTAAATTAATTTTGAATCAAATAACATGTCACATCCCGGCCCAGGTGAGACCACTTTCTGGGCCCACTCCACCACCGTAGCACGATATTGTTAGCTTTGGCCCCCGACCACGCCCTCACGATTTTGTTTCTGGGAACTCACGAGCACCTTCCCAGTAGGTCACCCATCATGGGAGTGCTCTAGCCCCCTTCTCGCTTAACTTCGGAGTTCCTATGGAACCCGAAGCCAGTGAGCTCTTAAAAGGCCTCGTGCTAGGTAGGGATGAGAATATACATTTAAGGATCACTCCCTTGGGCGATGTGGGATGTCACAATCCACTCCCCTTAGGGGCTCGACTGTAGACATCGAAATTTCGATAAGATAAATGTTGATCAATGCATTAAAGATTACAACTGTAAACATCGAAATTTTGGTAAAATAAATGTTGATCAAAGCATCAAAATTACAACCTCCATTCATATCATCTACATCATCCACTTACTTCACCAACAAACAAAAAATGGATGGTAGTGATTCATTCTCACCAACAAAAATGGACGGTGATGATTCACTCCCACCAACAAATGGACGGTAGTGATTCATTCTCAAAGCCTATAAATAGGCTGCTCCATCAAAAGATTAGGGGGGATTTGGACATACATCTTCTCTACTCTAAAATTGGAAGAGAATTCACGTCAAACCAAAGCCTTGAAGTATTCAAAACTCTAAAGTTCTCAAGCAAACCCCGAAGGATCAAGAAAGCTCTCTTCGTTCTTCGTCAAAATCTACTTCAAGATCAAGCGGCCGACGCCCCTTGAAGAAGTGTTCATCGTTCATTAACTGTCCATCCAAGATCAAGTTCCGACGGCCCTTGGATCAACCAAATCTGCAAGCCAACATCTTACGGAGATCGAATCAGAGGACCAAATCACATAGAGATTGTAACCCAAACAAAGTCCTTAATACAAATATTATTTTTGTACACGTGTTCTTGTCTCGTTGTTTTTCAAGAAATCTTCGTGTTTACAAATTTGGCACGCCCAGTGGGACAATCTCTACCTCTCATCTCTTTCTCCGCTCAAGAAAACCAAAGCACACCTCCAAAATCAATGGCATCAAGAAAAGATCAAGTTGTTCCTGCACTCAATGCAAAGAACATGACCGTCCTCGCTGCAAGTTGGGGCATTTCGGAAGTCATAACTCGAAGCAAGGCAAGAGCTCTTTTTGCTGCATCTTCCACCCCCGCATCAACTTTGCTGGAGGAACAAGAGCACCCGAGGCACGAGCCTGTGATCGCCCTAGCCTAGCTGAAGGTGCCAAGGGAGGAAAGCCCGGGGAAGTACTCCTAGTCTCTGCTTTCTGATGTCGACTCGAGCGGCAGCACATCCATGCAAGTCATTACCAGAGGAGCGACTTTGATCGAGGAGCAGCTGGGTCAAATGAATGAAGCGATCGCAAAACTCAGACGAATTGTGGAAGAAAAAGATTTGCAAATCGCCGCGCTTGCCAGCCAACTGGAGGCACAAGACGTGAAAGTCGACCTAAAGATTGGCCCAACAAAGAAAGAAGCTGATGAAGAAGAGGAGTTTCTAGTGGAGAAAGCTGAAGAAGCTAGATGAAGCAGCGGCGCTCATGGGATCTCTCTCTATCCAACAATTACAGGAGATGATCGCCAGCGCTATCAAGGCGCAGTATGAAGGAAGCTCACATGACTCCGCATTATACTCAAAGCCCTATTCCAGGAAGATTGATGCTTTGAAGATGCCGAGGGGATATCAGCCACCAAAATTCATGCAGTTCGATGAAAAGGGAAACCCAAAGCAACATGTCGTCCACTTCATTGAAACCTGCAACAATGCTGGAACAGAGGGAGACTACCTTGTTAAGCAGTTCGTGCGCTCGTTGAAAGGCAATGCCTTCGACTAGTACACCGACCTCGAGCTCGAGTCTATCAACAGTTGGGATCAGTTAGAAAGGGAATTCCTCAACTGCTTCTACAGCACTCGCCGCACCGTTAGCATGCTAGAGCTAACAAGTACAAAACAATGGAAGGACGAACCTGTTGTCGACTACATCAATAGGTGGCGTTCATTAAGTCTAGATTGCAAAGATCGACTTTCAGAAACTTCCGCCATTGAGATGTGTGTTTAAGGCATGCACTGGGGGTTACATTACATCCTCCAAGGCATAAAACCGAGAACATTTGAGGAGCTGGCAACTCATTCCCACGACATGGAGCTGAGTATCGCCAACCACGGGAATAAGGAGCTGACCACCGATTTTAAGAAGGATAAGGTGTTCGCCCCAAATATAGACAAGACTGGGAAGAGGCCTGCCAATGAAACTTTTACTGTCAACACTACTCCCATCAAGACCTCCTCCACTCCCAGCAAGACCTCATCCGCCCCTATCAAGATTTCTTCCAAGAACAAAGGAAATGAGGTGAAGAAAAGTGAGCCTCCTCGCACCTAAGACATGTATAAAAACACCTTGAGGGAGTTGGATCAAAAGACGTACCCTTTTCCTGACTCAGACATGGATGCAATGTTAAATGACTTGCTGGAAAAGAAGGTGATCGAGTTACCGGAATGCAAACGCCCTGAAGAAATAAATTGAGTTAACGATCCCAAGTACTGCAAGTACCACCGTATCGTAAGTCATCCAGTTGGCAAATGCTTCATCCTTAAGGAGCTTATCATGAAACTAGCGCAACAAGGGCGAATTGATAATCTCCTGAAGTAGTTTGCTGAGAAGATCGAACTCGGGTTAGTGAGGAGTCTATTATTGCAAGTTGTTGAGCTCTAACATCCGGACTCAATTTCTCCAAGGAAATGGCACGTAAGGAAGAATACTCAGTCGAGGCGGCCATAAGTTTGGCAATCTTGATCCTCAAAGACGAAAAATCAACGTTAAGGTTGTCAATTGTAGAAACAAGCTTCAACAAATCCTCTCTGAGCAACGCAAGGTCTTCTAACGGGCACTTTGAAATCTTGCTCTCAATATGGCTCTTGATGTCCATGGCCGCACGAAGGTTGATGCGGCGGATGAGTTGCTCGGTACCGCTAAGGTTCGGCCATCTCAAAGAAATCCCAGAACTAGCTGGCAAAAGTGTTGGACGCACGACGAACTCTTGCACACCTTCACCTATGCACGGCAAACTTGGGAAGTTCAGCGGATTTTGAACAAGCTCTGCACCAGGAAGATCCCCGATTTCCCCGTCTGTAGGTAGATTGCCTGCAAATAGGGTAGAAGGCCCAACCTAAAGAAGACAAAGAAAGGTGTTAGAAACGAAAGCTAAAATAATGAAAGAAGAAGAAATCATGGAAGGAGATAAATACATACATCTTCCTCAAATGACATACGACCATCAGATTGAGGGGGCTTGAACACTTCTCTTTTCTTATGACGAAAATTAACATCGCTGTGAACCTGAGCAACTTCAAATAGTCGCTTGTTTAAAACTTGTTGGCACTGCCGTAAAACAAGTCCATCTTCGTGCGAATCAACTTCATCACCTGCCTCTTCAGAAACATCCAAACGGGAAGAAGGCAAACACTAGCGTTGACGGGCTGGGACCACAGGTCTATCTTGCAAGGGGGTAGCACTCACGCAATCAAAACGAACCACCTGAGTAGGAACTGCAGAACAACTCTCTTTCGACGCTTCATGGCGAGAATGGAAAAAATTGTTATCACTTGCCATCCCCAATTCCTTATAATGTACCCTCGACCACCAACTCACATAAGCACGGGTCACTGGATTATTCTTGAACTCGTCTTTGGTCGGCAGGGTGATAAAAGCATTTATGCATGCACGGGTACAAGACTCCCAATGAATATACACGGCTTGCAAGGATCTTGATTGGGCTTTCTCCTTCAGCTTAGCCGGCACATTTTGGACAAAACCAAATTGCTTGCTAAAACGGTGGGGATTATATGGCTGAATGATACATCGGTCTTCTTGCCGCAAAGAAACATACCCTGAGCGAAGACTTATGAAATAAGACAGGTGCGAGAAGCGAAGATGCGAATCATCTATGAGGCCTTGCCGCGCCAAGCCAACTCTTGCCAAGCAGTCCATCCTCAAGCCTTCACAACTTCTAAACAGTGCTTGCGCCTGTGAATTGTCAAGACTTTTCGCAGAAAGCACGCCAGAATACTTCGTCATTAGGGGCCTCAACTTGACTGAAGTCGGTGAAGAAGGCCCCGACTTGTCTAAAGTTGACGAAGAAAAATAAGTGCCAAAGTATTCACCCAACCAGCCATACACATAGTGGTAAGGAAGTACCACATCACGGTCTTCAGTGCTTGCCGAGTTCGAAACAAAACTTAAGCCGTTGTAAATACTAGCTAAGATTGGAATAGCGAGGCTAAAAGACTCTTCTACGGCCAGCTTGCTAGCAACTTTGAAGACTCTGGGACGAACAAAGTTGACACCGTCTTTTGGGAAAACAAACTTACAAAGCCAACAAGCTAAGAAATCGGCTAAGTAAGATTCTTCCAAGTGCTCTGGCGCCACGCCAAGATCCTCAAACACCTTCGACTCGGAAGAGGTACGGCGCCCAGCTGGACCAATGACACCTGATGGATCCGAGTCTCCTTTAGGCCTGGTTGTCTTGTTACGGCCACTTTTCTTCGAAGGCCTCTTGTACTTCATGGCATCCCGATACCAAAATCGGATCCACGAAGAAATCTTCATGCCTGACTTACCCGGAACCTCTTGGAAAAGCTTGTGATATGCCCAAAACAAATAGCGACAACTTGCAGGCAATCATCGACTGTTGCGACAAGAAAACTCCTCAACGCTAAGAACGTCATAAAATTTTCCTTGGATCGGCAAGCCTCCTATCTTGTGAAGATCCCTAAGTGAGAGCAACATCTCCCCTCGAGCTGTGTGAAGTGTGTTGGTCGTTGAACACCAATGCTCGAAGAATGCACGAATGACGGAAGGATGGCGATCATAACTGAACAAAGATGCGTATACAGCATGATAAAGGCCCGTCTTGGTAAACACATCTTTGGAGCGGTTCAAGACATCTTCAAGCCATTCCCAATAAAACTCAACAAAGGAGGCTCCTCCAATAGTCGATAGGGTCCTGCTCCAAGCAATAGCTCCGTTACGGATATGATCACCAAGAAGCTCAAACAAAACCAGATGATTGTCGTGAACATGGTGCGAATGGTTCAGGATAAGAATCCTCGACGAGCATGCCCTCTTCTTTATGTTGGGTCGAATAGAGTCTACCACCTCCCAAGATACTTCAGAAGACCATGACTTAATATGCATGGAGTTGTCTTTTGCGGGAAGAACAAGCGCCTTAGGGCCAGTCAGCGGTGCATAAAGCTTCAACGTCGTTCCACTATCTTGCGAATCACCTTCCTTTGCAAGAATGGTGATGGTGTTGCCCTTAAAGCACTTAAAAAAATACCATGACCGCAACGAATAGTCAGCCACAAAACTTCAGCGAAACCCCGCTGCAGTCTTTTATGCGGCACCACATGGCGAAAAGTGACGGATTGCAATAAGCTCCAAGCAGCAGGACGACGGACAGTGCAACAAGGACGGCGGACAGTGCAATGGTGTGCAGCAAACAATGCAGCAACGGTGGTGCAGCAAGCACGGTAAAAAGAACAGTTACAGGATGGTCGTTCAAGGCACGTTTCGGTAGCAAAGAAACCAAAATGCTACGCAATCGCACTATGCAACCCCGTAGTGACTACGCAAGCAGTTTCTTGCACCGCACGGCGACGTCATCGCGAAGGAAAAATTGTGGCCAAAAGGCATTACATAGCGAAGCCTCGCTGCAGTCTCTGGTACAGCACCACACGGCAACACACCACCGAGGGAAAACTGTGATCCAAAAGCACTACACAACGAAACCCCGTTGCAGTCTCTGGCACACCCACGGCTTGCTACCACAACTCTAAAAGCTTTGTGAAGATCCTGGCGTCAAGCCCGGCCTTCTCCAAAAAAAAAAATTAAAGATTCCTGGCATCAAAACAAAGAGATTCATCAGTGGGGGGCACACACACATTGTGCATAAAAAAATAGGCACATTGTATTCTATATACATATATACATGTAAACACACACCCACGATGATAGACAGTAACCTGCAACATATATATGTGTGTGTGTGTGTGTGTGTATATATATATATGAAATCAAAGCTGACAGCCCTTGCAATATATATATATATATATATATATATATATATATATATATATATATATATATATATATGAAATCAAAGTCGACTGCCACCTGCAATATATATATATATATATATATATATATATATATATATATATATGAACGTACGTAACCAAAATCGTCCTCAGCTTAAAACAAATTAACCTTACTGCGTAAAAGCTCCACAAAGGAAGGCTGGTGATTGCCTCATCTTCTTCCCGTTTGTAGCAACGTCTCTCTCTGTAAGCAACTCACTCGTGACGACTCGTGCCTTGTCTCCACTGCAACCAAACTTCCACAAACAGCACGAAGAGCTGCAGAGGTTGAAGAGGAGAAAAGCAACTCGCCCTTGCGCTTCAAACCTACACTCGCTGCAAAAAAGAAGTGATCAAAACATGCACGTAAATGAAGCTGCATGTATATGTGTGAATAAACCCGCATGTACCGTGTGTGTGCATGTGTGTGCATATATATATATATATATATATATATATATATATATAAGTCTCTATGCACTGCCTCCCACTGTGTGTATGTATATGCATGCATAAGTTTCCACATAAGTAAGCAAGATACGGAGTAGATATGAGGTTGCTATATGAATGAAACAGCAAATAGCTACGAGAATGAAGCAAAAAATGAAGCTGCATGTGTGAGCATATATGCAAGTCTCCACGCACTGTGAAACTTCTCCTCCTATTGTGTGTGTGTGTGTGTATACATGTACATACAGAAGGCTCTAGAAAAAAATCAAACATGCACGTAAATAAAGCCACAGGTCATGTGTGTACGTATATGTGTACTTACAGGAAGTCTCCACAGAGACAAAGAGGGCCTTGGAGTTCAAGGTGCTTGATTTGCTACAAATATTGTCGAAGTACTGAAGAAGGACAAGTTTTTTTTGCAATACAAGGTAATAAAAACAGATGACTACAGAGAGTTGTTGACAGAAGAGGTCGACGCAAGGCACGTAAGGCCTCGTCCTCCAAAAAGTTGTTGTAGCTGGAAGCTTTGTAAAGCCACGCTAAGATCGATTGGTCATGAACAATATTGCATCGATAAAGAGGAAAGATTGGTCGCGAACATGGTGTAAATGAACATGCATGTACCGTGTGCGTGTATGTGTGTGTGTGTGTGTATACATGCATGCATAAATTTCCAAAGAAGCATGCATAAATACGAAGAAAATATAAAGCTACGTAAGTGAAGCAAATACGAAACAACGAAAAGCTATGTGAATGAAGCAAATATAAACTCGCATGTGTTGTGTGTGTGCATGTGTATGTGTATATAAGTCTCCAGACACCCACAAATATTGTGCAACTCTCTCTATCTCCCTCACACTATGTGTGTGCATGTGTGTAAATGAACCCGCACATAAACAGAAACCTCTCTCTCTCACACACGCAATAAGAAATGAGAAAATCAAAGGGTTCCATCGCTGGCAAGTTTGTTACCTGATGCAGTGAGGAGTTAGAGAAAGATGGAGAAGTAGGATTCCTCTCTACATTAAAAGACCTATATTCTCCCGCCCGGGAGCATGAATGCTTATTTATACAAGTAATGCAGCCTGCAATCAAACGTGCAAATGAATAATACCACCTGCAATCGGACGTGATACATCTGCAAGCTTTTGTTAAAGCTGAAACTCGACATGCTGCAGTGCGCATTGTGCAAATGATAGTCCACGTGTAGAAAATGATGCAGGCGAGGGATCCCATCAAGGTCCCCGGAGAAGGCAAAAAAGTGCAGACTGTGCAAATAACGATGCTATGACTGTGCAAGCAATAATCCGCATGGAGTGAATAATGTAGTGCGGTAACTGTGCAAATAGTGGTGACTGTCGCAAGTAGTGATCCGCATGCAGTCAGGATGCAAGCAAGTGCAGTCACTATGCGGTAACTGTGCAAGGAATGGTGCGGTGGCTATGCAAGTCCGCATGCAAAAAGAACGCAGTGCACAGCAGAAGGGAATAAGAAACAAAGCATTAAAATCACTGATGGAGCGGTAGTACAGTAATGGTAAGCAGTACAAAGGGTGGGCAGCTATTAGTGCAGTGGGCTGACGGCAATAACAGTCCGTTCGAAAACAAAGCAAGATTGCTGCAGTACGTAAATAAAAAATAAAAAATAAAAAGAAAAAGAAGGATGAAAGTTATGGTGATGGTGCACGGCACCAGCTTTAAAAAAAAAGAGTGGGGCATATGTTTTATTTAGCACAATACACTTAGTGAAATAAAGTCCGTTTATTGATATCTCTGATAAATTACAAAAAAAAAAAGAAAAAAAATGTGGAGCCTTCACGAAGGTCACTTATGTGAAGCCTCAGTACTCGGCAAAACCCTAGTGGAGGGAGGCGCTAAAGATGGATTATTCGGGGCCTCAATACTTGTTCGAACTCTAGATGACGAAGGCAAGAAGTGCCTCCATAATACATCCTCAAACTTCTGACGGTCACTTTGAATTCGACCTTCGGAGTCCAAAAGTTGATCAAGCTTCCTCTTCATGCCTGTCGAATAATTATTTATGAGCACATGCAACTCTCTATTCTCACGCTTGAGTTGCTTGATATCTTGACTAAGAGTTGCCACATTGGCCATCAATGATTCAACTTGGCGAACTCGAGCAAGTAAGCGTTGGCCCATGTTTGACACAAAGCCTGCACACTGAACACTGAGAGCTAGGGAGTCTTGGACGGCCAACTCATTGTACCGTCTTGAAAACAGCCTGTTATCCCTAGGGCTGAGGAGGTTCCTGGCTACTACCGTAGCTGTTGTTGCCTCTCTTATCACAGAGTCTTCAACCGTAAGAGGGTCATTAGAAGACAAGAAGGATGGGCGCCATACATCACCCTGACGCGGCGCGCCTATATCATTCCCAAGGTTTGAATCGTTTCCAAGACTTAAGTCTAAGAAAATTTTAGACGGGCAAGCCATTGCCAGAAATGATAAAGGAAAATGGCTGGATGGAGTATGATATTAGAGATATGACAAAGGTAATTTTCACAGGCGGGAAATCTTCAAAGTGTGCGTCTTGAATACAATCAATACCTCTATAAAAGGAGAAGCGACACAGCCACCTGTTCAGAAGTCAAAGACACACCACCCCCCATATTTCAAATGGGAGGATTTTCCTGCCTAAAATCCGTCAACTTCTTTCAGACGCAATCTCAACTTTTTCAGATATCACGTGCATATTTGTCAAAAAATCGCTGACAAAGTTGAAAACGCGTGAAGCCAACTGTTTCAACCACACTACTGACAAAGTAGAAAACACGTGAAGTTCTGCTGTTTCAACTACCACGCCAACACGCTTCCGCCGACAGGCGTGGGTGACAAGTCCACATCCGCGCACTACCTGCTATCACATCCCTCATATATAGGTCTCCCTCACCCTCCATGGCGAGGCACACATCCAAAATGCCTAGTTCTTATTTCTCGCCAGAAAATGCTTCTGCGACCAAGCCTTTCAAAAAACTCAGTTATCTTCATCCCCGAGAACAACCCTTCAATCAAGCCACTCAGAAAGATCAGCTCATTTCCTCAGCCAGAAACCCCATTTCAATTAAAAAAGTCTGCACCAACATCAAAATCTTATGCTTCTTTTCTACAAGAGCAAAAGTATTTCATATCATTAGGGTTGAGAGCAAGAGTATCTCATATTATGCAATCGCCCTGTTGTTTCCCTAGCCATTGCTCTTGCCTGCAAGACGAAGAGAAAGAAAGCAATCAGTCGAAACCTGAAATCAGACTTCTGGTCTGGAACATACTGCCTGGAACCCCTTCCCTGATTGCTTACCTAGCCTTGCTCTCGAATACACATCTTCAACATCTTGTGCTTCCAAAGAAGATACCGCATCTGCAAAGAGAACAGATGAAACAGGTGAAATTGATATATCGAAGCATGTGGAGACAAGCGCAACCAATATATGTGCCGGTTCATCCACTACTTCTTCAAAAGCAAAAGTATCTCATATCATCGGGATCGAAAGCAAATGTATCTCATATCATGTTTTCCCCTGTCCTTTCTTTTGTCCTCGCTCTTGCCTGCAAGACAAGGATGAAGAAAAGCAATATGTTGGAACTTCCACTCAAACTCCCGCATGATGCATCAAGCTCGTGGAGAATTAACAAGTATGACAACTACAGGTGCTGATTCGTCCCCAACCAAACTGAAGATCACTTACCATACCAAGTTGCTCGTGGAGTTTCTTCAAGATCAAGCCACCAACAGCCCTTGAAGAAATCACAAACCCGATTCAAGATCAAGTGTCCAACACCCTTGAATCAAATCCAGTTCAAGATAAAGTCTGTGGAAAGTCAACAAGCACAACAAAATACACATGCCTTTTCGTCCCCAGCAAAAGCTGAAGAAATTAATGCAAGATCAAGCCTCAACGGCCCTTGAAGAAACTTCCAAACTAATTCGAGAATAAGCCTCGACGAGTCTTGGATCGGCATCTACACTAAGGGACTTCAAAACACATCTTCTACACGTGACAAGCACATGTATACGACGCGCCCTGAAGTGGGGGCATTTGTAGACATCTAAATTTCGATAAGATAAATGTTTATCAATGCATTAAAGATTACAACTGTGAATATCGAAATTTTGGTAAAATAAATGTTGATCAAAACATCAAAATTACGACCTCTATTCATTTCATCTACATCATCCACTTACTTCACCAACAAACAAAAAATGGATGGTAGTGATTCATTCTCACCAACAAAAATGGACGGTGATGATTCACTCCCACCAACAAAATGGACGGTAATGATTCATTCTCAAAGCCTATAAATAGGTTGTCCATCAAAAGATCAGGGGGGATTTGGACATACATCTTCTCTACTCTAAAATTGGAAGAGAATTCAAGTTAAACCAAAGCCTTGAAGTATTCAAAACTCTAAAGTTCTTAAGCAAACCCCGAATGATCAAGAAAGCTCTCTTCGTTCTTCGTCAAAATCTGCTTCAAGATCAAGCGCCCGACGCCCCTTGAAGAAGTGTTCATCGTTCATTAACCGTCCATCCAAGATCAAGCCCCGATGGCCCTTGGATCAACCAAATCCGCAAGCCAACATCTTACGGAGATCGAATCAGAAGACCAAATCACATAGAGATTGTAACCCAAACAAAGTCCTTAATACAAATATTATTTTTGTACACGTGTTCTTGTCTCGTTGTTTTTAAGAAATCTTCGTGTTTACATCGACGTCATCGTCGGTACACCACGGCCAGGGTTAGGCTCTGATACCAATTGTCACATCCCAACCCAGGTGGGACCACTTTCCGGGCCCGCTCCACCACCGTAGCACGATATTGTCCGCTTTGGGCCCCGACCACGCCCTCACGGTTTTGTTTCTGGGAACTCACAAACAACTTCCCAGTGGATCACCCATCATGGGAGTACTCTAGCCCCTTTCTCGCTTAACTTCGGAGTTCCTACGGAACCCGAAGCCAGTGATCTCCCAAAAGGCCTCATGTTAGGTAGGGATGAGAATATACATTTAAGGATCACTCCCCTGGGCGATGTGGGATGTCACATAACATTTCTTCATTATGTAGGTATTTTATTTTGTAAGTATCATAAAATATATTGGGCACATTTTATTATTAAATATACAAATAATAGGTAAACTAGTATTGAATAAAATAATAACATTTTTTTATGTAGGTACATTATTTTGCATATATTGGGTTTGCTTGATTATGTAGGTAAATTATTTTTCATGAAATTTTATGAATATCACGCATGTTTTGTTATTTTTTTTTGGTTATATATGTGTGTGTGTGAAATAATTTACCTACATTTATATGTAAAATATAATTTTATTGACTTAACTAAACATGTATCATTGTACTAAAAATAAACTGAGCATGTATTACTACATTTATTAGGCATGTTTTATTGTTATTATATATTAGGCAATGAATTTATTATTTTTTTTAATTTTATAAAATCATTAATTCTCCTTTTCAATTTGTATGGAATTAATTGTGTAAATCAAGCATTCAAATAGGGGTGTTTTGGGCATCAAAATTTTTTAAATGTGTAATGTGACATCCCACATCGCCCAGGGGAGTGATCCTTAAATGTATATTCTCATCTCTACCTAGCACGAGGCCTTTTGGGAGCTCACTGGCTTCGGGTTCCATCGGAACTCCGAAGTTAAGCGAGAAGGGGGCTAGAGCACTCCAAAACTGTAAGAGATTTTTTAGTTTGTCTGGAAAACGGTGTGGTACACCGTATATCATTACACAAGTGTAGAGACACTTAAAAAGTAAATTTTCCCCCATTTATATAATGACATGTAATTTTCTGATACACTAAAAAATTTCTCCAATATCATAGGTAGCATACTCATACCGTGTATAGTTAATTGCCAAATTTAACGTTAGAGAAGTGTCATTGACACTTTAAACATCTCATTGGCACTTTTTTTTTCTTTTTGCGTTTAAGTCTTTTCCTCTTTTCCCCTAGACGCACTACAACTCTCTCCTTTGTGTTTCAATAGAAATTCCCCCATTGTTGGAAGAATCTTCAAGTTCATTAGGGTGCGTTTGTTGCACTGGACTGTCTTGGACTGGACTAACTTCCTGAACTAAGCTGGACTAACTTAGTGAAGAGTTTGGTGCAGTATCGGACTAAGTCACAGACTATATTTTTTTTTGCTATTTTTAATTCACTTTTGGCTTAAAAATTAAACAAAAATTAATAATTAAAGGGTAGTGAAGTCTGAAATGAATAAACCCAAGCAAATTTTATTTCCCCTTCCTTCCTTTATGCTTGCTCATTTATGTTCTTCATCATTTTCTCTCTATCAAATTATGCATCAATCTCTTACTTTTCTTGTTTAATTAAGAGAATTTGTTAATTAATCATTCGCCAAGCCTTCAAAGATTCCAAAAAGAAAGGCAAGCTTTCTAGTAACCAATTAAACCTGCAAATCCTAGAAGAAAAAAAATCCATAAACTAGAAGAAAAAAAACCCAAAAACCCAAAAAAAAATCGATTTACTAAGATTGCGAAGCAGTCATGGCGAAGATGACCCAGTCGATGAGGAGGCAAGTCGAAGGCAAAGGCAAAATCAGTAGCTTCAAAGCCACAACCATGGCAATAGCGAAGCAACGAAGGAGAAGAATATGGCGGAGATGACCCAATCGACAAGGTCATCGTTAGAGATGAAGAAGTCGACGAGTTCATCATCGGAGATAAAGCCACACCCGATGATTCGAGCAAGACGAATAAGTTCTTTGCTAATCCGATGGTTTTCGAGGGGACAAGCTAAGAACGGCTAGTGAGGTCGTTAGTGAAAGCGAGTTCTGCCTAATCCCATTAAAACTAGTCTAGCTAGGAAACAAACATGAGACTGGACAAATCTTTAGTCTAGTCCAATCTAGTAAACTTTAGTGAGGGGAAACAAACACCCCCTTAAAGTTTTTCTTTCATATATAAATATATACTCTTCGTTGTTTTTGTTTTTTAAATTTATTGGACTTTATTTTTTCACAAGTAATGCTAACGAGAATAAATTTAGAGACAAACTTTGCAAACAAAATGATGTGTTACCAATAGAAAATGAGCATGTTTATCAATGTTTAAGTAATAATCTAAGGGTAATGCTAGGAAGACTAAATTTGCAAACTAAATGATGTGTCACTAATATGAATAAGCATGTTTATCAACGTTTAAGTAATAAACCAATCATCTATTTCCATGTTCTTTAGTTTCCAAAACTTCGTGTACAAATTTAGTGTCCCTAACATTATTCATAATATAATTATCAACTTCCATGTTATTTAGTTTACAAAATTTAGCGTACAAATTTAGTTTTTCTAACATTACCCTTTATTCACAGATTTTTTCTCCGAGTGTTGTGGAGAGAAAGTGACTTAACGCAAAACCAAGCGCAATAATTTTTTAGGATTCATATAACCAACACTACTTAGGGGGATAAAACTTGGTTGTTGTTGTTGTGGAGAGAAATGGCATTTAAGTTTGAAAGATCAATTCATATAGATAACTAAAAATTGAAGAGAAAGAGAAGATATCTTCATTTGTACAATCAGAAACTACCCAGCTATACAAAATGTGCCGTCTCAGTTTCTCAGAGAAAGAAATTATAATATGTAACGGGAGGTGTTGATGGAAAATTGAAGATGGATTTTTATATTGTTGTCAAATTGATGTTTAAAATCAATAACGACATCAAGTTTGAAATCACAAACAGGATAAAAAAGCAGTGAAGGAGGAGAAATACGACGGAAAAAACTGAGGAACACGCACGAAGAGGAAGATGCACAACAAAACCTAACTGCAATAGGGTAAATGTCTGTTTGGAAATTAATTTTCTTAAAAAGAGAAAACTAAATTTAACTGTGATTAAAATTAACATGTTTATTTTATATTGATGATACAACATATGTTTTACAAATTCTTTTAAAAATTTGATCTACTTAGTATTACTCTAATTACAATAATAGAAATAATGCAAAATGCAGATAAATGTACAAATTCTAAATATAGAGACTTGGAATCCAAATCAAACATTGTATGAGACAAAAATTTTGTTTACACAGAGGCTCAAGGCTGGAGCAAAACGCTAAACACAGTCCGAGTCCTAGACAAAATTGTAATTTGGCCAATTTTTTAGTATCATTTATAGTATTACTGTTTGGCACTACAACAAAAGAGGCTATCACTGGCGGTGTAAAAACCGACAATAAAACCCAATTATTATCGGATTTTTGCTAAAAATTCAACATAAAGTCGTGCAATGTCGCATACACCAAAAATTGCAAAAAAAAACATTCAGAGATAAAAAACGGACAAAACTTTTCGACAGTTATAAACGAAAAATCACGATCTAATGGTTATTTTAATTTGATTTTGATGATTTTTTACAGCTACACTCCTTGATCCTATATGAATATAATGAAGTAATTTGATCGTCAATTTAAAATATTTACACAATTGGATACCACAAAATCTTATGTCATGATAATCGATGAAAATTGAGAATTTTGTAAAAGGAATAACATGCAATCTTTGAGTTCCATTGGTAAGGTTTAAACTTTTGAGAAAGGCTTCACAACCTTGAAACAAAAACTCTTTCATTTTGCATATCCTTGCACATTTAATATTTTGTAATAGACTAGTAGTGAATGGATGTTTGTTTATTAGGCTCTTATTTTCGAGTGTAGATGTAATACTTAAATGACAAATGTGTTTTAATGTTTTGAAGTAATATTTATGTGGCAATGTGTGGTATGTGCAAATTTAAGAAAAAATATATATTTTTCTTAACATGTCATAATGGGTGTGACACGACACGACCTGTTAAGATAATAGGTGTTACACGAACACGACAGACACAACCCATTTGCCAGGCCTATTCTAGAGGGTATATAAAGGCCACCAATCTGTCGCCTACAACCGACACCAGGTTTCAAAATATTTAAAAAAAAATTAAAATCAATGTTGGCTACAAGCGACACAGGCTTTGAAAATATGTAAAAACTTTCTCTAGTGTCGGGTATAAGCAACACCATTCTTCTTTTAACCGACGCTAACTTTATGTCGATTACAAGCGACACCGGGGTTTTAAAATATTTAATAAAAATTAAAACTTATGTCGGCTACAACCGACACTGGCTTTGAAAATATTTAAAAACTATCATTAGTATCGGAAAAAAGCGATACACCAGTCTTCTTTTAACCAACGCTGACATTATATCGGTTAAAAGCAACACAGTTTTTTTTAAAGCGACACCACTATTAAAAAATATGAAAATCTATGTCGGTTATAAGCGACATTAATAGTTTATGTCGGTTATAAGCAACAGTAATTACGGCACCATGTAAAGTAGGTATCAGAATGTCTTAAGCGCCACTATGTTTGATAAAAACGACACCAACTACTAATACAATTAGGCCTTTTTGTAGTAGTGTGGGTTAATATTTGAATGTTGGGCTAAAATGAAGAAAGGCCCAAAGGTGCTAATTTAAAGGAGACTTGCCTGAAGCCCAGCATCGAGCCCAGAAGCAAATTGAAGCCTTCTTAGCCAAGATACAAGCTACATGCTTACAATTGAAATGACAAGTGATGGAGACTAACCTATTACCAGCCAAAGAGCATTTTCCAGTGGCATTGCTAGTAAAAAGTTGATGACTCACTACCCTCCAAATGTTTTCGGGCAAGAGCAAAAGCTACAGCAGTCAGGCCAAACTGCTTATAAAAGGAAAAAGAGACAACGGGGACACGGACACTCAACCAATCAAACAAACAAGCATACAAACTCTTCTCTCAAGTCAGATTTGCACCCAAAAGCTGTAATTAGCCCAGATTCAATCATTTTAGTAATAGTTTCTTTAGAAAGGCTATCTTTCTTTAGTTTAAAAGCTCTGCTACTTTCTAACATTTGTAGTATCGATTCCCTTGTGTAAACTTGTCTACCATCCATCCTTTTTTAAGCATACAATTATTGTGAACCCAAAGAGAAATGGTTGCAAGAGGTTCAACCTTGCTAGATAAGGTGAAATCTTGCCCGAGTCTCTTTATTTGTCTTCTAAAATGAGTAAATCTATTACTTAATACACTTTCCAGCATGTATTTAAATCATTTTCACTTGTTTCTTACTTTTAAGAATCTCATTTGTATTTGGATCTGGTTACTTTAATGGATATGCTTTCATTTAAAACAAATTTGGAACCAAGTAATGACTTAAAGGGTTCAGGACTCCCTTCCTTCGAACATACAAGATTATGAACTAAAAGTCCTCGTTCACAAGGCAAGAAAAAAAAAACTTAATGTGGACTTAACCTATCCACGACAATCCTTTGATAACAAGAAGTCTAAGTAATTTGGGGCGCAAATAATTGACTTAAAACACACTTCTTCTACATTTGCTATACTGAGATAGTAGTGGCACGCCTAGCATTTAGTTAGTTTTGATTGCGAGCCTCAAGGCATACACCTAAGGCTCCACAAAGACACTTTTCAAAACTAACTTTGTTATCTTCTTGTAGCATATCAGCAAGTAAGAGCCCGACTACCAAACATATATATCCAAAGTGCCAATCCCTTGGGAAGCTGTGCTGAGGTCCAATGAGCCATCTGTGGAGCCAAAAATAATCACAAGGCGACACGTGGATTTTTGACAAAAGAAGACAAAACTACCCTTGAGGCATACCGGGATTCCTACGCGCAAGCAGCAGACAATTATCCCTCAACCAAGTTAAAAGTGCCCAAAATAGGTATCAACTTAAAACCTAATTTATTCATATATTTCCTATTTCATTATTTAGCTAATCAATTAGCTTAATAAATATACTTATTCCATATTTCCTAAAACCCTTTTTTAAAACCATAATAAGTGACCAATTAAGAGATTGATTGCCTAATTAATCTTCTAATTGGCAAACAGATCACCCCAAAATCATGCTAAGGTCCGGCCAATCCCATCAAAAAAATAATCCATCTTATTCTCCACCTTTTTCACCATTTTCCCTTTTTAATTACCCTAATTAACTAGCCAATTAATCCCATTAACCACCAAAACATTCATTTTATGTTTAATTAGCCAATTAATCATAATAAATTGGCTAATTAAACCCAAAAAACCTAGCTAGGCTGGCCACCTCCTATCCATATAAATATACTCCCATTCTCACCAAAAAGGCACTTCCAACTCTTGTTAAAATTCTCTAGATTCTCAAACACTTTTTCTCTCTAAATTCTAACTTTGGCATCGGAGGTTCTTCGGCCAAACCCCCCCCCCCAATTCATCGTGGGCGTATGAGGCTTTTGGCCTTGACCAAAGGTGTTAATTGTTTTGTAGGTGCAATTTTGTCCAAGAAGAAAGCGGCGGAAATTTGCATCCACAAATTGGTGCTTTCATTGAGAGCTGAAGATCCATACTCGTAGAAGACTCTCACATAAAAAGGTTTTTCTCTATTTACTAGTCCATTTGAATATTTTTCTTACGTTCTTATTATTAGAATTTTTTAATTTGTAAAGATTATTTGATAAAACGTGAAAAAAAAATATAATGGCTAGAAATTTAGAAAATTCCACAAGTGAAAATTTCAATACTCAAGAAATGGGACCGCAGCGATCCACGAAGCTAAACGTGGTCATGGGTGGAGTGGCACCACCACGAAGTTCCACCATGGCAACCACTCACAGCGAGATCCATGGCACCACTATCATGGCCTAAGCTATGCCATCCAAGCTTGCACGGGCCCGAGCCCAAGCCTCGCACTCGCATGCATCACGCACTAAGCAGCCCACTCCTGCAACCCAGCCTGCTTATAAGGCCCAGTCTGCTCACGCGGCCCAGCCTGCTCCTGAGGTCCAGCTTGCTCCTGAGGCCCAGCTTACTATTGCGGCCCAGCCTACTCCTGCGACCCAGCCTGCTCCTGAGGCCCAGTCTGCTTACATGGCCCAGCTTGTTCCTGAGGTCCAACCTATTCCTGCGTCCTAGCCTGCTCCTAAGGCCCAGTTTACTCACGCGGCCTAACTTGCTTCTGAGGTCCAGCCTGCTCCTGGGGCCCAGCCTGCTCCCCTGGCTTCCCGAGCAGCCCAGGTCGGCTCAAAAGTAGCACAAATGTCCCAACTCTAAGTTTCGGGACCCACGATCGAATCGGGGGCATTTTCACCACATTTCTTCGCAGATTTGACATTTCCCAACTCAAATCTCACACCTGGGGTTTACCATACTTCCACTGCTCAAGGAGATACATTCTTTCCAAGCTCTTCCAACCCAAATAGAGAATAACACTTGTCTCGACAAGTCATAGAGTTGACGAGCGCCCTCACACAGCAGACGACCTTGGTGAACCAGCTCTTGTAGCGCATCGAGATGCAACGTGCCCTAGGTGTGGTGTCCCAAAGTAGGACAAGGGCAGACGAGGAATCTCTCCAGCAGCGTCCCGAAAAGCAACCACTAGATCGGTCACAAACCAAGCGTTCTGGTAATGTACAATCTAGACTGGGCCTTCGAGATAACGTATACTTCTGTCTTAGCGCGCGGAGAAGCGTGCACTCTCGATTAGGCCCACGGACGAACATATATTCACGATTGGGGTCACACTCCGATAGTCAACATGAGCAACCTTCCAGGCAAAGTGTTTGTTCACGGCTAAGCCCGCAAGGAGCATCCTCCACCTTACATCGGAGTAGGCAGCACGACTAACGGAGAGAAGTAGTCACTCAATCTAGCTCAAGTCCAACCAGCAGCTTGCCGATAACTCGCTCGCCTGCTAGGAACGCACCACAAGAACCGCATCCGCGACATAGAAGAGCCAAATACATGGATGAGCAGCCTAGACCAGCAAGTCATGACTAGGGGCAGCCGAGAGCTTCACTACCCCAAAGGCAAATTCATGAGAAAGTAGAAAGATTCTTGACCAAGCGATTGCGTAATTTTCAACGCAACGAGGTTACCGACGAGGCACTATGACAAAACATGACCAACATAAGCAAGTCATCCTTTACAGATGAGATTGAGCAGGCAAAGCCTCCACGCGAGTTTAGAATGCCACATTTCACATCTTTCAAAGGGGAAGAAGACCCGGAGGGACACTTGAAGCACTATCGAAGCGCATCCTCTATCAAAATAACGATGATCTTATGTGCAAGATATTCGCCACCACTCTACAAGGTGAAGCAAAAGATTGATTCTACACCCTTCCGCCACAGTCTATCCGAAATTTTGATGAACTTTCTTTGGCTTTCATCAAAGAATATTCACCCTATCGCTCGATCAAGAAGAAATTCGACCATTTGTTCAACGTCAAGAAGAACCCAAATAAGTCACTTCGCGACTATGTGAAGAGGTTCAAAGCAGAAAAGACAAGGATAGTCGGATGCAACGATTAAATAGCTAGATCAGCCTTCCAAAAAGGACTTCCAGCAGACCACCCGTTGTTCAGAGAATTGATCATAAAAGAAGATCTAACCCTAGCAGACTCATTCGTTCTAGCAGATAAACACGCACTTTAGGAAGAAGCTCGGCAAGCAGACAAGGCACCCGAACAGCCTAAAAAGAAATAGCGGTAAAGAATAAGGATGAAAAGCAGCTGAACAAATAAAGCAAGTAGGGGCCAAGCGTAAGGACTGATTCCAGACTAGAGGGGGTCCGACAACTAATAACTACTCTAAGTTCTTGATCCTAACCCCACCAAAAGCACATTCGGAGTATCTCCAGGCAGATTTTTAGGGTACCTAGTAACCCAACAAGGAATCAAAGCACATCTCAAGCAAATCCGAGTGATCCTAGAAGTGAAATCTCCCACTACCTTGAAAAAGATCCAAAGCTTGGCTAGATGAGTAACTGCCCTCAACCGTTTTCTTTCGCGGTCCACCGATCGATGCAAGCCCTTTTTTCAAGGCTATCAAGAGGGCACATCGAGACAAATGGGATGAAGAGTGCGAAAGAGCTTTCCAAGACCTGAAGAAGTATTTCACATCACCTCCTTTACTATCCAAGCCGGAAACAGCGGAGGACTTATACATTTACTTGGCAGTCTCAGAAGTAGCAATAAGCTCTATCATCATACGAGAAGAGCTGGGGGCCCAACTACCTCTATTCCACAGTTCAAAAGCTCTTCTCGATGCTACAAGATATTCAAAATCTAGGTTTGGCAATGATTGTTACAACCCGGAAGCTCAAGTTTTACCTTCAAACGCAAGCAGTCATCCTTATGACATTATTTCGCCTAATCTAGACGCACAATGATAAAGGCGTAGATGCTAACGGATGCAAAGTTTTTTGACAAACGCAACAACTCGGCCCAAAAAGTATGCCTACGGCAGACAGACACTAGAAGGACATACTCGGAAGTAAGTTTTGTCCTCGTCGCCCTAAAAAATTCTACTTAGGAGCAACATATACCGGCAATTACGCATCTCCTGCTACATGTGACATGGTCTAGCTCTACGATTCCTTACTGCGCACTCACGCCTAGCCTAGGCGGCGTAACAGAGTGGCCCAACAAGCCGAGCACACCCTAGCCATACATGCTTCACTCGATGAAGACTTCTGGCATTTGCGTATTGACGACGCATTTAACAAGACGATCCTCGATTGCCTTAAGAAATCCCTCACTAACAAGAAAGGGAAATGGCCAAACGAACTCCCCAGATGCCTATGGGCATATCACACCACCAAAAAATGAGTAACCAAACAGTAAGGAGATGGCCACAAGCTTAGATCTGGCAGAGGAGAAGCGCGAGCAGATTATCACTAGCATCACAACTTACCAGCAACAACTCCTCTCCAGCTACAACAAAAAGGCCAATATCCGACAGCTCCAGCCCGAAGATCTGGTCTCAAGAAAAACCTTCATCACTGCCCGCATATAAGGCTCTAAAAAAATAGATCCCATCTGGGAAGGTCTGTACAAAATCAGCAGACTAGGCGGCAAGAGCAATTACACCCATACCACCATGAAAACAACAAAAAATCAAAAACTATCCAGTTGTTATGTAGTCTTTTACAGCTAAATTATTCGTTCGTTTCACTCATTTTTTCAATGAGGAATTCAGAAGTAATTTGCAACTTGGCTCAACTATATGCCTACGACAATTGATCTTACCTGCACTTAAAAAGAAGATTGCGCCCTTATCAGGGACTCGTCGTAGGAAATGCACTCCCCCGAGGGACCAACCATGCTTTCCAGTGTGAGAGGGTAAACTAATTCCCTAACACCCATATGGGTCTGCTCTCCAAAGCGGGAGGATAAACTCCATACTCTAAATATCCAAACGTGGATGAGCCGGGCTGCCCTAGTATAACTAGAGAAGCACGATGGCTTGCGCCGGGATTCCTAGAAGTAGCCACAATGGTCTTTTTCAAGGTTTAGCTAACTAAAGGATTTTGGGTCTCTTGGCCTAATCCGCGGGGAACCGGGCCCTAGAGACGGAAGAGGCACACTACGCAGTATGCCCTACAAACGGCTGCCCTAGAACCCTAAAGCTGCTATCGAGTGCACTAAGGTAGTCTAAGGTTTCTAGAAGACTGCCTACGGGTTGCCTTTCGAGCAGTAAAACTATGCTAGACTTATACAATCGCACATTCTTGTGAAATGTTAAACAAGCTAGCGTGCATATATGAAGCTTTATCCGTTGCCGACATGCTGCATAGGCTATGCATGCCTGTCTGCTTATAGAAAAATAGTCCGCCTGCCACTAGTCTATAAAGTCTAAAGGTGAGGGCGTGAACAAAAGAAGCGAAAGAAGCAAGTTTATAAAAACAACTAGCAAAGGCCAAAGAAGTTCAAGCAAAACAAAAGCTACAAGGAAAAATAAAGAAAATCCTAAAGGTTACCTAGAAGACTACACTTCAGCAGCTTGGGCATCCTACAGCTACTCGGTTGCCACACCTTCAGCAGCCGCGACACTCTTAGCAACGGCATCATCCAACACTTTACCTCTGGCTGCCCCAGCTTGGGCACTAATTTTTCCAACTACTTCACCAAGGGAAGCCTTAAAAGTGAAAATAAGCAAGTCTTCCACAGAAATAAAGAAGGTCTCGAAACCTCGAGCCCATCCTTCTTACCCTTCAGCTGCTCATTCTCCTCAAGCAGACCAACATGGATGTGTTGCGGCTCATCCACTTCCTTCTATAGACTTTCGTTGATCTTCAGTACGCCTTAAAGTTCCAACACTAGGGGTTCAAGCTTATCGACGATTCTCTTGAAGTGGATCACTTGATTATAAGCAGAAATCAACTTTTCATCCTTTGCATAAGTAGCAAAACGAAGCTTAAAGACTGCAAACTCAAGATCTTGAATCTAGGTCTCCAGCTGCAGAGAAGTGGGGGCAGAAATATTAGACCCCTTCAAAGCAACGAGTTCAAAATCCAACCTCTTGATCTCCTCGGCCAAGGAATAAGCTTCAGCTGCCATAGTCTTCGCCACCTCCTTGGCAGCTTTGTTATATCTGCATCATGGCAAGCAGAGCAGTCCTTCTATATTGGGTTGTATGCTTCGCAAAGGAACTTAGGCAAATAACCTTTCTGACGCCATCAACAAACTTGGTACAAGCGTCCATGTCTTCAAGCGAATCTGGTTTCAAAAGCACATAGATCTCAGCAGCCTTCCCAGAGTAGGCATAGTGGGTTTCTCACAGCTGCCTATGCGAGCAATCTCATTCTTCCCAGCAGGCGAGTCAGTCTTAGCAGCAGGAGGAGTGGGCCTTGGCGACACTTCAGTAGTAGAGTCCATCTTGTCGCTCTTCATAATACCAAGCCTTTCCAAAAGAGAACCAGACTTAGCTCTCAACGGACGTCTTAGTACAGACTTCGGCAATAGGGCACGACATGACCTCTACGCGGGCAACCCTATCAGCAATCAAACTAGCCATATTTGGCATGGCAGATGTCATTGGCTCAGATCTAGCAGCCTCATCTTTCATTCTCTTGAAAAGAAAAAAAAATCAAGCCAATCACAAGCTTGGGGGCAGTCAGCAAACCCTCTCGAACAGCGGAATAAGTCTTTGGTTTTTTCTCAGCCGGCATTTCTTCAGTAGACAGGGAAGATCTCTTTTCCCACCTTCATTTACAGCAGGATCTACAACAGTGATTGGACGAGTTAATGTATCCACCTTGAACTTATTCATCTTCTCTCGAGAGAGCAGCCCACTTTTTTTCCCGACTAGCAGGCATGAGGCCTGCATGCCCAGCATTTCAGCAACCCATGAGGGCCACAACCTCCTCATTTCTCCCAATCGCCGGCCTAGCCCATGTCAAAGAGCCTAAAGGACATGAGCTTTGCGACTCGCCTAGCACTGCGCCCTAGCGCCACAATCCGCAACCCGAGCCGCACAAGCTGCCCATGGCTCTAGCCAAGCCGAACAGCCTAAAGTAGTGGTCCCTGCCACAACACCTCATCAGCCCATGCCGAGCCAATTCCTGGCCCCTACCAGCCAACGTGCTACACCACCCCGATGGCTGTCCCACGATAGCACTGTCCAAAAAGAAGATAAGAAAAATAAATTTTTCTTACATCGGTGCGGCACGGAGAAGACGAAGAAAGCAACAAAGACGGTCCTTTGCACGGGCAAAATGTAGAAGATTGCTAGAGGAGGGGGAACAAGTATCCTCTAAGCTATCTCTCTCTTGTAGGGTAGAATAAATTGTTCTCCAAAGTTGATTTAATAACCCACTTAAGGCGGACTTAAATAGGCTTTGAGAGAAATTTATTTCCCTTTCCTAGAAGGATCTAATTTCCTATTAAAGAGATAATCAACATCAAAATAAGAAGCAGTCTTAAGTTTCCTAAAGCAAGAAGATCTCTACACCTGCTGCCCTTACCTACGAGCAGCCCAACAGGTGTAGGAGCATTTGTGGAGCCAAAAATAATCACAAGGCAACACGTGGATTTTTGACAAAAGAAGACAAAACTACCCTTGGGGCATACCGGGATTCCTACGTGCAAGCAGCAGGCAATTATCCCTCAACCAAGTCAAAAGTGCCCAAAATAGGTATCAACTTAAAACCTAATTTATTCATATATTTCCTATTTCATTACTTAGCTAATCAATTAGCTAAATAAATATACTTATTCTATATTTCCTAAAACACTTTTTTAAAACCATAATAAGTGCCCAATTAAGAGATTGATTGCCTAATTAATTCTCTAATTGGCAAACAGATCACCCCAAAATCATGCTAGGGTCCGGCTAATACCATCAAAAAAGTAATCCATCTTATTCTCTACCTTTTCACCATTTTCCCTTTTTAATTACCCTAATTAACTAGCCAATTAATCCCATTAACCACCAAAACATTCATTTTATGTTTAATTAGCCAATTAATCATAATAAATTGGCTAATTAAACCTAAATTAAACCCAAAAAACCCTAGCTAGGCCTGCCACCTCCTATCCCTATAAATATACTCCCATTCTCACCAAAAAGCCACTTCCAACTCTTGTTAAAATTCTCTAGAATTCTCAAACACTTTTTCTCTCTAAATTCTAACTTTGGTATCGGAGGTTCTTCGGCCAAAGCCCCCCTCAATTCATCGTGGGTGTGTGAGGCTTTTGGCCTTGACCAAAGGTGTTAATTGTTTTGTAGGTGCAATTTTGTCCAAAAAGAAAGCTGCAGAAATTTGGATCTACACCATCTCCAGAGAAATCTTTGCCCGAACAATTACAACACAACTTTTTTTTTAGTTGTGTTGAATAAAAATTTGTGAGGATCACATAAAATATTAATTGAAGGCTCAAATCCTAATTACCATAAACTGGTACCTGTATGCGAGAAAGCATTCTTCTATGCACTTTTTTTTTCTTCCAAAAGTATGGAATTTTATTAAATTTAAATAGAAATGTTTAAATCAAACGCCAAAGTATAAAAGAACCATTATAGCTCAAGACTATTCTAAATACAAAGCCCCCTTCCCGCACAACAAATGAAGCCACTAGATGCATAGTCTTGTTACGGAGGAGCCACTGACCTCAATTGTTGTTTCAAACACTGAACATCAAGGAAGATGCCTTGAATCACAACATCAGGTTGAATTTTTCCCTTAAGCATTTCCACTAGACATTTGGAGTCCGACTCTATCTAAACCACCTCAAAACCCTTATCAATACAAGTGAACACTGCCACTCGTATCGTTTCCGCCTACGTCATTAAAATAAACTAGATTCATATCGCAAGTCTCCAATTCCGCTGCTCAAGATCTCACATGTATACTAGTAAATCATTTTCATATAATCTTTATTGTAAATAACATACCATAAGCGTAATAATATATTTCTCAGTTACACCTAAACTTGAAACATGTGTTCATCAATTGGTATTTATGAAACCAGTTGTAATCTATGATTCCTAGGTTTAATCAAATTCTACTGTGATCAGTCAATTTTGTTGGGTCTTTCTAAAAAACCAGCTGTGTTCATTAAATTAAACCTAACATGTTCAAATCTAATATTTTTTTTCTTAAAAAGAAGCTTTGAAATAATAGGTGGAGATAAGGCATAAACCCAGAACCTAAGATTGTTTATGTTATTTGAACACAAATGAATCTAGTAAACAAGCTAGGAAGGTCGATCAGATCAGATCAACTAATGAAATATACTAGAGGAAACGTAGCTTCAAAAATATATGGTGTTTTGTGTAAGAATAGCAGATATCTTTGATGAGAAATCACAGGAAGCACAATGAAGAAGAAAGAACGAGAGAGAGAGAGAGAGAGAGAGAGAGAGAGAGAGAGAGAGAGAGAGAAGAATAGAGCTAGAGAGAGAAAGTCTTTGATGTATTTCAGTAGTTGTTATTCAAAACTGTTTTACAAATGAATCTGTTATATCTATTACAAAGCTTTCTTGCTAAGCTAAGAGTTAACTACTTTTAACTACCTTATAACAAACTATGTAATCTTTGGACAAGTGTCACTCACTCCTGCCATAGATCTTTCCTTCATTACTTCACTACTCGTACAGCCCCCCTCAAGCTCATGCGCAGAGGAACAAAGCATGAGATTGCCACAGTGCAACTGAAACAGTGACGTAGAAAGCCCTTTAGTCAAGATATCAGCATATTGATCCGAAGAAGAAACATGTTGAATCTGAAGATCCCCTCTGGTGACACGTTCTCGGACAAAATGGTAGTCGATTTCAATATGTTTGGACTTAGCATGAAACACTGGATTAGTGGATAGAGCAATTGCAGAAACATTGTCACAATGGATCATAGGAGGCAATTGTAAAGGAACATGAAGATCACAGAATAATTGACGGATCCAAGCAAGCTCAGCAGCAGTAATAGCAAGAGCTCGATATTCAGCCTCGGTGGAGGACCTAGACACAGTATGTTGCTTCTTAGAAGCCCACGAAATGGGATTAGAACCGAGGAAAACAATAAAACCAGATGTAGATCGTCTGTCATTGGGATCTCCAGCCCAATCAGCATCACTATAGGACTGTAAGGAGATGGGACCTGATTGAAATCGAATACCATACTCCGAGGTACCTTTGAGATATCGAATGATACGTTTGACTGCAACAACATGAGATTCCATAGGATTGTGCATAAACTGACAAGCTTGATTAACCGAAAAAGCAATATCAGGCCGAGTAAATGTGAGATACTGCAAAGCTCCAACAATACTTCGATACTGGTCAGGACTGTGATAAGGTTGCCCATCATCTTTGAGCAATCTGTGATAAGGAAGACAAGGAGTTGGACACAGTTTGGAATCCTGAAGATCAACCTTGTCGATGATCTCCTTGGTATACTTGGATTGAGAGACAAATAAACCATCAGATGTATATTGAATCTGAAGGCCTAAAAAATAGTGCAAAACTCCCAAATCCTTCATGTCAAATTCCTTGGTGAGGGCAGTAACAACACTAGAAACCAATTGAGAATCACTTCCTGTGAGAATCACATCATCAACATAAAGTAAGAGAACAACTGTGCCCTGAGAGGAGTGCTTAACAAATAAGGAAGGATCTGCCTGAGAAATGTGAAAGCCCAACCCAGGTAGAAAACTTGTAAACCGTTCATTCCAAGCACGAGGAGCTTACTTCAGACCATAAAGGGATTTGTGAAGCTTGCACACATAATTGGACGGATGAGTAGAACTATGAAAACCAGGAGGTTGTTCCATATAGACCTCTTCTTGGAGCAATCCATGCAAGAATGCATTTTTTACATCAAGTTGTCGAAGAGTCCAGTTAAACTGAGCTGCCAAAGCTAAAATGAAACGAATAGTGGTTGGTTTAACCACAGGACTGAACGTTTCACCATAATCAATGCCCTCCTCTTGACTGTAACCCTTGGCAACAAGCCGTGCTTTATATCGAGATATGGAACCATCAGCATTCCGTTTGATTCTATACACCCACTTACAACCAACAAGATTTTTATGGGAAGGAAGAGGAACAAGGGACCATGTTTGTTGAGAATGGAGAGCATCAATCTCCTCTTGCATTGCAGACTGCCACTCTGGGAATTTGGCAGCAGCATTGAAAGTCCGAGGTTCTAGTAGAGGAGACTGAACAGCCACAGAGGCTGAATAAGCTTTACGTTTGACAATGCCACTCTTTGATCTTGTCTGCATTGGATGCAGATTCATATTGATGGGAAGATCAACAAAAAATTGATCTTGTTGGAAATCAGGATCAACAGGGATAAGAGACTGTGTAAGAGCATGAGAACTGGATTCGAGAGGGGAAGAGATCAACTGAGGAGCAGCATGACATGATTGTGTATCCAAAAATTCTGAGGCTGTAGATGCATTCAAGGAATCTGTGGTACTAGATGAAACTGAACTCAAAGAATTTGAGGCTCGAGATGAACATGAATGCAAGTGAGATGATGGAAGTGTGACTTGATTATGCAATGTAACTGATGGTATAGATGGTGCAACCACAGGCAGTGATAGAGTGGGTGGAGATGGAATCAATTTAGATGCAACAGATAGGGTAGGGGAGTATGGAAACTGGGATTCATCAAAAAGAACATGTCTAGAAATATAAACCTTGTTTGTAATCCCATCTAGACAGAGAAATCCTTTGTAGTTCACAGCATAACCCAAAAAGATACAAGTTGTTGTTTTAGGTTGCAGTTTGGAACTATGATAAGGCTTTAATAAAGGATAACAAGCACAGCCAAATACTTTAAGATGATTAAGAGCTGGAAGATGACCATGTAACAACTGATAAGGAGAGTTCATTTGTAAAGCCACACAAGGCATTCTATTAATCAAATAAATGGCCGTGGAACAAGCAAAAAACCAGAATTTGGAAGGTAGGGTAGCTGTTTGCAATAATGTGATAGCAGTTTCTAAGATGTGCCTGTATTTCCTCTCTACCAGGCCATTTTGTTCAGGGGTGTATGGACAAGATTTTTGATGGACAATGCCTTTAGAGGCAAGAAACTGTTGAAATTGAGAGCTTGTATATTCACCACCACCATCACTTTGAAAAATTTTAAGATGGGCAGAAAATTGAGTACATAAGAATGCATAAAACTGAACAAAGGTGTGACAAACTTCTGCTTTATTTCTCAATGGAAAAATCCATGTGTATCGAGTACATTCATCAATGAAACTAACATAATACCTATAGCCTTCAAAAGACAACACAAGAGCAGGGCCCCATACATCACTATGGATGACTTCTAATGGGATTATAGACTTAGGTGCAGGAAAAGAAAAAGGCAGTTTTGTAAATTTGCCTTGCAAACAAGAGGTACAAATTGTTTGACAATTATCAATGAATGCAGAATCTTTGCCGTGTTGCAACATTGCAGAGGTGATTTTATTGGAGGGATGCCCTAATCGTTGGTGCCATAAGCGTGTAGTGACTGGTTTGGCTAGATAGCATGCATATGATGTAGGTGATGTAGATGATGACTGTTGTGGAGATTTAAACGGAATAGGATAATAGCCAGCCTTACACAGCCCCTTGAGAAGAATTTTCCCTGTGTGTTTGTCCTGAATCCAAAATGAAATATCATCACATATGAATCTACATTTGTTATCTTTGCAAAGTTGATAGATAGACAATAAGTGTTGTGACAGTTTAGGAACATGCAACACATTTTTCAAAGCAAACGTATGCGTAGGAGCTTGCAATGTAGATGTACCAACACTAGAAATGGTCAAACCTACACCACTGGCAGTGGTTATTGTATCTGTGCCTTGATATTGAGTAGCCAAATCAAGATTCGCAAGTTCCGAAGTCATATGAGATGTGGCGCCAGTATCAGCAACAAAATTGGTCAGGTGATGCAGAAGAATGATGAGTGGCTTGCATGGCAGTGAGATTGACAGATGGTGGTTTGCCTTGGTATGCAAAATTGTTTCGGTGATAACATTGAGTAGCTGAGTGCCCAAACTTCCAACATATCTGACATTGAAGAGCTGCACCATGACCAGAAGTTGGTACATTATGCCTTTGGAAACAATCTGCAGCCACATGACCTCTCTTGTTGCAGATTTGACAAGTAGGGACTTCATTTGGATGATCAGGACAGGTATGCTGAAAAACCTTTAGAGCTCCAAGAATTCCGGGACCAGAATTGTAAGCTGGAGAATGATATCGAGGACCAGTGTTGTACTGAAATCTGCCTCTGCCTTTCCCTCGATAATTTGTCCCTTTGTATCCACCAGAAGAAAAATTATTACCAGAGCCATATTGAGATGGTCCGTGACCCGAGTTGTAACTAGTGGAATGAGACCCACCATTCAGATTAGAACTGTGACTGGAAGACCCTACGTCAAAGCCCTGAGACTGCGATGAACTGTGATCAAGACTAAGAGCCTTTCCTTTTTCAGACTGAGGACGAGCAATCATTGCAGTACCAAAAGACAGAGAAGAATCACAAGACTGTCCAATGATAGCTTCTTCAGCAAGAAGCTGCGATCGAAAGTCCTTCAAAGAAATTCCAGTGTCTCGGCCTCGAATGACACAGCGAAAAGTATTGTAATCAGCAGATAATCCTTTTAACGCAAGAATGATGATATCATCATCATCAAATAGAACACCAGCCGCTGCAAGATGGTCTCTGGCATCTTTGATTCGTTGTAGATAGACAGAAATTGAATCAGACCCTTTTTGTATGTTCTGAAGCTCTGTCTTTGTCACTGTAGAGAACCGTTCTTTGAGATTTGTCCACATCACACGAGAGCTAGTACTGCCAAGAACACAAGAAATCGCAGTGGGAGACAATGTAGCAATGAGAAGCTGCATAAGAGCACGATCGTGCATTTTCCACACTTGATAAGCATCCGTTTCAATACCGTCAAGATCCGGATCATCAAGAAATCGTGTAGGACATTCCGCGGAGCCATCAACAAAACCAATAATTCCATGACTTTCTAGCAGAAGACTGATCTGAAAATTCCATACCAGATAGTTAGAGTCATCCAATTTGACTGTAACTGAAGATGACATAGTAGAAATGAGACTTGTAATGGGTGATTGCACAATTTGCAATTGAGCTGCAGTGACCATGGTGAGAATCAGCAAGAAATTTCTTCACTTTGAACTTTTGACAAACAGTTGGTGAGCAACTTCGTAGAATTCGAGTATCAAGATAACCGGGACTTGGAAGAACCCAGAAAAATCAGAAACGCACAGAAGTAATCAAATCAGAGGGTTGAGAGAGAGAAATATATGCAACAGATAAGATGCGGAAGCTGTGGATTCACCGTCGGCGATGATACCATGTAAGAATAGCAGATATCTTTGATGAGAAATCACAGGAAGCACAATGAAGAAGAAAGAACGAGAGAGAGAGAGAGAGAGAGAGAGAGAGAGAGAGAGAGAGAGAGAGAATAGAGCTAGAGAGAGAAAGTCTTTGATGTATTTCAGTAGTTGTTATTCAAAACTGTTTTACAAATGAATCTGTTATATCTATTACAAAGCTTTCTTGCTAAGCTAAGAGTTAACTACTTTTAACTACCTTATAACAAACTATGTAATCTTTGGACAAGTGTCACTCACTCCTGCCATAGATCTTTCCTTCATTACTTCACTACTCTTACATTTTGTAGTACAAGATATCACAAAAAAAATTTAAGGGTAGTAACATCTACCGCTTCCACTTAATTTTTAGTTATAGAATCAAATAGATTAAAAAAGGTAGAAAAAAATGCGTATAAAACCATTCATTTTTTTTACTATTAACTTATAATTTAATATTATTAAACCGAACGATCAGAACATTTAAAATATCTCATACTTCGTGCATTGAAAGAAGTGCCCATAACTTTCGTTTCTAAGTTTTTTTTTTAATGTGCAGACCTCGTATGGAGGATATAAATTTACTTGGGATGACACACACTGTGATACGAGAAGATGAGAAAAAAGAAATATATGATACTTTAGCAGACCGATAACTCTCGAGTCAGATTTTGGGACGGCAAACCGATAACTTGTGGATCGGTGAACTGTGATTATTACATTCATCAAGCAGTTGGAATCCATATCATCTAAATATAGCAGATAGATAGTTTCTCCATATCATCTAAATATAGCAGATAGATAGTTTCTCTCTCTTTCTAGTTAATGTTATAGTATTCTAAATCAACTATGTATTTTATTATTTTTATTTTTGAAATAACAGTATGTAAAGAGTTTGAAATACATATACATACATAGCATGTCCTCCTTCAATGTCCAAGCGATTTACTTACATCAAGTATAAGCCGAGTCCCGAACTATTAAATGCAACTTCACTCTTTAAGGCAATAATTATCCGACAATTGGCAATTATTGCATTAATGAATAGTAATTGTCCGAGTGTATTTTTACCATGTAATAAATTACCCAAACAATTGGCATTAAAAATTAATTTTTTAATTAATAAAAAATAATATTATATCTAATTTCAAATTCTTTTAATTTTATTGTTTTCCAAATTCTTTTATAATTTTTAAATGAATAATATAGATCATTGGATTACTTTTTTTGGCAATCCAACAACTCAGGTTGTGCCTCATGGGCTCAACATTTTTTCACATTTTTCAAATTTTTTGAATTAAAAAATACAGATTAATGTGAACCGTTGGATCTAAGAAATCCAACAGCCCACATGAACAAAAGCTATGTGGGCCTGTAGCGTGAATACTTTCGCCACTTTTTGCTCGGCTCACTCTCCCCCACCACTCTTCAGATGCAAAAATAAAAATAAAAATAATAAATAAACGTGGCTAATGTCGGATCCACTCAGGTGGACAGGCGGGCAAGAATGAGAGCAAATTTTCTGCACTAAAAAATTTATGTGGTCTCTCTGTGCCTTTGATTTTATTGAGCATGTCTTAAGACTCGGGATTTAAAGCTTAATTTGATTGAGTGTGACTGTTGATATGCTCAATAAAATAAAAAACATAGAGAGGCCACAAAGATTTTTTGGTGCAGAAGATTTGAACTCGGCAAGAATGGCCCGATCGCTTGGTCTGGGGGGTTGTGCCCACTGAATGGCTCGATTGATTTACGTGGGCTGGAGCAGTTTTTGTTGGGGTAGGGAGATTGAACCACGCAATTATAAGGGTGATTGGAAGCAGTGGAGTTACTCTAACGCAAAGCTCTGTAATATATTTCAGATACAAACCCTTTCAGTGATGTTCTTATCTCCTCTCTTAGTTTGAGGGAGACTTATTTTAATCAGATAACACAACTTTAACATTAAACTAATAATATAATTTCATGTGTTTAATTTTTAAACATGTTATTGCGTTGAAATATTGAAGAAATGACTTAATTGGTGTAGGAAAGTATTTCTTCGGCCTCTTCAGTTGACCAGCCCAACCTTTCAACAGTATTTATACCACCTCCGTGCTTCTCCTAAAGTCATCACTATCGCAGCAGTCGGTACTTTCTTCTCGGCTCTTGACCTCTCCAGCTGTTTAACAATGGCTTCCAAAACCATGCTCCTTCTCTTCGCAACTGTTCTCCTTTTCACTGCTAGGGTAATTATCTACGTCCCTCCAAACCTTAGGATTTTTATTTTGAAAGTTTTAACAAAGCACTCTCGGTACTGTTTATTATTAACGAAAAATTACATCTTTACATTTTTCTAATACTATTTGCTATATTTTTTAAAAGGACTTTTTATTAAAAATGAAGTTTTTTTGGAATTTTTCGTTAGTTTTTTTTTTCCCTCATTAATTAGTAGTATTGATTTTTTCAGTTTAATTTCCAATATATTTTGGCGTGTCTAAGTGATTTGATATATATCCTTGTTTTTGTAGGCTTCATCACTTGATGATCATGAGGAACTCGCGATTAAGGTACTTTTGATTATATACTCTAAACAAAAAGTTCAATTATTGCTAGAAATTTTGACCTTCAATGTTGCGAAATTCTTTATTTTCAGTTTACTTATGGCAATGCACCAGCCCCACAACCTCTACACAAGGCTCCAGCTCCGTCGCCTCTTGTGGTCAAGGCACCATGTCCACCACTTGCCAAGCCACCGAGTCCACCACTAGCGAAGCCACCATCTCCACCATATGCCAAGCCACCATCTCCACCATATACCAAGCCTCCATCTCCTGTCAGCCCCCCAGTGAAGCCACCAACTCCTGTCAGTCCCCCAGTGATGCCACCCACTTATCCACCACTTCCCCCGGTCCGGTCCAAATCAGGTAAATATTTTTCCCACTACCATACAGGGACCTAAAATTTGTTTTCTTTACTAATCTAAACCCTTAATTTTGTACTAATTACAAAATGTTTTGCCTAACTGGTTCTATAGTCCCGCGAACTCGTCCCGGAGTTATATTTTAGTTTGTCGACTCTATTTAAGTTCACGTATAACTTAAGAACGTCGCATGTGAACAAGTTCACGGACTAAAACGTAACTCGTGTGCTGGCTATCGGAATTAAAAACCCTAAATGTACTTGGTTAGTTTGTGATTAAACTTGTTTTATTACACTTTGGTGGTCAGATTGCGTCCCATTGTGTGAGAAGAGGTGCATGCAGCATCGAAAGAAGAGGATGTGCATGAGAGCTTGCACGGCGTGCTGCGACCGCTGCCGCTGCGTTCCTCCGGGAACATTCGGCAACGAGGAAAAATGCGGCCAGTGCTACACCGATATTGTCATCCATGGCATCAGAACCAAATGCCCTTGAATTTAAGTAAAGCCCTCGTTTATTATTAATTCAATCGTCTTTTTCAGAGTTAATTTAAGGCCGTTTGGCAAGGTGTTTAATAAGGTAATGTTTAAGCATTGTATGTGATAAGTAAGAAAGAGAGGGAGGAAAATACATGGTTATTCTTCCTTCGGCCTTTCTAGAGTGTACTGCTTACTGCATGTGTATTGAATGAGATAATTATTAATTAGTACTACTATAGTATGTATTCAATTTCAATTGTCACAAGCGGATGCACACTGGGACTTATGGGTCTCAGGATTATTCGGTGAAAATATATATGTGAAAGTATTTTGATAATTCTTGGAGTGTTTTGTATGGGTTTCTTTGCACTTATAAAGTGTTTGGTGTAATATGTGTTAGGCATATTTCGTCAGGTTGTAAGGACAACACTCTATAAATTCAACAAATGTCTCAATAAGTAAATTGAGCACGAATGATTCGCGCTATATTTCTATTAAAAAAACTTAAGAACTTTTAACATTGAGACCATATATGATTCAAATCTTGAATCCGTCAGATGATATTATATATTGTAGTTTGAAGATTTTGTAACAATATTATAGTGCTTGCTTACTTTAATGAAAAACATTTCGGTTTGTCAGATGCCTAGCCCAACTAAATATCTGAATTTTGTTTTTTGTGTTTTGGTTACATGGGAAGAAATCGATCTCTTCATAGTCCCATATCGTTACACTATTTTTTTGTCGGTTTAGCTATTCACACTAACGGTTTAGCTATTCACACCAAGTGATATTTGTTTTCGCTGGTGATGAAATTAATAAAAAAAATATCGTTGTATAAAAAAAAATAAAAAAAATAAAAAAGTTGGTATATCATGAAATCATAGAGACATATCCACCTTACCCAAATTTTGGCAAGTTACAATTCCAAAAAAAAAAAAAAAAAAAAAAAAAAACAATCTGGCCAGAGTGAGAATTTGTGGGCTCTCAATTGCGCAACGGGCAGTTGGACCTATTTTATTGGTTGGATGGGCCTTGCCCTATGTTCTAGGTTCAAATATTTTGTTTTACTTTTCTATTTCGATAAATTGTAGCTAATTTCATTGGACTCGGGCTTATGAGAAACAGTACCAGTGCACGAATATATAGTAATTTTTGTTTGTTTAAAACTTCAATAGTAAAATAGTAAAATTATGTTCAAATGTCCAATGTCAATGGCATAAATTTAATTGATCAAAGTCAATTAAAAGGATAATTAAAGAAGTCTTATTACTATTTTTACATGAAATAATATATCCTTTTAATTAAACATATAGTTCATTGTCAGTTCCTTTTCAAAGTCAGCGTTATCCGTTGTCAAGCAGTGTCGTGTTTGTGTGTAGAAGTTTTTATCAAGAATTGAGTTTTTTTTAATTTTTAATTTTTTAATTTTTATTATTATTTAGCTTTGGAGTTGGAGTGTCATTTCAGTCCTCTAAGCTTGGATATGGATGACTTCAAAACTTGAATGTGTTCCTTTTTTGCTTATCCTCGGGCATGTTTCACTCTCAAATCCACATGTAAGATGACAATTAGTTTGGCCATGTTGGACTTTTATTCTATGTTAAAGTTTTTTTAGATTGATGACCTCTTTTTTGTTGTGCGTGATTCTAGTGTTAAATTTGTCGCCTCTATCGTCTTTGTGGCAAATTTGTACCACTCAGTACTCACACTTTGTTCTTGTGGTTGTTTTACAGTAGCCATGTAGGAGTAACTTATTTGTTAGTGGTGCAAATTAATCTCCACATCAAAAAATTGGTCACTGAAAAAGGTTTACCTATATAACACCCTCGTGTATTTGTTCAGTTCGAATTTAATAAAATTACACTATCTTTGCTTGTCACCCCTTTGATATTTATATCAGTTCTTAGTTTTATAATAAAACCTCCTTGGAATTGTCACCCTTGGAGTCCAGCAAAACACATTGGTACAACTCATCATGCAATATGCTCAATATATTTGCTAATATCTGAACCCTATAGTGCTTGTCTTATTCAAAAAAAAAAAAAAAAAAAACAAGAACAAAAACAAGAATTGTATCATCGAAATCAGCTTCACTGAAATTTTCCAGAAACTACATACGCACAAGTACACAGAGAAAAATCTATGAAATTGCATGTATAAATAGGTGAGAACCAACGCAACAAATTGCAAACCAATTCAGTTTTCCACTGTTCGTCGGTCCAGCTTTCGTGCATCAACAATTTATACAAAAAATGGCTTTCCAGAACCGAAATCTTGCAGCTGTTTTCTTCATTTGGGTTACAGTTGCTAGCTTGGTGCTGGCAGTTTCAGCAGAAGTTAGTTCTCCAGCCCCTGCCCCATCTGCAGCACCAAGTGCTCTAACTACAGCATTTCCAGTGTCCATGCTGATTGGTTTTCTAGGGTTCATCATTTCTCTCTTTTAAGGCTTAGGCTACGTTACCATGTTTGTGTTGCTGTTGGATCTTCTGATGTGCATGACAAACATGTCATATACGGTTTTCTGTATTAATAATGTGTGTAGCAGCTTTGCTTACGCATTTCATATACGATTTTCCTGTTTTTTGTTGTAATATTTCCGTATAATTAATTATCTATCAAGTGAATTCCATATAATGAGTTATTATTGTGTAGTATTGGAACACGTTGTGTGGCATAATCAATTCCATTCTGTGAATTGGTTATTGATATTAGACTTTAAAGTATAAACTCATCGTCCACTCGTATTATGAACCAGTGAGACGATCCATTATCGTACAATAATTTTGTAGTAGATCGACTGTGCTTCAAAAGACAACGGCAAAGGAGAATAAGGAGGCACTTTCTCTCCTTCAATATAGGGAACCAAAACAAGTTAAAGACAAAGTCTGCAAGTAGCTCGGATGATATTCCTCCCCAAACTTTCCTATTTTTGACCAAGTTAATTGAAAAGCCAAGTCCCCCAACTTGTAAGGAGCTTCCATTCCCTTTAAATTTTAATTTTAGCTAATAACCTTTTAGAATTTTTATAATTGGCCAATTTTTCTTTTAAACTTTAATTTTAGCCAAATACCCTTTTGAACTTTTATAATTAGTTAATTTCCCCTATAGTGCTAGATTTTTAACTTTTATTAATCTGGTTCATATGCATGGGAATGACAAATGTATGAGGTAAAAGTGTAATTTTACCAGTACGTGATCAACATATTTTTCTTCTTCTTCTTCTCTTCCATTAGTTCACTACGTATACTTTTTCTTTGAATTTTACCCTAATATGGACAACTATAAATCTTCTCCATGGTCTTGCTTTTTCAGCAATATGTTGGGGTCGTGACACCATTTCATTAGCCTGCCTTGTGACTTGACTCACATGACCATCTCGGTTCACTTATTTCAATTCAAGACCCAAATTTGAATAAGAAAAGTAATTACTTATCTCAACAAATTCATTATTGAAAACTGACCAATTATAAAAGTTCATGAGAGCAATCGACTAAAATGAAAGTAAAGGAGGAAATTTGCAAATTACAAAAGTTCAGGAGGATAATCGACTATAATTAAAGTTCGAAGGAAAGTTGGCCAATTATAAAAGTTTAGAGAGATAATCGTTTAATATTAAAATTTAAAAAAAATTGACAGTGCCTTTCAAATTCAATGGGAAATTAGCTAATATCTCTCAACAAAATTATAATAGTACACATTCAGATTATGGGCCTCGGCTCATTCAACAATATTATCTCCCAAGGCCCAATGGACCCACAATTCTTTTGAGAAGAGTGAGACTAGGAGAAAGAACCAAAAAAAGGGAGCGAATGAGTTGAACGACGACTGTGACGATCGGGAGGAAAAGCGGCGGTGTAAAAATGGCGGAAGAAAGAAATGCGGCGGAGGGAAGCAACGCCAGAGCAAGCACGCGGAGAAGACGACGAACATGGCTGAAGAGGAAAGAGAAATGGCTGGTAGTGCTCGGCGTAGTTCTCCACGCCGTTTACATGCTCAGCATCTTCGACATCTACTTCAAGTCCCCCATTGTCCACGGCATGGATCCCGTCACCCCCCGCTTCTCCGCCCCCGCAAAACGCCTCGTTTTGCTTGTCGGTACGTCCAATTTTCCTGCTAAACTTCCCTCTGTTTATCATTCGAGTATGCTTTGAAAAGTTTGGAGCTTCTGCTGCAGCTGATGGGCTGAGAGCTGACAAATTCTTCGAGTCGGATTCCGACGGAAACTTCAGAGCTCCGTTTCTGAGAAACGTGATGATGGAGAAAGGTCGGTGGGGAGTGTCACACGCTCGTCCGCCGACGGAGTCGAGGCCTGGACATGTTGCTATCATTGCTGGGTTCTATGAGGATCCCAGTGCCGTTACGAAAGGTTGAATCTTTTTCTTTTTTGTTTTTTGAGCATTTATACAGATGCAATTTCGTTTTCTGAAGAAACCCAATTCGTTTTTTCAGGGTGGAAAGCTAACCCTGTTGAATTCGATTCGGTTTTTAATCGAAGCCGGCATACTTTCTCTTATGGTAGTCCCGATATAGTTCCCATTTTCTGTGCTGCATTGCCTCACACCACCTGGAATAGTTACCCTCATGAATTTGAAGACTTTGCCACTGGTTTGATTTCAAACTTTATCACATTGTTTCAGTTACAACATGTTATCTCTGTTTTCTTCTTCAATTTTACTGGTTTGTTTTCAGTCTTTCAGCATATTGCTACTAGTGAAGTTTAAATATTTGGTAATTACTAATGATTCTTTCTTTTATCAATCTGTATGTGTTACTGCAGATGCTTCCTTTCTGGATGAGTGGTCTTTCGATCAATTTCAGAGCCTTCTGAATCGGTCCAAAGAAGACCAAAAGTTGAAGGAGTTGCTCTTACAGGATAATCTTGTTGTGTTTTTGCACTTACTCGGTTGTGATTCAAATGGTCATGCGCATAGGCCCTTTTCGTCCATATATCTCAATAATGTTGCGGTTGTTGACAGTATAGCTGAAAGGGTTTATAATCTTCTTGAAGATTATTACAAGGACAATCGTACTGCATACGTATTTACAGCTGACCATGGAATGCATGATAAAGGTTGGAATTAATTCGTCACTTTTATATAAATTTTTTGCTTCTCTTTTCTCACTGAATTGTTATAAGTTTTGATCTTACATCATTTTTTCCCTTATAACGGTTCTTACGTGTTATAATTTTACTGATAGGCAGCCATGGAGATGGACATCCTTCGAACACTGATACTCCCCTAGTTGTTTGGGGAGCAGGTGTTAAGCATCCAAAGCCAGTCTCCAACCATTCTGACTGCAGTTTTCGGTTTGTTGATGACCATATGCATGATGCGCCAACACCTAAAGAATGGGGCCTTCATGGCATTGAAAGGGTGGATGTTAATCAAGCTGATATTGCCCCTCTCATGGTTGAACAATTTGTTTTCCCAACTTTTTCCCCTTTAAACTACCTTTCAAGTTTTATCACTCTTATTTGCTGATTGAGTTTTCTGGCAGTCAACTCTTCTCGGTTTGCCTGGTCCTGTAAACTCAGTTGGAAGTTTACCTCGTGATTACATAGACATGTCAAAGGTATAGTCACCCAGTTTGATGGAGTACTTTTTCTTTTTGTTGTAAAGGATGTAAAATGTTATCACTTTTATCTTTGCTTGCGTACGCATATTGGATTGGATGCGTTTTCTGGTTAATTGGTAGACAGCTGAGTTTCTCTTTTTTGTTTCATTTTCCAGGAAGATGAAGTTGAAGCTGTGGTTGCCAACACAAAGCAAATTCTCAACCAGTTCCTTCGGAAGTCACGTATCCTTTTGTTATCTGGTTATATATTTGTATATATACATATATATATATATATATTTATGTGCTATATATGAAAACAAGGCATCACTTTCTTCAATCATATAACATCCAATTCGTTTAATGAAATAGCATATTAAGGTTAAAACTTGAAACTGTTGTTATATCTGATTCTACTGGAGTTTTGAGGACGAAAAGAGGTAGAGACGTCCTTTTTATTGATCTTGGATTTCTTGACAAAATTAGAAACAAAGGAGGCAAATTCATTATATTTTAAGCCTTTCAAACCACTGGCCGATTATTCCTCCCTATTAGATCAGATTGAGGATCTAATATCTAATAGAGACTATGAAGCTGCAAGGAAGCTGTCTGAAGATCTCAGGGATTTGGCTCTGAAAGGACTTCACTATTTCCAAACTTACGATTGGCTGATGCTCATGACAGTAATTATTCTTGGGTATATTGGTTGGATGACCTATATTCTTCTCCATGTGCTGCAATCTTATACTCCATTGGCAGGGTATATGTTTAGAAAGGAGCAAACAGATCACCAGACAGATAATACCAGAAAGGTAATGTTTGTGTAGTCTTGACCCCCTGTAAAGCATTAATAGTGAAGGGCGGAATTCTGAAAACATAGATGTTGTTCTTAAAAAAAAAAAAGAAACGTAAAGATGTTTGTTGATATATTATATGTGAAATTTGAACATCTAGAAGTGTTAATATTCACTACGTAATGTAATCCACAAATCTCATTGTTTGCTGTAGGTACAACTTTGTGGATGCCTTTTCCTGGGACTACTTAGTATAGTACTGTTTATGGAGCATTCTCCTCCTCTTTACCACGCATACACGTCAATGACAGTATTCCTGTGGACACAAATATTTAGTGAATATCGGTTCATCAAAGCATTATGGAAAGAGTTATACGGAAGAAGACTCAATTACTTTGTGAAAATTCTAGCCACTGGTGCTTTCTCAGTATTCATTCTTGAATTCCTGGTACTGAATCAGAACTATAATTTTTCACACTGCAAGCCATGGGAAATTGTAATCTACAATCCTGAACAGCATATTTGGTAATTTTTGCAGGTTAATAGCTTTACTGAGAGGAAGCTATACACTTGGTGTTTCCTAGTTTCCGGAGTCGTATCCTTTCTATATCTCTTAAAATCGATTCCCTGGAGATCTGGCATACCAATCTTTGCCTGTGCTGCATGTTGGTTCTTGTCTGTATTTACATTGATGCCAGCAGAAATTCCCGATAATAATCGTCTAGTGTAAGTCATCTTAATTCTTGAATGTTTCTCTGTGGTGTGTACATGTGTTGGGGTGGGGGTTACTTCATTATAAATGTAACGAACTTCAGAATTGTTAGCCCGATCTCTAAGTCAAACAATACCATTATTGTGCTCACATTTTTTATGGGCAAGCTGGGTTTAGTTGAGATTTCCTTCTTTCTCTCTCCTTTTTAACTTTTTAAATGAAATACAAATTACCGGAAGGGAGGGTAAACCTGATATGTGTTCAAAGCGGAACCCAGCACATGCCAATTTTACTATTTGCAACAACTTAAATCAGCTTTGATAGTTGTGTTTGTTAGGTTTGTGTAAAATTAAGAAATAAATTGAATGCAGCTATGATTAATCAACAAAGATTAAGCTAAACTATGGTCTCAAAAAGATAAGCTAATTATGAACCTTTTGTGACAATTCATGTTTGCAGGATTTGGAGTGGAGTGATGATTATTATGATCGGAGTAGCTGCTAGATTGCTAGATCTGCGTACTGAAGGAAAGTATTGGCTAAGTATCTGTAATCATGACAAGAAGAAACCTAAATTTCCCATGCTCTTCCAGTTACAGGTGCTTAACCTATCTCCGTCCTCGTTTGGTATGGAAATAAAGCTTAATGTATAATGTAACTTAACATATCTGGAGATACATTTTATGTTTATGGAACTTTTTGGAACTTTGTGAATTAGGCTCTTTTGGTTGGATTGTCATCCGTGATGGTGTCAATATCAACCTCTCACAGAACTGAGAACCAAGAGCTACTCGCTTTGCACCAGATCATAAATTGGTCCATCGCTGGTATGGGTTTTCACTCTTCCCTTTTAGGGCCTTTTTACATATCCGACTTGTTAGTTTTTCTCTCTTTGTAATTGGTATGTCAGTTGACAGGTATTTAATGCCTTAGAGTTTATAACTGCAAATATCATGTCTATTTATATTGATCTTTGATTTGTCTGGTCATAGGTTTCTCGATCGTACTTCCATTGTTTTCTGCAAATGGTCTCTTGTCCCGTCTTACTTCCATATTTCTCGGTTTTGCGCCCACTTTTCTTCTATTATCTATCGGGTACATTCCGTTTACATGCTCGCTTATACTTGCCTTCATTTAACAGATTTTTTTATGTGCGGAATGTTACGTTGAATTTTTTTTATCTTTTCGCTCATTGTCAAAACCTATGCAGATATGAAGCTGTTTTCTACGGTGCTCTGGCTCTTGTACTCATCTCTTGGATACTAGTTGAAAACACACTTATTTACTCAAGTAAGGTGAGAAGGTTGTCAAGTTCCTTTAGTGGTATGGAGGAAAATGTCATACTTGATGGTAGATACTTACAGCTGTCTGACGTGAGAATTCCGTTGATCTTTGTAAGTCCTATCCTTTTTCTTTTTGTTACAATACTGAAAGATTTATCTGATTGTCCGAGAAATTTAACGATATACATTGCCCCTTTTTTTTAATAATCTAGCTGCTCATCGTATTCGTATGTGTGTCTCTGATGTCTTTTGCGGTTTTAGATGGTTTTATTCAATGTTGCTTTCTTTGGAACTGGAAACTTTGCAAGTATAGCAAGTTTTGAGATTTCATCAGTGTATCGGTTCATTACTGTCTTCAGTGTAAGTGAAGGTTGAACTTTTCTGAGCATTTATCAGACTAGTTGTCACTACTTACCTGATACTTTTTGCTTCTAATTTCAGCCGTTTCTCATGGCCGCCTTACTTATCTTCAAGTTATTCATTCCATTCCTGCTAGTCATGTAAGTCCAGTTACAATTTTGTGTGTGATGCGTGGTTACAAGCTGTCGAAACATCCTTCTTTGTTGACGCTGTAAATTATGCCAACGAAAAAAATGCGTTTTACTTGCATGTATAGGAAATTCTTTTTCTTTTAAGCCATAAGAAGTTGTAAGCAATTGTGGTTCTCTACTTCTCTTATAATTTGTGTTCGACTGACATGCAGATGCGTATTCAGTGCAATAACAAAGCTGAACCGACTTCCACGGTTGGCTTGCTATTTTCTCGTTATACTATTTTCAGATGTAATGACCATGCATTTTTTCTTCCTGGTAAGTTACTAGATTCTTCAGATTTTGAATTTGTAACTTTTTCTCACTGCCTCCGTCTCTTGCAATGTTTTAAAAAACTAGCCTCGGGGGCGCTAAGGCTAATGCCTTTGTTTTGCTGGAGTGGGCTAAATGTGTTGCCGGAGCCGCCTAGGCGGGCCTCAGGGGTTTTATTTATTTATTTTATTATTAATTTTTTTTTTCATACTCACAAACCCAAATTTTGGGTAGGGTTTTAACTACCTCATACCTCTTCCTTGCACTATCGTCTCTGTCTTTTTTATTTTTATTTTTTTTATATAATGAATGTGTGTGCTGTTTGTGTGCATTGTTATATGTGTGCTCATTGTACTTTTCATCTGCTATTATATATATAATATATATATATATATGTATATATATTTATAATCTATGTGTGTGCTCAGGGTGATTATTAATTAATAATTTTTTTCTTTAATATAATATATGTGTACTCTCAGTATATATATTAAAAAATTTAGGTCTCACACCTAGGCCGGGCTATCCCTCGGACGCCTTGCCCACACCTCACACTTTTATTACATTGGTCTCTTGTAAAAATACGAGATTACCCAACAAAGTAACATTTAAACGCAGATATCTGATCCACACCGCATACCACACTATACATACTACGCGTTCATGGACGAATGCTTCGTATTTTACGGCATCCGATAAATAACTTCTAGCAAACCTGACTGACCGTTTTGATTTGTATCAGGTCCGGAATACAGGAAGTTGGATGGAAATTGGTAACAGTATCAGCCATTTCGGAATCATGAGTGCTCAAGTTGTCTTTGTGCTTTTGCTCTTTGCTCTCACTAACATATACACGAAAGACATCGACATTGGTTCAGTGGACCGCTCCTCTCGGAAAGCAATGTAAGTCGTGGTAAATTGGGACTTTGGGCATCAAAATAATTCACCAGTTTACCGGAAAAGCGAGCATTAACGTTGCCAAGGCGCAACTCTTGCGGTTCGAAAAGAAGCTTCCCGTTCGACTATAATTTCCCCTTTATTCCTACAATTGCTGATTGCTCGTGGACGAGAGAACCAGCGCAGGGATTTTCCAAGTGTTCCCCAAAGTTGGGTCGTCCGCAGCGTAATGGGATGGGATGGTGCAATGTTCGATTGAAATTTTGGCACTCTTCTCGCATGTCTTGATTATTTAGATATTCATTGATCAATTTGTATCTAAATTTAACAAGTAGAAACTCTTCTTTTGGCTGTCTGAAATATTTGATTGATCATGGATTAATGTTTTAAAAAACGAGCCTTGAGGTGCACTTGGGCGGCTTTGAAAGCGGGATGGTGATGAAAACGCCTCTGCTCAACTAGAGTAGACTTAAAACTCGTCTAAAGTGGTCGAAGTGTGCCTGAGATGTTGGACTGGGCCTTTAAAAAAAAAACAATAAAAAACTGCGCAAGTTCAATTCAACTAGGCTATATGACATACTCCAAGTTCAGGTAGTTGGAATAGACTTAAACTCGCCTAGTAACAATTTTAGGTCTCGTGAGGTGATAGTCCCACGCCTTAAGACTTTTGCCAAGACGAAGTTATCCATAAAATGCTTTGACTTCGCCTTTGCCTTTTAAAACCGCGTGATAGATTAAATATTACCATCTTCCACTTTAAAACAATAAAGGTCGGTCCTCTAGAAATTATTTACTATGAACGGTCAGACCACATGGTTACCCCGCACACAAGGCACCCATTGTCGCCGATGGTCCCACCATGTGACCCTTGCATGCGTACGAGCGTCTGACGATCGCTCCTTTGTAAAATCAAAGAAAAGCAAAAGACAAATAAAACGACAACCATGTTGTATTCCCGGTAGGTGAATTCAGACAAAAAATAAAAGAAAGGTCAACGGACATTCCACATCCCTTAGATTTCCTCGTTAGATATATTTGGAAATTTCAACGTGTTCTTCCGCGAATGTTCAGTCGATAAAATTAAATAAAATATTCTGGATATTTTCGTTGCGTAGGAAGGAACAAAGCAGGGAGCAAAAGGGAGAGGTTTGAATGTTAGGTTTATGCATGAACATTAGGTTTGTTACTTAGCCATTAAGCTCTCTCTCTCTCTCTCTCTCTCTCTCTCTCTCTCTCTCTCTATAAAAGTGTCAACTAAATTATCCATAATTAATCTCAACTTTAACATGTAAATGTAAATAACGACAATGACCAAGACTTTCTTTGATTAAAAAAGAAGGGAACATAAGGGTAATGCTAGACTAAATTTAGAGGCAAAATTTTATAAGCATGTAAGTTGATAATTTGTTTATTACTTAAGCGTTGATAAAAGTGTTCATTTTTATTGATGACATATTATTTAGTTTGTATATTTTATCTACAAACTTAATTTGCGTTGCATTACCCAGAAGAAAAAATATGTCCACTTTCGAAGAAACTGCCCCTTCACTGACTAATCACACTCCTAAATTATTGAAAACTAAAAATCAAATAAAATGACATTGTTCACACAAGTGTGACAGTAATAATAAGATAGTATTTATTCCTCTTCTATCTATATAAAGAAAGACACCGACCATTCTGGTTTCCAAATTTCTCAATCTACTGTTCTTAAGCAGGTCGGCAAAAGCTCGAAGATGAAGAACGTGTAAGTCGACTTCAAACTCCTCCGATCCTTGTTTATATTTGAATCCCTTGTCATTGATTTTTCTTATGTTTAGTTAGATCAAAATACGGCTCGTTTGAAAAGATTTTTAATATGATTTGCAGTACTTTTAAAGAAAATATTTATGAGTTTAAAAGCATTTAAAGTGCTTTCTTTAAGAAGTATGAGTTATGTGTTTCTTGTAGGCAGCGTTTTAGTGCCTTTTTAAGATTCATTTGTATTTTTAGTAAATATTGGTTTCAAAAACATTTTCACAAAAAACGATTTTCGTCATTTTAAAAACAGTTCCAAACGAATCATACGATTTTGCTCAATGTAGTTTGGTGAAATTCCACTTCGATCCATGCACTGTTGATTGTCGTGATTAAGTAGACATGTTTAGGACGGCTTTTGGAATGATTAGAAGTGTTTTCAAACGATTGAAAGTTTTTGTGGTTAATTTTAGAAGAAAAACTTATAAAACTTTTCTAGATAGTAGAAGCTCTTTTTGGAGAAGCATATGCTATGTGCAACTTTAAGAAGCACTTCCAAGTTTTCAAGTGCTTTTTCGAGAAGCATTTGAATATTTTACAAGGAGAAATGAGGTTCTCATCCTTTCTTTTGCTACTCCTTTGATTAAAATCTTATTCATTTTCATTTTTTGATCAAGGTCCTTATTCATCATTAATTATTTCAGTAATAAAATATTTTTTATTTCTAAATATATTAATTTAATGTTAAAAATGTTACAATTAGTATATTTATATTTGTGGCTAAATTTTTATCATATATTTTTATTTTTAGTTTGTACCCATTTTTAATTTGCAATCCTTTTTTAATTTGTACCAATTTTCTTTTCAGTTTTAATTTGTACCTATATATTAATTTCTTTTTGTGCCCATATTTTATGAAGTTTTATTTGTATTTGTACCCATACTTTTTTTTATTTATTTGTACCTTCTTTTTTTGCTAAATGTACCCATGATAATTATATGTACCATTCATGTAATTTTTTTTCAAATTTTTAATCTTAAAATGTACTCATTCTTAAATATACCAATTTGTTATATGCAAAATGTACCTTTTTTTAATATAAAATCTATTCAATTTTTTTCTAATCCATTTTTAAACTTATATGGGTACATTCTTTTTTCTTTGATTTGAGAATGTATCCATGTTAAGTTTAATCGAAGAAATTTACTAATTTTATTAAGCCTAAATATCTTCTTTTTTGTGATTTTGAAGAATGTACCCTTGTTTTGATACAATAATTTTTTGGTTAATTTTGATGAATGTATCCATGTTTAGACACACACACACACAGTAGTATATTTATATTTTAATATTTTTAATCTCACAAATTTTAGTTTTTTATTTAAAATCTCATTAATATAAACAACTATAAATTTTAATTTTTAATTAAAAAATATAGTAACGTACATAGAAATAAATTATCACATTAATTTCAGAGACTTGAATAAAAAATTAAAAATCAAAAAGGTTTTAGTAAAAAAATATTCATAACTAGGGACCGTATCCAAAGTCTCATATTTTATAAACATTTCTCTATGTTTGCAGTAAAAAAGAAGTGCTTATGAGTAATGTATTTCTCACATAAGCAATAGTTTAATAATTATTCCTAGAGTTTAACAAAGTATGGAATGTGTTTTTCTAAAATGACCTTGTTACAAGCACAAAGAATATTTCTAGAACATCCATGTATACACTTTTATGACGTGTTTACGTAAGAATAATTGAAATTAAAAAAACAGAATTGAATTTCGATTACAGAATATTATCGTGTTTATCAAATATTAAAGAATAAAAAATTTGGTGAGACTCATGCAAATTTTGGAATTGAAGAATTGGATTCCAAGTAATTGGGGAAACGGGAACCAAAATAGATTCTCCTTTGAATTCCAGGTTATTGGGGAATTGGAATGAATTTTTCCTTCTCATTATACCCTCACTTATTTTTGAAATTTCAAAATTGCCCTTCGTATATACCCCACACCAAATTCTATTATCTCAGCGAAAAAAAATCAAATAAAAAACTAAATATTTTATCACAAAGTTTAAAATAAAATAAAATAAATTATAACCCAATAAAAAAAATAGCATATAAAATATATTACTAGAATAAAGGCATTTTAGTAATCACATTGATTTTCATTCCGATACATGTGAATTAGTAAACAACTTATATGGTTCGATATTATTCTTACTTCAATTATTGAAAAATTTAATAAACAATTTCAACATAAATTTAATTCTGATTTCACCCCGTTCCAACTCCTCAATTCAATTCCTCTTTTTTTTATTACGGATTAGTAAACAAGCCATTAAATTTTTCTGCCAAACGTAATCAAAAGCACTCTTGGTTGTTAGATTGACATTTTTAGCTATTTCAAAAGCAGTTCCAATCATTTTTGTGATTATGGTTGGGTGTTCTTTTCTGACACACTCCATTTCCTTCAATTTTTGTTGGTTATGACTTATGACAGAATTAGCAGTGCTGGCCTTGAACTAGCAAATGAGCTGGTGACTTCTCCTCCCCTGCGCCAGTCATGGGACGCGGTTCAGAAGCAAAAGCTCCACACAGCTGCTGATCCGAATGCACAAATGGTATACATTAGTGAAACCAATCACTCGAACACCACCATCATATCTTTTCTTACTTCACCCGTCACGCTTCAAGATCAACATGCAATGATTTCATCGACGACTCTCAAGGACAAAAATTTTCCTCTCTTTGAGTTTTTGTGCAACAAAGACACCCCAAGTTTCCACGTCAATGAATTGGCAATCAATTTCTTTGCCTTGAATTACACCGAACTCGATCTGTTGCGAACAAGGGTGCGTATTGTTCTCTCTGAAATGCTCTGACGACAAGAGAAATAGTTAAAAATCAAATTTATAATGTTATATTACTCTTCACCACTTAATTAGTTTGGCTTCTTTGACATATGTTAACGAGAAACACATACAAAACCCTCATTAATAGTTTATAAGAGCTGAATGTAGTAATAGTCGAGTCCTTTTTTTTTTTTTGGGTTTCAAAACCGAGTTTTAAGTGTTTTTTATTATGGAGTTTTGAGGAACTTAACTGTAAAGACGTCTTCGATGGGTTCATTAATTGACGAACTTTATGTAATATTTCAGCTGGTAGAAAGCAGCAATTCCAACTCATTGATACTTATCACTGGACATTCTTTTGGAGGCTGTGTTGCTACCCTTTTCACCTTATGGCTGCTACAAATCCTCGACTTGTCGAAAGTGAAACGCCCCCTTTGCATCACTTTCGGTTCCCCCTTGATCGGTGATGGACAACTCCGACAATGTGTGTTGCAATTCTCAAAATGGAGTTCTTGCTTCTTGAATGTAGCCTCTATCAACGATCCTGTACCTAAAGCCTTCCTAACCGCTTCGCACAAGCCTTTCGGAACATTCCTATTGTGCTCCGCTTCGGGTGGTTCTTGCTTTGAGGACCCTGATGCCATTTTGCAACTGTTGGTGGAAACCAGCTCACAGAGTGCTCAAATTCAAGGTCCGAATTTGGGGTTTCAGTATTTCGATTACGGACAGATTTTGAGTGATCTCAAGCTGAAGGCATTTTCTAGAGATGTCTTTGAGTTGGTTGAAGAGGATAGAGTTCCACTTAAAGCTGGAATTAAAACACAATTGGCAGCAATATTTGGAGTTCTCAGCTCACAGGTATCCAACTTTCCACACACTATCATTTGATTTGATGAGATTTAGAGAAATGGTTTCTGCACAAACAGGTTAATTTCTGTCTTTTGATTCCCCTTAAATTTATTTAGTCCAAAGACGAGAAATACGCACTGGTGTGCAAGGAAGAATCTGAGCGTGAAATCACATCCCATGTTTTTTTCATCCTATATATATTTTTACTTCTACTAACTTTTCTCACTACTCATTTGTAAAAGTCATTGCAGCAGCAACAACCCGGCATAAATTTTGGCAGTCTGATAAAAAACATGGAAACTCAAGAACGTAACCACGCGATCCAGAAGACGCAGGCTTACACTCCTATCCAGAAACTGAATGCGAATAAAAAGTACATGGCCTACATGGAATGGTACAAGGTACAGTCCAAAAACATGGGAATTGGATACTACGACTGCTACAAAATCAATCGTTACCCAGATGACATTAATGCCGAAGAGTACAAGAAGAAGCTCTCGAACTACTGGGAGGACACAGTTGCAGAAGTTGAGAGAAAGCCCCAGAGAGAAGGAGCCACAATGCGTACTAGTTTTCTATATGCTGGAACGAATTGCAGAAGGATGATCGAACCGCTTCACATTGCAGACTACTACAAGAACGGTGGAAAAGATTATAAAAATGAAAGGCCTCCACATTTTGTTATGTTGGAGCAATGGTTCAATGAAGACGAGGAAAAGAAGAAGGCAGAGAGAGAGAAGAAAGAAAGGGAGAACCCCCGACTACGCAGCGAAAGCAAGCCCAACTCAAAAGCAAAGAATGTGGCTTCTAGTCTGAATGATGATTCTTGTTTTTGGGCGCACGTCGAGGAAGCGCTTATCTTGTGCACCGAACAAGCGAGTAATCCAAATGCCAAGCAAATGCTGTTCGAATTTGAGCAGTACGTGCTGAATAATCTCGAGAAGTTTGCAGTGACGCCTGATATTTTCTTGACCCAAAGCAGCTACATGCAATGGTGGAACGAGTACAAAAAATGGGTGGGAGATGACTATTCCTCACCACTCGCCAACGTCATGAAGCGTCGCACTTATACCAAGTATGCGGAGGGGGTCTCGGTTCTTGCTGATATATAATGCAAGATAATTAAGTTTGAAGCAAGCAATTAAATTAAATAAAGCAAGATTAGTTATGCTGTATTGCTCATGATCTTCATAGAGAAAGATGTGCAATACTAGCAGGGCTTGTTGGTGCTACTACTTTCGAATATTTTTGTTTGTGGTTTCATTTTGTTTTGGGCTATCTAGCTCTCTTGTACAAAGAAAAATAATGTGTGGGGGTATTGTTTCAATTACGATGTTGTAATTTCAACTTCATAAAACACTCGTTGCATTTCGATTTCACTAAGTGTGAGGGCTATTCTAATCAGTTATTGGAATAAGTTGAGACTTGCGATAATCATGATTTACGTTGTTTTAATCTTGCTTATGAATCCATAAAGTACACAACTTATTCTAGTTTCTTTGGAGTTTTTGCACAAAATGTACACAAACTTCTAATTTCTTTGGCTTTTTCACACAATACGTAATGTGTGATAACGGATCAAAAAGATATATACGTCAAGATAGATAATCCATCGTTGTAATACAGTCACGTGATGTGCAAAAAATGAAGAAGGAATTTTGGAGTAATTCCAATTGGAGTAGATTCGTGAATCTTTCACGATGATTGTACTCAAAATTCTTGAATTTAATTTCAAGTCGTTTGACCATGGCAAAGAAAAGAAGACTCAGTGTGCAACTTTCCCTATTGTTTTATGGTTGTTCGTAACTAATTTATATTTACTAGGATGAGGTCATGAACCTTAGCATGAATATGTTGTAACGACCCGTTCCGAATTTTACAAAACATAGAACATCGAGAGCAATTTTGTAATTTCACGTTTGGAAGATATTTTGTATTTTTATATTAGTGGACTTTGTTTTGTGAGCCACTAGAAGCCCACATGTTTCCCTTGTCTCTTGGCTCTATCTCTCTCTTCCCTCTCCCCGTCACTCTCTTTCCCTCCCTTCACTCTCTCTAAAACTATATTTTCTCATGTCTCTCATCTCTCTCTGACCTCCCCTCTCCAAGAAAGCACACAAACAAAACAACAACAGCAGCAGCAGCTGCACACCACCATCCCTCACCCTCTATGTGAACCCCCACAAACCTAGAAATGGCGAGGGGACTCTTCCTTAGTTTTCCTGCGAGACCCGTGAGTTTGCAGGAATTTTCAGGCCATATCCATCCACTTTTTAGCTTCAAAATAGATATAATCTTATTCCTCTTGTCATAAGCTTCGTTTTGACATATTATGGGTCCGATTTGGCTAAGCAATGAGGAAGTGATAACCTTTTAAAGTTTACTTAGTTTCTAACGACCCCCGCTGCTTTCGAGTCATTTTTCGCCCAAACCACGATGAGTTAGCCATCAAGAAAGGTACCATTATCTTTGTCTCGTTGAGAAGTATGATTTTCATCTTTGAATCACTCAATTTCGTTGAGTATTGAAGAAATTATGAACGTTTAAAATTTACCCAGTTTTCGACGAGTTCTCCAGTTTTTCTGCCGACCAGTCACTTTTCAGGCCATTTTTCATCCATCTCCAGCAACCTTTAGGCTTCCAAATATGTATATCTTATTCTACACTTTCATAGCTTCATTTTGATATATTATGTATTAAATTTGGTTAAGAAACGAAGAAGTTACGAAGCTTTGAAAATTACTCAGATTTTTGATCAAAAACCCAGTTTTTGATGACCAAGTTGACCCGGCCGGTTGACCTGGATCCGACCCGACCAGGACCCGATGAAATATTATATTAGGGAATATTCTTTGAAATATTCTTGAAGTATTTGCTGAAATATTCCTGGAAAGAATATTCCGATTGACTTTTTATTGACTTTTACAAAATTTGCCCAAGACCCCTCTTAGGGTATTTCGACGCTCTGATTCCAAATTCGTGCTCCATTTTCCCAATTCAATCGTCATAATAGGATTTTAGTAATTGGTCTCTTTATGTGCTTATGTGCGTTTATTAGTGGCATTTCCTTCCTCCCTTGTTCGAACGGCTCTTCGGCGATTGAGTATTTGTGAGTGGACCCCTTTCAAAATGCATGATTTAATTACTAGAAGTGCATACATGAAAGGCATGATTTTTATGACTACGTTTTATGAAACGTTTATGACTTATTGGATTTACGCTTTATGAAATATCATGCTTTATCGGATTTACGTGCTTTGAAATATTTATGAACATGGTTTATGATGATGATTTGAGCTAGAACGCTCTAATGATTTATGATATGATGTTTGAGCTGTTGAGCTCCGATGCGATATATTTTGGAAAGATTATGTTTATGATTTTCTATGCTTACTTAGTAGATATTCATTTATATATGCCTTTGGGCGGGTGATGTAGGATCTTCGGGCGAATGGTATTTATATATGCCTTTGGGCAGGGCCATGTAGGGCCCACGGGCAGAAGATTTATATGTCCTCGGGCTGGCGATGTAGGGTCTATAGGCAGAAAATTTATATATGCCTTCGGGAGGGCAATGTGGGCCTACGAGCAGAATATTTATATACCTTCGGGTAGACAATGTAGGGCCTTCGGGCCCGTAGGGCCTACGGGCAGAAGATTTATATATGCCTTCGGGCGGGCGATGTAGGGCCTTCAGGCGATTGTGATACCACTACTAATCACACTATATATGATATATGTTTTACAAAGGTTTTATGGCATGCTAGGGTTTTTGGAAAACCTATTACTTATTAGCTATATGAGTTTTTTAAAAATGGGGGTTAGTACGTTTGAAGAATAATTATTTTAGTATTACTTATATATAAACTTGGTCCACTCATGCTTTGTTTTGTGCCCCCTATAGGACTTAGAATCGAGGCGTACAATCCCCGTGTCAAGGCACTCCCGCATTGGTATCTTCGAGTCCCCTCGGTGTAGGACCCATTCCTTTGTTCGTACATTTTCATAATATTCCTTCCACAATATTCTTGATTAGTTGAATGATTTGAAGACGTTCCCACAATTGCATATTTATATTAGTTAAATTTACATGTTTTTATTTACGTTCGTTCTTTCTTCATAACTTTCATGCATGTTAATATGACTTTGTCACCGTTGAATGTCGATCAACACGTGTCTGCCCTAGTATTTGGAGGATATCGGGGTCGGGCGTGTCATATGTAGTCTTTATTCAATTGCTTATGATATTATGCATGCTTACTTTGAATTATTAATCAATGTGTTTAAACTGTCTCTATATTTTAATGCTTAGCTACCACTACGATGTTTAGATAAGTAATCGGATGCAATTCGGTCGGAATATCATCAGAGGATTGAGTATTGCTTCTTGTGGTTAATAATTGTAATTTGACTTAAGGCGAATATCACACTCTTAAGTGTTGCATGGTTTTTCAACGGGTTTTCACATAGTTTAATGAGTCTTGCATGTTTACATTTGCTCCAAATATCACAAACAGATTGCATGTTAGATATACGTTTGTGCTTGAATATCACAAGGAGAATATGCATAAGAAAAACCTAACTTTCAAAGTTGCATGTGTAATTCATAAATAGTTAGTAAAATTACATAGGATTGAATCCTAGTGCTTTCACAACTTTAATTTTCACAACCATTTTATTTTGTTTCCTTTATTTTGCTAATTTCTTTAATTGTTTTAATTTAAAATTCATTTTAATACTTTAGGTCATAAAATCAAAATTGTTCAAACTTTGTTTTCAAATAATTAATTAAGATGTGGTTTTTACATAAATTATTCATTTAATTCATGTAAAAAATGATCTTGCTAGAGCTGACTATACTACAATTACCTTGTACTCTTATAAGTATTTTTAAGTATTTTTATTTCTATTTTTGTAAGTGGTAAAAATCCTATCACTTCTTTAATTTCTGGATGAGCGGTCTTTCGATCAATTTTAGATGCTTACGATTTTTTCTTTTTATCGTTCTGCCCTTGGTTGGCATGAAAAGAAAGCTTAATGTATATTGTAACTTAACAGATCTAGAGATAAATTTTATATTCATCTCCTAAAAAAGAGGTTCGTCGCGAAACATTTAAGGTGACGAAATTTGGTCTGGGAACAAAGCCTGACCCGATGAACATGGCAACGAAAGTCCGTCGGGTAAGGCTGCGTTGACCATATTGTATTGCTAGTAGGTGAATTCAGACAAAAAAACAGAAAGCTCAACGACCGTTCCCTATCCCTCAGATTAACTCGTTAGATTTCCTTGTAAACTTCTTCGTATTCTTCCGCGAATGTTTAGTTGCTAAAATCAAATCATGCAGTAAATTACTCTGGAATTTTCCTAACGTATGAACAAGCTGGAAGCAACATGGAATAAATAATAAAATGTGTAGATAGTTCACTCCTAAATAATTAATCTGAACTTGAACACGTAAACGTACATAAGAAGGCCAGAGGAAATGCACCGCGGCAAGGGTCCAGCTGTCCCTCCTCCGGGTTCCAGGAACAAGATCCGTTGACAACGACGTGGACTTTCCTGTGCATTGTCGACTTGGAGAACAAAAAATCTCTTGTTTACTTGACGGGAGTTTTCCTCGTGGGGCTCTTTGGTTGGTGGGGACAATGACTTCAATAAAAATAAAGAAAAACTAATAAGGTTTAAAAATTTTGAATTTTAACGATAATGACAAAATAAATAGTAAAGTAAATAATAATATGATTGATTTTTAATGTAAAAATGTGATTTTCCGTTAAAGTAAATAATACCAATATTTTTTCGTTAAAGTTGTTTAAAAATAATAATAAAATATTGTTTCCTCTTCTATATAAAGACACTGACCATTCTGTTTTCCAAATCTCTCAATCTACAGTTCTCAAAAAAAAAAAAAAATCTCTCAATCTACTGTGTATTTAAGCAGATCACCAAAAGCTTGAAGATGAACAACCAGTAAGTTAACTTCAAACTCCTCCGATCCTTGATTTTCTGTGAATCCTTTGTCATTGAATTTTCTTATGGTTTATTAGACCTAAGTATGATTCTGCTCAATTTCGTTTGGCAAATTTCCACTTCATCCATGTGTGTCGATTGTTGTGATTAAGCAGACATGTCTAGGATTATTTCCCCTCTTGTTCTTATTCTCTCTTATCCTATTCTCTCATACATTACTTTTTGTCTTATTGTCTTTATAAAAAAATCAATATAAGTTGTTAACGTATCTTAACCGTAATCGTTCAAATATGAAAGTAAGAAGGAGAGAAATTAAGAGGGAAGAACCTCCAAAACTTACAAAGCACGTCTAGATAGAAGCTTTTTTTTTTTAAGAAGCATATGTGCTATGTGCGGCTTTAAGAAGCATTTCCAAGTTTCCAAGTGCTTTATTGAGAAACACTTTGAGTAAAGTAAAAGAAAAATGTGGGTAAAGTAAAAGATAAGTGCTTATGAGTAAAGTTTCTCGCGGAGGCAATATTTAATAAATGTTCATACGGTTTAACAAAGTGGAATTTCATTCTTACAAGTCTTGCTAAACTGACCTTAGTAGAAGCACAATGAAATTTTATAGAATATGCTTTTATGATTTGTACACACTTTTATGACATGTTTACATAAGGGTAATTGAAATGAAAAAAAGAATTAAATTTCAATTACGAAGTACTTTAGTATTTATCAAATATTGAGATTAAAAAAATTGGTGGGACACACAAATTTTGTAATCCAACTCCAAAATTTAGAAAAATTCAGTTATCTACAACTTGATGGAAATTAAATTCCAGATTATTGTAGGAATCAGAATAAATTCTTTCAAACCATTATATTCTCATTTATTTCTAAAATTTTAAGATTGTCTTTCGCATTTACCCAACACCAAATTTTGTTCCCTCAACAAAAAAATAAAAAATAAAAAAAAATAAATTTTTTCTCACAAAGTTAAAATTAAATAAATAAATAAGAATTAGCATATAAAGTACTTTAGTAATCATATCAATTTTCTTTTCGATTCTTGTGAGTTAGTAAACATTAGTATTATTCCTACTCTGATTTTTGAAAATTTTAGTAAACAGATTCAACATGAATTTGATTATACCATATTCCAACACTTCAATTTAATTTTTTCTCAACTCAATTCCTTTTATTCTGAATATGGAATAGTAAACAACTCATTAAATTTGGGTAAATTACACTATACCCCCTCAGGTTTGAGATCTATTACAACTTCATACAATATCTTTAAAACATTTTACTTTCATACTTCAAGTACTATTTTATTTCAATTTCATATATCCGTTACATTTTTCATCTATTGAACCGTTAAGTGCTGACATAACTGCCAACGTGGCAAAAAAATATTTTATTTTTTAAAAACCTAAATTTTTACAAAAAAAAAAAAAACATCGGGAGCTGGGTCTACAGGGGGACGGGAAGAGGGTTGTGGGGGATTTTTTTTCTTCTTTTTCTTCTTCTGGTCGCTGGGGTTCTTCATTTTTTTTCTTTCTTCTTCGCTGGGGGTGGGGAATTTTTCCTTCCTCTTTTCCTTCTTCTTCTTCTTCTTCTAGGCGCTGCTTCTTTCAATTTTTTTTTCTTTCTTCTTCGCTGGGGGAGGGTGAATTTTTTCTTCCTCTTTCCTTCTTCTTCTGGGTGCTGCTTCTTTCAATTTTTTTTTTCTTTCTTCTTCGCTGGGGGGGGGGGGGAATTTTTTCTTCCTCTTCCCTTCTTTTTCTAATCGCTAGGGCTTCTTTCTTTTTTTTTCTTTTTTTTTCTTTCTTCTTCGCTGGGGGGTGGGAAATTTTTTTCTTCCTCTTCCCTTCTTCTTCTGGTCGCTGGACTTCTTTCCTCTTTTTTTTTTCTTTTTTTTTCTTCTTCTTCTTCGCTGGGGGGAGGGGGAATTATTTCTTCCTCTTCCCTTCTTCTTCTTCTTTCTTCTTTCTTCTTCCCTTCTTCTTCTTCTTCTTCTTCCCTCTTCTTTCAGTCGCTGGGCTCCCAAGGTATTTTTTTTTTGGTGTAAAAATTCAGGTTTAAAAAAATTAAATTTTTTTTGCCACGTGGCACACATTGGCAGCCACGTCAACACTTAACGGTTCAATAGATGGAAAATGTAACAGAGGTATGAAATTGAAATAAAATAGTACTTGAGGTATGAAAGTAAAATGTTTTAAAAATGTTGTATGAGGTTGTAGTAGACCTCAAACCTGAGGTATGAAATTGAAATAAAATAGTACTTGAGGTATGAAAGTGAAATGTTTTAAAGATATTGTATGAGGTTGTAATAAACCTCAAACCTGAGGAGTTATGGTGTAATTTATCCTTAAATTTTCCTGTCAAATATAATCAAAAGTACTTTCGATTGTTCCACTGACATTTTTTACTATTTCAAAAGCATTCCCTCCATTTAACTTTGCTTCAATTTTTTGTTGGTGATGGACAGAATTAGCAGTGCGGGGCTTGAACTAGCAAATGTGCTGGTGACTTCTCCTCCCCTGCACCAGTCATGGGACGCAGTTCAGAAGCAAAAGCTCCAGACAGTTGCTGATCCGAATGCACAAATGACCTTATACATTAGTGAAACCAAGCACTCAAACACCACCATCATATCTTTTCTTACTTCACCAGTCAAGGTTCAAGATCCACAAGCGATGATTTCATCGACGACTCTCAAGGACACAAATTTTCTTCTCTTTGAGTTTTTGCGCAGCAAAAAAACACCAAGTTTCTCCGTCAATGAATTGGCAATCAAATTCTTCGCCTTGAATCACACCAAGCTCGATCTTCTGCGAACAAAGGTGTGTACTGTTATCTCTGATAAATAGAAAAGACTCTACTGTGGAATTAATCTTCACCATGTCCATTTGTTCTCACGTTTAAACTAATCTATGGATATTAACTTAAAAAGAATACATTTTTACCACCTGTCACGCGAGTGACCCGGGCCACCTGTCGTTGTAGTATAGTGGTAAGTATTCCCGCCTGTCGCGCGGGTGACCCGGGTTCGATCCCCGGCAACAGCTCCAATTTCTTGATAGGTATTTTTACCACTTGTGTAAAAGGGATAAAAACACTCAAAATACTTGCAAGAGTACAAGGTTGTCGTAGAAGTATAACAGCTCAAGTAAGGTCGTTCTCCACACGGATTAAATGAATAATTTTATGTTAACCAAATCTTAATTAATTATTTGAAAACAAATTTTGAAAAAGAGTGATTTAACGACCTAAAATATCAAAAACGAATTTAATTAAAAATAACTAAATAACTTGGGAAAGTAAATCAAACAAAAGAAAATAGTTTTGAAAATCTGTTTGAGTACTAGGGTTTCGCCGTCACCTTAACAATCCTATGTAGTTCTTCCAATTACTTATGAATTACACATGCATATTTGAAGGTTAGGTTTTCCTAAAGTATGCCCTACTTGGAACCTCCAACATAGAACGTATATCTAACATGCAACCCGTCCGTGGTGTCCAAATCGAATGTGAACATGCAAGACTCATTAAGCTTTATGAAAACCCTTTGAAAAACTATATAACCCTAAAGACGTGTCGTCCATCCTAAGAGGTTACACATATTAACCACAAGAAGCCAGCGCCAATTCTAGGGACAACCCTCCGCCAAAATTGCATCAAATTACTTTTCTAAATATCTTAATGGTGGCCAATCACTAAGACAACTAGATAGTTTCAAACACGGTGATTAATAATTCAAAACTTACATGCATAACATCATAAGTAAATTGAAAAGAAACTACATATTCTTACTAAGGCTCGTGACCTTACCCTAGCAAACGAAACTAGTTAAGAACAATCATAAAATAAAATATAAGTAAGAACATGGATAGAAAACACCTTAAATCGTCAAAAACTCTGTAAAGCCAAAGTAGTGCGTTCTCTCCTCCTAAAATAATACCTCCCTAATGGCTAAAAAGCCTTATTTATACTACTCCAAATAAAAACCCTAGGAGGAAAAGGCTTTCTAAAAATTAGGAAACAAAATAATAAAAGGATAACTAAAAATTACATTCCTATCATGATTAGGAAATCTGCCCATAAAAGAAACCCACGTTTCTGGATCTTCAGGCCTCCAAAACGAGTCAAATTAAAGATCAGGATCTCCTCTTCAAGTTCCAAGAACAATCCAAGTCCAAAATCCATCATCTTCCAGCCCAAAAGTCGCACACAAGCTCTGTAACCCAATCTGCCAGCACTGCGCGCTGGCCATAAATTAATTCGCCACGATCATATGCTTCAGGATAAAATTATGAAATTTTGACACCACCTCCTGGACTGACGCACGAACCAGCTCCAATTAGAATTTCTCAAAAATTCCTCCGTTTAATTACTTTAGGCTCCAACCCAGTCCACACGTCCTATATTGAAAATATAATCCAAAGTATCAAAATCTCACCAAAATCACCAATAAATTAATACTGAGATAAGGGTAAAATATATAGTATAATATGGACTCATCACTTCGCTTTCGAGAAATCCTTATATAAGAACTTGTTCATTCATTGCCTACTTAAAAATAGACAGAAAAACGGAAGAAAGGATGAATCAAATAATTTTTTTTCTTTCCAATTTTGGTCTATTCTTCTCCTCCTGAATCAAACTTTTTCATCGCTTTGACGACTATTAATTTTAGTGAGAAATGGTTAGAAATGATATTTATAACGTTAGATTACTTTCTATTTAATTATTTTGGCTTCTTTGACAACTCTTAATATTAGCGAGAAACACTACAAACTTACTAAGAGCCGAATGTCCTAAAATTGATTCTATTTTGTTTTGTTGTTGTTCAAAATGGAGTTGAATGCTTTTTTTTTTTTTTTTTTTACCACGAATTTATTTTGAGGAACTTATTGTTGGGGCTCAAAAAAGACTTCACTACTTTGGAGATGTTTATCTCACAAAGAAGATTGTGATGCAGCGGAATTTGATAGGCAAGAGAAAGAAAGAACACTCAAAGTATTACACAAAATTTTTTATTCACTCACAAACTTAATACAAGAGGAAATACTCAAACACTCTTAGAAGCTTTGTTGCTTCTTCTCACTTCTCACTACTTGCTCTCTTGGTTTTTCTTCTTGCTCACTTGACATACTTGGTTTAGCATCTCACCTATTTATAGGTGAGGTTTGCCAACTTTGACATTGCTAGAACTTTCTAGCTAATGCTTAACAACCACACAATTTTACAAGATTCTAGGTCTTTCTACAAAAGACCTTAGATATTTTATGCATGCATTCAATCTACATGTTTTTGCTAGAATTCTCTAGTATTTTCATGAATCATCCATTGGGCTCATGGGCTGGATCCATTGTCTTGGGCCAAGACAAGATTACCATTCAACATCCCCCTTTAATCTTGTCTTGTGACGCTGATTGAGTTCCTCAGTCTGATAAAGTCTTTTTGTTTGAGTGGCTTGGTGAATATGTTGGCGACTTGGTCTTGAGACTTCACGTATTCCACTTGCACATCTTTTCTTGCAATACACTCTCTTATGTAGTGATAGCGGGTATCTATGTGCTTGCTCTTGTCGTGGAACACTAGATTCTTCGCTAGAGCTATTGTAGACTTGTTGTCGACGTAGATCTCTGTTGGCTCTTCTTGTGGCATGCTTAATTCTTTCAACAAGTTTCTCAACCAGATTGCATGACAGACACATGAGGTAGCAGCTACGTATTCAGCTTCGCAGGTAGAGAGAGTGACAATCGGTTGCTTCTTCGACATCCATGTGACTGCAGTGTCTCCCATGAAGAAAACAAATCCAGTAGTGCTTTTTCTATCATCAGAATCTCCTGCCCAATCACTGTCGCTGTATCCAACGAGTTTGTAGTTATCAGAACTTGAATAGAACAAGCCAAAGTTCAAAGTACCTTTAAGGTATCGAAGAATTCTTTTGGCAGCCTTCAAATGTATAGTTGTGGGATTCTCCATGTAGCGACTGACTAATCCGACGGCATAGAGAATGTCTGGTCTTGTGCATGTCAAGTAGCGCAAGCTTCCAACTAGACTCTTGAAAAATGTTGGACCTACAGTTTCTCCTTTGTCATGCTTGGTTAGCTTGACTCCATACTCCATTGGCGTGCTTATGGGCTTGCAGTCGTCCATTTTGAACTTTTTCAGTATCTCTTTTGTGTAGCTTTCTTGGGAGATGGAAATGCCTTCTTCATTCTGCTTGACTTCGATGCCTAGGTAGTATGCCATCAACCCAATGTCGGCCATCTCGAATTCTTTAGTCATCACTCTCTTGAACTCTTCAAACATGCTTGGATTGCTTCCGGTGAAGATTAGACCATCCACATATAAGCACACAATCAAAATATCTCTATCTTTAACTTTGACGTAGAGAGCATGTTCATGAGGGCACTTCATAAAGTTGTTCTCCTGAAAGTACTTGTCGATGCGACTATTCCATGCTCTTGGCGCTTGTTTTAACCCATAGAGGGCTTTCTTCAGCTTCAGAACCTTGTCTTTATGCCCTTTGATTTCATAGCCTGATGGTTGCTGAATGTAGACTTCTTCTTCAAGGACTCCATTTAAGACGGCGGACTTCACATCCATTTGTTGAATCTTCCATTTGTTTTGAGCTGCCAAAGAAATTAGTAATCGTATAGTTTCCAAACGAGCTACAGGTGCAAATACCTCATCATAGTCGATTCCGGCTCTTTGACTATAGCCCTTCGCCACTAGCCTTGCCTTGTATCTTTCGACCTCTCCTTTTGCATTTTTCTTTGTCTTGTACACCCACTTGACTCCGATGGCTTTGTGTCCTTCCGGAAGAATAGCGAGATCCCATGTGTCATTTTTCTGAATTGCTTCGATTTCTTCATCCATTGCTTTCCTCCACTTAGTATCTTGTACTGCTTCTTGGAAGTCGACTGGTTCACAATCAGCAAAGAGACAGAAAAGTGTAGGATTATCAAGTCTTTCAGCTACCTCATAGAATTCACGTAAACTCCTTGTGCGTGGAACATCTCTCTCATTTGGACTCCTACTTGATGATGTTGATGCTGGTGAATTACCATGATTGGTTGATGTTGGTAAAACAGGTAGAGTAGTGGATTGTTGTTGAACATCTCTTGCTTCCTCCATTATTATTTGTTCATTATCTTCTTCAAACTGAGGAAAGAAATGAAGATCACATGCATGCGGGCCAAAATCCCATTCTCCTTCTTCATCGAACGTCACGTCTCGACTGATCACCATCTTCCCATTTTTGGATTATACAGCTTATAGCCTTTTGAATTTGTGTCATAGCCGATGAAGATGAACTTTTCACTTTTGTCGTCAAGTTTGGTTATCCTCTCATCTGGTACATGTACATGGGCTATGCTTCCAAAAACTCTTAGATGGGAGATACCTGGCTTTCTTCTACTCCATGCTTCTTGCGGAGTTTTTCCCCACACACTTCTTGTTGGAGACCGATTGGATAGATAGACAGCACATGCTACAGCTTCTGCCCACAACTCCTTAGGTAGTTTCTTACTTTTGAGCATGCTTCGAGCCATGTCGAGGATAGTTCGATTTTTTCTTTCTGCCACACCATTTTGTTGAGGGGATCTTGGAACTGTCAAAGGTCGACGAATTCCATTGGTTTCACAAAATTCTTGAAATTCCTTTGAAGTGAATTCTCCTCCTCGATCAGATCTCATGGCTTTGATCTTGCAACCACTCTCCTTTTCTACAACGGCTTTAAACTTCTTGAATGCTCCAAAGACTTCTGATTTCTGCTTCAAGAAATATACCCAGGTTTTCCTTGAAAAATCATCAATAAAGAGAAGGAAATAATTATTTTTACCCAAAGAGCTTGGCTTTATTGGACCGCACACATCGGTATGAATGAGCTCGAGTGGCTTCTGGGCTCTTGTGGTAGACTCCTTTGGAAAGCTTTGCCTGAACTGTTTTCCAAGTAAACATCCTTCGCAAACTTGATCAGGGTGACTGATGCACGGTAGGCCTCTCACCATTTCCTTCTTGGATAATAACTCCAGTCCTCCAAAGTTAAGATGCCCAAAACGAAGATGCCAAAGCCAGGATGTGTCTTTGTAAGATATCTTGAGACACTTTGCAATATCGTTTTGAATATTCATAGGAAACATTCTATTCTTTGACATTTTCGCCTTAGCAATTAATCTTCCTTTGTCATCTCTAAGAAAAAGGATATAATTTTTTGTATGAAAATCATAACATTTTTCTAAGAGTTGACCCAAACTCAAAATGTTGCTTTTCATATTAGGCACGTAGTAGACACTTGAAATTAATTGGTGGCCGCCATTTTTCAGGGGAATAAGGATGTTACCTTTTCCTTTTACGGGTATTTTGGATTCGTCTCCAAAAGAAACATTGCCACTCACCGATTCATTGAGCTCTACAAACATGTTTCTTCTTCCGCACATGTGGTTGCTGGCGCCGGTGTCAAGGTACCATGTATAGTCTTGGTCTCCATCATTATTTTTGCATGCCAGTAGCACAACATCATTCTCTTATTTCTCTTCTTTCACATAATTGACCTTCTCATCAGGTCTGTTGCTTGGAGCTCTACATTCCCAAGCATAATGCCATACTTTTGACAATTGTAGCATTGAACTTGAGATTTTTCATACCTCGAGTTTGAGCGTCCTCCTCCACGACCTTTAGTTGAGCTTTCTCCTCTTTCATAGTTGCTATGGTTGTTGAAGTTCCAACCACGCCCACGTCCATGTCCACGCCCACGTCCGCGACCTCGGCCACGACCTCTTTCGTATTGGCTTCCCTCGTTGTTGAAGCTTTTTTCTTTCTTCTTTGGCTGAACATGCGTCTTGAGGAGATGCTCATCATTCCCTTGCCTTTTCTTATGTTTCTCTTCATATGCTTGCAGTGAACCCATTAATTGCTCTATAGTAATTTCTTCCAAGTTTTTGGTTTCTTCAATCGTCACAACAATGTACTCGAATTTGGGGTCCAACGAGCGTAGTATCTTCTCCATAATTCTAACGTCTTCCAATTTTTCACCGTTTCTTTTTAATTGATTAGAAACGACTAAGACTCTTGAGAAATAATCAGAGATTGATTCAGACCCTTTCATTTGTAGAGATTCGAACTCACCTCTTAATACTTGAAGACGAACCTTTTTCACTTGTTCGGCTCCTTTGTAAGAGGTTTGAAGCTTATCCCATGCTTGCTTGGCGGAGGTTGCACTCGAGACCTTCTCAAAGCCATTGTCATCTAATGCTTGGTAGATGAGGTAGAGAGCCTTCTTGTCTCTCTTTCTTGAATCTTTCAAACCTTCCTTCTAGGGTTGGGACAAAGTAGCTTCATCTTCTGGCTCAGTGTAGCCTTTCTCCACGACTTCCCAGACATCATGTGCTCCCAAAAGGGCCTTCATTTTGATACTCCAATTGTCGAAGTTGTTGTTGTTGAGCATTGGAACTTGGAAGGATGCCATTGCGTTGCTAGCCATGGCTCTGATACCACTTTGTTGGGGCTCAAAAAAGACTTCACTACTTTGGAGATGTTTATCTCACAAAGAAGATTGTGACGCAGCGGAATTTGATAGGCAAGAGAAAGAAAGAACACTCAAAGTATTACACAAAATTTTTTATTCACTCACAAACTTAATACAAGAGGAAACACTCAAAACACTCTTAGAAGCTTTGTTGCTTCTTCTCACTTCTCACTACTTGCTCTCTTGGTTTTTCTTCTTACTCACTTGACATACTTGGTTTAGCACCTCACCTATTTATAGGTGAGGTTTGCCAACTTTGACATTGCTAGAACTTTCTAGCTAATGCTTAACAACCACACAATTTTACAAGATTCTAAGTCTTTCTACAAAAGACCTTAGATATTTTATGCATGCATTCAATCTACATGTTTTTGCTAGAATTCTCTAGCATTTTCATGAATCATCCATTGGGCTCATGGGCTGGATCCATTGTCTTGGGCCAAGACAAGATTACCATTCAACACTTATTTGTAAAGACGTCTCCGAATTAATTATGTAGCAGTTCAGTAATTGAGTAACTTTATGTAATATTTCAGCTGGTAGAAAGCAGCAATTCCAACTCATCGATACTTATCACTGGACATTCTTATGGAGGCTGTGTAGCTACCCTCTTCACCTTATGGCTGCTACAAAGCCTCAATTTGTCGAAAGCGAAGCGTCCCCTTTGCATCACTTTCGGGTCACCCTTGATCGGCGACGAACAACTGCGACAATGTGTGTTGCAATTCTCAACCTGGAGTTCTTGCTTCTTGAATGTAGCCTCTATCAACGATCCTGTGCCTAAAGCCTTCCTAACCGCTTCGCAAGCGAGTGATTACAAGCCTTTCGGAGCATTCCTGGTGTGCTCCGCTTCGGGTGGTTCCTGCTTTGAGGACCCTGATGCCATTTTGCAACTGTTGGTGGAAACCAGCTCTCAGAGTGTTCAAATTCAAGGTCCGAGTTTGGGGTTTCAGTATTTCGATTACGGACAGATTTTGAGTGATCTCAAGCTGAAGGCATTTTCTAGAGATGTCTTTGAGTTGGTTGAAGAGGATAGAGTTCCACTTAAAGCTGGAATTAAAACACAATTGGCAGCAATATTTGGAGTTAATAGCTCACAGGTATCCAACTTTCCACACAAATATTTGATTTGATGATGATTCAGAGAATGGTTTCTTCACAAATCTGTTTATTTTTGTCTCTTGATTTTCTTTTACTTTATTTAATCCGAAGATTGGAAATAAACACAGGTGTGCTGTGCTGGGGGCAATCACATCCCATGTTTTTTTCGACCTATATATATTTTTACTTCTACTAACTTTTTTCGCAAATCATTTTGTAAAAGTCACTGCAGCAGCAACAACCCGACATAAATTTCGGCAATCTGATGCAAAAGATGGTAACCAAAGAACGTAAACAAGCGATCGAGAAGACGAAGGTTTACAGTTCTTTCTTGAAATTGAATGAGAATAAAAAGTACATGGCCAACATGGAATGGTATAAGAAGGAGTCCAAAGAGATGGGAATTGGATACTATGACAGGTACAGAAACAAGAGTTACTCGGGTAACATTAATGCCGCAGAGTACAAGAAGAAGCTCTCGAATTACTGGGAGGACACGGTTGCAGAAGTTGAGAGCAATCCCCAGAAAGAAGGAGCCGCAATGCGCACTCGTTTCCTATTTGGTGGAACGAATTACAGAAGGATGATCGAACCGCTTCACATTGCAGAGTACTACAAGGAAGGTGGAAAAGATTACATAAAGGAAAGGCCTCGACATTTCGTTCTGTTGGAGCAATGGTTCGATGAAGACGCGGAAAAGAAGAAGGCAGAGAGAGAGCAGAAAGAAAGGGAGAACCCCCAACTGCGTAGCGAAAGCAAGTCGAGCTCAAAAGCAAAGAATGCGGCTTCAAGTCTGAATGATGATTCTTGTTTTTGGGTGCATGTCGAGGAAGCGCATATCTTATGCAATGAACAAGCTAGTAATCCAAATGCCAAGCAAATGCTGATCGAATTTGAGCAGTACGTGCTGAATAATCTCGAGAAATTTGCAGTGACGCCTGATATTTTCTTGGCCCGAAGCAGCTACATGCAATGGTGGAACGAGAACGAAAAAAGGGTGGGAAATGACTATTCATCACCACTCGCCAAGGTCATGAAGCGTCGCACTTATACCAAGTATGCGGAGGGGGTCTCGGTTCTTGCTGATATATAATCCAAGATAATTAAGTTTTAAGCAAGTAATTAAATCAGATAAAGCAAGATTAATTATGCTGTATTGCTCATGATCTTCATAGAGAAAGATGTGTAGTACTTGCAGGGCTTCTTGGTGCTACTACTTTCGAATATTTTTGTTTGTGGTTTCATTTTGTTTGGGGCTCTAGCCGTCTTGTACAAAGAAAAAGAACGTATGGGGGTAATGTTTAATTACGATGTTGTAATTTCCACTTCATAAAACACCTGTTTCATTTTGATTTCACCAAGTGTGAGGGCTATTATAATCAGTAACTGGAATAAGTTGAGACTTGCTATGATCATGGTTTACGTTGTATTAATTTTGCTAATGAATCCAGGGACGAAACTAGAAATTTGTGAGAGTGGGGGCATCCTCAAACAACAAGGTACAATTAAAAAACTCAAGAATTTACTGCACAAAACAGTTATATATTAATCTATAAAGTTTTTCATATAACATCTTACAATACTCCTCGACGTGTTTTCACGTTTTGAAAACGTTGCATGACAACATCGTTACTAATACCATCAAATATCTTTCTATAAAAATAATCATATTATTATTCATCCATTAACCTCCCATTCGATTTCTCAATTCTTCCAAAATTTCATGTCCGAAAATGCTCTTTCAACGGTGGCAGTAGCAACTAAAAGAGTTAGTGCTAATGTCACAAGCATGTAAACTAGCAGATATGCCTTGTCTTTTTTCCACTTGACCACTTTTTTATAGTTTAATTAGGACTGATGTTGGAATTAAATTGCAATCTATTTTTTCATTTGTAGTTTAATTAGGGTTTGGAAATTGAAATGCAAAAGTATATACACACAAGGAAAATCAAAACCAAAAAAAATGAGTGGGGGCGGATGCCCCCCATAGGCCCTATACAGCTCCATCTTTGAATGAATCTATAAAGTACACAACTTAGTCTAGCTTTTTGGCATTTTCGCACAAAATGTACACAAAATTTTAATTTTTTTGGTTTTTTCACACAATACATAATGTGTGATAACGGAACAAAAAGATATATACATCAAGATAAATAATCCATCGCTGTAATACAATCACGTGATGTGCAAAAAAAGAAGAAGGAATTTTGGATTAATTCTAATTGGAGTAAATTCGTGAATCTTTCATGATAATTGTATTCAAAATTCTAGAATTTAATTTCAAGTTGTTTAACCATGGCAAAGAAAAGAAGACTTAGCGTGCACTTTTCTGATTGTTATATGGTTGTTCATAATCATAAGAAATTTTCACTGACTGGGACGAATCTTAGCATAAATATGACATTACAACTTGTAACAACTCGTCTCGTATTTTACAAGGCACAAAACATCAAAAGCAATTTTGTAACGTCATATTTGAAAAATATTTGTATTTTTGTCTTGGACCTTTTTTGCGAGCCACTAGAGGCCCACGTGTTTCTCTTGTCTCACGGCCCTCTCTACTCTCTCCCCTTTACTCTCTCTTCCTCCCTTCACTCTCTCTTTTCCCATTTCTCTCATCTCTCTCTCTAACCTCCCCTCTCCGGGAAAACACACAAACAGAACAGCAGCAGCAGCTGCACACCCCCATCCCTCACTCTCTATGTGAACCCCACGAACCCAAAAACGGCGAGGGGACTCTTCCCCAGTTTTTCAGCGAGACCCGTGAGTTTGCAGGCGTTTTCCGGCCATTTCCAGCCACCTTTTACCTTCCAAATATGTATAATCTTATTCCTCTCGTCTTAAAATTCGTTTTTACATTTTATGGGTCCAATTTGGCTAAGAAATGAGGAAGTTATAATTTTTTAAAGTTTACCCAGTTTCTGGCGATCCCGGCGGCTTTCGAGCCATTTTCCGGCCAAACTATGACAAGTTAGTCATCGAGAAAGGTACCATTCTCTTTGTCTCATCGAGAAGTATGATTTTCATCTTTGAATCACTCGATTTCGTTGAGTATTGAAGAAATTATAGACGTTTAAAGTTTACCAGTTTTTCTGCGAACTAGTCACCTTTCAGGTCATTTTTCGCCCCTCTCCGGCAAGTTTTGGACTTCCAAATAGTTATAACATTGTTCTGCACTTTCTTAATTTCGTTTTAATATATTATGTTTTGAATTTGGTTAAGAAATGAAAAAATTATCAAGTTTTGAAAATTATACAAATTTTCGGGCTCTGACCCGATGAACATTGCGACGAAAGTCCGTCGAGTAAGGCTGTGTTGACCATATTGTATTGCTAGTAGGTGAATTCAGAAGAAAGAAAAAAAAAACAGAAAGCTCAACGGCCATTCCCTATCCCTCGTATTAACTCGTCAGATTTCTTTGTAAATTTCTTTGCATTCTTCCGCGAATGTTTAGTTGCCAAAATCAAATCATGTATTAAATTACTCTGGAATAATCGTAACGCATGAACAAGCTGGAAGCAACCTGGAATAAATAATCAATCTGAACTTTGACACGTAAACGTACATAAGAAGGGCAGAGGAAAAGCACTTGACACGTAAACGTAGATAAGAAGGCCAGAGGGAAGGCATCGGGGCAAGGGTCCAGCTCTCCCTCCTCCGGGAACCTTCTAGGAACTGTTTCCTTTTCTATATAAAGACACTGACCATTCTGTTTTCCAAATCTCTCAATCTACCGTGTTTTTAAGCAGATCGCCAAATTAAAGGCTTGAAGATGAACAACCAGTAAGTTAACTTCAAACTCCTTTGTCATTGATTTTTCTTACGGTTTATTAGACCTATGTATGATTCTGCTCAATGTAGTTTGGCAAATTTCCACTTCATCCATGTGTGTCGATTGTCGTGATTAAGCAGACATATCTATGACGGCTTCTGCAATGGCTATAAGTGTTTTGCATGAAACTTCTTAGGGTTAATTTTGGGAAAAAAATTTATGGAGGAAAATTCTCTCTCTTTCTATTCTTATCCCCTCTCCTCTGCTCCTCTCACGCATTCTTTTTTGTCTCATTGTCTCTATAAAAAAAAAATTAATATAAGATATTAACATTTCTTATCTAAAACTTACAAAGCGCGTCCAGATAGTAGAAGCTTTTTTTAAGAAGCATATGTGTGCAGCTTTCAGAAGCATTTCCAAGTTTCCAACTGCTTTATTGAGAAACATTTAGTCTGGTTTGGTATCCGGTAATTATTAAAAAAATGGGTATAAAAAAAAGTTTGAAGTTTTTCTATATTTGGTAAACATTTAATTTCAGATTTTTTTCATAATTTTAAGTGAAAAAAAAAAGTAAAAAACATAAAGCTGCAAAATCTAGTTTTGAAAAAACCAGCTTTTTTTTCACCATTTGTTTTACATAAAATTTTATCACATTATAATACTGCTTTTTTTTTCAAAAGTATTTTTACAAAAAAATTTACCAAACACTCTTTTATTTTATTTTACAGTTGTTTATTTTCAAAACACAACAGAAGCAGTTTTTTTTTTAAAGCACAACAATACTAAACTAGTCCTAAACTAAAAGAAAAATGCTTATGAGTAAAGTAAAAGATAAGTGCTTATGTGTGAAGTTTCTCACGGAGGCAATATTTTATAAATGTTCATATGGTTTAACAAAGGGGAATTTCATTCTTACAAGTTTTTGCCAAACTGGCCTTGGTGGAAGCACAGTGAAATTTTATCGAAAATGCTTTTTTGATTCGCACACACATTTATGACACATGTACGGAAAATAATTGAAATAAAAAAGCAAAATTAAATTTCAATTACAAAATATTCTAGTATTTATCAAAGATTGGGGGTAAAAAAATCGGTGGACACACATTTTGTAAACAACCCATTAAACTTTTCTGTCAAATATAGTCAAAAGTACTTTTGATTGTTCCACTGACATTTTTAACTATTTCAAATGCATTCCCTCCATTTAACTTTGCTTCAATTTTTTGTTGGTGACGGACAGAATTAGCAGTGCGGGGCTTGAACTGGCAAGTGTGCTGGTGACTTCTCCTCCCCTGCACCAGTCATGGGATGCGGTTCAGAAGCAAAAGCTCCAGACAGTTGCTGATCCGAATGCACAAATGGCCTTATACATTAGTGAAACCAAGCACTCAAACACCACCATCATATCTTTTCTTACTTCACCAGTCAAGGTTGAAGATCCACAAGCGATGATTTCATCGACGACTCTCAAGGACACAAATTTTCTTCTCTTTGAGTTTTTGTGCAGCAAAAAAACACCAAGTTTCTCCGTCAATGACTTGGCAATCAAATTCTTCGCCTTGAATCACACCAACCTCGATCTTCTGCGAACAAAAGTGTGTACTGTTATCTCTGATAATATTTTAAAAAGGAGTTTCTTCGCTTACGAGAAATTCTTATATAAGAACTTGTTCATTCACTGCCTACTTAAAAATAGACATAGAAACGGAAGAAAGGATGAATCAAATTATTTTATTTTATTTTCCTAATTTTTGTCTATTATTCTCTTACTGAATCAAACTTTTTCATCGCTTTGACGACTATTAATTTTAGTGAGAAACGGTTAGAAATGATATTTATAATGTTAGATTACTTTCTAATTAATTAGTTTGGCTTCTTTGACAACTCTTAATATTAGCAAGAAACACTTACAAACACCTCATTCCTAGTGTTATAAGAGCCGATTCTATTTTGTTATGTTGTGGTTCAGAATGGAGTTGAATGTCTTTATTTTTATTTTTAAATTACCACGAATGTATTTTGGGGAACTTATTTGTAAAGACGTCTCCGAATTAATTATATAGCAGTTCAGTAATTGACCAACTTCATGTAATATTTCAGCTGGTAGAAAGCAGCAATTCCAACTCATCGATACTTATCACTGGACATTCTTATGGAGGCTGTGTAGCTACCCTCTTCACCTTATGGCTGCTACAAAGCCTCAATTTGTCGAAAGCGAAGCGTCCCCTTTGCATCACTTTCGGGTCACCCTTGATCGGCGACGAACAACTGCGACAATGTGTGTTGCAATTCTCAACCTGGAGTTCTTGCTTCTTGAATGTAGCCTCTATCAACGATCCTGTACCTAAAGCCTTCCTCACCGCTTCGCAAGCTAGTGATTACAAGCCTTTCGGAGCATTCCTATTGTGCTCTGCTTCGGGTGGTTCTTGCTTTGAGGACCCTGATGCCATTTTGCAACTGTTGGTGGAAACCAGCTCTCAGAGTGTTCAAATTCAAGGTCCGAGTTTGGGGTTTCAGTATTTCGATTACGGACAGATTTTGAGTGATCTCAAGCTGAAGGCATTTTCTAGAGATGTCTTTGAGTTGGTTGAAGAGGATGGAGTTCCACTTAAAGCTGGAATTAAAACACAATTGGCAGCAATATTTGGAGTTAATAGCTCACAGGTATCCAACTTTCCACACAAATATTTGATTTGATGATGATTCAGAGAATGGTTTCTGCACAAATCTGTTTATTTTTGTCTCTTGATTTTCTTTTACTTTATTTAATCCGAAGATTGGAAATAAACACGGGTGTGCCGTGCTGGGGGCAATCACATCCCATGTTTTTTTCGACCTATATATATTTTTACTTCTACTAACTTTTTTCGCAAATCATTTTGTAAAAGTCACTGCAGCAGCAACAACCCGACATAAATTTCGGCAATCTGATGCAAAAGATGGTAACCAAAGAACGTAAACAAGCGATCGAGAAGACGAAGGTTTACAGTTCTTTCTTGAAATTGAATGAGAATAAAAAGTACATGGCCAACATGGAATGGTATAAGAAGGAGTCTAAAGAGATGGGAATTGGATACTATGACAGGTACAGAAACAAGAGTTACTCGGGTAACATTAATGCCGCAGAGTACAAGAAGAAGCTCTCGAATTACTGGGAGGACACGGTTGCAGAAGTTGAGAGCAATCCCCAGAAAGAAGGAGCCGCAATGCGCACTCGTTTCCTATTTGGTGGAACGAATTACAGAAGGATGATCGAACCGCTTCACATTGCAGAGTACTACAAGGAAGGTGGAAAAGATTACATAAAGGAAAGGCCTCGACATTTCGTTCTGTTGGAGCAATGGTTCAATGAAGACGCGGAAAAGAAGAAGGCAGAGAGAGAGCAGAAAGAAAGGGAGAACCCCCAACTGCGTAGCGAAAAGTCGAGCTCAAAAGCGAAGAACGTGGCTTCAAGTCTGAATGATGATTCTTGTTTTTGGGTGCATGTCGAGGAAGCGCATATCTTATGCAATGAACAAGCTAGTAATCCAAATGCCAAGAAAATGCTGATCGAATTTGAGCAGTACGTGCTGAATAATCTTGAGAAATTTGCAGTGACGCCTGATATTTTCTTGGCCCAAAGCAGCTACATGCAATGGTGGAACGAGTACGAAAAAAGGGTGGGAAATGACTATTCCTCACCCCTCGCCAAGGTCATGAAGCGTCACACTTATACCAAGTATGCGGAGGGGGTCTCGGTTCTTGCTGATATATAATCTAAGATAATTAAGTTTTAAGCAAGTAATTAAATCAGATAAAGCAAGATTAGTTATGCTGTATTGCTCATGATCTTCATAGAGAAAGATGTGCAGTACTTGCAGGGCTTGTTGGTGCTACTACTTTCGAATATTTTTGTTTGCGGTTTCATTTTGTTTTGGGCTCTAGCTCTCTTGTACAAAGAAAAATAATGTGTGGGGGTATTATTTAATTACGATGTTGTAATTTCCACTTCATAAAACACCTGTTGCATTTCGATTTCACCAAGTGTGAGGGCTATCCTAATTAGTAACTGGAATAAGTTGAGACTTGCGATGATCATGATTTACGTTGTATTAATCTTGTTTATGAATCTAAAAAGTACACAACTTAGTTTAGTTTCTTTGGCGTTTTCACACAAAATGTACACGAACTTCTAATTTCTTTGGCTTTTTCACACAATACGTAATGTGTGATAACGGAACAAAAAGATATATATGTCAAGATAGATAATTCATCTCTGTAATACAATCACGTGATGTGCAAAAAACGAAGAATGAATTTTGGAGTAATTCCAATTAGAGTAGATTCGTGAATCTTTCATCATAATTATAGTCAAAATTTTAGAATTTAATTCCAAATCATTTGATCGTGGCAAAGAAAAGAAGACTCAACGTGCAACTTTCCCGATTGTTTATGGTTGTTCATAACTAATTTCTACTGAGTAGGATGAGGTCACAAACCTTAGTATAAATATGTGTAACTATCCATTCCAGATTTTATGAAACATAGAACATCAAGAACAATTTTGTAATTTCATGCTTGAAAGATATTTGTATTTTTGTCTTTAGTGGATCTTATTTTGTGAGCCAGAGGCCCACATGTTTCCTTATCTCTCGGCTCTCTCTCTCTTCTCTCTCCCCGTCACTCTCTTTCCCTCCCTTCACTCTCTTTTTCTCTCATCTCTCTCTCTGTCTAACCTCCCCTCTCCAGGGAAGTACACAAACACAACAACAGCAGCTGCACACCCCCATCCCTCACCCTCTATGTGAACCCCACGAACCCAAAAACGGCGAGGGAACTCTTCCCCAGTTTTCCATCGAGACCCGTGAGTTTGCAGGCGTTTTCCGGCCATCTACAGCCACCTTTTAGCTTCCAAATAGGTATAATATTATTCCACTTGTCTTAAACTTCGTTTTGACATTTTATGGGTCCGATTTGGTTATGAAATGAGGAAGTTATAACTTGTTAAAGTTTATCCGGTTTCTCGCGACACCCGCGTCTTTCGAGCCATTTTTAGTCATCAAGAAAGGTACCATTCTCTTTGTCTCGTTGAGAAATATGATTTTTATCTTTGAATCACTCGATTTCGTTGAGTATTGAAGAAGTTATGAACGTTTAAAGTTTATCCAGTTTTTTTGCAGATCAGTCACTTTCAGGCCATTTTCCGCCCCATCTCCGGCAAACTTTGGCCTTTCAAATAGGTATAATCGTATTTTACACTTTCCTAGTTTCGTTTTAATATATTATGTGTTGAATTTAGTTAAGAAACGAAAAAATTACGAAGCTTTGAAAATTACCTAAATTTTCGGGCAACAAAACCTGGCCCGATGAACATTGCGACGAAAGTCGGTCGAGTAAGGCTGTGTTGACCATATTGTATTGCTAGTAGGTGAATTCAGACCAAAAAAGAAACAGAAAGCTCAACGGCCATTCCATATCCCTCAGATTAACTCGTTAGGTTTCTTTGTAAATTTCTTTGTATTCTTCCGCGAATATTTAGTTGCTAGAATCAAATCATGTATTAAATTACTCTGGAAGCAACATGGAATAAATAATTAATCTGAACTTTAACACGTAAACGTAGATATTAAGGCAGAGGAAAAGCATCGGGACTAACCTTCTAGGAACTGTTTCCTTTTCTATATAAAGACACTGACCATTCTGTTTTCCAAATCTCTCAATCTACCGTGTTTCTAAGCAGATCGCCAAATTAAAGGCTTGAAGATGAACAACCAGTAAGTTAACTTCAAACTCCTCCGATCCTCGTTTTTCTTTGAATCCCTTGTCATTGATTTTTCTTATGGTTTATTAGACCTATGTATGATTCTGCTCAATATAGTTTGGTAAATTTCCACTTCATCCATGTGTGTCGATTGTCATGATTAAGCAGACATGTCTATGACGGCTTCTGCAATGGCTACAAGTGTTTTGCATGAAACTTCTTAGGGTTACTTTTGGAGAAAAAATTTACGGGTTACTTTTTATCTTATTGTCTCTATAAAAAATTAATATAAGACGTTAACGTACTTTAATAGTAACAGTTCAAATATGAGTTAAAGGAGAGAGAGATTAGGAAAGGAGAACCTTTAAAACTTACAAAGCGCGTCTAGATAGAAGCTTTTTTTTATATTTTTTTTAAGAAGCATATGTGCTATGTGCAGCTTTAACAAGCATTTCCAAGTTTCCAAGTGCTTTATTGAGAAACACTTTGAGTAAAGTAAAAAAAAAATGCTTATGAGTAAAGTAAAAGATAAGTGCTCATGAGTAAAGTTTCTCGCGGAGGCAATTTTTAATAAATGTTCATAAGGTTTAACAAAATGGAATTTCATTCTTATAAGTCTTTGGCTAAACTGACCTTAGTAGAAGCACAATGAAATTTTATAGAAAATGCTTTTATGATTCGTACACACTTTTATGACATGTTTACGTAAAGGTAATCGAAATGAAAATGAGGAATTGAATTTCAATTACTGAGTATTATAGTATTTATCAAATATTGGAAATAAAAAAATTGGTGGGACACTCAAATTTTGTAATCAAACTCCAAAATTTAGAGAAATTCGGTTCTCTACAACTTGATGCAAATTAAATTCCAGATTATTGGGAGAATCGGAATAAATTATTTCAAACCATTATACTTTCATTTATTTCTAAAATTTTAAGATTGTCTTTCGCATTTACCCAACACCAAACTTTGTTCCCTCAACAAAAAAAAAAGGTTTTTCTCAAAAAGTTAAAATAAAATAATGTTTTCCCAAAAAAATAAGAATTAGCATATAAAATACATTACTAGAATTGGAGCATTTTAGTAATCACATCAATTTTCTTTTCGATTCATGTTAGTTAATAAACAGCTTATATGGTTCAGTACTATTCCTACTCTGATTTTTGAAAATTTTAGTAAACAGATTCAACATGAATCTTATTATACCATATTCCAACACTTCAATTCAATTATTTCTCAACTCAATTTCTTTTATTCTGAATACGGAATAGTAAACAACCCATTAAAAAAAATTGCCAAATATAATCAAAAGTACTTTTGATTGTTCCACTGACATTTTTAACTATTTCAAAAGCATTCCCTCCATTTAACTTTGCTTCAATTTTTTGTTGGTGATGGACAGAATTAGCAGTGCGGGGCTTGAACTAGCAAATGTGCTGGTGACTTCTCCTCCCCTGCACCAGTCATGGGACGCAGTTCAGAAGCAAAAGCTCCAGACAGTTGCTGATCCGAATGCACAAATGACCTTATACATTAGTGAAACCAAGCACTCAAACACCACCATCATATCTTTTCTTACTTCACCAGTCAAGGTTCAAGATCCACAAGCGATGATTTCATCGACGACTCTCAAGGACACAAATTTTCTTCTCTTTGAGTTTTTGCGCAGCAAAAAAACACCAAGTTTCTCCGTCAATGACTTGGCAATCAAATTCTTCGCCTTGAATCACACCAACCTCGATCTTCTGCGAACAAAAGTGTGTACTGTTATCTCTGATAATATTTAAAAAAAGGAGTTTCTTCGCTTACGAGAAATTCTTATATAAGAACTTGTTCATTCACTGCCTACTTAAAAATAGACATAGAAACGGAAGAAAGGATGAATCAAATTATTTTATTTTATTTTTCTAATTTTTGTCTATTGTTCTACTGAAGCAAACTTTTTCATTGCTTTTACGACTATTAATTTTAGTGAGAAATGGTTAGAAATGATATTTATAATGTTAGATTACTTTCTACTTAATTAGTTTGGCTTCTTTGACAACTCTTAATATTAGCAAGAAACACTTACAAACACCTCATTACTAGTGTTATAAGAGTCGAATGTCGTAAAATCGATTCTATTTTGCTTTGTTGTTCAAAATGGAGTCGAATGTTTTTTTTTTCTTACCACGAATGTTTTTTGAGGAACTTATTTGTAAATGCGTCTTCGAATTAATTATATAGCAGTTCAGTAATTGACTGACTTCATGTAATATTACAGCTGGTAGAAAGCAGCAATTCCAACTCATCGATACTTATCACTGGACATTCTTTTGGAGGCTGTGTAGCTACCCTTTTCACCTTCTGGCTGCTACAAAGCCTCAACTTGTCGAAAGCGAAGCGTCCCCTTTGCATCACTTTCGGTTCACCCTTGATCGGTGACGAACAACTCCGACAATGTGTGTTGCAATTCTCAACCTGGAGTTCTTGCTTCTTGAATGTAGCCTCTATCAACGATCCTGTACCTAAAGCCTTCCTAACCGCTTCGCAAGCTAGTGATTACAAGCCTTTCGGAACATTCCTATTGTGCTCCGCTTCGGGTGGTTCTTGCTTTGAGGACCCTGATGCCATTTTGCAACTGTTGGTGGAAACCAGCTCTCAGAGTGTTCAAATTCAAGGTCCGAGTTTGGGGTTTCAGTATTTCGATTACGGACAGATTTTGAGTGATCTCAAGCTGAAGGCATTTTCTAGAGATGTCTTTGAGTTGGTTGAAGAGGATAGAGTTCCACTTAAAGCTGGAATTAAAACACAATTGGCAGCAATATTTGGAGTTAATAGCTCACAGGTATCCAACTTTCCGCACAAATATTTGATTTGATGATGATTCAGAGAATGGTTTCTGCACAAATCTGTTTATTTTTGTCTCTTGATTTTCTTTTACTTTATTTAATCCGAAGATTGGAAATAAACACGGGTGTGCTGTGCTGGGGGCAATCACATCCCATGTTTTTTTCGACCTATATATATTTTTACTTCTACTAACTTTTTTCGCAAATCATTTTGTAAAAGTCACTGCAGCAGCAACAACCCGACATAAATTTCGGCAATCTGATGCAAAAGATGGTAACCAAAGAACGTAAACAAGCGATCGAGAAGACGAAAGTTTACAGTTCTTTCTTGAAATTGAATGAGAATAAAAAGTACATGGCCAACATGGAATGGTATAAGAAGGAGTCCAAAGAGATGGGAATTGGATACTATGACAGGTACAGAAACAAGAGTTACTCGGGTAACATTAATGCCGCAGAGTACAAGAAGAAGCTCTCGAATTACTGGGAGGACACGGTTGCAGAAGTTGAGAGCAATCCCCAGAAAGAAGGAGCCGCAATGCGCACTCGTTTCCTATTTGGTGGAACGAATTACAGAAGGATGATCGAACCGCTTCACATTGCAGAGTACTACAAGGAAGGTGGAAAAGATTACATAAAGGAAAGGCCTCGACATTTCGTTCTGTTGGAGCAATGGTTCGATGAAGACGCGGAAAAGAAGAAGGCAGAGAGAGAACAGAAAGAAAGGGAGAACCCCCAACTGCGTAGCGAAAGCAAGTCGAGCTCAAAAGCAAAGAGCGTGGCATCAAGTCTGAATGATGATTCTTGTTTTTGGGTGCATGTCGAGGAAGCGCATATCTTATGCAATGAACAAGTTAGTAATCCAAATGCCAAGAAAATGCTGATCGAATTTGAGCAGTACGTGCTGAATAATCTCGAGAAATTTGCAGTGACGCCTGATATTTTCTTGGCCCAAAGCAGCTACATGCAATGGTGGAACGATTACGAAAAAAGGTTGGGAAATGACTATTCCTCACCACTCGCCAAGGTCATGAAGCGCCACACTTATACCAAGTATGCGGAGGGGGTCTCGGTTCTTGCTGATATATAATCCAAGATAATTAAGTTTTAAGCAAGTAATTAAATCAGATAAAGCAAGATTAGTTATGCTGTATTGCTCATGATCTTCTTAGAGAAAGGTGTGTAGTACTTGCAGAGCTTGTTCGTGCTACTACTTTCGAATATTTTTGTTTGTGGTTTCATTTTGTTTTGTGCTCTAGGTTTCTTGTACAAAGAAAAAGAACGTGTGGGGGTACTGTTTAATTACGATGTTGTAATTTCCACTTCATAAAACACCTGTTGCATTTCGATTTCACCAAGTGTGAGGGCTATCCTAATCAGTAACTGGAATAAGTTGAGACTTGTGATGATCATGGTTTACATTGTATTAATTTTACTAATGAATCTATAAAGTCTATTTTCTTTGGCGTTTTCGCACAAAATGTACACAAACTTCTTATTTCTTTGGCTTTTTCACACAATACGTAAAGCGCAAGAAACGAAGAAAGGAGTATACAGCCCGGGACATAGTTGACACGCCCGCCCCTCGAATTTATATTAATCCTATAAATTTACCCCCCCAAATCGTTTTCAATTATGCCAATTTAACCCCTAAACTTTTATAAACTCTCAATTTAGTCCCTAAACCCCTCTCTTTAATTTTATATTGTTTTATTTCTTAAATGGTGAGCCACTGGGCCCACCCGGTTTTGTTTCCCCCGAGTCCTCTCCCTCACTTCTCTGTCTCTCTCCCTCTCTTCTCCGTTCTCTCTCGAACTCCCTCTGTCCCTCAACCCTCTCGACCCCCCCTCTTCTCCCCGTAACCCTCTCACTCTCCCTCACTTCTCTCACTCTCACTCACGAACCCACGCACGCACCTCATCATCTCCCATCTTCTCCTGTCTCCCTCTATCTTTATCGACGACAGCGCACAGAAGGAGAAAAATCTCCGGCGAAATCTTCTGTCCTCTCCGACGAGGTAAGTTCGATCGCCCTCCATTTGCTTCATTCTATGTTGGGTTAGAAAATGGAAGTAAATTTGTGATGTTTTTCGAAAGGTTTGGTCGTGATCGACGTACGGGTGCATACACCCATTTTCTCCGGCAAATCCGTGAGATTTCGAGACTTTTCCGGTCACCTCCGTCGTCTTCTCGTCGATCTAAAGGTACCCTCTCACTTCTCTCGCTTCGCGCTTCATTTTGGTACCTAAGTCGAACCCTAGAACTTAGTGTGACGGTCGGCCGGAGCTGGGAAGATCCGGTGTCCTTCTCCGATCGAACACAGACCTCTCAGGCCGCGTGAGAGAGCCCAGACCCTTTGGGCCGTTCTAGGAAGCCCTCGGGCCTTAGGCCCGTTTGCCAACCCCAGCCCAATATTTTATTTAGTTATTTATTTGTTTAATTTCTGTTTTACTTAATTGGGCCATTTTAATTGGGCTTTAGGCCCAATTCCCTTAAACCCAATACCTTAACCCGTTGGGTTTTTAATTTGATTGGGTTGTTACAAAAGACCACGGGCCTTAATAGTTGGGGCCTTGGGCCCGTGTAGTCTAGACCCAAATCCTATTGGGTTAAAAGCCCAAAAACCAAAACCTTAACCCAAGTCCGGGCCCAACCCGTGGACCTTGACCCGACCCGGTTGACCTTGACCCGTGGACCCAACCCGTGGACCCTGACCCGACCTGGTTGACTGACCCGTTGACCCGACCCGTGACCCGGTTGACCTGTTGACCGTTGACCCGGTCAACGGTCAACGTTGACTTTGACTTTGACCGTTGACCGTTGACTTTTACGGTTGACTTTTTCGGGTTCCGTCCGGGACCCCTCCTAGGCTAATTTCGACGTTCTGGACCCGTTTTTGAGATCCGTTTTCCCAAATTAAATCGTTAAAATAGAGTTTGACTGAGTTGTACCCTTTATGTGCTTAGGGGCAACTTTTGGGATTGTTCTAGATTCGCTAGCAGCGCAGCGTCGGATGGCTCAGTACTGTGAGTGGACCCCTTCTAAAAATACATGTTTTATTTGTAGAATTGCATGTATGAAAAGCATGATAGCATGAGAATGATGTATGTGCGATAGTTCTGATAGTGTATAAATGTATATGCGATAGTTATGATATTACCGCTACGGGATGTAGGGATAGGGTTCCGGTCCATCCCGGACGACGGTTTAGGTCCACTTCCGCTACGGGATGTAGGGATAGGGTTCCGGTCCATCCCGGGCGACGGTTATGGTGCTGGCATAGGGCCTGGAGTGTGTTACCTCTGACTTTTGAGTACAGGGACGGGAAGCTGGCATTGGGCCTGCAGTGTGGTTTCCTCTGACTGTATGCTCAGGGACGGGGAGCCGGCATGGGGCCTGAAGCGTTTATATTGGACATTCACTAGCGATTATTCCTCTATGAATATGATTATAGTATGCGAATTATGAATTGAGATATTGTATGATGAGTTAGGACATGAAATATTGCATGGCATTCTAGGTTCAGAAAACCTATGTTTATCATGATATAATTGTGTTTTCATAAAACTTGGGGGATAGTATGTTGATAACTGTTTTCTTATATGTATATCAAATTGGTCCACTCACCTTTGTTTTGCGCCCCCTTCAGGGCTTAGATTCGAGGCACACAATCCCGGCGTCAAGGCACTTCCGCACTGGCATCTTCGAGTCCTCTCGGTGTAGGACCTACTCTTTTTGTGTATTCAATTTTATATTCTTTCTTGTAGTACTTCAAATTAGATGTATGTTCTGAACACGTTCCTGAAACACTTATTAAATGTGCAATTTAAATTCTTATTTCTCGTTTTTATACCTTCTAAATGGCTTTCGTCACCCCTCGGGTGTCGGCCAGCACGTGACCACCCCGATGTCTACAGGACATCGGGGTCGGGGCGTGTCAATAGTACTTATTTTACAACTACATGTTGGAGTTTTGAGACTCCCTTGTCCCACATTGGGGAACTTAGGATTTCCAATGACCTTTATATATGTTTTGTCTTCTACAATAGTAGTTAGGATTTGGATCATTTGGAATGAAGATTGAGGTTTAGACCACTAATTGTGTGGATTAGACTTGATTGTTATATACCATGGTATTAATATAAATTAATATTAATTAATCAAGACAAAGGCCTTGGGCCTTAGACACTTGGAGCCTAAGAATTAAAATTAATTAGATCATTAATTTTAAATTCGAATTAATTAAAATTACTTTAAAATGTTTTGATTAATTGACAAAATTCTTTGGAAATAGTTGTATAGCTTCAAATACATCCAAAATGTGATGTATTTAAAGAGATATGAAAGCGCCTATATAACTAGAGTCTCAGTTCCATCGTAAATCATATTTTTTTCCTCCTCTTCCGTACAAACTTTCTAGACAGTAAACACACAAAGCAATTCGCTAGAATTCTATAATCCTGTGCGGATTGTAGAATTAGGTAGTTGTATCCTGGTCGAGCAGACGTTGTAGAACCACAAGCACAAGAGTGGGACGAAAATACTGCTCGAAGGTCATAACTTTTGTGACAGCCTCTACTTTTGTTTCATTCAAGTTAGTATTATTTTAATTTCAATATTTATTGTGTAATTTCATTATGTATTACAAATATTTTTGAGTAATAAAATATAAGTATTTCAATTTCTGTATTTCTGTTATTTTTGTTTCTAAATTGTTTTCCAACGCTACCTACATATATGAATGTGTTTTCCAACACTACATATATGAATGTTTTGGATGAGCTGTTGATTTAGATAGACATTGCCATCGCTGCCAAATATTAGGAAAATAAACTAAACATGGGAACAAAACCCAGCTTAGATGGGACCCACATGCACATGCAAAAATGCAGTTCTCATCGCATCTGTTTCTCATCTGCACAATCAATTTCTGTAATTTTTCACTTTTGGTCTTCCGATTCCACTGCAATTGTCCTTTCGTGCTTTCAGCTCAAAGAATTCGGATCCTCGTTGGATTCTCTTTGTAAAGATTTTAGAGATTTATGAATCGTGTTCGTTTATCATACATCATGCGGTCATAAATTATTTTAAATTTTTTTATTTAAAATTAAACGAGAACAGTACCTGACAAAAAGTGACTGCACAATGTACGATGAACAGACACGATTCACGGATTCTCAAGATCCTCACAAAGATGATCCAGAAAGGACCCTGGTAGTAGCTCAAAGGGCAAGGAGAAATTTTTCATTGTAATCGGAACACAAGTGGTACACTATGTGTTTTTATGTAAATAATGAAACATTTTTTTTTTAAGTTATTAACTTTTTAACATACATATCCTATTATTTGTATAATGACACGTAATGTATCACATCGTATTCTGGTCATACTGAAAAATTTCTTAAATACTAAAAACCATTTTCTTTTTAAGTTTTAACTGCCCAATAAAAAATATATACTTTTCGGTCTTCATTTTTGAACTTCTCGTTTGACTTTAAAGACTCTGTTTTCTTTCTGGTTTATTTGATTAAACGATCAAAGATAGCAAGAATCGATTAAAAAACGGAATACAAGAAGTTAAGAAAGGAAAATAAAAATGAGAATTAGGATTCGTTTGATAATTATATAGTTTTTAATTTTTTATATTTCAGTTCTTATTTTTGAAAATTAAAATTAGTTCTAGAAAAGATTTTTAACTTTTTTAGTTTCTAAACAAAAAAATGAAAAACGAAATGATTGTAAAACGAGCTAATAAGAAAATGAATGATTACATACCCGAGGAAGAGCACCTTGAAATCGACACAAATATTGTCCTTTTTAAATTGGGTTGGGTTGACTATTTGACGAGATCAAATCGATTTGGATGATTTTTTTTTGTGTAATCGATCATAATTGACACGTATTAAATTTATAGAAATTACATATAAAATAAGTGCAAAAGATTTAAACTGTTGTTTGATTAAATACAGCACATATTTAGAGTATCTCTAAATGAAATATTAAATATAATATGTCAAAATTTTATTTGATGGCTGATGTGACAAATTGAATACAAGTGATAAATTCTCTTATTCTGTCAAATATTTATTTTATTATTTTATTGAGCCTAGAATTACAATAACTATTAAAAAAATAATCAAAAATAATTGTAGTTTTTATTATATAGGTTGTTAATGGGATCTATGTATTAAAAAATTTAATTAAATATATTTGATTCCTTTTTTAGTTGTTGTCAAAAAAGACAACTAGAAAGCAGAGAGCCAAATAACTCACATGACACATTATATATGACATATCTATTAAAAACATTTAAATATCTTTTAATCTTATTAGCATATTTAACATCTTTTTTTTAAATGGTCTTAGCCCCTGGAATCGAAAATACAACTGGATCACCGAAGACGGTCTTAGTCCACGTTGATGTTGGACCGTTTGATTGGCGGCAATGATGAGCTTTCAGTGAGTTGTTTTGCTTTAACGCTGCATGGTCTATCACGTGACCGACGAAATATGCGCCAAAATACAACGTTGCCCTTGCCTCCTTCCCCCAAGTAGGCAGTAATATCCACCTAATTAAACCAGCCTCCATTTAATGACTATCATCTACAATCTTCTGCTATACTGTTTATACTCATCACGGTCTAATAATATTTTTTTTCACTTATAAGTGAAAGATCTTAGGTTGACTATCGTCAAAGTCGTTTAATACTAGTGTCTAATAGTATTCATCTTTATCTCTGTAAAACAGGGGCATTTCCGTCATTTCATATGCCTCGATCCGAAGTCCAGCCCATAATTTAAGTGGGCCGCCCACTGTTCCTAAGCACGATTCCCATGATTGACGCTGGATAGAGTCCCACGTGGTCACCCCTTCCCTCTCTCTCTCTCTCTCTCTAGCCTCCGTAAATCCTTCTCATCTACCCCACTTACTCTCTGTATCTCTGTTGTCTTCCTCCTCCTCTGAGCTGAAATCCAAAGAGCTCATTTCTTCCTCCGAGCTAGTTAAACATCCACCGCCCGCCAGCTGAATTAGTTGCAGAAGCAACAGCCGCCTCAGAGAGAAGCAAAGTATGGCGGCATTCCTCATTGTCCTCCTCACATCTCTACTAGCTCTCACCACTGTCCCCGCCGCCGAATCTCGACTCTACACCAACTACTACCAAAAGTCGTGCCCAAGATTCGCCCAAATCGTCCAAGACACCGTCACAAACAAGCAGATAACGAACCCCACCACCGCCGCCGGCACCCTCCGCCTCTTCTTCCACGACTGCCTTCCCAACGGCTGCGACGGCTCCATTCTCCTCTCCTCCACCCCCTTCAACAAGGCCGAGCGCGACGCCGACATCAACCTCTCCCTCCCCGGAGACGCCTTCGACGTCGTTGTCCGCGCCAAGACCGCCCTCGAGCTCGCCTGCCCCAACACCGTCTCCTGCGCCGACATCCTCGCCGTCGCCACCCGCGATCTCGTAACCATGATGGGCGGCCCCTTCTACAACGTCCCCCTCGGCCGCCGCGACGGCCGCTCCTCCAAAGCCTCCGCCGTCGAAGGCAGCCTCCCCCGCCCCGCCATGTCCATCTCCCAGCTCATCGAGGTCTTCGGGTCCAGGGGCTTCTCCGTCCAGGAAATGGTCGCCCTCAGCGGGGCCCACACCATCGGGTTCTCCCACTGCAGCGAGTTCAGCTCGGCGATCTACAACTACAGCAAGTCGGCGCAGTCCGACCCGAATTACAACCCGAGATTCGCATCCGGGTTGCAGCAGGCCTGCGCGGATATCAAGAAAAACCCGACGCTCTCCGTCTTTAACGACGTTATGACGCCCAACAAATTCGACAATGTCTACTTCCAGAACTTGCCAAAGGGTCTGGGGGTTTTGAAATCGGACCACGCGCTGTTTAACGACGCCAGGACGCGGCCGTTTGTCGAGCTGTACGCCAACGACCAGAACCGGTTTTTTGGGGATTTTGCCAAGGCGATGGAGAAGCTCGGCGTGTCAGGGATTCAGACCGGAAGGCGGGGAGAGATTAGGCACAGATGCGACGAGTCTAATTATTAGTTAATTAATAATTTGAAAAGAAAAAAAATACACTTTGTTTTAATTTCTTTGTTGTAGTTTTTATTTTTTGGCGCTTTTTTAAGTGCATTTTGTTGTGAGATCCAATATTTGTGAGAAGAAGAGCTAATAACATGTAGTACATGTTTAATATTTTTTTTGGTTACTGGGATATATGTTCAGATTTTGCACGAAATCGAACGCAATGGTATTTTAAAATTTATACAATTGATCTCACTTGATAAGAGAAATATTTGTTGTTATTGTGTCGGGATATTTGTTGAGCTGAAATATACACTACATCCTTTTTTGTAATTTTTATAAAAAATTTGTGTTCAATTTTCTCGTTAGTCTTTTAGTTTTTCGATGAATCCTCATATTGTATGTATTGATTTTGGAAATTGTGTGGTTTAATTAAGGTAACGGGGAAGTGTTTGAAGCGATACTATAATAATCTAATTACAATAGTGGCATTCAAACTTAAGTTTGAAGCGAACAAAAACTTGAGCACTGACACTTCAACTACGTTATCCGTAGAGAACCTCTTGAATAACCAAGAGATCATTTTTATCTTAGTTGCATCCGATTCTCTACTGATTCCTACTCATGTAAGAGTCTGCTCTAATAGAACAGGTGCAAAATGAAAAGAAAAAAAAAATAGTGTTCTAGTTAATTTAGCTATATCATATCGGGAATTACTAGCGGGTTTAGGATAGTGTGTGTTTGTGAAGGAAAGGGATCCTCTCCATATCCCTTTTACCAAATCCACCCCATCAATGAATTTGAGCTCTTGAAATTTGATCCAATGGTTAAAGTTATTATAATTTTTAAAGAGGATTCATGTTTTTAGCCGTTCAATCAAATTTCAATGATCCGAATTCATTGACTAGCTGAATTTGGTAGAAGGAATCCGGAGAAGTTCCCTTTCCGTTTGTGAAAACACAATGTCAGTATCTGGCATTGCTGTATACAATTAACTAATTAACTTGGGTTGTAGCTCCCATTAAAAAAGATTATATTTGACGATGAACAAATTAGAGCAGAGCTTTTTAATTTTGAACGGATCATTTTATTGTTTGAATTTTGTCTCTTCTTTACGTCTTATTCAATAACTTATTTATTTATTTAAGGTGTTTTCAAAAACAAGAAGAATTGATTTAAAATTTGCATGTGCATTTCATAATTGATGTTCCAAAACTTGCATTTTTTAAATTTGAGAAAACAGATTCTCGTCTTTAGGCGGAGAGAATTTTAAATGTGCTATGAACACGTATCGATACATTAAGTGTGACATTTCACATCGTTCAGGGGATTGGACCATGTAAGCCTTATATGTATATTCTTATCTTTACCTAACACGAGGCCTTTGGAAGCTCACTGGTTTCGAGTTCGGTAGGAACTCTGAAGTTAAGCAAGTTCGTGCGAGAACAATCCCAGGATGGGGGACCCACTAGGAAGTTCTCGTGTGAGTTCCCATAAACAAAACCGTTAGGGCGTGGTCGAGGCCCAAAACGGACAGTATCGTGCTATGGTGGAGTCAAGCCCGGGTTGTGGTGGGGGCCCGGGCCGGGATGTGACAATTTGGTATCAGAGCCAAACCCTGGCCGTGGTGTGCCGACGAGGACGTCGGGCCCCTAAAGGAGGTGGATTGTGACAGCCCACATCGCCCAGGGGAGTGGATCCTATAAGCCTTATATGTATATTCTCATCTCTACCTAGCATGAGATTTTTTGGGAGCTCATTGGCTTCGGGTTCCGTAGGAACTCCGAAGTTAAGCGAGTTCACGCGAGATCAATCCTAGGATGGGGGACCCACTAGGAAGTTCTCGTGTGAGTTCCCAGCAACAAAACTGTGAGGGCGTGGTCGCGGCCCAAAGCGAACAATATCGTGCTACGGTGAAGTCGAGCCCAGATTGTGGTGGGGGCCCGGGCTAGGATGTGACATTAAGTCTAATAATACAATTGATTAGAAGTTTTAGAAAAAAAAAATCTCAATCAATTATATTATGATACTCGGTATACAGGACCAGAACCTTGACATTCTAAAAAATTACTCATGAGGAGGAGAAGGTTACAGTTAAACATCTGATAGTCAGACATGCTAATTAGAGAAGTGTTAGCGCGTTTATATATTAAAACTGTGAGGTTGAATCTCTCTCTCTCTCTCTCTCTCTCTCTCTCTCTCTCTCTCTCTATATATATATATATATATATATCAATCGAATAAGAGAAAAATAAATAAAAACTACATGAAAGCTTCATCGAAATGGAGAATTTATTTCCATGTGAGTTTCTTACTTATCACGAAGCTCAAACATAGTGTTAGGGCCAGTCCCCCATCAAATAATGTCACATCTTCATAAGAGTTTTTGGGCATCCATTCCTTAGAAGCCGGTTTCTATGATTCTACTCATAAACCAAACTCTTATAGTTCTTAACAATTGGTATAAGAGTTGGTTTCATAATACAATTAAAACGGTAGACCTACAGGAGTGTTGATAGAGTGACCAAGAGGACGTTGACTACGGAAGCGTAATGAAATGTTAGGGCCTAAATTGTTGACATCGGAAAATTGTTATATCTTGAAATTCACTAAAAGAAAAAGGTCTTATTGCGACAGGTTTTTTTTGCGTCAGATAGCACGGCCGTCGCAAATAACACAAAATATGCGCGCTAGATGGTGGAGCGAAAATAATTGCTACCTTGGCATTAGTAATGTCGCAATTAAAGTAGCAAAAAGATTATAAATAGCAATATGTCGTCTTCGACAAAGGGTTTGCAACCCCCCGAAATGACGGAATAAAATTCAAAGCTCAAATTTTTATATATGCGCTCAATTTTTAGATGAAATAGCCCAGCGAGAGTTTCCTTTTCCCTTCTATCCAAAAAAGAAAAACCTTTTTCTCTCCCTCAACCGTTTATTTTCCCTATTCAACTAAAAGTATGGAGCTCATCTCGCCATAATTCATTCAATTAGAGATTCAATGGGAGATTCTAGAGCACAATCGGAGTTCTTGTAAGCCACTACAATCATCTCCATCTTCTCTCTTTTCTTATTCAATAACTTTTGCTAAGTGGTTTCTAGGATTCCTCTCAAATCTGGAAGACAATTGTTTTTATTAATATTGGATTGATTTTTCCAATTGTTGTTAATATGTTTACCCGGGAAGATTATGTACTTGAGATCCCCTCCTTGTCTTATTTCCAATTTTTTGTTTTCGTTTGCTTTCAAGTGAGTTTTGAGATATACAAGGAATTATTTTTCGTTTCAGTATGGGTGGTAACGGAATTTGATCTGGAACTCAGTAGATTTTGCTAAAATATATATTTTTAGTTGAATTCAGAGTTGTGTTTTTTTTTCAACGGCGTTTGAAGTTTTAGTAGAAACACACAACCACTTTTGGTGTAGCTAATGGGATTGTTTAGGTTTGGATTAGTTTGGAAATTGTTTAGCTTTTGCGTAGCTAATGGGACTTTGTTTTGAATTAGTTTGAAAACTTGTAAAACTACAGGGAATACGAGTTTGGTAAATTTAATGAGTCTTTGACTCTTTGTAGGGTACAATTCCCACACCTTTTCATTCGGAATAAATCTGCATTGTTCGTGATTTTAGGAGTTTTAGCAATGTTTGTTGCCAGGACATTATGAAGTTTTGTTTCTAATAGATTCAGCAGCATGCTTGGGATCCTTTTTGAGGTTGGAAATTAAGATTTGAATAAATCTGTATAATGATTTACATTAATTATAGTTCATTATTAATAACAATTCTTCACATCTAGCTTATAGATATTTAGATAATTTATAGATTATTCACTTTTAATAATTATTTATTTCTAGTTTATAAAATTAAATAGAATAATTTTTATATGGCGTCAAATATGACGTCAGATTTTTTTTTTTTTTTTTTTTTTTACACTTGCCATCTATTATTAACGACGCTTCAGATAGTGTTGCAAGGTTGTCGCAACTAGTACCTGCGATGGCCAGGTTGTGTTGTATATGGTGTCAAAACATTTGTGACATAGGTTTCTTGTGACACGTCCATTACTGTCGTAAGGCTGTCGCTAAAAGCTTTTTACGACGTTTTTAGCATTTTTTGCGACATTTCCGTATCGTCGCAAAAGGCCCTTTTTGTAGTGAAAGTTAAAATGGTTTAAGAGTTCTTTGGTAACCCTAGATTACAAACTACCATATAAATAACTTATGAACTATAGTCCACTTAGCTGGTTTGTTGCAATTTTTTTCTGAAAAAGGGTCCAACTAAAGGCAAAATCATGTTAGTCCGCAATTTATTAGCGTTAGGAGAAATAATACAAACGATGGTACAATTAGATGATGATTTGATGAGTGTAGCATTACTCATAAGTAAATGACTATTTTTCACCGTGGGCTCCATCAAATACTTTTTTTTAAGGAGGCAGATTTTTTGCCCTCTTGTTACCGTGCCCTTCCCATCTCCTCTTATTTGTGCGGTCACGGTTAAGTCACGTCAACATTTTATATTCCTATTGTTTTTTGTCTTATTATCTCAATAAAAAAATTAATATAAAATATTGACATGGCTTAACTGTAACTATACAAATAGAAAATAATAGAAAGGACAGACAATCTGCCTCCCTTTTTTAAATGCAATTTTTCAACAGAATACCATTGGATGTTGAAACTCGAACTTTAACAGAAGTTTAGTTGGCGATAGATGCGGCATCCAAAGCTAAGCTGAAGATTGGGCCCACTACTATTAAGAAGATATGAGGCCAGTTGGATGGTTCAGATGGGACTATGACGGTTCAGATGGCCCAGGGCTTGGTTAAATGTTCCTTCCCTCTCCAGAAAGCAGTTTTTTTGTTGGGTAAACTCTCCAGAAAGCACTTTTACATGCACTTTATGTCAACCCACAATCTTAAGGCCGAAAAAGTCACAAGCTCAAGCCCTAAATTGCAAAACGCATAATGTAAAGTTCACCACCTATATCAACAGTCATTTAGTAATATAGTTTAGTGATTTTTTTTTAATTTGTGATTAAGAAGTCTTAGATTTAATTTTCGCCAAAGATAAATGTGAACTATATTATTATAGCTAACTAAATGTGAAGCGTAACCTACTTCCTCACCCCTTAACATAGATAATATCATTTGTTACAAAGAAGAAGAAAAAACGCCTGCATAAGCAAAGCCAAAAAACATAAACTACTTTAAATGGTACACATCAGTTAAATAAAAATTCTCCTAACAAAAACTACATTTTCAAATATTACAATCTGGTACACGCATGGGCGGAACTAGAAGCATATTTTTAGTGTGAGCAATTTTGAATAATGAAATTAAATTAAAAGTTTGATATAACGCTAATTGACTTATTGTCCAACTTGATTTTGGGTAACTAGTGTTTAGAACAGTAAAATTGTAAACCATTAGCTAATGAAAAAATTACATGGCTTGGAAGGGTGGGAGGGTAGGAAAAGTGAAGAACATGAGAGGGTTTATTAATTGAGCGTATGAACTGAGACTTCATTTTTAAGTATATAGATAATTTATTGTTTTAGTTTGAGCATTTTTCATGGTAAAAAAAGTTGAGTGGAAACAACTGCCTCGAGCATATGCCGACACCATCCATGTATTCACAACTACAATTAGGTAATTATTTTCTTGCTCATGTAATTAATTTTTTGGCTATGCAACTTTCAAATTTGTGAAGAAAATGGGATTTCATTATGTTTTTGGTATAAGTTAAAAACTATGAAATTGATATGTTTTTTTTATTAGCACCCTACAAATTGTTGAATGCACCCCACATTAAAATTTAATATTAAATAACTTATTTACCCTACTATGCAATGACAATTTTGATTTTATTAAGTTTTAAAAAAATAAAATAAAAATATCTAAATACACCCCAAATCACTTTTAACGTATTATTTATATTCTCAACTATCAAAACCTCTCACCCTCAATTATTGAACAAAACTCTAACCAATGAAACTACAAACATGTTGATTGAGAAATGAATATATTATGAAACAATAGCATACAATCCAGTCCCATTAAACTTGAACAAGATAGTAACATGGTTATCACGTACATGAGATTAATCTCTCAAGCAACACAATGAGCAAACCCACTCCATACACTTGCTCTATATTTGATTGTAAGAAAATGGAAAAGTGTGACTCTAAGTGTTCGGTACAAAAGGTCGGTAACCCTTTTGCATCAATTTCTTGTGGAGGAATATAAGGAGTATATTGAGAAATGTGGGGTGTATTGAAAATTGTGGGGGTGTATGTACAAAATATTAGGTGTATATTGAGAATGTGGGGTGTGAGGGTATTATGGGAAAGTACATGGAGTATATTAAGATAATTTTTTAGTGAAAAAATAAATGTGAGGTGTATTAAGTATGTAAGGTTTATTCAACAATTTGTGGGGTGTTAATATAATAAGCCAATTGATATTTGTTCATATGGAAGAACCGGATCCCCTCCTGAGCATGGGGATCGGAGCCTCATGAGCAGTTTATCTGGACTTTTGAAATTTGATCTAACGGCTATAAATAGGAGGTTCTCTAAAAGTTATAATAATTATAACTGTTGGATTAATTTCAAGCGCTCAAATGAGCTGCTAGCAGACTCCGATCCAATACTCAAGAGGAGATCCGGTTCCCATATTGAAAACACATGAACTGAAAGCACTCAAAAAACTTATCATGAACAAAAACCTGTGTTCGAAAAAAACCGCCAATTATGTACTCAAAAGTCCAACGAGTTGACACTCGACCCGTCCAGTCCACCACCGGGTTGACACCGAGTTCGGCTCCCAAACCCCGAGTTGAGCAATTCCTCCCAATCCACTTCATCTTCTTCTTCTTCCTTCTCTTTCCCTCTCATCATCTCCAACAGCCGCCTCGCTTTCTCCCTCGCCCGTTCGCTTCCCTTTTTCTCCACCTCTCTCAACACCTCCACCACGCTCGCCGCCTTCGCCAGCCCTTTGAACCTCAAACCGCCGTAGCTCAACCCATACAATGTGGCCACACAACTCTCTTGTGTCGCCTTCGAGTCAAACTCGTTTCCCCTTAACACACCCACCAAACACCCCACCCCACCCGAATCCAACAATGCGGCCCGCCCGTCGGCACACAAACTCAAATTACACAATGTGAGCAATACCCGACCCGTCATGTGACCCGACTTCACCATTCTCAAAAGAACAGGAACCGATCCGAGCTTAACCAACTTGGACCGGTTACTCTGAACAAGTGAGAGGTGGTACAAAGCGAGTGCCGAGTCATGCCGAGTCCGCTCGCTCTCGGACCGTAGTAAGTGCAGCAATGGCGGCAACGCGCCCAAGACGCCAATGGCGGTCTTGCAGTCGTCGTCAAGTGCCAAGCTGAAGAGCGCACTGGAAGCGTGTTCCTGCGCCTCAGGGTTTCCGGCCTTGAGCACGTCGATCAGAGGAGGGAGGACTCCTGACCGTACGATCTTAATCTTGTTTGACTTTTCCAGCGACAGATTGACCAACGCTGCGACGGAATCCACCTGAACGGCGGTGTACCTGGATATAATCAGAGGGCGGAGGGCGGAGAGCAACCGCGGGGTGCAGAGACGGGCCCGGGCGTCCTCTCTCGTCCGCGTGATATTCCTGAGCGAGGCCAGGGCCTCCTCGATTTCGAACACGTGGCAGCTTCGGAGCTTGATCGGGATTTCGTCTTCTACAGAGAGGGAGGGATTGGTGTTGCAGTTAGGATTTAAAGTTTCAATTTCCGAGGATGAAGACGACGAGGAGGAGTAGCAACTCAGTGGAGTTGAGAACGGGAGAGGCGGAGCCGCGGTGATCGATTCGTCGGAGCTCGAGGGGAAGTGAGTTGGGCGCCGAGTCAGCTCGGTGGCCGCGTGAGTGAAATTCACTGTCGGGGTGTCCTTAACACCGTTGATCAACGGCTGATTATCCGAAACTACGACGTTCTGGGGCTTGGTTTCGTTCCGGGAAGCAATGGAGGCGCGGACGATCTTCTCGGCGGAGGTGAAATCGAGGGGCTTGGGAGGATCGACGGAGGACTTGTGGCACCAGCTGAGAATGGCGGACCTGAGGGCGAGGTTGGATATTACGGAGGAGAAATCTGGCGGCGGAGAGTCCGGGAGAGCAGGCGTGAAGCTGAGGGACTTGCAGGCTTGGACACAGGCGCGCTCGAAGGTGTGGCCGGACGAGACGATGACCGGGTCCGCCATGAGAGAACCGGAGATTGGACAGACGAACTCTTTGGGAGCTTGCGGCTTTGAAGTTTTCGACGGAACTGCCGACGACGACCTCTGAAAAAGCTTCCATCTCCGCCGGGGACTCGTGCTTGCACTGCTCATCTCCGCCACTCTCTCCGGCGTGGCGAAAGCCCATTCATTCTCTTTTGATTTGTGGACCATCAGCTTCATAAAAGCTTCCTGAAACTCCACACCCGAAAAAAGCAAGTTACTTTCTTCAATTCCGTATTATGTGAGTGAAAGTTCTGAGCTTTAAGCTCAAGTAAGAATTCCGCCTAAACCCCATGATCCTTAATTCAAATTTAATCGGGTTTTGCGAGGCTAATCAGATGGGATTATGGTTTGGATAATTTGAGCAGAGATACGGAGGTTGCTAACATTTGAAGGTAGAGTTTGGAGAGAGAGAGAGAGATTGGTGTTATTTGTCTGATGGAGGAGACTGGGAAAAGGACTGGGATTCCGATTCCTCTGGTTTGGGAAAATTAAACAAAAGCTGGAGGTATATCAACAACTCAATCTCTTGTTCTTCTCCAACGGCTTCACTTGTGTTGTAAGTAACTCATTTCCCCTTCAATAATTGGATACTGAAAAATATATGAATTCCCTTCTAGAGTTTGCTCGAGCCTCTCGCGAGCGGTTAAAATTCCCAAAGTCTTTAACACTGTTCTGAAAATTTCCGCTTGGGTGCTAGGTTACTGGCTTCTGTTCTGATTAATTCCTAAAAGTTTGAACAATAAGAAATGACACGTGGACCTATTTAAGCGCCAGCTTACTCCGCCTAGACTCGCCTAAGTAGCGACTATCACTTAGACAGAAAATAAATAACTTTGACTTTTGCATTTTATTTGTTCAATAAATTGTAAGTGGCTTGTTAAATACTTGAATAAACACTTATAACATGCTTGTTTGCTATGTTTTCAATATGTTAATATTTTATAATTTATATATCATTCTATTTTACAATTTGTGCATTTCTATACAATTATGTTTTTTTTAAGTATAATAAGACATTTCTTTGTTTGTTATGTAATAAATTTAATTAAAACTAAAAGAACTGCATAAGTCCCGCCTAGATGCCTAGGTGCTAGGTCTCTACTTGTTATCCGACTAGCGCTTAGCGACTTCTAAAACATTGACTAAGTAAGAATCTTTGCTGGTATCTATGATTGACAAGAACAATTGAAAGTTCGTTTGCCAAAAAAAAAAAAAAGATTGAAAGTTCATAATTTTACTCAACTTTAAGGATTGCACCCAGATTGTGAGAAGCATTAGACACGATTCTATTACTTTATCTGTGAAATGAAGCTTAGCAGTCAAAATTTTTTGACTAATTTCTTACAGTTTCATTAAATAAAACTTTGGAGAAGAATATCCTTGAAGCTTGTTCTTTAATTTATGTTTTACCAATTTTCCACGCATCAATTTTGTAGTATGGAAAGTCTAAAAGCTAAAAACACCTTTCTAATTTTAGACGAAATTGATGGGCGATTTGTTTTACTTCTGCTCTCTAATGTGAAGTGAATGATTGATGCTGCTCAGAGGATATATGACAATATTCTGCCATGAATAACATGTTTGGTTTTGGAGGTATATTTTGTTGGGTCTAAACGTGACGGATTCCAACACGTTATTGGGTGATATCTCCTTTTTACAATCAATCGCATTACGCAACGCGAGAGATATCAATAAACTATATAACTGGTTGTAAATACTAATAGTATGATGTATTGTACACCAGTTGTACACAAGGACCCCATTCTAAACAGATGTTGATCCGTGAATTAACAGAAGCTTAGAGAAGGGATGATGTGGAAATTTCTGGACCATCCATCCCATAGATTGACACCATCACATTGCCCACTTTTGCATACAAATACAGGCTGCTACAGCCGTTTGATCCCACCTGTGAGAAAGTTTAAAGAAAAAGGTGCTCTCTCGCTCTCTCATTCCTCCTTTTTCTTCAAAAGTGTTGCTTTTGTGGGCAATATATGTCTCTTGACTTACTGTGCATGGAGGAGATGTACAACTAAGTCGCAAAGAAGAAGAGCACCACTGATCATTATTGCATGAGAAATGCTAACGAAATTCTCTTAACGTAGAACTCTTCATAGATTTTCTATCGTCTTATATTTTCTGCACAATATTTTATAATATCGCCACGAAAATTAACATTAAATTGTAAGGGGATATGATTTTCACACACCCCTTTTTACTTCTCTCACACTTTTTTGGATTTCGGCCGTTGGATCGGATGAATTGAAGAAGATCTAACGGTCAAAAAGTAATAGGAGTGTGTGAGAAGTAAAAAATGATGTGTGGATAGCACAGCTCAATTGTAAGATAGCAAAAAATTTACGAAAAATATCTTACTTTTGAGAAAGTTCCCTTCAAGTTTCTCTCATTACATATACTTAATACTTAAGTTTGTGTAGCCATATAAAATTCGAAATACCTACTTCTTTATCGTTGTTCTAGGCTGGATAAAATATCCCTTTCCCTCTTAACCAAAGTGATTGATTCCTTTTTTCTACTCAATGCATGGCCCCACCCTTCACATAAACTAGGGTTTTTTTTTCTTTCTTCTCACTTTTCTTCTGTTATATTAAACCAAGTGCTTAATTAGTTCCAAGATTTAACATTAGTTTATGTTAATAATTTTAATTAGTTAAGAGAGGTAATCTTTCCATTTATTTTGGTTGAACACTGCTTTCATGTTTTCATGGGGAGATCAGATTCTGATCCATGATTTGGTTGTTGTCCTTCTTAATCTAATTAAGGTTGGAGCTGCATGTTTTTAATTAAAAACATATATTATTTTATGAACATTTTGCTTCCAAAACGGTTTTCTTCTAAAACACACTTAAGAAAACTAATTATCTTCTTAATTATTTGACATCTACGTCGAGATTTTAACCGATAAATTCTTGGTCACCTCAGACTCAGAGTAAATGCCCCATCTAGGTTATTTTCAGATCAAAAGCTTTGGTTCCAGTTTACATGCACTTTTTACGTGAGGCAATGCCGCTAATATTTGAAGCCATGACCTGAAAACAGCTGAAGAAGATGAAGATTTAGAGTTTGTGGTTTTCACTGGCACCCAATAAGCAACGCATGACTGCATGATGTAGTTAGTAGTACATACACTTTAACAAAGAGCGGGTTCTAACCGTGTCCTTAATTAGCTCTAATAATCTTTCCATTAAGATCCAATCATAGAGCAGCATATATATCTTTCTGACACTGGCAGCAACTAGTCTAATCCAATACATAGGAAAGGGGTTCTGGCAAGTTCGGAAATCCAAACTATTGAAATTTGATCAAACGACTAAAGTTATTATAACTTTTAAAATTAACCTTTATTTGTAGCCGTTTGATCAAATTTTAATGGTTCGGATTCTCAGACTTGGTGGATTAGAAAGGTCCAAAGAGGATCTATTACCCAATATATATGTGTGTGGGGACGGATATGTATATATTTAAACCATTTATCTTTTAAGTTTTCTTTTAAAGATCATGTCTATAAAAAAATCACTCATCTTTGAAACAATATGACCGTGGGATTAAGGGTTTACAATTTTTTTATAGAATCGTATTTGTCTATTTTCTTCACTACAAATGAATGTTTTAATGATTTTAGATTTGTCTAATTGTTTGCAAAAATAATCTATGAATGATGTTCTAAAAGACAAATGATTTGGATCAGTAAAATATATTAAATAGTGGGCCTCATAAAAACATGTGTTAAAAGTTGTGTAAAAAAAAGTAGTGCTACATATCTGCTTATATATATATATATATATATTATTGTGTGTACTAGTAATATATAATATTGGATATTGGACATGAAGAATTTTGGTTCTTTCGTCTCCTTTTGATGTATAAATATTAAATAGATATACGTTTATATGTGCCCATAGAATTAGAGAATGTTGATGTGGTTTAAGCTTTATGGAAAGAGAGTGTTTTCCAACTTTAAAATTTGGCCTGGACCTTTGTGTTTCCTTATAATATTGCTGCTGCATCTGCATGGCCTGTTTGCCCTTTTCATCAACAGGAGGTTAGGTAGGTCACCATCTTCACAGTACAAAGCGCATTGTGTTTAGCTTTTGTCTAATCCTTCATGTCGACGGAGATGGACTTCTCCATCTCCGTCGCATTATTTTTCATCTTTATCTCTCTCCTTGCGTGGCATAATCAATCACGGTAGGATAGAGACACAGAGCGAGCGATACTGCCACGTGAAAGGGAAGTATTTTCACTTATGAATGTTCCTGCTATGAGCTTCAAGGAATGAAGCGTACGGGAAACGGGTAATTCGAACGTAATATACATGGAGAAAAGAAAGGGATTTTCTCGTGGGGCCTCTGCATGTTTGTGGAGAAGGGAATTGGATTCTCGCCGGTAATTTGAAACCGAAAGAAAAAAAGGAAACGCCTTCTGCTCCACCTACCTCTCTCAAATGCCATTTCATATGTTGATGTTTCATACGAGCGATATTTTAAACTAAACTAATTTACATTTGTATTTATGAGAATTTGAATTTAGGTGCATATAGGAGAGTCATCCACTCTTGTAAATGTAGAGAGAATTTTTAATATGCTCGAAACATTGGCAGATACGTCATATGTTACTATACAAGTAGATGATCACTTGAAAAAGAAAAACATTTCTACACTTGTATAACGATATATAGTGTGCCGCTCAGTGTTCTGGGCACGTTGAAACATCTCTTGCAAATGTGGTTATGGCAATGTCAAGTCAACAAATCATACACTATTTTAGATATTTATGAAACTTGTAGCTAGTATTCGTTCTTTATCTTTACCATTTATAAAAGGTGCTGCAAAGTTGGCGTCGTATATTTGTGACTGAGGATTAATTGGTCACTGGCAAATGCCAAGTTTAAAGATCCGAGTTTTAAATTAGGCGGTAACCCATCCCGTTGATTCGCATTACACAAAGCAAATATTTGGATTTCTCTCTTTTTATTTTTAATGGCCCACATCTTCAGATCTTTAGACTTCGCGCACAGATATTTTGAGATGCTGTTGACTCCACATCCAGGTTCATTTTGATCACTATCCATGTCCATTTTTTATTGTACTTGAATAATCAATGGGTCTTTTTTTTTTTGTTCAAAAAAAAAAAAAGCCCATAACTATTAACTTTTGTGGAAAACCTTCAAAAGTTTAATCGGATAAAAAAAAATTTATAATTTCAATTGTCATGCTGTAAATTTTTTTTTTGTCAACCGATAGATTTTGTTGGATTAGATGTTAGATGGGTAAATTACACTTTACCACTTCAGGTTTGAGGTTTATTACAACCTCATACAACATCTTCAAAACATTTCACTTTCATATCTCATGTACTATTTTAATTCAATATAATAAATCAGTTACATTTTCCATCCATTGATCCGTTAAGAGTTAAAGTGAAGGCCACATTTGTGTTACGTGGCTACCAAATTTGTGTCACGTGGTAAAAAATTTTTTTTATTCATTTAAAATATTATAATAATTTACCCTTAAAAAAAACACAAACTGAAACCCACCTCCCGCAACCCCCCACCCCCGCAAACAAACCCAGAAACCTTCCCCCCCCCCCCCCCGACCCACCTCCCTCTCCTCCACTCTCTTCACCTCCCCTCCCATTCAAAAACCTACCCCACCTCTTCGGAGAAGACGCACCAACGGTAGCGGCAATGGGTCCCTCTCCGCTCTCTCCCTACCACAATCTCCTCTCTACCAAGCCCTCCCTTTCTACCACGATATCCCCTCCACCGATCCCTCCAACTCCCACCTCCTCCTCCTCCTCGGAGACTGCCAAGGTCGCATCGCTCTCCTTGACCTTCACCTGAAATCATGGTCCTCTGGTTGCTGGGTTTTAAAGCTTGAAGCATGCATATGGTGGGTTTTTTTTTATCTGATTTGTGCTCAAATTTTGGTGTCTGGTTGTTAAATTTGTTCTTTCGAGGGTTCTGTAGATTTTGCCTGGAAATTTTGAATTAGGGTTTTCTGACATTTGATTTTGGGATTGTATTTTTGTAATGTAATGGTAGTGGGGGAGGTGGGGGTGGGGTGGGTTTTTGGATGGGATGGGAGGTGAAGAGAGGTGGTCATGTGATACAAATGTGGTAGCCATGTGGCACAAATTTGATAGCCATGTGACACAAATGTGGCCGCCGTTTTAACTCTTAGCGGATCAATGGATGAAAAATCTCTCATTTCTTTTATAAAAAATGGATAAAAAATGTAACGGATGTATTATATTGAAATAAAATAGTACGTGAGGTATTAAACTGGAATATTTTAAAGATGTATGAGGTTGTAATAGATCTCAAACATAATGTGATAAAGTGTAATTTACCCATGTTAGATTAGTCACCAACGAAGTTAAAAACATTCTAATTTTTGTGGGTCTATCTATCTTGTATGGAAAATTTTATTTGGACCCAATAAACTTATTTCTACACCCATTAAATTTTTGTTAAATTTTATATTCCAATTATACTCTAAAAAAAAGATGGGTGTAGAAAGATATTATCAACTGGCGAAAAACCCAGCCATAATTGACTGCCGGAAATTGGAAAAGGGATTGCCGGAGGGTGGAGAAGAACAACAAAAATGAACTATGGCGTTCCTGCTCCGCAATTCCGTCGCTTCCCATCTCCAATCCCACTCGCAGGTTTCTCTCTCTCTCTCTCTCTCTCTCTCTCTCTCTCACGTTTAATCTGCGTCGCCGCCGTTTTGATTTGGCTCAGTTTTTCCTCTCTCGCTAAATCTAACTTTCTCACTTCGACAATTAGAGGGCGCAGAACGATTTGCTTTCACAATCGCGACGCCAGTTCCACGTCGAGCCAGGGCCCCGCGAGAAAGCGGTGAGTCTCTCTCCCTCTAATTTTCTTTTCGGCTGTACAGGATTTTGATGAAGCTTATAATTTCATCTTGTATTCGAGATTCGTCCTTGAAACTTTGTATTTTTATCATTTTTGATAGCTGGGTAGCAAACCCATTTGAGCAAACAGCTTAAAGATGTTAGCTTTAGATTTATTTGTGCAAATTTTGTTTATTTATTAGAGTGGAGTGCAAGAAATCGATGAACTTCCTCCGCTGCTAAGCATGAGGTCGGTGGCAACAGTTTCTAGAATGACTACCATAATCAAGTCTGGTTGTTGCCAGGTAGGTGGTAGGGTGGGTTTATGTGTTTGTGTAATTTTTTCAAGTTTGTAAATTTTGTATTTGAGGATAAAATGGTAAGTTTGTGGGACAAAATTTTTAAATTGGGTGTGGAAAGAGGATTCATGGTTTAAATAAAATTTCCCATCTTGTATTTTTGGAGGGATATATGCCGTCAAGGAGGGAAAGGGAAGAGGGGGGTCGTGCGAAACTAGAAACTTGCGTCTCCTGCAATCCGCGTCAAACCTGGTTTTGGCTTCCGCCCCAAGCCAACCCCAAACCGACCGACCGACCGACCGACCGACCTTCTCTCTCCCTCGATATATTAGCCTTCCAAGAGGGGCCGACTGCCAATCCAAGATCAGAGATTCCAAGGGAATTGAATTCAGATTACGAACAAGATGACAGGAGGAACAGAAGCTTTCCCGGATTTGGGAAGACACTGCCAGCTCTCCGATTGCCACCAGCTCGATTTCCTCCCCTTCCAATGCGACGGTTGTCGTAAGGTACGTTGGGTTTCGTGGATTTTGATTCGGAAAATCAAGCGTTTTGCATGTTTTGATTGCCTTGAATTTACGAATGTACAGGTTTTCTGCGTTGAGCATCGGTCCTACAAGTCCCACGAGTGCCCGAAATCGGACCACAACAGCAGAAAGGTGGTGGTTTGCGAAATCTGCTCGACATCCATAGAAACCACCGGCCCCGACGGCGAACGGGACCAGAAATTGCTGTTGGAGAAGCACGCCAAGTCCGGAAATTGCGACCCCAGAAAGAAGAAGAAACCAACCTGCCCGGTTCGCCGGTGCAAGGAGATTCTCACGTTTTCGAATACCAGCACCTGCAAGACCTGCCAGATCAAGGTTTGCCTCAAGCACCGGTTCCCGGCCGACCATGTTTGCAGGAAGCAGACGGCGGCACATCCGTCGTTGGTGGGGAAGGCTGCAAGCTGGAACGACAAGTTCATGGCTGCTTTTGCTTCGAGGGGAGGGAAAGAATGTGGGGAGAGTGCGCGGGATTCCAAGTCTTCTGCTTCGAGTGCGCCTTCTGTTCGAGCTTATTGAGAGATTGTTCATCTGCTTCCACAATTTGATGTTTGTCCGAAACGACATCGTTACGTTGTAATTCCTTGATTCAATTATAGTACACGAATAAACGTTTGATTCCTCCTTAACTGCAAATCACAGTCTTCCGAAAATTATACGGACACAAATGCATGAGCAAAACGAGAAACCGACGTGCAATGTACAAAGTAACTAAAGATTAAATTTGGAGCACCAAGTTCATACACTCATTTGTTCATGTCTTAGTTCTATGTATAAAAATACAACAGCACAAACCCTATTTTTCAAATCGACAACACGACACCTGTAGAGGAGGAGGAATTATTCAAACTAATCAACCCCTCTCGAACCTCGACTTCAACTATATTTCGGATACAACAGGTGAAAGTACAAACAAATGAAATGCAATTGGCACAGCGGCAATCTTCTATCCTTCGTTCTTAATACGATCTTTTGTTGCATCGTTAAAAGTAAAGATTATGGTGGTTGCTGTTTAGTACGGGGCAAAAGTGCAAGAAGGATCTTTTTTCTTGGTCCCTGAATATTAAGCAACCTCTGTGAGAATGGATCAAGTTCCATTGCAACGAGCGTGCAGATAAAAGAGGAAGCTTAGAGTGAATGAAACTTACCATCGGTATGCCCAGCTCTTTGAGATCCTTATCCCCCATCTGCTTCAAAACAGTCATGTCCACCTGCAAACCCAACAATCGAGCATTGAGAAACCTGACGTCCACAACCAAAGACAAAACATAGAACCTAAATTCGTCTTCAGTTATATTAGTATTTCTCATTGGATTGATCAGATTTCCCCTTTAAAAACACAGATAATATTCCCTATTTCAGATGCTGTGTCAAAATCCAGATAACGACAGGTAACTTACTTCTTCAGCCTGGAAAGTAATGGCATATTTTCCCAAACCAAGTCTATGCAACAAGCCAGCAACAGTTAGAGTTTCATCCGCCTGTATAAACGCAGAGATAAACTCATCAAATTTGAAGTAGCAATACAAGACCAGATTTCCTAAAATTGAAGCTAAAATGGTGCAATTGCCATAAGGTAGTACCATTTGTGAACTTCTCTGCACACTGGCACTTGCTGGTGCAAACTGTGCTATTGGCCTGGCAGCTTGAGGGTTAGCTTTCATTGTGAAAATAAAGGAGTCTGTTGGCTGAGAAGAACCAACCATACCATTTCTCGGGAACTGGCCAGCTCTAGAAGCGTCAACTGGCCTAAATGATGATGGTGGGTGCAGCTCTCTTGGTGGGGATCTACCTCTTAATCCATCTGTAGCTGGAGAAGAGTAGAAGTTTCTTCGTGAATTTACCTGGTATAGATCAGCTGGACTTTCTCTGGGAGGAACCTGCCTCATGGGGTTACTTCCATTTGTTTCTGAATTGTGCTGCAACACCTGGTATTTCAGTGAAGGATGAACAGGTTTTGAAAGCTTTGCACGAGGGTCCATCTGCTTGCGCTCTTCAACAACTCCGCCAATTTGCTTCTTAAATAATCTTTTACGCAACAATTTCAATCTGAGGTCATTTCGACTGATTCGTGAATCTTCATTTGGTTTAATGCACCAGAGTCAATACAAAGAAACCATATAAAGAACAATAAAGATACATGATGGTAATATCACTGTTCTCACGTAAGATAGTTTACCTTGCAGTGTTCTATCACCCTCATTCCATTTTATGCCATCTCCTCGTTGCCTGAAAATTGATATTGAACACGTAATGATATGACTAAAGACGCATCTGACATGTTACTGCCTGAAATACCAATTCTCGAAATGGGACAACCATAAAAGCGTTACTGCCATCATAATCAAACTTCTGTAAATTGAGAAACGTAGATCTCTGGTTGTGGCCAAACAAACTTAAAAAGAAAGGCGAAAACAAATAAATTATTTTCATAATTTTCAGACTACGCTTCTAATTAATGAACAAAATGCACCAGCCTACTCCTAAATCAGACCGTTCTCAACATGAAAATGCTTCAAGAGCTAGTTCTAGCATTGGCGGTGGCTTGCACGGTAGAAGATGTTAAAACAATTCTGGGCATTGGACTCCATGAGTTCACAGTAATAACTAATAACAACCATAAGAAGGAAACAAACTATTGGAGAATCACAAGCATCCTCAACACACAGCATCTGAAGAACTACTGAAACAAGTAGTATGCTGATATGCCAGTTAAAAGTTATGGAGATAAACGAGATAGAACAATGTACCGCTTGCCCGAAGAAAACGAAAAACCATGAGCATTACTCCCAAGTCTGTCTGCCATTCGTCTACTTCCAAAAACCATCCCACTATCACCACGCATTTTCGCAGAGTTGGATACAAATCCTCCTTTCTCCACAACCTACAAATATTTCAACAAATAAGCAACCAAACACACAAATCAACCCGAATTCGCATTCAAACCGGTTCTTCAGCACAGGATATTATGAGCCATTCAGCCAAGTCCAGCACAACCCAAAAGTTCGTCAAAGCATTCCAAATAGCTAAATAGGATGAATTTGAAGCTCAAGAAATTGAATCTAATTTAGCAAACGTAAGATAAAATTGATCCCTTTCCCCTTGAAGCTGATTAATGTGGAAAATTACACAATTTGGATAATTGCACACATCCCCTTCTTCCTCACAGATTCAATTGGCGAAGAAAAACACAGAAACAGGAACGAATGCAGAGAAGAAAAGTTACCTGGCCAGAGCGACCGAGGGTGATGGTAACCCTCGAATTCGACATACTTAGAAGTCAAAATCCCCAATTGACTTCAGAGCGAAACCCTAATCTCTCTCTCTTTCTATCTGTCTGTGCAGTGCAGACGCTGCGATTTGCAGAAAGAAGAAAGGTAAAATCCATGGATGCCATCCATGCTGCGGAGTTGACCGGTATCCGACGGAATCCGGGCCTATGTTTTTCCCGCGGCCCCACCGCTTTCGAAGCCCACTTCTTTAGATACAAGAAACGTTGAGGCCCATTAGCTTAATTTTTAATTAATTTTACTGAATATCTAAACAGTATGCTCTCTGCCACTAAGTACTACGATTTTATGATATTCTTTTTTACTTGAAAGTGAGAGGTTTTAGATTTGAATCTTATGGATGGTGAATTCGATACCAAATTAAGCTATTCATTATGTGGATTAGCCGAACTCCCCCTCCTTTTAGTGTAAAAATATAGAGGTACTAAAAAAAAAGTATGCTCTCTACACACCATGTTTTACTTCTCACATATCCCTTTGTTAATGTCTGAATCCTCTGTTTGGAGCTTGCAGATTGAGAGTTACAAATCACTCGTTTTCAATCCTACTGTATGACTCGTGTGTTTGGAGCTTGAGGACTGAAAGATACAAATCACTCATTTTCAATCCTACAACCTTCATTATTCTATTCTACTGGCTCACTTCACAAAAATTCAACAACTTAAATGACCAAATCTCTTTTTTGGACAGTTTGAATCTTTCGGTTCATAAGCTTCGGACACATATCTAGAGTGGATCTCATTTCCAATTTTAAACTACTCAAATCTCAAAAACTCAAAAACTTAAACGACCAAGATATCTTTCTCTCTCTTGAACGACTCGAATCTAGGGGGTGTATTCAATTGGGATTTTGAGAGATTTTAATTCTTTTAATGAATCTAGGGGTATTCAATCAGGAATTTAAGTGATTCTCTGAAATTCAATGTGTATTCAATCAAGATTTTGAGAGAGTTTATTAAAATCCTCAGAAATCCAGGTGTATTCAATTAGGATTTTAAAGAAGTTTATAACATTCCAGGTGTATTCAATTAGAATTTGATTTTAAAGAATTTGAAAAAGTTGAGGAATTTGAGGGAATTTGAGAGATTTTGTAATGTATTTTAAGCATCCACAAATCTCTTCTCTCCCCAAGAGATTTTGAGGGAATTGAATCAAAATTTTACATGGAATCTCTACAAATCAATTAGACTCCATAAAAATTCATGGATTTATAAATCCATCAAAATCTCTCAAATTCTCAATTGAATACACCCCCCTTAGTCTGCAGGCTGCGAAAACAGAGATCTAGAGTGAATCTCATTCCCAGTTTTAAAGAGCATACAATTCGTTTCTTAATTGTAACCGTCCACGTGTCAGATGAACAAATCCAAAAGGCATCATTCCATGGGAGTTTCGTTTGGACTTTAGATCACAAAAGCCAGGTGGCAAAGATATACATTTGGGTTTGCGGATAAGAAGATCAGTTAAATTTAAATTACAAGAAAAGAATGTTGGTTCATTTGGGTATGCTCTCTGCTACTCAGTACTACAGTCTGATAGTATTCTTCTTCACTTGAAAGTGAGAGATTTTAGGTTCGAATCTCGTGGATGGTGAATTTGGTACCAAATTAAACTGTACATTGTGTGGTTTAGATAACTCCCTTGTGTTTGGAACTCACAGACTAGAGATACAAATCACTCATTTTCAATCCTATGACCTTCATTATCCTATTCTACAGGCTCACTTCACAAAAATCCAACAACTTAAATGACCCAAATCTCTCTCTTGGACAGTTCGAAGCTTTCGATCCACAAGCTTCGGACACAAATTCAGAGTGGATCTCATTCCCAATTTTAAACAACTCGAATCTCAAAAGCTCAAAAACTTTAAGACCCAGATCACTTTATCACTCTCTTGAACGATTCGAATCTCTTAGTCTGCAGGCTGCAAAAATAGAGATCTAGGGTGAATCTCATTTCCAATATTAAAGAGCATACAATTCGTTTCTTAATTGTAACCGTCCACGTGTCAGATGAACATATTCAAAAGGCATCATTCCAATGGGAATTTCGTTTGGACTTTAGAGCACAAAAGCCAGGTGGCAAAGATTCATTTGGGTTTGCGGATAAGGAGATCAGTTAAATTTAAATTACAAGAAAAGGATGTTGGGGTTCATTAGAATATGGCAAAGTCCAAGGGCTGCACCCTAATTCTTGAATAATTGCACTAAAAGGATTAGTGCATCACCAAAAAAAAGAAATAATTTCCGCATACTTCTTTTCTCTCTCTACATATCCCGAGTTAATTTTGACCTCTAGATTGAGTAAATGAAAGGAACGTTAAGAGATAGAAACGAACGGAGGCCCGTAAAAGGAGATAAAGGAGAGATTCAAAATATGAGCTTTTTTTTTTCTTTTTTCTTTTACAAATACAGAAGCGAACTGTTTACACATACTTGTTAATAAACACTGAAGCTTGTTACATGTTTGCCGTTGATTCTTTGATCTCTTCCAGGGAGATTGTCTGCATTGCACAACAGTTATGAAGGTAAGCAATTAGGTTATTAAAACCGTATCGGAAATCCCTTACGGGACTACGTAAGATTTTCTCAAAGAATGATGTATGAAGTACCTGTTCCGGTCCGGCAAAATCATTGTCCGGAGTGAGAAAGAGCATGCAGTGGCATTCCTTCCTGCCAACACAGATTCACAGTTTTCGTAAGAACCAGGTTTACATATACAGACATTGTTTTCATATAACGGTCGCTTGAATTCAAATGTTGAGAGTTAAAGCTGGCTTTGAGCAGAAAATTCAGATTAGGAAAACATAAACACAAGATCCTCAACAGCAAAGAATACATTTTTGGTTTTGGTATTCCAACGGCCATCTGGTTGAAATTTGCAAGAACTATCAGTGTTTCACTGGAGACTTCTAAGTAGCTTTTGTTCCTTATTATGTTTTTAGCTAGCTAGCAAAGATTTACCAATATATCCTAATCGTAATCTAGTACTTCAAAGCTTCTGACACTACGTTTCCATATCAGGTATACAAATCTATAATCTAACGGAATGAAAAATGTAGAGAAAAACTGGTTCGTATACTAATTTCACAAAATACTGAAATATATCTACCTCTCCCTCATAGGAACGCATGGGCAGTTCCAAAAGCCTTGGCCTGCCTCGGCTGGTTTATCATCATAATGCCTGCAACACAATAGATTCAGACTTGGAAAGCATGACATGACATGAACATGAATCGACTTTGACACTGGTAAGGTGTTTGAGGCAGAAGGCAAAGTAAGAACACCATAGACTCCTAGTCAAGAAAAAAATACCAAAGAACAGATGCTTACCGACAAGGGCAGAGCGGAGCTCCCAATGAATCTTTATGGTCTGCCAATCCCTGTTGAGATTCCAGGATGAGTTTCTTTCACATATACTATCGAACAAAAACAGTTTAGTCAACTGAATTACAATAATGAAGGATCCAAGTATACATAATCTCAGGATGCCATATCCATTTGTAAGGGATCTTTTTGCCCCAAGTAAATTCTCTTCTGCATTGTGATGCAAAAGACGAAGAACTACAACAGCAAGATACTGAATCAAAGAACTACGCATATAAGGGTCGATTTAAGAGAACAATTCAAAGGTGTTTCATAGTCTATAGAATCCAGGGGGTCGGGGGTACACGTTCTTTATTGTTCCAACCCCTGGTGGAAGGACGGAAACTCATAAAGTAATCAGCTTTGAAGTCGATTTGAGTCCTTCCAGTATACAATGATAACGAAAAATACTTAAGACAGGTCTAATTAAGCATTTAACACAAGTAAGTTAATACACACCTTGATAACAACAGAAGTAACTCCCTTATCGACACAGAAATATGTTCCGGACTTGCGAGCATACTGCTCAGAGAACTTCCTCATGATTTCAACAGACTTATCTGACGGCTCCGCTGCCAGAAACATTCAAAATTTGAAGTATCCATTAGTGCAACATTCACGAGCAAAATTCTGACTAAAGCTCAAAAATGTAAAAAATTCACCACCTTTGCAATCAAATAACAAAATTATGAAATCCCAAATTCTAATTCTAATTCAAGCTGAAAAATGTATATTAATCAAGCAAGTTCAATTTGTTTTTTTAATCAAACAACAAAATTATGAAATTCCAATGCTCCCACAGAGTTCGAGTCGACTAATCAAGCAAGTTTAAATTTTTCCAATTTGGAATCGCATATATTCTAAGGACGTTCAGCTGGTGCCATAAATCTGAAAGCTCAATAATTACAAACTCAAAAAATAAAAAAAATTGTAAAAAAAAGAAGAAGAAGATTAAAAAGTTGGAGAATTGCTAACCATTAGCTATGATTACAGGGCGGCGGGTGGAGCGGTTGAGAGGAGAAACGAAGGACGCAATGCTGGCGCCGAACAACGGAGCTTGGAGTTGCAGAGTCATGGCCTCCGAGACTGATGAGAGTGTGGAGTGGACCGCTGTGAAATTAAATTATAATTTCTGGGTAATAATCCGTTCGTTTTATATAATTTTTGAGGAATTTAATTTTGGAAATTTGAGGATTTTATGATTTAATTTGGTAATTGGCATTTAATAAAGTTGTGGAAGGAAAAGCCGTTGCCCGCCACACGTTGTGAATATCGGTTAAGGAAACACACCAACCACTCGGCACGCTCTGCCAACGAATCTAACCCCCTTCCTTCCGAATCCTTCCTTCCTTGTTATAAGGCCTTGGGCCTTTTCTTTTCTGGGTTAGTTTTGAGCCCAGCCCATTTATATCTGGATTGAATTCTCAATTTTTGACCTAATGGACAATCTCTACATCGTGAGCGTGGACACAAGTTATGCCTTGGAATGAAAGACAATTTCGAATTCGTCGTCTGTGAACAAGGAAGCTATAAGTAATGCAACTATGAATCTCATGGAGAGTTCGATCCTGGCGCAGAATGAACGCTGTGGCATGCTTAACACATGCAAGTCGGATGGGAAGTGGTGTTTGCAATAGTGAACAGGTGAGTAACGCGTATGGACCTGCCCTTGACAGGAGAACAACAATGAATAATAATAATATATAATACATCCGAATTGAATTTGCTACATCAACGTTTTGAATATTGGAAAGAGAATTGTCACCAAAAAGGGGAAGTGCTCGTGTATTAGTCTTGATGTAGAATATTTCAAATCTCATCCAAACAGTACAAATACAATGGGAGATACATCAACCACATCTAGATAATACGAAGACTCTACATGCGAGTTTGGGACTTGTTTTTCTCTAAAATGTGTCGTTGTTGCCCAATTTAACCGGTCGAGTTTTCTTTGTATTATTAAGAGATCACACATGAACACATGACACTAATTGTTTTAGTTCAAATAGTCTTAATTGTCTAGTCCATGCTATCAAACAAGGCCAGAAAAAGTGTTGCCCCCATGACTAGCAAAGGAAGAATTCAAAGAAGTCGATTCCTGAGAGAAGTGGTGATCTTGCTTGATGGAAGAGAGGAAACTTCCAAACCACCTTTTCTAGCCTAGCCAGCGATCTCTCAGCAATGAACACTAACTGAAAGTGGCCGGAAATGAGTACCTATCCCTTACGGGAATAGAACCTAACTAGGGCAAGGCATCGTTTCGTGGATAAATTATTCTTGAGAGAACTCTGACAAGCAGCCCTATAGATAGAGTACTTTCTTCCCTTTCATCTCTGTGTACGTGTGTATATTTTGTAAACTTAAGGTAATATGTATTTATAGGAATTCGACGTGAAAGCGAAGTGCCAGCTATCGATTACATAATGCCTTCCCTCCCTTTATCCGGGCTTAGGACCTCCATTATATATTATAGACAAGATTCAAATTTATTAGTTATACTAATAAGCTCCTCAAGTGCAGGACATATATAGACATGAAGCCCAGGAGTACATCATCCTTATAAATACGGCAAGCCAACTTAACCAAATCCTATCCAGACAAACTGTACCCAACATTCAACAATATTCATTTCAAAACGGTCGAATGAAGAACAAGATTTACTTACTGCACAACCTGGACAGAGGAGATTCTGCTTAAGGGATGAACTTAGCAGCTACCTAGACCACAAGCAAATATGTTTCATTAATTAATTTCAATTTTCAGATAAAAAAAATAGTACTTGGATTTTGCAAAACCAGTACATATTATACAAGTGTATTAGTTAATTACTCCTCATTTCCTAGTATAGCTTCTTGCTAGCTTGTCTAAATTATTATTATTACACCCTTCTGTAAGAATCTAGTTTTCCTACCTCTATATTTAGAGCAGTGTTATCTACACACCTTTTCACGACTCGCGCGTCTCTCTTAATTTTTGACCATCAAATCGAATGAATTGTTGAAAAAAAAAGACAAAAATTAACAAGGACGTGTAAGAGGTAAAAATAGGTGGGTGAATAATACTTTTCTATATTTATCACGTGTAGTCATGAAATGAATAGTATCCCACAAACAAAATGAACAAATATGAAAAATATCAAACAAGAGATTATTGAGTATTTCCGGAACATCAAAACCACATAGCCAGATAACAAGATATGGCATTTACCTTAATCTTCAAACTGTATCATGTATATTTGGTGAAAGATAATGGATTAAACTTAATCTGTTTGTTCAAATATGAAAATCCCTCAGCGCAAACCCTAATGAAGATCTAACTGGACAAGAGTCAAGTTTCAAGCAATTAAGTTACCTAATTAATTGACATAAATCAATTCTTTCAGCAGTACGTGTATATTAATTATACACTTGCATTCCATGATGAAATTAATTGAACCATATATAACAAATTAAATTGATCCACATACATCTTCAAGCTTAAGCTAGTATTAAGTTGCACAGACAATAATTCTGATCATTCAAGCAAAATAATTCGTACAAAAGAAGGGGTGGGGGAAGGGAGAGAGAGAGAGCGAAGAGTTTCTTTCCAAAATAGTGACTACTCTCTTGATAACCTAATAAACAAAACCAGAACAGAAATCCAGGCTAATACACAAGATCTAAAGTTCTTCACACAAATAAAGTACGTCTAGAAACGATAACTTGAAAACTCGAGATTTGCTTGCTTTGATAGCAAATCGTCGTCGTCGGACCAAGATGCTTGATTCCCCAAAAGCAACAAAGACTTACACGAAAGCTTTGAAATACATTAAGAAGAGCAGAGAGACTCATCAGACTCTTCACTTTCTCTCACCACCAAGGAGTAAGAAAGGTGATAGCTATAGCTGAGCTGAGCTAGGGTTTCAGCCGGCCGCTTGAAATCATAATGAGAAAGTTTTCTTTTTGTTTTGGGTCGTCGCTTCTTCTTTTTCTTCTTTTTTCTTGGTGGTAACTTTAAGGACAGTGATGATGATGCTTTGGTCTTGGGGTTTGTGGTGGGGTGGTTGAAGGAGGTGGGGAAGTTGCAGGAGGGGACGGTGTGGGAGCAATGATGGCGATAAAGAGGGTAAGGAGAGGACATGATGATTGCTGTTTGGCTTCTGGCGTTGAAAGAAACGCAAAGAAAATGTCTAGGTTTTATTTGCCCTACTCTTTCTCTTCTGACACATGCTTAGAGAGAGAGTAGAGAGAGTGTGTGAGTGATGATGACAACATCAAGCCAAACCCTAGCTACTCTTCATCAGAATTCAAGGTGCGTACGTGTCATACAAAACTCACATTTTCATCTCTTTAGTTTGGGCTCGTTTGATAACCTATTTAGTTTATAACTTTTAGTTTTTTGTTAGAATAGCGAAGAAGGAGGCAAAGAAAGTTGTGAGAGAAGCTAAGCTAGCAGCTTTTGGTGATATGTATAAGCGACTAGATACCAAAGAAAGAGAGTTAGATATACTAGCTAGAGCAAGGAAAATAAGACAAGGTACGCAAACCAAGTGAGGTGTATCAAAGATAAGAATGGAAAGATTCTTGCTACAAAGAACATGATCAAAGACAAATGGAGATGTTATTTTCATAATATTTTCAATGAAGGACACGAAATGAGTACTTCTTTGGGAGAGTTGAGTAACTCAGAAGAGTGTAGAAACTACTCATTTTACCGCTGAATTAGGAAGGAAGAAGTGGTTGTAGTTTTGAAAAAGATGAAGCATAGAAAAGCAGTGGGCCCAGATGATATACCAATCGAAGTGTGGAAAGTCTTGGGAGAGATGGGTATAGCTATCTCACAGACCTTTTCAATAGGATTTTAGAAACGAAGAAGATGCCAAATGAGTGGCGAAAGAGCACTTTGGGGCCTATCTACAAGAATAAGGGCGACGTACAAAATTGCATGAACTATAGGAGTATTAAGTTAATGAGTCATACAATGAAGCTCTGGGAGAGAGTGATTAAGTATAGACTGAGGCAAGAGACATGGTTCTCGAATATTCAATTTGAGTTCATGCCAGGGCGCTCAACCATGGAGGCAATCTATTTCTTACGAAGATCAATGGAAAGATATAGAGATATGAAAACGGATTTGCACATGGTCTTTATAGATTTCGAAAAAAAAACGTATTATAGGGTCCTAAGAGATATTCTTTGGAGGATTTTAGAGAAGAAAAGAGTATCAGTAGCATATATCCAAGCTATAAAGAATATGTATGATGGAGCAAGGACTGCCGTAAGAACTCATGAAGAACAAACCAAAAACTTCCTCATAACTGTATGATTACATCAAGGCTCATCTTTAAGTCCTTACCTTTTTGCATTAGTAATGGATGAGTTAACGGAACATATTCAATATGATATTCCTTGGTGTATGCTTTTCGCAGACGATATAGTGTTGATAGATGAAACTCAGGAATGAGTAAATGTGAAGCTTAACCTTTGGAGAGAAGTGTTGGAATCTAAAGGTCTTCACCTAAGTCGGTCAGAGACAGAGTATATAAAGTGCAAGTTTAATGCAAACGGAGGCTCAAATGAGTTAGAGGTGAAGATTGGAGATCAGGAAGTACCAAAGAGTGACAACTTTCGCTACTTATGACCTATCTTGCAAAAGAACGGAGAGTTGGATGGAGATCTCAACCATATAATACAAGCTGGATGAATGAAGTGGAGAAGTGCATCTGGCATGTTGTGTGACCGTTATATGCCACTGAAGCTCAAGGGAAAATTTTGTAGGATGACAATAAGGCCATCAATGCTTTATGGCATGGAATATTGGGTGGTGAAGCATCAACACGTACATAAAATAGGTGTAGTGAAGATGAGAATGCTTCGTTGGATGTGTGGACACACGAGAAATGATATGATTAGGAATGAGGATATCCAAGGTGAAGTAGGAGTAGCCGAAATTGAAGGAAAGATGAGAGAAAATTGATTACAGTGGTTTGGACATATGAAACGAAAGCCTACTGACACTCTGGTTAGAAGATGCAATTATAGGACATAGGTTCAGGACCGATGGAGAGGAAGACTTTGGAAGAGACTCTAAAAAAAGATTTAGAGTACTTGGATCTAACGGAATGTGACACAAAACCGAGCACAATAGAGTTTTAGGATTCTTATAGCTGACCCCACTTAGTGGAAAATTTTGTTGTTGTTGTTGTTGTGTAATTTTTAATTTTCACGTCCTTATTAGTAATTGAATTTTTCGAAATATTTAGAGATCATTTGATAACTAATATAATTTTAGTTTTAGTTTTTTTTTAATTTTTTTTTTTACATCTATCCTCCACCAATATTCCTCCACTCTTATACCTCATCCTTTCCTCCAATCTAACACAAAATAATTATCAAACTAGTCTTGAGAGAAGATTTGTATTTTTTTTGTTAATCTCAGTTTATTACCTTGAAGTTTCTTGGTTTTCAACCTTTGATACATCAAATTTTTTTTCATCTCAGAGTGGTACCTAAAGTCATAATTTTGGAACCACTTCATACCTCTGTTAATGTTGCTGTTAAATTAGCTATTAAATGGTGACGTGGCATTCACGTGAACAATGATCAGGTGCCAAGTGTCAATATGGGACCCAGCAATAAAAAACGGCCGGCAAGGACCTCACGAAAAGGGGAGAGGGAAAAGAGGGAGGTAGGGGGTTGAGGAAGGAACGACCTCGATTTTTTTTTAATTTATAATTTATAATTTTTTTATAATTTTTTAATATCTATGTAGCTCCCAGTCATTGTCTATGTGGGTACCATGTCATCAGTTAACAGAAGTTTTAACGAAAAACTTAACAAATGTATGAGAGTGTCCCAAAATTATAACTTTAGGTACCAGACTAGGACGAAAAAAACTTTATGTACCAAATGTTGAAAACCAAGAAACTTCAAGGTAGTAAACTGAGATTAACCATTTTTCTGACATTTTAGTCAAAATTGTTCCTAAGATTAGCATAACTCCTCACCTTGGTCATTGAGATTTGAAATTTATAAAGGTGATTCATAAGTTTGTCTACCGTTAATTATTTTGGTCATTTTGTAGAAAATCTCTGTTGAATAAGAACCAAAATAATAAAAATATTCTCAATTTAATAAACAATGGGCAAAAATAATTTTGACATAATTTGGGAGCATTTTTGTCATTTTTGCTTATTTAACTTAAATTTTTCATGACCAAAATAATTGAAGTTGAATGAAAATATCACTAATCTTTGATTATTATCCTCTTTCCTCATCCTCCGGAAGGACGGGTGGACCATTTGAAGCCACGTAATTTGACTTTGACTGGCTACGTAACATTATTTCTTCGACGTCGACAGAGAAACAAAGTTACAAAACGGATGGGGCCTGCAATGTCATGTCATTCTCTATATAAAGGTAGGGGTGGTTTTGGTACATTAGAGTACTAAAACTTATGTAATAATTACCGTATCAAATATTTGGTACGGCTAAATTTATTATTATTACCGTACCAAACTTTTGGTATACAACAGTTTGGTTGGTATGGTATGCTAATGGTAATTGTCACTTAGTTTGCCCATAATCTAATATTTTTTAATTAATGTAGAAGTGTAAAAAAATATATAAACGCTCGTAATGCCAAGTTTTACAACTTTCGTGAAGAGCTTAATTTTGAAATTCGCCATTATAATCATATAAATCATAGATCAAAATTTAACCGTTGATTGTTGTTTACATTTACACTTCATTTTTCTCATCAACTTTTGCTTTTTTTTTGGGATTTTCGTTTTTCAAAACATGATCTATTAGAAAATGCAGGAAGATGAACGGTTTGGATCGTTGATATTATGTTCAGAGTTTTACAGTTAGTAAAATATTGCTTGATGTTTATAAAGTTTCTAAAAACCATATGATATCGACTCATATTTCAGTTAACTGTAAATATCGAAACGTGATATCAAAGATCTAAACCGTTCGTCTTCTTATATCTGCCAGATGATCATGTTTTCAAAAAAGAAGATTTTAAAAATGAAATTCAGTAAGAAGAATAAGACGTAAATGACAATCGATGGTTAAATATAAATTTAAGGTTTATGGATTATAGTGTTAGATTTTAAAGCCGGCCCCTTCATGAAAGTTGTAAAGCTTGTCGTGATTGTATTTTTTTTATACATTTTTTACACTTCTACAATAATTATTATTAATTTTATTAATTTTTCCCTCAAATAATTATATGAATAAATACATAATATAATATTAATAATATTGGTATGTACGGTATATCACCGGTACTGGTTTTGGATACCAGTACCGTACTAATACAGTATGGTACGGTACAAATACAGTACCATTACCAATTGGTACAAATTTTTGGTAATAATTTGGTATGGTATGATTAGTAGGAGGGTTGGTACAGTAATTTGGTAAAAATTTCCACCCCTATATAAAGGCTCCTGAGTTCCACACAAGCTAAAAATGAGAAAAGAACTTACATGTGCGAGAAAAATTTATATGAAACGAGTAACGTCTTGGGTTAATAATGCAATGTAATTTTCCTGTATGGCGATATAAACTGAGAACATCGCAACCCTAGCGTCCCCTCTTTTATGCAAAGTTTTTCAAGTTCTAGAACCCAAGGTTGAAATGTGTTCCTTCCTTAACCATAATCGCTCAAATACAGAAATGAACAACGCATTCTACACCAACCCAAGGTCGAAATGTGTTCCCTCCTTAGCCATAATTGCTCAAATACAGAAATGAACAACGCATTCTACACCAACTCCATTCTACTCTCTAGACCGAGCTTAGTTGCAAGTTAGCATGCCTAAATTCACAAAAAAAGAAAAGAAAAAAAGAAGCTTATAATTACTGACCTGCTCTCTACGTAGACTTTGTAATTTTTAGAGTCAACACCAATACAATGTACACACAAGATCATTTCATACATTTAATTTTAACCTTTTTTCTTCTCTCTTTATTCCTAAAAATAAAATAAAATAAAAAAAATTCATGAATGTTTATAAATGTTTCGAAAATTCACAGATACAGACGTTGGCTTCCGAGTTTACAATTTGCCTAAACCTAATCTGAGCCTCAACTCAACCAGCTCTCCGGACTTCCAGCGTTAAACTTCCGGTCATTGGATGTCAAGTGTCGACGGAATGCCTGCATTTCTCTTCTTGCAGCAGTAAATCAATCTCTGTACGGAGGCTGTTAACCATTCCAAAGTTATCATCTCCACAATTCCTGGAATTTGAGATGCCAAAAGAGGTAAGAACAGAGGAGTTTCGGAGTCTATACACGCTCTTAAGGCGATCATGGGCTTCGGTGACTGCTACGTAGACGGTGTGTGTAGGTGCAAGCTTTCTACCGTAGGCAATGATCGAGGGATAGATGATCCAGCGGTACCTTCTGGCACAAGCTAAGATTCCAACCTAACCAGCTGCATCTTCGCCTTCGTGAGATTTAAAACCGCACTCGAGTCTTATTGCCGCCAGGAGTTCGGGAGACACGGCACCCTGAGAAGAAGCAATTTTCCCTGTGTTACTTCCATTACGGCGAGGATTGTCTCCTGCGCCCCAGCCCCTGTAAAGTATAACTTTGCTAGGCTCCTGGGAGACTAAAACCGCACCTGTTGCTTGCTATGAGAGGGGCAAAAAGAGATAGATCAGCAATTTATAATGTAAGCAAAGAAAAATGAAGGGGATGAGAGAAATAGGAGAAACTTGGGCATGCACACCTCCAGTTTGAAAACAACTTCCCTGACCGAAGTTCCTTTTGCTCTGCCTTTGACGTTCACTATTGCAAGAGGGTGCTTCTCAAAGTGCGCCTTGATTGTTTTAGCAACACCAGTTACAATGTTGCTCCTTCCTAAAAGGTGATAAGAGAAGCTAAGTACTTAAAGTTTCTTACCAAGTAAACAACCGTTTTAGCAAATTATAGATGAACACGAAGAGGTAAACCGGAAAACATAATGTGGTTATAAAATTACCAACTGCTATCACAGGGCGGTTTTTCATCTTGAGGGCTTGTTTTCGCAGAAGAAGCCTCTCATTGTTGGAAAGATGAACCGCCTTCGAGGGCCTCTCATTAAAATTCTTTCTTACCAGTACTGGGACTGATGGTTCTGATTCACTATTGCCAGGCCTGCGTGATGAGTCCCTGGCCTCATTGTCAGAAATGCGACGATGTTTGACCACAGTTGCTGAACTGCTCAAACGGTTTGTCTGAAACCACATAAATCATACAACATAAGTTTCCAACCTAGAATATAAACATGCATAGAAATTCATGATGATTGATATTTACCGAGAAAGATTTAGAGACGGGGACTCCCTCCTCTCCATTTACATCCTTGAGCAAATTTGCATGCATTTCATTTCTAGTTGGTTCACTGGAAGATACTGGCTCAGCTTTACCATTTTCATCCTCACCCCAGATCGAAGAGAAAGTAAGGACTTTATCCTGTTGTGTGGCTACCTGACCGTTTACTAGAGTGCCCGTTCTATCTTCCAATTTCATGGGAGTCACATGAACTTCTTGTTTGTTTCTAGCCTTAACAAATACAATGTATACTGTTTCAGATACCGCTCTTCCAAGCTGCAGAAGATACTAAGGAGGTACTAAATATAAACATGCATGGATGTAGATATTACCAGAACATCTTCGGGACAACACGTAGATGGGAAGTCTTCAACTTCTCCATTTATATCCTTGAGCGAATTTGCATGACTTTCATATGTAACTGATTCATTTGAAGATCCTGTCTCAACTGTACTAGTGTCATCCTCTTCATTTGTAACTGATTCATTTGAAGATCCTGGCTCAACTTTCCCAGATTCATCCTCATCACAGGTCGGAGAGTAACTCGTCATATTGTCTTGTTGTGTGGCTAATTGACCATTCACAACAGGTGCCACTCCATCATTCATACTTATGGGAATCACATGAGCTTCTTGTTTGTCTCTAGCCTTGAATGATACAAAATGCACTATTTCATACCGTACTTCGGAAGAAGGTACTAAGGAGGTAGTAAATATTTAAACAGAACGAAACCATCTGACAAATTAGTAAAGTCTTTACTATTTAGATTGACATTCACTTCATGACAAGCAGGTTTTACAGAATGAGAGAGAACCATGTTAAATTCAGTATCTGATCTCAAACGTTATTCGGGCTTTACAACGTTTGCCTCTTCAAAACTATGAACTTTAGCTCAGTTTATTACTTATTGAAGCCCATCGAAGTATATAAACATGATATAGCTCACCAATTGAGTTCTTGATTCGTTAACCGAGTGTGTATTGTCTGATTCCTGGTCTTTATCCTATTTCAAGAAAAACATAGCACAATTTGCCTCACTTTGAATGGGAACAACGGACATAGAATTTTGATAGAAACTGATAAAACAGAATTATAAATACCCAGGACAACTCACCAACTGAAGCTTTAATTCAGCTACGTTTTCGTTAAGCTTTAAAACATGAAGTTTCAAAGACTGCACGTCAAAGCAGGAAACAAACAAAAAGGAATCAGATGATGAAGTAGATATGACAATGGGGAAATTTTAAAACAGAAAATAGACAAATTAGTTTAGTTATAAATAAAATAAAATAAACAAAGTAGATTGAGCCAAGTTCCTTGAATAAGGGATTCCATAGCAGTGAAACTAGGTGTATACTTTATTAACACATTTCCAACCAAAAGCACCTTTATCATCAGGTTTCAGTGAGATGACTTTGTATGTTAAAAGTACTTGATAGTATATGATGGAATAACATCACTATGTCATTAATCCAGTCTCTTTGAACTAGGCGGATTCCTTTTCCAAATGCAGCGTTTTGGGTTGCAGGAGGCTGGTTGGTAACGACAAATAGCTTAAATGCATGTGAGCAGATAGAAAATCCAATTTTACCTCACGACGCTGTGCCTCAATAGAACGTTTCATTGCTTCTCTTTTAGTCAGAAGTGTCTGAGGTCTCAAAGAAGCAGGCCTGCTATAATTTTTTCCGCGATACACAATAATTGCATAACCCTTACTCACTCTCTCCACTGCCACTAGTATCCCACCACTTTCCGCCTCTAAGGTTTGTGCTACTTGGTGAACAGCTTCGATGCTTTTCTCATTAGATATTATCTTAACAAGTTCCCTATACTTCCAATGAAGATGCATGTTTTCAATTGTACCATCAAATACTCCTCGCCTTCCTGAGCATCCAAAATATAAGATTTGTTAAAACCACTTCTAAAGGAACTAGATATTTTGATATATGACCTATGATTTAAGTCAAATGAACAAAATTATCAGGTAACAAGTAACAAATAGTGAGTTCAAGAGATAAAAGATGGCAACTCACCCATCAGTAGGAAAGGCTTCATTCTCAAGCCAACCTTCCTTAGCATATATCTTTCTTCTTTAGTAATACCTTCTTTATCTATTTCCGGTTGTTGTGGGGTCGCTGCGTTCTCCAGATCTGCTAGAAGTTTTTCAGCCTTTACTCTCTTTTCTAAAGCCTGTTGATTACAGATATGCCATTTGTAACACACAAAACAGCCAAAGCAGAGAATTCACCTAACTGTAGCATCTCAATGAAACCATACCATGGACAATTTAATGCTAGTCCTATCGACAGCTGCCTCGGTAGACTTTAGCTTTCTTGCAGATGGAAGCCCCATTTTATGATCATCAATCCAGCCATGTTTATTTTCTGGCTCAGTCCTGGGTTCAAGATCCTGTCTAGTTGGAACTGAGGTACTACGATCAACATGTATTGCATGCCTCCTCCGCTCTTCTATTGCAGACGAAACTGCAGGTGGCAGAAAATCCTTTCCCCTATACAAAACTATAAATTCCCTGTCTCGAGCAAGCAGAGTTCCTCCAGTCAGCCTCTGCAACAGAGTACATTTAATTAAAAGTAGCAATCGTCACAAAGTCTTCCAACACGAATGTATGATTATTAAAGAAGAAGTCCCTATCCAAATCAATTTAAATGTAAATTGACTGGACAAGCAGTTTATTCTATTTATAATAGAAAGGTACGACTGAAGAGAAATTCCTAGCTTATCTTCAACCTTTAACTCTTCAGCCATCATCTTGCTGTTAGTGTTCTGTACCCCTCTTTTAACAGCTATTTTGGCAATCTCACATTTTTCCCAGAGTTTGACAATGGAAGCGGCCAAACCCTGAAGATTTCTATTTCTGCCTGTAAACAAGAAAAAATTTAAAAAATTATAGTAAATAAACACTGGCCAGAAAAAAAGAGTTATATAAGCATAAGCCAAACTCACCTAATGCAAAATGACATGGTAAGGGTCGGCCGAGTCTTCTTATTGTGGTCATTTCATCATCTGTTAGTTTAGGCTTCAGACCATAGGGAAGAAGGCGGAAAGGTTTCCTGTATCCAGGAACAATGGCTGGTAGAAGGTCAGCATCAACGGGAAGAGGTTCATAACCCCACCAATCAGTAAACCGCGGCCCCAGTCCCTCTAACATGCTGTCATTTTCTTCTGAAAGTTGTGCCTCGCCTGGAAGTTGAAACCGAACTCTACCCGGCACACCAACACCTTGTACTATTGCTGGTTGAGCTCGTTCATAGCTTTTGCTTGGTACTATAGCAGAGTTTACATCATTTTTGCTGGATGTACCACTCTCAATTCCTCCATCATTGATGTGTGTATCAGGTAGTGCATTAGAGTTAGCCTCACTCATTGAATCCTTGCGAACATTGTCATGCAAAAAGTATGGATACTTATAGTTCACCCCCCTATACAAAATTATCTTACTTCCAGCCCTCCAGACAACCAGCCCTCCAGTTTTTCTCTGAGAATGTCAGGACAAAGGATATTACCAACCTGTTAATCCAACCAGAGTGTTGCTTTTGTACTAGATTATGCATTCGTTTGGAAGTGATTTTAAAATAACTAAATGCGCTTTTACAGAAACTGTTTTTAGGTTCAAAAATCACTTGAAGTGCTTTCTACAACTTCAAGTGCTTTTCTAGGATTCACTAACATTTTACTAAGGATTGGTTCCAAAAATAACTTCACCAAAAGCGCTTCTGACAATGTTGGGCAAAAGACGTAAAAGTGTTTATGGGTCATAGAAAGTGCTTATGGGAAAGCACTCCTTAGCACTACGAAGTGCCTTTCCAAGAACGTGTTTCTAATTAAAGCACTTCTAGCAAAAGCACTTATGAACAGAAGAGCAAGCAGTCCCAAATGGGCAATGTCAAGTGACTCAAATCGATAGCAAGTATAAACAATCATTGCACAAGTCAAAAACAAAAACATTGAGTGATTCAAATAACTAGTGAAAATTGAAGCCTAACCTCCAACAAGTCATGAGTCCTCTTCATGTTCAACCTACATAAATCCTCACACACAATCTTCACAACCTCCGACCGCCGCCAGTTCTCGTGAATCCCATTCACAATCCCTTCCGTAATCCCAGCCTTCCCAATCTTCAGCTTCTTCCTCAGCCCAAGCCCAACCGTCGTCAGCCGCCTCAACTCACCCTTCTCCAAGCTCAGCTCCGCCAATGTCGGAACCCTCCCCTCCCCCTTCCCCTTTCTCTCCTCCCTCTCTAATTCCTTCTGCTTCTTCACCTCCCGCCTCAACTCATGAAACCTCGCAATCGCTCCGCCAGTACCCGGTTCTGGGACCGGGTTCTCGGGCGTGCTCCAGCTTGCATCGAGCGTGTGCCCGACACGGTACTTGGGCAATTTCTCCGGAATCGGAACAAAGATTTCCCCGGCGGACTTCGTATCGGGTTGCCGGTCGGGATTTTGGGTGCTCTCGGTGAACCCGAGGCTTCGGAGCTTCTCGGCGATTCTCTGAATGGCAGACTTGGGCGCAAGTGTTTTGGTGTCGACGGCGGAGCTCCGAATTGTGAATTTAGAGGATTTAGGATTCTTGGAGGGGAGGGTTCTGGGAAAGGAAAAGAAGGGAGAGAGTGATGGGTGGTCGGTTATGGTTTTTGGCGGGAAGCGAGAAGTGGTAAGATGAGTTGCAGAGAGACTCATCGGCGGCGACATTTCATTGCTCAGCTCTCCGACGGTTGCAGGGTATCAAGTTTCAAGCGGGTGAACGTTTCCGAGCCAATTGTTAACGACTGTCTATCTCTATCCTCATCACATTCGTGTTGGACAGGCGTTAATTTTAATTCTTTTAATGAATATATGGATATTTAATTAGAAATTTAAGTGATTCTTTAAAATTTAATGTGTTTTTAATCAGAATTTTAAAATAATTTATTAAAATCTTCAGAAATCTAGGTGTATTCAATTAGGATTTTAAAAAAGTTTATAACATTCTAGGTGTATTCAATTAGAATTTGATTTTAAAGAATTTGAAAAAGTTGAGGAATTAGAGGGAATTTGAGAGATTTTGTAGTTTATTTTAAGTATCCACAAATCTCTTCTCTCCCTAAGAGATTTTGAGGGAATTGAATCAAAATTTTACATGAAATCTCTACAAATCAATTAGACACCATAAAAATTCATGGATTTATAAATCCATCAAAATCTCTCAATTTCTCAATTGAATACACCCCCTTTAAATTTGTCAATGCTTATGTTGGTCATGTGTTAAGCTTGAAAATTCTCTACAAACGAGGGGGTGTGTGTTGGAGAAATAGAATTGTCACTAAACTTGTCAACCCATGTTGAAAGAAAATTGACAGCCAAGTAAAAACTTTGTCCAACACTACTAAATTAAACACTTTGCACGACGAGGGGGACTTTGTCGCGCAAAGCATTTTGAGGTTGCACAAAACCTATGGCGATGCACAAATCGCGCAGAATTTGTCGCACAAAGGTCGTGAAAAAAGACCTTGTGTGACGAAGAAGTGCAACTTCATCGCGCATCTAGATGATTGTGCGACACTTTAGTACTTGTCGTGCGAAAGTTATACAGACAAAGGCTTTTGTCGTACGATATAAAAGGGTACAAGTGTGCCTTGTGACGAGAAATTTCTGGGGACATCAACAATTTGTCTCGAAATAATTTGTGCGATGAAATATATAAGACGTGCATGATTTTGCGAGATGACCAGTCGGTGTTGTGCAAGTGTAATTTTTAATTTCAAAAAATAATAAATAGAATAAAAGGAAAATTATATAAAAAAAATATTTCATATAAATGAAAAAAAAAATTAATGAAAAAAATTATTTTATTTATAATTAAATAAAAATGCAAGTACAAATACAAAGTTTTAAAAGCAAGCAGGAACAAGACTATGAAAAAAAGGGAAAAATCTATAGGCAAGTCTTTCGGAGGTGCTTGGTAATCTTGCTACTGGTAGGGGATGGGGTTGGGGATGGTGTCAGAGGTCGACGGGCTTAATTACTGTGTATGCTCGGTGTGGAGGGGCTTTGAGGGCGGTGGTGCAGAAAAACCGGGGAGACGTATTCTGAAAAAACTGAGGGCTTGTACAAGCATTGACATTTGAGACTTATACGATGCCAGCTCACTCCTCAGGTCAACGACTTCATGCGTCAAAGCCATAACCTCGCCCTTCGACTGCGAGGATGAAGAGGCTCCACTCTAATGCCGCCTGGCATTTCCCATCCCTCGACAATGTCACTGGCCTCCGACTAAAAGTTTGGTCCAACGTCTTTGTCAGGATGTGAAACCTCACATCCTCAAGGGGATCCACAGACTCGATCGGTGTGTCTGAGGGAAGCTAGGAGGCGGACTCCTGAAGTACCGACTGACCCTTCTCCACCATAGTCACCTGTGAAAAAAAAAAGCATGGATTATTAATAGAAAACAATTTGAAATAATTAGTATAAATCTTTAATGCATAAAAAATTACTTACATGAAGGCACTCGGTTAACTCATCCCCATGTTGAACATCAATGTCAGCAAAGACGTTGATCTCTGAGAATTTTGAAACCTCTTAAAATATAAAAAGATAAGGAAAATGTTAGTACGAAAAAAAAAATTATTAGCAACATTTTAAAATTAGAAATGAAAGCTGTAATTTATACCTTCCACCATGCCTCCATCCTATGGGAGAAAGGCCTCGAACCCGAATTGTGGAGAAGAGTCTTCTTCTCTCGATTGATCTTGTTCGCCTTTGCCTTCTTCTGTTATACAAAAAAAAAAAACGTATTAGTTGTAATACTTAAAAAAAATAAAAATAAAAATAATAAACATTAGTAAAAATTTTAAAAAAAAAGTAAAATGAAAGAAGTCGTAATTAAAAACGCACCACATAGCCCAGCTCCTGAAAATGACCGCAAAGCTAAACCCAACTATCTTCTCGGTCCTCGAACTCATTCGGGCAACCCTCCTCGAGAACGACTTGCAGATCATCAAACTGTTCGAAATACTGGTGCAGGTCACTCTTCTGCTGCTTGTAGCGTTCAGAAAAGAGCCGATTGAGGTACGCAAACATGTTATCGTTGATGTCATCAAAATTGTAGTTTGTCTGCTATGTAACAAATATTTCGAAAGTATTAGTAATAAAAGACATTATTAAATCTAAATATATAAATTTTACGTGAAAAGCATTAAAAATGCGATGATACTTACCGACAGCTGATTGCGTACCGAGTTCTTCACCTCATTCGGCATCGTCTTCCAAGACTTCCACTGCATATGGCAAAAGGTTCGCACAACGTGTCTAATGTTGTGGACCAATGCACTATACTGCTCCGACGTGGGTGTTGCCCGATGTCACTTATCGTATTCGATTGTGATACGACCGTTGGTCACCTGGGTGACCTTTGCCATCTTCAATTGCTGACAAGGTCCCTGAGTGTTTCTATTGGCCGCAAAGAAATGAAAAAATAACGTTAACCCAAAACTAATAACAAATCCTACTAAAATTTTGGCATAACCTCCCTATAATTAAAACATTTCCCAAACCTTGAAAATAACATAAACAATATAGATATCCAACACAATGATCATAACAGTTTAATTATTTTATGTATTGGCTATGCAACTCTAATATAAGTAGCATTTGTCCAAAGATGATACTGTGTTTACATGTAATTGGTGATGGCAAACATTTTGTGAGAGTTTTTCCAATTCTGTTAAGTATTGTAAATTCTAGAAAACTATTGAATGATAAATTTATGTGCACACTGATAAATTTATGTGCACATGTTTCAGCCCCTCACTGACACTAGCACAGCAGAACAAAGAACCAAGTTTGGGAAGTGGGAAATGGCAAACAGAATGTCCTTAATGATCATGAAGAAAGCCATGACTCATTCAGTCAAAGGAGGGATCCAAAACAAGACAATGTTAAAGATTTTTTGGCTGCAATAGGAGAGAAATTCAAAGAGTCAGGGAAAGCTAAAACATGTACTTTTCTTACACAGCTTACCTCCATGAAATTTGATGGGGTTGGCAGTGTAAGAGAACATATTCTCAAGATGGTGGATCTGTCTAAAAAACTGAAGGATCTCGAAGTCTTAATAACTTATTCGTTTCTGGTTCACATGGCTCTCAATTCCTTGCCATCCAAGTATGAATAGCTAAAAGTTTCATATAATACACAGAAAGAAAAATGGGGAATTGATGAGTTGATTTAAATGTGTGCACAAGAAGAAGATAAACTCAAGGGTGATAGGTCAACTGAAGTAAATTTCGTTCAAGCTGACAAAGGTGTCAATGGTGCAAATGCTGGTTCATCATTCATTGCTAGACTTAAGGGTGATAACTTAACAAATTGAACCTAAAATAACAAAACTCAGACTTACATAGGAATGAAGGAGTAAATTAGGATAGTATACCTGGTTGTGTACCCGAGGCATCAGTTGTGGATCCTAATGACGACATCTGGTCCGGAGTGTAGGGGCGCGGGTAAGCACTTTTGGCGCTAACAGCAGGTAGCACCACAGAAGAAGTCGAAGATGCCGACGCCTGTGGGATTGGAGGACCAACTATGTCAACCGATCTATAGTTCATCTCTGCCGGAGCAGTAGCGGCAGTAGTAGGTGTAGTCGTCAAATGAGGTGCAATCGTCGAACGAGATGTAGAAGTCATCACCCTCCGGGTTCTAATGAGCTGTGACATCTACAAACTTGGAAATAAATTTGTAAGATTACAAAGATTTAACTTACCGTACACATGCATAATAATTTGTACTTAAATTTAAAAACCCTAATTCTAAACCCAATTCAATTTTGGCATAAACAAAACTTAAAACTGATCTACTATACACAAACTAATCAATGCCAACATAAATACAAACAGTTTCCACCAGAGTCTAACTCCATAAATACTTAATAGTTTCACATGTAGTAATAAACAAAGGGACCATATAAAGTGATTCTCAGTCTGTTTAAACATCCACATTACATATAGAAATCATATGACTATTGGATATAAATAGAGCTTGGTAACTGAAATAATTAACAATGCAATATATTTAGAAAAGAGTGATTAGCACCAAATAACACTTTCTCTCTATGCATATACATTAGATAAATTTTAACAGTACATTAAAGACGTTGGCAAGTAAAAAAAAAACTATATGTAAAAGTAATAACCTCAAAAGTAAAACTTAAGGAGGAACAAAACCACATAAGTTAAGTATAAGATCACTTCACCAAATTAAAGCATAATCCTAAACCAAACTCATGCAACCCAAACTACTTGAAACCGTAATGTTTTGGTTCCAAATACCAATAGTGTTTTGGTTCTTCTGATCAATCAAGTATTTCATGTAGTACTATGTCATTCAATCAAGAGGGAAAAGAAACTCATACGGAGTTGATTTTTAAGTTGTGTAATTACCGTTAACTAGTATAAGGCTATCAACCATTTCTTCTTACAAGTTCACTTGAATTGAACAAGTAAACTCAGAATGTTCACTACAATTTCATACATCAAAATGCACACCCAAATGGGATAACAATCTGAATTCAAATTCTATCAATAAAACCCTAACTAGTCCATCATCTCCACGGAGAAAATCCCTTTCTCTCTATTTTTTAAAAAATCATTCCATCTCCCATGGTTGTCATTTTGCACCCCCATCTACTCCTCCGTAGTCATCTAAACCTCTTCCTCTTCCTTTTTTGCATCATTTGACATCTCTAAATTTCTAGAGCACTAATTAGCTTCATAATCGGTATAAGCTTTTGGTTAGACTGTTTAATGAGTTCGGTATGTTACTTACCTCCATTTTTTCTATGATACTTCCATATGCTTGACCAGAAAACCCTAATTTGAGGCATATGTGGAACTTCGACGACCTTTTCTTTCTTATGCCTTTTCTTTTTTTTTTTTTAATTTTTTTAAACAAACGATATTATCTATACTATGGGGTGGGGGAGTTGGCTTAGCCTCACTATGGGCAAGCAATAATGTGGTTCAAATTCGCCTTTGACAAGAATCGAACCTAAAACCTCTCAGTTATAAGTAAAAAGGAATACCACTAAACCGTCATTGCCTTGAGGTTAGGCATATTAGTATGTTTTCTAGATATAATTTAGGTCTCACCTTCTAAAAGTCTCTCTCTTTGGAGTGACTGGTATTATACGTAAGGAAAATTTTATTTGAACCCATATTTTGTATCTCAACACCTACCTTACTTCTTATATCCACATTGTATTTGATTTATCTATCATTATCTATTTACACCCAACATTATTTTCGAAACCGCTCTTACTTATCAAAACTCAACTCAATCAAACTTCTTTTTACACCCAACTCAATCTACCTAAAAATAAATAAATAAATAAAAGCGTAACCAATCCATCATCTCCATGGAGCAAATCCCCTTTTCTCTCTCTTTAAAAAATCATTACATCTCCCATGGTTGTCATTCTGCGCCCCCATCTACTCCTCCGTAGTCATCCAAACCACTTCCTCTTCCTTTTTTGCATCATTTGACATCTCTAAATTTCTAGAGCACTAATTAGCTTAATAATCAGTATGAGCTTTTGGTGAGAGTGTATAATGAGTTTGGTATGTTTCAATTAAATGAGAATCTTCTAGCCTCTATATTCCTATTTGTGGTAGAAAAATGGGTACATCCATGAAACATACACATTTGTACCTTCATTCCACTTGGTTATAAGCAAACATCATGTATGTTTCATGAGACATACACATTTGTACACTTGGTAACATCATGTATGTTTCATCATTTGTACCTTCATGCCACTTGGTTATAAGCAAACATCATGTATGTTTCATGAAACATACACATTTGTACCTTCATGCCACTTGGTTATAAGCAAACATCAATACTATTCCATGTCATGCATGAAACATACACATTTGTCCTTTCATGCCACTTGGTTATAAGCAAACATCATGCACAAGTTGTTTACTAATTAGTACTACTCTTATTCAGCTTGTATCATGACCGTTTTCCTTCAGTTATTCATACGCCTAAGACATTGTAAGAAATAATGTTGATTATTCAAAACGAATCAATAACTAGTTGCATAGGGTCACAGTTAGTGATACTCCCAACTTGATAAAGAAAGAAAAAAAAGGAAGTCGACTTCCAGACTAAACAAAAATTTATATAAATATAGAAAATTGTTATTAACACTCCAAAAATCTCATTTGGCACTCCAAACTTTCTATAATTAGAAAGAAAAATACACTTGTACGGAGTGTAGGATGAGATTTTTAGAGTGCTAATAATAATTCCCTAAATATGTCTTAAAAAATATTGTACGTGGCATTGACTTAGACTTTCGTGTATAGACTTATAATTTCTGGATCTAATAAATATCCAGATTGAAAATATTCATTGATCTACAAAATTTTCTCTTGGAGGTACCCATTTTTTTGCCACATATACTAATATAGAGGCTAAAAGACAATACAATATTAAATTCATATGCGGTCGAGATATTTATGAATTTAATCATTCCATCATCTCCAAATCAATCTACTTAAAAATAAAAAAATAAAACCCTAACCAGTCCATCATCTCCATGGAGCAAAGCCCATTCTCTCTCTCTCTCTCTCTCTCTCTCTCTCTCTCTCTCTCTCTCTCTCTCTTTAAAAAAATCCTTCCATATCCCATGGTTGTCATTCTACACCCCCATCTACTCCTCCGTAGTCATCTAAACCTCTTCATCTTCCTTTTCTGCATCATTTGACATCTCTAAATTTCTAGAGCACTAATTAGCTAAATAATCAGTATGAGCTTTTGGTTAGAGTGTTTAATGAGTTTGGTATGTTTCAACTAAAAGAGAATCTTCTGGCCTCTATATTCCTATCTGTGGTAGAAAAATGGATACGTCCATGATAACTTTTGGTAGATCAATGAATATTTTTAACCGTGGATATTTATTAGATACAAAAATTGCGGACAACAATTCACATTACATTGAATTGTGGCTAAAAAGTATATCGCCCTTGCACATTTTAAAGGCGAACTCATAGCTAAGCAATTTTTATTGTGGAGCAAAACTTCGGGAATTGATTTAACCTGTATGTGTAATTGAGTTATGCATTTTAATGATTAAATTAATAAATATTTCGACCACATATGGATTTAATATCGTAGTATCTTTTAGTCTCTATATGCCACAAAAGTTGCGGACAAAAATTCACAATACATAGTATTGTGGTAAAAAAGTATATCGCCTTTGCACATTTTATAGGTGAACTTATAGGTAAGCAGTTTTTATTGTTGACCAAAACTTCGGGAATTAATCTAACTTGAATGTATAATTGAGCTTATGCATTTTAATGATTAAATTCATAAATATCTCGACCGCATATGAATTTAATTTCGTATTGTCTTTTAGCCTCTATATTGGTATCTTTGGCAAAAAAATAGGTACCTCCATGAGAAATTTTTGTAGATCAATGAATATTTTCAATCTGGATATTTATTAGATACCATAAATTATAAGTCTATACATGAAAGTCTAAGTCAATGCCACGTACAATATTTGTTAAGACATTGTAGACATTGAAATTTCGGTAAAATAAATGTTGACCAATAATTAAAATTTCAACGCTCATGTGTCACATAAATTTTACACGTAGCGTATGACTCGACGAAAAATCGAAAAGAGTCAGAAAAGTCATCAAACAGGACACGTGTCAACACCTGGCAGAAATGACTTATTTCATCTTAATATTATATTCAAAATTAGGCCTTGGAAAATTCTATAAATAAAAGCCAATTTCTTTCATTTCATTTCACAAATTCACAAATACATTTCTCTACTCCCAAATTGGAAGAAAATTCTCTTGAAGTTCGTTCTTCGTTCTTCATTCTTCGTTCTTCAGGAATCAAGCCCCAACGGCCCCTTGAAGAAATGCTCATCCACCTTCAAGAATCAAGCCCCAACGGCCCATTGAAGAAATCCTTATTCATCCCAAGAATCAAGCCCCAACGGCCCTTTGGATCTACAACATCAACGTTCTTCATCAAATCCCTGAAGATCATCCCTCGTTCATCCTAAGATCAAGCCCCAACGGCCCTTTGGATCCACAACATCAATGTTCTTCATCAAATCCCTAAAGATCATCTTCGTTCATCCCAAGAACCAAGCCCCAACAGTCCTTTAGATCCACAACATCAACGTTCTTCATCAAATCCCCGAAGATCATCCTCGTTCATCCTAAGATCAATCCCCAATGGCCCTTTGGAACAACGCAACATAAGCAAATCCACACCTCCGTTCATCCTAAGATCAAGCCCCAACGACCCTTCGAATCAACGTAACATCAACAAATCCACATCCTATGAAGATATAATTAGAGGATAAATTATAAAGAGATTGTAACCCAAATTCATTAATACAAATATATTTTGTACACGTGTTCTTGTGTTTCAGGAAATTTTCGTGTTTACAAATTTGGCACGCCCAGTGGGACAATCTCTACCTTTCATCTTTATCTTTAAATCCTCAAAAAGGCACATATGGCATCAAGGAAGGCTCAAGCTGTTCCTGCAACTGACGCGAAGAACAAGAGTGTCCTCATCATGAGCGGTGACGCTTTTGGCATCACAACTCGAAGTAAGGCGAGAGCTTTTTCCGCTGCATCTTCCTCATCTGCATCAACTCCGCCAAAAGTTCATGAACATACGAGGTACAAGCCCATGATCACTTTTGCCTCACTAAGTGCGCCAATAGAGGATATCCCGAAGAAGTACCTCGAGTCCCCGCTCTCTGATGCCGACTCAAGCAGCACCGCAGCCATGCAAGTTATGACCACCAAAACGACTTTAATCAAGGAGCAGCTGGCTCAAATGAATGAAGTAATCGCTAAACTCACAGATTGTGGAAAAGAATGACTTACAAATCGCCGCACTTGTCAACCAATTGGAAATGAAAAAGGTGGCAACGAAGAAGAAGAGCTTCCGTTGGAGAAAGTTGAAGAAAAGTCAGAGCCAGACCAAACAACGGCACTTATGAGATCTCTGTCTATCCAGCAGCTGCAACAAATGATCACTAGCACCATCAAGGCGCAGTATGAAGGGAACTCACATACCTCAATGTTGTACTCGAAGCCTTACTACAAGAAAATTGACGTCCTAAAGATGCCAAGGGGATATCAACCGCCAAAGTTCATGCAGTTCGATGGGAAGGGAAACCCAAAGCAGCACGTTGCCCATTTCGTCAAAACTTGCAACAATGTGGGGACGGAATGAGACTACTTCGCGAAGCAGTTTGTCTGCTCTCTAAAAGGAAATGCATTCGACTGGTACACGGACCTAGAGCCTGAATCCATCAACAGCTGGGAGCAACTAGAGCGAGAGTTCTTGAATCGCTTCTACAGCACTCATCGCACTGTAAGCATGCTGGAGCTAACAAGCACAAAGCAGTGGAGGGACGAGCCAGTTGTCGATTACATCAACCGATGGCGCACTCTGAGCCTCGACTGCAAGGACAGACTTTCAAAGATTTCCTCAATCGAGATGTGCGTTTAAGGTATGCAATGGGGATTGCAATACATCATTCAAGGCATCAAACCACGGATGTTTGAAAAGTTAGCCACCCACGCTCACGACATGGAGTTGAGCATCGCTCATCATGGAAAAAAAGAGCCGATCACCGACTTCAAGAAAGATAAGGTATTTACTTCAAAGGTGGACAATCGTGGAAAGAAGCTCACCAAGAAAGCTTTTGCCATCGACACTGCCCCCACCAAGACCTCTTCTGCACCCGTCAAAATCTCCTCTAGGAACAAATCAAAGGAGATAAAAAGAGGTGAGCCTTCTCGCACCCAAGATAGGTACAAGAACACTTTGAGGGAACTGGAGCAGAAAACATACCCATTTCTGGACTCTGACATGGCCACAATGCTAGACGACTTACTAGATAAAAAGGTAATTGAGCTGCCTGAGTGCAAGCGCCCTGAAGAGATTGATCGCGTTGACGATCCCAAGTACTGCAAGTCGCATTGTGAGTCATCCCATTGGCAAGTATTTCATCCTCAAGGAACTTATCATGAAGCTAACATAACAAGGGCGAATCAAACTCGACCTAGAGAACATGGCCGTGACACACACTACGACGATCGTGTTTGGATCCTTTGATCCCGTGCCTCTTCAGGTAACGTATGACCATCCCCATCAAAACTCAAATTACACGGATCCGTCCGCACAACCATCATTGGGGGCAAGCAACCAAGATGTACCTGCTGACGATAATGAAGGATGGACCTTAGTGACCCGTAAAAAGATGAAGAAGCCCAAACTACAAGCCATAAGGCCGAAGATAGAAGAAGGAAAAAGGCACCGCCACCGCAACAATAGGAAACCCAAAAGAAGCGCAAGAGCTGCTAAGCCAACATACACTGGGGAGCTTATGGAGCAAGAGCCACGTATTCCTGTCTCCTTGCACGAGTACTTCCCGAAAGACTTCTTCCAACTATGCACTATCGCTGCATGTCACATGGTGGAAGTAAATGAGCCCTTAAGAGACGAAGTTATCACCATTGAGGAAGTGAAGGCCCTTATGCCCAAAGAAGGTTTGCCAACTCATGTTAGCATCAAGGAAGCATTACGATTACCTAAGAAGATGCGAAATGCACTGATAGTGGCCTTAGTAAATCGCGACGACCATGAAGTACAAGAAAACAAAAACAAAGACTCCAAGCTTTGGACACATGAATATGCCATATGCTGCGCCGCCCAAGATTCAATCAACTTCACTGATGAAGACTTACTGCTAGGGTCAAAACTTCACAACCGTCATCTTTTCGTCTCAGGGTACGTAAGGGAAAACAAAATCAACCGCATGCTTGTGGATGGTGGATCAGCCATAAACATCATGCCAAAGTCAATAATGCCTACAATCGACATCAAAATGAACGAGTTGTCCCTGAGCCGTCTGCTAATCCAAGGTTTCAACCAAGGAGAGCAAAGAGCGATAAACATGATTCGAGTGGAGATGACCATTGGTGAACTCAACTCAAGCACAATATTCCATGTGATTGATGCAAGAACTTCATACAGCCTACTCTTAGGAAGGCCTTGGATCCATGAGAATGGAGATGTACCATCCACCCTTCACCAATGTTTGAAATTTTACCGAGAAGGAGTGAAGGTGGTTCGAGGCGATACCAAACCATTTACCGAAGCCGAATCACACTTTGCAGATGCCAATTTCTACATAGAGGAAGACATGGTGCCCAAAGCTCTTCCAAAAGAGGTAAAATCCACATGCAAAGCAACGCCTAAGCAGCAAGAATGGCAATCTGTTCATAGAAAGCAAGGAAGAGAAGCCACGCCATCTTCAAGCAAGAACGATGACGAACCTGAGATAGCTAAATGGGGTGAGACATCCTCAAAAGGACCGAACACACCTGTCTTTCGATACATCCCAATGTCAAGAAGGAAGAATGGTCAATCCCCATTCGAAATTGGAACTGGCAAAGTCGACACACAGCGGTGCAAAGATGATGTAAAGTTACTCAAGACAAATGCAATTTTACCTCTAACACAGCTAGGTGACGCTAAGATTGCAAGACCACCACAAGGCTTCATAAAAGCTCTACCAATTGGAATGGAACCAAGCTTTCTCCCAACCAAGAGGACTGAAGAAGGCTTTGACGCATACAAACTCATGGTGAAGGCTGGGTACGACTTCATTCCCTCGTCAAATCCTGGAAGAAAGGGTTCAGACACCGTCAACAACAAAGAACATAACTTCACCAAGACTCAAGAGAGGTTGAAAGAGCATGGTTACGGAGTTGACAACGGCAAAGCATGAATCGGCTTCACACCAAATGCACCTGTGAAGATTTCAAGCAAAGCGAAAAACGCTAGCACTCAGCACATCAGCGTGAACATTGTACAAAATCAAGAAGAGCTTAAATTTTCCCCTCGAATATCAGTCTTCAATAGGATGAATCATTCAAGACCCAGAATATCGGTGTTTCATTGCATTGGTGGTTAAAGCCGAACCTCTGTCTTTAAAAGGCTTAACACGCCAACATCCCAAAGCTTTGTTTTTGAAAGGTTATCAGAACTTAAGAAGCAAAGCAACGCGCCTAGCTTTCCTCCACAACGATTGGTTTTGAGAAGACTCAAAAAAACTGAGAAGCCTTCAGGGAGAAAAGAAACAACACCAAAGAAACGGAAGCCCGACAGCTTAGCAGAAAAGGATGACATCCAAAGTTCCATTCCTTAAAAAATGAAGCGCCGGGCAATCTTGGAGGTTGACACAAATGGACCACTGAAAGTAAAGAGGTGCACCATTATCCACACCGGCCAACCTTCAAGCCAATAAGCCTAAAAGGACGGCACTGAAGCAGAAGTCCAAGACGTCTTCCACATAACAATTCAAGAAGACAAAGAAAATGAAGTCCCTGAGGAAGATGTCACTGCTGCACCACCACAACTCGAAGATGGAGGGCAAACCACAGTTGATGAGCTTAAGGAGCTCAACTTATGAATGAAAAAAGAGCCCAAACTTATCTTCGTAAGTGCGTTGTTAAGTACAGATAAGATAGAAGAGTACTACTAACTGCTATTAGAGTACAAAGACATCTTTGCCTGGACATATAAGGAAATGCCCGCCCTTGACCCTACCATCGCTGTGCATCATCTTGCAGTCAAGCCCGGAACGCGACTGATAAAGCAAACTCAAATGCTCTATCGATCCGAGCTCATCCTGCAAATTGAGGACGAGATTGACAAGCTAATCAAAGCAGGCTTCATTCGAGAAGTGCAATACCCCAAGTGGATCTTTAGCATTGTTATTGTCCTTAAGAAATCTGGACAAATACATGTTTGGGTGGACTTTCGAGACCTCAACGATGCGTGCCCAAAGGACAACTTTCCCCTACCAATCATTGAGATCATGGTGGACGCAACCACTGGCCACGAGGCACTGTCATTTATGGATGGCTCATCCAGATACAATCAAATTCACATGGCTCCCGAAGATGAGAAACTAACAGCCTTCCATACTTCAAAGGGTATCTACTGTTACAAGGTGATGCCATTTGGTCTAAAAAATGCTGGAGCTACATATCAATGTGCAATGTAGAAAATCTTCAATGACATGCTACACAAAAATGTAGAATGTTACATGGACGATGTGGTGGTCAAGACAAAAATAAGATAAGACCATTTGAAGGATTTTCGAATAGTGTTCAAAAGGCTACAAAAATACAACCTCAAGATGAACCCGTTGAAGTGTACATTTGGCGTCACCTCTGGAAAGTTCCTTGGCTTCATTGTCAAGCACCATGGCATCGAAGTAGACCAATAAAAAATCAAGGCCATTCAAAACATGCCTGAGCCAAGAAATCTACACGAGCTGAAGAGTCTGCAAGGACGACTCGCATTCATTAGACGATTCATCTCCAATTTAACAGGACGCTGTCAACCATTCAGCCGACTCATGAAGAAGGATGTTCCATTTGTATGGGACGAAGCATGCCACAATGCCTTCGAAAGCATGAAAAGGTATTTGTCAAGTCCACCAGTCCTGAGGGCACATGTCCCTGGGAAGCCACTCATATTATACATCACCGCTCAAGAAAGTTCAATAGGAGCACTCTTAGCGCAAGAAAATGAATCCCAGAAAGAATGAGCGCTTTACTACCTCAGCCGAACTCTCACCGGTGCTGAGTTGAATTACTCCCTGATAGAAAAGATGTGCCTTGCCTTGGTGTTTGCCATTCAGAAGCTCAGACATTACATGCATGCTTACACCACCTACTTGGTTGCTAAGGCCGACCCCGTCAAATACGTCATGTCCAAACCAATTCTGACAGAGCGACTATCTAAATAGGCATTGCTTCTCAACCAACATGAGATCATCTACGTTCCAGCTAAAGCTATCAAAGGACAAGCACTTGCAGACTTCCTTGCCGATCACCTAATCCCAGCCGATTGGAAAATCTCAGATGACTTGCCTGACGAGGAGGTGTTCTACATTGACGTCTTCCCGACATGGACAATGTTCTTCGACGGATCGACATGAACAGATGAAGTGGGGGCATGAGTAGTGTTCATGTCACCACAAAGGCAAATATTGCCTTATTCCTTCCAACTAAGTGAACTATGTTCCAACAACGCCGCTGAGTACCAAACACTGATCATCGGGCTCCAAATGGCAATCAACATGGAAATCACAACCCTCGAGGTATATGGAGACTCCAAGCTCAAAATCAATCAACTCTTAATCGAGTATAAGATGAGGAAAGATGATCTCGTCTCGTACTTCAAGATGGCAAGTCAGCTGTTACAAAAGTTCGAAACCGTGACACTAGAACATGTGCTAAGAAAAGAAAATCAAATGGCAGATGCCCTCGCCAACCTAGCCTCAAGTATGGCACTAAGAGAATGCAAAGTTTTAGATGTGCCAGTTTGCCAAAGATGGGTAATCCTGCTTATCACCGAAATACTGCTAAATGATACAAACGTCATCTCAGTACTTCCAGTCGACACTGAGGAATGGAGACAGCCGCTGATCGACTATTTAGAGCAAGGGAGGCTTCCAGACAATCCCAGACACCGCTCTGAAATACGTCGATGAGCACATCGCTTCCTCTACTATAAGGGAACACTTTATCGACGCTCTTTTGAATGAGTACTTCTGAGATGCCTAAGTGAAGAAGAAGCTAGTCAAGCCATGGAAGAAGCGCACTTAGGTGTATGTGGAACGCATCAGTTCGGGCCAAAGCTACATTTCTAGCTTAAAAGAATGGGCTCCTATTGGCCAAGCATGGTGAGGGATTGCATGGAATACGCCAAAAGGTGCCAAGCCTGCCAATTTCATGCCAACTTCATACATCAACCGCCTGAGCCATTACACCCTACAGTTGCTTCATGGCCATTCAATGCATGGGGATTGGACGTCGTGGGACTGGTCACACCAAAGTCATCTACACGAGAAGCTTACATCTTAGCTGTGATAGATTACTTTTCCAAGTGGGCTGAAGCCATACCCTTAAGGGAAGTCAAGAAAGAAACTGTCGTCTGTTTTATCAAAGAACATATCATCTACCGATATGGTGTGCCTCGCTACATCATTACTGATAATGGAGAGCAGTTATCCGATCGACTCATAGACGAACTCTGTGAGAAATTCAAGTTCAAGTAGCATAATGTATCATGCCCCAGCCAATAGTCTTGCAGAATCATTCAACAAAACTCTATGCAACCTTTTGAAAAATGTCGTTGGTAGGAGCAAGAAAGACTGGCACAAGATAACGAGTGAAGCACTTTGGGCATACAGGACGACACCCCGAACGCCTACTCAAGCTACACCATATTCGCTCGTGTATGGCGTAGAGGCTGTTTTGCCGCTAGAAAGCCAAACTCCTTCACTGAGGATAGCTATACAAGAATGACTGGCTGACGAGGAGAATGCAAAGTTACGTCTTCAAGAGTTAGAAGCGTTGGATGATAAGAGGCTCGAAGCTCAGCAGCATTTAGAATGTTATCAAGCACGACTGTCCAATGCCTCAACAAGAAAGTTTGCCCAAGGTCATTTCAAGTAGGGGATCTCGTCCTTGCATTACGTAGGCCTATCATCACGACGCACAAGACAAGAAGCAAATTCACCTCAAAGTGGGATGGACCTCATGTAGTACAAGAAGTCTACACAAACGATGCTTACAATATCATGGAAGAAGATGGCTTGAGGATTGGCCCCATAAACGGCAAGTTCTTGAAGCAGTACTATGCCTAAGAAGACACAAAAGCTCATCGCCTTCACGACCCTAAACTGCATGGCACAACGCTCCTTATTCGCACGAGTCTAAAAGGCGACAACAAAACACTCATTGCCTGCATGCGTTAAAACTGTAAACGGCATATAAAAAAATGCATGTTTTTTTAACTACGTTATAACTTGATCCCTTCTAAACCAAGGGTACGTAGGCAACTTGGAACTTCAAAACTTCAAGTACAATCATATCATTAATATGAATACATCTTTTCTTTCAAAGGGGACTTGGCTGAAAAGCCTAATTACAAGCAAAGAGCGAAGAAAGCTTAAAGTACAAAGAAAAATGAAAGACATTACTTGAGAGCTACATTCTTCAAACTACGACAACAATCCTCAAGTAGACATTCCAAAGTCTTTAAAGCTTCCACATCAGCAGAAGACATGGTGGACAACTTCATAACCATGTCTTTATCTCGCTCTAAGCGCAAAATCTTATCTTGGTACTAGGAAAGTGTGGCTACCTGCATCGAAATGACACCTTCAAGTCGTGATGCTTCGATCCTCACATGTCCCTGCTCTCGCGCTAACACATCTAGACGCGCCCAGGCAGAAGCTAAAGAGACCGCTGTGACTTGGTAATCTTCCGAAACAGATTGCTGAGAAGACCAAACTTAGGCAATTGACAAGTCTATTCCCGCAAGTTGTCGAGCCCTAACATCTGGACTCAACCGCTCCAAGGAAATAGAGTGCAAGGAAGAATACTCAATCGAAGCAGCCATAAGTTCAGCAAGTTTGACTGTTAACGGTGAAGAATCGATGTTAAGGTTGTCAATCGCAGAAGCAAGCTTCAAAAAATCCCTCTGAGCAACACAAGGTCTTCCAATGAGCACTTTGAAATCCTTTCCTCAATATGATTCTTGATATCCATGGCCTCACGAAGTTTAATACGATGGATAAGTTGCTCAGTACCATTAAGGTTTGGCTCTCTCAAAGAAATCTCAGAGTTAGCCGGTAAAGTGGTCTGGCACATGACGGGCTCTCGTGTACTGTCGTCTACCCACGGTAAACTCGGACAATTTGGCAGATTTAGAACAAGCTTTGCACCATGCGGATCTCTAATATCCCGGTCTGTAGGTAAATTGCCTACAAATAGCATCCCTGTATAAGAAGGGATGACCGTGTCTGCCAAATCGGACGGACGGGAAGCCCCAACCTGAAGAGAAAGAAGGACGTTAGAAACAAAACCTAAAATGATGAAAGCAAGAGAAGTAGAAAATACATACGTCTTCCTCAAGTGACACATGGTCGTCGAATTAGGGAGGTCCAAATGCTTTATTCTTCTTATGACAAAAATTGGCGTCGTTGTCAACCTGGACACCGTCAAGCGGCCGCTTGTTTAAAACTTGTCGACACTGGCGCAGGACAAGTCCACCATCGTGCGAGCCCACTTTGTCACCCGCCTCTTCAGAAGCATCCAAATGTCGAGGAGATAAGCACATGCGTTGAGGATCTAAAACTACCCGTCTATCTTGCAAATGAGCAGCACTCGCGTAATCAACGTGTACCAACAGCGTAGGAGTCACAGAACAGCCTACCCTCAGTGCATCGTCACGAGAATGAGAAGAATTAGTGTTACTTGTCATCCTCAAATTTTTATAATGTACATTTAACCACCAACTTACATAAGCACGGGTCACTGAATTACTTTTAAACTCATCCTTAACCGGGAAGGTGATGGAGGCATTTGTACGTACATGGGTACAAGACTTCCAGTGCATATAAACAACTTGCAAGGACTTCGATTGGGCGTTTTCCTTCATTCTGCAGGGCGCATGTTGGACAAAACCAAATTGCCTGCTAAAACGATGAGGATTATACGACTGAACAATACATCGGTCTCCTTGCCGCGAAGAAACATATCCCGAGCGAAAACTCATAAGATAAGACGAGTCTGGGTAACGAAGGTGCAAATCATCCATGAGGTCTCGCCGCTCCAGACCAACCCTAGCTAGACGGTCCATGCTCAAACCTTCACAACTTCTAAACAATGCTTGAGCCTGCAAGTCATCAAAGCTCTTTGCAGAAAGCACGCCAGAATACTTTGTCATCAAAAGCCCTGACTTGATTGGAGTGGACGAAGAAGGCCTCGACTTGTCTAAAGCTGACGAGGAAAAATGAGTGCCAAAATACTCACCCAACTAACCATACACTAAGGGAGTACCGCAACATGATCTTTGGTGCTCGCTGAGTTCGAAACAATGCTCAAGCTGTTGTAAATATTGGCTAAGACCGGAACGGCAAGGCTAAAAGGCTTACCTGCAGCCATCCTGCTAGCAACTTTGAAGACTCCAGGGCGAACAAAGTTGACGTCGCCCGATGGGAAAACAAATTTACAAAGCCAACAAGCTAAGAAAACAGCTAAGTAAGATTCTTCCACATGCTCTGACGCTATGCCAAGATCCTCAAACGTTTTCAACTCGGCAAGGGAGTGGCGCCTAGCGGAACCAATAGCACCAGACGGGTCTAAATCTTCCTTTGGTTGAATGGTCTTGTTGAGGTCACTTCTCTTCAAAGACTTCTTGTACCTCATGGCCTCCCAATACCAAGATCGGATCCATGAAGAAATCTTCACTCCTGATTGGCCTAGAGCATCCCGGGAAGACTTGTAATACGCCCGAAACAAATGGTGGCAGCTCGCAGGCAATCCTTGGCTATTGCAAACAGAAAGTTCATCCACACTGGGAACGACCTCATCATAAAACTTGCCTTGGATCGACAAGCCTCCTATCATGTGAAGATCCCAAAGTGAAATCGACATATCCCTTCGCACCGGGTGAAGTGTGTTGGTCACTGAACACCAATGCACGAAGGACAGAAGGATGGCGATCATAATTAAACAAAGACACATACACAGCATGGTAAAGGCACACGCTAGTAAGCACACCTTTAGATCGGCTCAAAACATCTTCAAGCCATTCCCAATAAAACTCAAAAAATACGGCTTCTCCAATAGTCGACATGGTATCATTCTAAGCCATAGCTCTGCTGCGGATGTGATCACCAAGAAGCTCAAACGGAGCCGGATGATTTTCATAAACATGGTGCGAATAATTCAAAATAAGAATCTTCGACGTATACGCCTTCTTCTACGCATTTGGTCGAATAGAGTCTACCACTTCCAAAGATGCTTCGGAAGACCACGACTTAATGTGCATAAAGTTGTTTTTTTGTATGAAGAACAAGCGCCTTAGGGCCAGTCAGGGGCGCATGAATCTTCAACGTCGTCCCCTTGTCTTGCGAATCGCCTTCCTCAGCAAGAATAGTGACGGTGTTACTCTTAAAACACTTAAAAAATACCATGACCGCAACAAAAAAATTTTAGCCACAAAACGGCAAACAGCAAGGTCGATGTGCGCTTCAACGTCACCACCAAGGAAAGTTGTGACCGAAAAGCACTATACAGCATAAACTCGCTGCAGTCTTCCGCACAACCTCACACGGTAAAAGTGACGCGTTGGGACAAGCTTTAAGCAGCAAGGTCGATGTGCACAGGTAACGTCACCACCGAGGAAAGTTGTGACTGAAAGAAACTACACAGCATAAACTTGCTGCAGTCTTTCGCACAACCCCACACGGTAAAAGTGACGCGTTGGGACAAGCTTCAAGCAGCAATGACAAGCAACAAGGTCGAGGTGCGCGGCAACGTCACCACCGAGGAAAGTTGTGACCGAAAGATACTACACAGCATAAACTCGCTGCAGTTTTCCGCACAACCCCACACAGTAAAAGTGACGCGTTGGGACAAGCTTCAAGCAGCAAGGTCGATGTGCACGGCAACGTCACCACTGTGAGCAAGGCTGGTGAAGAACTTTAGTGACTGCCGTCAAACAACTAGCCGGTCGCGAAGCTCAATACAGTTGCACCCACATCTTGCTTACTCCGTCCAAAACAACAAGAAAATCCATGAATGCAGGGAGCACCTGTACATATATAAAAAAAAGAAAAAAAATTTTACATGTGCTATATGTACATATATGAAAAAGAAAAAAAAAGGTACGCTGTGTGTGTATACATATAAATAAAATATAAAAAAAATAAAGAAAAAGGTACGGTGTGTGTGTGTGTATATGCATGGGAAATACCACTCAATGGTCAAACGAAGCACTCTACATATATAACCTTCAGCCTTGCTTGTCTTCATCCTTTTGCACACACACGCGTGTATATAGATTTCATAAAAAAAATAAAATATTGATAGTGGGCAGAGCCGGTCCTGGGAGTAGCCCGAGTAGGCGGGCGCCTAGGGCCCCCACTTCGGGGGGGGGCCCAATTTTTATTATATATATATATATATATATATATGTTATTGAAATTTAAAAAATCTCGTCCTACACTTTTACAAGTACATTTTTTTTTCAAATATAGAAAATTTAGAACATACTCTACATAAATTTTGGAATGTCAATAACAATTTCATATATATATAATTTTGTAGTTTTAGTAAAATATCTAAATAAAATATTTGGAACTTTGCTGTGCAGCTTTTGGCCTCGGGAAGGGCCGAAAGGCCCAAAATAATTCTTAAGTATTGTTTGGACCCGATTTTACAATATCGGCCCGTACAATCAAGGCCGTTAAATGGGCATAACTTCCAACCGTCGGATAAAGAAGTAAAGATAATTTTATTGTTAAAGGATAATATTATGGCTTTTCTCATAATTATTTTTTGATATGAATTATCTTGGCATATATTATGGTTTTTATCATAATTATCTTTTGGTATGAATTATCTTGGCATATTCTTAAATGGGATAGATAAGGATACTAAGACATGAAGATGAACCTGGCTTGTTTTGGAGGTTTGATTCAAAGTCCTGTGGAGATTGGGATTGGTCGAAGTTTAATCTGATTGGGTTAAGGAGTTCTAATCCTAATGTATTTCTAATCCGGCCATGGGGGTTCTTGCTGCTATAAATAGAGGAGTGCGTGCACCATTCAGGGGATCTCCAACACAACACACAATTCTGCCTTGCGCAATTTCTCGCTCTACGCGAAACCTCTCAACACCCTTGAGAATTTTATTTTCTTTTTCGCCTCCATACCTTCAGTTTGGATAGACAGCACTGTGGAGGCAACCGGTAAACATCTTCAGTTTGGATAGACAGCACTATTGCCGTAGAACCAACCGTCCGTGAAGCATCTTCAGTTTGGATAGACAGCACTGCGACAGGGTCGATTGGTTATTTATCCTAGTCTCGGCCAGCGAGGGTTTTCGGATCCCCGTCGACAGAGGTCATCCCACCAGCCATCTCGGCGAAGTGAGGTGTTACTGATATTTAAGCTCGGTGCCTTGACGCCGAGTGATTTTATGATCGCATATTCGCAAGTGGGTTTCAGAGTTCGGCATCGAGACGGCCGAACCACGTTTGTTGTCAAAACTTTCATCCGTTTTGAGTATCTGTGCCCTTACACATTAGTATCGATTCGGCGTGGTTTCACCTTCACCAATACGGTGACCGTTGCCGAGTTGGACGACGACTAATCGTGAGCTTTGTAATTAGTAGCCTCGTCTTCAGGTTTGAGGACCCAGAGGCCGAGACGCGTTCCTTTCTCGGCCGCAGTTGCAAGATACAGAAGTCAGCCACGCGCATCCACACCACATCAAGACATTTTACTCCTCGGCCAAGCTCGGCCGACGAGTTGGCACGCCCCGCACACATTTGAAGGACTTAGTTAGTCTACTATTTACTCGGCCTGCGCGCCACGTAGGCTAGGTGATTATTGTAGTCAACAAGTGTATATATATATAATATATATATATATAAATATATTTTTAGAGTTTGAATTTAATAAAATATTATTATAAAATTATATAATAGTCTTGAAATGTGGTGTATGAAGTATCTGTCTTGGGTGGGGCGCAGAGCTTCAGCAACAAGCCAACAATTCAATCGACCTTTTTCTTTGGGATTTAACGCAGAGGAAAACTGTAACTCTGCTAAGCTCCTGTGGTCCTGCCATGCGAATGCATCAGTTCATTCCCATTTGCAGGGGATAGGTAACTTCACTGAATGCTTCTCTTCTTCTCTTATACCCTTTTTTTTTTCCTATAATTAGGATTTTCGATTTTTCTAGGGTTTAAGATTTGTTTATTTTCATGCTTATTGTTTATATGAAAGTAGAGTATTCACTTGTCAAGTGTCTATATTGCAGTTATAAAATTCGAACTTGTGGATGCACTTAACAAAGTGATTAAATCCCTTGAAGAAGATAATTGGATTATGGATGCACTTAACAAGGTTCGTTACTTTTGCTTCCTAACTAGTTTTGGTTCAAGATAATTCAAAGTTTCGATATTGAATTTTACTGTATTTTTTATGTGCCTTGTTTTGTGTTGTGTCATTTGTATCAAACTTTTGTGTTGGGTAGTGGGTGAAATTTGAATTTTAGTTTGTTTCTCTGTTAATTTGTTGTTTACAGAATATTGAGTTGATTGTTGATTGTGGGGTTGTGATTTCATGATTGAAAAAGAGTTGGTTATCATGCCTCCTATTAGAAATAGTAAGCCCACTAACAGAAATAGAAAGTATCTCTCTGGGTCTCAAAAAGAAGAAATAAGGAAAATGAAGAAGCATTAATAACATGACTGAGACTAATAACGAAGAGCAAGAAGAGCTATGTGAGCCTATATCTGATGATGGTAGTAAAGAGCAAGAAGATGAACCTCTCATTGAGACTGGCATTGAAGAACATGATCAAGCTACCGAGAGGTAAAGATAATGAAATTGTTTTTCCTTTGAATATTGATGATCCAGGGAATTGGGATAAGATTGATCAAAATCTTAGGGACATGTTAGTGGAAAGAGGCCCTAAAAGAGTTGATGATGTTGCATTTCCAAAAGATAATTCAGATAGGCATTTTTCTTATGTACATTACATTAGAAAATTGCCTAATGGGGAGACGCAAGATAGGAAGTGGCTAGTGTACTCATGTTCTTTGGATACAGTATTTTGTTTTTGTTGCAAGTTATTCAAGCAAATTGGAATCAAGACTTACTTGGATAATGAGGGTTTTAAAGATTGGAAGAATATTGGTCACAAGCTTACAACTCATGAAACTAGCAAGGAACACATTCACTACATGAGTGAATGGATTGAATTGGAAAGAAGATTGCAAAAATGTAAAACAATTGATGAAAGTGTGCAACAAAAAATCAGCAAAGAGAAAGAACATTGGAGACAAGTGTTATGGAGGATAATTGCTGTTGTGAAAAGACTTGCAAAAGTTACTTTGGCATTTCGTGGAGACAATGAGAAGTTGTATGAAGAGAATAATGGAATTTTTTTAAATGTGATTGAAATGATTGCTGAATTTGATCCTACAATGCAAGAGCACATTCGATGTATTGATACACATGAGACTCATTGCCATTATCTTGGTCACAAGATTCAAAATGAATTGATACAACTGTTGGCAAGTGAGGTCAAAAGTGAAATCATAGCAAGAATCAAAGAAGCAAAGTATTTTTCAGTGATACTTGATTGTACTCCAGATGCTAGTCACGAAGATCAAATGTCTCTTATAATAAGGTGTGTGGATGTTACAAAAACTCCAATAAAGGTTGAAGAATTCTTTTTGGAATTTCTGAATATACATGACTCAACAGGGCGTGCACTATTTGATGTGCTTTTAGGTGCATTAAGCACTCTTGAACTTGATGTTGATGATATAAGGGGACAAAGTTATGACAACGGTTCAAATATGAAAGGCAAAAATAAAGGCGTGCAAAGTAGAGTACTTGAAATAAATCCTAGAGCATTCTACACTCCATGTGGCTGTCATAGCCTTAATCTTGCACTTTGTGATATGGTCAACTGTTGTCCTAAAGCTATGTCTTTTTTTGGAGTGGTACAACGTATATATACATTGTTCTCATCCTCAACAAAGCGATGGAAAGTTTTTACAGATCATGTGCAAGGAAGTCACACTCTTAAACCGTTGTCACAAACTCGTTGGGAAAGTCATATTGAAAGTGTTAAACCCATAAGAGAAAGTGCTCAACAGATAAGAGATGCTTTGATTCACTTGGCAAATACTAGTGAAGATCCTAAGTCAAAGAGTGAAGCCGAATCCCTAGCAACCCATGAGCTGGAGAATTTTGAGTTCTTGTTAGGTATGGTTATTTGGCATGAATTGTTGTTTGCTATTAATACTGTTAGCAAAACTCTTCAAAAAGAAGACTTGCATATTGATGTTGCTATTGATCAATTGAAAGGGCTTATATCCGTTCTTAATCGGTATAGAGAAACTGGATTTGAAGAGGCAATGAATGAAGCTAAGAAAATAGCAAGTGAGATGGAGATTGAGCCTGTTTTTCGTGAGAAACGCATCATTCGAAGAAAGAAACAGTTTGATGAGAGTGCTAGTGAAGTGGCAACACAATCAGCAATTGAAGCTTTTAGAGTTGATTACTTCATTTATATAGTTGATCAAGCTCGGACTTCACTTCATATCAGGTTTGAACAATTTCAGAAATACGAAGAAACTTTTGGGCTTTTGTTTAATTTGAAGAAGTTAAAAGATGTAGACAATGATAGCTTGAAGAGTTTTTGTATCAATCTTGAAGGATTTCTGAAACATGGTGAGCATTCTGATATTGATGGAAAAGACTTATTTATAGAGTTAAGAATCTTGAGAGAAACTTTGCCAAAGGAAATAAATCGGGCAATGGAAGTGCTGAAATAGATAAGACAAATGGATGGTTGTTTCCCGAATACATGGGTTGCTTATCGTATTTTGTTAACCATACCAGTTACAGTTGCCTCTGTAGAAAGAAGTTTCTCAAAATTAAAGTTGATCAAATCGTATCTTCGATCAACTATGTCACAAGAAAGATTGAATGGGTTAGCTATTTTGTCAATTGAAAAAGAATTGGTTGAAAAGTTAGATTATGTAAACTTAATTAGTACATTTGCGTCTAAAAACGCAAGACGTGTAATATTTAAGTAATGTTTGCATATCTTTCTTCTTTGGATATGAATTCTAATGAATTTTGATGTAGAAATGAACTTTTTCATGTATTTAGTGAAACCTTTTCTTATACATATAAATGTACGAGTCGGGTGTCAAAGAACTTTAGGGCCCCCATTCGAAGGCTCGCCTAGGGCCCCCAATTTCTCAGGGCCGGCCCTGATAGTGGGGTTACGGAAATAAAAAAAAAAAAAAAAAAAAATATATATATATATATATAGTGCAGCACTATCATAAAAAAATAATAAAAAATAATATAAAAAAAGTGAGTGCATCATTAAAACAAAAATATACATATATATATATATAGTGCAGCACTATCATAAAAAAATAATATAAAAAAGTGAGGGCATCATTAAAAAAAATATATATATATATATAAATGCGGCACTATCATAAAAACTATATATATAATAATAATATATATATATATTTTTTATATGCGGCACTAAAAAAAAGAAAGAAATAAAAAATATATAAAAGTTTTGGGTGTGCATCTGCCACCGAAAGAAAGAAAATATTAAAAAAAAATGGTGGCCAGCCACCGAAAGCAGAAAAAGGAATATATATATATATATATATATGTATATAATGTATATTATTAAAAAAAAGTAAAGGAAGTGTTGTGTGTGTACATATATGTATAATATACATAAATATGTACGCATAAAATATGTGGTATAAAAAACACCGCATAAAAAATAATAATAAAAAATATAAAAAAAAAAAAGAAAAAAAAAGAGGCGTTCATTGGAATAAAGTCCATTTTATTTATTTCTCTAAAATTTTACATTATACATGTCAAAAAAAAAAAAATTTGTGCAAACAAGCAGGGATTCTTCAAGGACGGTCACAAGAAGCCTCAGCACTCGGCGGAGCTGCAGAAAGACGAGGCGCTGGAGTTTGATTATCCGGAGCCTCAACACTTGGTGAAGCTCCAGACAACGACAACAAAAGATGCCTCTGGAACAAAGCCATAAACATCTGATGATCACTTTGAATCCGACTATCGGATTCCTGCAGCTGGTCAAGTTTCTTCTTCATGCTCGTCAAGTAACTGTTGGCAAGCATGTGCAACTCCTGATTTTCATGCTTAAGCCCTATGATTTCCTGCTTAAGGCTCGCCACCTCAGCCATCAAGGATTCAACATGGCGAGTACGAATAAGAAGGCGTTGGACCATGTTCGACACAGAGCTTGCACACTGGATGCTAAAGGCCAAAGAGTCCTGGATAGCCAACTCATCGAACCGCTTGGAAAGCACCCTATTGTCCCTAGGGGTGAGAAAATTTCTAGCCACCACCACGGCTGTTACATCATTCTTCATCACCAAATCCCCAATCGTAAGAGGATCGTTCGGGGATAAAAATGATGGGTGCCATATGTTGTCCGGAGAAGACATCACAGGCTCTTCCCCGGCATTCAAATCAAGACGACGGTCAGATGGGCAAGACATTTTCTGAAGGTTTTGAAGAAAAGAAGAGGTCAGACAAATCAAGATCTCAAATGTACAAGAGGGGAACTTCTGCAAGTAGCAATTCTCAAGTGTACTTTGGGAAGCAATTGATGCCTCCATAAAAAGAAAAAGCAACGAGGCCGCCTGCTCAGAAATCGAAGAGCTGCCTGCCCAGAAATCGAAGAGCTGCTCGTTCAAAAATCGAAGAGGCACCACTTTTTCAAAAGCCAAATTGTCTGGATCAATCTGTCAGCACCCTTCACGTGCAATCTCAACTTTGAGGGAGTCACGGGCCAAAACCAAGGAGGCTCAACACTATCCTCCAAACCTCAAAAGCTCTACCGCTTGTTCAAAAATCGAAGAGTTGCTTGCCCAAAAATCGAAGAGACGTCACCTCTTCAAAAGCTTGTCGCCAACCTTCACGTGCTGTCTCAGCTTTGCAAAAGTCACGGACGGGTCTAAAAACGCGTGAATCTTACTATTCTAGTGACCCACTGTCGCTGACAAGAGTAAACGAACAGTATCACTACCGGCTACTCGGAAATCCCTATATAGACCAACCCTCATCATTTACGGTAAGACAGACATGCAAAAATGCCAAAGCTCTTCCAGAATGCATTTTCAACAAAAACTCTTGAAATATTCAGTATTCCTCATCCCCTGGAATACCTCTGTAAATAAATCACACCATAGCAAGAGTACCTCATATCATCAGGGTCGAAAGCAAGAGTATCTTATATCACGCTTTCTTCCTATCATTTTCCTTGTCTTTGTTCTCACCTACAAGACAAGGAGAAAGAACGCAATCAGTCGAAACTTGAAAACAAACTTCCGATCTGGAACTGATTGCCTTGAAACTTTGCCTGGTTGCTTACCTTGCATTTCTATCGAGCACTTATCCTCAACTGTTGTCAAGGTCACGAATTCTTTCGTCAAATACTTAAGTGCAGTTGATACGGTGGTGGCTCACCATTCAAATGCAAAGGTTCCACACCACTTCTGCTATGCAAAAATATTGAAGCAGAATGATCAATGATGAGTTAGCACCGTCGCCGAAGAGCAAAGCTTCATTGTGCAACGCTGGCAAATCATTACCACTTCTTCAAAAGCAAGAGTATCTCATATCACGCTTTCTCCCTTCATTTTCTTTGTCCTTGTTCTCACCTGCAAGACAATGAGAAAGAGAGTAATCAGCCGGTATTTGGAATCAACTCTCCGATCTAGAACCGATTGCCTGGAACCCTTTCCCTGATTGCTTACCTAGCATTTGCATTCCACTCCTGCATCAGTAAAGCAAATACTGCAAGAGAAGATGCCACACATGCATGGGACAAAAACCAAAGAAGATGCCGCTTCTGTAAGGGAAACAAATAAGGTAAGGGAAAATGATACATTGAAGCATATAGAGACAAGCATGACGAAACATGTGTCGGGTCGTCCGCTACTTCTTCAAAAGCAAAAGTATTTCATATCATCAAGATCTGACGTACTCTAGATTTGATGGACTTGTTTTGACCCTCAAATTCTTGAGTCGGCTCAAGAAGATCACTTGCCACGTAGAGCCGCTCATGGTCCCATTTCCTTCAAGATCAAGCCACCAACGGCCCTTGAAGGAATCACAAGTCTGATTCAAGATCAAATGTTCACCACCCTTGAATCAACTTCAACTCCAGATAAATGGGTAAGCTCAGACTTTTGGCAAGTCTAGCAGAAGAAAACCTTCCAGCCCAGTTCAAGAATAAACATGTGGAAAACTATTTCTTCAAAAGTAAAAGTATCTCATATCATCAGAGTCGAAGGCAAAGATATCTCATGGGATGTTTTTCCTTTACCTTTGCTCTTGCCTACGGGACAAGGAGAAATAGAGCAATCGGTCGGCACTTGGAAAGATTGAATAGAGTAACAGACCAACACTTCTACCTCGTGCCTGCCTGCCATGCAAAAGAAGCAAAGGCAAGAAGAATGTAGCATGAGCCGTACAAATGCACGTGCTGATTCATCCTCAACTAAGTCAAGGATCACTTGCCATGTGAAGCCGCTCGTGGTCCGACAACCTTCAAGATCAAGCCTTGATGGCTTTTGGAGAAATCAAAAGCTCGATTCAAAATCAAGTGTCCATCACCCTTGAATCAAAACCAGTTCAAGATGAAGCCTGTGGAAAGTCAACAAGCACAAACAAAATGCACGTGTCGATTCATCCCAGCAAAGTTGAACAGACTCTCAGCCTAATCCAAGATCAAGCCTCGACGGCCCTTGGATCGACGTCTACATTAAGGGACTTCAAAACGCATCTTCTACAGGTGACAAGCACATGTATACGACACGCATTGAAGTGGGGGCATTTGTAGACATTGAAATTTCAGTCAAATAAATATTGATGAATAATTAAAATTTCAACGCTCACGTGTCACATAAATTTTACACGTAGCGTATGACTCGACGAAAAATTGAAAAGAGTCAGAAAAGTCATCAAACAGGACACGTGTCAACACCTGGCATAATGACTTATTTTATCTGAATATTATATTCAAAATTAGGCCTTGGAAAATTCTATAAATAGAAGCCAATTTCATTCATTTCACCAATTCACAAATACATTTCTCTACCCCCAAATTGGAAGAGAATTCTCTTAAAGTTCATTCTTCGTTCTTCAGGAATCAAGCGCCAACGGCCCTTTGAAGAAACGCTCATCCGCCTTCAAGAATCAAGCCCCAACGGCCCTTTAAAGAAATCCCCGTTCATCCCAAGAATCAAGCCCCAACGGCCCTTTGGATCCACAACATCAACGTTCTTCATCAAATCCCTGAAGATCATCTCTCGTTCATCCAAAGATCAAGCCCCAACGGCCCTTTGGATCCACAACATCAACGTTCTTCATCAAATCTCTGAAGATCATCCTTGTTCATCCCAAGAATCAAGCCCCAACAGCCCTTTGGATCCACAACATCAACGTTCTTCATCAAATGCCCGAAGATCATCCTCATTCATCCTAAGATTAAGCCCCAACGGCCCTTCGGATCAACGCAACATAAGCAAATCCACACATCCGTTCATCCTAAGATCAAGCCCCAACGACCCTTCGGATCAACGTAACATCAACAAATTCACATCATACGAAGATAGAATCAGAGGATAAATTATAAAGAGATTGTAATCCAAATTCATTAATACAAATATATTTTGTACACGTGTTCTTATGTTTCAGAAAATTAGAGAATTGTTATTAGCACTCTAAAAATCTCATCCTACACTCCGTACAAGTGTATTTTTCTTTCTAATTATAGAAAGTTTGGAGTGCCAAATGAGATTTTTGGAGTGCTAATAACAATTTTCTATATTTATACAAATTTTTGTTTAGTTTGGAAGTCGACTTCCTTTTTTTTTTCTTTATCAAGTTGTGAGTATCACTAATTGACCTATGCAACTAGTTGTTGATTCGTTTTGAATAATTAACACTATTTCTTACAATGTCTTGGGCGTATGAATAACTGAAGGAAAACGGTCATGATACAAGCTGAATAAGAGTAGTACTAATTAGTAAACAACTTGTGCATGATGTTTGCTTATAACCAAGTGGCATGAAGGGACAAATGTGTATGTTTCATGCATGACTTGGAATAGTATTAATGTTTGCTTATAACCAAGTGTATAAATGTGTATGTTTCATGAAACATACATGATGTTTGCTTATAACCAAGTGGAATGAAGGTACAAATGTGTATGTTTCATGGACGTACCCATTTTTCTACCACAGATAGGAATATAAAGGCTAGAAGATTCTCATTTAATTGAAACATACCAAACTCATTAAACACTCTAACCAAAAGCTCATACCGATTATTAAGCTAATTAGTGCTCTAGAAATTTAGAGATGTCAAATGATGCAGAAAAGGAAGAGGAAGTGGTTTGGATGACTACGGAGGAGTAGATGGGGGTGCAGAATGACAACCATGGGAGAAGTAACGATTTTTTAAAGAGAGAGAGAAGGGGATTTGCTCCATGGAGATGATGGACTGGTTATGCTTTTATTTATTTTATTTATTTTTAAGTAGATTGAATTGGATGTAAAAAGAAGTTTGATTGAGTTGAGTTTGATAAGTAAGAGCGGTTTCGGAAATAATGTTGGGTGTAAATAGATAATGATAAATAAATCAAATACAATGTGGATATAAAAAGTAAGCTGGGTATTGAGATACAAAATATGGGTTCAAATAAAATTTTCCTATACGTAGTGTCTCCAAATATTTTTCCTCGGATATTTTTTTGTTTTCACGGGTCATCATCTCGAACCTCAAGACTTAGGCACAGTCAAAGTCATGATCATATAGCAGCACAATTTCAATTTGGTCATTAATTATAAGAGGACTTACGGGTGCTCATTAGACCTATAAATAGACCTCCAAATGCAAAGCTTTCGCAACATCCTGAATCTACTTAATCATAAGTGCTTTACTAGTATTCAATGGCATCAAAAATCACCCTTTCTCTCTTCACAGTCACTCTCCTCGTCCTTCTTTCTCTCCTCTCCCATGCAACATCATCAGAAACAAACCAAAAAACGCCACCATTCGAGCTCCTTAACCATCTCAAGGGCTGTCACAAGGGTGACAAAGTCCAGGGCATCCAAGACCTAAAAAAGTACCTTGAAAAAATTGGATATTTGAATAGCTATTCCGTTAATGATGTCTTCGACGACATCTTGGAGTCGGCGATCAAAACCTACCAAGTCAACTACCACCTCAAGGCTACCGGAACACTGGATGCTGTAACAGTGTCAAGAATGACGATGCCACGGTGTGGTGTCCGGTGTTAAAAGTAATGCATTTTCCCTATAAGTTGTATCAGTTGATAAGTAGAGTTGTGTCTCTTGAGAAGAGTTATGTTTAGGAAGAGTTGTATTTCTTTAGAAGTCTAGGGTTGTGTCTGCAACTTTTTGAAACTAATCCAAGAGTTATATCTGTTATGAAAAGGTCTAAATGTTATTATAAATAGACAATAAGATGGCCTACTGTTGTAATCAATTTTAGAAATAAATAAAGCTTCAGTTTTCTGTTTAAAACTCTCTTCAATATTCTCTCATATCCATCTTCCTCCAACATCCCGGAATATCAAAGCCAATCGATCCATTCGCTGTGTTAATCATGGCATCAAGTTCAAATTCCTCAACCATTGGAAATATTCAAAATTTAATGCCTATTTTCGATGGAGAGAATTATGAATATTGGAGCCTACAAATGAAGACCTTGTTCATCTCTCAAAATCTTTGGGATCTTGTAGAAGATGGTTATGAGGAACCGAAAAAAACATTAACGGAAAAAGCGACACCCGAATCGCAGCAAGCACTTAAAAAAAATAGGAAAAGAGATGCCAAGGCTCTATTCCTAATTCAACAAGGAGTAAGCAAAAATCTCTTTCCAAGATTACTTTCTGCAACTACATCAAAGAATGCTTGGGAAATACTCAAAATTGAGTTCCAAGGTTCACAGAAAGTGATCTCCATCAAACTCCAATCCTTGTGGCGAAAGTTTGATAATTTACTAATGAAGGAGAATGAATTCATTCAGGTTTTCTTCACAAAAGTTTCTGGAATTGTTAACCAAATTAGAAGTTATGGGGATGCAATTCCAGACAAGAAAATTGTAGAGAAAACTCTACGTAGTCTACCGCCGAAGTTCGATCATGTTGTTGCAACAATAGAGGAGTCAAAAGATCTCACTGCACTTTCACTCCATGAACTAATTGGTTCTTTGGAAGCACATGAAAAAAGGATTAATAGGTCTACAGACCAATCCTTGGAGCAAGCCTTTCAATCTAAATTGGATTCAAAGGAGAAAGAAGACAAACAAAAAGGAGAATCTCAAAAGTCTCAAAACAAAAAAGGTAAATTTCATTGGCGGAAGAATTACAACAAAGGCAACTATAACAACAACAATCAGCAAGGACGCAGCCATCAAAACAACCAAAATGGTAACTTTGTCCCTGAATGTTATGTTTGTAAAAAGACTGGGCACAACAGTGCAGATTGTCGGTATAAGTGTACCCGGTGTAGAATACCCAACCATTCTCAAAGAGATTGTAGATATCAGAAAAATAATGAAGCCAATTTCATAGAAAATAATGATTCTCCAGAGCAACTATTTTATACATGTCTTAGCGCTCGTCAAGAACCACAAGATATATGGTACGTGGATAGCGGATGCAGTAACCATATAACGGGAAACAAACAATGTTTTGTCAAATTTGAAGAAAATATGAATTCACAAGTCAAGCTCGGAGATGGAAAGCTTCACAACGTGGAAGGAAAAGGTATTATCTCTGTTCAAACTCAAGAAAGTACACCAAAACTAATCTATGATGTGCTTATATGTTCCTAATTTGGCACAAAATTTATTAAGTGTAGGACAACTCCTACAAAAAGGCTTCTCTGTTAAATTTCATGATGATCACTGTGTTATTTCTGATAAAAAGAATAGCACTGTAGTGGTTAAGATAAAAATGACGGCAAACAAAGTCTTTCCGCTGATCATGACATCAAAAGAAAACTATGTTTTGGAAGCCGAAAATGTAGAAGAGTCTCTATTGTGGCATATGAGGTACGGACATCTAAATCAAAGAAGTCTACACCTGTTACACCAGAAAGATATGGTGGTTGGCCTTCCTTCTGTTCAGTCTGAGAAAGAAATATGTGAAGGTTGTATTTTTGGAAAATTCCACCGCTTACCATTTTCACAATCAACATGAAAAGAAAGAGCCCCTCTTGAGTTAGTACATGCAGATATATGCGGACCGACTCGAACACCATCTTTTAATGGCAAGAAATACTTTCTTCTCTTTGTTGATGACTATAGCAGGATGATGTGGGTTTATTTTCTAGAACAAAAGTCAGAAGCCTTCTCTTTTTTCAAGCAATTTAAGGCCTATGGAGAGAAACAAAGTGGATACAATCTGAAGACGTTGAGAACTGATTGTGGTGGAGAGTTCACATCAAATAAATTTTCAGAATTTTGCAAAAGCAATGGAATTAAAAGAGAGTTGACGGCAAGCTACACTTCACAGCAAAACGGTGTTGTGGAACTAATAAATCGAACCATTGTTGAAATGGCAAGAAGCATGTTAAAAGCAAAAGGTCTACCAAATGTCTTTTGGGCTGAAGCAATTCATACCTCAGTGTTTATTCTCAACAGGTCACCTACCAAGTCTGTCAAGGACATGACTTCTTTCGAAGCATGGCATAGGTTTAAGCCAAATGTTGATTTCTTTAAGATTTTTGGTTGGATAGCCTATGCACATGTTCCTTCTCAAAAGAGAGAAAAGTTTGATGAAAAGGGTGAAAAATATATTTTTGTGGGCTATAGTGACAAGTCCAAGGCATACAGATTGATTGATCTAAGAACTAATAAGTTGGAAATTTCTAGAGATGTTATTTTTGATGAATTCAAGGTATGGAGATGGGAAAACGAACAAGGTGAAATACCAAGATTTTTTGAGGAACCAGAAACATCAAATTTAGAAGAAACTCTGCTGCCTCAAAGTCTAATTTCAAGGGCAAGAAGTCCAGTTCTAAGTGCAAGAACATCTGATCCTAGTTCACCAAATTCAACTCCTAGACTAAACATAAGAACGCGTTCATTGGCGGACATAAATGAGTCGTGTGATCTTGTTTTGAGTGCTTTAGAGCCTCAAAAATTTGAGGAAGCAGTGAAAGAAAAAATTTGGCAAGGCGCAATGGAAGAAGAAATTAGAGTTATCAAGAAAAATTCTACATGGGAACTTGTTGATCGGCCTAAATCAAAGGACATAATTGGACTTAAATGGATCTACAAGACAAAATACAATGAAGATGGCTCAATCCAAAAGCATAAGGCTTGGCTGGTTGCCAAAGGCTACTCTCAACAACTTGGAGTAGATTTCAATGAAACGTTTGCTCCGGTTGTACGAATGGAAACTATACGAACTGTGTTGGCTTTGGCAGCACAATTGAAAACTCAAGTTTTTCAATTGGATGTCAAGTCCACATTTTTGAATGGAGAACTTGAAGAAGAAGTTTATGTGGAGCAACCGCAAGGATATATTGAAAAGGGAAATGAAGACAAAGTTTGTCAACTTCGGAAAGCACTATACGGCTTAAAGCAAGCGCCAAGAGCTTGGAATAGCAAAATTGATCTATATTTCCGCCATAGTGGATTTGTAAGAAGTCCAAGTGAGCCATCACTTTATCTCAAGAAAGAAGGTACACATAATTTTCTTATTGTGTGTCTTTATGTTGATGACTTGATTTATACGAGTACTAAACCAAGGATGGTAGAAGCATTTAAGAAGGATATGATGAAAGAATATGAGATGACTGATTTGGGTTCTATGAAGTATTTTCTAGGAATTCAAGTCCAACAATCGGAAAAAGGGATTTTTATGTATCAAGAAAAGTATGCAGAAAATCTCTTGAAAAGGTTCAATATGTTGAATTGCAAGCCAATGGATACTCCAATGGCAATTAATTTAAAGCTTTCAAGTAATGATGGAGCACCAAGAGCTGATGCTTCTATGTATAGAAGTGTTGTTGGCTCACTTATTTATTTATCTAATACAAGACTAGACATAGTTCACGCAGTTAGTGTTGTATCTCGATTCATGAATGATCCAAGTAATCATCATTTTGCTGCTGTTAAAAGAATACTAAGATATGTGCAAGGAACCAAAGGATATGGCATCAAGTATATACAAGAGGAAGAAACTTTTTTAGTTGGGTTCACAGACAGTGATTGGGCTGGTGCAATTGATGATAGAAGAAACACATCTGGGCATGTGTTTTTCTTGGGAAGCAACGTTATATCATGGTCGTCGAAGAAGCAAAGTACAGTGGCATTATCAACAGCTGAAGCAGAATATATTTCAGCCACAAGTGCAGCATGTGAAGCAGTTTGGATTAGAAGAATATTAGCTGATCTTCGTCAAGAACAAAACACTCCAACAAATTTGTACTATGATAACATGTCCACAATTGCCATGACAAAGAACCCGGTCTTTCATAGCAGGTCAAAGCACATAGAACTTCGTCATCATTTTATCAGAAAATTGGTTGAAGACGGAGACATTGAATTGAAATTTTGTGGTACTGATGAGCAGATTGCAAACATTTTCACAAAAGCACTTCCAAGAGAGAAGTTCTACTATTTCAGAGAAAAGCTAAATGTCGCAGGACAAATTCATTAAGAGGGAGTGTTAAAAGTAATGCATTTTCCCTATAAGTTGTATCAGTTGATAAGTAGAGTTGTGTCTCTTGAGAAGAGTTATGTTTAAGAAGAGTTGTATCTCTTTAGAAGTCTAGGGTTGTGTCTGCAACTTTTTGGAACTAATCCAAGAGTTATATCTGTTATGAAAATGTCTAAATGTTATTATAAATAGACAATAAGATGGCTTAGTGTTGTAATCAATTTTAGAAATAAATAAAGCTTCAGTTTTCTGTTTAAAACTCTCTTCAATATTCTCTCATATCCATCTTCCTCCAACATCCCGGATATCATTAATGGTACCACCTCCATGCGATCGGGAAAGAAAAGGCAACCTCATCACCACGGCGGACATGGTTACAAAGTTGCTCTTTTTTCTTTCTTCCCGGGAAACCCTAAATGGCCTTCGTCTAAGTACCAACTCACCTATGCTTTTGATCAAAGCACCCCAGCTAAGGCTCCGGCCGCAGTTGCACGAGCTTTTGCAACATGGGCAGGAAACACACAATTCTCGTTCAGTCAAGCCCAAAGCTACGAGAACGCAGATCTGACGATCCGTTTTGCTAGGGGTGATCATGGAGATGGGTATCCTTTTGACGGCCGAGGTGGGACTCGTGCTCATTCATTTCCACCAACCAATGGGAGATTCCACTACGAGGCCGATGAGCCGTGGGCTGTGGGGGCTGTGGTGGCTGCTTATGACTTGGAAACCGTGGCTTTGCATGAAATCGGGCATCTGCTTGGGCTAGGACATAGCTCCGTTCAAGAAGCTATCATGTTTCCCAATGTTCGTACTGGATTTACCAAAAGTTTGCATCCGGATGATATTCAAGGAATTAAAGCTTTATATAACACCTGATGATCAGATAATCAAAAGTACTAGAGGATAAATAATTAAAGTTCAGCAAAAGTCAACTTTTCATACTTTTTTTTTTTTCTGTCCTTTATCAAATAATTAAGGTGCCTCGTCTGAGTCCAAATCTTCTGCATCCAAAAATCTCTGTGGTCTCTTAGTGTCTTTGATTTTATTGAGCATGTCAACAGTAACACCCAATCAAATCAAGCTTCAAGTCCCGAGTCCTAACACATACTCAATAAAATCAAAGGCACAAAGAGGTCACATGAGTTTTTGGGTGCAAAAGACTCTTCCGCCTCATCTGCAGTGTACTTTGATTCGCAATACATTAATGCATCAATAAAGTTGTAATAGCATTCACCATATTCGAACTTATTATAAGTGTAATGAAATATTCTAGACCGTTGCAACTTTGATGATTAAGTTGAAAGATTATATAAAAGCAGGTTCAATATTTTACTTTAGTGTTATTTCCTACCCAAACTATGGATGCAAACTGTAAAGCGTAATTGGTCCTAAACTAGATGAAGCCGGCCCACACGTGTAGATATAAATAAAAAATAAAAATAAAAATAAAAGATTATACGGAAGAGGTAATACGAATGTGGTATAAAAAATATAGTGAAAGTAGCATTTTTGGTCAAATGCCAGTTTCAACACTCAGAATCCCTTCCCTCTCGAGATCCGCGCATTCCTACAAAGTTTGCATACTTGAAATTCAAAAATTCTACTCTTATCACATTTTTCATACGACATTTTTATCATCTCTCCAATAAAAATGATACCCGCATGCATTGGTGGGGCCATACCTATGTTAGAAATGTGGTAGAAGTGTTATATGAAAAATGTAATAAGTATAATATTAGTCCTTGAAATTAAATTCAAAATAACTAACACACATGAGATATACATGCCGCCATGCAAATAATTTTCGTCTCAGTTTGAAAAAGCTATTGTGACCAAAATTGCAAAAGTAAGCACACAATAGGACTTAAGTTGCCAAAACTGAAATAAGAACACCAACTAGAGCGGAAAATTGCCCAAATTACAGAGACCAAAGTATAATTTGGCATATATATATATTGTTGATGCACAAAACCGGGTGGGTCTTGGAACAACGTAAATCCGACCGTGAATCTGCAAAAAGACCCAAGAATGTAAAGAACACAAAGATGTAACATGGTTCACCTCTAGATCGAGGCTACGTCCACACTGTTGTCAATTTGGTTTCACTATGAATGGTGAATATACATGGAGGCTAGAGGCAGTGTGCTCTCTAACCTATTTTCTGTTTGGCTCTGTTGGCCTATTCTGATGATTCTTTGGCCTTTGATGGCTTAGGCTTCTGATGGCCTTTGATGGCCTGCCCCTCTAAATGAAGGGATGAGAAGTCCTTTTATATAATAAGGGCTCCTCATTTATTACATATTTACCCTTTGTAACATAATTAATGGGTAAGTCTCCCGAGTATTTATACAAGGTCTAAATACGGAGGCCTAGTATATGGTACAAACAGTAGTCCCCCAAGTCTTCAGTCAATAGAATCTTTTGGCTGGAGACTTCAAATTCAGGCCATGTGTGGGTCGAAGTGACTGGGTGTTGTCTGGAACTAGTACTCGGCATGAGACGGTACTCAACGTGAAACGATACTCAGCTAGAGGTAGCACATGTTGCGAGGCTGCTCGGCTAGAGGCGATGCTCGCAGTGAGGCGGTTGCTCAGCTGGCGGCGGTGCTCGTTGCAAGGCGACTCGGCTAGAGGCGTTTCTCGTTGTGAGTATGCACTCGACGTCAGCGTGCGCTCATTATGAGTTTAACTCTTGTCATGCCTCGGGTCCGCTTGTCGAGTTCGCATATTGGGTCTATGTGTCGAGTCCATGGATCGAGTCCACAAGTCGGGTTTTTTTAGTCAGGGCCATTCGTCGGGTCTACAAGATGGGTCTTTGATTTGGGGCCATTCGTAGGGTCTTTGAGTCGGGGCCATTCGTAGGGTCTATGAGTTGGGGTTCGAGCTCAAGAATGTATAAGTTTGATGGTGCCCAATCTTATAAGTGCCCGGACGAATGGGTGTCCAACCTCACGGGTGTCCAAGCACATAGATGTCCCAATGAGCGAGTGTCCGAGCAAGTGGGTGTCCAGTCAGACAAGAGATTACTATTCAGATTAAATCTTTGTCACCGTAGGCATGTGGCTCGGCAGTCTGTAAGTTGGTAGACTTCTTTAATCCGTAATAATTTTGATCAATAGAGCTAGTTGCTCAATAATTCATGACAATAAATGATAGTATAATTATGAGCGTATAATAAATCAATTGATAAAGTTATAAATCAAATTGATAATTTAGCAACATAAAATATTGTACCATGTGCCTACTACACATAAATATTTTATTAAGTTGTGTGGTAAATCACATGTTGCATAAGTGACATAGTTAAAGATAGTCATATGATACTAGCGTCATAACTTTTAAGTCTGCTTGAATGAGCTTGTTGTGTTTCAACTAAAAAACACGCGCAATATATCTCTGCAAATACTCATTATTAATTTTATAATGTTCCAACCTCGTGTTCAATAGTATCACAAATGTTGTGTGGGCAAGGACAGTTGACACTAGCATGGTGGTATAAGTACAATGCATGCTGCCATATTAGATGAAACAATATATGTGCCAAAAGTATGTGTGAGCAGAACGCAAATGTGTGGTGAACATTTTCAATGTGTAGACATCAGTATAATTCTATAGTTATAGTAACTTGGTATGTTGTGATGTGTATGAATAAGTTTGTGATGGGTTTATGCATTTATGTGCGGTATATTTGAATTCTAGAAATCCGTGCTTGGATACTGCATTTTGTATAACAATGTAGGCGTTAGCTGTAAGAATAACTTTTCTCTTTATGTTGCTTATAAGTGGCACTTTATCAGCATGAAGATAAAAAGAAAGATATCTTATCTTCCTCTTTCCCCAAACCGCCCTTCTCAACCTCTCCGCTTCTGCTGGCGACTCGGAGAGTAAGGGGCTGCCGGCGAGATTCCAGGACCCGGTGGGGTGAGAGGCTGCAAGCGGTTAAGAGATCTCGAAAGTCAGATGGGTTTCTTGATATTCGTCCCGAAAAGGAACCCTCTTTTCAGAGGACCCGACCCGGGAATTCCAGCGCCCGAAATCAGACCCGAGTTGATCAGATTTCTAGGGATGGGCTGCAGTGGAATCGAAGTGAAAGAGGTGGAGCTCTCGAAAGCGGCGGCACGATCGATGCTGTTGCAGGAGTAGAGATCGATTAGGGAGGTGGAGAGAGGGGTGGAGGGATTGGCGCTGACGGAAGTGCCAGAGATGGTCTGAAGGTGGTAAAGGTGGTTGCAGTTGAATATCTGAGCGCGCAACGAACGAGATTACAAAACTAGAAGAATTATTATTAAACAATTGAGAATGCCGGAACGATTACAAAACTCTAAATGCTACATTGTGCCTAACTTGATTGATAAAAATTAACTAATACAAGCACTACTATATATAGTGAAACTTAAAGCAAAACCCTAATCCTTAATGGGCAAGAAACTCTAATATTCTTGGCCCACAAGAAAACTATAAACAATACTAAAATAATAACTAATTTTCCAACACCCCCAGTCAAACTCATGGCGGTATACGTCAAGAGTTTGCCAACAAGCAGATGCGGATTCAAGCTTCGTTAGGCGGACACGACAAGACAAGCTCCGTTAGGCAGACACGATAAAGCAAGCTCTATTAGGCGGACAAGACAAGACGAACAAGCGAGCAAACAAACGAACGAACAAACGAGCAATCAAGCAATTCCATCATTCAACCATTCAGGCCCAAACAAACCATGCCGACACAGCTTCAATCAACAAGAGACGAACAAACAGTAGGCCCACGTGGACCTCAGTCAAAAGCAACCAAATTAACCATTCTTTCCTCTCTTTTTTCCTTACTATTTTTTCTTTCCTCCTTCTCTTTTCTTCTGGGCGAAACCGATTGCAGCAAACAAATCTTGCGAAACCAATTGCGGCAAGCTTCAAAAACTTCTAGTGCAAAGTCAACCTGCAGAAGGGGACTTCATAGAGTTTTGACAGATTCAAACAGGCGGCGGTTCGAACAAACAGCAACAAGTGGGTGTGGTGAATTCAACGAGCATGTGCAAGAGGATCTGGTATGGCTTGACAGAGATGGGTTAGGTGTGGATGCAGTGCAGGAAGCAGTGTGGTGATGCAGATTAGCGGAGGAGGAGGAGGACCAAGGCAGCTGCAAGCAGCTGATTTTCTGGGCTGGTTGCAGGACGAGGCAAGTGGACAGACAAGTATTCAGTGTTGTGCAGGCGTGCAGGGCGAGTCGAACTGGTGCAGATGCAACGGGTGGTTCCAGTTATAGTGTGGTGGTGATCTGATGAGGCAGAGAATGGGATACGGTGGTCAGGCAAAGAAGGGAATGCGGTTCTCGGGTCGAGCAACAGCAGTGGTAGGCAAACGGGTTCAGGTGGGCAGTGGATGCGAGCGACAAGCGAGTTGGGATCTAGGTTCCTGATTACAGCAGCGTGAGTCATGCGGGCAAGGTGGGGCTATGGCAGATTCAACTTTTTTTTTATTCCAAACAATAAAACCAAAACTGATAGTCTGATACTAAACAAACAAACGAATCGATATCAACCCCAGATTAATTCCCGAAGAATTTAACCTGCTCTGATACCAAGTTGAATATCAGAGTGCGCAACGAACGAGATTACAAAACTAGAAGAATTATTATTAAACAACTGAGAATGCCGGAACGATTACAAAACTCTAAAGGCTACATTGTGCCTAACTTGATTGATAAAAATTAACTAATACAAGCACTACTATATATAATGAAACTTAAAGCAAAACCCTAATTCTTAATGGGCAAGAAACTCTAATATTCTTGGCCCACAAGAAAACCATAAACAATACTAAAATAATAACTAATTTTCCAACCGTTGCTTCTTCGGAGTGGACTTTGGAGGATGCGAGCCAAGCTGGGTCAGATCGGACTAGCAGAAGGAGTGGCCGAGTCCCTCGTCGTATTGGTTCGATGCTAAAACTGACTCGTCGTGTCTGCCGTGACGGCGGCCTTCCTTGACGCCGGTAAAGCACCCGCTCACTTTCCCGAAGCCGTTCCCCATAATCTGATCGAACCCAAATCAAAAAATTACAAAGTGAAGAGAAAGATTATCGAGCTTTAGCTTTTGGTTTAGCTCTCATGGCCGATTGGTAGAGAGAGAGCTGGGATCTGGGAAATGGGAACTCTGCGAGGAAAGGCAGACGGAGGTGCTGGGTTTGCGGTATCAGAGGAGGAAGGTATGGTTTGATTCTCTGATGAGAGCTCAGAGAGTTCTTCTCGAGCTGAAAATGGAAATACCCAGCAGACAAATGGGTTTTGCTGGATCTAGAGAAAAGTAATGAACTTTGGAGTTTTTGGCGTTTCTTTGCAGATTCATGGTGGATGTTGTGAGAATTTCATGGCGGTGTGATGAAATATTGAAAGAGAACCGACGTAATTTTTTTGTTTCGATTCATACGGCGCTTGATCCACAAAATTAAGTGGATCTTAAAACAACGTAAATTCAATCAAGATCTAAAATATTTATAATATTCTGATATTTTTATTGAAATTTTCGTGTTTTTAGACTACCGATATTTCTGATGTCATCGATATTTCCATCGAAATTTTAGTGTTTTTTAAATTTCTATATTAAAAAAAACACCAAAGGAATTCAAACTTCTCCCATTTTACTCCTTCAACACCTTGACCACCATATCACTTATGTTTTTGTGAAAATATGCTAAAATATTTACATATTTTCTACACTCACAATGTTTGTCAGCTTGCTATGTAATTAACTTAAATCAGTTAAATCAATGCATTTCCTTCCAATTTTTTGTGATAAACTAATAAATAATTGACTAAATAAACATCCTGCAAAGTTTCAATAAAAATTTCTAAGTTTTTCTTACAATTTCCGTGGTTTTTATTCATTTTTTATCGATATCGATAATATTTCGATATTTTCATCGAAATTTCCGTGTTTTTGAAGTATCGATATTTCCGATATCATCGATATTTTAGACCTTTCAACCACGAATTTACAAAAAGGCCCAACAATGTAAAGAACACAAAGATGTATCATGGTTCACCTCTAGATCGAGACTACGTCTACACTGTTGTTGATTTGGTTTCACTATAAAAGATGAATATGCATGAAGGCAGTGTGCTCTAGCCTATTTTCTGTTTGGCTCTGTTGGCCTATTCTGATGATTCTTTGTCCTTTGATGGCCTAGGCTTCTGATGGCCTTTGGCCTCCCCCACTAAATGAAGGGACGAGAAGTGCTTTTATAAAATAAAGACTCTTCATTTATTACATATTTATCTCTTGTTACATAATTATTGAGTAAGTCTCTTGAGTATTTATATGAAGTCTAAATACGGAGGTCTAGTATATGGTACAAACATATTTATATTTATATATTTCTTTTCTTTTCTTTTGCTATCGAAGCATCAGTTAGTGTTAGGCTTTATATATCTTGGGTTTTTTTAGCATCTAAGATTGAATTGAATTGGAATAGAGTTGCCACTAAATTTTAAATTGGACAAAACATAAAATTAGTATCCATTTCTTCTTAGCCAGCATTTCATCGAACGAAAGGTACCCTAAACGCCGACCCAAATTTCACCATAAACCAGAGAAGTTCTATTTCATTTACATCTTTGATTTGGCCACCATTTCTAATATGTTACTTACCTCCATTTTTTCTATGATACTTTCATAGGCTTGACCAGAAAATCCTAATTTGAGGCATATGTGGAACTTAGACGGCCTTTTCTTTCTCATGCTTCTTCTTTTTAAAAAAAAATTTAGGATAAAAGACAGTTTACTACCCTCATATTTGGTGGTTTTTAATATTTAGTACATCAATTTTTTTTCATCTCATAGTCATACCTAAAGTGTAAATTTTGGGACAGTCTCATACATCTGTTAGTCAAACCGTTAGTTCTCCTGTTAAGTGATGACGTGACGCCCATGTAGACAATGACTGCACGTGTTAATAAAAAAGATTTAAATAATATTAACTATACTATGGGGTGGGCGAGTTGGATTGGCCTCACTATGGGCAAGCAATAATTTGGTTCAAATTCACCTTTGGCAAGAATCGAACCTAAAACCTCTCAGTTATAAGTGAAAAAGAATACCACTAAACCGTCATTGCATTGAGGTTAGGCATATTAGTATGTTTTTTAGATATAATTTAGGTCTCACCTTTTGAAAGTCTCTCTCTTTGGAGTGACTGGTATTATACGTAAGGGAAATTTTATTTGAATTCATATTTTGTATCTCAACACTCAGCTTACTTTTTATACCCACATTGTATTTGATTATCTATCATGATCTCTTTACCCCCAACATTATTTCTAAAACAGCTCTTACTTATTAAAACTCAACTCAATCAAACTTCTTTTTACACCCAAATCAATCTACTTAAAAATAAAAAATAAAGCCCTAACCAGCCCATCATCTCTATGGAGCAAAGCCCCTTTTCTCTCTCTCTCTTTAAAAAATCCTTCCATATCCCATTGTTGTCATTCTGCACCCTCATCCACTCCTCTGTAGTCATCTAAATCTCTTTCTCTTCCTTTTTTGCATCATTTGACATCTCTAAATTTCTAGAGCACTAATTAGCTTAATAATTGGTATGAGCTTTCGGTTATAGTATTTAATGAGTTTGGTATGTGTCCATTAAATGAGAATCTTCTGGCCTCTATATTCCTATATGTGGTAGAAAAATGGGTACGTCCATGATAACTTTTGGTAGATCAATGAATATTTTTAACCATGGATATTTATTAGATACAAAAGTTGCGAACAACAATTCACATTACATTGAACTGTGGCTAAAAAGTATATCGCCCTTACACATTTTAAAGGCAAACTCATAGCTAAGCAGTTCTTATTGTGGAGCAAAACTTCGGGAATTGATCTAACTTGGATGTGTAATTGAGTTTATGCATTTTAATGATTAAATTGATAAATATTTCGACCACATATGGATTTAATATCGTAGTATCTTTTAGCCTCTATATGCCACAAAAGTTGCAGACAAAAATTCACAATACATAGAACTGTGGTAAAAAAGTATATCGCCTTTGCACGTTTTATAGGTGAACTCATAAGTAAGTAGTTTTTATATTGTTGACCAAAACTTCAGGAATTGATCTAACTTGAATGTATAATTGAGCTTATGCATTTTAATGATTAAATTCATAAATATCTCGACCGCTTATGAATTTAATATCGTATTGTCTTTTAGCCTCTATATTGGTATCTGTGGCAAAAAAAATGGGTACCTCCATGAGAAAATTTTGTAGATCAATGAATATTTTCAATTTGGATATTTATTAGATACCATAAATTATAAGTCTATACGCGAAAGTCTAAGTCAATGCCATGTACAATATTTGTTAAGACATATTTAGGGAACTGTTATTAACACTCCAAAAATCTCATCCTACACTCCATACAAGTGTATTTTTCTTTCTAATTATAGAAAGTTTGGAGTGCCAAATGAGATTTTTGGAGTGCTAATAACAATTTTCTATATTTATATACATTTTTGTTTATTTTGGAAGTCGACTTCCTTTTTTTTCTTTATCAAGTTGGGAGTATCATTGACTGTGACCCTATGCAACTAGTTATTGATTTGTTTTGAATAATCAACATTATTTCTTACAATGTCTTGGGCGTATAAATTACTGAAGGAAACGGTCATGAAACAAGCTGAATAAGAGTAGTACTAATTAGTAAACAACTTGTGTATGATGTTTGCTTATAACTAGGTGTCATGAAGGGACAAATGTGTATGTTTCATGCATGACTTGGAATAGTATTGATGTTTGCTTATAACCAACTGGCATGAAGGTACAAATGTGTATGTTTCATGGAACATACATGATGTTTGCTTATAACCAAGTGGAATGAAGTTACAAATGTGTATGTTTCATGAAACACACATGATGTTTGCTTATAACCAAGTGGAATGAAGGTACAAATATGTATGTTTCATGGACGTATCGATTTTTCTACCACATATAAGAATATAGAGGCTAGAAGATTATCATTTAATTGAAACATACCAAACTCATTAAACACTCTAACCAGAAGCTCATACCAATTATTAAGCTAATTAGTACTCTAGAAATTTAGAGATGTCAAATGATGCAAAAAAGGAAGAGGAAGTGGTTTGGATGACTACGGAGGAGTGGATGGGGGTGCAGAATGATAACCATGGGAGATGTAAGGATTTTTTAAAGAGAGAAGGGGATTTGCTCCATGAAGATGATGGACTAGTTACGCTTTTATTTATTTATTTATTTATTTTTAAGTAGATTGACTTGGACGTAAAAAGAAGTTTCGTTGAGTTGAGTTGAGTTTTGATAAGTAAGAGCAGTTTCGAAAATAATGTTGGGTGTAAATAGATAATGATAGATAAATCAAATATAATGTGGATATAAAAAGTAAGCTGGGTGTTAGAATACAAAATATGAGTTCAAATAAAATTTTCCTATACGTAATGTCTCAAAAAAAAAATTCTCGGATTTTTTTTTTGTTTTCACGGGTCATCATCTCGAACCTCAAGGCTTAGGCACAGTCAAAGTCATGATCATATAAGCTATGAAACCCCAGCACAATCTCAATTTGGTCATTAATTATAAGAGGACTTATGGGTGCTCATTAGACCTATAAATAGACCTCCAAATGCAAAGCTTTCGCAACATCCTGAATCTGCTTAATCATAAGAGCTTTACTAGTATTCAATGGCATCAAAAAGCACCCTTTCTCTCTTCACAGTCACTCTCCTCGTCCTTCTTTCTCTCCTCTCCCATGAAACATCGTCAGAAACAAACCAAAAAACGCCACCATTCGAGTTCCTTGACCATCTCAAGGGCTGTCGCAAGGGTGACAAAGTCCAAGGCATCCAAGACCTAAAAAAGTACCATGAAAAATTTGGATATTTGAACAGCTATTCCGATAATGATGACTTCGACGACATCTTGGAGTCGGCGATCAAAACCTACCAAGTCAACTACCACCTCAATGTTAACTACATTGTAATATTTGGTAATTGAAAGAAAATCAAGAAGAAAGATGAAGAGAAGAAGGATCAACACAGAGAGTTTTAGAGAGAGAGAGAGAGATTTAGGGAGAAATATGCTTTTGTATTAATTGATAGCATGAAGGTTACACAACTGTTTTTCTAAGAGAAAGCCTAACTACTCTAACCAACTTACTAACTGTATTGTTGACTTGTATACTTAATACTCCCCCTCAATCTCAACTGGGAAAATCCAGTTTGAGATTGGAAGAACATCTACAATCACTGCTATGAAACCAAAAAACAGAACAGAGTTGAATCATCTACAACATTACAGTCCCACTTCATCCACCTCAAATTCATTCCATGTCAAGAACAATATGACAGAAAACCCTTCATTCAGCTACCGTTTAATAGCCTTCTTTCAATCTGGAAAAGCTGAAAACAGATCCCAAAATACTTCAATCAGACATTTTCCTTTAAAGATTGAAAGTCAGAAGCAAACAACTTTTCCATCATTCTCATGGGCGTGTAAAATGGCAAAATGAGTATCATCTTTGCCCAAATGCTATCAACTCGTCTCCAATTTCATCAACTCATTCAACTTGATCCGGGCAAATAATTCTTCATTGCACTGTCACTTACAATTTGGAGCCGTGTATGATAGTTTGAAGTTGTTGGATCTTTCTTCATTCTTCAATTGTGACGTCTTTCCTCTGCCTTATAATAGGATCTTCACTGCAAACCAAATAGAAATTTGCACCTTTTGCAGATAAATCTTCCCATCCAAAAAAAAAGTCCAATATTCCTTTGCCTCTCGCAAGAGCTTCAATCGAAAAACAACCTCTTATAAAGTTGTAACACACCCTCAGGCCGATTATAACAATTTCTTGCGGGATTATCCTTCGTGGGATTTACCTTCAACAATCTCATTCAACATTGGCTTCGGCCCTTAACATTAGCACCACGGGATCGCCCTTTGTGAATTTTACCAAAAAACCAACTTCTTTGAACAATGGCATCGACCTTCACAACTGAAAATCAACATCTATGTAGGATTACCCTTCGTAGGATTTACCGTTAACAACTTCTTCTACCCTTCGTGGGATTTACCTATTCATATCATTGGCTACTGGAACACTGGATGCTGAAACAGTGTCGAGAATGACGATGCCACGGTGTGGTGTCCCAGATATCATTATTGGTACCACCTCCATGCGATCGGGAAAGAAAAGGCAACCTCATCACCACGGCGGACATGGTTCAAGGTTTCAATCTAACTATTAAGTTGATAAGATACCGGAACCAAAATAATCATTTTTCAAATCTTAATGTACCCATTCTTAAATATACAAATTTGACACACCCCGACCAAAATTAAGGCATGCTAGCCGTCACGTGAGCGTGACGTAACCATGTGCACAATGCGGAAGCAAGATTCATAAAAGGAATACGAACGAATTAAAAACCAGCCTACTAGCAACCTACATAAGATATTGTGCTAGAGTGGGAATTAAAATGTTTATACATAACCAGAGCATACTAAGTCAAATGCAGTCAAGCATGAAATAATAAATTCGAATAACACCAAAGGGTGTCATACATAATGAGAAGTTTGTCAGAACTGCCGAACAATCCTCGTTAGCCACTAACGAACTCTAGCTACCTAGTACTTGGAGGGACGAAAAATAAAAGCGTGAGTGGGCAAAAACAATTCTTTTCAAAACCATTCTTTTCTTAAAAGTTATAACCCCTCTCCGTAAAACCTGTATAATTTTCCAGAATCAGAATATATACTCATATATATATAAATCTCGAAATCATGCTGGAAAGTATGAATGTATGCCATGCCAAAGTATCACAGCTAAACTCTAATCATAACTCTGAGAATATAATCGAATGCCAGATAATCAACTCAGCCATCGACTGTATAAATAGCTCATAATCAATCTCAATAATCAATTCAGCCCTCAGCTATATATAAAGCTCATAATCAACTCATCATATCATGTATATATATATATATATATCCTGCACACAAATCAATACCACCTCTAGTGGTCTGCACATCATCACTAAATATAGAATAAGTATGTTCTAGTGCTACAATCACGTGAAGACTGTGCGAATAATCACGGGTCACCTACGAGTCAAACCCACTTATAGTGGTTTATACGATAGAACTATGCACATAACTTGGATCCAAGGCGAGTATGCGATGCGGGAGGTGAACAACACGTGAAAGACTGTGCCCTAATTCTAGGCGGGAGCACTAATATCAAGGTGCAGGTGTATGAGCTCTCAACACATCATCCCTCTCTCATCTCACTCATATGTCCCTCTCTCTCTAACCCTCAGACTCTCTCTCTCTCTCTCTCTTTCTTTCTCTCAAAATCTCACTCTCTATTTTCCCTTACGTACGGACACACCCAGAAACCCCTTGAAACTTCACAAATCGAGGACGTAAAGACCATCATCGTGTTCATCTCGTCACCACGAGTTCATCTATACCAATTTCAGGTGAGATTTCCATCGTTTTCACGTCAGAATCCTAACCTCCATTTTGGTCACTGTTCATGCACTAATTATAGGGTGATTTTTAGGAGTTTTGGCTTAGAGTACTTCATTTGAAGATTTTGGACGTCGGAGCAACGAGAACAGAGAGTTTCAATTTTGGTCGAAATTATCGAGGCATTTTTCAGCGAATATCCGGCGAGTTAGGGGTCGAGGCAGGTATGGTTTTGTTCATCTTGTCGAGATCTTCATTTTGATATAAAGAACATAGAAAATGGTGCAGAAATGGTGAAGTTATGGCGTTTTGAAAATTTTCCCATAAACCGGCAACACAGTGGTCGCCGGCGAACTTTCCAGCGTCTGGAAATAGGGGGTGATGTGCGTGGGGGGCGAGTGAGGCCGTGCCCTCCCTAGTGCGTGAGGGCGCACGAGGCCATGAAAAATTATTTTAAAAATTTGTACGGGTTCGTGACGTTGTGTAGGTCACGTTGGTATATTCAAATACCAAAATTGAGCTTTGTATGAGAAGTTATTTTCGAAGTTCCATATATGTGCTTAAATAACGTTATTTCAGTAAATTCTCATATAGGTGAGACATATCCCGAGGACGAGCGTAGCCAGGCTAGGCGTGGGGGCTACGACCCGGCTAATTATCAGTGAGTGAGTTTTGTTTTCCGTATATACCTATATATTGCTATTTTCCTAGAAAATGAAACTAAACGTCTATGTGATTTGAAATGCACGAGGCCTTTTGGGAACTCACTGGCTTCGAGTTCCGTAGGAACTCTGAAGTTAAGCGAGAAGGGGGCTAGAGCACTCCCATGATGGGTGACCCACTGGGAAGTTGCTCGTGAGTTCCCAGAAACAAAACCGTGAGGGTGTGGTCGGGGCCCAAAGAGGACAATATCGTGCTACGGTAGTGGAGCGGGCTCGGTAAGTGGTTCGCCCCGGGCCGGGATATGACAAATTTATATTAAGTAAAATCTAATCTTTTTTAATATAAAATATACTCATTTTTTATATGAAATCCATTCATTTTTTTCCTAATCCATTTTCTTAATTATATGGGTACATTTTATTTCGTTGATTTGAGAATATATTCATGTCAAGTTTAATAGAAGAAATTTAATAATGTTATTAAGCATAATATTTTCCTTCTTTGTTTTTGTGTTTATATATATATATGTGTGTGTGTGTGCGCGCGCGCGCGTGTCTGTGTTGGAGAGTATAATTTATTCTTTAATATTTTTAATCTCATAAATAATGCGTTACAACTAGCAATTTGTGGTAATCTTTATACAGGTATGATCTGATTTTCTGACCCATTGGGAGGTTTTAGATCTCATGTATTACAACTGCATGAGGTTTTAGACCTCATATTTTGGACCCGACCCATTAATCCGATCCGTTAATATTAGTATTTGAGTAGATGTTTAATGGGTCGGGTCACTAACGGGTGAACTCGTTAACAACTTGTTAAATAACGGGTCACTTTGGATCAACCTGTTAAATCCGTTAACACCCGCTAGTTAAGAATGTTTTAGTAATTTCAGTAAAGTCTTAACAACAAAAAATAAACTTTATGCAAAAAATAATAATAATAATTGTTAACATGTGAAACGGGTGACCCGTTAGCTTAACGGGTCGGGTTCGTTAGTTTAACGAGTCGCATTTGAATGACCTATTAACTTAACGAGTCAGATTAAACCCGACCTAAATTCGATAAACCCTACCCACTTAGCGTTCGTGTCGTGTTTCTCGTGTTCGTATCGTTTTCATGTCATACCCGATAGCTTAACGAGTCGTGTCGTGTAACACCCGTTAAAATAAACGGGTAATATGACCCAACCCGAAATCGACCCGTTAATATTATCAGGTAATATGACCCGACCCATTACCCGTTAAGAAAAATATTTTTTAAATCAATAAATAATGAAAATAAAAAACATAATTTGACCCTTAAAATGTAAAACATAATACTAAATTAGTATATACATACCATATTGTCACATAAATACTAATTCAAAACATTAATAAATAAATAAATAAAACATTTTTCTTTCAAGTTTACATACCCCAAAATAAGAGTCTAATGAAAAAACATTAGTGTATACTACAAAATACAAATGTTCAAAGATATGCAAAATAAAGAGAGTTATACTTAATGAAAGTATAAATAAACTCTTAAGTGTTAGTCAATCTACCGTTTTGATGGGATACGAATTCTCCGAAACTAATTTCAACGATCACAACCGTCAAACTTATTTGTATATGTTTCGAGATCACATCAGCAAAAAATCACAAAAAACAAACATTCAGAGATCAAGTAACAGGATAAAACTTTTCAACGGTTATAAACAAAAAATCACGATTTAACGGTAATTTTAACTCTGATTTTGATGATTTATTACAGCTACACTCCTTGACCCTATATGAATACAATGAGGGAATTCGATCTTTAATTTAAAATATTTACACAAGTGGATACCACAAAATCTTATGTTATACTTAATGAAAGTATAAATAAACTCTTAAGTGTTAGTCAATCTACCGTTTTGATGGGATACGAATTCTCCGAAACTAATTTCAACGATCACAACCGTCAAACTTGTTTGTATATGTTTCGAGATCACATCAGCAAAAAATCACAAAAAACAAACATTCAGAGATCAAGTAACGGGATAAAACTTTTCAACGGTTATAAACAAAAAATCACAATTTAACGGTAATCTTAACTCTGATTTTGATGATTTTTTACAGCTACACTCCTTGACCCTATATGAATACAATGAATGAATTCGATCTTCAATTTAAAATATTTACACAAGTGGATACCACAAAATCTTATGTTATACTTAATGAAAGTATAAATAAACTCTTAAGTGTTAGTTAATCTATTGTTTTGATGGGATACAAATTCTCCGAAACTAATTTCAACGGTCAAACTTGTTTGCATATGTTTCAAGATCACATCAGCAAAAAATCACAAAAAACAAACATTCAGAGATCAAGTAACGGGACAAAACTTTTCGACGGTGATAACAAAAAATCACGATTTAACGGTTATTTTAACTCTGATTTTGATGATTTTTTACAGATACACTCCTTGACCCTATATGAATACAGTGAATGAATTCGATCTTCAATTTAAAATATTTACACAAGTGGATACCACAAAATCTTATATTATACTTAATGAAAGTATAAATAAACTCTTAAGTGTTCGTCAATCTATCGTTTTGATGGGATACGAATTCTCCGAAACTAATTTCAACGATCACAACCGTCAAACTTGTTTGTATATATTTCGAGATCACAGCAGCAAAAAATACAAAAAACAAACATTCAGAGATCAAGTAACGTGACAAAGCTTTTCGACGGTTATAAACAAAAAACCACGATTTAATGGTTATTTTAACTCCGATTTTGATGATTTTTTACAAATACACTCATTGACCCTATATGAATACAATGAATGAATTCGATCTTCAATTTAAAATATTTACACAAGTGGATACTACAAAATCTTATGTTATACTTAATGAAAGTATAAATAAACTCTTAAGTGTTCGATGTTTTGATGGGATACAAATTCTCCGAAACTAATTTCAACGATCAAAACCGTCAAACTTGTTTGTATATGTTTCGAGATCACAGCAGCAAAAAATCACAAAAAAACAAACATTCAGAGATCAAGTAACGTGACAAAGCTTTTCGACGGTTATAAACAAAAAATCACGATTTAACGGTTATTTTAACTCCGATTTTAATGATTTTTTTACAGATACACTCCTTGACCCTATATGAATACAATGAATGAATTCGATCTTCAATTTAAAATATTTACACAAGTGGATACCACAAAATGTTATGTTATACTTAATGAAAGTATAAATAAACTCTTAAGTGTTAGTGAATCTATCGTTTTGATGGGATACGAATTATCCAAAACTAATTTCAACAATCACAACCGCCAAACTTGTTCGTATATATTTCGAGATCACATTAGCAAAAAATCACAAAAAACAAACATTCAGAGATCAAGTAACAGGACAAAGCTTTTCGACGGTTATAAACAAAAAATCACGATTTAACGGTTATTTTAACTCCGCTTTTGATGATTTTTTTACAGATACACTCCTTGAACCTATATGAATACAATGAATGAATTCGATCTTCAATTTAAAATATTTACACAAGTGAATACCATAAAATGTTATGTTATACTTAATGAAAGTATAAATAAACTCTTAAGTGTTAGTCAATCTATCGTTTTGATGGGATACGAATTATCCGAAACTAATTTCAACCATCACAACCGCCAAACTTGTTCGTATATGTTTCGAGATCACATCAGCAAAAAATCACAAAAAACAAACATTCAGAGATCAAGTAATGGGACAAAGCTTTTCGACGGTTATAAAAAAAAAATTACGATTTAACGGTTATTTTGATGATTTTTTATAGATATACTCCTTGACCCTATATGAATACAATGAATGAATTCGATCTTCAATTTAAAATATTTACACTAGTGGATGTGGATATCACAAAATCATATGTTATATACTTAATAAAAGTATTATTTTCGGGTGTAGATATAGTACTTAAACGAAAAATGTTTTAATGTTTTGAAGTAATATTTATGTGGCAATGTGTGGTACGTGCAATTTTTTAAAAAAAATATATTTTTCTTAACGGGTTATAGCGGATTGGGTTACTTTACCCGTTAAGATAACGGGTGTTACACGACACGACTCATTAAGATAACATGTGTTACACGAATACGACATACACGACCCGTTTACCAGGCCTAGATTATGGTGTTAGATTTCAGAGTTGGCCCCTTCACGAATGTTGTAAAACTTGTGATTACGAGTGATTGTATTTTTTTTTTTACATTTTTTACACTTCTACAATATTATTAATTTTTCACTAAAAAAAACATTATTAATGAGATTTGGAGGGTTTTAAAAATCTAAACGACCATGTAACGATTGTCTAAGGGTAAATGATGCAATCATGAGCATTTATATAGGGGTGTGCTATCCACACACCCCATTTTACTTCTTACACACCCCTTGTTAATTTCTCTTTGTTGATTTTCTTCAATTCATCCGATCCGACGGTCGAAAATTAGAAGAGTTTATATATGCTTTCACATTTTTCAGACTTATACATTAATGATTATGAATTTTATTTATTTTGAACTACCTTAAAAATACATGAGGGTTTGTATAGTTTTAAAAATTCATGTATGCACCTTTAAAGCGTAGAGGATGCGATTAAGAGTACTTGCATATTTTTTCACATTTTTTGCACTTGTAAATTAATTATTTTAAATATTTAAATGTATTTGGTATTTTTAAATTACTTGATGTTTTTATTTTTAATGTGTTTTATAATTTTTTAATCTCACTCTTTGCTCATAATATTTTATAAAATAAATAAATAAAACTTAAATTTTTAAAATTTATTTAGAATAATAATACAATAATAATTAATGAACAATATATATATCCACTATATTTATTGTATTTTATAGTAAGTTTTTTTTTAATAATTAAAAAAAATTAAAATAATCAAAATAACTTTTTCTTTTTCGTGTCGAAACAGGTTACCCGCGTGTCACTCTCGTGTAAACCTATTAAGGACCCGTTATTAACGGTTCTTATCGTGTGACCCGATAACGACCTGATTAGTTATCGTGTTGAGCCGAAACCTGTTATTTTCGTGTCGTTTACGTATCGTTTTAACGTGTCGAGTAAGAAACTGCCAGGTCTACATTTACAGGTCTACCTATACTGGGCGATCACGAACCAAGACTTGGAAAACTTTAAGAGATGACGGTCCTGGGCCCTGCATACGGCTACTTTATTGTTTTCCATACAAATTTCTCCAGCAACACAAATAATTTTGCTAGGATGGGGATCTTGGCGGTCTTTGCAGATACACGCGAATCACCTTAGAATCTTTTTATAATTGCTTTTGTAAACTCATGTGAGCATGCACGAATCACCTTAGGCTGGGTGTTTACAAAATTGTTTTGGAACGGTTAGAGCATCAACAGGCCTAACTAAATGAAGTTCTTTGCTAGCTAAATATATTTGGAGAGAATGTTAAATTTTTGCAAAACATTAAAAACTATAATGAGAAATGCTAATGTGAGTTTCTCAAAAGGGACTCTTTTAAAATTGGAATTCTCCGTAGACTCTTTTTTATTTTCTTTTTGTCAAAATTCTTTATGGATTCTTTGTCATCTTATGTTTTGACACATTTTTTATAATATTAACACGAAAATTGACGTTCAATTGTGAGATGTCAGAGAGTCCATAAATAGTTTCATTTTTTTAGAGAAAATATTTTTGGGTTCAAAAATCACTTGAAATGCTTTCTACAATTGCTTTTTCAGAATTCACTTGCATTTTATTAAAGATGGGTTCAAAAAATAACTTCTCTAAAAGCGCTTCTGAAAATGTTGGGCAAAAAACGTTAACGTGTTTATGGGTCATAGAATGTGCTTCTGGGAAAGCACTCCTTTGAAAGCACTACGAAGTGCCTTTCCAAGAACGTGTCTCTAATTAAAGCACTTCTAGCAAACGCACTTATGACCAGAACATCAAGCAGTCCCAAATGCGCGATGTCAAGTGACTCAAATCGATAGCAAGTATAAACCATCGTTGCACAAGTCAAAAACAAAGACATTGGGTGATTCAAATAACTAGTGAAAATCGAAGCCTAACCTCCAAGAAGTCATGGGTCCTCTTCATGTTCAACCTACACAAATCCTCACACACAATCTTCACAACCTCCGACCGCCGCCAGTTCTCGTGAATCCCATTCACAATCCCTTCCGTAATCCCAGCCTTCCCAATCTTCAGCTTCTTCCTCAGCCCAAGCCCAACCGTCGTCAGCCGCCTCAACTCACCCTTCCCCAAGCTCAGCTCCGCCAATGTCGGAACCCTCCCCTCCCCCTTCCCCTTTCTCTCCTCCCTCTCTAATTCCTTCTGCTTCTTCACCTCCCGCCTCAACTCATGAAACCTCGCAATCGCTCCTCCGGTACCCGGTTCTGGGACCGGGTTCTCGGGCGTGCTCCAGCTAGCATCGACCGTGTGCCCGACCCGGTACTTGGGGCAATTTATTCGGAATCGGAACAAAGATTTCCCCGGCGGACTTCGTATCGGGTTGCCGGTCCCCATTTTGGGTGCTCTCGGTGAACCCGAGGCTTCGGAGCTTCTCGGCGATTCTCTGAATGGCAGACTTGGGCGCAAGTGTTTTGGTGTCGGTGGCAGAGCTCCGGATTGTGAATTTAGAGGATTTAGGCTTCTGGGAGGGGAGGGTTCTGGGAAAGGAAAAGAAGGGAGAGAGTGATGGGTGGTCGGTTATGGTTTTTGGCGGGAAGCGAGAAGCGGTAAGGTGAGTTGCAGAGAGACTCATCGACGGCGACATTTCATTGCTCAGCTCTCCGACGGTTGCAGCGTATCAGGTTTCAAGCGGGTGTGAACGTTTTCGAGCCAATTGTTAACGACCATCTCTATCCTCAAATCTCGTGACTCGCGGGTGAAATCCCGCGAAGGGGAATGAACTGAGACCGTCCGATGAAAAAAGAATGAATATGCAATTGAGATCATGATTGATTAACACCTAAGAGAATTTTTAGCGCGCAGGTAACACGGTCCGGTACACCAAGAGTAACAACACAATTGATTGAAATTTTTTTGTTTTAAGTTTTCAACTAATTATATTATAACACTTTGTATATCGGGTATCATTCCGGCACGGAAAAATTTCTCCCTAAATCAAAGCCATATGACTTTTCTATATCTAGTAAGAAAGGCCAAGATCAACAATTATTCCAATAATCTTTTTGTTAAAACGAGGGTAAAACAATTTTAGATAATGTTGTTTTGCTAAGGGTTACTAGGTTAACCCCTTCAAATGTCTGAGAATTCATACAGGCCATTGTGTATGTCGAATCGAGATCCTCTCCAAATCTCCTCTGGACTCCTCATTTTAAATCAACCACAAATCATCATTACAAAGAGCGAGTTACATTTTAAGCTTCAACCACAGAAAGCAGAAAGAAAAATACAGTTTCTTGCACAGACAAATTATTATCTCCAAACGTTCAATCGGATGATAGGTCTGCGCATTTGCGTGAACGATTTACAGAACTTACATGGATGATTATATATAATTACAACTGTCTCCTGTGATTTACAACAGAGTTATTATGCACAATTCGAATGCAGATCCATCCAGCTCATAAACATACAAGAGGAATTACAGTTAGATCGCGAGTAATCCTCGAATCAAGGCGTTCTTTGTCCTGTAGATTGCAGAGATTCGTTTTCAGTAAGTCGAAAAGCAAACAGAAACTTCTAAATTGAAGACTTGAAGACGTGAAAGTAAGTTTTTTCATTCAGATATGATAGCTTTAAAACTCACGTTTTGGGATGAAGGTACTGATCGACCGTGAGAGGTTTTGGACCGCCAAACCAATCGATCAGAAAGATATCCTCGATGTCTAATTTGAAGAACTGGAAGTTGTGATTCTTGGGCCAGTCTGTTAACCATCCAGCAAAAACAAAAATCACTTAATTAGCTGAGCAGAAGATGAAACGAAAAACTGAAATTACGAAACAACTGCAGGTGGTGTGTGATCTTTGTGTATTTAGTATTACCCTTCATCTCCGGATGCTTTGTGAACAAGGCACTTATAGCAAATTCTGTTTCTTTGGGATCCGCAAGCTTCAGCTGAAAAAATATCATGCATCCCAAGTTAGCGATAATTAATGCGATTTATCCTCCTCCTCGGGATAGTATGGATAATAAATAAATTCTCTGATGCAACTCACCTTCCCGTTAAGTGTAAGCTTTGCACAAGTGGGATTCTCTGGGTCTCTCTTGCCACAGGTTCCAACAGGATGCTCACTAATGGTCAACGAAGCTCTTGGATCTTTCAGTGCATTTCTTGCAGTCGGATCAAGAGTTGTCAAGTAGAAGTAAGGGATACCACTGCCTTTTCCAGGTTCTCCGTCGCTAAATGAAACCACATTCCTGCATCATATTTTCAAATTACTTTATCCGAGAGACTTCATAGGTGTTGTAGTGGCGTATAGGTTTCATTAACTACTTGAGATCGATACAAGAGTTTGGGGCAAACATAAAGCACAGTTGGGAGGAAAGGCATAACAAATGGATCTATTCAAACGAGAATCACAGAGCGAAGAGAACTGCATTATGCATTACGCACACACTGTCCTACCGGTGGTAATTTTCATCTTACTGGAAACTTGTTCTTCCTATAGGGCACAAGTACTAAATGAAGAAAGGAAACTAAACATTAGGAGCGTATGTCTTGGCTCGAACGAACCCAGCAAAACATTTTGCTTTTGGCTAAACTTGTGCTTACGAGGGTGGACACTGGACATAAATACTAGAATTCAGTAGTATATCTAACGCGGTAATATATATAACAAAAAAAAAAAAAAAGTCTTACCCGAAGGGTGCTCCTTCCAATTCACTTGAGATGGTACTGTGAAAGAAACAAAAACCACAAGTAAGCATCAAATGTCTAAGCTTCCAAATGCAAATAATATTTATTACAAAAACTAAGTTGATATTTCTCAAGAAGCACTAGGGATTTTAATGAAAATATCAACTACTTTCTAATGAAAACAGTTCTAACATAGGGCTCGTTTAGAACTGCTTTTAAAATCACAGAAAGCGTTTTTTGTGAAAATGTTTTTGGAACCAATCTTTAGGAAAAATGCATGTGAATTCTGCAAAAGCACTTGAAATGCTTCCTACAAGAATCACATAACTGGAACCCAGAAACTACTTTTGGAACTCAAACATTTCTGGCTTTCAGTCATTTTAAATTGAATTCTAAACGAGTTTATAAACACTCATGAGCTAAAGTGCTTCTTACATAAGCAATCATTAACGACCCCAACAAGTGCTTCCGTAACCAGAAGCACTTCTAATTCTTACTGTCGCTAAAAGCACTTTCCAAGAACCAATTTACAAGCAAGCAAGATTCTACAACACCCAAACATGTTAGAATTTCATCACAAACACATGAGCTTCGAAATCAGATCTCCAATTTGACCAATAAAAACCTAATTAATATCACACTAATTTGATTCTCTAATCAGCAAACATAATCATAGCCAAAAAGCCCCCAAATTAACCGAAAGCAATCTTCCCACGACAGTAAAAAGTGAAAAAACCAACAGAAACAACACGAAATTAAGAGAAGAGAAAGAGATTCTTACTTCAAGACGCCCCAGGAATTCTGAGCGACCAACCAACGAGCAGTGGCGGCAGCATCTTCCGGGTCGGGTTTCTTCAGCAAGAGAACCCGCCCATCCACAGGCAGTTGGATACCCGACAGTAGAGAAACCAAGTAGACTGCGAACACGAAGTGAACAAGTCCTTTGATCATTGTCGTCGTCGTCATCGGACTCTGTCTGTTTTTTTGTCGTGGTCTTTGTGCAGAGAGAGGGAAAGAAGGAGATGAGCATAATACTGTACGGGCATGTGCATTTTATACCCGTAATCTTACGAGCTGACTAACCCCCCAACTACAAGTTGTGAGAGCTCCCCATACGGGAGGTCGTATCCTCTGCAAGCGTATAACCGCCGGCATCTCCTTTTTCTTCTTTTCTGTTTTGGTCAAAATTTCTTCTTTTTCTCATTAACAATGTAGATAGGCTTGAAAAATTGATCGTGTTTGTTGTTTGAGTATCATACTTATTATCTTAACATGTTGTGTTGTGTTGTGTTAAACTTAATATTTAAGTAAGTCTTAACATGTAAACCAATAACGACTCGAAAGGTTAACAAGTTACGCTGGATATTTTTATGCTTAATGTTTAGGTCTGACAAACGGTATTTTATCGAGTTCTTAACAGGTGACTCGATAATGACCCTACACGTTAATGAGTTTTAACGAATTACCCGTTAATGACCCGTCTCGTTATTTTTATGGCATTTCATTTCGAGTGTGATCAGACAACCAGAAATCAGACAATTACAGAGTGACCTGTGATAAATTGATTGACACTCGAAGCAAAGAACGTTTGACTGTGAGTTAGAAGGTGAATTGTAAGCCCCTACCTTAACGAGCATTTTCAGGGACTAGCCCATTACTCAAGAGGCAAATTGTCCTCATGTGAAATCCTTTTTTTTAGATTGTAACCCACGAAATCGATCGGAATATAGATGAGATAAAAAAAGGCCATCATTAGAAAAAATGATGCAATAGCTTCAGTTGTATAAGAAATTGTTAACTCTAAATATAGATGCAAATAAATCTTTAAATTTATTAGAAAAATGAGATGTCTTAAGAAATATTCTAAAAAAATGAATTAAAAAGTGAAAAATTAAAATTAAGAAAGAAAGTTGCAAAGATGACTGAAGAGTTTGCATGCCCTTGATTGTAGCCTCTTCCTGGCCCGTGAGTGGTCCCCCAGCATGGGTTTGGGCCTTATCCGCTATAACTTTAATTCTGAATAATGCTTCTATCTACCTTATCCGGCCCACGTTTTTTCCCATCTGGCTTTTTTATTTTCATTTTTATTCACTTTATTTTTTGAGAAAATCACATCAATTGTCCACTTGGAACTTATACAACACTAACAAGTCACTAGTCACAGGACCCACAACTATAAGCGTGTCAAATAATCAGAGAGACGGGTCACTTATTCACTCATAACATCATCAGTATCGTCCTAGATTAAGGACTTATTGATAGGTGTTGATTTTAAGGGAAGGGATCCCCGTATTTTAATAAAAATGGGGATTAGTTGTGGGGTCCACACCACATCAAACTTTAACGATCTAAACCATCTATTTTTCAAGTTGCACCTTCATAGATCATCCTTGTAAAATATTAGTCAAATCAGAAATGTTTAAGACATCTAAGTAAGTTCAAAGAAATTAACGAATATTTTGTTATATAAGAAACAATGAAATTTTATCTTGATCATTAAATAGGCAAATAGTTTCGGATTGAATTAAATTTTTGCAAGAATAATCTATGAATCGAGACTTAAAAAATAAACGATTTAAATCGTTCAAGTTCGATATAGAATGGGTTCCACACCTATCCCCATTTAAAAAAAAAAAAAGAGAATCCCCTTGCATAAAAGGCTATTTGAGACTTATATTCAACAAAACGTACAAATATTAGTTGAGTTTAGCATGGGCCAAGAAACAACAAATCAAGAAGCCCATAAATGTTGGGCTTCACAACTGGACTTGACCGCAAAACAGTTGGACTAACGGAAGCCCACCCAGCTAGTTCACGGGGTAGCGGATGCAGCAGAGAGCGCACATGCCGAAATGCAAGTGGTCCAACCGAAAAGTCAGACTCCTCCGAGAAATTGTCAGCGGAAACAACATCATCGATTAAACAATTCCGAAAGAGTCCGACATGTAGACGCCCGCCAGCAACACCAGCCACCCGACCGCCTCAGAAATCCGAACCCTCCATTGGAATTGGAGCCCCTGAACATCTCTGCACTGAGAGGGTTAAAAAAAAGCACCAATCCGAAGATCAAGCACATGGGTTTTCTCACATTCGCCGCCGCAGGCGGCGGCCTGATCTTGATGGGCGCGTACGAAGCCATTTCCTCCTCAATCCAAAACCCAGATTCAGATTCGTCTCCGCCGTCGCCGCCTCAACCTCCGATTCGTCCCGCGTTGGCGCAGTCGAAAGCGAAAACCCAGTCTCTGTCGTCGTCGATTTATTACCTGGCCGCCGCCGTTATTTCGTTGCTGTTCATCTTGAACTCTTTGGTTTCGTTCTTTGACGCGCTCGACTCCGCGGACCCAGTCGGTTCAGCTATGCAATTGCAAGTGCTGGCGATCGCGTCGCTGTTCTTGCTCTACGCAATTACGGGTCTTGTGGTAAATTTCACGAATTCAACCCTACCTTGTTCGTTGCTTAGTTTGGTCGGTCTTTTCGCTTTCGTTGAAGAATTTTTAATGTTTTACATGCAAAGAAAAGACACTTTCGGAATCGAAAATCGCTACTTTGATCTGCTGCTTCTGCCAATTGCTGTGTGTATATTTTCTACAATGCTTGAATTCAACAACCCCAAATCGAATTATCCGAAATTGGCTCGTGGGGTTGGCTTGGTTATGCAGGGAATGTGGTTTCTGCAAATGGGTATTTCTTTGTACACCGACTTCATGGCGCACGGATGCTCGTTGCACGAAAAGAGTAGAGGGAATTACACTGTGAAATGTAAGGGGCACCCTGAGTATCACAGGGCTAGAGCCATCGTCACGCTTCAGTTTAACTGCCATCTTGCTTTTATGGTGGTTGTGATTGTGGGAGTGTACTCGATTATTGCTAGGAAGCATGGCGGATTCCGCGGTGATATTTCGCACTATAAGCCGCTTGGCGCAGAGATACATCAGTTTGATAATCAGAGTCAATTTACTTTGGATTCTGATGATGGGGATGATGAGATTAAAGAGGAGGCGAATTTGGCAATGCAGAAAGCCGGCGAAGTGGAATTGGGTGTCAACGGTTATGGTTCTCATTAGTGAGGTATATCTTACCAAATTTTGATATGCTGAATGTAGAACTTCATTTTTCGTGCTGCATTTATGCATCCAGTTTCAACAGACTTCCTGAACTTGATTATCGTTGTTGGCGGGGTGAAATACTGATAAGTAGTTCTTTGTAACTTTTATATAGCTAGATATTCTTTATGGGTGAGCTCAGCTTGTATGGATAATGAGTAGGGATTTGGAAAATGATGTAGCAGTTCTTCAATCTTTGATCTCAAATGGCATTAAGTTTCATAAATCTTTTCTAAATTGAGATCGTGAAAGTGAATCGATGTCGGGTTTTTTATTAAGCGTTCCAAGTTTCATCAGTTTTGTAAAATGTTCAAGCAATATGGATGGCCAATTTAATTTTCTTCAGTAGTTGCGTTGGTAATCTTTTATCATGTAACTCAATTCGATTTCGCTGCTGAGTTCAGTTGCATCTTATGTACATTCTCTTGGAATCGACATAAGTTCTTCGTACGAAGGACATATAGGAATATTTGTTATTATATAAGTAGTATTTTTGGTGTTTAAGCTGTGAGATTGCACAGGACCAGGTTCAGTATTTAACTTTCATGGTTAGCTAACAAGTTTCCGAATTGCGGATTCAGGAGGACCTTACGAAACTCCACCTTTTTGTTTGGTTTTCTTCAATTTCCTGGATTTTTTCTTCATGACTTCTTGCCTACGCTACTCTGTAATCGGAGTAGCGTAAACACGGTTGGGTTTGGTAGTCAATTCCGTATGGATCTGCGAAGGCAAATTTTCTCCGAGACGATTTTAAGTCATTCATGCTTTGTGCCGCTGTATAACGGATTGGGATTCACTCCCCTCCTCTTTCCATTCATGTCCATTCCCTCCTTTCACTCTCTATTTTGTCTTACCCTTTCTATAAATATTTAATATAAAATGTTGACGTGGCTTAACCGTGACCGTTTAAATAGGAGAGGAAGAAAAAAACAGAGGGGAGTAACGAACACTGACCAAACTTGCATAAGGGTACAGTCAATTTGTTACTTGTTTTGCAGTTGTACAACAGAAACAAACAAGGTATGAGGTACTCTTCTGTGCATATCTGGGTTGAACACTTGCAAGCTGCAAGTTCCCAGAAAAGTGGCAGATTGAAGCCATTCCCACCTTTTGTTTCTTACTAACCAGAAAACAAAATTGGCTCAAATGAATATAAATTAATAAATTAATTGTTAAACTCGTCCAAAAAAAAAAATGTTATTGGCGCTGCAAAAATAATATTTTGCAGCTAAACCTTCTATAATCAGAAAGAAAGAAAAAATCATTGTAAGGAATGTAGAATGAAGTTTTTAGAGTGTTAATAACATTTAAAAAAAAAAATGTCAACATTAATTATTGGCAACATAGAGAACAAACATGACATAACTATATGATGTCGGCGCTTGTTTTTATAACTATCACACAATGGTCTAGTGGTTGAACCGAATTTCAGGTCTGGATATCACTGGGCTCATCTTGGGTTCGATTCCTAGTGCTATTGAAACACTCATCTTGGGTTCGATTCCTAGTACTAGTGAAACACACGATGGTAACTCAGCTGGTCCCTTTCTTTCATTAAAAAAAAATTGGTCTTTTTAAAAATTGATTATTTTAGGTAATTTTAGAAATCTGATGTGGTTACACCTGCATATCACGCATGAACATATTCCAAAGTCAAGTGCATGGATTTGTCAAAAAGAAAATTGAATGGATTTGTAAGAAATGGGCCCAAAACGACGTTTTAACTCACACCCAAAATCATCTCTGATCTCTAATTGAGAAACTGGAAGACGCATTAGAAATGTTTAAAGAGAAATGCTAAGGAGATTCTCGTGAAGTGGCATTTTTTATGAACTCTTTTTTATTTTGCAGTTTAATGTTAATTTTTATATCAATATTATAAAATATTATGAAAAAAATATGAGTTGGCTAAAAGTGTAGAATTATCAGAGAGATAGGCCATACGGCCCACTTCCAATAACACCGATATTGTCCCCAACTTCGTAATTACCATCGACAACCACGTAGAGTTAAGGGGACTCACCCTACAGGCGAGGCCAAGGGACCTAACTATCACGTGGTAGTACAGTACGGGCCCGCACCCTGGCTCTGATACCATGTAGAATTATCAGAGAGACGGCCCATACAGCCCACTTCCAATAACACCGATATTGTCCCCAACTTGGTAATTACCACCTGCACAATCCGTCAGGTGTGTGGTTTTATCAAAAAATGTCTTGGTATTAGTTAGAATAAGATTATGATATTTAAATTATTACTTTTCTATTTGTATGACTGATGTGGGATTTAACAAAAAGTCCATGAAGAATTTCACTTTTAGACGAGTCTCCTCTTAATTTTTAGGCCCCTTTCTCATCTGTTGTGGTACTTATACGCCTTATTCTCATAGAGTGTATGACCCTTCACCTTTTGAGTTTACAGGTGGACATTCTACTCCAAAATAGTTAATACCTTTTAATTTTTTATATTTTTTATTTTAAAGGTTAGATCTTGCTTTAGTTTTCCACCAATCACTCTCCCAGAACGATTAGTTTATATACCTAAGTTATAAGAGTGGTTCTACATTTTAAAATTTTACTTGTGTTGTTATTAGTTTTTTATTCACAGCCATCGTTTCTCGAACCTCAAAAGACCTCGTTACAGTCAAAGTCATCATATGACTATGGAAGACCCAACTCAATCTTGATTTAATTGGCAATTAATTAACGACAGTTTTATCATTAATTATAACTCTGCAAATTTTGTTATAGTAATATACGTATGGCGATATCGCTTTCAATTTCATTGATATTTGTCTATTACCTACTGAGTTTTTCCCCCAACATATACAAATTACCAATGAGATTCTTCTATCTTCGTGGACATAGTCTAATTTATGATGAACTACGTACATTTTGTATCTACTTCTATACTATTATCTCTTTACATATCTCCATCACATAGTGATCAGATCACCCACGTGAAGGTCACTACACCACAATTTACGTTGACCCCAGATCCATCAGATTTTGTACATCAACAAATACTTTTTAAGAAATATGTGGATGTCTAGCCTTCTATTTGTTGAACGTGTTAACTTTGATGTTTAAGGAACACGACTATATTATGCAACGATCATGTTCTGCTGAACAACTTTCCCAATTCCTAATTCAGTAGTAAGTCTTTGTGAAACTCCACTGCATCTAATGTCTAGTCAAGTTGTTTTGTATTTACAGTCAATTCTGTATATATCCTGCAATTCCCCAAGAAAATTATGCATGGAAAACCCAAGTCATTTCCACCATTTGTATCTTATTAAACGGCAAACAAAAGGGCAACTTGAATATGATACATTAATTATGATAATGTGTGAACTTATATTGTCATCTGATTTTATGATAGATGTTCAATTTTTTTTTTAATTATGGCAAATGAGCAGGTTGTTTTATATGTGAGACTCAATGACCGCACATGCTCCAAGTCACCTGATTTGTATTTGCCATGTATTAGGCTTGAAAAATCTCCACACAAGAGAGGGTGTGTGTTAGAGAAATTTTATAACATATGAGTTATGAATATAATAAAGGATGACAGATTGCTTCAAGACGTGTAAATACAAATCTTAATTTCATACTCTATTTACCCCATATGTAATATGCAGAGGGAATATACGAATATGCTTGTTACAATTGATTAACATATATTTTTTTATTTCTTTTAATGTTTTAAGTCTTGTACAATGTCTAGGATTGAATTGATTGAAATAGAATTGTCACTAAACTTGTCAATCTATATTGAAAGAAAATTAGACAGCCAAGTAAAAACCTTGCCCAAGTTTTTAGGTTAAAAATGTATTAGTCCTCCCCAGTCTATTTTTTTTTTAAAATTATGAAGTAAATTGTTCTTCCATTAATTTGAACAAAATATAAAAATTAGTATCCATTTCTTCGTAGCTAGCAATTCATCCAACCAAAGCATATCTTAAACGGCAACCCCAAAACTTCATACCACTGTAAACCAAAGAAGCTCCATTTCATTTAAATCTTTTATTTTGCCACAATTTCTAGGAGAGTTTTTTCACTGTGATTGAAATACTGAGCGGTGCACCTTATGTCGCGATATAAGTGGAGAGAAGTTTTTATTTCAAGTGTCACTCCACTTTGTATAATGACATATGGCAATATGTACCTCCATTTTTTCTATGATACTTCCATAGACTTGACCAGAAAACCCTAATTTGCCGCATATGTGGGCGGCCTTTTCTCTCTCATGCCTTGAGGTTAAATATATTCATAAGGTAATATGCTAGGGAAACAAAATTTGGTAAACCAAAGGATGTGAATGTTGATGATTGGATTATTAATTAAGTGTTAATTAATGTGCTTATTTACGATTAGTGGCACATCATTTGGTTTGCAAATTTTGTTTAAAATTTTAGTCTCTCTACCATTAGTCTTATCGATATTAATATGTTCTCTAGTTATAATTTAAGTTTCACCTTTCCGACAGTCTCTCTTTGTAGCGACCAGTTTTATACGTATCGAATAAGAATAAGTCTCCAAATTTTGTTCCTCGGATTTTTTTTTCCAGGGTCATGATCTCGAACCTCAAGACTCAGGCACAGTCAAAGTCATGATCATATAGCTATGAAACCCAAGGTCAATCTCAATTTCGACATTAATAATGACGACTTATGGGTGCTCATTAGACCTATAAATAGACCTCCAAATGCAAAGCTTTTGCAACATCCTGAATCTGCTTAATCATAAGTGCTTTACTAGTATAATCAATGGCATCAGAAAGCACCCTTTCTCTCTTCACAGTCGCTCTCCTCGTCCTCCTTTCTCTCCTCTCCCAAGCAGCATCGTCAGAAACACACAGCCAAAAAACTCCACCATTCGAGTTCCTTAACCATCTCAAGGGCTGTCACAAGGGTGACAAAGTCCAAGGCATCCAAGACCTAAAAAAGTACCTTGAAAAATTTGGATATTTGAATAGCTATTCCGATAATGATGACTTCGACGACATCTTGGAGTCGGCGATCAAAACTTACCAAGTCAATTACCACCTCAAGGCTACCGGAACATTGGATGCCAAAACAGTGTCGAGAATGACGATGCCACGGTGCGGTGTCCCAGATATCATTAATGGTACCACCTCCATGCGATCGGGAAAGAAAAGGCAACCTCATCACCGTGGCGGACATGGTTCGACTCACACAGTTGCTCATTTTTCTTTCTTCTCCGGAAACCCTAAATGGCCTTCGTCTAAGTACCAACTCACCTATGCTTTTGATCAAAGCACCCCAGCTGAGGCTCAGGCCGCAGTTGCACGGGCTTTTGCAACATGGGCAGGAAGCACACACTTCTCGTTCAGTCAAGCCCAAAGCTACGAAAACGCGGATCTGAAGATCAGTTTTGGCAGGGGAGATCACGGAGATGGGGCCCCATTTGACGGCCGAGGTGGGACTCTTGCTCATGCATTTGCACCAACCAATGGGAGATTCCACTACGACGCCGATGAGCCGTGGGCTGTGGGGGCTGTGGAGGGTGCTTATGACTTGGAAACCGTGGCTTTGCATGAAATCGGGCATCTGCTTGGGCTAGGACATAGCTCTGTTGAAGGAGCTGTCATGTCTTCCGGTATTCGTACTGGATTTACCCAAAGTTTGCATGCGGATGATATTCAAGGAATTAAAGCTTTATATAACACCTGATGATCAGATAATCAAAAGTACTAGAGGATAAATAATTAAAGTTCAGTAAAAGTCAAATTTTCATACTTCTCCTTTCCTTTATCAAATAATTAAGGTGCCTCATCTGGAGTGTACTGAGATTCGCAATACATTATTGCATCAATAAAGTTGTAATAGCATACATATATATATATATAAGCTGAAAATTTGATTTCTTTTTCAAAGTTATGAATTTTCTTTTTATATATTTTAATGTTTGAACGTTTTAATAACTTTTTATTTTTTTTAGCAAACCATAGCTTTGTTATGGTTTGAACAATAAATTAGTATTGAATTCGTCATTTCCAAATTCAAACTTAAGATGTGTCACTTACAAGTGTAATGAAATATCCTAGGCCGTAGCAACTTTAATGATTAAGTTGAAAGATTATATAATAAGAGCAGGTTCAATATTTTACTTTAGTGTTATTTCCATTTTACTACCCAAACTATGGATGCAAACTGTGATAAGAAAAATGTGGTGAAAGTAGCATTTTTGGTCAAAATGCCAATTTCAACTCTCAAAATTCCTTCTCTCTTGAGATGTATTTCTATAAAGTTGGAAACCAAAATGAAACCAAACCATTTGGTTCGGTTCGGTGCGGTTTCAAACGGTTTCGGTTTGGTTTTTAAGAAAAAAATGTACAATTTGCAATTTAACATATGAATAAGCATTTCCCAATAATAATAGGAAAAAGACATTTGCTATGTAAATAGCATGTTGCATGCAGTTGTGATGTTAAAACATGTTTGTGCAACAAAAGGGTGTTCCTTACAATGTTTTTCATAAAACAAGTTGAATAAATTTGAATTCATTAAACGTGAGCAAAACTTTCATACTAGAATATGTGATATCATGCTTCAAATGAGTGGACTTCATTAGATCATTGTTCGACTCTTGATAACAAGATTAGTCCACCCTTGTATATATATGTGTGTGTGATGGTATAAAATAACAAAGGTCATTCAAGTTAATAAACGTGTTGATGCACAAAATCAGTGAGGACTTTGGTACAACAGAAAGTGTCAGGTGTGTGACCTTCGCTAGATTGCTTCGGTCACTAGTGCAGATAAGTATGTAAAGATATAGAGGTAGGGAAGCAAACACCAGATGTACGTGGTTCACCCAGATTGGCTACATCCACGGAGTAGAGGAGTTCTCATTAATTGTGAAGGGTTCACACAAGTACATAGGTTCAAGCTCTCGTTTTGTGAGTTTAAGTGAATGATTTAGTACAAATGACATTAGATATTCATTGTGGGAGAATGATCCTTATTTATAGAAGAGAGTTTCTAGATTTGTTCTGACATTAACACGTGTCATGTTGTGATTGGCCTCTGATGTTGACACGTGTCATGCTGTGATTGGCCTTTGACGTTGACATGTGTCGCGTTGTGATTGACCTCCTGATTGGAGGGAAACTCTTGTGGGTCCTTGACAGTATAATGTTGACCGGTGCTTAGTAGTTTCGGGGTTGGTCAAGTATGGTACAAACAGTGCTCCCCTAAGTTCCCGAGTGAGGGAAGCTTCTCAGTTGGGGACTTGCAAGATCCAAGCTACTGAGTAATCACAAAACTTCTACGTGCCGAAGTGTGGTATCATCTTCAGTTGCCTCTGTCCCATATGTAGGAGTGGTATCTTGAACATATGTTGACGCACAAGGTAATGTATCATTTTCACTTGACGCTTACTTGTAGTTTCAGGCTTAGTCAAGTGCGATACAAACCATATAGTAGGAGTCCCCCAAGTCTCTGACTAAGAAGATCTGCCAAAGGAGGTGACAGACAAGGTAAGCAATCAGAGTCTCAAGCAAGCAGTCGCAGATCAGAGGTTTGATTTCGGACTCCGGCTGCTCGTTCGCTTTCTCATTGTCTTGCAGGTTGCATAAAGGATAAGAAGAAGTAAAGGGAGAATAGATGATATGAGATACTTTTACTTTTGCTTTGTTGTACTTGTTGATTTTCCACAAGCTTATTCTTGAACTAGGCTGGAGGGTTTTTTGGTTTCCTCTAAAGGAGCGAGCCGACTCCAGAATTTGAGGGTAAAAAAAACTTCATCAAATCTAGAGTACATTCGATCCTTATGATATAGGATACTGTTGCTCTTCGGCGATGGTGCCAGCGAAAGGTTGTTGAGGCTTCTCGAGTTCTTCGGATGGGGCAGTGATGTCGAGCTTGGTTTTGACTTAGACTCATCCGTCTAGATTATGCGGTTCTGTAGGAAGGGCATTGTGTCGTAGTGACTTGTTCCAGCTCATCGTTGACCCTTCTGCTTCAATCTTTTGCATAGCCGAAGTGGTGTGTACCCCTTGCATTTGAATGGTCCTTTAGAACACTACTTCTTAATGACTCATCCATGCTTGACATCTTCAATGTAAAGAGCCAATATCTGATCAACTGTCATGAGGTATTTGCCAGAGGAATTCGTGACCTTGAAAACAGTTGAGGATGAGAACTCGAGAGCAATGCTAGGGAAGCAATCAGGCAAGGGTTCCAGGCAATCAATTCTAGATCGAAATTCTGACTTCAGGTTCCGACTGATTGCTCTCTTTCTCCTTGTCATGTAGGTGAGAACAAGGACAAAGACATGGAGAAAGCATGATATGAGATACTCTTGTTTTCAACCCTGATGATATGAGGTACTCTTGCTCTAGTGTGGCTTGTTTGCAGAGATATTATCGGGGGGGGGGGGGAAGAAAGCTGAGTATTTCGAGAGGCTTCGTTGGGAGTGCCCTCTCGGATGTGAGGAATGGTTGAGCATTTCTTGCAGGTCTGCCTGGCTGTGAAGATGGAGGTCGACATATATAGGAATTTCCCCAATAATAAGTGGTAATATTGTTCTTTTACCCTTATCGGTCATAGCAATGTAGTGGGAGTTGCAAGGTTTCGTGTTGTCAGATATCTTTGGCAAAGTGGTCTGTGGTATCTGGAAAGCTGATGTTGCGTGTGAAGAGTGTCGAGACATTTTATCCTGGAAAACCTGGCTCTCGAAATCTGGAGAGTGGTGTCTCTTCGATTTTTGAACAAGCAGATCTGTTGAAGGTCTGGCTCTTCAAAATCAGTGAGAGTGGTGTCTCTTTGATTTTTGAACACGTAGATCTTTGTTGAAGATGCATTCTCGGGGAGTATGAAAAAGTAGGCCTTTTCCCAAGCTTGCTTTGCCATGGAAGACGAAAATCGACATATACAGCGGTTTCCCACTTAGCAAGTAGTGGTGTCCTTCCTTTGCCCTTGTGGGTAATAATAGGGTAGCTAGCACTTCCAAAATTCGCGTGCCTTAGCTTTGTCAGAGATCTTTGCCCAAGTTATCCGTGGTATTCGAGGAGATGATTTTGCGTGTGGGGATTGCCAAAAAAATTTATCCAAGGGGACCTGGCTCTCGGAATTCGGAGTATTGTGCTTCTTCGATTTTTGAACACATGGCCTTGTTGCCCTTCCTTTTATAGGGGTCCCAATTGTGTTCAAGGAGTACATTCAGAGAGTTATTACTTGTAGAAGTTCCCCCTCATTTTTGTACTTCTGAGATTTATTGTGCCTCATTTTTCCTTCGTCATTTCTGCAAATGGCTTGCCAATCCGACCGCCATTTTGATTTGAATGTTGTGGAAGAGGCATCCATGTCTTCTCAAGAAAACATATGGCATCCATCCTTCTTATCTCATACTGGTCCTCTTACCATTGGGGACTCTATGATAAAGAATGATATGACCGCTACTGTGGTGGCCATGAATCTTCTCACCCCAAAGATAATATGATACTTTCCAAACAGTCAAATGAGTTGGCTGTTCAGGATTCTCTGGCTTTCACTGTTCAGTGTGCGGCTTCTGTGTCTAATATGGGCCAACGCCTGCTTGCTCGAACCCGTCAAGTTGAGTCATTGATGGCGGAAGTGGCAAGTCTTAAACAAGAGATCAGGGGGCTCAAGCATGAAAATAGATAGTTGCACATGCTTGCACATAACTACTCCACGGGCATGAAGAGAAAGCTTGACCAGGTGCAGGAATCCAAGAGTTGGATTCTGAGTGATCATCAAAGGTTTGTGGATTTGTTCCAAAGGCATCTACTGCCTTCGTCTTCTGGAGCTTTACCGCGTACCGAAGCTCCAAATGATTAACCTCCAGTGTCTTCTCTTTCTGGTGCTTTGCCGAGTACTGAGGCTTCTCACGAGTAACCTTGTGAAGGCTCCCTCCTCTTTGTTTGTTTTGATTTTTGTGTATGTCCATGTATGTAATTTATCAGAAATTCCAATAAACAAGCTTTACTTTGTTTAGCATATTATGTTAAATACCCTAAGGCATCCTTTGCTAAGTTCTTTGAATTTTTTCTTTTGTTGAAGTTTGCATGTCGAAACTTTGTGGGTGGATCCTGTAGGTTGCAATAGTGCTATCCTAGTTTCCCGAGTGAGGAAAGCTTCTCGCTTGGGGACTTGAAAGCTCCAAGGTATTGAGTAGTCGTGAAAATTTTGATTACCGAAGCGTAGTAGCATATTATAGGAGGCCCCCAAGTCTTCGGGCGAGGAGTTGACGAAGGAGGTGTCTTGCTAGTAACCAAGTTTCTGCCACTTTTTACTACTGCTCATTTTTTTGGTGGAATTCTTTTTCGCTTCCACTAATCAGCCTGAGTCATTGCAATATAACACCATCATCTGTAGCTCAAATTGTAAAGCCATCTTCATGAAATTTGTTCCTTAACTCGTTAACAACAACATATCCAAATTTGAGACCCATCGAAGAATTAAAACTCTAGAAATTCAAGTATGATCAGTGATTGTTCATTATTTACCTGTCAACCTGTCAAACTTGTTGTGAGTTTCGAAACTCCATCTTCTCTTGGTCAGATCAATATACTTTCTTCATCAAAGTTGTTCCTTATTCTCTCTTCCATAACATATCAACAATTCAGAACAAACTAACTGTTAATATTTCCAGATCGTTGAAACACTGTAGCAGCATTAAAATCTGCAGAAATCTGACCGTCTTGTTTGGAGCTTTAATACTCTAATTTTCGTTGCTTAAAAAAAAAGTTCCTTCTTGAAAGTTGTTCATCTGCTCAAGGAATATAAGATGTCCAAAAGTCAGCTCCATTGAAGAAGATGAGGAGTTGCAGAAATTTGTTGAAGAACGGAGTGTGTGTAGTTCAATAGGTAAGGTTTGTTAAATGTAGGTTTTTGTTGTCGGTTTTTATTTGGCTGTATAGCTTGAATGGTTGAAGCTATTTTTAGGACATAAAACTTGGTTTAGCTTCATACTATCTTAATCAAGAGTGTGTGAAGCTCTTGCATGTTTTAGTGTTGAAATTTTGTAATGAAGCTTTGTAGGTGAAGCTTTGAAGGTGAAACTTTGTAGGGTGAAGCTTTGTAGTTGAAGCTTTGAAGTTGAAGCTTTGAAGGTGAAGCTTTGTCGGTGAAGCTTTGTAGGGTGAAGCTTTGAAGGTGAAGCCTTGTAAGTGAAGCTTTGTAGGTGAAGCTTTGAAGCTTTGAAGGTGAAGCTTTGAAAGTGAAGCTTTGTAGGTGAAGCTTTGTAGGGTGAAGCTTTGAAGGTGAAACTTTGTAGGGTGAAGCTTTGTAAGTGAAGCTTTGTAGGGTGAAGCTTTGAAGCTTTGAATGTGAAGCTTTGTAGGTGAAGCTTTGTAAGTGAAGCTTTGTAGGTAAAACTTTGTAGGGTGAAGCTTTGTAAGTGAAGCTATGTAGGGTGAACCTTTGAAGCTTTGAAGGTGAAGCTTTGTAGGTGAAGCTTTGAAAGTGAAGCTCTGTAGGTGAAGCTTTAAAGCTTTGAAGGTGAAGCTTTGTAGGTGAAGCTTTGAAGCTTTGAAGGTGAAGCTTTGAAAGTGAAGCTTTGAAGTTTTGAAGGTGAAGCTTTGTAGGTGATGCTTTGAAAGTGAAGCTTTTTTGGGTTAAGCTTTTTGGGTGAAGCTTTGTATGGTGAAGCTTTGTAGGGGAGGGAGGTAACAGAATTTGGAAGGGGAAGGTCAGAGAGGGAGATAACAACAGAGCGTGCGAGCCAAAATTAGGGGCGCACAGAGAGAATGAAGGGAAGGTTGGGAAAAAGACGCATAGAGGGAGAAAGAGAGTGGCGGGTGACAAGTCTACCACTTGTCACCATTTATACAGTAACACGTGGTATACTATCTCGTGTTGCGATTACATTGAAAAATCTGTCACATCCCGACCTGGGCTCGACTCAGCCGTAGCACGATATTGTTCGCTTTGGGCCCCTACCACACCCTCACGGTTTTGTTTCTGGGAACTCACACGAGAACTTCCCAGTGGGTCACCCATCCTGGGATTGCTCTTGCCCGAACTCGCTTAACTTCGAAGTTCCGACTAACTCCGAAGCCAGTGAGTTCCCAAAAGGCCTCGTGCTAATTGGAAGTGGGCATGTACATATAAGGCTTACAGGATTCTCACCCTTGGGTGATGTGGGATCTTACAAAATCTCTCGCCAACAACGACCTTCCCTCTATTTTAGCCAAAAATTGTCTAGATTGACATAACTCTTTACTCTCATTTTTGAGATTCGAAATAGTTAAAAATGTTCTTTGAATTTGTCCACCATCAATCATTTTCATTAAAAAATTACTTAAATAAGAATTAAAATGACAAAATATTCTCAATTTAATAAACAATGGCGAGGCCCCAAAAATATTTGTAGATACCGAAATGCAGAATGGTTTCTTATAATCCATGTCAAAAAATTTGAAAACAAGATACAAATCTAAATTTAATAAAAGTAACATATTTAAGTTTTCAAACCATTTTATTAGTTTTTTTTAAAAGAAAAATAGAGAAAAGAATAAAAAAAATAGAAAAATATACGATCGGTACTTTAATAGCGATTCTCTTATCATAGAGTTGCTAGTATACTAGCGACTATTCCCATATACAGTCGCTAACTTTTTAGCGACTATATTATAATTCATATTCATGTTATTTTTTCATTTATCTTTTTAATATTTTTATATTTGTTAATTTTTCTTTTATTTCTCTTACCATAACAACAAACTATCATAATCATGTTCTTCAAAATATGTTTTTTCTATAGAAAATCTATTTTAATTCATATTTAAACACTTGAAATCAACGATTTAAAATCTAAATTTAAAGATTTTTTTTATTTTTCAAGTTTAAAAATCAATAAAAAATTATTCCGAGACCTAATAAATGGTAGGATCACATCCAAAGGTTTTGCAAGATCTTAACTCTGACGCAAAATATTTCCTAAAGCTAAAAACACACAAAAATTGTGAGTTACCCACAATTTTCTAATCGATTTTGAGAACTTTTACAACATTCGTTATAAGCTAAAGTTGGAGTCATTCCACTCGCATCACATGTTTTCTAAAGTTAATTTAAGATATTTCCAAGACACATCTCTTTGGGGGCTCCACTATTAGCATTCTATATTTTTTTTTCTATTTTCAACTTTAAAAATTAATGAAAAATAGCTTTGGGACCTAATAAAGGAAAAATCACATCCAAATGTCTTGCAACATTTTCATTAATTCCCACGTAAGATATTTCCCAAAACTAAAACTAAAAATTTTAATTTTTTCACAAAAGCTGTAAGTTATAACTCATGTTTTCCAATTGATTTTAAAAACTTTTACAAGATTCATTATAAGCCAAAATTTGAGTCATTTTAGTTGCACCACATGTTTTCTAAAATTAATTTAGGACATCCCAAATATTTTTCAACACCTACAAATTTCTTTGGTGGCTTCACTATTAGTTTGTACTATTTTTCTAACTTACAGTAACAACGAAAAAAATTTCCCAGCATGACCAAAATGATTGATGGTGCATAAACTCAGAGACTACTTCTATCGATTTCACATTTGAAGGACTAAAGTAAGGAGTTATGCCAGAAAGTGGCCCTCTACCATAGTGGTGGAGAGGAGTATTGCCCTTACACTACGACAGGGGTTCGAACCATGTTGGCTCCCTAATCTAACATCTAATTAAAAAAAAATCTATTGTTTGACGAAGAAAAAAAAGTAAGGAGTTATGTCAATCTCAAAATCCGTTTTGACCCCTTTTTAACATGGATGGAGGGTTTCAAATTCCTTGTTACTACCTTTTAGGGGTTTTATTAAATTTTATGAATTTTTTTTGTTGGTATATTTGAACGTGTCTTTAAAATGATTAAAATTGTTTTAATATAATAAAATAAAAAGTGTTTATGACAACATTTTGACCACAAAAAAGGACTTTATGGAGAGGTCTATGAGCAAAATGTAACTCTTACTACCTATTTGTACTATAATTTGTACCACTAATAAAGATGAGACCCACATGCATTGGCGAGCCCTACCTCTATTAGAGATAGAGTACAAATATATGGTAAATGTAACATTACTTATCTATGAGTTTTTTTCAACAGAGTACAATTCTTTGTCATCCTATTCCTAGTGTGGTTTAGTTCATACTAAGTGTATGGATTCTAACAAACGACCAATTAAAACATGAAATCTAATATGGACATTTAATTAAATGTTTATTAATATTTACAGTGCGGTTCGGTTTCGGTGCGGTTTTCAAAAGCCAAAACCGAAACTAAATTGTTTTCTATTTTGCGGTTCAGTTTCAAAACCGCAAAACCAAACCGTTCGGTGCGGTTCGATTTGGTTCGTGTTTTGGTTTTGGTTTTTGGTTCTAAGTGCCCACCCCTAATTAGAAATGTTTAAAGAGAAATGCCAAGGAGATTCTCACAAAGTGACGCTTTTTATGGACTCTCTTCTATTACAGTTTAATGTCAATTTTCGTGTTAATATTATTAAATATTCTAAAAAAATATAAGACGATAGAAAGTCCACGTAGAGTTCCACTTTTAAAAAAGTCTCCTCTTGATTTTTAGGCCTCTTTCTTATCCATTGTGGTATTTATACGCCTTATTCTCATAGAGTATATGACCCTTCGCCTTTTGAGTTTATAGGTGGACATTCCACTCCAAAATAGTTAATACCTTTTAATTTTTATTTTATTTTAAAGGTTAGACCTTGCTTTAGTCTTCCACCAATCACTCTCCCAGGATGATTGGTTTACTACCTAACTTATAAGAGTGGGTCTACATTTTAAAATTTTACTTGTGTTGTTCTTAGTTTTTTCGTCACGGCCATCGTTTCTAGAACCTCAAAAGACCTCGTTACAGTCAAAGTCATCATCATATTACTATGGAAGACCCAACTCAATTTCAATTTAATTGGAAATTAATTAACGAGAGTTTTATCATTAATTATGACTCTGCAAATTAAGTGTTAATTAATGTGCTTATTTACTATTAGTGGCACATCATTTGATTTGCAAATTTTGTTTAAAATTTTAGTCTCTCTACCATTAGTTTTATCGATATTAATATGTTCTCTAGTTATAATTTAAGTTTCACCTTTCCGACAGTCTCTCTTTGTAGCGACCAGTTTTATACGTATCGAATAAGAATAAGTCTCCAAATTTTGTTCCTCGGATTTTTTTTTCCAGGGTCATGATCTCGAACCTCAAGACTCAGGCACAGTCAAAGTCATGATCATATAGCTATGAAACCCAAGGTCAATCTCAATTTCGACATTAATAATGACGACTTATGGGTGCTCATTAGACCTATAAATAGACCTCCAAATGCAAAGCTTTTGCAACATCCTACAACAACAACAACAACAAAGCCTTTTCCCACTAAGTGGGGTCGGCTATATGAATCCTAGAACGCCATTGTGCGCGGTCCTGTGTCATGTCATCCGTTAAATCCAAATATTCTAAGTCTTTTCTTAGAGTCTCTTCTAAAGTCTTCCTAGGTCTCCCTCTACCCCTTCGGCCCTGAACTTCTGTCCCGTAGTCGCATCTTCTAACCGGGGCGTCAGTAGGCCTTCGTTGCACATGTCCAAACCACCGTAACCGATTTTCTCTCATCTTTCCTTCAATTTCGGCTACTCCTACTTTACCTCGAATCTCCTCATTCCTAATCTTATCCCTTCTTGTGTGCCCACACATCCAACGAAGCATTCTCATCTCTGTTACACCCATTTTATGTACATGTTGGTGCTTCACCGCCCAACATTCCGTACCATACAACAACGCTGGCCTTATTGCCGTCCTATAAAATTTTCCCTTGAGTTTTAGTGGCATGCGACGATCACACAACACGCCAGATGCACTCTTCCACTTCATCCATCCAGCTTGTATTCTATGGTTAAGGTCTCCATCTAAATCTCCGTTCTTTTGCAGAATAGATCCTAGGTAACGAAAGCGGTCGCTCTTTGATATTTCCTGGTCTCCGATCCTCACCCCTGACTCGATTGGACCTCTAGTTGCATTGAACTTGCACTCCATATATTCTGTCTTTGACCGACTTAGGCGCAGACCTTTAGATTCCAACGCTTCTCTCCAAAGGTTAAGCTTTGCATTTACCCCTTCCTGAGTTTCATCTATCAACACTATATCATCTGCGAAAAGCATACACCAAGGAATATCATCTTGAATATGTCCCGTTAACTCATCCATTACCAATGCAAAAAGGTAAGGACTTAAAGATGAGCCTTGATGTAACCCTACAGTTATGGGGAAGCTTTCGGTTTGTCCTTCATGAGTTCTTACGGCCGTCTCTGCTCCATCATACATATCCTTTATAGCTTGGATATATGCTACTCGTACTCCTTTCTTCTCTAAAATCCTCCAAAGAATGTCTCTTGGAACCCTATCATATGCTTTTTCCAAATCTATAAAGACCATGTGTAAATCCTTTTGCATATCTCTATATTTTTCCATCAATCTTCGTAAGAGATAGATTGCCTCCATGGTTGAGCGCCCTGGCATGAACCCGAATTGGTTGTCCGAGATCCGTGTTTCTTGCCTTAGTCTATGCTCAATGACTCTCTCCCAGAGCTTCATTGTATGACTCATTAGCTTAATACCCCTATATTTCATGCAATTTTGTATGTCGCCCTTATTCTTGTAGATAGGCACCAAAGTGCTCTTTCGCCACTCATTTGGCATCTTCTTCGTTTTCAAAATCCTATTAAAAAGGTCTGTGAGCCATACAATACCAGTCTCTCCCAAGACTTTCCACACTTCGATCGGTATATCATCTGGGCCCACTGCTTTTCTCTGCTTCATCTTCTTTAAGGCTACAACCACTTCTTCCTTCCTAATTCGACGGTAAAAGGAGTAGTTTCTACAATCTTCTGAGTTACCCAACTCTCCCAAAGAAGTACTCCTTTCATGTCCTTCGTTGAAAAGATTATGAAAATAACCTCTCCATCTATCTTTGACCGCCTTCTCCGTAGCAAGAACTTTTCCATCCTCATCCTTGATGCACCTCACTTGGTTTAGGTCCCTTGTCTTCCTTTCCCTTGCTCTAGCTAGTTTATAGATATCCAACTCTCCTTCTTTTGCAACATCCTGAATCTGCTTAATCATAAGTGCTTTACTAGTATAATCAATGGCATCAGAAAGCACCCTTTCTCTCTTCACAGTCGCTCTCCTCGTCCTCCTTTCTCTCCTCTCCCAAGCAGCATCGTCAGAAACACACAGCCAAAAAACTCCACCATTCGAGTTCCTTAACCATCTCAAGGGCTGTCACAAGGGTGACAAAGTCCAAGGCATCCAAGACCTAAAAAAGTACCTTGAAAAATTTGGATATTTGAATAGCTATTCCGATAATGATGACTTCGACGACATCTTGGAGTCGGCGATCAAAACTTACCAAGTCAATTACCACCTCAAGGCTACCGGAACATTGGATGCCAAAACAGTGTCGAGAATGACGATGCCACGGTGCGGTGTCCCAGATATCATTAATGGTACCACCTCCATGCGATCGGGAAAGAAAAGGCAACCTCATCACCGTGGCGGACATGGTTCGACTCACACAGTTGCTCATTTTTCTTTCTTCTCCGGAAACCCTAAATGGCCTTCGTCTAAGTACCAACTCACCTATGCTTTTGATCAAAGCACCCCAGCTGAGGCTCAGGCCGCAGTTGCACGGGCTTTTGCAACATGGGCAGGAAGCACACACTTCTCGTTCAGTCAAGCCCAAAGCTACGAAAACGCGGATCTGAAGATCAGTTTTGGCAGGGGAGATCACGGAGATGGGGCCCCATTTGACGGCCGAGGTGGGACTCTTGCTCATGCATTTGCACCAACCAATGGGAGATTCCACTACGACGCCGATGAGCCGTGGGCTGTGGGGGCTGTGGAGGGTGCTTATGACTTGGAAACCGTGGCTTTGCATGAAATCGGGCATCTGCTTGGGCTAGGACATAGCTCTGTTGAAGGAGCTGTCATGTCTTCCGGTATTCGTACTGGATTTACCCAAAGTTTGCATGCGGATGATATTCAAGGAATTAAAGCTTTATATAACACCTGATGATCAGATAATCAAGTACTAGAGGATAAATAATTAAAGTTCAGCAAAAGTCAAATTTTCATACTTCTCCTTTCCTTATCAAATAATTAAGGTTCCTCATCTGGAGTGTACTGAGATTCGCAATACATTATTGCATCAATAAAGTTGTAATAGCATACATAGATATAAGCTGAAAATTTGATTTCTTTTTCAAGGTTATGACTTTTTATGTATTTTAATCTTTTAACATTTTAATAACTTTTTATATTTTTAGTAAACCATAGATTTGTTATGGTTTGAAGAATAAATTAGTGTTGAATTCAGAATAGAAAACTTCATTTTAGTCCTTGGCAAAGATTACTTTTTGATTAAAACCATGAGTAAGATCAAAATCTAATTTTAGTCCCTTGATACATTAATAACCTCATTTATTAATTATATTTTGATTTTTTAATTATTTATCTTTTTCTTTTCTAATTTTTAATGTATTAATTTTATTTCATTATAATTTTTATTTTCATTTCATTCATTGTAATATATTTTTGTTGTGAACATTTAGATAAACTAATTTTTGTTATACAATATATTTCGATGTACTGTAACTTCTTCATTTAGGTATATTAAATTCATTATAATACATTTTGGTGCATACATTTAGGTATACACATTTTGGTACTAACATTTCAGTGCATACATTTTGGTACACACATTTCGGTGCATACATTTCGGTGCATACATTTAAGTATATACATTTCGGTACTAACATTTCGGTGCATACATTTCAGTACACACATTTAGATACATTAATTTAATATTAATACATTTCAGTGCATATATTTAGGTACATACATTTCGGTGCATATATTTAGATACATACATTTCGGTGCATATATTTAGGTACACACATTTCGATGCATATATTTCGGTATACACATTTAGGTACATTAATTTAATATTAATACATTTCGGTACTAACATTTAAATATATTAGTTCAATATAATATGTTTCGGTACTAACATTTAGGTACATTAATTGAGTCTTTCAAGTTTGAAGAATGTTAAATAAAATTAATAAATTAAAAAAAATCTTTTTTGGTAAAAAAAATAAATTAAAATTTATGTATTAATAAATTTAAATATTTAATGGGAGATATTAAATAAAATACACATTAATTATTTTGAATTAAGGACACATTACGGACTAAAAATCAATATTCAATCTAACACCAGGTTTTTTTTAAAATTTTAATCTTCTTGAATGATTAAAATTCAAAAACCCCAATTTAGAAACCCCAAATCGAGTTAACCGAAATTGGCTCGTGAGGTTGGGCTGGTTCTGCAGGGAATGTGGTTTCTGCAAATGGGTATTTCTTTGTACACCGACTTCATGGCGCACGGATGCTCGTTGCACGAAAAGAGTAGAGGGAATTACACTGTGAAATGTAAGGGGCACCCTGAGTATCACAGGGCTAGAGCCATCGTCACGCTTCAGTTTAACTGCCATCTTGCTTTTATGGTGGTTTTGGTTGTGGGAGTGTACTCGATTATTGCTAGGAAGCGTGGCGGATTTCGGGGTGATGTTTCGCACTATAAGCCGCTCGGCGCAGAGATACATCAGTTCGATAATCAGAGCCAATTTACTTTGGATTCTGATGATGGGGATGATGAGATTAAAGAGGAGGGGAATTTGGCAATGCCGAAAGCCGGCGAAGTGGAATTGGGTGTCAACGGTTATGGTTCTCATAAGTGAGGTATATCTTACCAAATTTTGACATGTTGAATGTAGAACTCCATTTTTTTTACCCTTTTAACTTATAAGCGAGTTGGAAGACTCTTCTTCTGGTTTCGTGCTGCATTTATGCATTCAGTTTCAACAAACTTCCTGAACTCGATTATCGTTGTTGGCAGGTGAAATACTGAACGTTAAAGTAGTTCTTTGTAACTTTTCTATAGCTAGATATTCTTTATGGATGAGCTCAGCTTATATGGATAAGGAGTAGGGATTTGGAAAATGATGTAACAGTTCTTCCATCTTTGATAAACTGAGATTTTATGTCTGGTTTTTTATTAAGCGTTCCAAGTTTCATCAGTTTGTGAAATGATATGCAATATGGATGGCCAATTTTATTTTCTTCAGTAGTCGGTAATCGTTTAATCATGTAAATCAATTCGATTTCCCTGCTGAGTTCAGCTGCATCTTATGTACATTCTCTTGGAATCGACATATTAGAATTTAGGACGATTCGGTTCCCTTGCATCTTATGTCCTAAATCTAGTTGTAAGCAGTTCTTCGTACGAAGGACATATAGGAAGATTTGTGTATTATACAAGTAGTATTTTTGGTGTTTAAGCTGCAAGATTGCAATTAGCAGGTTCAGTATTTGACTTTCATGGTTAGCTAACAAGTTTCCGAATTGCGCGGATTCAGAAGGACCTCACGAAACTCAAACCTTTTTGTTTGGTTTTCTTCAATTTCCTAGATTTTCTTCATGACTTCTTGCCTGCTCTACTCTGTAATCGGAGTAGCGTGAACATAGTTGGGTTTGGGAGTCCATTACTTGCTTAGTGAGACCCGTATGGATCTACGAAGGCAAATTTTCGCCGAGACGATATCAAGTCATTTATGCTTGGTACCCTATGCGACGAACACTGAGCAAACTTGCATAAGGGTACAGTCAATTTGTGACTTGTTTTGCAGTTGTACAACAGAAATAAACAAGGTATGAGGTACTCTTCTGTACATATCTGGGTTGAATACTTGCAAGCTGCAAGTTCCCGGAAAAGTGGCAAATTGAAGCCATTCCCGCCGTTTGTTTCTTACTAACCAGAAAACAAAATTGCCTCAAATGAATATAAATTAATAAATTAATTGTTAAACTTGTCCAAAAAAAAAAATTGTTATTGGCACTGCAAAAATAACATTTTGTAGCCAAACTTTCTATAATTAGAAGAAAAAAACCCTTGTGAGGAGTGTGAATTAAGTTTTTAGAGTGTTAATAACAGTTAAAAAAATGTCAACATTAATTATTGGCAACATAGAGAACAAACATGACATAACTATATGATGTCGGCGCTTGTTTTTATAACTATCATGAGCGCGGTGGCCTAGTGGTTGGAGCGAATTTCAAGTCTGAATATTACAGAGCTCATCTTGAGTTCAATTTCTAGTCCTAGTGAAACACATGATGGTAGCTCAACTGGCCCTTTTTTTTTCATTAAAAAAACATTTGGTCTTTTTAAAAAGGGTATATCTTATTTTACTACCCCTCATGTTTCTCAAGATTTAGTACATCAATTTTTTTTTATCCCAGAGTCATACCTAAAGTGGTAAATTTTGGGACAATCTCATACATTCGTTAGTCAAACTGTTAGTTCTCTCGTTAAGTGATGACGTAGCGCCCATATGTCATTAAAAATATTAAAATAATTATTTAAATAAAAATAATATTATAAAAAAAATTAAAAAAAACCCCACCTTCCCCCCCCCCCCGGCGGCGCCCCCAACCCAAATTCGGTCTTTTTTTGTTTTTCTTCTTCTTCTTCTTCCTCCTCCTCCTTCTCCTTCTTCTTCTTCTGGGTGGGTTACAAGGGATTGGGTTTTGGGGGGAAGGACACGTGGCGCCCAGTCATTGTCCACATGAGCGCCACATCATCGCTTAACTGGATAACTAATAGTTTGACTAACGAATGTATGAGACTATCCCAAAATTTACACTTTAGGTATGACTCTGAGATGAAAAAAAATTGATGTACTAAATGTTGAAAATCACCAAATATGAGGGTAGTAAACTATCTTTTACCCTTTTAAAAATGATTATTTTAGGTAATTTAGAAATCTGATGTGGTTACACCTGCTTGTCATGCATGAACATATTCCAAATTCAAGTACATGGATTTGTCAAAAAGAAAATTGCATGGATTTGTAAGAAGGGAGATTATATTCACACACCCCAAATTACTTCTCCCACACCCTTTTAATTTTTTAATATTTTTCTATCAAGTGTTAGTGTTGTGTAAAAAATATTAAAAAATTAAAAGAGTGTGGGAGAAGTAATTTAGGGTGTGTGAATATAATCTCTCTTGTAAGAAATGTGCCCAGACGTTTCAACTCGCACCCAAAATCATCTCTGTTCTCTAATTGAGAAACTGGAAGACGCATTAGAAATGTTTAAAGAGAAATACTAAGGAGATTCTCGCAAAGTGACACTTTTTATACTCTCTTCCACCTCACACTTTAATGTTAATTATCGTGCCAACATCATAAAATATTGTGCCAAAATTTGAGGTGACAAATAGTCTATAGAGAGTCTAATTTAATAGAATTTCTTTAGTATTTCTCATGTTTAAAATGGCAACAAAAAAAAAAAAAAAATTGGGTTTTAATATTTGTTATATATATTTATGGAACATTAACTTTGACTAGAAAAAAAAAACTTTGACGTTGGTTTTTAGGCCTCTTTCTCATCCGTTGTGGTATTTATAGGCCTTATCATCGTAGAGTGTATGACCCTTTGCCTTTGAGTTTTACAGGTGGACATTCTTCATATACATAATTCGGGACCGGATCTTCTTTGGATCCCTAAAAACTGAGTCTGCTAAGCAATGATCTTGAGTCGTTGAAATTTAATCCAATAGTTACAAAAAGGGGCTCTTCTAAAAGTTATAATAATTGTAAACGTTAGATCAAATTTTAACGATTCTGATTAATTGCTCAGCATGCTCAGTTTTTTGGAATCCGGAAGGGATCCGATTCCACATAATTCTACTCCAAAATAGTTAATACCTTTTTTTAAAATTTTTTTTTAAAGGTTAGATCTTGCTTTACTCTTCTACCAATCACTCTCCGGATGACTAATTATACATAATTCTACTCCAAAATAGTTAATACCTTTTTTTTAAAATTTTTTTAAATTTTTTTTTAAAGGTTAGATCTTGCTTTACTCTTCTACCAATCACTCTCCGGATGACTAATTATACCTAACTTATAAGAGTGGGTCTACATTTTAAAATTTTGCTTATGTTGTCGTTAATTTTTTCTTCACGGCCATCGTTTCTCGAACCTCAAAAGACCTCTTTACAGTAAGTCATCATCATATTACTATGGAAGGCCCAACTCAATCTCGATTTAATTAGCAGTTAATTAACGAGAGTTTTATCATTAATTATATCTCGGCAAATTTTGTTATAGTAATATACGTACTGCTATATCGCTTTCGATTTCATTGATATTTGTCTATTGCCTACTGAGTTTTTCCCGAACATATACTATATTATCAATGAGAATTCCTCTAACTTCGTGGACGTATAGCTCAACTTAAGATGAACCACGCATATTTTGTGTCTACTTTTCTACTCTTATTTCTTTTACATATCATCATCGCTTAGTGACCGGATCACCATCTCGAAAGTCACTACACCACATTTTACATTGACCCAAGATCCATCAAATTTTGTGCATCAACATATACTTACTAAGAAAAAAGTGGATATCTAGCCTTCTATTTGTTGAACGTGTTAACTTTGATGTTTAAGGAACACGACTATATTATGCAACGATCATGTTCAGCTAAACAACTTTCCCAATTTCTAATTCCTAATTCAGTAGTGAATCATTACAAAACTCCGTTACATATAATGTATAGTCAATTTGTTTTGTATTTACGGTCAATTCTGTATATATCCTGCAATTTCCCAAGAAAGTTAGGCATGGAAAACCCAAGTCATTTCCATGATGGTTTTCTTATTAAATGGCAAACAAAAGGAAAACTTGAATATAAGACGTTAATTACGATAATGACCGCACTCCGCACATGCTCCAAGTCATCCGATTCGTGTTGGCCATGTGTTAAGCTTGAAAATTCTCCACAGATGAGGGGGGATGTGTGTTGGAGAAATAGAATTGTCACTAAACTTGTCAATCTATGTTGAAATAAAATTAGACAGCCAAGTAAAAACTTTGTCCAAGTTTTTAGCTACTATTTTTATGAAAATTATGAAGTAAATTGTTTTTCCTTTAATTTGAACAAACTATAAAAATTAGTATCCATTTCTTCGTAGCTAGCAATTCATCCAACCAAGCATATCCTAAACGCCAACCCCAAACTTCATACCACCATAAACCACAGAAGCTCTATTTCATTTACATCTTTGATTTCGCCACTATTTCTAGTAGAGATTTTTCACTGTGATTGGAGCATGGGGCATTACGCTATATGTCGTTATACGAGTGTGAGAAGCATTTTGTCAAGTGTCCCTTCACTTGTTTAATGACATATGACAATATATGCCCGTACGTATTTTGGAATCTCTCCATTTTTAGGATATTACGTATGATAGAGATTTCACCGTTTATGCAAATAGGGGCAAAATCACATGAAATACTTGCAAGAATACAAGGATATTGTAGTATAGATGCTTATGCAAGGTCGTCCTCCTCTAGGACTATTTTAATAATTTATGCAAAAACAATTCCTAATCAATTACTTGAATTTAAAGGTTGAGAAAGATGATTTTGAAATTGGGTAATATTAAAAACGAATTTTAATTAGAAATTAATATGACAAAAGAAAAGAGTTTTAAATACCAATTTATAAAAGCACTAGGGTTCCACCATCACCTAGCTATCCTATGAATTTCTACCAATTACTTATGATCTACACATGCCACTTTGGAGGTTAGGTTTTCCTAATATATATTCTCCTCGTGATATTCCAGCAAGAACGTATATCTAACATGCAATCCGTCTATGATATTCAAATCAAATATGAACATGCAAGACTCATTAAGTTCTATGAAAACTTTTTGAAAAACCATGCAACCCCTAAGAGCGTGATATTCACCTTAGATGAAATTACAATTATTAATCACAAGAAGCAATACTCAATCATCCGGTGATATTCCGACCGAATTGCATCCGATTACTTATCTAAAAACCCTAATGGTGGCCAGTCGTCAAGACAATTAGGTAGTTTAAAACAGTGATCAATAATTCAAAGCGTGCATGCAATCAATCATAAGCAATTAAATAAAAATTATATATTCATGCTAAGGCTCAAGGCTTCGCCCTGTCATACGGGAATTAGTTACTCATATTCATAATTACAATCATAGAAAATATTATTAAGAAGAAAATGAATGAAAACACCTTAAAGTAGAAAATCTCCAAAAACTAGGAACGGCTCATGTCTCCCAAATTGAATAATAATAAGCGTCCCTCTAACTAGGAACATCAAAAGCCTTATAAATCCCCACTAAAAATCTAACGCCAAAAACCCTAGAGTTTCTTGGTCTTTTTCTTTAATTAGGAAACTAATAATAATAAAATAACTAAAAAAATAAAGTCACAATTAAGCTAGAAGAATCTGTACAAAAACTGTCCTGCCACGTTTTAGCCTCAGATGTCCTCCAAACCGAGCCCAAGATAGCTTGTTTTGAAGATTGGGATATTCCGAACATATCTCCAGAAGGCCATGAATCCATCCGAGGTCATCTTGGGCTCCAAAAATGCAATTCAAGCCCAAAACGTCACTTTTTCAGCACTGCGCACTGTTCCTTTATTTTATTGCCAGAAAATAACCGCTGGGTAGAAAAATCTGATATTTTGTTACAATCAAGCTAAGTGACTCATGAACGTCCTCCAACTAGAATTACTCCAAAATGCATCCGTTTGACCATGTTTTGCTCCAGATGAAGTCGAAAGTCCTATATTGAAAATACAATTCAAAGTATCAAAATTCTTCCAAAATATTAACCAAAATATACTAAGAATAAGGTTAAATATATAATATAAAATTTACTCATCAAAATACCCCCAAACTTAGCTTTTTGGTTGTCCTCAAGCAAAACAAATCTAGAAAACAAAAACAAAAACTAACTAATTGAAAACTTAAATCAAACCTAGCTAAACAAAATTTCCATTCAAGTTGCAATCCATAGAAAATGTTAAAATTAGAACATCTTTTCAAAAGTTTCAACCAATCCCACTACAGAGTCTAAACCATTTAGAATCAATTAGAAAAGAATTCACAAACTTTCTTCGGTGTAAAGTGAACCAACAAAGTTAAGGAGACTTGATTAAAAACCTTACCTCTCGTCCTTTTTATTCATATTCCACATATACTAACTTCACATATATATATATATATATATATATATTTATTTTTTTTCTCAATTTTTCCAATTTTTTTTTCAGTAATAGTAGTGGTCATGCAATGTCAGTTCCTTTAAGCTTTTTATCCAACCTAGTTTTAGGTCAATGGCTCCCAAACCACTAAGGCTTTAGGGCACTAGGTGTAGAACACCCCTAAGGACTTATTAACCCGAGCTGGAAAGGCTACGAAACCAACTAACCACCATGCCCCATGCCAAAACTCTACTGTTTGACGCGAGAATCACTGCTGATTAGGCAGGACTGGCCCGGTTACTAGGCAAAGCCTCGAGTGGAACAATTATTACTTTAGGACCTTACTAACTTAATTTTATATAACAAAATTAAAATTAAACTTAGACAAAAAGTAAGTATTTCAATCTCACTCCCCACAAATCATGTTGGTGTGAATGTGCAAATTTCAAAGTATAATTCGTGAATTAGTGTCTAATTAACGATAAATAGAAAAGACTCTAATGTGGGATTAGTCTTCACCATGTCCATTTGTTCTAACGTTTAAAATAAACTATAGATATTAACTTAAAAATGAAAAATTTTTAACGGACACAAATATAAAAAACTAAAAATTTCTTACTTCCCACCCCCAAACTTAAATCACACATTGTCCTCAAGGTGTGGAAAATAAAGAACCGACTAAAAAACTGGAACTAAGATAAACTAAACGATGTAAAAACATGAAAATAAAAATAAAATAACTAACAGAAAATGAAGTAATAGAAAAACAAAATAAAAGAATAAGGAAAACGATGACCTGGGGTGTCGAACTTAGGAAGATGAGGAACAAAAAGCTCTGAACAATGGGCCATGATTGACGGGCAGCCAATAAATAAGCCTTGAAAAATTTGACTTGGGCCGCGAGAAACTTACAAGGTGAATAAGGCAGCCCAATTGTAGCTCACATGCATGCACACACATGCACCATAGAACCTTAGCTGCAGTTTTGATCTCACATTGGATGCTCTGCATCCATCTGCCTCGAGCCCAAATCCGAGCCAACGGCTCTCTGCTTTGCATCAAACCCGGAGCCAAACGGCTCTTTATGTCCATTCCATTTTTTTCTAATTGTATTTATAGATCAAAACCTCACAACCTTCTAGAAAAATGAGAAAGGCCTTCTGCATTTCCTCGACTCCAGAGCCGAACGGCTCTCCATCTCTCATTCGAACCATCATTTCAAACCATAACGTGAAGAAGTCCCCATAACAAGTCCCCATGTTTATTACTCCTTCAAAACTTCAACCACTCTCTCTCTAGAATAATATAGAGGTTCTCAGCCTTCTCTCTTTGTAATCTCCGAAAATGTTATTATCTCTCCAACCTCAAGCCTAGTGCCCTTTATCACAGCCCCTTCACTTCTCTAAGACCAACTCCAACAATGGGCTAAAACCTATAATTCCTTTTTTTTCTCCAAAATCTACTCCAACCCACGACTTAAAATTAACCTAAAACCTAAATAGAGGTCAAATACCAGCCCAAGTTTAGGCCACAAACTGAAGTGGACCCCAGCTTGTGGGACTGAAACTGGGCTGTGAAGCCCAACTGCCGAGATCCACTTGCTCCACGCGCCAGCACGCAAAGCTTGATTATGCATTCAACCGAGGTGGACCCCACCCACGTAGGTGTGTCCCCTAGTTTGTCAAACCAAAAATGTAGCCAATGGCTACTTTTCTTCATCGGATGGTGGTGGTAATTGAACCGTTGGTTAATCCGACAGTCTACATTCAAATGTTTTTTTTATATTTATATATTTATTGAATCCAATGGCTTACATCAAATATAATCAAATCTAACGGTCCAAATTAAAATCTAACGGCTAAAATAATTTTAAAAAATTATTTAACTCAAAATTCAACCAAAAACTCTATAAATACCTATGTATTTGTTCAAACATCCACACAAAAATCACTTTTCTCCTACAATTCTTCCAATTTTTCTTTCTATCATTTCTTCTCATTTCTAAATTTTTCAAGATGGCAAAAGAGCATGTTAGAGGTCGTAATTGGACCTTTGATGAAGATATTGCTTTATGTTTGGCATGGATTTCTGTTAGCGAAGATGGTGCCATAGGCACCAATCAAAATAGAAAGGTTTTGTGGGCTAAAATTGTTGATAAGTTCCATGAAAACTCCAATGCCGGTCGAAGGAAAGTTGGTGGTGTTTATGATCGGTGGAAGATTATCAACAAAGTGTGCACTTTGTGGAAGGGAAGCTTGGAGAGAGCCATGATTGACATGCCTAGTAGAAGGGGCGCCTCAGAAATTGTGAGTTTCTTTGTTGATATTTTAGTTGTCATGTACATAATAGTATTTTGCAACTAATTGTTTTTTTGTACTTGTTGCATTGCATAGGGTGACAAAGCAATGGCAATTTACAGGACAAGAACTACCCAAAAAATCAAGCTTTTAAGTTGCATCATGTTTGGAACATTCTCAAAGATTGTCCGAGGTGGGGAACCGATGCGAACCAACAATGTGGAAGATTATTTCATAGTGAAGCCCCACCCCCAAATGATGTCAATGAAGGTGTGAATTTTTCCGACAATGAAGGTATTGAATAAATGACCCCAATTTCTTCTTTTGCAAGGCCCCCGAGTAGAGATAAGCAAAAGGAAGCAAAGAGAAAAGGGAAAGTCCCAAGATCCGATACGTGCACAAGTTGCTAGCGAAATGGCAAGAATGAACGAAAACCAGTGCCGTCGGCAAGAAGAATTGGCCCAAATGCGTTTGGCCATGAAGGAACAAGGGGATAGAGAGCAAGAAAAGTTCGAAATTAATTTGATGATGGAGGACCTCTACCAATACACTCCAGAGATGAAGAAATACTTACGTGGTAAGCAAAATGAAATTTTACTAAGGGAAGCCACAAGGAGTATATTTTAAGATGATGATTCATCTCAAGACTATCACCCAACTCCATCACCAAGTCAAGACTATCATTATTAAGTTTATATAGTTTATGAGTTTTCGATTGTATTAAGTTTATGTGGTTTATTAATTGTCTTTTTTTTTTAAGTTTATGTGGTTTATTAATTGTCATTTTTATTAAGTTTATGTGGTTTATTAAATGTCATTTGTATTAAGTTTATGTGGTTTATCATGATTTTCATGTATTGATTTAGTGATTTTTCAAAATTTATCGGAATTTAAATATTTTTAGGTTAAAATGTTCATAAAATTAATTTAGGATAGTCTATATAATTTTTTTTTTCAAAAAGTTAATTTAAAAAAAAATTAGCCTTAATTCATTCTTTGATAATCTCGGGCTAAAATTTTAGGTCAGAATGATTGGAGTAGAAAAACTGTTTCTGGGCTAAAACCTAAATTTTCTGAGCTAAATATTTTTAGATTTTAGGTCACCATTGGAGATGGTCTAAGCTCTTCATTCTTCATTCTTCCTACAACAAAAATCTAGAAACATATCCCCATCTTTGTCTCGGTAACCCATCCATGGTGGATGTAGCAGGAAATTGGAGATGCTAAAGGTAGACTCTTCCTCAAATATTGTAACTTTCATTTCAAATTTGATGGTATGAGCAAGATTTAACCCGTGCATGCATGTGTATCTGTGTGAGGACAACCCCCAAACTCACAAATCTGAGCAAATCTACACCACTTTGTCTTTGCAAAAATCCGAGCCAACCATCCACAGAGGTAAACATTGTCCCTGACATTGAATATAAGTCCCTTTGTCGATGTTGAGAAGGAAAAAGGGAAACAACTAACATGCATTTATGTTCTTAATGTGTAAGAGGTTTTGGATCCAAGGAATGTATAATGGAAAATGGAGAGGACAACACTCAAACAGCTTAGATCAAAATCACAAGGTAACATTGGTGCATCTGTTTTCCTTCACACGAGTGGCTTAAATGGCAGCGTTTTGATGTCTCATATACTCCGCACTGCATTGGTATACTTATGTTGATCTCATTTGTGTGCATAGGTTCTCGATCTGGAAGCTTAACAGTGACAAGAAAAATGAAAACCAGCTACAACCTTGTAGATCCGAATCTTTGCAAAGGTAACAAAAAAAATTTCGTTCTGATGACCCCCCATTTGAAAATGCGTCCTCATTACCCCCTGCATGCATCATATGAATTTTTTTTCTTTGTACAGGGAACTCGGATCTTTTACAGGTCCAAGAGAAAAAGGTTGCTCAAGTTGCAGATCCAGTAAGAAAATGCAGGAGACATCTCAAAGTGTTCAAGCTTTGATTCTGATTCATTGGACAAAAACAGCAAGGGACTTCAGGACCCCAGATCATCTGGGAGGTAAAATTCTGAATCACTGCAAGTTTAGAAAATTAATTGCTCAAAATTGTATTTCTGTGCTGGATCTGCAATAACCACCCCCAAACTTGCATGTTTCATTATGATAACTGCTTTCAATTCCAGTATATAATGTAAGTGTGGTTGATGTTAACATAGATTTGATGCTGGGTGCATGATTCCAGTATAGGACGCGCATTATGTTTTCCCGTTTGCAACCTGCAATGAATCAATAGCCGTGAAAATAAAAAACTGAGCTAAAATTAACATGCGTAAATAAAGAAAGCGACATCTTTTTCGATTTTTCACGTTTTTTTAATTTTTTAATTTTTGTTTTGATTCATAACTAAAAAGAAAATCTAGGAATTTAAATGCATCTAGAAAATAAAAACAATAGCAAAATAAAAGCAAACTTAGAAACAAAGAAGAGATAGAGAGTGCTTTATTTTAAGTTTGTAGCTAGACGGAGCAGAGGTCTGGTGGCTAGATCATTGGTTCCTTCAGAGTCAAAGCCTCGCGTGCACTAAACTTCTCTATGAATGGTTTAAGTTGATGTTTGGTAACTTTAAATGCAAAACCTGTGCCCTCAGCCTCGATGTCCACATTACCATTCTGAAAAACTTTAGTAACCTGAAAAGGGCCTTTCCACCGAGACTCCTGTCTTTCTGGAGATGACTTGAAATCTGAACTTAGCAACCACACTTTTTGACCCAGTTGTATTTTCTCACAATTTTGGCTGTCTTGCAATTTTTTATTCTTGCCCTTGATATTTGGATGTTTTTGGTCCATCTGGTTGCTCGGATCTGTTTTTGGTTTTTGCACTTCAAGCAACCGAATTTTGGGCACTCGGTATTATTTTCTCCTAACACCAGGTTAGGCACGTGCTGACCGACACCCGAAAGCGACGAAGCCATACTAACATGCATGAGAACAATGAATATGAATAAACTAATAGAAATTTAAATATAATGAATATGCATTTAAGGAATGTGTTCAAAGCATACAGCTAATCTACAACACTAAAAAGAAATAATATAAAATTGAATGAACAAAGAAATGGGTCATACACCGAGAGGACTCAAAGATGTCAGTGCGGGAATGCCTTGACGCCGCGATTGTACACATCGATTATAAGTCCTGAGGGGGCGCAAAACAAACATTAACGTACTAACCGCCAAAGTTTATGAAAACTCATATAGCATAATAAGCAGTATGTTTTCCAAAAACCCTAGCATGCCATAAAACCTTTCATAAAACCTATATCATATATATAGTTGTTTATTAAATATTATTTTCTCCATTCTTAATGCAAATTCAATAGAAACCGATTTTATTATGTGAATTCAGTTGCTTTGATTAGTTTATGAGGGGTTTCTTCTAGCATGATATAAGATTATTCATTTACTTCAAATATTTTACTTTTCTTTTGACAATTTTCGCATATAAATATATATTAAAAATGTGTAAGTCGCGCGTAGCGCGCCGTGACGCGCGTGCATGAAGGCTAAGTACATCAAGGAATAGGAAACGTCCTTTTCTTTTTCTCTTTGAAAAGAGTTAGCAGATAACCTTGATTAAGTAAACTTAGGGGTTTATTGTATTTAGATTTATGTAGACCTTTGCATGATTTTTATATGTGATTATATCGAATTTTTAGATTTCGTATACTTTTATTGACTATTAGAAATTCCATCAAATTTACGGACTTTTTAATAATAGACTTCTACATATTCTTGAGAGTTAAATGCTAGACTTTTGTAGAGTTCAAACGGAATTTAACAGACTTTATAATTTTACCTTTTCTGCTATGACCAAAATTGTTAGACACGTGAAAGAATCCTTAACTCATGAACATTATAATTTTTTTTTAATTCCAAATTTTTGTAAGTCGTGTGTTTTTTTCTAATATGGTGTTGGGGTGGTGGAGGAGTGGGATTTGGGTGGTGGTGATACCATGATGGGCAAGGTAAAGGCGGCGATCATGATGATGCCGGTTTTAGCAGTGGTCATGGGTGAGGGTGGCGGCATTAATGTGGTCGTAGGAGTTTAAGATGATGATTACCGTGACAAGGCAATCGTAGTCGACGTAGTCAGGCGGACAAGGTAACATATTGGTACTATAGGTGGCGATCATGATGCATGGTCGTGTCGGTGCCTGGCGGTGAAAAGATGGTTGTGGGAGGTTGTGGTACAGTGATGATGAGTATGACAAGGTGGTGGTAGAAGAAGTGATAGGATGGTGGCGGTATTAGGTGAAGCCTTGAAGGTGGTGGCAGCAACAATGGTAATGACGTTGGCAGTGATGGTGGCAATGTCCGGAATAGCGTAGTGTGGATAGTCATGGTTAGGTAGTGGTGGCGATAAGGTGTGGTGAAAGTGAAAATAGTGATCTGCATTGCATCATGGTGAGTAGTGAAGTATCAAAGTTCACCAAAGTCCATCAAAATTTGAGAGAGAGAGAGCTACTTAGATGTTATAAAATAATAAAGAAATAAAAGTTGTACCAGCATGCATAATATTGAGAGTTAAATGATTAAATAAAAAAGATTATGATATTCACCCATTTTGTGTTCATTGATTATTGGATCCATTGCATTACTTAAGACACCCCTTCTCAAAAGTCTTTTTCTGACTGAGGAAGAAAAACCACTTCTCAGAAGTTCCAACTACTCTCCTTGTAGCTCTAACATTGAAACAATTTATTCTTCAACCGTCTCTCTCTTTGACTACTGGCTTAATACATAGCACTAAGAATTAGTCTCCCAATTTTGGTCCTCTGATTTATTAATTTTTTTCTTGTGGTCCATCGTCTCGAACATTGCAAGACTTGTCCATAGTCAAAGTCATTATCATATTACTATGCAAGACCCAGCTGAACCTCAATTTGGCCAATGATTTATCTGAGCTCATTAGACTCATAAATAGCCCTCCAAATACAAAGCTTTTGCAACATCCAGAATCTGCTTATTCATAAGTGCTTTTTAGTACAATGGCTTCAAAAAGTAATCTCAACGATCTCAAGGGGTGTCACAAGGGTGACAAGGTCCAAGGCATCCAAGATCTAAAAAAATACCTTGAAAATTTTGGATTTTTAAATGGCCGTTCCGATAATGATGGGCAAGGTAAAGGTGATACCATGATGGGCAAGGTAAAGGTGGCGAACATGATGATGGCGGTTTTAGTAGTGGTCATGGGTGAGGGTGGCGGCATTAAGGTGGTCATACAAGGTTAAGATGATGATGACCATGACAAGGCAATCGTAGTCGAGGTAGTGGCCTGAGTGGTGGTGGCAGACAAGGTAACATAGTGAAACTATAGGTGGTGATCATGGTGCATGGTCGTGTCGGTGCGTGGCGGTGAAAAGATGTTTGTGGGAGGTTGTGGTACAGTGATGATGAGTATGACGAGATGGTGGTAGAAAATGTGATATGATGGTGGCGGTGTTAGTAACTAGTGGTGGCGGTATCAGGTGATGGTGTTAGCAGCAACAATGGTCATGACATTGGCAGCGATGGTGGTAATGTCCAGAATAGCATAGTGTGGATAGTCATGGTTAGGTAGTGGTGGCGACACGGTGCGGTGAAGGTGAAAATAGTGATCCACATTGCATCATGGTGAGTGGTGAAGTATCAAAGTTCACGAAAGTCCATCAAAATTTTAGAGGGAGAGCTACTTTGATGTTATAAAATAATAAAAAAATATAAGTTGTACCAGTATACATAATATTGAGAGTTAAATGATTAAAGAATAAAGATTATGATATAACCAAGGTCTCAAATGCCGATAATATCGGTTTTTTTAGTTAACGATATTTTAATGCTTATCCAATGAGTTTTCGTCAAATTATCGCGATATTGTGCATATGTGCGAATCAGAGAAGAACGTTGAAACTTCTACAGCTCCGGTTGACTGTAAAAGCGCACCCTAGACTCCGATCTAGGTATCTAAATGAAATAGAAGACGAGATAAGGGTTTTTTTAACATCCGTTTGCCGTGAAACGGTCGGAGGTGTTTGGAAAGTTCGTCGACACCCACGGCCTCGCCGGAGATGGGTGTGCCTATTCCCGAGCCGATTTCGTGCCAAAAACCTTGCAAAAACAGGATTTTGAACTTAAATTTCACATATAAGCTTCAATCTAGAACAGAAAGAGGTAAACCCAAAGCTTACCTAACCGGAGAAATTCAAGAAACTCGCTGGAGTTCCTGCGTTCGCCGAGTTGCAAAGACAAGAAGGAGAGGGAGAAAGACGAGGTTGCTGATGACAATGGGTGTCTTCCTGAAGCAGGTGCGATGGTGTGCGTGTGTGTATGTGGGTTTCGGTGCACTGCAGAGAGAAAAGAGAGAGATGAGAGTTTCGAGAGAGAGACAGCGTCGACGAGGAGGAAGGCGAGGGAGAAGCAGAAGGCTGTGGGAGAAGGATCGAGAGATTGAGGTCTCTGTGCGTGTGTGTGGGAGAAGGGAGAAAAGAGATCGAGAGATCTGTGTGCGTGTATGTGGGGGAGAATAGAGAAGGGAGAGAAGATAGAAGGATCGAGAGAGAGAGAGAGAGACTGAGGTTGAAGTCTGCGTGTGATGTCTGTGTGCGTGTGTGATCTCTGTGTGCGTGTGTGGTGGCGTGTCTGTGTGTGTGTGTGTGGTTGGGTCACCTAACAACTTTTACAATCACTTTTTGACAATTTCAGACCATGGACAAAAATAATAGTGGTTTCATTCAAAACCGTATGCCACTGTGATATTCTTTCACATTCAAAATCGTGTGCCACTGTGATATTCTTTCACATTCTCAGAGGTGGAGTATCAGAGCCATTCAGAGCTTTTTCATTTCTTCTTCTTCCCTTACCATTCCAGATCCATTCCAAAGCTTCAACACAAAGGATTCCATATTTAAGGTAACTTTACAAACTTATATTTATATTATTATAATTTATACAACAACAAAAAAAATTTGTGTGGACTCATGTGTTAATTTTTTAAAGTAATTAATACTTGCATGTTAATTTTTTTAAGTAATTAAGTAATGTTAACAATTACATGTTAATTTTTTTAAGTAATTAAGTAATGTTGTATAATTATTCCCTAGGATAATTTTAATATGTTTAATGTTATTTATTATTTTATTAATATTAGGTTTTATTATCAAATTGGATTATTATTCATTAATATTAGGTTTTTTTATTATCAAATTGGATTATTATTCATTAATATTAGGTTTTTTATTATTATCAAATTGGATTATTATTCATTAAATTGGATTATTATCAAATTGGATTATTCATTAAATTGGATTATTATTAAATTGGATTATTATCAAATTGAATTATTATTCATCACTATGTTTAATATTAGGATTTTTTTTTATCAAATTAGATTATTATTCATTAATATTAGGTTTTATTATTCCATATTATTTTTATAATTACTTAAATTTTTACAATCATTTTCTTTACTTCGTATTTAATTCTTCTGTAGAATAACTTTATTATTTAGGTTCTCTTATATAACCGTCATCACTACTATATTTTTTGGCCAAAAAAAAATTGTCAGATTTTCATGAAAAATAAATATAGGTACGTTTAAGATGTCCAGTGGAGTTATTAAACATGATTCAGCTTGGGAACATGGAGACCCAATAGACGGAAACAAACATGGCACAATTTGCAAATATTGTGGTCGGGTAATGAAGAGTGGCAGAGTGAAACGACTTAAATACCATCTTAGTGGATTAGATCTAGCAAAAAATGTCCAACAATGCGATAATGTCCCCCCAGAAGTGAAGGCATTCATCAGCACATTATTAAAAAAAACAGCAGAATGAAAAGATAACACATGGAATGGAAAATATTCGAGCTGGGCTACGAGGAGAAGTCATTGGCCAAGTGGTTGACAGTGATGATGATGACGATGAGGATGAATGTGATGATGACATGGGACTTGAAGAACGACGCAATTTGAAACAAGCATTAAGTGCCTCCAAACAGTCAACATGGGAAAGAGAACACCTTCATAAATTCCTAATAGAGCACAAGGTTCCGAGACAAGTGGTGGTCCACAAATGAGACGGTGAGCAAGTGTTAGAGAATCACAACCAACACCACCAATAGCCCCAAGTTTATATAAGTCATCCAAAGCACGTCGAAAGAGTGTTTGGAGTTATTTCACTGGAGATAATGTGAAGGAGGGAATGAGGCGTCTAATTAGCAAGTTCTTTATCTATGAAAATGTCCCTACTGAGAAGGCATCATCACATCATTTCAAAAATATGGTATTGGGATGTCAACAAGTTGGTGTTGGAGTACAACCTCTCACTCCCTATAAGGTAAGAAACAAATATTTGGATATGGAGTATAAAGACATTAGTGAGTATGTTAACAAGTTGAGGTCAAAGTGGGAAACTAATGGTTGCACAATCATGTGTGACGGATGGACTGGCCCAACCAGATTGTCTATCATAAACTTCATGGTATACTCCAAGGGAAAGACAATTTTTTTGAAGTCTGTTGATGCTTCAGACCATATAAAGAACTACAAGTATATTTACAAATTATTAAGGGATGTAATCATGGAGGTGGGAGAGCATAATGTTGTCCAAGTCGTGACCGACAACGGTTCTGCATTTGTCAAAGCTGGAAAAAAGTTAATGAAGCATCATAATGTGTTTTGGACATCATGTGCAGCACATTGTATTGATCTCATGTTTGAGGCAATGGGGAAGAGAGAGAATATTGCTACTGTCGTAAAAAGAGCTAGAACGATCACAAATTATATTTACAATCACAGTTGGTTGTTGGCAAAGATGCGTGAATTCTGCAAAGGAGAAATTATTCGTCCTGCTACCACTCGATTCGCCACCAACTATATTGCATTAGACAGCCTACTTAAGAAGAAAGCAGGGTTGAAGCAACTATTCACTAGTGACGATTAGGGCAATATAAATTTGAGCCGCTCAAATGCAGGTCGTATGGTGGAAAGTATAGTGCTTGATCATGCTTTTTGGACTCAATCAGAACATGTGTGCCAAGTGTTTGAACCTCTTTACAAAGTTTTACGGATCGTTGACACAGAAGTGTATCCTACTATGGGGGCAATATATGAGTTGATGCGTGTAGTGAAGGATGACTTGGACAGAAAACATGGTGCAAGGTGGGTCATAAAGATAATTGATGACCGATGGTATAAAACATTATACCACGATTTGAATGCAGCAGGTATAAATTATGTCATAATTTGCAATTCATTTCTTTAGTTGCATAAGTATTATTTCTCTTATTAGAGTATGTGTTTCTTTGAACAACATATTATTTGAATCCTCGATACCAATACAGACCCGGTGTTGGAGATGATGGTACCCTTATACGTGTTGTACATAATGTATACTCTAAATTAGACCCTGCATCACCAGCAGTTGGCTAATTTGGAAATGAGGTACACAATTACTTAAATTATAGTAATTACTTTGTTGGATTAAACTAACACGATTTATTGAATTCAGCTAACATGGTTTAAAGATGCAAGAAGAACTTTTGGAGAACCAACATCAGTTGCTGCTCGAACAAAAATGTCTCCTAGTGAGTGTAAACATATTTCACTATCAGTTTATAATAGAATTTGTTGGAGTTATTAGGCTTATCAACATTGTTTTTCATTGTAGCTGAATGGTGGATCATGTATGGGATTGATGCACCAATTGTGAGAAAGTTAGCAATCAAAGTATTATCACAAACAGCTTCCTCATCTACTTGTGAAAGAAATTGGAGCACATTTGCACTCATACACACAAAGCAAAGAAATAGGTTGGCTCATAGTAGGTTGGAAAAATTAGTTTATTGCTACTACAACATGAAGCTTCAAATTCGAGATAAGGAAGCAGAAATAGATCATGTCGACCGTGGTGACCCACTATATGTGTTTGATATTGTTGCTGAAGATGATGATACAGAGGGTAACCAACTTTATCAATGGATTAGACCTCTTCATTTAGATGATGATAAAGGCAACCCAGCTCCAAGAGTTGCTGAAGAAGCACGTAATGAAGGGATAAATGTAGAAAGAGTATTAGAGGAGGAGGTGGGATCTAGCAGCGCTGACTCTTTTGAAGAACTTTTGGGCCCAAGACCAAGAAACACTGGAATTCCACCTTATTCCAATCTTACACAACCACAAGATCCTGCTGATACTAATGATAACTATAGTACAAGATCAAGAGACTTACCTACCACCGGAGGTAAGAATGATGAAGGCTATAGTGGAGCTGGAGGTAGTGGTGGATATGGAAACTATGTTGGACCACATCCCGAATTTATGAACCCCTTCACTAGTGAGGCAAACTTCACGCATGCAACACAAGATGAGGACCATGGCAGTAAGCAGGCAGGACCAGGAATTGGTGCCATAGGGAAGGACTATACTCGTAGAGAAAGAGGCAATGGGACTTTGTCACGTCAAGAAGATGACTCGTTATCTATAACTTCGGATTCTGTTGGAGTGGGGAGTAGTAATTATGGTTATACACATAACCAACCATTTCCCTACCCTTCATATCTCATTCCTGTTGGGATGGAATCGAGCGACTCATGGAAAGAATCTGAGACTCAATCTTCAAATAATTTTGCTTATGGACAACGTCAACCATGCTCAGATCCATATGAGTGGCATGTTAACAATTACATGCAAAACTATTTTGGGGATTTATCATTTGATGACTACTCTTCACAATACACTTACTCTACACATAGATAGGGGTGGGCACGGTCCGGTTCGGTCCGGTTCCACCCTCAAAACGGAATCGAAATCGAAAAATTTTAACGGTTCGGTTCGGTTCGGTTCCGCGCTAATTTTTACTAAAACCATACGGTTCGGTTCATAACGGTTCCGGTTCGATTCATGCCGGTTTACGGTTCTAACCAAAATTATATATATATATATATATTTTTTTTTTATTTTTTTTTTCTAATTTTTTTTACTTATAATATCAAACACATATTTCAACCACAAATTTTTCACTACTAAATCTACAAGATTTGTGACCAGTTGATAGTAAGTGTGCATATAAATATAAATCAAAAGATAAAAAGACTCATATCAAGACCAAAGTATAGATTTTAAACTAAAACTAAAGTGTACATAATGCATAACATATTGAAAAGGAATGGAGAAAAATAATGGAGGCGGAGAAAAGTGATAAAACAACAAAGGAGGGGAAGAGAGGTGAAGAAAAATATTAGACTTATGCACATGATCTTCTTGAAAAACTGTCTTATTTATATAAAAATAATAATAAAACAATAATTTATATTAAAAGCGGTTCGGTTCGGTTCCTCCGGTTCTTAATATTTCTAAACCGGAACCGAAACCGTTTGAAACGGTTCGGTTCGGTTTTTGTTCCGGTTTTGACTTTTTTGGTCAACGCGGTTTTTTACGATTTTTTATGTCACGATTCGGCGGTTTTTATGCCCACCCCTACACATAGAGATGATGAAGATAGTCAAAATTTTGAACCTCATATGAACTCTATGTGGTACTAAGTCACTCATGTATCTTACCATGCAATGTATAAAGTGTAAAATATTGTACTAATTCATTATATATAAATAATTATGGTGTGTTTAAACTTCTTTCATTAATTACTGCATATTTTCTACACTCACAATGTTTGCCAGCTCGCTATATAATCAACTTAAATCAGTTAAATCCATCATGCAATGCATTTCCTTCCAATATTTTGTGATAAACTAATAGATAATTGACTAAATAAACATCCTGCAAAGTTTCAATAAAAATTTTCGACTTTTTCTTACAATTTCCGTGGTTTCCATATTATTTTTATCGATATCGATAATATCCTGATATTTCCATCGATATTTCCGTGTTTCTGGACTACCGATATTTCCGATATCATCGATATTTTATACCTTGAATATAAACCATAGTGAAGGAAATAAGAAAAACTAATTGAAACCTAATCAAAAGAAAATAAAATCTTATCCCACAAAACTAGTTTTAAATGGTCGCACATAGTGTGTGGACTGTATGTAGTAGTTTATTAAAGTATGAATGAAACAGAATCATTGACACAAAACTAAATAACAAAACGAGAAAATTATCATCTGAACAAAATCTATTACTCAAACAAAAGCTTTATTTATAGGTTTCATTTTCCAAATCCAGATCCTTCTTACTTGTGTAACACGTAGACAAAATTACATAAAACACAAAGCTCAGAGCACTTAGTGATGCCAAAAACAAGTAGTATTTGTCAAGCCTAGCTTCACCCATGTCATCAGAGAACCAGCTCTGCCTTCCTTCTGAACTTGTAACGGCTTCAACTGTTGCAATCAAAACGGTACTCAGGTAACTTCCCACCCCAAAAACACTAGTGTACATTGCAAAGGCCATTGTTCTCATTCTTCCCGGAACTTCAGAGTAAAAAAACTCTTGCATTCCAACAACGGTGAAAATGTCTGAAATGCCCAAAAGAATGTACTGTGGCAGCAGCCAGAAGATGCTTAACGGCACCGTCTCCGATTGAGATCCCAGCATTTCCATTTCCCTGCTGATCTTGAGCCTTTTTGTTTCCACAACCGCTGCAATGGCCATTGCTATGACCGAAACGAACATTCCAATCCCCATCCGTTGCATCACGCTGATACCCTTTTCGCTACACGTAACCAGACGCGTAATCGGGATCATTATTTTGTCATACAGAGGCATCAGGAGGATTATGGAAAGTGTAATAGCACTTTGCAGAGTTGCTGGTGGAATCTTGAAGTTGCTTCCAATGTTCCTCTTCATTGTCATGCCTTGTTTGGTGAAAAATGTTGGAGGCTGTTGGAAAATCACTGCAAACATCAAAAGCATAATCCATATTGGCAGAAGCCTCAAAATCACTTTTGCATTTTCAAGCACGTAGAAGCGGCTTTTGGGATTCTCAACCAAGCTCGCTGTGCTGCTAATATTTTGGTGGCAAAGCGGTTTCTCTTGAAGCCTATATAATACAAAACCAGCCAAAACTTATAGCATTAGCAGCAGAATTCATGCACGGTAATTGTAATTTGTAAGGAGATATGACTTTGACCGCACTCCCGTTTTCTGCTTATGCACTCTGTCATATGATTCTGTCCCTTGATTTACCTTCGATTTATTCCATCCAACGTCTAAGAAAAAAAGAGGAATGCAAGGGAGAAAAATGGAGTGTGGAAATCATGTCTATGGTTGTAAACTGGACTCTTAAACTTCAAAAAAAAAAAAAAAATTATGTTAGAAATTTGTTAACTTACTCTAGCTCAGTAACATTAGTTTCATTTGGTAATGTGATTCTGCATTTCATTAGCTTTAATGCAGCTGCCTTGATGGCTTGAGCTATGTTGAAAACGGGCTTATAATCCGTGGCCTGATCATTCTCTCTATATGTATAGATTCGGCTTCCACAGGAAAATACCACGACCGATATAACCATCGATATCATGGGGATGGCGAAACCTAGAATCCAACCGAAAGTGTCTTGAATGTAGGACATGAGAGTGACACCCATGAGGCTGCCAGTGCAAACACCAAAATACCACCACTGAAAAAACACACTCTTTTTGTTAGATTTTTGGTCATCGTTGCTGCTAGGCAGTTCCTCTTCACTGTCCAGTTGGTCTGCTCCAAAAGCTTGTAGAGATGGGTTGTATCCACCTTGACCAACAGAAATCAAATACAGAGACCAAAACAGAAATGATGAATTGGAACTTGTTTTGTTTGCAGCAGATGATGCCCGGGTGAATGCTGTTGATGTCAATGCCACAAGCCCCTAAAAGCAAAACCATATATAAATGAGCTTATAGTTGCACCTTTCCTACGCATTAGAGCCAAAATTTCTCGTAAATCAAATTGAAAGTCGAGAGGCCAAATCAGAAAAATGTCGTAAGTGTTAAAAATGGTAGTAGTTTGGAGGTTTTACTACAAAATACCTCGATGCAATTAATAATAGTAAACTCACTAGTTATATATTAAGGAAAACTAATGAAAATGGCGTAAAAACTTTATGTTTTAACGATAAAGACAAAATAAAAGGTAAAGTGAATAGTACCAGTATTGACTTTTTAGTGTAAAAATGTGGTTTTTCGTTAGAGTGAACAATACCGGGAGCTTTTCATTAAAGTTCCTTATATATTATTAATAGTAAACGCACTAGTTATATATTGTATTCTATTTAATTTGCAATGTGCGACTTTATATTCTTCAACAGTACATTTTGAGGCATTGCTAATAATCTCCACTATATTTTAATGGAAAGAAGATTAGTGCACATGACTCAGACCCCATTTTAATCTATCATCAGCAACATCTTGATGAAAAAATTCAAAAAAAAAAAGAGCATAATCTCTGGTGAGCATTTAAATTTTTAGTAAAAGAGCCATATTAAAAACAAGTGCAGGAAATTTTTTTATTTTTTCCTATTTATTAATGATGTCCTACAATCAAGACAATTGGCCTAAATTCGCTTGAACCATTTCATAGAAATTCGTTAATATTAAGAGCCAAATAAGAAAGTAAATGTACATATTATTTAGCAGTGTACGCACCTTCTTGCACTCAAATTTGAATTTCGCTTTCAATAAATTAGAGCAGATATCCCTTTGTTAAAAAAAAGGGGAAGGAAACAAAGTGAATGTGTACTTACTGCAACATAGAGGAAAGAAGAGGCCAAGATGGTGGGATATCTGTCCCAGTAAGAGTCAACAAGGGGTGCAACTAAGAGTGGGAGCATGGATGTGAACCCACACCAACTGTTCACCGTCTTGGCCGCCGCAGAGTTGCTCATTTGTACCACATCGGTTAAATAAGTAACTAAATTCGATGCCACTCCTTTGTATGCAAATCTCTCCATCCCAGCAATCACTATAATTATGAATAATAAACAGATAAAAATTAACCCATCTGCCTGGTAAAAACTCATATCATGAGGTAACTATTGGGTCTAGGGTATGATTAATTACCTATCAGAAGAATGCAAGAGTTGCCGAGTCTTTTTCCTCCTGATCCAGCCATGACTGCTCGTGATCCCTTTAAGATATAACCTCCACTGCGATCCAAGCTACAGAAAATTGAGCTATGGCCACGGAGCTCGGATTTAGGGTTTATGGGGGAATCGGAGAAGAAGGAAACCTGTAAGCCACAAGAGCTCTCCTATGAATCTGTCATCATCTGGAGATTACCATATGCTGCTGCCGTTGTTTTCATATTCCCACCAACAAACAATAATGCAAACTTCATCATCATTGGCGATACTTTTCCATCCTTTTCCAAACACTTTGTGAAAACGTTGTGTATATATAATGGTATACACTCGGCAAATCACTAAGCTCTCCAACAATGCTCGCACTAATAAGGGAATGGAAAGAGATAGCAAGGTTAAGCGGATCCCACTTAAATTATTTTTTTTCAGTTTCGGGCAGGGTGTCATCATCATAATATAGGGTATTTGTATTTTTTATAATATAAAATATTCTTTCTTTATGTATTCCTCAGATCTAATTTATAGAATTTCCTTTTATCTATTTCTTTTATTCATCTAAAGATATATCTTTCAATACAATGGTTATATGACAAGTGGATCTTTTTATAGGATAACCCCGGCCTCGAACCCGGAGCTTTAATTTTTTTCACAGTTACGCCCTTGTTGACTTCGACTTTACTAAAGATTAAACTTGTTTCGTTCAAACCCTTATTGTGATTAGCATTTACTGCTGCAGAATAAATCAATTTTAAAATGGCATAACATGCTCGAGAAGGCATAAGTTCTAGCATGGCGACGTGACCCAGAAAGCAATGGTCTGGTGCAACAAAATAAGCTTCGTACGTCAGTCTCTGAATGTTCACTGTTGGATATCCCACTGAATATATCTGGATGTGCCACATAATGGAACACGTGGAGCCTTTGACACGTAGGATGGGCCAGCCCTCCTGCTTTGTGTTCCATTTCCATGTGATGCGAATCAATTCAATCAAGTGATACATGGAAGATTCCCAAGGTTATTCCAAGTTCCAACTAGGTAATAATGTAAATGTAAACCATATAGAGTTGGTGGATGATAAACAAATAGAATACTTTCATGCAAGTAAATTTTAAGACGATTTGCAAATGGATCAAATGTCAAATTTCATTTTATAGTTGACTAAACAAAATAATATTTTGTAAAGTCTTTTATTTTAATTGAGATGTCAGATTAAATTTTTTTTTTTTTTGTTATTCAGAAAATCAAATGGGTTAGAGTTTAATAATAAAATAATCAATAAGGGAAAAGAAAAAAAAAATGTATGCCCATGATTAAAATAAAACAAAAAATAATAATGTTGCTTCAAATTTGGTAGCAAAGTGAAGAATATCAATTTATGTAAGATTTTGACATCTCCTTTGAAACTAAAAACCACTTTTTTTTTTGTCAAAACAGTCAACATAAAATTTTTGACATCATTTTTAAAAATGCTTGAAAGTAGCTTATTTAACCATTTGCCATACTTACATTATAGACATGTTAGAATAGATTCCCTAATTTCGGAATCTTCTCTGTGATAATTGTTTTTTATATAGACATGGTTGATTAATTATAATGGCTAAATTGGATTAATGGTTCTCGTGGTGATAGGATATTCAAAAGATAGCTCATGTGCTAAAAAAAATCTTGAATTTAAACCCTTGTGATGAAGTTCATTAGGGTTAAAACCGAAATTTTCGTCAACTCTCCGTTAACCCATCAGCCTTCCTTTCTCAAACTCACATAGAAGACTGAGCACAGGAATAAACAGATGAAGCGAATCCTTCTCCTTTGTTCAACGATTGCTCCAGCCTCACTTGAAAATCTTCAAGCGCATTAGAATGTAGGTCTCCAAGCATGGCCAAGTACGCAAGCCTCAAGGTAAATAAACTGGAAAATTCCGAGGAAAGCAAGATTTAAACAACAAAAATAAAAATTCGCATTAGTGGCAACTGCGAATTAAAGTTCGAACCCATTTCTTATGTTCATATTTTGGATTTGTGCCGGGATATTAATATTCTGGTTTTGATTTTGGGATTTTGCAGGATTTTCAAATTTTATTTATTTTCTGGTGTTTGCAGGTTTTTGTTTGGACACTGCTGTTACTCTGCAGGTATTTATTTTTCCTTCAAAAAACAAGTTTTTATCTTTCTAAATATCTTTTTAGGTTTGTAATTTTTTTGCCAGGTATTGATAAGAGCTGGGAATTGGGTGACAAGGAAGGGCTGCTAGTTGGTTGAGAAGATCCTGAAAAGTTGGTTCGGACTTGAGTTTCAACCTGGGCAAACATCCCCACGCGATCTATAGTAGCAGATCCCTTTTGGTTATGAAGGCTGAATGAGTTCACGGGGAGTTGACGAAAATTTCAATTTCAGACTTGAATCCTAACGGAATACATCACGAATGTTTAAATTCTAATTTTTTCACCACGGGACTATCTTTCAGTTATCCTATCATCACGGGGACTACTAATCCAATTTAGCCAATTGCCAAACTTATTTAACCATTTGCCAAGCTTATTTAACCATTTGTCAAACTTATTAATCCAATTTTGACATCTCCTTTAAAAATGCTCTAAAAGTAACTTATTTAACCATTTGCCAAACTTACATTGTAGACATGTTAGAATAGATTCCCAAATTTCAGAATCTTCTCTGCGATATTTGTTTTTTATATGGATAGGGTTGATTAATTATTATTGGTACATTAGTCCTTTTACAATATAGATTATTATGACCCTATATTATAACTTTACTTATTATTTAATACAAAGAGTCATAATTCTACAAGACCATAGTTGATGAACGATAATAAATGAGACTATTTCACATGTAAGTACATCCTGAAAAAAATCACTTATGAGAAATGAAAATTAAGTAAATAAAACTAACTTAAGGAACAATGTTTTTATTTCTCCAAATTGATGTGTGCATGTGTTGATACGTTGGATTATGAATCTGTAACAAGTAATAATAATCAACATAACCAATAACATGATAAGATAAACATCTTATATTGTCATAATTTGGCATATCATATACATTTTGCATCAATATTATACATTTCACAAACAATAACATGCATGGGCCACACTTGTGAGCGTAATAGATTCAGTACTAAAAGTAAGAGATGTAATAGAGGGGAATATTTATAACTCCGCCTCTAGTGAAGGTGATGCTCAACTTTATTTATCACAGTTAGAAAAATTTACATTTTAAGATTTGTATAGTTAATAAACACAAATCTTATAATTTAAATTCATCAAATAATAATAGAAGGATGATGAACATTACAGTGAATAGTAAAAATATACCCTAAATAGTACTACCACTATCAGTCTACCACAAGATAAGATCCCATGATGATCAGAAAGCAGCTTCTTTATCCTACGGAGAAAACACTTTTGACTGAATGTCCAATCTCCATCATTGATGCAACTTTCACCATTTTTATTATTGGGGTTTCTATTTGACGTTTTCACATTTCTCTTGCCAAACCGGTCGGTTCTCTCCCTTCAGTGTGTTACGATTTGTTGATCTTTTTGTGTCAAAAATCCACACAATTAGTGCAACAAAAGCAATAAAGTTATGAGTGCGTTTGATTTTTGGATGCGTTACGTTTGGGAATTGAACTAAGAGACAAATTCATCAGTATGCGTTACTGTGTGAAGGGCAAAGCATACTGATGGCACACAGGGACACACAACCGACATAAGCAGACACACAGTTCACACACAACTGCAGACGGACATGCACATGTACTTCATTAAGATACAGTTGTTGTATATATATGCAGTGGTAGCTGACGAGGATGGCTACTATGTATAAGTTTTAGCTAGGAAGAATCTAAGAAAATAAAAAGAACTTAAAAATTAGGTAAAAGATAACCAGCTGAAGATATATAGTCTGGGAAATGTTGACAGATGGAGGGAGCATGAAGGTTCTTCAGTGGTTCGAGGAGTAGTTTAAAACTTTTCATTTGGGTGGCATGCAACGATGGATAGCACTTGATTTCTTTATGGAAACCACTAGCTTTTGTTGCGAAAGATGTTGGAGAGATAGAAATAAAACAAACCGTCAGCACTAAGAGAGCATGTACATGTGACTTTACTATTTCTCTTAAATTATAACACCGTGTGACTTGTATTCTCAGTATTAAAAAAAATTATCTGTGTTCCAAGCTACTAAATTAAAGTCCACGCGTAGAAACCCTAATTCCAATTTGATTGTAGGAAAACTAAATGTTGTTATCATTTTTTTTTTCTCAAGACATGAGTGCCTGTTAATGGTTCCCTAGCTACTTTTGAATTGTTCATGGTTGAGCTAGCTATGCATGATAATCTTTGCAGGAGGGAACGACAGGGACAACAATGGATCGAGTTAAGAGAACTGTAGTTTTGAAAGCTTAAATTCTCCTATGGTTGAGTTGACACACGTATGCAAAGCAATATCGAGACATGAGTGCGCACTTTCTTGGATGTGGATAAGTATCATACATAATTAGATTGGCTACATTGTGAGTAGTTACACTTTTTTAATATGTTGATAAGTTGTTGATATTGTTGATACGTCAATACGTCTTTAATCTTACAATTATTAATATGTGAGTAAAATGGTTGGAGACGTGTTGTCGATAAATTTAACTGTACTTTTTAACCGCATTGCAAACAAAAAACAGATTATAATTTATAAAGGAATTAATTAATTTACATTTTTCATTCACGAAAGTTTAACCAACCGATAGTAGTTGAAGTAGAGGTCTGAAGTAGTGCTAATTTACAAAAGAATCACTCTCATGATGTTTGGTTAGTTTCACTTAAATGCCACTCATAAGTAATTATTTATTTTATATTTCCATACCATATATAGACTTAGTTTGGCTTATATCTTTAATTTGTTTGGGGTGTCTGGTTCCGCACAGGTTTAATCAGATCTAAATTGGGAAAGAAAGCTTAAGATAATTTATATTAACGTGAAGTGGTGAAATTTAAAATGGAATTGGGATTGTAATCTAGTGACTTTCTGTTTCATGATCAGCTCATCATCATCACCATATGATAAAAAATGCTTCTTTATATATGTTTTCTTTACGTCAATCGAAACATATCGCACGTCGACATGCATTATGTTTTCTTTCCGACTTTACGTCAATCAGATGGCCTACTAACGAAAGAAAGAGGTTAAATGTATGGATGCATACTCTGATTGATAGAAGGGGGACTCCCAAAGTGCATGGAGGAATGCTTGAGAAGGTATTTCAGTGTCCGATTTACAGAAATTTTCTGGTCAATTGAGATTCTCATTATAAGCACAGTAGAAAAATATATTTTAATCGCTAAATAAAATGAAGTTTAGAAAAATATCTTATACAAGATTAAAAATTAATTTTAATTTCTAGATTCTATTAAATATTAGCATTTGTATTCAATGTCTTTATTTTTTATTTGTAACTTTTTGGTGTTCATAAATTAAATTTTATGAAAATATTATAAATTTTAATTCTCATTATGATGAGTATCTTTATAAGAAAATATTTTTGTAGAGATTTTTCGGTACACTTATGTTTTTTCATATTTTCTTATGTGCCACTAATTCATTACAATATATTTAGGTATGAACATTTCGGTACATTGGGTTAGTATAATATGTTTAGGTACGGGCATTTCGGTACACTAATTTAGTATAATATATTTAGGTATCGACATTTCAGTACACTAGTTTAGTATCATATAGTTAGATACGAAATTTTCGGTGCACTTATATTTTTACATATTTTCTTATGTGCCACACTAATTTACTACAATATATTTAGGTATGGACATTTTGGTACACAAAATTAGTAAAATATATTATGATATTGACGTTTAGGTACACTAATTAAAGGAAGTTAAATAAAATTAATAAATTAAAATGTGTATTATAATAAATATAAAATTTAATGTAATGACATTAAATAATATATCTATTAAATATTAAAACAAAAAAATAATATAAATTTGAATTAAGTATACATTAAGGAACTAAAATCAATATCCAATCTAACACCAGATTTTTATTAAATTTTAATCTTCTTGAAGGATTAAAGTTCCAAAACTCCTAAGCACAGATAAGGCAAAAGAAATTTAACAACAGAACAGGGCAATGCAACGCAACACAGCATGCTCCCTCACAAATCCTGCAACACACTGAAGCATCACTAACCCAGCTACAAGGGCACCAAAAGAAAGGTAGGTGGAGTTAAGCTCTGCCTAACCTTAATTTACATTCCTCGATGGACATGACGGCCCGTCCCTTGACACAACCAAAACTAGAGAATAAGAGGCTGTGAGACCCACTATTGATGGCACACCCTCACAATTTATAGATTTTAGTGCTTATAATTAAAATTGTTTATATTATAGATTACTTCATAAACTAAGATCATATCTGTAAAATATCGATGAGTATTCGTAAATTAATTGTAACAAATAAACAGACAATTCGTAATAGTTTTGTTAAATTATAATAGGCTTAGACTACAACTACAAACACCGTGATATAACCTACAAAAATTGACCAGTAGTAGTAGAACTCATCGAAGCCATCTCAGCAAAGCAGCAACAACGATACCTTCACGAACAAGAAAACACCAGGAATCTTGTACACACTCACTACCACCGAATACAAACTCTCACATGATGAGGATATGTTTGATGAGTCTTGCTCTCCTAAGGTCCTAATTCCGAGGACATGTGAGAACCAAATGCATAGGTTCGATTCTCGCTAAAAGTGAATTTGAACTATATTATAACTAGCTCATTGTGAGGGTTTAGCCCACTCTTCCAACCCTCTTAGTGTAAATAATGTCGTTTGTTCAAAAAAAAAATCAAAGTCTTAAAACATTTGACAACTTAATAAAACAAAATAAAAAAATGAGTTTTCTAGTTGTTCATACATTTAAGTCGTACCTCACAAGTCTTCATTTTGAGGACCTTGAGCAGGACTGTATATTTGATTGTGTAACGTGTGCATGCATTTTTTATGTGCAATAGAGAGAGCTTCAAACTGGAGAGGGCCATTAACCAATTATGGGCCCAGAAGTTAACTAAACCCAAAGCCCAAAACAGTTGAAGTCCAAAGAATCTGCAGACACTCACTCAAGATTCTAGAGGCATTTGATTTGACCGGCCAAATGAACATCCAACGGTCCACAGCCTATCATCCCCCGATTGATGAAAGCAAGTCTGGTTCAATGGACTGAGCACTCGATAGGCCCCGCTGAATAAAGTCTCCTTCTTCCCTCGGACCGTTTGCTGGGTCCGTGACTCGATTCCAATCTGCCTAGCAACCGTCACTGACTTTGCGATTAACTCAATATTCCAACAATCTCGAACCCAGCAAAAAATCAGCAAACATGCCCGATCACCAGCCACAACAGCAGCACAGTCCTCACCACCTCTCACTCCCCTAACGTCACACCACCCCCATCACCTTCTCCACCACTACACCTACCACCTTCTCCACCACACCCACCAGCGCCACATCGAGACAATACCCTGTTTACCTCTTCTCATTGTTGTCGATTGAGGAGTCTGTTGGTAGTTCCAGATGGACTCTCTGGCGCCTCTTTTGCCATCATTCGGGGATTCTTCGGGTACATATTGAAGCTGAGAAAATATTTTGTCCGACATTACAAAGTTTATGAAACCAAATCTTTCTCTGCTTGAATATGGGCATGCATCTTTCCCTCCAGTCATGAGAAATGGTGGCTCATGTTTGTGTGGCTAATGAATGTAATTGCGCATGTATAGAAACATGCAAAGGGCGATAGTTTTGTGGCTTTTTAGCCAAAATGGTCCTTGAGATTCGCATAACACATCGGTCCCTGAGATTGAAAATCAATAGAAATGGTTCTTGATATTGTTCACCATCCATTATTTTGGTTCTTCCGTTAAAAACTCCATTAAGTGTCCCCGAGCTCTTGACCGGAAGTTTGGACAATTTTCAAAACTTTGTAACTCAATCGTTTCTTAATCAAATTCAACCCATAATATATTAAAATGAAGATAAGAAAGTGTAGAACAAGATTATACTTATTTGGAAGCCCAGTGGTTGCCAGAGATGGCCAGAAAATAGCCTGAAAGGTGATTGGTCTGTGGGAAAACTGAAAAACTCGCCGAAAACTAGGTAAACTTTAAACGTTCATAACTTCTTCAATTCTTAACGAAATCAAGTGGTTCAAAAATGAAAATCATACTTCTCAACGAAGCAAAGAGAATGGTACCTTTCTTGATAGCTAATTCACCATGGTTTGGCCTCGAAATTAGCTAACTCGAGACTAAGATAGCTAATTTCGAGCCATTTTCAGCCAAACCACGGCGATTTAGCCATCATTAAGGTATCATTCTCTTCGTCTCATCGAGAAGTATGATTTCTGTTTATGAATCACTCAATTTCGTTGAGTATTGAAGAAGTTGTGAACGTTTAAATTTTATTATGTTTTCAGCGAGTTTTTCAGTTTTTCCACGGACTAGTTACAATTTAGGTTATTTTTTTCGACCATCTCTGACAACTATTGGGATCCCAAATAGGTATAATCTTGTTCTACACTTTCCTATCTTCATTTTGATATATTATGGGTCGAATTTGGTTAAGAAACGATTGAGTTACGAAGCTTTGAAAATTGCCCAAACTTTTGGCCAAAAGCTCCGAGACACTTAACGGAGTTTTTAATGGAAATACCAAAATAATGGATGGTGGACAATCTTAGGGACCATTTCTATTGATTTTCAATCTTAGGGACCAAAGTGATGTATTATGCAAATCTCAGGGACCATTTTGGCTAAAAAGCCTAGGTTTGTTAGGTGGATTGGATATGTACACTTCTTTTTGCAAACAATGTAGTTTGGATATAATTTAGGAAAGTTTTATTTAGACCCATTTATCATCTTTCTACACATAACTTATCATTTTCAATCTTAAAATTCTTAATGTGCCCAACAGTTCTCTTTCTATGTCCAAAATAAAAAAATAAGAAAAGTATTAAAATAAAATTTCGTCACTACAAAACTCTGGTCACCCTATCTCTCCAAATCCTAACCACCCTTATTTCTACCCCTCCCTAAATCCCCACTGCCACCCCCTTCACCACCCACAATGAAAACCCCAAAGATCTCAGCCACCAATACCCTCTCCCGACCTTTCCTAGGCTACACAACAACTCCATCTTCCATGCAATCCTTCTTACATGTTTGAATTCCACCGAAATTGTTGACCAGTCGAATCTAATTGTGTTAGACCATTAAGAGTACAATACATGTCTAGAATCACAATTTTAATATTATCATGAATTTTTTCAAAAAATGAAATATTTACATGAATTTCATTTGTGTTTTTTTAATGGTGGATTTTTAAGGGATAATGTTCTCTTAATTTCCAAATTGTTGTGGGTGGTAAGGGAGGTGGCCGTGGGAAAGGAGGACTTAGGAAGGGTTTGAAACCGGCGTGTTTGTTTGGAGAAAAAGGGTGGCCCGGAGTTTCCTATTGCTGAATTATTATTATTATTATTATTATTATTTATACTTGTTGGGTGTAGAAAGAGAATGGTTAGGCATATTTAGAATTTCAAGATAAATAAATGGATCCAAATAAAATTTTCTTGTAATTTATATTATGAGAGAAATTCGAGTGTAAAAGTAGAGTTTTAATTTGGCTACACGTAGTCTACTCTATATCAACTTTGGTACAAGAATTATCACTAAACTAAATTACTAGATAGTTGGTAACGACTATGTGTACTTCAAACTACTTTAATCTACAGACTGAGTCTCAAAACAAGTGAAAAAAAGGAGATTTTTTTACAAAATGTTCCTTTTCTAAACCAACTTAAAAATCCCTCACATGCACATTAAGGGTGCAACTCGGGCGGGTTGGAAGGTCAATCCAATCATAACCCAACTTGTACAATTCAGGCTCGAGTTCGAGTTAGGTTTCATTCGGTTCATTTGGACTTTGGTTTAATTGGGTTAGGGTTTATTTAGATTGGGTTCGAGTTGTCGAACTCATTGAATCTTGTAACAACTTAGTTTTTAAGAATTTCTAAAAAAATTAAGCCGGATAGCATCAAAACTAGTTAACTTTAATTTCATAAATTCATCTACTATAAAGCTCTAGGATTTGGAAATTACAAATATGTACTAACTAATCAAAGCCTCTTATTCCCTAAGGGCACGTTTGTTTGACAGGATTAAAAGGGCTTGGATTGGACGAGACTATAGTCCTTTGTTTGGTGTGCATTCGGATTAGCTTTAATGAGCTTAACCCGGACTCGCTAGGACTAAGGACTTCCTTAGCCGTTCTTAACGAGCAACCCCAAAATCGGGCGGACTCGTAAGCCAGAGCAAACGGAGAGATTTTCACATCTGTTCTTCGTTCTCCTTCGTCCTCATCTCTGCGTCTTCCATTCGCCCGCTGCATCTTCCCTCAACGTTGTCTTTGCCGTGCTCCTTCATCGTCGTCCTCCTTCCGATCTTTGCGTTTTTCGATCTCTGCATCTGGTCGCCGTCATCTGCCTCGAATTCACAGGTAAACTTCACTTCTTCTTAATTTCGTCGATTTGTGTTGCATATGGTAATTTTACTGAGCTTTATTTGATTTTCTTGTTTTGGGTTTGAGAAATTTGCCTCCGTAGACCTCTGCACTTGAAGAAATTAGGGTTTTGATATTTAGGTGAAATTGAGATTACAAATTGGGGTTTTCATAAGATGAGATGGAACTTGGAAATTTAGGATGTGTGTGTAATCTCTGTGTGTGCGTGTGTGTGTGTGTGTAATTTCTCTGTGTGTGTGTAATCTGTAATGTGTGTGTGTCTGTGTTTGTGTAACGTGTGTGTGTGTGTAATGTGTAATGTGTAATGTGTAATGTGTGTGTGTGTAATATCGGTGTGTGTGTGTGTGTAATGCGTAGTGTGTGTGTGTGTAATATCTGTGTATGTAATCTCTGTGTGTGTGAAATATGTAATGTGTGTGTGTGTGTGTTTGTGTAACGTGTGTGTGTTTGTGTAATGTGTGTGTGTGTGTGTGTAATGTGTAATGTGTAATGTGTAATGTGTAATGTGTGTGTGTGTGTGTGTTTGTGTAACGTGTGTGTGTGTGTAATGTGTAATGTGTAATGTGTGTGTGTGTGTTTGTGTAACATGTGTGTGTAATGTGTAATGTGTAATGTGTGTGTGTGTAATATCTGTGTGTGTAATGTGTAATATGTGTGTGTGTGTGTGTGTGTCTGTGTAACGTGTGTGTGTGTGTGTGTAATCTGTGTGTGTGTGTGTGTCTGTGTGTGTGTAATGTGTAATGTGTGTGTGTGTGTGTTTGTGTAATGTGTAATATGTGTGTGTGTGTGTGTGTAACGTGTGTGTGTAACGTGTGTGTGTAATGTGTGTGTGTGTGTGTGTGTGTGTGTGTGTAATGTGTGTGTGTGTGTGTGTAATGTGTGTGTGTGTGTGTGTAATGTGTGTGTGTGTAATGTGTGTGTGTGTGTGTGTGTAATCTGTGTGTGTGTGTGTCTCTGTGTGTGTGTAATGTGTCATGTGTGTGTGTGTCTGTGTGTGTGTATGTCTGTGCAATGTGTAACGTGTAATGTGTGTGTGTGTGTAATGTGTAATGTGTGTGTGTGTAATGTGTAATGTGTGTGCTTGTGTGTAACATGTGTGTGCGTGTGTGTAACATGTGTGTGTCTGTGTCTGTAATGTGTGTATGTGTGTGTGTGTGTGTGTGTGTAATGTGTGTAATATGTGTGTGTAATCTGTGTAAGAGCAGAACAGTGTGTGTGTGTGTGTGTGTGTAACATGTGTGTGTGTGTGTGTGTCTGTGTAACATGTGTGTGTGTGTCTGTAATGTGTCTGTGTGTGTGTCTGTGCAATGTGTGTGTGTGTGTTCTGCACATTTGAAAAGATAGTGTGTGTGTTTGTGTGTGTGTGTGTGTAATGTGTGTCTGTGTCTGTAATGTGTGTATGTGTGTGTGTGTGTGTGTGTGTGTGTGTGTGTGTGTGTGTGTGTGTGTAATGTGTGTGTCTGTGTGTGTGTAATCTGTGTAAGAGCAGAACAGTGTGTGTGTGTGTGTGTGTGTGTGTGTGTGTGTAACATGTGTGTGTGTGTGTGTCTGTGTAACATGTGTGTGTGTGTCTGTAATGTGTTTGTGTGTGTGTCTGTGCAATGTGTGTGTGTGTGTGTTCTGCACATTTGAAAAGATAGTGTGTGTGTTTGTGTGTGTGTGTGTGTAATGTGTGTGTGTGTGTGTGTGTGTGTGTGTGTGTGTGTGTAATCTGTGTGTGTGTGTGTGTATGTCTGTGCAATGTGTGTGTGTGTATTCTGCACATTTGAAAGGATAGTGTGTGTATGTGTGGGGGTTGATAACCATGACTTTTTTTTTTTTCAACATCACCCGTGTGTGTGTAATCTGTGTGTGTGTGTATGTAATCTGTGTGTGTGTCTGTGTAGTGTGTAATGTGTGTGTGTGTGTGTGTGTGTGTGTGTCTGTAATGTGTGTGTGTGTGTAATCTGTGTGTGTGTGTGTGTGTGTCTGTGCAATGTGTGTGTGTGTGTGTTATGCACATTTGAAAGGATAGTGTGTGTGTGGAAGGGGGTTGATAACCATGACTTCTTTTTTTTCAACATCACCCGTGTGTGTGTGTGTAATCTGTGTGTGTGTGTGTGTGTGTGTGTGTGTGTGTGTGTGTCTGTGTGTGTGTGTGTGTGTGTGTAATCTGTGTGTGTGTGTGTGTCTGTGCAATGTGTGTGTGTGTGTTCTGCACATTTGAAAGGATAGTGTGTGTGTGTGGGAGGGAGGGGTTGATAACCATGACTTCTTCTTTTTTTCTACATCACCCATGTGTGTGTGTGTGTGTGTGTGTAATCTGTGTGTGTGTTTGTAATGTGTGTGTGTGTGTGTGTGTGTGTGTGTGTGTGTGTGTGTGTGTGTGTGTGTGTGTGTGTGTGTGTGTGTGTGTGTGTGTGTGTGTGTGTGTGTGTGTGTGTGTGTGTGTGTGTGTGTGTTTGTGTGTGTGTAAGAGTAGAACAGCATGTGTGTGTGTCTGTGCAATGTATGTGTGTCTGTTCTGCACATTTGAAAGGATAGTGTTTGTGTGTCTGTGTCTGTGTGTGGGGGGGTACATAATCATAACAATAACTACTTTTTTTCAACATCACCCGTGTGTGTGTGTACTCATTAACGTAAGGGGGAACCGAATCAATTCCCCGGTGTATGTGTGTTTGTGTAGTCTGTGTGTGTTTGTGTACTGTGTGTGCGCGTTTGTGTACTCTGTGTGTGTGCGTTTGCATACTATGTGTGTGCGTTTCTGTACTGTGTGTGTGTGTGTGTGTGTGTGTGTTTATGTACTCTCTCTGTGTGTGTGTGTGTGTGTGTGTGTGTGTGTGTGTGTGTGTGTGTTTGTGTACTCTGTGTGTGTGTGCTTGTGTACTTTGTGTGTGTGTTTGTGTACTGTATGTGTGTGTTTGTGTGTGTACTATATGTGTGTGTGTGTAATTTATGTGTGTGTTTATGTACTGTGTGTGTGCGTTTGTGTACTCTGTGTGTGTGTGTGTGTGTTTGTGTACTATGTGTGTGCGTTTCTGTACTCTCTGTGTGTGTGTGTTTGTGTACTCTCTGTGTGTGTGTGTTTGTGTACTGTGTGTGTGTGTTTGTGTACTCTGTGTGTATGTGTGTTTGTGTACTCTGTGTGTGTGTGTGTGTGTGTTTGTGTACTCTATGTGTGTGTGTGTGTGTGTGTGTTTGTGTACTCTGTGTGTGTGTGTGTGTGTTTGTGTACTGTATGTGTGTGTTTGTGTGTGTACTGTCTGTGTGTGTGTGTAATTTTTGTGTGTGTGTGTGTGTGTGTTCTGCACATTTGGTTAAACAGAGGTTTACAGTTATCTACTTGGTTTATAACCATGATATTATAATGTGAATGTTCTGTACCGTGTGGGGTTTATGCTGAACTGCAATATTCTGTGGTTGTTGGTTGCAGAGAAGAGGAGCATCAACTAAAGGATAAGGCTAAGGCTACTGCATTACAGGTGTCCTTTAATTTTCTTCTTGACATGCAATGCCTAGCAATAACAGCAATCATCATGCTAGTCTGTTCTCTACATAGTTAGCACTGACTACTCTTGTTAGACACATGTTTACGGTCGTTTAATAAGCATTTTGTATTTAGAGTTTAGTTTTAATTTTTATGTTAATAGAGGAAGAATATGTGGGATAAATAATAGATGTATAAGAGTAGAACATTTTGAATATGAATTTGATTGTTGGACAAATATTTTTTTTCTTTTCAATATCAGCCGTATATTTGTTGGGTCGGGCTCAGATTAATAAAAACTTCTTTTTTTTTCAACATCAGGCGTATATTTGTTTGGTCGGGCTTGGATTAATAAAAAAAAAAAATTTCAACATCATGCGTATATTTGTTGGGTCGGGCTCAGATTCATAAAAACTTCTTTTTTTCAACATCAGGCGTATATTTGTTGGGTCGGGCTCAGATTCATAAAAACTTTTTTTTTTCAACATCGGGCATATATTTGTTGGGTCGGGGTCGGATTAATAAAATCTTTTTTTTTTCAACATCGGGCGTATATTTCGTATCATAATCACTTCATTTCCATCACCCTTAATAACAGTAAATATTACATATATAATGTCCTTAAATTGTTTCCTTTTTTTTTGTTTGGATAGATATGGATCGAAGGAAGCTTTTATTGTTCTTATTGTTAGAGATGTCTCATTTAGAGACAATTTGCATTTGTACGATTCTTGTGTTGATGATGCTAAGGGCCAAACAGAGACATGTTGAATGACGCACTTTGACTAACCGTTCACTTGTGAGACGACATATTAGTCTGTGTTATCTGAATGGTATCATAGGGAATACTGATATTGAATGTGTCAACGAATTGAGAATGGATAGAAGGACTTTTGGCATATTATGTGACTTACTTCGTCAAGATGGGAGGGTAAAAACTGATGGTTTGGTGTCTGTAGAGGAGCAGGTGTGTATGACTTTACAAATACTAGCACATCATACTAAGAATCGTAGTGTTGGCGGTAGATTTTATAGGTCGGGAGAGACTATAAGTAGGTATTTCAATAGCGTATTGCAAGGAATTTTGCGATTACAAGGTATCCTACTAAAAGTCCCTCAGCCTGTGCCTATTGATTCTACAGATCCTAGGTAGCGATGTTTTAAGGTATGATAATTTTTTTTCATTTTCCCTAAGCTTTAACTCTTCATTCCCTTTGTATAAATTAACAAAACCTCATTCTTTTTTAGAATTGCTTGGGAGCATTAGATGGAACACACATTGATGTGCATGTACCTGAAATTGACAAACCAAGATACCGAACAAGAAAGGGTCGAGTCGCAACTAATGTGTTAGGTGTGTTTTCAGAAGATATGCAGTTCATATATGTTTTTCCGGGGTGGGAGGGTTCCGCATCAGACTCTAGAATGCTACATGATGCCATTACTAGGCCTAATGGTTTTAAGGTACCAACGGGTAAGACTATTAGTTAGTCTCAACTTTGTAAGTTAGGTCTAGTTTTGTTTGTCAACTACAAAACACTAATAAGGTCTGGTTTTTTTTTTTTAGGTTATTATTACCTTGTAGATGGTGGTTATACAAATGGTGAAGGATTCCTTGCACCCTATAGAGGAATACCTTATCATTTATCCGAATGGGAGGGACGAACACCTTCTAATAAGGAAGAATATTTTAACATGAAGCATTCTAAGGCAAGGAATGTAATTGAACGCTGTTTTGGCTTGCTAAAAGGAAGGTGGTCGATACTAAGAAGTCCATCTTTCTATCCGATAAGGACACAAGGTCGAATAATTACAGCTTGTTGCCTACTACACAATCTTATTAGGCAAGAGATGTCTGTAGATCCAATGGAGAATTTGCCAATAATACAAGATGGACAAAATACAGAAGAAGGTGAATATGTTGGTAGTGTTGAAGCATCAGACCAGTGGACTGCAAAAAGGAATGCCATGGCTCAAGAAATGTATAATGAGTGGAGAGCAATTAGGAACCAGCAACCGAACTAGCTATATGTGTTAATGATAACATTTTATTTTAGTGTGTGTTTTTATCATGCATTTGTTGGATATTAGCAAAATTATTAGATTGCTTGAATGTTCAAACTTTTTTATTGATTGGATGGTATGCAAATTAATTGGATATTATGCAAATTCATTGGATATTATGCAAATTGATTATTTGTATTGTATTTTAGTACATTCAAATATTTTTTGTTTAGGTATGGATAACGACAATCTTTTGAATGCTACTCGAGAGCCAAAAGGAAGAAGGCGTAAATGGGAAGCATTTGAGGAAGAAGTATTACTATCCGTGCTTGAGGATTTTGTTGCTCGGAAGCAACGGTGTGACACCGGTGCTTTCAAACAAGGTACTTTGATTGAAATAGCGAAAACTGTCAATGTTTTATGTCCTCATTCCAATATAAAGGCAAATCCACATATTGAGTCAAAGTTGAAGAAATGGAAAAAAACATATAGTATGGTCGTTGACATGATAAACACAAGTGGATTTGCATGGAATGATGTCAAAAAGTGCGTTCAAGTTGACAGTGATGACGCATGGCAAACTTATGTGCAGGTTCATATCCTATTTTATTTATACTTTTGTTTTATTCTTGCTGCTATATTTGTTACGCATGCTAAATTTTAGTTTTGCTATGTTGATATAATCTTAGAAAAATAAAGAAGCCGATGGATGGAGAAGCAAACCTTTTCCACTGTATGATAGATTTGCATTTATATTTAGAAAAGATCGAGCTACGGGTAATGTAGCCGAAACCCCTACTGAAATGGTGGATGAACAAAGTAATGATCAGGTCGGTGCAACTGATATTGGAGGTGAAAATGTTGTTTCTTCAATGAACCAACAAAGCCAACAAAGCACCCCATCTGAAAATAGCCAACGAAAGAGGAAAAGAGGTGTGGGAAGTTCAAGTGATGGAACCGAGGCAATTATCAGTGGACTGAAAGACTTTTATGTTGAAAGTGGGAAGAGGATGCAAATGGTAACTGAAGCTTTAGTTCAAGGTACTGCAGATCATAGTGACATAGCTAACGAACTTGAAGAAATGAGTTTTTCTCCTATGGATCAAATTGATGCGTTGTCTCTTATTTTGGATACACCAAAAAATGTGGGAGTGTTCAGAGCAATCAAACCGGAACTCAAGAAAGTGTTCGTCCAAAGGCTTTTAAACGACAACGCAAGGAGATGACTATATTATGTAGTGCCTTTTGACATGTATGTATTTTATTAATCGTACAATCTTAGTGAAGCGGATTATAACTTAGCTTTCCACTATGAAGTATTTTGGCTAATGTTAACTAAGAGTTTGTAAATTATGGAGATCTACTTTGGCTAATGATAACTTAGCTTTCCACTATGAAGTATTTCCACTATTAATCGTACAATCTTCTTATGTACTTGCTCTTACTTGTTAAGCTAGTCAGCTATGAATTATGCCACATGGAAAATGAGGCCGCCCTTATAGCCTGTATAATTACCATGCTTTTCTATCTTGTTTTCTTTTGAGCAAGGTTTGTTGGGTACACTTGGAAGATTCTTGAAACCAAAGTATTAGTACTCACGTTTCCCCTTCCTTCAAAACCCTACCACCATTGGATCCTAGTCATCTTCACCCAATAGAGAACTAGAACACCATATATCATGCACGTGAAGAACTTAAGTGACATTTTCCAAGGCAATTTTATTTGCTTCAGACAAATATCTAATATGAGTTTCGTTTTCTTAAACTCTATAATCCAAGAAAACTATCATTAGTTAATGTTCGATTTTATTCCATAAAGTTTAGAATTACTCTATTACACAAGTATCTTCTCATGACATTTGTAGCATTACTCTATTACACAATGGCAAAAATTTGAAGTCCTAGTGTAAGCAAACACAAATCTGGTGAACAGTACTGTTTTTATTATCCTGCTTCTTAGTCCGACACTGCACCAAACGCTTCACTAAGTTAGTCCAGCTTAGTCTAGTCTAAGCCTGTCCAGCTTAGCCTCTGCAGCTAGTCCAATCCGAGACAGTCCGGCGCAACAAACGCACCCTAAAAGCTTAAGTAATTGTAAAGGGTAACCCAAATTGCACTCCTAGTGCACATAACTCAGCTTCCGCCGAACGACGTCGTGGAGGGTGTTGGGTTCAAGTAATATTCTCCCTTGGGATCCGCTTTTATCGAAATTATGATTAGTTCGCAAGTCTCACCGCAGAAGCCAAAAGTCAAGCAAAAGTGCTTTTAAACCGTTAAAACTTGGACGTTGAGTCAGTAACGAATTCTCTCCTCCTCCTCCAAAGCTTCAAACTTTCAGTTTGTCTCCGAGGAGCTGAGATTCTAGTCCAGTTCAAGATCTACGGGTTCCGTTTCAGTCATGGAGGAGAAGGTAGTCGCTGTAATCATGGTGGGCGGGCCCACGAAAGGTACTACTCTGTACAATTCCTAATCTTTTCCTTCAATTTTTGTTCTTGAATTTTTCTGATTTTTGTTGCGTTTGATTTTCTGGGCAGGCACTAGATTCCGGCCTCTTTCATTCAACACTCCGAAACCGCTGTTCCCATTGGCCGGGCAGGCCATGGTGCACCACCCCATTTCAGCTTGTAAAAAGGTTGGCTTTTGGCTTCTGGCTTTTAGCTTTTGAATTTTGGCTTTTCAATCTTTAACCATTGGATTTGAATTGAATTGCAAGAATTGAATGCTTGATTTTATGTTACAGATACCCAATTTAGCTCAAATCTATTTGGTTGGATTCTATGAAGAGAAAGAATTCGCACTGTATGTGTCTTCCATTTCCAACGAGCTCAAAGTGCCAGTGAGGTACTTGAGAGAGGACAAGCCTCACGGTTCCGCCGGCGGACTTTATTACTACAGAGATATCATCATGGAAGACAGCCCGGTTCGAACTCTTTGCTTAATGCTCTTTTGTCTCCATTTTCCACTGTTATGTGTGTACTAAGATTTGCTTAACAATGTTGTGTTTGTGTCTGTGGAACAGTCTCATATCTTTTTGCTGAATTGTGATGTTTGCTGCAGTTTTCCACTTGTAGACATGCTTGGTGAGTTTTATTTTCCATGTTCGTGTATGTTAACGAAAAGTTTATTGCTTGGAATTATAAATAAGACTTTGAGAAAGTAATTGTTTTTGTTGCTTCTTGTTGTTGTTTGTTGTTGCAGAGGCTCATAAAAGATATAAGGGAATAGGTACAATGTTAGTAATTAAGGTTAGTTTGTTGACAGACGGCTGGAATTGTTGAATAATGGTGCAACTCTGCTCCATAGAGCTGATGCTCTTCTTCTTCGTTTTTCGTCACGCTATTCTTTGTTTTTTGGGTTCATATGTAGGTTTCTGCGGAATCTGCAAACCAGTTTGGGGAGTTGGTTGCTGATCCTGCCACCAAAGAACTATTGCATTATACTGAGAAGCCAGAGACTTTTGTACGTACACGATGCAGTTAATGTTCAGAAATTGTTTATTTTGTTGGTGCTTGATGATCTCAATTCTTCATTTTATATGCTTGTTCCCGGCCACATTTGGTAAGGGTTACCTATTTTCTAAATGCAGGTGAGCGATTTGATCAACTGTGGTGTATATGTATTTACTCCAGATATTTTTACCGCCATTCAAGAAGTCTCCAGTCACCGGGAAGGCAGAGGTTGGTCTTTTTTTTACTGGCATTATAGTTGTGGATTGTTTTGCACTTGGGATCAAATTCTGGCTCTGAAGTTATTATATTACTTGATTTGTAATTATTGATAACAAATTTTGCCTCAACACGTATTGCTTTTCCTATTTCCTTTTATCCCTATGAAGTAAATATGCATGAATTTCATAGTGAATGAATCATTTATTTTATTGTTAGGCGAGATACTAACTTGATGTAAACGAGACATTTTGATAGATGTTAGTAATTTAGTATACCAACAAACCTTGGATGTAAGGGAACTCCATAGAATATTCAAAATCATGTCATGAAGCTTGGATCATGGTGCAAATGAATAGCCATGCAGCATTCATCAACGTTTGTCCATATCTGAATAATGAACTTATAGCTATTTCTCATTTGAATTCCCTGGTTTCCTCTTCTGGGAGTCTGAATTTGTATTTGACAATTGCAGCTAATTTACGTCGTGTTTCCAGCTTTGAAGCCCTCCAGTCCGCAACAAGGTTGGCCTCTTTCTCCTGGTTGCATGTTTTTACCTTGAATAATGAATTTATAGCTATTTTCATTTAAATTCCCTTGTTTCACTTTGAGAAATGCTTACCGCTTGTCCGGATTACATCCATTGTGAATACCTATTTATAAGTTAAGATCTTTCTTTGTTAGTACTAGAAGAAGGAACATTTGTTTGAAATCCCATGGAATGTCATTTCTTGTGGCATGAAGGCGATATAATGTGCGTTTACAAAGAGTGTTATTGGTTTAAATTCAGAGTGTGTCACTTTTAATATCGATATACACTCCTTTCAACAGGACTCTTCCCACAGATTTTGTTAGATTGGATCAAGATATTTTGTCACCTCTTGCTGGAAAGAAGAAACTGTATACATATGAGACCATGGATTTTTGGGAACAGATCAAGACTCCAGGGTAGCGTAAATTTTCCTAATAGCTTCATTTTTTTTTCTTTTTCCTTAAAACTTGTATTTTCATTTGCCTTATACTAATCTTTGTTTTCTGTTACAGAATGTCTTTGAAATGTTCGGGTTTGTATCTTTCTCAATTCCGAATTAACTCCGAACATCATTTAGCTAGTGGAGATGGTACCAAGAATGCTAGAATTGTTGGTGATGTTTATGTTCATCCATCGGCAAAAGTACATCCAACTTCTAAGGTAGTTCCACTTCCATATCATCATCTACTATTTAGTTCTATCCTTGTTCACTGTTGCATGTATGTATTGTACATAAATATTCGATGAAGTAGGATAGTGAATATAGTGGAGGCAGCAGCACAATCATTAATTAGAGCTTCCTTCTTCCACATTTCCTTCTAACCCGTGAGTTACTTTTGCACACAGATTGGTCCCGATGTGTCTCTTTCAGCAAATGTTCGTGTAGGTGCAGGAGTAAGGCTAATAAATTGCATTATCTTGGACGACGTGGAAATCAAGGTATTGAAGTTGGTATATTGATGGATAAACAAGAACTTTTGTGTATTGGGGATGCTTTTGTGAATTTATCCAAACTTTTCAATGTTCTGTGTCATGACAGGAAAATGCAGTTGTTATAAATGCTATTGTTGGATGGAAGTCGTGTATTGGAAAATGGTCGCGCGTCCAGGTAAATGCCATTTTTTGATGTAGTTGCATGATTAGTGAATGAAACTAGTAACATACCGTTTCTGTTAAGTTATAGATTTCTCTGAACTTGTGCGGATTGCTCCTCATTCTTGTTACTAACTAAAAACTTAACTGACTGGTTTAGGCTGACGGAGACTACAACGCAAAGCTTGGAATTACCATCCTTGGTATGCATGCCTGGTTTCTCCTTTCATTCTTCTATGAATTTATTGCTGTTGATGTGCAAGGAAAGTTTTCAATTCAGCTGAGCAATTTGAAGAGCCCTCATTTTTTCTTCTTTTGGCAGGAGAAGAGGTGACAGTTGAAGACGAAGTTGTGGTGATCAACAGCATCGTTCTCCCAAATAAGACTCTTAATGTTAGCGTACAGGAGGAAATCATTTTATAATCTTCAAGAGAGAGCTTGCTTCCTGGTTTTTGCTTGCTGCTTGTGTTCATGCTGGTATGTTTTGTTTAATTATTTTGGTTAACCAGCGTATTGTATAATTGAGCTACAAGAACAGATAGGCAACATTTTTATTCGGCAACTTAAAGGCAACATTTTTGTAATGCATTTGTATCAGATATCTAAAAGTTAATTTTTATGAAGGAATTGTTTCCGAATATGTTCGTTCGTGCCAATTGGATTCGAGTTCAATTCAGGGTTTAGGGTTTTGAAATCGAAATTTCTATTCAAGTTCTGTCTGATTTTACCCATGTGTAAAGGTTAAAATTTCCGAGGCTTGTTTGGTTCTTAAATCAGGCTTGATACGAGCATGTTACCTTACAAGTAATGTGCATGTTGGTTCGAATCAGAGGAAATTTGGATTGCCAAAAAGCCAGAGGTATTATCAGTACAGCCACCACCACGATCTTTCGCTCCCTTAGCTGCTCCCTTACCATGTGATCTGCATATTGTAAGTTTTAAGATTCACCAACCTCTAGAATACACTTAGCAACCTCTCGAAGATAGGTTTGCCCGAATCTTACAGAGACAGATCTGGGACTCTTCATATTGTCGGAACGGAAGGGCAGATCAGGGTGCACTAGATTTGCTGATGAGGCTGTGAATCTCTTTTACATGTTCAAGGACCTTGCAGTATTGAATGCAAGAGCTACTTCCTTAAATTTTTTACATGAGAACACTGATATGCTTGGATATACTGAGCAATTTGGAGACATTGCTCAAGACGGGCACCTTCTTATGTCTCCAATGGAAATGCAGGCTTACAAGTTGGAATTGCGGCTGCAGAAATGAATGTACTTGAAACAGGTTTTCTTACTGTATTTTCATGGTTGTTTTTTCAACAGGGTTCATAGCTAAACAATGATGCGTCCTTATCTCGGCCGTGGAGATGCAGGCTTGCAAGTTCAAGTTAGGACCACACGGACGAAGGTACTAGTGACTGATTCCATTACTGCATTCTCATGGAAGCTTCTTCAATGGGGGGTTAGACTGTTAGTAGCATATATATGTTGCCAAGTCAGGGCAAAGACGATTCTTGCGAGTAGCGATACAGTCAATGCAACCATCCCTGGTTTCCCTTGCGAGCAAGTCGACTGATAGACTTTCCCTTGGGATTCACTTTGTTGTAAAACTGCTGCTAACATTTATGTATGAGATTAGTATTTGTGCTGCTAACGATTGATAGACTAGTATTTGTGTGTTCAAAATGATAGTGGCGCTAATGACTCGTTTGGAAGTGGTTTTAAAAGCCTAAAGCGCTTTTAAAGAAAATGTTTTTGGATTTCAAAAGCACTTGAAGTGATTTTTACAAGAAGTACTAGTGTTGTGTACAAGAACTACATTTACTTGTATATTTACCGGACACTGGCTCCAAAAATATTTTCAACAAATGCGCTTTCACCAATTTGAAAAGCACTTTCAAACGATCTAATGGTGATGTTTGGATTTTGTATTTTGATCGTGATCTATAGCTACATGCTGATTAATTTTTAATTTGCATACGTTAAACCAATTTTTTGTTCAGGTACATTCGTCCAAGAGATTCTTGGGTTTGATCACCCGTGCCATGTCACGTCCAAAGAGTAACTTATTTGGTTCAAGCGCCATGTGGTACGGGCTGTTCGGTCAAGATATAGCGGGCGAGCAGGGTCGGAATGCAGCAGGGGCCCTCGGGTGAGACTTTGTGCTTGGAGGGATGAAGCCGTCCAGAAGTCCAAACCCTAGAATTTCTTTTGCCCAAACCACAAACAAGAGAGATCGCGTGAGATCTGAATACAAAGAGCTCATCTTTTTCTGTGTTTTTGGGAAAAAATTTATTGTGACAGAAATATCGATAGTATATCACCTGTTTTTATGTAAGTAGTGAAATTTTTTTTTTTGAGTTATTAACTTCTTTTATATATATATATATATATATATATATATATATGATATATCACTTCGTGTATCGTCACACTGAAAAATCTCTTCTATGTCTTGAGTCCCTTGTTATCAAAAGAAAATCATGCGGCAAACATCTATTGGACGAGTTAAGCTTTCTTTAAATATGTGGCAAAAATCTATTGGACTAGTGGTGCATTTAACACTTGGCAAGAAAGTTTCTCTTCTTGAAGAAATTTTTAAGAGGCGTGCTATCCACACCTATTTTTATTTCTACACACCTTTAATTAATTTTTATTCGTTGATCTTCTTCAATTCATTCGATCAGACGGTCGAAAATTAATATAAATGGTAAGAAATTTTATTTTTAATTTATTAATTTTTTAGCACACATATCCCACAATTTGTATAATAGCACGTGATGTACCACCTCGTGTACCGGTCACACTGAAAAATCTCTCATCTTCTTAAATAGGCTGGTGACGTGGCAAACATCTATTGGTGCTTTGATTATTCACTATCCGTATAAGACCAACTGGGCTAACCGGTCAAAGCCCACGCGCCCAACCATTCCCTAAGAAACACGCGCGCGCACTGAGCTGCTGAAGCCTGAAATTTAGCAGCTCTCTCTGTCTCTCTCTCAAACGACAAGCGCTTTCTCCAAGTGGAGAAATTTTGGTTATCCGATCGGAGACCTCCACCGCGTCGTCTCTCTCTTCCTCTCAGAGGTCAGTCGCTCCTCCGCCGTTATCCTTATTTATATTCCAATGAGAAATCAATGCAATTCTCTGACACGATATTTTCAGATCTGTCACACTTTATTTCTAGATCCTCCCTCACGGAGCTTCTGAAATCACCATTTCTGGAATTTATTTTTTATTTTTCCTGCCATTAACCTTAATTTTCCATTGATTTTGGATATTTAATTATATTGAATAATTTTTTATTAATTTGAATTTATTTATTTCAATATCTTGTTATTTGTTGCAGTGATTTGGGAATTTAGGTGTAGAAAGACTTGAATTTTTATTGGTACAAATTCAGGAAATTGAAGGAAAGGTGATTTGGGAACATGGCCGATCACCACCATCACCACCAGCAGCACAGGCCTCACCGTCTCTCACTCCCCCAACGTCCCACCACCCCCACCACCTTCTCCACCACTACGCCCACCGCCTTCTCCACCACACCCACCACCGCCACATCTAGACAATACCCTGTTTACCCTTTCTCATCGACCCCGATTGCAACTCCGTCCAAATACCGCCTCTCATCCCTCAACCCCAAACCGTTCAACCCCAACAGCAGCAAGTCCTCCCTCTCCTTCCTCTTCCTTCTCCTCCTCTCCCTCCGGTCTCTCTATTCCCTTCTCCCTTTCCTCCGCTCTTCCCCTTCTTTCTCTCTCTTCCCCTTCTCTTTCCTCGTCTCTCTCCTCTCCTTCCTCCTCACCCTCTCCTCCTCCCTCCTCACCTCCTCCTCCTCTTCCAAAGACCCTTTTCACCAAAAGCAAAACCAACCCATCTTCTCTCTCACCTTGATCACACAGTCCCAGCACAGAATCTTGGTCGCCAAATCGATTCTTCTCGCCGTGGTCTTCCTCCTCCGGTTTCAGGCGCTTCGTTATTGCGGCACCGCCGCCATGATCCTGGCAGAATTGTCCGGCAACGTGGCGGCCCGGTTCTTGGCGGATGGCCAGGATTCGAGTGTCGGCGGCGATCGGAATCGGTCCTCCAAGGTCCGTGGGTTTCTCGCTCTGTTTTCTGGGTTATTTTTGTTATCTATGAGTTGGGATCGGATTGACTGCTTCCCATTTTCTGCTAAATTGGTTGAAAGTTTGGGACTTTCACTGTTTCCAAGAGTCAATTGTGTGAGAATTTGGCCAATGATGCTTCCATTTCTCGCTGGATTTTTGGGTTGCTATGAACGGGTATCGATGAATTGGGGAACAATTAGGCAATTGGGTCGAAAACGGGTTCGTGTAATTTCGCTGTTTTTTACAACTGTTGTGCTGTTCATTCCTGCTGTTGTGAGTTTTTTCATGTTTGAAGCTGAGGGAGATGGAGTTTCAATGGGAACTTTAGTTTGGCCTTTGGCAAACACAGTTGTTTTCGGTGTGCTTCTGAGTGAAAGTTTTAGTGATGACAAGTCATTCAGTTCAAGCGATTTCCGAAGAGAGTATATGGTAACATTTCTGTGTACTCTTGTGTTGGAGTTGTTCTATTTTCCTGAATTATCACTTTGGGGACTGTTGCTATGTGGTTTGTTACTGTATGTTGCTGTTAGGGAATTGGATCCTTACTATTTGAAATATCTTGAACTGGGGATGGAGTCTTCAGAATCGTTTACTACTGCCATTATGAAGCCGATTAAGCACATTTTGAGTGAGAGGAAGTCACGCAAAATTGCGCTTTTCCTTATGATCAATACTGGATACATGTTTGTGGAATTTGCTGCTGGGTTCATGAGCAATAGTCTGGGGCTGATATCTGATGCCTGTCACATGTTGTTTGATTGTGCTGCTCTTGCAATTGGGCTATATGCTTCGTATATTTCTCGCTTGCCTGCAAACAATCAGTATAATTATGGGCGTGGGAGATTTGAGGTTCTTTCAGGATATACTAATGCTGTTTTCCTGGTGTTGGTTGGATTGTTGATAGTTTTGGAGTCGTTTGAGAGGATTTTGGACCCTCAGGAGATATCGACTAGCAGTTTATTAGTTGTTTCGATCGGGGGGCTTCTTGTTAATGTGGTTGGTTTAATCTTCTTTCACGAGGAGCATCATCATGCTCATGGTGGATCAGGATCATGCTCCCATTCCCACCATCACCCACATTCGCATGACTCTGTTGGGCATAATCATGAAGGTCATGGAAAGCATGAGGAATGTATACCTGTTTTCAGTGAAGGCCATGAAAATTCATGTTCTGGCCATCATGACCATCATCATGAACACCAACATGGCAGTTCTGTCAGTTCTAAAGATCACAATTGTGGAAGCAAAGAGTGCGATGATCACCAACATGATCAGCAAGACCACCATGGCCATAGTAAGCATGACAGCCACGTTCACCATCATCACGACGGCCATTGTCACAACCACGAACACCATGACCATGCCCACCAGCACGAACACCATGACCATGCCCACCAGCACGAACACCATGACCACGCCCACACTCATGGAAGCTTACCCCATCAAGTGGCGGAATCTCACATTCAAGAAGCAGGTTTCCATAGCCATAAACAGCCAATTGATGGAGAAAAATCAGCTAAGCATCAACATCGCCACATTGACCACAACATGGAAGGAATATTTTTGCACGTTTTGGCTGACACCTTGGGAAGTGTCGGGGTTGTGATATCAACCCTCTTGATTAAGTACAAGGGATGGCTGGTTGCTGATCCTGCCTGCTCGATATTCATTTCCGTCTTGATTATATCTTCGGTTATCCCATTACTTAGAAACTCGGCAGAAATCTTGCTCCAAAGAATTCCCAGAGCACACGAGCAGGATTTGAGAAAAGCTCTTATCGAGGTTAGGAAGATGAGGGGGGTTTCTGGCATTCGGAACTGGCACGTATGGAGTTTCACAAACAGCGACGTAATGGGGACTCTCCATCTCCATGTCTCAACTGAAATCGACAAGGCTGCTGCAAAGGCAAAGGTCTCACACGTACTACACGAAGCTGGAGTCAAGGACTTAACATTGCAGTTGGAATGCGTTGGATCATAGCATTGTAACGGTCGACAACTTTCATCCCTCGACAGAATTGACAGTGACATTGTAGCCCATTTGTTGTGGACTCGATGCGATTGAGGTTCCAGATGGATTCTCCAGCGCCTCTCTTGCCATCGTTCGGGGACTTCTTCGTGTGCATCTTGAAGCTGAGAAAAGATTTTGTCCGACATTGTAAAGTTTATGATTCCAAATCTATCTCTGCTTGAATATGGGCATGCATGTAATTGTGTTTGAACATGTAAAGAAACATGCAAGGGGCGATAGTTTTTTGTTGGGTAGATTGGATATGTACACTTCTTTTTGCAGGCAATATAATTTATATTACGAGAGAAATTGGAGTGTGAGACTAGAGTTGCACTATGTTCTCGCCAATTTGGCTACGCAGTCTTCTAAATTAACTTTGGAACGAAATTATCACTGTATTCAGTTGACCAAGTCGCTGAGCCCTCTTGTTTTCTTTCGGCAGGAGAAGAGGTGACACGGACTGTTGAAGACGAAGATGTGGTGATCAACAACATCCTTCTCCCAAATAAGACGCTTAACGTTTTTTTTATTTTTAAGGGAGACGACTAGTGATAGATTACGGTTATCCATCTTATTTTAGTTTTTTTATAATCATGTTACCCTTACAAGTAATGTGCACGTTGGTTCGAATCCGAGAAAACTTGGACAAAAAAATTGGATTTTTTTTAAATTTAATTATTTGTGACCGAGCACATGCGCTTTCTTTTTTTCTTCTTTTTGGCCTATCCATGTGCTTTTTAAAAAGTGCTTCTATCTCCTATGACCCAAGGCACGCTATTTATTGTTTTGCTTTTGGAAAAATAAAGAGGAGAGAGAAGATTCTTTTTGTTTTTTTGGAAAAGAGAGAAGATTCTTTTTTAATTCTAAAATGGCATCTTACTTTTGGTCTGAGCAGTTGAGAGTCTTTAATCCAAAAGTCTAAAACTTGTATCTAAAATTGTGTAGAAAATGCAAAGGTTGAAAAGTACTAGGCGGGCAAGGGACCCAGACGGTTTTTTAAATTTTACTTAATTTATTATATAGCATATAAAGTGTTGTCAATTTATACTTAAAAAAATACATAATTGTATTAGAATAGAATGAGATAAATTATAAAGTATTAGAACGTATTGAAAATATACGAACAAGAGTATAATAGGTGTTCATTCAAGTATTCAACAAGTGTCCTACAATTTATTGAAAAAATAAAATACAAAATAAAAAGTTATTGATTTTCTGTCTAAACGAGGGTTGCGACTTAAACAAGTGCTTAGACGGGCTCTAAGCAGATTTAAGCATTATTTCTTAATTTCAAATGCCTAAAAATTAATTAGAATAGTGATCAACTGTCTACCGTCTAGATAAGAGCTTAAGCAGTGCTAAACAGGGATTTTAGAACGAGAAAATGTAGTGCCATGACTTTGTCTCCTTTTTGTCTCCTCTATACTTGTCTAGTACCCAATTTTCTCCGATTATAATATGGGCCTGAAAAATCAAAAAGTCAATAGCGTGGATAATATGGGCATGAAAAATCAAAAGGTCAATAGCGTGGAAAAGAAACAACGAGGGTACTCTCTGGATTTTCTTTGTGAGAATTTCAAGAATTCTTCAATCACATATGTTCATTGTATATCGTGTGACAAAAAATCATTGTAAATCTTTTTATTTAAAATTAAATATAAATAATACTTGACAAAAACTGATTGCACAATGTATAATAAACAGATAAAAATTAATTGAGACAGTGACCAATTGTCTAACGTCTTGACAAAGGCCTAGACAATGTTAAGCGGAGATTTTATAACGAAAAAAATGTAGTGTCTCATGACTTTGTTTCCTTCATACTTTTATAGTACCCAATTTTCTCCGATTATAATATGGGCATGAAAAACCAAAAAGTCAATAGCGTGGAAAAGAAAAAATGAAGATCCTTTCTGAATTCTCTTTGTGAGAATACTGATAATTTTTTAATCGCATATGTTCATTATATATAGTGAGAGTAGAAATTATTGTACATCTTTTTTATTTAAAATTAAATATAAATCATACTTTACCAAAACTGCAAGTACAACAACTACAACACTGAAAACTCTCCGCCGCGGGTCCCACCCACCATCAGCAAACAAACGACTGACTGCAAAGTCCGTCTGCTGCTCCTCCTCCCTTCCTCCCTTCGATCTCATTTCCCCCAAAACAAAACAAACGGGAATGGCTTTCTCGTCGTACATTGGCAGCACCCGCCGCGGCGGCTGGGCCAACTCCCTCCTCCCTTCCTCCTCCGCTTCCAACCCCAAATCCAAGCTCACCAGAAAGCCCCGCAGGCGACTACCCCTCCGCGACTTCATCTTCGCAAACTTCTTCGTTATCGGCCTCTCGATCTCCCTCTTCTTCTTCCTCATTGTCTTCCTCCGCTACGGCGTCCCCACACCCCTCTCCTCCCACTTCAAATCCAAGTCCCCCGCCCGCTTCTCCAAGCCCCGAAAGCCCGCTTCCCGCAAGACCATCTCGGCCGCCGATTCGGGCGCCGACGCCGATGCGGGGGCCACCGTCGACATCACCACCAAGGACCTGTACGACAAGATTGACTTCTCGGATGTGAACGGCGGGCCGTGGAAGCAGGGGTGGCGGGTGAGCTACAAAGGGGACGAGTGGGACTCTGAGAAATTGAAGGTGATCGTGGTGCCCCATTCGCATAACGATCCCGGCTGGAAGCTCACGGTGGAAGAGTACTACGATATGCAATCCAGACATATTCTCGACACCATTGTCGATACGCTTTCGAAGGTGAGCAGAAGATTCAAACTTTCGATTGGGTTTTGCTTTGAGCTTAAATTTTGCTCATTTGGTGTTAAATTTTCTTGTTTTATATGATTAGTGCATTGAGTTCGTATGATCCAGTTAATATATCTGCTAAATGCTAATGCTTTTTCTTGGATCGATTGTTTTAATTATTCAAGAACTTGCATTTTGTGTTATAGCAGTAATTGCAGCTGAGAAAAAAAAATAGGCTAACTAGGTATAATCTTTGGTTTTGCTTTTCTGCTTTCGAAACTTTCCAAGTTTGTGTGAGATTCAGTTGAGTGGATTTTTCTTGGATGTGTAGGATCCTCGGCGCAAGTTTATTTGGGAGGAGATGTCTTATCTGGAAAGATGGTGGAGAGACTCCTCTGATCACAAAAGGGAGTCATTCACCAATTTGGTGAAAAATGGTCAGCTCGAAATTGTTGGAGGTGGCTGGGTAATGAACGATGAGGTAATATTCATATTCGTAGGCTTTTGTTTAACCGCATGTTTGTTTTTACTTGATCGTCGACTAGTATTATATGATATGTCGTTCTTGTCACCACCCCACTGCATCTAGGTACAAGTCTCTTTTCTTTTTCCGGTGGTCAGACTATTACCATATGCTTAGGTTACTCCTAGTACATGACGCGATTTTGTAATTAATGCGTTTGTGTTGTTGAAGCTTAATGCATTGGTCCCTCGTCTTGATGCAGGCTAATTCACATTATTATGCCATAATTGAGCAGGTACATTTATTTTCATATTTAATATTGTTCTTTTATGATTTTATGCGTCTCTTTTGCTGCCGAGTTGCTGATTTTATCTTTGGGCAATGGATGTGTCAGATGACAGAAGGAAATTTGTGGTTGAACGAAACTGTTGGGGTTATTCCTAAAAATGCTTGGGCGATAGATCCATTTGGATACTCACCTACCATGGCATATCTTCTCCGTCGCATGGGTTTTGAAAATATGCTTATTCAGAGGACCCATTATGAGCTGAAGAAGGAACTTGCACTGCATAAAAATTTGGAGTATATATGGCGTCAGAGCTGGGATGTGGATGAAACTACCGATATTTTTGTCCACATGATGCCCTTTTATTCTTATGATATTCCACATACTTGTGGGCCAGAGCCTGCTATTTGTTGTCAGTTTGACTTTGCTCGAATGCGTGGCTTTGCTTATGAACTCTGTCCGTGGGGAGACGATCCAGTAGAGACCAACCAGGGAAATGTTCAGGAGCGGGCACTTATTCTACTAGATCAATATAAAAAGAAATCAACGCTGTACAGGACAAATACACTTCTTATTCCTCTTGGAGATGATTTCCGCTACATAAGCATCGATGAAGCTGAAGCTCAGTTTAGGAACTACCAAATGTTGTTTGATTATATCAATTCTAATCCCAGTTTAAACACAGAGGCCAAGTTTGGAACTCTGGAAGATTACTTTTGGACCCTTCGTGAGGAGGCTGAAAGAATAAATCATTCACTTCCTGGTGAGATTGGTTCCTTTCAGGTTGGGGGTTTTCCTTCTTTGTCAGGTGACTTCTTCACTTATGCTGATAGGCAACAGGACTATTGGAGTGGCTATTATGTTTCCAGGCCTTTCTTCAAGGCTGTTGATCGAGTTCTCGAGCAGACAATTCGTACCACAGATATGATGATTGCTTTCCTGCTTGGGTACTGCCAGAAACCACAATGTGAAAAGTTACCCGTGGGGTTCTCCTACAAGTTGGCTGCTGCTAGGAGGAACTTAGCTCTTTTCCAGCATCATGATGGAGTGACTGGTACTGCTAAAGATCATGTGGTCCTGGACTATGGGACTCGGATGCACACATCTTTGCAGGACTTGCAGATTTTCATGTCTAAAGCTATTGAAGTACTGCTCGGAATGCGCCATGAGAAAAATGACAATAACCCGTCTCAGTTTGAGCCAGAACAGGTGAGATCTAAATATGATGTTCAGCCTGTGCATAGAGCAATCATGGCCCGTGAAGGAACTAGACAGTCGGTGGTGTTTTTTAATCCTTTGGAGCAGACAAGAGAAGAGGTTGTGATGGTTATTGTTAACCATCCAGATGTTACTGTTCTAGACTCAAACTGGACATGTGTTCAAAGCCAAATATCCCCTGAGCTTCAGCATGATAAAAGCAAAACTTTTACTGGAAGGCACCGTGTCTACTGGCAGGCTTCTGTTCCTGCATTGGGGTTGCAAACATATTACATTGCTAATGGGTTTGTTGGATGTGAAAAGGCCAAACCAGCAAAACTAAAATATTTCTCAAAGTCTGGTTCTTTATCTTGTCCCACTCCATATGCTTGCTCAAAACCCAAAGCTGATGTGGCTGAAATCCAGAACAGGAACCAAATACTCGCCTTTGATGTGAAGCATGGCTTGCTGCAGAAAATAAGCTATAAGAATGGTTCGCAAAATGTTGCGGGTGAGGAAATAGCTATGTACTCTAGCTCGGGAAGTGGAGCCTACCTATTTAAACCCAAAGGTGATGCCCAGCCTATCATCGAAGAAGGTGGGCAGTTGGTGATCTCTGAGGGCCCTTTGGTGCAGGAAGTTTACTCTTATCCAAGGACTGCATGGGAGAAGAGCCCCATTTCTCATAGCACCCGTATCTACAATGGAGAGAATACTGTACAGGAATTTCTCATTGAGAAGGAGTATCATGTTGAGCTTCTTGGCCAGGAGTTTGATGACAAGGAGTTGATAGTTAGGTATAAAACAGATGTTGATAACAAAAGGATATTCTTTTCTGATTTAAATGGCTTTCAGATGAGCCGGAGAGAAACCTATGATAAAATCCCAGTTCAGGGCAATTATTACCCTATGCCCGCTCTTGCATTCATGCAGGGCTCCAATGGTCAGCGGTTTTCAGTCCATTCCCGGCAGTCATTGGGTGTTGCAAGTCTTAAAAATGGATGGTTGGAGATTATGCTCGACCGTCGTTTGGTAAGAGATGATGGACGAGGTCTTGGACAAGGAGTGATGGACAACCGTGCTATGAATGTAATCTTCCACATCGTTGTGGAGTCTAACATTTCAGCCACATCAAACCCAGTTTCCAACCCATTGCCCTTGAACCCCTCTCTTCTTTCTCACCGTGTTGGTGCTCACCTGAACTATCCGTTGCATGCATTCATTGACAAGAAGCCAGAGGAGTTAACAGTGCAGCCAACCCCAAGATCTTTCTCCCCCTTAGCCGCTCCCTTACCATGTGATCTGCATATTGTAAGTTTTAAGGTTCCCCAACCTCTAAAATACACTCAGCAACCTCTCGGAGATTCTAGGTTTGCGCTAATTTTACAGAGACAGAACTGGGACTCTTCATATTGTCGGAAGGGCAGATCAGGGTGCACTAGATTTGCTGATGAGACTGTGAATCTCTTTTACATGTTCAAAGACCTTGCGGTATTTAATGCAAGACCTACCTCCTTAAATCTTTTACATGAGGACATGGATATGCTTGGGTATACTGATCAATTCGGAGATGTTGCTCAAGACGGACACGTTCTTATGTCTCCAATGGAAATACAGGCTTACAAGTTGGAATTGCGGCCGCACAAATGAATGTACTAGAAGCAGATTTTCTTACTATATTCTCATGGTTACTTTTTCAGCAGGGTTCATGGCTAAACGCTATAATGCGTCCTTATCTCTCCCGTGGAAATGCAGGCTTACAAGTTCAAGTTACGACCACACGGATGAAGGTACTGGTGACTTGATTCCATTTCTCCATTCTCATGGATGGCTTCTTCAATGGGGTTAGTAGCATATGACAGTGGTTTCTCACATCCCACTATCAACATGATCAAAGTGGGAACCATATATATTCTGCTACTTCAATACATGTTGCCAAGTCAGGGCAAAGACAATTCGTACGAGTAGTGATACAGTCAAAGCAACCATCCATGGTTGCCCTTGCGAGCAAGTCGATTGATAGACTTGCCCTTGGGATTCTTTTTGTTGTAAAACTGCTGCTAACAATTATGTATGAGATTAGTATTTGTGTTCAAAATGATAGTGAGGTTAATGGTGATTGTAATGGTTCACATGATAGAGAGCTATTTTTGGAGTGACCAATTTTTTGTCCAAGTACTTCCATCCAACAGATTCTTGGGTTTGATCATTCGTGTCATGTCACCTGTCCGGTCCGTCCATAGAGAACTTCTTTGGTTCAAGCGCCATGTAGAGCGGAATGTTTGGTAAGTGGCTCTAGGTGAGATTTTGTGTGTGTAGGGATGAGGTCGTTTGGAAAGCCTAAACCTATAATTTCTTTCGCCCAAGACACAAACAAGAGAGACCTCTTGCATTTAGAGTCCACTATAATAATGGCTCGCGTGAGACTCGAATACAAGGAGCTCATTTTTTGTCTTGTGCCTCTTGTAATCAAAAGAATATCGTGTGGTAAATATCTATTGGACGAGTGATGCTCTCTTTAATTATGTGACAAAAATCTATTGGACCGGTGATGCCACTTGGCAAGAGAGTTCCTCGCCTTGAATTGACAGGTGACGTGGCTAACATCTATTGGAGCGATGATTCTTCACATTCGTACAAGGCCGACTGGCTATACATATTAGGAAGCCCATATCCAAAATCAGCTATCCTACACCTGGATTATATATCGAAGCCCACGCGCCCAAACATCGATAAGAAACACGCGCTCTGAGCTTCTGAAGCCTGAAATTTAGCTCCTCTCTCCTCTCTCTTAAAACGATAAGCTCTTTCTCAACTGAAGAAATTTTGGTTCTCCGATCAGAGACGTCCACCGCGTCCTCCCTCTCTCTCTCTCTCTCTCTTCCTCCCTGAGGTCAGTCGCTCCTCCGCCGTGCTCCTTATTTATATTCCGATGTTAAATCAGTTCATTTTTCTGGCACGATATTTTCAGATCTATCCCACTTTATTTCTAGATCTTCCCTTACGGAGCTTCTGAAATCATAATTTCTGGAATTAATTTATTTTTTGCTGCTATTGATCTTAAATAGCGATTGATTTTGGATTATAAGACATGAAAATTTAATTGTATGGGTTTTTATAGTGAATTTTTTTTGTATAATGTGAATGTATTGATTTCAATATCTTGTTGTTTGTGAGATAAATTGCGTGTAGAAATTATCTGAATTGCAATGATTTGGGAATTTAGTTACAGAGTTTTAGACTCAAATTTTGATATGCAAAACATTGTAATCCAGAGGAAGCATAAAGGAGACAAGTTCAGGAAATTGAAGATAAGGTGATTTAGGGACATTTTTGGCACGAGAATATAAATCGGTAACGATGCCTGCCCAGAAGATCGAAACGGGTCACCAGGACACTGTCCACGATGTAGCCATGGATTACTATGGAAAGCGTCTAGCAACAGCTTCGTCTGATGCCACCATTAAGATAATTGGTGTTGGAAACGCTTCACAGCACCTTGCTACATTGTCAGCTCATAGAGGCCCTGTTTGGGAGGTAGCTTGGGCGCATCCCAAGTTCGGGTCGATTCTTGCTTCTTGTTCATATGATGGGCAGGTGATCATTTGGAAGGAGGGTAATCCCAATGAGTGGCAACAGGCTCATGTTTTTAACGACCACAAGTCATCGGTAAATTCCATTGCTTGGGCACCTCATGAACTTGGTCTGAGCTTAGCCTGCGGTTCTTCTGATGGGAATATATCGGTTTTCACTGCCAGGGCCGATGGTGGTTGGGACACCACTAAGATAGATCAAGCCCACCCTGTTGGAGTAACCTCAGTTTCATGGGCGCCATCGATGGCTCCTGGTGCTCTAGTTGGATCTGGTCTGCTTGATCCAGTTCATAAGCTGGCATCCGGTGGGTGTGATAATACTGTGAAGGTGTGGAAGCTGTACAACGGGATCTGGAAGATGGACTGCTTCCCTGCCCTTCAAATGCACAGCGATTGGGTGAGAGATGTAGCATGGGCACCCAACTTGGGACTTCCAAAGTCCACAATCGCAAGTGCTTCACAGGATGGAACAGTGGTGATTTGGACTGTGGCCAAGGAAGGTGAGCAATGGGAGGGGAAGGTTTTGAAGGATTTTAATACCCCGGTCTGGAGGGTGTCATGGTCACTAACCGGAAACTTGCTGGCTGTGGCTGATGGAAATAACAATGTAACATTGTGGAAAGAATCTGTCGACGGTGAGTGGCAACAAGTAAGCACAGTTGAGCCATAGGTTTTGTATTTCCTACTTCCAATTACTGTCTTTTAATATTATCATGAACTAGATTGCTAGCGTCTTAGAACAGGTTTATCTTGGTTTTACTTTTATTTTTACCTGTTAGGGGTTTATTGAATTGTTTTCGCTTATTGTGGGATGAAGATTCAGATTTGATATTGTAATCAGTTGGAGCTGGATCGTATGTGTTTTCCATCCTTGTGTATCTGTTTCTGATTTATTTTTTGCTGGTGAAATGGTAATAGTCATAAGTTGCACTTCTCGTTGGTTTGTTTTAAGACCTTCGTGCTAGTCGTTGGTTTTCAGTTTGGCAGAAATGCTCAAAGTTATGACCAAATTATGATATCTTTGCCTATGTTGTCGAAAACTCGATTCTTTTGCCCACCTGCATGGTTAGATTTTTGTTAGTCTGGGAGTTCAAAACGGAATAGTTGGTCATCGTTTACTGCCACTGGCTGGAAATTGATGAAGCGGGGAGCGTTACCAAAACTGGTCGAGTTTTGATTTCCTGTTTTGTTGAAGCTTAAAGGACCTACCATCGATTCTTCAGTCTTTGTTCTCTTTCAAAATTACGCAAGCTGCTGTTAAGTTTGTGATCTTTGCTCATACCAAACCCAGACACTATACTCAAACCCCCAAAGAGAGCTCTGCATGAAAAGACCTTTCTGCGCACCAAGCGCACCAAGATCACTCTATGAACTGCCGTGTCTGCATGCCCACGGCGCTCACATTTTGAATTCGAATTCCCGGGTTTTCTCTGAACCGAGATTTACAGGTAGTAAAGCAGAAATCTCGTGAGGATCGGGCTGTTGTTATCGCAGGTCAGCTCCCGGACGGCGAGGAAAACTGCAAAACCTGTTGTCACGGTGGAGGATCCCAGAAGTTAGCGTGTAATAGACGGGTTCCATTTGTTATTATACAAGTTGAGAGGGAAGATTTTTTTTTCCAAGCGTTTCTCCTCTTGTATAATGAGATGTGTATAATGACGTGTATGTGTAGTGTTCCGAGCTCACTGAAAAATCTTTCTTTTTTGGGTTCACGGACGTCGTTTGGGGTTTAAAAAAGTGTGAGAGTGGTTGTTGCTGGCCTAATCTTCGCCTTTGAATTAGCCTGGATATGTTTTGAATGGGAGAGGGAAATAGGAAGAGAGAAAATTTGGATCCATTTTAGTCTTGCGACTAAATGATTCTTGATAAAAACGAAGGAAACTCCAGATGACACTGACATTGTCCTTTGGTAGTAGGATTCTCTCTCTTTCTATTCTCATCTTCTTTCCTCTTCTCCTCTCACATTTTACTTTTTGTTATTTTGTCTCTATAAAAAATTAATATAAGATGTTAACGTGACTTAATAGGCATGTTTGATATAAGAAAAAAAAAACCTGTACGAATGCTTAGATCTCGTCAAACTTCACACGTTCCTCACAAAAACGTGAGATGTCATGTACATTGATCTCACTTGAGTCTACATTTGTTCTATTTGATGTGAGTATTATATTAATAAGATAAGACAACAATGGGAAGAGATCCCCTCCAAACCACACAATCAATTAATTCAAGCCCTTAAAATTTGATCAAACGGCTAAAATTATTATAATTTTTAAAGGGGTCATCTGTTGGTAGCCGTTGGATCAAATTTCAAGGGTCCAGATTAATTGATTGCGTGGCTTGGTGGGAGAGATTCGAAGGGGATCTCTTCCCGACAATAACGAAGCTTAAACTGGTTTGAGAGTTGCACAAACAAACGCAAAGTGTTCCATAACTTATGTTTTTTTAAAGTAAAAATAGAATCGGGATCATCTTCGGATTCCCAACAACTGAGCCTAAGAATCAAATGATCCGGGTCATTCAAATTTAATCTAACAGTTACAATTATTGTAACTTTTAGAGTGATTATTTGTTTGTAACCATTTGATTAAATTTCAACGACCCAGATTATTTGATCTTTAGGCTCAGTTTTTGGGAATCGGGTTTGTAAAAATATACAAAGGAAAAAAAGGAGAAAAGGAGGTATAGTGACCAAATTATTTTTCTCCTCTACTTTTCCTAACTAGATACTTGGTCCAATCGCAAATTGCCAACTCACTCGATTATATTCATTGCAATTTCTTAATTTCATCTTGCAAATAGTAATTAAATTTTGTTGGCTTTTAATCCAAACTGATCTCTAAGATTAGTATAACTCTTCACTTTAGTCTCTGAAATTTAAAAAAAAAATGACACCTGAGTTGTCCACCGTCAATCATTCCGTAAAAAAATCCCAGTTAAATTGAGGCTACTTTTATTAATTCAACCCCTGCATTTGAACTGGTGGTTTCTCCAATTTAACGATTTTTTATTTATAAAATAACTAAATAATTGCCGGTGAATAATTTCAAAAACTAATTCTATTGATTTTAAATCTCAAAAACCAAAATTGCTAAAGAAACAAATTTTATTTTATTAATTTTATTTTATTGGAAATTAATACACAAAAATCCAACAACAAAATTGTACTTCTTGTCAGCCGGTACTTGTCTAACTATTATTCTCCTGTGGCCCTGTCCACCCAGAGCGTTCGGTCGAGTGGTGAATCTGTAATTTGACTCAAAACGCAGGTCAATCTCATCGCGGAAGTAACAAAAGCAAACAAAACTGAATTGACGAAGATAAAAGATTCCCAGGACGCGCAAGCCACAGAGACTGAGAGAGGCCGAGAGAGCTTCCAACAAATAACCAGTTCGTCCATGGCGGCGACAGCTCGCGCCGTCATTCTCTCCCGCTTCACCGACCTGTCTCTCAAGCCTTCCCAGCCGCCGCCTCCGATTTCCCGCCACCTCCTCGTTCGCCCCTTAATCCCCTCCTCCTTTCCACGGCGTCGTTTGTCCGCCAGCTCGACTTCCGCCGTACGATGCCTCATCTCCGGTGTCGACGGCGGCGGCGTGTCGGACGAGTTCGTCTCGACTCGGAAATCCGGCTTCGACCGCGGTTTCTCCGTGATTGCTAACATGCTCAAGAAAATTGAGCCCCTCGACACCTCCGTTATCTCCAAGGGCGTTACGGATTCCGCCAGGGACTCCATGAAGCAAACCATTTCTACTATGCTGGGGCTGCTCCCGTCCGATCAGTTCTCCGTCACCGTCAGGGTTTGCAAAGCCCCTCTCCATCGCCTCCTAGCATCCTCGATAATCACCGGGTAACAATTCACTTTCTAACCCCGTTCTTCAAATTTCAGTAAATTCAGTGCGTAATTGTATGAATTAAAGTAAAATTGTTTTGGGATTTATCTTATCAATTAGATATACACTGTGGAACGCGGAGTATCGGATGTCGTTGATGAGGAATTTTGACAAATCCACGGAGAATTCTGTGCCGTTGGATCGGTCGGAGATCGATGGGGTGTCAGATAGGATGGAGAGTGAGGAAAGGGATAATGGAAATGGTATCGGGGTGAGTAGCGAACTCTTGGATTCAGCAACTCCCCATGTGTTCGGCGATTTGCCTCTGGAGGCCTTGAATTGTATCCAGAGGTTGGAATCAGAGTTGACAAATGTGAAGGAGGTGAGCATATGCTCTGTGAATTTTCTGTCTTGTTCATTTCCGCAATTACTAGTGCTTTTCTTCGAATTGAGCTAGGATGGTCGAAAATTCTAGTTTGGACAGCTTGTTTTTTAGTTTTGAAAGCAAGATCAAAGCTCGGTTTTGTCTGGTTTACAATCTTCCAAGTTTTAGTTTATGAACGTTTTTATTTTTGTGCGTGTCTTGTATCAATCTTAAATACGAAGGTGGAAAATCAACCCATCGGGTTGTTTTGTATCAATATTAAATACGAAGGTGGAAAATCAACCCATCGGGTTGTTAATGGGTAACCATTAAGACCCATTTAGTTTGATTTCACCGTAATATGGTGGTGAGATTGGTAGTGGTGATGAAGGTGTAATACCTTATGATGGTGATGATGGTGTAACGATGCTCAAGTTTTGTGCTTTTGAGCTTAATTCGATGTTGAAGTTAAATGCTTGAAGGATTGTGCATTGTTTTAAGCAGAATGTGGGAATGACGTACTTTGCTTTTTTCAGGAACTGAAGGCACAAAAGCAGGAAAATATGCAATTAGAATATGACAGAGGACCTAGGAACGATTTATTGGAGTATCTACGGTCTCTAGATTCTGATATGGTATTATCTTACTCTGCGATGGAGTTGCAATTTTTACGAGTCCCATCTTTTCTGATGATTTGTTTTAACAGGTGACTGAACTATCTCAACCATCATCATTTGAGGTGGAGGAAATTATACACCAGCTTGTTCAAAATATATTGCAGCGATTCTTCAGAGACGGTACTTCCTCAGACTTTGTGGAAGATTTGGTGACAGGGGACAGTGAAAATGGCTTAGATGCTGATGGCGAACTTGACACCATAGGAACTTCACGAGATTACCTAGCGAAGCTGCTTTTCTGGTTAGACTCCTGTCATAGTCCTTAAACGCCTTGTTTTTCTTGCTTGTCCAAATGTGCTTTGCGTTAAGTTACTTCCGGGAACCGTCCCTGTGTTCACGTAGTGTATACGTAGAGTCGTAGATGCAAATAAATACGCCAGATTTTTTATGATATCTTACTAGCTGAACCGATTCCATTAGCGATTGAAATCTGAAGGTTCGTATACTTCTTGTGGCAGGTGTATGTTGTTAGGTCATCATTTAAGAGGGTTGGAGAACCGATTGCATTTGAGTTGCGTTGTTGGATTATTGTGAAGAGAGGAAAGTGGGAGGCGTGTACATCCTTCACGTTCGTCTTTATCAACCTTTTTTCTTCTTCAAGTTCATCTGTATTATTATTCTTCTTTCAAATCAAAGCGTTTTAAGGAATACCGCAATAATTACGCTTCTTCCGTTGAAAGAGGATTCGTGATCTGCATAAGTTAACCCATCGTACACATTTGAAATTGTATTCGATTTTACAAGTGTATATAGATGAAAAAGTTAGCAACCAACACTCCTTTCTTCTCGTCGCAATTATTTCGTGACAAATTCAGACATCCGAACTACTCATTTTAAATTTGTTTTACAGAAACCAAGGATCCAGATCTCTTTCTTTCTTCTCAACTCCCCGAACCTCTAGGTCCTTGGGCTCTAGAGACGGAGATCATGGGAGGATCTTGACTCATGTCACGTGTAATGATTACTTCTGAGTTCTATATTTCTGCCCAACCGGGATGTTCCACGACAAACACGTCAGAGAAATGGACACAAAAATAATTTAAGACCAACTTGGGAAAAAAAATAATTAATTAAATTGGCAAAAATGGAACAATGTGTTCCGAACTTTTTACTCTGTTCAAATCTCCCTCCCTATTTACATCTGATAAAAATAATATTTCCTCCTATGAATCAACGAATTTCTGTATAAAAAAAAATCAACAAATAATCCTGTGCTAATTAATGCTACAACATCAAAAATTGTTGATGGTGGTGATGTTGAAGAAGATGCAGATCTTGAAGCTGACTTTGATGGTGTTTGTAGAGATCGTAGGGGGCCCACAGAAGATCGACAGAGCAAGGCATTCCCAAATCCAGCCGCGTCCATGGCTTCCCTCTCCCGCTCCAATGCAGCAAACTCACCGGACCCGGATGCAGAGACCTGCAACTGTTCATCAAATTATCGCCGCCGAGGCCGTGCTGGTTCCACCGGTGGTGAATCGCCTCCACGTCGCCGCCGAACACCAGCAGAAACGGCGGAAGAGAACCCAGCTCGTAAATCCTCTTCTCCTTCTGAATCTCCATCCAAGTCTCGATCTTTCTCGTGAACCCTCCGGCTCTCCATCTCGCCAAGTCGATCACCATCACGCCGGTGTTGAAATAGCACGGGCGCTTTTGGTCGAACACTTTGGAGAGCTCGGAATCTTTCCAGAATTCGTCGGAGAAATACTTGGTGAAATTCGCGTGGCAGTACTCCGGAGCTCCGATCACTCTCGACCCGGATAAGGTAATCTCCCATAACTTCTGGATATCGTCGACAACAACGACGTCGGAGTCGAGATAAATCACGCGCTCGACGCAGGGGTCGAGCAAATCAGCTAAGTAGCTCCGCGCGTAGTTCAATGGGTTCTCGAGAGCTCGTCGAATCGAAGACGAAATCAGATGATTCACCAAGCTCTCTCTGAACACATAGACTCGGAAACTAAGCGACGGAAAAGTCGATTTCAGAATGCGGGAGAGGCGGTGGGAATCGACGGCGCTGGAGTCGGAGGCGACGAAGTGGAAGAATGTGTTTTCCGGGCAGGAAGCGTGCTTGAAAACAGAGTGGACGGCGGCGATGGTGCCGCGCAAGTACTCGGAATCAATCGTCATTGCGACGTGGACGAGGGAGGGATCGCAAACCTCCTTTCCTGCTCTGTCGTTGGAGCCCAGAAGAACAGGGCAGCTGATTCCGTTCGTGTATTCCGGAGCTTCTGAGAAATCCATGTCGAATCCTTTTTCCTTTCCCGGTTGGGTTTTCCGGTCCGGGAATGATCGGATTGCGGTTGCCGGAATGAGAACGAGGGAGAGGAGGAGGAGGAGAGATATGGGTTTAAGGAGAAGCATCGTCGGGAATGGAGGTGGAGAGGAGGAGAGGGAGGAGTATTTGTAAGTGAAATGGTCAAATAAAAAGGCAAGACGGAGAAAACACGTCTTTTTGGTACTAGTATTTTGTGGGGGTGTAACAGAAAACGCGTCTGTAATATTTGGGTGCTTTGCGTAAATTGCAAGAGTAGTTGGGGCCAAAATCAAAACTTACACTAACAGTCCCATAGGTTAGTTGAATTTTCAATTTTGTTCTGATAGTTTGCTTTTCTTTCGTGTTAATCCTTGTATGTTCATTTGGTTTGTATCGTTCCAATCTTGCAATGAGGCCGAATTTCTTCCGGTATAAAAGCATCTCCAATGGGACTCTCTATTTAGGGACTTTAAAGGAATATTCGAGTCCTTAAGGAAATATTGTCTGCAAAAAGATCCTTATAGTATAATTTATAATGTAGGAACTAAAATACTACAAAGTCATGTACATTTCATTGAAGTAGTGTGGCCTGTGATAAAAAGAAAAAAGCTACCTCTATGTCGTTCGCCTTGCAGGTTTTTACGTGTCGTAGGACTTGGAAGTGCTATTTTAAAAAGCATTAGGCTAAAAAGCAAGTTTAAGACCGATAAGCTCTTTCAATTGATACTGCTAAACAAACTTGTAAGCGTTTTTAGGTGCAAGAAACCACTTTCGGACTTTGTGAAAGCAATAACAGACATGTCTAAATTAGAAATAAAAAAGAACTAGAAAGATGAAAGTGCAAAAAAAACAAGTGTAGAGAAAAAGGTGAAATTTCAGGGAACTTGAGAGGACTATTATGCAAATTAACAATATTTGGTTTGGTGCAGAGGGAACTTTCTTGCCGCTTTCGGGTTGTTTGAATATTATTTTAATATGGTTTCCCATTGGAGGTTCGGTTCTGTCCAGCGGATGAAGCCATGTGGCCATGTGCTTTGAACAGCTTGGAATATCATTAATATTGACCACATGCCATGAACGTTCCTTATTTTAGCCAAAATAATTAGAGTAACGCGAGAGAAATTAAATTAGTTGATAAAATTTGGTAACGACATTAAAGTAGATAATTGAATTATTATTTAAATATTAATAAATGTATTAATTTTTTATTAGTGACATATCATTTGTTTTCTTTTTTAAGAAAGAGAAATGCTAAGAAAACTTTTTTAAAGTGAAACTATTTATAAATTTTTCTCTATCTCACAATTTAGTATCACTTTATGCGCCAAACATTTACAAAAAACATGAGATGCAGCCAACAATAATAAATAAGGTGTGAATATTGTCTCCACTTACGTGCGGTGAGCAAAATACATCCTCTTTTTTAAAATGAAAAAAAGAAGTAAATAGAGTAAAAAATTGTTCCATGTTTGTGGGCTTGTATTTCCTTTTAATATGACATTCATTATTAGTACGAGCAGTTATTCTTCGTCATTTGTACTATAAAGTGTACAAATACGTATTTAATAACTATTTATGTTAAGTTATTAACAAATAATTGACTAGATTTGAAACCAAGATTTGTCGCAGCCAAGATATCATTTTTTTTATTGAATTAAAAAAATATATTATGTGTGAAAATGAAGAAAAAAAAAACAAACAAAAGAAAAAACCAACTTGACTTCTTGATTTTCCAAGATGTTAACAAATCACGTGGACAGATGAGGAGAAAACGGCCGCCACCTGGCTGTCGTCACCACAATGCCTCCATGCATCCCATCTGGCAGGTCCACATTACATATTGAATAATTCAATCGAATTTTGACACGCAAAAATTGGAAATTCTAGAATGTACCCGTTGGATCCTTCGCTAAGAATTCGTCGTCTATAAATTTCGAGGCATGCTATGAGTCGGTTCATACTAGACAAACACACGAATTTATTTTGATGCCACGACAATGATATTTCAAGACAAACATATGTGGTACACAACACTGCGTAATTGGGTTGAGAAAACTGTCATAGAGGCATCCTAGGTGCAGGGAATGTCTACTCCCAAGAAACTTGAAATGTGTTTGCAAGTCAAGATGACAAAGATTGACTGTAATGAAATGTAGTTTAGGAGAGATATCTTTCGGGAACATGCTATTGTGTTATTAGTCTAGAACGCTAATGACATCTGGATAAGTTTATGTAAGTCCTTCTCGTCTTTAAGGGCATCAATTTGTGTTACAAAGTGTTGTTCACTATAGGCATGGTGGGTTCAACTTCCCTTCCATAGAAGCCAAATGGCTAGTGATTTTCACTCTTTTTTACCTCTCACATTCTTATTAATTTTGTTCATTGATCTTCTTCAATGCATTTGATTTGACGGTCAAAAATTAAAAAAAAGTTTCTAAAAGATAAAAATGAGTGTGAATGGTATCACCCTTAAAAATTATTGAAGCTACCAAATAGAAAGTCAAAAGATCACAAAAGAAGGGCATTCTAAAATTCTCCCCTCGTTATAAGAATTTTTCAAAATTCAATTTGAAATATATATTTTTTTATGCTCTTTGAAACAAATTAATAAATTGTTGATATTTAAACGAGCCAAGGGCAATTCAATAATTAACGGCTGCAACTTCTCGTTACTACTAACGGAGCTCAAGCCACAAGTGGCGTGAGAAAGTCGACAACGCGACATGCAAAGAGTGGATTCCAATTGAGGAGTCTGTTAGGTCATTTCTAACCGAAGGTTGGCCAGAGGGTTTGTTTTAGTCCTCTAGCTCTTCAAGAAATTAATATTTTAATGAACAGTGCAATGTCATATTTCTTATCATCTCTAACCGAGAGTCAAATGGCCATAGGGCTCGTTTAGGCCCTATTACAAAAAATATCTCCAACTGAGGGCCAAAGGGCTAAAGAGCCAAACCTATTATTTAAATTTAAAAACTATAACAACTTAAATTAAATGCACATTTACCATCTCTAATAGGAAGCTTATAGTTGGGGCACCCATTATATTTGTCCCACATCGGCTGTAGGAGAGGTTGAGCAACCAAACATGCTTATAAAAGCAACATCCTCATATAGAACCAATCACCTTTCTGGGCCTATATAAATGCACATTTACCATCTCTAATAGGAAGCTTATATTTGGAGCACCCATTATATTTGTCCCACATCAGCTGTGGGAGAGGTTTGAGCAATCAAACATGCTTATAAAAGTAAGGGTTTTAATCACAAATGGTCCCTGGCATTGATCAAACACATCATTGTGGTCCCTGACATTGAACATCAATAGAAATGGTCCTTGAGATTGTCCACTATCCATCATTTTGGTCCTTCCGTTAAGTGTCCCGGAGTTCTTGACCGGAAGTCTGGGCAATTTTCAAAGTTTCGTAACTCAATCGTTTCTTAACCAAATTAGGACCATAATATATCAAAATGAAGATAGAAAAGTGTAGAATAAGATTACACATATTTGGAAGCCCAATGGTTGCCGGAGATGAGCGAAAAATAGCCTCAAAATTGACTGGTCCGAGTGACTCGCCGGAAACTGGGTAAACTTTAAACGTTCATAACTTTTTCAATACTCAACGAAATTAAGTGATTCAAAAACAAAAATCATACTTCTCGATGAGACGAAGAGGATGGTACCTTTTTCAATTGCTAACTCGCCCTTTTTTGGCCTGAAAACGGCTCGAAAGTGGCTAACTTGAGACCAAGACAGCCACTTTCGAGCCGTTTTCCGGCCAAACTACGGCGATTTAGCAATCGAAAAAGGTACCATTCTCTTCGTCTCATCGAGAAGTATGATTTTTGTTTTTGAATCACTTAATTTCGTTGAGTATTGAAAAAGTTATGAACGTTTAAAGTTTACCCAGTTTCCGGCGAGTCACTCGGACCAGTCAACTTTGAGGCTATTTTCCGGCCATCTTCGGCAACCATTGGGCTTCCAAATAGGTATAATCTTATTCTACACTTTTCTATCTTCATTTTGATATATTATGGGTCAAGTTTGGTTAAGAAAGATTGAGTTACGAAGCTTTGAAAATTGCCCAAACTTCCGGTCAAGAGCTACGGGAGACTTAACAAAGTTTTTAACGAAGGAACCAAAATGATGAATGGTGGACAATCTCGGAAACCATTTCTATTGATTTTCAATGTCAAGGACCAAAATGATGTGTTTGATCAATGTCAGAAACCATTTGTGATTAAAATCCGAGAAGTAACATCCCCACATAGAACCAATCACCTTTCTAGGCCTTAATTAAATATTCATTTTAAATTTTTGGCCAAAAAAATTGTAAAAAACATTAAAAAAATTAAAAATAATTGCTAGCTAACGTCAGCTAGTCGTTGAGATTCAAATTTTTTAGCTTGGCCCGGGGCCAGTTGGTTGGCCCTTTTTTGTCCAATGAGGTCCATGAGTTATTTGGCCCGACTCTCAGTTGGAAACGATTTTTGGGCTATTTTCAACTTTCTGGACCATTCAATTGGAGATGACCTTACACTTCCGCATCCAAGAACCACGTAACGGCCCGTTATCTATGCTAGCTGGATTCAACCCGCTATGGCCCATTTTCCGAGCACGCTAATCCAATTGTGGGCCTCGGCCCGTTCTAGCTTTGTAACTTAGGAGAGTATATTTAATTGAGAATTTGAAAATTTTAATGAATTTATAAATTCATGAATTTTTATTAAGTTTAATTAATTTGTAGAGATTTCATGTAAAATTTTGATTCAATTTCATCGAAATCTTTCAAGGAGAAGTTAGATTTGTGGATACTCAAAATACACTACAAAATCTCTCCAATTCCCTCTAATTCCTAAACTTTTTTCAAATTCTTTAAAATCAAATTCTAATTGAATACCTGAAATGTTTTAAACTTTTTTAAAATCCTAATTAAATACACATGAATTTCTAAAGATTTTCATAAACTATGTTAAAATTCTAATTGAATACACATTGAATATCAAAAAATCACTTAAATTCTTGATTGAATATCCCTATATTCATTAAAAGAATTAAAATACCTCAAAATCCAAATGAAACACACCCCCTTAGATTCAGCGTTTACTTCTTCCTTCTTGATCTTGAATCTTTCTTGAACTTTTTTCGACCTGTTTTCCACACGTTAAGAAAATGATTTCCGCACATGACTTTTCTCCATCTTTCACACCGTTTATTTCCGTCCTTATGTAATTGAATTCGAAAATGAACAAAGTTGTACGATGGAGAAAATATGGGTGAGCAAAATACCAGATGCGAGATCAATTTTCCGGAGAAGAAAGAGTTCTTGATGAAGAACGAGAACAGTTGCAAACTATTACAGATAGACATCTTATCACACTACTTTACACTGAAATTTAAAGAATCTGTTCTATAAAACTGACATAATCTTACGGTGGAAAAGAATAATGATGCAGTAATGCCTGCAAAATGCTGGTATGCGACGGCAAGTAAGGCTCGAGATTTGTTAAAATAAGCGCGCTTTTCTGCTATTTGATTAATTTGTTTCACTTAGTGTGCTTATGGAAGTGGGGAAGAAAATATCCTATCTATGACAAAGATCAACAACTATAACTTAAATACCTTTTCTACGAAATTATCATACACCAACCTTTATATACACAACAACGGCTCCCACGCGTCGAGGACCGCGATCATCCTTCTCCAGTCTCAGAAATCGAGTAGATGACTCCTATTGCAAGAAAGCATTGATTACTCCTGTTCTCAAAACTTGTCGCAGTGGAATATAATCAAGAGTTTTCAAAAAGTTTATCTCGTGTCTACCTTTGGCTTCCCAATCTCAAAGGAATTTCCTTCTAAGCTATGATGAGACTGATAAGAATTTGTGGAACCGCTGTACTCTCGTCTGATCACAACACGGTGATCTGGCCCCAGATGTTCTCCTTTTCCTTCTCATACGGAAGAAGTAATCTTCCGTGTCAAGAACGTAAGAGATCTGCCACATGATATTTTGATGAACAAAACTCCGTGGACAAAAATTGCATTATATAATATACATATATATATATATGGCTAGTATTTCTCTAGCTTCCAGCCGTGCTTAAATTGTAAATAAGGTAAAACTGATGGCATGCCGAAGATAAGAAATACATACGAGGGCGAGATACCTTGGATGAGTTGCAAGCTATCTTGCACTCCAAACCATTGACTAACTGAACACCGTCCATGGCCCTGCAAAAGGCGGAGGATTCATCTTGCCCTGCATATTTGCGCTTGTTTCTGCAAAAACGGATTGAATCAGCAAGTTAGCCATTAACTAACATAAACATTCTGGAAACTTTTGGCTCATTATATACCACAAGGTAACCTGAGTTGCTGTATACGACTAATCTAAACTACCTCTTAACAAAACCCTCTTTGTCAACCAAAAGAGGGTGAACAGACAATTTGGTCTTTTATCACAAAATAAAATCACGAGTAATGTAATTTCGAACAAAACAAATTTTGCTGTTTTTTTCCCTTCCCTCTCCCACATGTCTTCACAGCATATCTCTAACTTTAAATTTTAACAATTTAAGCCTCTTCTATTCTACGCTCTCTCTCTCACTCTCTCTCTCTCTCCCCCTCTTTTCTCTCAAACTTCTCTATCCCGTATAATTTTATTCCTTTTAAATATTTTATATTTACAGAGTGTGCAGGTTTCATCTAATTATTAATATATCATAACATTGTGACAGGATTTACACATAACTTTCCTTGCCAAAAGAAAGGAACTAAATCCCTTGAATGATCCCGTATTGCAGTGTCTATCATGTTTCTTCAGAGAAGTACAGCAATTCTAGCACTTTTAACATTTATTTAATTCTTATAGCCTCGGTATGGGCACAGAAAGATGTCCTAAACCATGCAAGGTGCCAGTGCTCACTTACAGTGTGAGCCTGGAGTCCTACTGTTACCCTAATGTAATGTAAAATCCGAAGAGTGCATTATCACCTCTGAAGGGTAATCCCATGCGGCTCCTTTTTTCCAGGAAAAACCGGCAGAAATTCATTGTGCAGATAGGATGCAAAATTAGGCTCCATAGAAACTGCAAACACCTCGGGCTTTTCACTCACACTGTCCATCAGCTGGATGGACAGTCGGGAGGGCGCAGAGGACTGCACAAACAAAATTAAAAATAAGAAAGTATATTAAAAAAAGGTAGGTTATGGTCAAATAAATGGGCAAGTGTCAAAGAACTTACAAACTCCAATCTGTAAATATTCTCCTCATGAATGAGGACACGTGCGTTTTCATGGTAAACAGAATCAATTAACTTCCCAGTTTTCCGGGACTTTTCATATTCATATAATTGAAGCAGCTTATTGTCAGTCTCGTCACTTGCAACAGTTTGAAGCTGCATAAATAACCACTAATCAGAACCTTGGCAGAAAAAGCAAACACACAGAAAAATTCATTTTTTTGTTGTTGTTAAAAGTACAGAATTTCTAGTGAGCAAACCTGTTTGACGAATTTATATATTAATTTGTCCAAGGTGAATAATATATATGACTGGTTTCCAATAATAGCTCGGCATTCATCCTCAAATTTTGCGTTATCAACAGATCCATCAAGCAAACTGTATAGAGCACTCATAAATCTGCATAACAGATGAATAAATATAGTGCATGTGATTAAAATTGCTTTGAACAGTTGCCACAGTTCTAATCTATTATCTATACAAAAGAGAAAATGGCCAGAAAAATACCTGTCATACAGATCCGGAGAGCTGCCATCCTTTGAAGTTCTCCATTTCATTTCTGCACCTGTGGAACTTGTTTTTGCAGATAAAATCCTTTCATATAGAATCTGCAAATTCAAATAAGTCAAGCTTATATCCGGTAGAAAATAAAGGCATAAAAAAACTCCAAAAATTAATGAAAAAGGTCTCTTACTTGATGAAGCCTATAAAGCACATAGAAATTATCATTCCCATAGAAAACACGAGAGTCTTTCCTTTCTTCAAGTAAAGAACCTGGTACATGCTTCGCAAGAGGTTTCACAGATAAAAGAAAACGTTCGGAAAACGGCGAACACATTCCATCTCCTCCAACAAGATGTCCATCAGCCATCCCTTCAGCCTCACCTTCGCTCTCAACCTTACCATCAATCTCATCTTGTTCAGCATCTTCATCATCACCTTGCTCTTCTCGGGAACATTCATCACCAGCTGTCTCACTGCCAGAGACATCTTCACCAGCCTCGGAAACATTTTCACTGTTTTCATCATCTGCATCTGCATCATTGTCTCCAGCTTCCCGACCACTAATGTCTTCCCTATTCCCAGACTGAAACGGTCTGCTTTCAATACTGCGGTTTGCCATAGGCATAGCTTGCACCCCAGCATCTCCAGGGACAACAAAGTTATCCTCCCCAAAGTCAGCAATTGGTGATAATTCCCCCTCTTCCTTTTCAATTTTGGAGGGCCCAAGAGACCCTTCATGATGACTTTTAACTTTAGTGCTTTCTGGAAATACTCCATTAGCAATTAAAGCAGGTTCTGCAATATCACCACCCTGAAGCACCAAACAGTATATCAGTAAGTGTTGCCAAAACCATCTGGTCAAATTATAAAAAAAAAAAAAAAAAACGAAAGCCATCACAGATGACGATATTCCAGAATCCAGACTCATACCTCTGATGACGGAACAGCATCAGCATTTCCTTGCTGTAAAGGGTCATTGCCACTAATAGAGGCACCAGCCCGTGATGTGGTTGCAACACACCCTTCAATTAAAAAAAATTCACAGTATTCTAGCATTATTATAACTCCAGAAAGTAAAATAAATTATAACATTTGAGTAAGATGCCATTACAGGAAAGTAAAAATCAAATTCTGAATAACAGACCTGATAACACTTCCAAGCTCGTTCTACCATGATTATTATCTGCTCCAATTGGATGTGATGGTTGACTGGACGGCCATGCATTGTCCGTGTTGGTGGCCAGATACCTTTTCTTAGGGACATCCGTACTCTTCTGGTCTCTCTCTAGTTGAAGTTTCTCAGATGTGGAATCTTTCCTAGAGACAGGATGTGCATCACGACTGCCATCTTCTTTAGCTGAGTTATCCCCATTAGCCAAACTTTCAACTTCTGCTAAAGCATTTCCTTCTTCATTACACACAGATTTGGGCTGCTTAAGATTCACTGTGGCAGAATCGCCACCAGGACTTCCATCACTTTCTCCTATGCTTGATGCAGTACAATTCTTAGCCTGATTCCTACTTTTGTCGACATCTTCATCATCCTCTGAATCGTTGGGTCGAGAAGAAACACCCAGCATTGGCTCCAAAATGGTAGTGTAAAGTCTCATAGCCTTATTTAATTGTTCTTTCGTTGAGAAAACCTCTTCACATGAATATTGGACAAGTTTATACAAGTCTTCATGTAAGCTGATATCTAAGTATTCATACTCCATATGTGGAACTATAGATTGCCTGTTTCCAGCAGCAACAGCCAGAAGGATATCATCCTCTATCTGCTTTTTCTCTTTCAATTCCTTGATCTCAGCCACCAAAGCTGTCAATCAATAGGAGTCAGAATCGGCAAGGAGGAACAATTATAAAAAACCGATTTAGAGATAAGTGCTCAAGGAACTAATAAACTAATCTTCAATATTAAAAATTTACATTTGCTACTCAAGTTCTTTGAATCTTGTTGCTTGAAATAGAAGCTCCGGTGATCAAGTGATTTGTAATGGTTTTTGGCATATATATCTGCCCAAACCTTGTTAAAATCGGATCTACACCTTGTCCATTCATCTTGTTTCTGCTTCAGGCGAGTTAATACAACAGGCAAAGCCAGAGTTGGATTTTTCCGCAGTATGTCCATCACATCAAGACCATGGTCACCATATAAACGTTCAATGCACCTTAAGTTTAAAGCTGCAATAAAACAAATAAATGACAAAGTTCAATGCAGTTCATAAAAGCTCAAATATCAGAATAGATACTTGACATTTAATTGCTTCTCAATCGGTTTACAGATACAAACCAGTGAAGTGGTCTTCAATACGGATTACAGTTTCCATGCTGATCTTATTTTCATTGATGCTGTTCAAGAGTTCCTCTGCTCGCTTAGCAGTTGAGCTCACCGACTCTAACAACATATCCAACTCAAACCTAAACTTTCCAAAATGAAAGCCAACATAAGTTACCAATAATGAACTAGCATGTGCTGTAAAGGAAATGCTATTATATCAATGATTCAATAGTGATCCGCAGAACCTACTGGGACCTCTATCCATCCATACGATCACGCAAGCACACTTGTGCACCAAAAGTAAAAATGATACTCAACAACCTTTACATTACCTATCATCCTCACATCTGAACAGACTTTCTTCATACTGATTTCTGCGCATATGTTTAAAAGAGTAATCTTCACTTCCTGAAGTCACAGATACCCAATGGTCATTCAGTACCTGAGCACCAAGTTCTGATCTCTGGCTTGCTGAAGGTATTGGATACTGCAAAGTGACAAGCAACAATAAGTTGAGCATCAGACAATGTTACTAAATTAAGTACAGAATGTTAAGTCGTACGTCTTCCGGCAGAAGCCGATAGCTTGGAGTACAACGTTCACAGTTAGAGAGGTCAAGCTCTTGAATAGATTTTGCCCAATACTTCTCCCTGTATCTTTCCTTTTCTTTAGCTCCCTCCATTTCACGCTTTGGCTCTTTATCTTTGTCCTCTACTTTCAGCGATCTAGATGAAGGAACAGGACCATCACTACTCAGAGATTCTGCAATCAACAGTCTACCAATCAGGATTCTCTAATTACAGAAGCAAGCAAAAATTCCAGAGAAATGAGAAACCATATGATAGCTCAAATTATGAAATACGGAAGATTAATTGCTCTTCCAAATGCAGATAGTACAGAAACTGGTTAAATTAGTATCCTATGAAAAAGAGACCAATGGAGGACTAATATACATACTTCTACTCATAATACCAGCAAGGAACCCATCTGCAAGTGCCAAGGACAAATACCATCAGATACAATTTAAAAAATGACAAAGCACAAGAAAGCAGCTCAAAATTGATGGCATTTTTTAAAGTTACCATTATTCTCGCAACGCTCCAAAAAATCATTAAACTCCTCCATAAGATCTGAATACTTTCCCAATAAATCAGTCACCTGAGATGGGCAAAGTTTAATGGAAAAGGTCAAACTAGAGGCAATAGCATTTTTTAAGGAAGTTCACAGAATAGATAGATAAATATGTGGTTATCATGAAGTGTCCTTCGTCCAGTTTCCCGTGGCTCAAAGACAAAGCACACAATGCTCGACTTCAGAAGTGTTGACTAACTGCTGAACATGGAGTAGCACGTACCAAACCTTGCAGATCATTCCTTTTAATAATTCCGTTGCTATAAATGTGAAGCAACTTCAAAAATGCCTGGTAGTCATCTTGACTACACAACCTCTCCTTCACCTTCTCACAGAAAATGAGTCCCTGGCTGCACATGCCTGACATAAAAATGAGAGACCATAAGCAACACTGATGTAATAACACGAGAACTGAAACTATAGACTTTAAAAAACAACAATGAAGTTCCAAAAAATGATGAATGTAAGCAAAAAAAGCTGCATCCATTTCCCAAGGATTTCAAAATCAAGTAATGTAATACAAAAAGTTCAGGTTTTCCTAATACTGAACGGCTAAACAAGGCACATTGTGGATTAAATGAATATTCAATTAACACATCTCTAATGACAAACTTTTAGACCAAGTACCAGAAATTGCGTCTCTTTCTTCTGGTAGAATTCACACTAATGCTAAAACTAATCCAACAATGTGCATTTTTGTTAGTTCCATAACCTAAAATCGTATCAATGTTGACAAAACAACAATTTGTTTCAAAATTTTATGGCAATGAAAACTGACATTTATAATGGCCATTATCATGAGAAACACAGATATTGCAATCTCAAAACAAATTACAACTGCTTATTCCATTTAACAAACCAGAGAATAAAACAACACTACCTAAATGCAACACATTTAAGGTCCATGAATGTATATAACTGAAACAGTTCCATCACAAACTCACTCTTTAAGGAGTCTTTGTCATCATAAGGAGCGAAGTTAGCAGTCACACCAAAACCTTCAACCTTCCTGGAGGGTTTTCTTTTGTCAGGAAAACGCTGTAATTTGTAGTCCCTATTGTTATCATTCTCTAATTCTCTATCATCATCGTCCCGATTTCTTCTATCCCTATTCTCCTTTTCACTACGCTTTCTGTGCTCCTTTGGAACTTTCACCATTCCTTTGTCATCGTCGAGTTCAGGACGATCAACACTAAGATCGCGATCAGCATGGGGTGTCATGATCCTATCCCTCCTACGTTGCTGTGAAAAGAGACCAGCACCCCATTACAAATCACTAACTAAACAAGAAACTGTTAAAAACATAATAGAAAGAATTTTGTAATTACCTTCTCCATAGGCATTGGCCGAAATGTGGGTGTAGCAGAGCTTCGCTCATTGAAACGGGGAAATGAATTGTGGCCGTATTGAGCTTGATGTGCTGAAGCTGCTGCTGACGCATCTGGTAAAAATCTGGTGAACTCATCAAGCAAATCTGGATGCTCATCAAAAAGAGCAGCAACCTGGAAATTAATTTAAATTACTAAGAACGTTGGGAGGAATATTTTCTAAAATAAATAGAAATACTTTGTGACAGCCAATAATTCATCATCGAACACCAAATGTGAAAAATTGTGTATATTTACCTCACTGTAAACCTCATTTATATCCTTGTGCTCCTTTCTATACATGTTTAGTATGTCCAGGAATGATTTATAGACATGATCATCATTTTGGAAGCGTTTCTGTAGGACAGAAATCCATCAATCAAACAGAAAATAATAACTGTTTACACTTGTGGTTAGGATAAAATTAAACATATTCACCTTTATCTTGTTTACAAAACTGATAGCTTCCTCAAACTCAACTGTCTTTTTTGGTGGAGTCTCATCTTCATCAAGGGTTATCTCATAACCCTTCGGCAAGAAGGTATTAAAGCCCAAAATTAAGTTGTTATGCCCTTTAAATAATTCCTTTACTCTTGCAATGACACCTGCTGTGTCGGTTCTGAAATAGACAAAAAACAGAATCCATCAGCTGAAAAATCAACTAGGAAGGAATTACTGAGTGGAAAAAAGAATAATAATGGGTACATTCAGATACCTTTGAGCCTTGAAATCTTTCATGACCTCAAGAAATGTATCGTATTTTTCTCTTTGGTCTAGAAACATGTCCTTCACTTCTTTGAGATAGGTTAGAGCGTCATTGGTGGTCAATTTCTGTGAAGCACCTCCTACTCCTCCAATGGGCCCACCTCCACCTACTCCAACGCCCCCTCCTCCACCTCCTCCCCCCGGTATCTGGGATTGCCTGTTGCCACACATCCAGAAAATGATCATCAACTCAACATATAACTATACAATAAATACTGTCAAATTCATGAAACATCATAAACCCAAGCATAATTACTCCTTCCTCCTACGCATATGCTCCTGATAACCTTTTTTTCTAAATCCAATTAGCTGCAACAACCAAAGAGAACATACTTCCAGAAACAAAGATAATCATCATTCTCCGGTACTATTTTCATCAACACTGCGTCTACTGCATTGATCTATGCCCCAAACATAAATCTATATTAACATTCATCGAAAGATTTAGTCTTCCTAAAAGCTTATCATATCCGCTGAAAACAACATACCTAACAAAATTTTCAGAAAGCTCTCGACTTTACCTCTAAAAACCGCATTACTACTCAATTCAACTCTAATAAACAACAAACCCTAAACAGATTGAAGAAATTTCATGATCAAGCACAACCAATCCAATCCACAGCAGGTACAAAACTACACGCAATTCGACAACAACGATCAAATTACACTAATATTAACAATCAAGGGCAAGAGAACCGAAACCGCGCACCGATACACTGACACGGGCAAAATTAAATTCCCACATACCAAACAAAACATAAAGCAAATCATGCAATTGAAGAGTAATGAATAAATCATGAGACTTACGAGTCCCCGCGCGACGAACCGGAGGGCCGCTTCAATTGAGCGCCGACGAACACATCATCTCTTACTCTCTTCATCCCTTTCAAAAAAAAAAAAAAAATCGCAAATCAGAAAAATACAGAATTAAAAAAATTAAAACAAAAAACAGCCATTTGCCTCAAAGCAACCGTCGAAGACTTACTTTTCTGCAACAGATCTTTGATTGCGCACAGAGGAAGAGAGAGAAAGAGACAAATTAAACCAAAAAAAGAGAGAGAGAATGGTTTTTGAGGTATCTGATTATCTTCTGCTCCCTGCTTTCTGCTTCTGCTTTCTGCTTCCTGCTTTCCGCTTCTGCTTTCCGCTTCCGCTTCTTGTGTTACGTTAGGAAGTGAATTTTGTGAGAGAAGAGAGGAGAAGGGAGAGATTTTTGGATTTTATTTTTGGGGAGAAGAGAAACCGTGGAAGTGCAAAAGGAAGGAAATAATGGGAGAAAATTCGAAAAATGTGAAGGGGAATGGAATGCCTTGTGTTTTGGGGTTTTCTCTCTTCCCATCGGAGCCTCCACTTGCCAAATTAAAAAAGTTATAAATAATAAATTAAATAAATTTTCCTCTTCTTATATATACATTTACCTATTTCGTTCATTTAGACCGGTTTATGGGCCGGGTTTGAACAATTTTAGCCCATGGTTATATTGTTAAAGTTGCCCCACTTTAGTATCCAAATTCTTACGACAACAACAACAATCAAATTTTATTCAGCTAAATGGATCGATTGTATGAATCATAGAATTTTACTGTACTTGGTTTTATGCTAAGTCTTCCGTTAGAATCATAGAATTTCATTGTACTTAGTTTTACGCTAAGTCTTTTGTTAGGATCGACGGTAAGAATCATAGAATTTCACTGTATTTAATTTTACGCTAAGTCTTCTGTTAGTAGAAAGCAAAAAAAAAAAAAAAAAAGCTTAGTTATTTTCGTGCTCTTGAAAGTATGGTCAAATCTCGTATTGGTCCCGTAAATCATATTTACCTAGATTTCCCATTTAAATATGTTTGATGTCTTACTTTGTTCTACATTGTGATGTCTTAATCCATAGTTTTATTCCAAAACCCTAGACTTTGGACAAATTAGCAAAAGGTAAATTGGGCCGAAATCTGGCAGTCGCCCCCCTTTTTCGTGTGTGTTGGTATTGTATTTTACTTGTTTTGTTTGTTTTGTCGGATAAATTTTTCAGAGTGTCAGTAACACAATTCAGTATAACAAGTGTCATAAGATAATTAGTTAAATTTCCTTTTCAAATTTGCATCTATTTATATTATTACATTTAGTGTAGCTGGCTGTGTTCCCAGCACATTTTGTAGTGTTTGCATTGTGTTTCTGGAGGAATATTAAACCTGAAGCAGCACAAGTTTTCTCAAGTGGATTTAGGGTTTTGATTCAAACATGTCAATCCAATCAAGTACACAAAAAGGTCGCTTCCTTCCTCCCAAGTGGTATCGTGGTGGTACAGTCAACTTCATGTACAAAAGTAAACATAGTAAACTCTGCAGAAAGGCAAGACCAGATGATAGTGAAAAGGGTATGATCTATTTTTACTTCTCTCACATCTTTTTGAATTTCATTATAACGGCCGAAATTTAAAAAAGTGTGAGAGAAGTAAAAAAGGGTGTGCGGATAGCACACCCCTAGTGACAAAGGAGAAGAAAACAGTGGGAAGGAGTTGGGAGATTTAAAATTTTAAACACACATAAACATTAGTTTCATGACTTTGATTCATTTCTAACGTCTTCAAAGCATAGAGTCTACGACGAGTAAATATGAAGAAGAAAAAAAAGTGGTTAATTAGAATTGTGTTAAATCAGTTAATAATGACAATGTGTCAGCTCACCCACTTAATATCGTTTACCAAAAAAGAAATTAAATTGCTTATCAATAAAAAATAACCAATTATTTTATTTAATACAAGGGGAAAGATAAAGGGCCCATCCATAACTGGAAACTGGAAAAGGAAAGTGGATAAGCTTATTTGTTCTCTTCTTGCCAACTTTCTCCCAAGCATTCAATTTTATTTGAAAAATAATTTCCTACATGATAGCAGAAGTATTTTACGCACACCTCTCTTTTTTTTTCTTTTTCTTTTTTTACTTTAACAAGTTTTTGTTCATTTTTTTTTCAATATAAACACAAAATGTTAGTTGACATAATCCTAACATTGAAATTTTTTTGTGCCTAAAAAAAATTACCCTTGATATAAAGTTGGTTTTAACTTCACGAGGACTCCTGTTAATTTTTGTTATTGAGATTAAGAAGGGCGTATTGTAAATAAAAAAAAGTATGTAGATAGTACCATCTTATTTTTTTTAAAGGGTAAAAAAAATTTGTAATAAAATGTGATAATATCATCAAAACACAAGAAGTGAAATTTACTTATGTTTAATTACCTCTCTGCAATCCTCCGTTATGTCTTTTTCTTGTGTTCGATACATGTTCAAAGCATGTCCAGGAATGATTTGTAAACATGACTATCAAATAAATAGAACACAATTTCACGTGACTATCGATCCCAATTAAGTTCTATCAAATAAATAATATGACTACATATGCAATTAGTCTAGGAATAATTTGTAAACAAGGCTATCAATTGTTAATTTGGATTTGTCTAAGGAAAACGCTGATATTTTGTTATAGTCGTTGTGATAGTTGCACATTTTCACGAGTAATGAAATTTCGTCAGATGCTTAGTTACGTTTGTAAACTTGATTTTTGGATTTAAATAATCAGATGAAATAAGTCGTCTCTGCCAGGTGTTGACACGTGTCCTGTTTGACAGCTTTTCGGACTCTTTTCGAATTTTCGTCGAATCACACACTATGTGTACAATTTATGTAATACACGAGTGTTAAAATTTTGACCATCGGTCAACATTTTATTTATCGAATTTTCACTGTCTACAACGTTGTCAAACTGCGAATTTGAAACATATTCTAACAAAAGTTATAACATATGTTTAAAGAAGAATTATGATGTGATGGTGCAATATGGACACATGCATGGACATATGTACATTGGGACTAAGGTGGTCTTAGAACCACTCGGAGTTTAGAAATATACATGTGAAGATCTTCTGATGACCTTCCAAGTATTTGATGTAATGTCTACTAGCATATCTCGACAGGTTGCATCGACAACACTCGACATATTCTTTCGATTTCACTCATCAGATTGCTTCCGTGAAATGCCTCACTAAATAAACTGAATGCCTCAAGGCCATCACATGTTTGATGAAATGCCTCAATAAATAAACTAATTTTTTTTTCGCGCTCTGAATCTATCCTACAAAAGAACGGAGATTTAGATGGAGATCTCAATTATAGAATACAAATTGGATGGATGAAGTGGAAGAGTGCATCTGGCGTGTTGTGTGATCGCCGTATGCCACTAAAGCTCAAGGGAAAATTTTATAGGACGGCAATAAGGCCAACGTTGTTGTATGGTATGGAATGTTGGGCGGTGAAGCACCAACACGTACATAAAATGGGTGTAGCAGAGATAAGAATGCTTCGTTGGATGTGTGGGCACACAAGAAAGGATAAGATTAGGAATGAGGATATCCGAGGTAAAGTAGGAGTAGCCGAAATTGAAGGAAAGATGAGAGAAAATCGGTTACGGTGGTTTGGACATGTGCAACGAAGGCCTACTGATGCTCCGGTTAAAAGATGCGACGGGACAGAGGTTCATGGTCGAAGGGGTAGAGGAAGACCTAGGAAGACTTTGGAAGAGACTCTAAGAAAAGACTTAGAGTATTTGGATTTAACGGACGACATGACACAAGACCGAGCGCAATGACGTTCTAGGATTCATATAGCCGACCCCACTTAATGGGAAAAGGCTTTATTGTTGTTGTTGTTGTTGCTCTGAATCTATCTAAAAAATTAAACCTTCAACAGTGGGACTCCTTAATGTTTGAATTTTGGATCTGTCATTGAACACATGGTATATATAGATAAACAGCATGCATGATAAATATTACCCACTATTATGACACTATATCTTGTTTAACAAACTGGTAGCTTCCTTAAACTCAATTGCCTTTTCTGGTAGAGTCTCATATCTTCTCAAAGCGCAAGCAGTAACCCATCTGCAAGAATAAATCCAATCGGATACAATCTATAATGGAGAAAGAACCACAAGCAAGCAACTTAAGGTGATGACATTTTTGACACTTGCCTACATTCTCGCAACGGTTCAAGAAATCATTAAACTCTTCCAGAAGATCTGGATACTTTCCTAATAACTCAGTCACCTGACTTTGGGGTACAGTTTATCATTAAAAAAATGTCAAACTAGAGACAACAACACCATGATCATGTCTTTATAAAAATGCGACTCCAAGTCAAAAAGGTTCCTCGCTTTGCGAGAGTCGGGTGGGAATGTCTATTGTACACAGCCTTACCCTTACTTTGCAACGAGGCTGTTTTTACAACTCGAACCACTTTCTGGTCACAAATACCAACTTTTCCATTGCGCAATGGCTCGCCCTCGTAATCAATCTTTTATCTTACATAATATTTTTAAAGAAAGTTTAATAAATAGAATGAGGAAATCTGTGCTCAAAAAGTAAGCAGACAATGTTGTTAACTACATTAAAATATTTGAGAATTGAAGAGAAAATGGAGAAGAAAGAGTAATTGAGAAAGATGAACTAGAGAGAATTTAGAGAGAGAAATATGAGACTTGTATATTGACTTAAAAGAATGATGATTACACGCTCTGTTTTTATAATAGAATGCCTAACAACTCTAACCAAATACTAACAAACTTACTATCTGTATTGCTAAATTGTACAACTATTTAACTAATATCTAACTAATGATGCGGAACCCTTAATAAATGTTAGGGTGAAATTGGCTATTCCTAAACAAAACGCCCGAGTCTGTAACACCGTAGATTTGTTACATATTTTCAGTTGTAATTGTTTAAGTCCCAGAATGTCTCTCACACTTTTGAAGCAAAGTTATTACGTAAACGAGATACTTATTCAGGTACGTTTGCACGCATGCATCCAACTACATTCATCAGATATCTCATGCTATTGTATTTGGAATATGACTCGTATCCATCGTGTGTTCTATCTCTTTAAAATGACTTATCCTTTCTATATTAATTATTAAAACACGCTTTCAAAATAATCTGATTGCATTTGGTGGGACTTATCTGATTGCATGTTGGTGAGAGTCATCTAACTACATAGATTGTATTGCCGTCCTTATCAATTCTAAATTGGGGCGGTGCTTTGTGTCTACATAAGAGAGGTCAGTGACTAGTTTAAGTTGGCACCGCATATGCATGAGTTGGGTTTTAGGCTGCCGCATAACACAGACTAGTTAACAGAGCATCAACACCGAGTGAATATGTTTTTATGTTTTGGTTGCCGCATGCGTTTAAGATACAGGTTCTACTTTTCAATTGCGGTCATATACATGCACTGGTAAAAGAGATTTTTTGCAGCATCCTTATTATGTTAATCAGCAGCCATGCATTAGGAAGAAAAGAAAATCATATTTTCTTCATTGTTTTTTCTTTTTTCAAAGTATTGCTGCATGTATTATAGAACTTGTTTTTGGGTTTTGGTTTTGCTGCCGTAAGCATTGATATTTGTAATATACTCTGTACCGCTGCATGAAATATCATTGGAGATCAAAAGTATGTTAGTAGCCCCAAGTGCACAGAGAGCTATTTTCATTCCAGAAAAATCAGTAGCTTAATTGCCGAGTGTTTTTACGGAGACAGTTTATCTAGTTTTTAATCACTGATTTTTTCATTGTGCTTTAATTGGAAATCAATTATGAAAATGTGCCTTGTGATTTTTGTAATTGGTTGTTTTTCCAAAACATTTCAACATACATTCATTCTGCATGATTGCGTTAGTATCCTGCAAAGTTCGAGGAGACAGTGATTGACGGCTGCGTTAGTCTCGTGCCACTTCAACTCGAAGGCTGAAGAGAGATTGAGTAGCAAAGCGCGGAGACAAAACTGCCTACTAGTATGCATGTCTAGTTGATGAGTTTTGTAAGTCTTTCTGTACTCATTTCTCTTAGTGTTTGTTTTGGCTTGGGAGCCCGAGGATTTTCCTAGTTGTGGTTTTGCCTCGTTAAATCCTACATCCTTGTGCACTTTTTATTTATCGTTTTAATTGCATATGAGTATGATAGTTTGATATGTGATGTGAATGTGGATTTAATTTGAGAACTGAAAATTAAATTGAAACTTGAATTGGATTTTTAAATTGGAACCTATTCACCCCCCTCTAGGTTAAACTAGTACCATCCTAGAACTTTCAATAAATGTAAGACTCACCAAAGTTTGTAGATCATTCCTCATAATTATTCCCTCGTGATAAATCTGAAAGCACTTCAAAAACTCCTCGTAGTAAACTTGACTGCACAACCTCATGTGCACTTCTTTACAGAAAATGAATCCCTGGCCGTATATGTCGGACGAAAACATGAGAGACAGTAAGCAACACCCGGTTATAACAGTAGCATAGTGAAATTGTTAGAAGAAAACACAAATCATCATATTAAATCAGGTGGTTGAAGCTGAAGAAGTCTTAAACTAGACCATATCATTTTTGTTAATTGTTTTTAGCGGGTATTGGCTAGTCCCCCCACTTGTTTTACTTCTTTTTTTTTCTTCATATTATTAATAAAATCTAGTAGAGGGGGGACATGCTGGGGATTTCTAGGTGCAATGGTCCTTTCTCCTTCGGAAGATGGTTGGTGTCTCGCACACGACTCTTAATGAAGAGCTAATCTCACCTAATCCATCTCTACAAAAAAAAAATTATTCAAAAAATAAAAAATAAAAAAAAATAAAAAAACCCACAAGAAAGCAGCATAAAAGTGATGGCATTTTCTTTTACAGTTACCTGCATTTTCACGACGCTCCAATAAATCATTGAACTCCTCCATAAGATCTGGATATACTGTCCCAATAAATCAGTCGCCTGAGATGGGCAAAGTTTACCAAAAAAGGTGAAACTAGAGGCAACAACATTTTGTAAGAAAGTTTACTGAACAGAAAGATATATGTGTGGTTATCATAAAGTATCCTTTGTCCAGTTTGCCCTATATCGAAGAGCAAGCGCACAGTGCCTGCACGTTAGTGCTGAACATGCATAGGGTAACATGTACCAAAACTTGCAGATCATTCCTTTTAATTATCATGTTGCTATAAATGTTAAGCAACTTAAAAAATTCCCGGTAGTCATCTTTACTACACTCTTGAATCTTGTAAATATTTGCTTTGTCTAATTACTATAACAACAACAAAGTTTATAATATAAGCAGAAGTGCACGAAAGAACATGTTTTTAAAAAACACGAGAGGTAGCATACTTGCCTACACTTTGGGATTCTATCGTGGCGTCCCATACCAATATATAATGCTATGAGGGAAAGTTCATTGGTTTGAGAAGCCATGATGGCATCTTGAGATGTATGGAACTATAGGAGGTCTCTCTCACGGTCTCACCAGAAGAGGGTATCTTTCTCTCGTATTACTTTCCTGAACTTTCTGCTTACAACATTAATGACTTAATCTAAGTCCTACTCAAACCCAAACCCAATCCCAACCCTAAACCCAAACCCAAATCCAAAATTAGTCTAAGCCCTACCCAACTCCAAACCCAAACCCAAATCCAAAGTTTGTTAGCACTTTATGGTACAAGTTGTACTGGTAAACAGGAATATACAGACGAGACTCGAAATACATGGTAAGTATTCATGGAGTAAGATTCTCTCTCCTTTTTCCCCCTCCTGTTCTCTCCCCTCCTATTTGAACGGTCACAATTAAACCACGTCAACATCTTATATTAATTTTTTATAGAAAGAGAAAGACAAAATAAAGAATGTGAAATGAGGGGATGGAAGAGAATGGAAGGGAATGAAAAGAAAAGGGGAGAGAATCTAGGGAATGAAAAGAGAAGGGGAGAGAATCTTAGTCCGCATTCTTTAACCACTTGTGAGACTCATCATGTTTTGCTTTTAATGGAAATTGGGTCAGTTTTTTATTTTTCAATTGTATTTATGTTTTTACGGAAAATTTAACTACTAGACAACAAATGTACATCATAGTTTGGAAAAAGAGAGAATATTTATGGTAATGTTAGAAGAACCGTTTATTTAAATTAAGTTTTTTTTTTGGTTAAAAGGTAAATATATTACCACAAGAAAAAACCAAACTTGCAAACGTTACAAACAAAGGTCCAAAAACAAAAGTACATACAAGCAAAAAGGAAATGGACCAGCTAAGTGAACCAAAGCAAAGCCCAACCAACTACGTGGGCCCAAAATAAAAAAAAACCAAAAGAAAGTCGAGAAATCCGAGAATTCGGCAGCGGCCACCGCTGCAACATTATTTTAAGATGCACTCAATTCCACGCCTCCACCCGCACGCTGACTCGTTGATCAGAGCATCCAACCCAAAGCACCACTTGGTACGTAGCCACCATAGTTGAAATCAAGCAACCAGAAGAAGAATTCCGGCTACCAAAAGAAAGAAGCCTGTGGAGATCCACGAGCAACACTGCCAGCAGAGGTAGACATCGAGAAGGTGGTGGTGTTAGGAACACCCGAGCCTGTGCAAGCATCAAAGCTCTACACACCATCTCAGCGAAGCATGACTGCAGATTAGAGTATGGATGACCAAGGATGAGGGACGCCAGTAAGATAAGAAGAAAATGACAAAACGAAATAGAAAGCTAGGGGAAAACTCTGCCGAAAGAAGGAAGATGAGATAAAGAAAGGAAGGAGAGATGGGCTAACCAACTCTAGGCCCCCTCAGATCTGCACAGAATTGAAACCCTCAGACAAACACTAAGAAAAACCCTTAAGCAGAGAGAAAGGCTCTCACAAGGGAGAGAAACTAACAAGTATTAAATTAAGTTTTGTACATTATATAATATGGTGATTGATGATTGAATTATTATTTAAGGGTAACGTGTTTAGTTCTTATTGGTGACATATCACATGATTTACAAATTTAGTTTAAAAAGCTAGTCTCTCTAACATTATCCAATATTTATATAATGCCTAAACATCCTTTCTAGTTTTCAGTCCATACTTCTTGCACAATGCCTACACATACAACACCATCATTACAATGAGACTTGAAGCTTTTGCAACTTTACACTTCATACTTGGGACTATTTTAGACCTTCATCATCAACCACCATTTCGATAGGGCCAAAACAAAAGAACAAATAGAGTGGAGGGTTTCATTACAATTAACTGCCCTCTTGACGTGGGGTTCTCTGGAGGCTGACCAATGAGAAGTAAGCACCTGTAGGACCCTTGGCCAAAAGCGACGAGTGAGTCCCCTTCTCCACCACCTTGCCTTTATCAAGCACGGCAATTATATGACAATTCTGTATTGTACTCAACCTATGGGCCACCACCACACTAGTCCTCCCCACCATCATGCGCTCCAGCGCGTCCTGCACAATCTTTTCCGATTGACTGTCGAGCGCGCTGGTCGCCTCGTCCAACAACAAAACGACAGGGTTTCGAAGTATCGCCCTGGCTATAGCAATCCGTTGTTTTTGTCCACCGGATAACTGCACTCCCCTGTCCCCGCACGATGTGTCGTATCCGTCTTTTAATCCCGCGATGAAATCGTGCGCGTTGGCCACCCTTGCAGCTTCCACTACCTCCAACTCGTCGACCTTATCTGACACGCCGTACACAATGTTTTCTCGTATTGTCCCGGCAAATAACGTTGGCTCTTGACTGACCAATGCTATGTGTTTTCTCAATGATTTGAGGTGGTACGACTTCACATCTCGACCGTCGATTTTTACTTCTCCTTTAATTGGATCATAAAACCGTTCGATCAATCCAATTATCGTTGATTTACCTGAACCACTTTGGCCCACCAATGCCGTTGATTTTCCCGCCTCGATTTTGATTGAGAAGCCTTTAAAGATCATAACATCGGGCCTAGCAGGGTACGCAAAATGTATATCGTGTAGCTCAATGTGACCTGTTATTGCTTTGGCCTCGAAACCTTCGGGGTCTTCAGGCTCAATTTTTGTGTATCGGTTTAACACCGCGAAAACAGACTCGACGGCATCTGCGCCCTTGGCGATATCCGTGGTCATGCTACCGGCATCAGCAATGACCCGGCCTGTGCTCACCAAGATCATTAAGGTCTGGAATAGTTGTTTGGCATTGACGTAGCCCTTGGCAACAAGCTTTCCTCCGTACCAAAAGTCGAAGGCCCAAGTGATTGTTATGAGGCTTCGGGAACAAGCGAGTCCAATGCCGGCATACCACGACTGTCGGATACTCTCTCGACGAGGGCCTTCTTGGGCATTTTCGAGCATTTTCAATAGGCGATCTTGGGAAGAGAAGGCCGTGACTGTCCGGAGGTTGGAGACTGCTTCCGCGGCCAGTTTGCTGCTTTCTTCCTGGGATTTTAAGGCCTTCTTGGACATGCTTTTGAGCAGGACTTGCCTTGTGTAGAAACATACAATGATGAGGGGTTGTACGGCTATCATGACAATTGCAAGTCTCCATGTAATGATCAATCCCATTGTGCAAGCTATTGTTACTGCTGAGATGGTTTGTACAACAAGAGCCATTCGATCACCCACCAAGGATCTCACCTGCAACAAAATAATCAACCATTGTTCATCTTAAATCTTCAAAATAATTCATACTTTTCACTGTTATAGCTAAGAAGATCAGTTCAACTAGCTCTCCAATGTTATTTTTCTTTTCAACTTCAAATTAAGTTCGAAGTTCGAATCAATTGATAGAATAGATTTAGTTAATCCGGAATTTTCTGCATAATTTTAAAAATGTAATTTTCTATTGTAACTATTTTATGATTCCTTCTACATATGAGTGTTGCCACTCATTCACATATATATATTGTAAACATTGTGTCAGATTAATTAATTAGTAGCATTTCTACACACATTTATTTTAGGGAGTTTTAACAAACATAAAATATGCAACTTCATACATGATTCTAATGAGTATATATTACTATGGACACACTCTTAAACTAGTGAATGTGATTAGTTTATGTGCAAAATTATTAGTGAACAAATTTGATATTTTGATTATACGTACCACATTGGCATCTTTGGCAAGTCTAGAGCAAATGGCACCACTAGAATTCTCATCCTGATCAAACCACCCCACTTCAAAAGTGAGTACCTTTGAAAGCATCCTCTCTCTAACCCTCTTAGTCAAGTACTCTCCCATGTAAGCAAAGTTGTAATGCTGGCTGACATTGATCAGCAACGAGAAGATTGCCAACCCTAGAAAACAAAGCGAGTAAGTCCTTGTTTTCGCCTTAATCTCGTCATGATCCGTCAAGAAATAAATCGACACCATGGAACCTATGGCAAATGCATACATCGGTTGTACTGCCCCAAAAAGAGTCGCACTCGTGCACCCCATAACTGCTTGTTTCCACTCTGGAAGGTTCAAGGCCAAAAGTCTCCTAAAGGAAGGCACGGGCAGTTTCTTATGTTCATGATGCTCTACAACACTCTCTTGATCAGGAGCTCTACTCTGAGCAAATGAGTTCACGGAACTCGAACGACTCACCATGGAGAGCCTACGGCTGCTTGTGCTGTGCCTATGGCTGCTTGTGCTGTGAATGTCTTTTGAAATGGAAGACGAAGCACCGTAATGCCCTAACTCTTCCGGTTCTTTTTCTTTTTCTGTTTGTTGGAGGCGGATAAGGGACGTGTAGTGGCCGTTTTCGCGTTGGGAGAGCTCGTCGTGGGAGCCGGTTTCCATGACCTGGCCGTTTTGAACTACGGCAATCACGTCTGCGTTTCGGATGGTGGAGAGGCGGTGCGCGATGATGATTGTGGTGCGGCCGACGGCTGCTTTGTCTAGGGCTTCTTGGACTACTCGTTCGGATTCGGAGTCCAGTGCGCTGGTGGCTTCGTCTAGGAGGAGGATACGAGGCTTCTTGATGATGGCTCGTGCAATGGCGATCCTTTGTTTCTGTCCTCCCGACATTTGAACACCCCGCTCACCAACCTGTTTAATCACAAGGTTAATTTGTTTCAGTACTTGCAAAACCTAGTAAAAAAAATAGTGTCTGCATGTTTCATAAATTGTAATAAAAATAAAAAGTACTAGATAGACTTGCTCATAAAATATTGTCCTAAGACTAAAATAGCAATTAATAGATGAATTATTAGCTAAAATGGTTTCTTAGATTGGCGTAACTCATCACTTTGATCTCTGAGATTTCAAATCATTAGAATTGGTTCCTGAGTTTGTCCATCATTACTCATTTTGGTAATTCAGTGAAGAATCTCAGTTAAATAAAATAAAATGACAAACATACATTCAATTTTGTCATATCATTTTGGCTCATTATTTATTAAATTGAAGTTATTTTTATCATTTTGGTCATTGTTTAACAGAAATTTTGGACAAAAAGCCTTAATATAATTATAAGAGAAACAAAAATTATGTTCGCCACTGCAGCAATATAAATATGAATAACGTATTGATTTGCAGTGAAGTTATCGAGTTGAGTAATGGTAAACTTACTACATTTGTACTGTCTCTTTAATAGAGATAGGGTCAACCAACACATGTGGGTCTCATCTCTACTAAAAAATGGTATAAATATGGTATGAAAAATATAGTAAGAGTAGCATATTTGTATCGAGTTTAAATGTCATCACCATGGTGTACGATAAGTCTTTTTATTTACAGGGCTAGTCTTAGTCTAGTGATTGTTTGAAGGAACTTCTAACTTGAAACTTCTCCATACATGAACAAAAGGAAGGTATCTTATAATGCAGCGTCGACTGATGATTATAAAATGCAAAGCAGGTGGTCATTCACAAACATCATTGTCAAAGAAGCAATACATGTTGTTCGAGTATATGATGCAAACTGATGTCTGCAAATAGTGATGCGCATGCAATACTACTACTATATTTGGTTAGTTCTGTTGCAACTTTGGACGATTGAAGGAAGACCTTCATGGCTTCATAGCCAAGTGGGGGACAAAATCATCAATGTTTAGGAGCAATAAGATGCATTCCTATGTTGATCCAACACACACTTGACGACAAACATACCAAAAGACAGGAATCCAAATCCTCTCCGGATCCTCCTTGTGAGGATCTTGAGAATATTTGAATTATGTTATTTTATTATACATTGTGCGTTCATAAATCATTTAAATTTTTTTTACTTAAAATTGAATACAAACAGTACCTGACAAAATTTAACCGCACAATGTACAATAAATAGACACGATTCACGGATCTTCGAGATCCTCACAAAGAGGATCCGAAGAGGATCTTGTTGGAAAAGACAGAACCCTTTACATCGTAAATTATGTGATTAACAAATGGAAAGCAATAATTTGTCATTTGCTCAAAAGATAGAATGTTTAAATGACACACACAATTCAAGAGAATTTCAGTCTGTAGATAACACAATTTAGTACACAATGTGTCATAATATTAGTAGTTGAATACTTTAAAAAAAATTTCAAATACTAGTATTACAATATTTAGTGTTCCAACCTGTGTTTCCAAGACACTGAAAAACATTTTTTATTCCAAAAAAATTATTTGAGTTCTCCATACAAAAAGTCATTCATTTTTGTTAATTAACAAATTAAATTTTGAGATACATGCTAAAACTTTTCTTTTTTGTAATTCGAATGAGATACTTTGGTATATACGTCAAACTGTTAAAAATAATAATCTCTAATATGAAAAAGTCAACAAGTGGCTTGTCACTAATAAAACTAATTAACGTGATATTATACTAGAGAAGTAATTACCTGAGTATCGTATCCTTGAGGCAACTGGGAGATGAAATTATGAGCATTAGCAGCTTTCCCAGCCTCAGTAACCTCTTCAATCCCAGCATCTTCTTTCCCAAAAAGTATGTTCTCCTTAATGCTGGTTGCAAATAGAGCAGGCTCTTGGCTCACCAAACCCATCTGCGATCGCAGCCACTTGAGCTGAAGCTTATTTATCGCCACCCCATCAAGAAGAATCTCGCCTCCGAGCGGATCATAAAACCGCTGCAACAGGGCTATCACCGTGGACTTCCCCGAGCCGCTTCCGCCCACCAACGCCACCGTTTTGCCCGCCGGAACTGTCAGGTTGAAGTCTTTGAAGATAATGTTTTCCGGCCTCGACGGGTATGCGAATTCCACGTGCTTGAATTCAACTTCACCGGAAACATCCTCCAAGATTTCGCCTTCCATGTTGTCGGAATCGATCTTGGGAACTCTCCGTATCACTTCCATTATTCGCTCGGCTGCCGAACATGCCTCTGAAAAGTACTTCAAGTTTGATAGTCCAGAACCTAATGCCCTATTCACCAAAACAATAAAACCATGCATTAAGATCAAAATTATTGGGAAGATTATGAATTTGTGTTTAAGGACAAAACCGAAGAAAACCAAAGCAGGTATCAGTATTTTTAAGATCAAATTTTTGGGAAGGTTCTAAATTTGTCCTAACAACAAGTACCACATTACTAATTTACAGACTACAGTACATGATACATTGTTGAACTTTTGTCATAACAAATTAAAAAAAAGAGCAATATGTACGAGTAGACATTTTACAAATTATTTATTAAAAATAGAATGGAAGACACTAAACATACAATATGTCGTATACTACTCACAGTTTTGTACCACTTAAAATAATGCACATTTAGTGTCATTCATGTTCTATTTTCGATTAAAAATCTAAACTGGTTCGATCAATGAATATTTTGTTGGAACCCTATTGGACTCTAAACTTATCTCATTAGGGTTTGGAGTTTAGTTGAAACTGGAATCAGTTAAGAGTTAATATTTGAATAAGTCTTCTTTCCTTTAAAGTAGGACAATAAGGTTAAACATGTTGGTGAGTGGATATCCCACGTTAGAATGCAAAATGGGCATGCAGTTTTGCCAAGTAGTTTATGTGATAGGTGGAAACGGTTGTGGTTACACGTCTATAAAATGGTTTAGTCCCTGCTCAAGAGGAGTACGTTCTTAATATGTTAACTAGCCCTATTCTAGTGAGAACATAAGGTCCCCATTGAGTAGAAGACTCTTCCTTGACCATTCACTAATGGCTTCATCAGATTTGCGTGCTCTTTGTCCCCTGTATTAGGTTGTAATCTATTCATGTGGCTAACTATAAATTCCAACATTTGGTATCAGAGCTTCGACTAGCTCTACATAGATTATTTTGATGATTACTGGCAACTTATAAAAAGAGAAAGCAGAGTGAGAGAGGTGAGAGGATTCGGCCCTCCCAAGAAACAAAATGGGGCAAGCATCCATAGAGAGAGGAGAGTTGATACACGGCAAGGGAGAGAGAGCTTCTGGAAAAATTGATGGATTTTGCCGAACCCCAGCCATGGCACAACTTTAAGATCTTGATGGCGTCGGTCTTGGCCATGGTGGCGAAGACGATGATGTTTCCGGTAGACGTAACAAAGATGTGATTTTCACTGCACGGCAAGTTGGCGTGCCAACGCGCGTTTCGGGTCACCTCAGAGATTGTGCGAGAGCAAGGTCCACTGGGATTGTATCAGGGCTTGTTGTCGATGATTCTGAAACACCTTTGAAGAGCAACGGTGGGTCTCTCTCTCTCTCTCTCTCTCTCTCTCTCTCTCCCCGCCAAAGCAATCTCTGGCGTTGTTGCTCAAAGTGGGGATGGATGCTCTGTGAAGGTTGATGCATATCTAATTATTTATCATTATACTGTTCAACTAATAGATCCTGGCATTCCATTGCTATGGCTATTATCATATTATTTCCTCTGTATTTGCAAATAAAAGGATGTTGGTGATAAGCGTAAAGGTTAAACATGTATATGTTTTGTTATATTGCTAACATCTTTTGGCTTCTTAAGATTAATATTGTTAAAGACACCAAATAAAATATAATCTTCACCAAAGTGGGATTATCAGGAATTTTATTTGACAAAAATTTAATTATGGTTTATGGTTGTCATTATTAATGATTCATGTGTATAAAGTTTTTCAGACATAGGTTTAAAGGCATGGTGAAAAAGATAACTCATCTCGGAGGTTATTGAAACTAACGACTTTTGGAGGAGCAACATCCATGATAAAGTATTCTTGAACAAATGTTTATATAATTTTACACCAAAGTGAGAATTATTAGAAAGTTCTGTTCAAGGTATTGTACTTAAAATTCTGAATAATAGTTTATTACATGAGACTAATCTTTCCAAAGAAAGAAATAATGATTGGTTCAAACTGTGACTCAGTGTATAGTATTTCATGATTCCGTAAGGCAACTTTAGTCTCTTGTCCAAAGATGTGATTCAAGTTGGAATGTGAATTTTGTGAAATAGCTATACAAATGAGGATGCATAATACATATTTGACAGTTTATGTTTCTTGCCCAAAGGTGTAATATAAATCTTTGTTGTTCGATGCTACACGCTTTGCATATAGGTAATGTTTTTTTTACTGCACTATAATACATATTGATACCATTGGTGTAGTGCAATTGTAGCATAGTAAGGTTTTGTCGTCTTATTTTAATATGTCTACCGGTGATTGTATACATATATTATGAATCTCACTCTAGTAGTGATGTCGTAAGCGTGTGAAATGTGATCATGATTTAATTGGTAAGCAAGTGCGTACACACATCAATACCTTTTCATTTCAAAACTGATTAAATTGGATAATATACAACTAAATCATTGCTGCATGCACTTGAAGTTGAAAACGAAGTTGGAGGGCTATGATGAAATGTAGGCAATTTTGATAAAATCTTATACTTAGGAAATTTGTATGAATCTTAACAACCAAAGCCAGTAGAAACCACTATTTCTTGTACATGATAATTTATTCTTTGTACTTGATAGTATATGATGTGATCATTTTCAAGCATGCTGAAAATTGAAATTAATTGAATATCAAAGTGAGTCTTACCTCTTCCATTTTTTTAATTATAACACTCAATTTTTGCTTGCTGAGTTGGGTTCTTATTATTGTTTTTACTTAAACAATTATTGGCGAATTTACTGCATACTATTTCAGCTGCCTTATGCTTCTCATAACATTCTGGAAATAGAATTTGTTTCGAAGTGTGTTTAGGTGTGATGGCTAGTTATCTATAGTCTACAGTATGCTACTTGGCCTTTGCAGCATGCGAAGTGCTGGCTTTGAAGTATCGGGATGCATGTTTGATCAAGTGCCTAATTTGGTGACTTAGAATACAAAATAATGAAACATATAATTGCTTTTAGGTTATTTTTGGTTCAATTAAGATGGCACAATATGGATTCTATTTCACAAGAGTTTGTGAAAGCTTCATCTTGCCCAAAGGTGTTGAAAGTTTTTCATGAAGGTAGCTCATGTAATATATGATTCAGGAATAAAGTTATGTGTTTTTAGTTACAAATATTTCCACTATGAGCCACATTATAGTTTGTGGTTTCATGGCATGGAAATTGGTTGCATCATGATATATGTTTTGACTCTTCATGAGACTTGTCGATGCAAACGTATTGGACCCATGAAGGTTAACCAAAGATTACTTAGGTACACATTGTTTGAGTTTTAAGCTTTTAAGTCTCTTCAATTTTGAACCATGATGTCTGTTTGGACATTGTCGTGTAATATTAGATGATAAAATTAGACTTTCTAGTTTTCCTATAGACACCAAATTAAAATGATATGAAATTGAATTTGTTATAAATATGTATATTCTTGGAAGATGCACAGAGTTTCCGGGCAGATTGCTTGTCTTGAATAAAGTTTGATGAATGACTCATCTAATGATTATCAAATGGCTTGTTTATATATATATATATATATATATATATATATATATATATATATATATATATAGGCAAAGGATAGTTTACTACCCTCATATTTGGTGGTTTTCAACATTTAGTACATCAATTTTTTTTATCCCAGAGTCATACCTAAAGTGTAAATTTTGGGACAGTGTCATACATCCGTTAGTCAAACTGTTAGTTTTCCTGTTAAGTGATGACGTGGAAGAAGAAGGAAGAAGAAGGAGAAGGAGGAGGAAGAAGAAAAAAAAATCTGGGATCTAGGTTCTGGGTGGGGTGCGCGGGGGGGGGGGGGGGGAAGAAGAAGGAGAAGGAGGAGGAAGAAGAAAAAAAAATCTGGGATCTGGGTTCTAGGTGGGGCACGCTTGGAGGGGAGGGGGAATAAGAAGGAGAAGGATGAGGAAGAAGAAAAAAAAATTGGGATCTGGGTTCTAGGTGGGGCCACATGAGGGAGGGGGAAGAAGGAGGAAGAAGGAGGAGGAAGAAAAAGGAAGAAGAAGGAAGAAGGAGAATGAGGAGGAGGAAGAAAAAAAGAAGAAGAGAGAAATCGAACCCAGAAGAAGAAGAGGAAGAAGAAGGAGAGAAGAAGAAAAAAAATATTTTATTATTATTTTAATACTTTTAAATATTATTTTTATTTAAATAATAATTTTTAAATATTATTTAATGACACGTGGCGCCCAATTAGGGCTCCACGTCATCACTTAACGGAAGAACTAACAGTTTGACTAACGAATGTATGAGATTGTCCCAAAATTTACACTTTAGGTATGACTCTGGGATGAAAAAAAATTGATGTACTAAATGTTGAAAACCACTAAACATCAGGGTAGAAAAATGAGATATGTCCTATATATATATATATATATGTTATTTTATTTTATTATATATATATGTTAAACGCATAAGATCTATGTGTACATTGTCAATCTTTCGTCTCTTGCATATGGTTACCTTGGATGGTTGCATGTTGATCTTTTATAATGAGTATGATATTAATAAGACCTAAAATTAATACCTATATCTCTACTGGTTTCATTAGCTCTTACTGTTTGTTTACTTTCGGTATGATTTTGTGTTTCAATCATAAAGGTTTGAACGCATGTTAAGGAAAGCTAAAAGGAAAATGAAGTTTTATGATAATATGCTTTTGTTCTACAATCAACTTATGATGTTGTTGATTAATGGGCAGATAATTCTATGTTGTTTATAGCTATTTCTGCAAATAAATGTGAGAAAACTTGCTGATTTGGTTCTATGTGTTGGTTTTAACATGAATTGTTAGTAATAAGCAAATGTTTGGCTGTTGGGGTTTCTATACATTATACTATTCCTTGTAGCATTGTTTGCTTATTTGAAACTTCTAGTGGTTCTTTTAACTATTTCAGCGTGAAAGACAGCTGAAGATGCTGTGTTAAAACTAAGCAACGATAAGGTATTGGTTTATCCAATGGGAGTATGAAGTAAAACTCCCTTTTGGCCAACATGTTTATGCATCATACGTGAATGGTTTTGTGATATGGTGATTTCAGAGTGGCTGTGCTATGATAGTGCATGTCTTTTCCGAAGTTATAGGTCTCGAATCACTCATGGTGGATGTGTGAGGAATTGGTTATTCGTTTATTAACTCACGTGATCACTAAGGAATTGGTTTTGGTAGAAACATGGCTCGAAACAAGGATGATTAGTTTAAGTCAAAGTGGGAGAATGTTGGAACCCTATTGGACTCTAAACTTATCTCATTAGGGTTTGGAGTTTAGTTGAAATTGGAATCAGTTAAGAGTTAATATTTGAATTAGTCTTCTTTCCTTTAAAGTGGGACAATAAGGTTAAACATGTTGGTGAGTGGATATCCCACGTTGGAATGTAAATGGGCGTGCAGTTTTGCCAAGCAGTTTCTGTGATAGGTGGAAATGGTTGTGGTTACACGTCTATAAAATGGTTTAGTCCTTGCTCAAGAGGAATACATTCTTAATCTGCTAACTAGCCCTATTCTAGTGAGAACATAAAGTCCCCATTGAGTAGAAGACTCTTCCTCAATCATTCACTAATGGCTTCATCAGATTTGTGTGCTCTTTGTTTCATGTATTAGGTTGTAATCTATGCATGTGGCTAACTATAAATTCCAATATTTCTCATCATAAAGAAAAAAATCAACAATATACCGTGTATTTTTTCCACATTAAAAACATGCAAAAAGGGGTTTAGCATACTTACAATCCGCCAACGGCGATGGCAGCACCAACAGCAAAAACAGTGCCTCCCTGAGCGCCATGGTACATGACCATTCTGCTTCCATAATACGACATGAAAGACCAAATGGCAAAGACAACGCCGTTGCTTCCGATGGCCAGTCCTTTAGCCAAGCCCTGGCTCAATCCCAACTTGACGGAGCCCTGAAGAGCCACAGAGAATTCCGATATGGTTTTGTTTTCTCCGACGAAAGCATAAACCGTGCGGATTGAAGAAATGGCCTGCTCTGCTATGGTGCCAGCCTTGTTGTACTCTTCCCTAATCTGCCTAGCTAATCCCATCAAAGTCCTTCCGTAAATTAAACCGGGAATTACTAGCAACACCACAAATGGAAACCCTACGATTGCTAGCCTCCACATCATTATAAAAGCCGCTACGTAGCTTCCGGAGAATATGGAGAAATTCATCAAGAAGTTCGGTAGCTGGTGGAATTTGAAACATGCAACTTCATTAATTGATGAAAATAAACTGGTAACCATTATTAGCACTACAAAATAATCAATATCTGCTTAGGCGTCTATTAGAATGACGATTTTGAAAGGTGTTGATTGTTAAGAATCCCAAATAGGTAAGGAAACCCAATGGGTTTAAATAGAATTACTCTACTCTAACTAATATCGAGGCATTTTGTGGTAAAACTTCACACCTAACGGATTGAACAAGTGGTTAAGTTAAGGACAATATTGGTCTCGTTAGAATGGGACGGGCCCGGCGATCCAAAATTCCAACATGGTATCAAAGCCTACGGTTTCAGGCCCGTGCAAGCCAGCGAGCTTGTCACCCATAAGGAGCCAAGTCTGAACTCTTAATACACAGACAACCGCTGAGTTCCATTGAAAACAAGTGGGCCCAACGAGAGTTGACCTTTGAGTTTCAATTACCGATGTGGATCTCCACGTAGATCCATGTCTGAACCACTAAATGAGGTTACACGTGAGGGGGAGTGTCAAGAATCCCACATCGGTAGGGTAAAGGAAACCCAATGGGTTTAAATAGAATTGCCCTACTCTAACTAATACCGAGGCCTTTTGTGGTAAAACCTCACACCTTACGGATTGAGTAGGTGGTTAAGTTTAGGACAATATCGGTCTCGTTAGAGTAGGACGCGCCCGGCGATCCAAAATTCCAACACTTATAACAACTCTCAATAAATTACAGAGAGTGAAAACTTGTGGGATTACCTTTTCACTTAGGACATCTTGAATCACTAAGCTATCATTAGAGACACTTGTGATCACCTCTGAGGTGCTTGTGACATGTAAATCAAAGTACCCCACATCTTGCCTTAGAACTGCTTTCAAATATCGTACTCTCATCCTAGCTGCCTGCCTCTCGCCGGTTCTTGTCCAGCAATATCCCTCTACAAAATTACAAATTCAAAGAAATAAAAAAAAATATTAGTAAATTATAATTTCATTTAATCTTTGATAACAAGCAAAAGTAAACAACATTTGGTGAAACTCACCTAGGAAACAGCATACAAATGACCCACAAGCCAAGTACAACAGCGCCACTGCATTCTGCCAACCACAAAAACCAAAATCCAATTAGAAAATTTTGTGTTTGCCTTTCTGCGACTATTTTCACACTCAATTTTTCTTTTAATCTTTTAATTGAATACATCGAAAGAGAATCAACATGTAATATTAAAGTAAAATACAACAGGTGAAAACAAATGACTCCGCAAACAAAACAGAGAGAGAGAGAGAGAGAGAGAGAGAGAGAGAGAGAGAGAGAGAGAGAGAGAGAGAGAGAGAGAGAGAGAGAGAGAGAGAGAGAGACAATTTAGTTAATTACCTTATTTATGTTATGGAGAAAAGCATCCTGAGCTGAAGTTGGTGAACCGCCAATAGTGTTCATCAATTTGCTAGTGATCAAAAAAACCAATGGTGTGGAGAAGCCATCACCAAGTGATCCAAACAGCCCTAAGATCATCAACAATCTATCAACCCCATCAGCATGCATGAAAATGGACCGCATGGACCCAACTTTCATGGTACTGTTGTTGTTGCTGCTGTCATTAATGGGACTTTTCTGTCCCATTTTCCCTCCCTTTCTCAGCAACCAAACAATAGTTAAGATTGGCAGACCACCTCCCGACGTGATTTAACTTATATATGCTTCAAGAAAGTACAAACCCTTTTGTCTTGACCGTAGTACTGAGAAGAAAGATATATTCAGATGTGTATACATAGGCGTGCGAAAAGAGAGAGACGACTTCTGAGTCCAGAGGGATTGCATGTGAACAGGATTATAGTAAGTAAAATAAAGTTAGATGAGTAAAATGAACACGTGCTGACGAGTGAAATTACAGGCTTTTCTCTGCGGATAGCGTCATTAGTGACGATCGATGGGTCTGTGGGCCCACTTTATCATGACTAAAATTGTAAGGGGGCGTTTGTTTGCCTTCACTAAAGTGTACTGGACTGGATTGGACTAAGGGTTAGTCAAGTCCCATGTTTGTTCTTGACAGAGACTAGGTTTAATGAGACTAAGTCTCACTCGCCTGGACTAAATCAGGGATTTACTGGTCTTTGTGAGACCCCTAAAAAACCATGGGACTAGCTAAGACTGTCCCCTCTTCTCTCCCCATCTCTCCTCGCCTTGCTCCTCGACCACTCAACCATTGGACCAGATGCTTTTCACAACCAATTTTCATATAAAATACCAAATTAAAGATGAGAATGAGGTGATTACAATTCTACCTGAATCAATTCCAAAAGGTGGTCGGAGGTGGCTGAAAAATGGCCTGGGAGTCTCAACCAGTTTGGGTTTTTTCGAATCCATGACAGATTCGAGCATGCAAAGCTCGAATTTGGGACCAGAGATGGGGAAGAGTTTGTTAGTGGTGCAAACCTCATCTAATCCGACGAGGTTTAGTCGGAAAACTCATCGGGAAACCTGCAACTCATAAAAAAAAAGAGCCGTGAGGGTTCCATTCGACTAGCGCAGAGCTAGAGTGAGAAAGGGAGGGGAAGACAGAGATGTAGACTGAAATCGAGAAGGAGGGAGGAGAGAGAGGCTGGAATCGAGAAGTTTAATCTGGGGAGGAAAAGATTGGAACGGAAAAGGGAGAAAAAGATGGAGAAAAAGAGGGAGAGAATGGGGGCGGTAAGGGAGGAATAGAGGGATAAAAAAATGATAAAAATAAAAAATTAATAATTATGAAATAAATAATATAATATTAGAGTTTGTTAATTATCCTGCTTGTTAGTCCAACACTGCACCAAACGCTTCACTAAGCTAGTCCATCTTAGTTTAGTCTAAGCCAGTCTAGTCCGAGACAGTCCGATGCAACAAACGCACCCTAAGAGTGTTACTAAGTCTATCCCACGCTACTACAATATAGGCTATCACCGGCGGACCAAAAACCGACAAGAAATCCGATCTCTGTCGGAAATTTGGCAAAAATCCGACATAAAACAATGTAATGTCGGATTGGAATAGCGACACCATTGCTAGCGTCATTAAAAGGCTTCAGTGTCGGTTTGTTCGCTTAATCCGCTACTAAGCAGCGTCGGTTAAAAGCGACACTAATGTTGACGTCGGTTTAAAGCGACGTTAGAAAATAATTAAATAAATAAAATATGCAAACTAGTAACGGTCTTAACCAACACCACCTTTGTTAATAATAATAAAAATATTTCAAAATCTATCTCTACATTTGTTTCAAGTATGGTTCCTCTTTTTGGACTGATTCCTTCCCTGCATTTTTCCTTCCTTGTTCACTGTCTTCTATTTTCTCCTCTCCTGTTCAACAATTCTCCCACGATTTATTGAAGAAAGATTCAGAGCTTCAAGATGGCTGCAAATCCTAAAGTAATTTTCCATCCTTTACTAATTTTGAACAGAAAAAATAAAATAAAAATTTTCATATTTTTATTTTTCTCTCCTCTCTCTCTGTATCTCTCTTTCTCTCTCCCAATTTCTCCATTGCAAAGCTTCATGCTTTTTCTTTCCCCTCTTTCTGGCCCTTCCAGTCGGCAACCCCCGCTAAACCCACCATCTATTCAGGCCATCATCAAAATTGTTGCCTCTTGTTAACCATCATCCCCACCGCCATATCTTAACGATCCTCACAATCCAAATGAAATCTGAGGAGCTGGAGAGGAAGAGAGAAAAATATGATTTGTTTTACATGGGTTAATTAACTAAACCAGAGTTGAAAGAGATTTTGGAGAGAAAAAAACCCACACGTTTTGTACTTGGGCTCACTCCTTTGCTTACTCACCAAACCGCCCTCTGCCACACTTTCCTCCTTGGCCTTGCCTTCAATACGAGACGACGCCATTTCCGTCTCTTCCACGACTCCCCCGGCACTCCCAATGACAGTCATCTGCCTCAACTCGGCGGCCTCGCGTAAATTCCGAAACTCGGGATCGACGACCTCTGTCGTGACGGACATGAGCACAATTTGGGCTCTGTTGAATTTGAAACGGCGATTGCTGCTGCTGCTATTGTGGCTGCGAAGAAGGAGCAAAGAAGGAGTTGTTTTGCTGAAGGGGTTGTGTTCTCTTCCTTTATATTTAGAATTTTGTGCAGGAGTTTACTGGAATGGTGTGAAAATTTCAAATTTCAAAATGTTTGAAATTTTGCAAAAGTTTAGTGACCCGCCTTTTAAATTTTTTTTAACTTAAGTATATATGAATTTGGTAGATAACAAAATGACACTAGGTTTTAAAATATTTAAAAATATTATTAATGTCGGCTACAACCGACACCGGGTTTCAAAATATTTAAAAAAACTAAAATCTATGTCGCTTAGAACCGACGCATGCTTTAAAATATTTAAAAACAATAATTAGTGTCGCATAGAAGCGACACCCATACTTTATGTCGCTTAAAAGCGACACTGTTTTATTTAAAGCGACGCCAGTATTTAAAAATTATTAAAATGTATGTCAATTGTAAGCGACATTAAATGTTTACGTCGGTTTAAAAGTGACATAGACACTGTATGACGCTTATAAGCGACAGTAAATCCGACGTCATGTTCAGTAGGTGTCACAACTGTCTTATCCACCACTATATTATATTAAACCGAAACCACCTACCGACACTATAAGGCCCTTTTGTAGTAGTGCCAATGTCTTATTTATTCACTCACCTTTTAAAAAAAAATTAATGACATATTTACTCTTATTAAAAAGACTTTTAGACCTCTATTTATAAATTCATTATAATGTTCTTGTAGTTTAAAAAATAAAAAATATTGGCCTAGCAAACTTTTCCCTTCGGTTATGGTTATAGAGATTTTCAAACCGTGTCCATAACTGAATCCGACCCGATTAGTATATAATATAATAGTATAATATATATATATATATATATATATATATATATATTTGTATATCCATTATTCATCGAACCATTACCTTGAGAATAGAAAAGTTGCATTTTGTAGGAAAGTAAAGTTTTGAATCAAAATCAATGCGAACTCAATAGTGCTTATGAGAGATATCAAAGACAAGCCAACATCATTAATGTTTTAATTTTTATACTCCACAAGATCCATTCATTGGATCATTTTATACATCAAATGTTTAATAACGAAATTAATATGTACTAACTTATAATGTCTCAACTGAACGAATATATTGTTTGTATTGACGAAGATGGATATACCCGTTAACCGATGGAAAATCTGTTACCCAGTGGGTATGGTTATGGATAATTTTCGATGGTTAATTTGAGGTTATAAATATGGTTAATTTTTGTAGTTATGGGAATGGATATAGCATTTCCATTCCCAAACCAAATTGTTGCCATCCTATAACTAAGACTGTGAATTGTAGAGGAAGGAGGGAGGGGACGAGACTTATGCGTCAGTCAACTTGGAGATGACTAGATCCAACAGCACATGCACCCACACGATGGAGAGTACTAGGAGAAAGACATCCAACCTTCGACCCATTTCTCACATCTCTCTCCGGCCATTTAGTTTATTAGCCCCCCATTTCTCTGTCTCTCCCCTGCTTCTTTCTCCTCGTCCCCCTCCCAGTTTACTCTCTTCGATGGCAAGTACGAGAGGTCGATTGTTTCTTTTTAATATTTTTTTAAATCACAAAAGAATTTAGATATATTAAAGGTTATTTTAGGAATAATGGTGGGCGTAGAAATAACATATTAATTTTTTTAATATTTTATAGTGAGGAAATTTATAATGTGAGTGGTAAAATAAGACAACTGTGTGGGTTTAGTAGCACTCTATTCTAATTACACCCCTTAACCATTTGATATAGTGTTTTAAATAATTTTTTTTTAGTGAAACGTATGATTTCATTTTTTAATTTTTTTTACTATTTCGAGGAAGGAGAGGATTTGAAATTATTACAATTAAGGATGGAATTTCGAGCTCAAACACATGAGTGAAAACTCATAATCCTATCCGACCATATGCAATTACGATATTCATTACAACAAAATAAATTGTACAAGAGGGTTAAATCACAAATGATAGAAGAAAAAAATTATTGACGGGCCTTTTATCAAGAAAACAAAAAGACCATCATGACAAAAATTATAAAAATTTATAAATTAAAAATCAGAAAATTCTCAATCAAAACATCCGCTAACATATCTGGTAGTTCTTCAAACTAAACAATTTCTTGCTCGCATGCAATCCCCACCCTAACCCTCCTTTTGCAAGTCTGCAGAATATTGCAGGAATATAATTAATGGTCTCTGATGGTGCTTAATTTTTTGATTTGAAAGCTGGATCCTGGAAATTAGAAACTGCCATGTTACCTTCAACTTGGGACAAAGAATTAACTAATTATATTTGAAGCCTTTTGTTTTGAGAAGCTTTTTTTTATACCTCATTTTTACTTTCTATTTCACTAGTCCTTTCCATCTATTTATTTAAATCCACATATCAATCTTTTTTTCTTCATTAAAACGAACCTTAGCTTGATGTTTTTACGTTGAAAATTGAGGCTAAAAGCACAAGCCCTAACAAATCTAATTAATAAAAAATCTAAACAGGGACATCTCAAGTCGATCTTCACAAACAAAACTAATGAAAACAAGGAGGATTATCAAAGTAAAAAGTGCCTATATCTAAATCACGATTATAGTTCACTAAACTGTCTGCCACAAAAAAAATTTCTCTGTAGTCATGCCGAAGATCGCATTGCGAAGATTTTGAAAGCACTCTCAACAAGCCAAAACAAGAAAACCCAAAGGATAATTGCCAGCAGTGGCGGAGCCAGGAATCTTACCACAAGGGGTCTTAGTGTAAAAGTCCAAATAAAAATTTAGGATGGAAAAACATATTGAAAATGAAATCATAATACTTTCATTCATAATTCATAACGAAAACAATATTACAAGCTATAATTGTCCACGACGAGGTTTCATATTTTGAAAACGAAGCATTATAGCTTCATTTTCAATACAAGCAAAAATATCTCTCTCAATATAAACAAGCAAGCTATCACTCAACCATTGATCTCCCATTTTGTTCCTAAGTGGACCCTTAACAATATTCATGACAAAAAATACTCTCTCCACTGAAGCAGTTGCAACTGGTAAAACTAAAGACAATGTAATGAGCAAATATACATAATTGACTACTTGATGCATCCTTGTCTCCACCATTGTTTTTGCAAGATAACCAATCCCTTCCAATTGAGAGAAATCAATACTGGAATGCACATAATGAATATAAATCTCAAGTTGATCTTCAAGTGCCAAACGATCTTCATCCGAAAAGTCTTGAGGATAAAATTGAGTAAGACGAAGTAACTTTGGTTTATCAAAAGCTACAAATGAATCTTTCGGACTCAAACATGTCAAACAAATAAGCAACTCGGTATTTACCTCATTAAAGCGATCCTCTAACTCCGTAATTTGCTCATCAATGACATAAATAAAGAGCTCCACACGATAATGATGACGATTTGTCTTTATTGGAGCATTACGCCTTGACCTCCCTGGAAGTATAAATGTCTCTTCCATGTTAGGAACATCAATATGATGTTTTTCACAAAAAGAAGATACTTCATCAACCAATGCATCGAACCCATTATTCCTCATCCAATGTAGCTTTTCTTTGCATGATTTCACTAAAGCCATTGCATTCACAATTTCTTAATCTTTCCTTTGCAATGCTTGTGACAAATCATTTGTGAGTCCCAATATGACTTTCATCAAGAAAAGGTGAAACAAAAACTCAAAAGTACGTATTTCTCATTAACTTATTTGCTTCACCCGCACTTTCATTGGGATTATCATCAATAACCATTTGAAGCACATGAACCACGGATGAAAACATAGAAATGATGCTAATCAAGGTACCATAGTGTGAGTTCCATCGTGTGTCACCGGCACGTTTGAGACTTGTTTCTTGATTTAAGCCTCGCCCCGTTATAAGACAATCATTTTCAAAAGCTATCACAAGCTCTTCTTGAAGTTGCCCTCTAAGTAAATCACGCTGCTTACAAGATGCTCCAACATGATTAACCACACTATTAGCCGTTGCAAAAAAAGAGGCAATGTCTATATTCTTCTTTGCTACGGCAACAAGAGCTAGATGAAGTTGATGAGCAAAGCAATGAACATAATATGCACAAGGTTGTTCTCTCAATATCTTTGTTTTAAGGCCATTCAACTCACCTCTCATATTGCTAGCACCATCATAACCTTGTCCTCGTAGCTTGGAAATGCTCAAACCGTTGCGAGAAAAGAATGTGTCAATAGCATCCTTTAGTGAACTTGAAGTAGTGTCGGAAACATGTTGGATACTCACAAATCTTTCAATTACATGCCCGTTGTCATCCACATAACGCAACATCATAGCCGTTTGCTCTTTCACCGACACATCACGTGCTTCATCCACCAATATTGAAAAGAATTTATCTTTTAGACCATCCATGATAGCATCAAGTGTTTCAAGGGCACATGAATTCACAATTTCTTTTTTAATGCAAGAAGCTAGTAATTTGAGATTCCCCGGAGCATTTTCCATCACAACTTCTCTAACTTTATCATCATTATCTGCAAGGAATTGCAATAGCTCCAAGTAATTTCCCCTATTGCTTGAAGTGGCACTTTCATCATGGCCACAAAAAGTAAGACCTTGTTGCAATAAAAGCTTAGTGCACTTGATTGATGCATTCAAGCATGTGCGATAAGCCTTACGAGCTTGGTCGGAGTGTTTGTTCACTGCCGTTTCAATACGTGTGGCTTGATTCATCAAAATTGTAGCAGCTTCTCTAGCCTTATTATGAACACTCCCAACCGATCCAACATGCATCTTAAATCTTTCTCTCCCTTTCTTCCAAGTCTTAAATCCATATCCAGTGAAAGCTTCACTACCCACTTGTGCAAAATTGGTTTTAAAGAGATAGCAATAGAGACAAAATGCCGCATCTTTAGATATACTATACTCTAACCAATCAAACTCATCAAACCATTGGGGAATGAAGCATCGATTAATTCCTGACATATTAGTTATTGGGAAATTATGACCTCTAGGTTGACAAGGTCCTTTTTGTAGATATGATATTCGGACCTCCATCTCTCATATTAGCATCATAATCTATCATTCGAGTTCTTAATCCAGGATCTGCTTGAAGATTACCCAAAACACCATCTAACTGACTTTGTTTTGAACTTGGAGTTCTTGAACTACCAACAGTATTTGAACTATCAACATTATTCGAACTACCCGAACTCGATGATGACTTTCTCTTAAAAAACAGTTCCATAATAATTCTACATATACAAAATATTCAAAATAAATACTCACAATATAAACAAACCATCAACATAATCAAAATAAATATGAATTGGATTTCAATTAAATTAAATATATTCTACATATACAAAATAATGAAAATAAAAAACTCACAATATAATCAAACCACCAATATAATCAAAATAAATATGAATTAGGTTTCAATTAAATTAAATATATTCTACATATACAAAATAATGAAAATAAAAACTCACAATATAAACAAACCATCAATATAATCAAAATAAATATGAATTGGGTTTCAATTAAATTAAATATATTCTACATATACAAAATAATGAAAAAAAAAATTCACAATATAATCAAACCACCAATATAATCAAAATAAATATGAATTATGTTTCAATTAAATTAAATATATTCTACATATACAAAATAATGAAAATAAAAACTCACAATATAAACAAACCACCAATATAATCAAAATAAATATGAATTGAATTTCAATTAAATTAAATATATTCTACATATACAAAATAATGAAAATAAAAATTCACAATATAAACAAACCATCAATATAATCAAAATAAATATGAATTGAATTTCAATTAAATTAAATATATTCTACATATACAAAATAATGAAAATAAAAACTCACAATATAATCAAACCACCAATATAATCAAAATAACTATGAATTAGGTTTCAATTAAATTAAATATATCATACATAGGGTTTAGAACTTACTTGAATTGTGAAATTTCACAATAACAATGAGCAAATACAAAGAGAGTAGCTGGCGGCACCACCACCACAGTGACGATGACGACAGCACAAAGGCACCTCAATGGCGGCAGCAAGGGAGGAGATGGAGTTGAGGGTTTGGGGGGGGGGCAATGAGTTTGGAACTTAGGGTTGGAGGAGGAGAAAACAAAAGAAAATTGGGGGTTTTGGAATGGAGGAATCAAATCTATGGAGAAGGAGTGGCTGAGGACACGCTGGTCTTTTTATTTTCTTCAGACCTGGCCCAAAACGACGTCGTTTTGGCCAGGTCATTTAAAAAAAAAAATTCCCTGGGCCAAAACGACGTCGTTTTGCTCAGGTTGTTTAAAAAAAAAAAATCGCGCGCCACCGCCAGGAAGCCTCCTTCTTCTTCAACCTGCCAGCGAACTTTTCTTCTTCTTTCAGACATTTCGTTGAGCACGTGGTGTGCAGCTCCAAGGGACCTCTAAGGTTATTTCCATGGCTTCCAAGAGGTCGTGCGACCCCATTGACCCCACTGTGGCTTCGCCTCTGATTGCCAGCAACTTGCATGATCACCAAATAAATTGTGAAGAACATTTCGAAGAAAATATTGCTTTTATACAAAATTATGCCACCTAGTTAAGTCATAATTAAATATTGAACTCATTATGTATATACATACTCGCATCTATATCCATAAGTCGCTTGAAAATAAATGGTTAATCCACAGATATGTCGAGACAACTATCACAAACCAATGTTGATTAGCTAAATAGAAAGAAAAAAAAAATGGTTAACCCCATCTAACTCTATTTGTCGGTACATGGGTTGTTGTTGGGGTTGGGTGTGTCGGTGACTGCTGAGCTTATTTATTTCTGTGTATTTTAATTTTACTTAGCGTTGACAAAGTTAGATGGGTAAAATTTGGCGACAGGAGAGGTCACATAATGTTTTGAATGTAAAAGCTTTGGACTCGAACAATAATTTGGAATAAAAGTATTTCTATTATTATTTCCCACAAATAGAGTTGTAAACGACTATTAAAACCTGTATTCAAACAAATAATCAGTAGTAAAACGTTCACTGAAATTTCAACAAATATTTCATGACTGTCCAAAAGATTCGTAAATAATTATCAGTAATATATTATTTTTTTTGGTAAAACAAAGATTCGTACAAGGCTTGCACATCAGTTGCATCAAACTCTATTAGAATTTAGAATTGCATCCCTATCATCACATCCCTGTCATTACGATTATACATGTAATTAAGTAAAAACAATTCTAATTAACCTGACGGTCAACAGTGTACATAATCACGTTGTACAGAGCACTGTGAGACAGTTAAGCTGAGAAAATTAAAATAAAACAGGCACTTAAACTTTCAAACCAGCTTGCCTGTGTATCTACTAATTGAAAAGTTGTAGTTGATTAAGAGCTTCTCGTAAGCATTAAAAAATCATTATATAATATTACTGTCGATCTGCTGCTAGGTCATTGCGGTCATATATTTGTTGCGAGTTTTATATTAGTTAAAGTGTAAATAGTAGTTTGTTGTCCCACATTGGTGAAGTACATATATAATACAAATTGTAACTTCTATATATACTCCACTTTGGAGATTAATGTAAATATAGGAAATTTCCAAATATTGTTATATATATTTTTGGTATTTACCATGTTTAGTTTAATATGGCATCAAAGCAGTTCGTTCTTGGTGACCTGTGTACTTTGATTTTGTGCCCACTTTTGTCGTAATTTTCTTCGTTGAGGAAAAAAAAAAGTGAACAGTGCCGTGCTACATTACAGAGTCTTGCTACAGTAAGTCTACTTTGTGAACAGTGATTGCTACAGTGTTGTGGATAGTGATCCACTTCGGTGCGTGAACAGTCTTTACTACAGTGTTTTGGTAAATTGTTTTCATTCTGTTGTGTATCTTTTGTGCCTTTATTGTTCGTGATTTGGTTCAATGGCTCAATATAATCATAGTGTTGTTATGCATCTTGGTGGAACAAATAAATGGATTATTGATACTGGGGCTACTGATCATGTGACTAGTGACCCTAGAATGTTTGATGAGTTATGTGACTATGTTTGTGATCCGTATATTACTAGTGCAAATGGTGCACAATCCCCTGTGAAGGGTGAAGGCACTATCTCTCTTACTCCAACCTTATCATTGATCCGTGCTTTACTTGTTCCTAATGTTAAGTGCAATCTTTTGTCGGTAGTAAAATTTCTTGATACCTTATATTGTTCTGCTTACTTCTACCCTATGTTTGTTATTTTCAAGACATTCAAACTCAGAAGATAATTGGTTGTGGTAAAAGAATAGGGGGTTTGTACATCTCGACTATGGAGGATACTATTGTTTCTGGCTCAAATAATCATTAAGTTTTAAGTGCTAAAGTGGATGACAAACATCAAATTTGGTTATGGCATCAACGATTGGGACATCCATCATTCAGTTATATGAAACATTTATTTCCCTCTTTGTTTCGCACTTGTAGTGATTCAGAGTTCAAGTGTGAAACACGTGTCATGGCTAAGAGTCATCGTGCTTCATTTCCCATAAGTGATTCTAAAGCTACTTTGCCATTTGATTTGATACATTCTGATGTGTGGGGTCCGGCAAAAGTTACTTCTAATGGATTCTGTTGGTTTGTTACTTTTATTGATGATTGTACTCGATTAACTTGGGTGGTCTTGATGAAGAATAAGAGTGATGTTCCGTTGCTTCTTCAAGAACTTTGTACAATGGGGTCTACTCAGTTTCAGACCAAAGTTAAGGTCTTCAGGTCTAATAACATAGGAGAATATGTGAATCACACTTTGACATGCTTTTTTCGTGATCAGGGTATTATTCACTAGACGACTACTCCGTTTACACCCCAACAAAATGGTGTGCCTGAACGGAAGAATCGTCAAATAATGGAGGTTGCTTGCTCCTTGATGTTGGATAAATGTGTTCCTAATCATTTATGGGGTCATACTGTTTTGGCTGCTGTGTATTTGATAAATCGTGTTCCAAGTAGGGTTCTTGATTTTCAGGCACCGCTTGATGTGCTACAAAAACATGTTTTTCTTGTTTCTATATCAAAACTTCCTCCGAAAGTGTTTGGGTGTATTGCGTATGTGCATGTCTACTCTCATCAGTGAAGTAAACTTGATGCATGTGCTATCTGATATGTATTTATTGGGTATACTAACAGTCTAAAAGGCTATAAGTGTTATCATCCTCCGACTCAGAAAACTTATATTACTATGGATGTCACCTTCCACGAGGAGGTTTTGTATTTTGTGAAGCCTTCTTCTGACCACTTCAGGGGAGAGGGGGAATGAAGTGCAGATTCGAAGATATGGCATAGATGATGTGTTACAGGCAGAGTTAGGGACAAAACCTATTATGTTGCGTGATTCTGATAAGTCGGCTATAGATAGTGATCGGTCACCTGTCATTCCCGAAACTATTTCTACGGATGACATATCAGATGTGCCCAACGAGTTGCCTGTGAGTATGTCTGACGAATTACCTTCTGATGACCGGTTGCCTACTGCTGGTATGTCTAACGAGTTGATTGATGATGGTTCGTCCAGTGATGATTCTTCTAACACTTTGGTACAAGATGATGACATACATGAGGTAAATTCTGACGATTCTTCTACTTATCAGTTGCCTCCACGAGTTAATCATAGAAAACCTAAAGTACAATATGAGCTTGATATGCATGCTAAAGCCAAATATCCTATCAACAATTATGTGTCTACTCATCGTTTGTCCAAACCATATGAATCTTACATATGTCAGTTATCTAGTGTATCAATTCCAACAAAATTGCAAGATGCTTTGTCTGATCCTAAGTGGGTTAATGCCATGAGAAATGAGATGGAAGCTTTGGAAAAGAATTCTACTTGGGATTTGGTTCCTTTACCAAACGGGAAGAAAGCTGTTGGATGTAGATAGGTGTTCACTATTAAGCACAAAGCGGATGGTTTTATTAACCGGTATAAAGCCAAATTAGTTGCTAAGGGTTATACTCAAACCTATGGGGTGGACTATCAGAAGACTTTTGCTCATGTTGCCACCTTAATACTGTGCGTGTTCTTCTGTCCTTAGCAGCAAATCATGATTGGCCTCTGTTGCAGTTTGATGTTAAGAATGTTTTCCTTCATGGTGATTTTAAGGAAGAAGTTTATATGAATCTCCTACCTGGTATCGGAACATCTTCTGGAAAAGGTATTGTATGCAGGTTGGGAAAGGCTTTATATGGTTTGAAACAATTTCCTAGAGCGTGGTTTGGGAGGTTTACAAGTACAATGAAGAAGTTTGAGTATATCCAGAGTCATTCAGATCATAATTTTTTCTAAAGCGACAAAATGGTAAGCTAACTGCAATGATTATTTATGTTGATGATATGATAGTGACTGGTGATGATCAGAAGGAGATACAATGCCTTCAAAAGTACTTAGCTACTAAATTTGAGATGAAATAATTAAGTTAATTGAAGTATTTTCTTGGAATCGAAGTTGCACGATCCAAGCATGGTATTTTTCTGTCTCAACGGAAGTATGTTCTTGATTTATTAGCTGAAACAGGTATGTTAGATTGCAAACCTGTTGATACTCTGATTGAGCAGAATCATCGTCTGGACTTATTTCCAGATCAAGTTCCTACTCATAAGAAACAGTATCAGAGGCTTATGGAGAGATTAATTTATTTGTCTCACACTCGCCCTGACATTGCTTATGCAGTTAGTGTGGTAATTCAGTTTATGCACTCACCTAGTGAAGCTCATATGGATGTAGTAACTCGTATTTTGAGGTACTTGAAGATGGCTCCTGGCAGAGGCTTGGTTTTCTCCAAGAATGGTCATTTGAATGTCGAAGGGTATACAGATGCAGATTGGGCAGGTTCTATCACTGATCGGCGATCCACATCTGGATACTTTACGTTTGTGGGTGGTAATCTAGTTATTTGGAAAAGTAAGAAACAAAAAATGGTGGCTAGGTCAAGTGCAGAAGCTGAGTTTTGTGGTATGTCTCATGGTGTATGTGAGTTGTTGTGGTTGAAAAAATTGTTGAGAGATCTTGGGTTTAAACCCAAGGGTGCTATGAAACTTCATTGTGATAACAAGGCTGTTATTGATATTGCTCATAATCCAGTGCAACATGATCAAACAAAACATGTGGAAATTGATCGACATTTCATCAAGGAAAAATTGGATGCTGGAATTATTATGTTTCCGTTTGTGGGATCCGAAGATCAACTGGCTGATATACTTACTAAGGCTGTGTCTAATAGTGTGTTTTCCAACTCGCTTGACAAGTTAGGCATGTGTGACATCTTTGCACCAACTTGAGGGGGAGTGTTGCGCGTTCTATATTAATTAAAGTGTAAATAGTAGTTTGTTGTCCTACATTGGTGAAGTGCATATGTAATACAAATTGTAACTCCTATATATACTCCACTTTGGATATTAAGGTACATATAAGAAATTTCCAAATACTGTCATATATATTTTGGTATTTACCATGTTTAGTTTAATAATATTGACATCCCACTTCTCATTCTACAAATAAAAGAAATAAAAAAGAATAAATAAATAAATAACAAAAACAAATATCTTAGTCCAAAAGGGAAGAGGATCCTCTCCTAATCCTCTTTGCGGGGATTCCGGAGATCTTCGAATCCGGTGCGTCCATTGTTCATCGTGTCGTTGAAAATCATTTTAAATAATTGTATTTTAAATTAAATATAAATAGTACCTGACGAAAACTAACTGCACAATAAACGATAGACTCACCAAATTCGAGGATCCCCACAAAGAGGATCCGAAGGGGATCCTCTTCCGTCACAAAAATGAGATTGTCTTTTGCGACAAAAACATAGTCTTGAGCTCTCAAAGGTGTGAAAAAGAGGGTATCTCTCGACAAAAATAGAAAATTTTTAGTATGTCGAAAATAAGGTCTGGTACATTAAGTGCAATAGTACAAGTAGTTAGAAATTAAAAAAAAAAAAGCAAATTTAACCAATTATATTATAACACTTTATATACTGGATCGTACGTATTTCCGCCACTCTAAAAATTTTCTCTACAAAAACATGCAAGAAAATGAAAACGTGGCTCATAACATACACATGGCTTGCAATAATCTTTTTTTTAGTTCGATATTGAGTGATATTTTATAGCAAATTAAGGCATGAATGCATTTGCTTTGCTTGCCGTTTGTGTCTATTAATTTCAATTGGTTTGAACACATATTTATAAGGACTTGGCAATAAATTTGGCTTTTATTGTACCTGCAGGTTTCTTGATATGTTTCGCAAATTTCAAAAACGAATTTATAAAGGGAAATTTGGAAAAAAATGGCCAAATTTTGGTCTATGAATAAAATTTTAGCCAATAATTATAATTTCTCGTAATTCTAACCAAATTTTGACCTGAAAAATACTTAAACATCCTTGTTGTTGACAGAAAATTACCAGCATAAAATTTCAACCCAATTTCTGCAAAACCCTTAAGACTTGGCATTCAGACTCAATTGAAACTCATTGCAATCATTCTTGAATCAAAATCAAAGCCGCAAGATTTCATATAATTTTCTGAAAAATTTTCTTGGGAAACAAAGGATGAATGAATGAGAAAGAAAGAGTTCCAAAAACGTAGTGGTGCTGAGAAGCGGCCATGAATTTCAAGGGGAGAAGAAGAAGAATGCGAAGCTATGCCTCATCTTCTTCCACCTTACCATCCTTTTCCGTTCTTCGCTTTCAGTGTTTGCGATTAACTCTTCTCTACCGCGACAAATTTGGGAATTGTGAATTCAAGGAAGCGTAGTGAAGAAGAAATGGCTTCAATGGCAAGCAATTGCAGACAAGTTTAAGAAATCGAATTTGAATTATTTGATTCTCCTGACAATATAGTCAGGTATTACAATTTTCAATTCTCCGCTTTGAGGAATGGGTATGTTGAGAAATTAGGACTCCATCGGGCGATGGAGAATTTGAGATTGAGTTGGTCCAATTTGAAGGTTTTGGAGCTTCAAAGCTTCACTAACCTTGATGATCGTTGGAAGATCTGGCATTAAAAAGATAGCCATATGATCGTGGAATCAATCAGACGATTTCAGTTTGATGCCGGTTGGGACGAAAGAAAAGAAGTTGCAGTAGTCAACAAGGGTGTTTAAGTATTTTTATACCAAATTTTGGTTAAAATTATTAAATATTATAATAGTTGGCTGAAATTCTGTTCATGATTAAAAATTTGGCTGCTTTTCCAAATTTCCCATTTATAAAAGAGTTGCATGAATTAGAAAATAACGTTGAAAACAGTTGCTAAAAGGGTGTGCTATTCACACACCTCTTTTTACTTCTCATACACCTTTTATTGATTTATATCTTTTGATCTTCTTTAATTCATCCGATCCGAATGCCGAAAATTAAAAAAAAAATATGTGAAAAGTAAAAAAATGTGTGTGAATATTACATCACTTGCTAAAATGCTGTGGAATTGTGCATTAATATGCATGGCCATTGCCTCCAACACGTGACCTAATTTGGTGGTTTTCAGTTGCAGAAGCTTATGCAGATGGTGCCACGTGAAAATTGTGGAGGGAGGAAAAAGGAAAGACATGCAGTGCAGTGTTCTAAAAATCCCCGCCTAGCGCCGCCTAGACCCTGTCTAGGCACTAGGCGGTTGGCCACCGTCCCGATTAATGCCTAGGCGTTTGAAAATTAAGAAAGAGCACCTAGAGTTACTGACGCGCCCGCCTAGACCGCCTAGGCACCCACCTATCCCGCCTAGACCGCCTAGGCACCCACCTAACCCGCCTAGACCTGCCTAGACACCAGTCTAGGTTGCGACTCACTTATACAAAAAATAGATAACTTTCATTTTGCATTTTATTTTTCAATATATTGCAATAGATTTGTTGAATACTTTAAGGAACACATATTATATATTTTTTCCCATGTTTTCATTATGTTCCAATAGCTCATAAGATATACGTCATTCCATTTTGTAGTTTATGATGAAATCATATATATTGTAAGTATACACAGACACTTATTTATACGAAATATAATAGATTTAATTTAATCCGCCTAGTCCGCCTAGGCGCTAGGCTCCAGCCTGCCGCCCAACTAGCGCCTAGCGTCTTTTAGAACCTTGATGCAGTAGTCTTCTCTCTATAAGAGGAAGCATTAATGCACTTCAACGAAACAACTCCTTGTTTTTTTTTATTTTTTTGGTACATTGATATTTTTACATTAAAAAAAGAAAGAGTTCAGCTAAGCCATACACTAGGCAACTTAATTTGGTATCGAATTCGCCATCTACAAGATTCGAACCTAAGACCTCTCACTTCTAAGTGAAAAAGAATACCACCAGATCGTAGTACTGAGTGGCTAACAGCTCCTTGTTAAGAGTGAAGAAATTAAGGAACCCTATGTATTTACGAGAAATGCTAAGAAACTCTCTCGAACAAAGACGTTTCATAGATTTTTTGTCCATAGCTGAATATCAATTCTTATACTACTATTATAAAATATTATGTCAAAAGTATGCGGTAACAAAGAGTTTATCGAGAGCTCTTTTTTTAGAGAGTCCCATTAGCATTTTTTATAATTTTATGGAACATATATGCTAAAATTTTCTGTCTCTTAACCAGTGGCGGATCTAGGAAATAATATTATGGGGGTCAGTAAGAATAACGCGCACAGCACGCAAATTTTTTTGATCAAAAATAGCATGCATATCGCCATTTCATCAAGTCTTGGTAGGCCTGAAGTCATTTGGAAAGGCATAATGTACACCTGTTAATGTATGCAAGGGCAACACCCAAGGTATCTATAGACATTCACCGAGTCTTGGTAGGACTGAAGTTAGTTGAAGGGCATGTATGAAGCCAACTCTAATCATCAAAAAGGTAGCATTCAAAGTATCCATAAACATTCACTAAAGTTCGAAGAGTCAACACCCAAGCTATCCAGCTGAACCCTGCCCCTCAATGCTTCCGGCCCTGCTCTTAACCATCGTGGTAAGAGGAGAGGTCCAGTATTTCAAGTAGAACATATGACGTATTTGCATGTTGCTATATGGCTTCCATTTAAAGATTACACGTTCTAATTTCTGTATTTAGTCAACTGTCCAACTGCCCAAGTGATGAAGAAGCATATATAAAGAAAGATATACACATAATATATAAGTAAGATTTTATTTTATTTTATTTTTTTTGTCGTCCAGATTAAGAGTTGGCTACCATTTAAAGATTACACGTTCTAATTCCTGTATTTAGTCCAACTGTCCAACTGCCCAAGTATGAAGAAGTATATATCAAGAAAGATACATAATATATAAGTAAGAATATTTTTTTTTTGTCCAGATTAAGAGTTGCACCCTTCTTAGGAATCTTTTGGAAGTGTTTTAAAATTGCTAAAAGTTTTTTTTTGAGTCAATCCTTAATAAAAATGCAAGTAAATCTTGTAAAAACATTTAAAATGACAAGAAGCACTTCACGTATTTTTTAAATTCAAATTTTTTTTTAAAAAAAATTGTTTTCAGTTATTTCAAAAAGATCTCCAAACAAGCCCTATATGTTGAAGCCAATGAATGAAAATGATTGACATTGATTATGTATTACGTACAACATAATACCACTGTCTTCTCTATTTTAATTTGTATTGTTCTTGCTGAAGTATTAGAAACGCACGTAGTGACGTTCTCGTTTGATGTGATATAAGCAATAATCCATGGTCTTCTCTTAAACTAATAACTTAAACAAATTAAAAATTAACTTATACAAATCCAAAACAAAGTTGACGGTTCATCTGATTAAATTTGGACTATTTACGGCTAAATTATATTGTGTAAGAGTAGTGAAGTGAAGAAAACCAATATACATGTGGAAGATGAATCAATGGTCGAATTGAGTGACACTTGTCAAGAGATAACATAGGTTGTTATAAAGGTTGTTATAAGGTAGTTAATCTTTAGCTTAGTGAGAAAGCTTTGTAAAAACTATATAACAAACTTTGTAAATCTGTTGATTGATTGTCAAGAAATATAACAACCGTTTCTCTCTCTAACATCTGATTCTCTCTCTCTCTCTCTCCACTTCTTCTTCTGCGATCACCTCTGAGTTCTAAGACTTCTTCCTCAAGGTTTTTCTGCAATTCTAACATGGTATCAGAGCCATAGGTGGATCTAACGCTTTTGTATACTCTCTGCAACATATATTTCTCTTCTCAACCCTCTGATTTGTGAATTCTCTATGATTTTCTGGGTTCATTGAATTCCCAGTCTTGAAGATACTTGATTCATAGTACAGTGCACGTTACCTGTTTGATTAAAGTTCGAAGTGAAAATTTTTCTTGCTACAACAATGGTCACTGCAGCGCAATTGCAAATAGTGCAATCACCCATTACGAATCTCATAACTACTGTTTCATCTTCGATTACGGTGAAATTGAACGACTCCAACTATCTTGTATGGAGCTTTCAGATGAGTCTTTTGCTTGAGAGTCATGACATTCTTAGTTTTGTTGATGGCTCCAAGAAGTGTCCACAGAGGTTTCTTGATGAGGCAAATCTTGAAGGAGTTGAAACAGATGCCTATCAAGTCAGGAAAATGCACAATCGTGCTCTTGTGCAACTTCTTATAGCTACATTGTCATCAACTGCGATTTCCTGCATTCTTGGAAGTACAAGTTCTCATGCGATGTGGACAAGTCTTAAAGAACGATTCTCTACAATCACAAAAGCCACAATCTTTCAGATGAAGACAGAGCTAGAAAACATTCAGAAGGGGTCTGATTCTGTATTTGTTTATCTGTAGAAAATCAAGGATGCAAGAGATCATCTTGCTGCAGTAGGCGTTCTTTTTGAAGATGAGGACATAATCATTCTTGCTCTTAAAGGGTTATTAGCTGATTACAATACCTTTCGATGTGTTGTTCGAGGAAGAGAAAATGGAATTTCATTGAAAGATTTTCGATCACAGCTTCTTGTTGATGAAGCAATAATTGGACAATCTTGTGAGTCTTCTATGAATTTTGGGTCTGCAATGGTTGCAAGTAATCAGTTAAAAGCTTTTAGTCTTGAACAAATTCCATCTCAATCTCAGGAATTTGATATCGGCTCATCAAGTCAAGGCTTCAATATCAATTGAGGGTCTAGTTCCGGTGGGTCTAATTCTTGTCAAGGGTCATTCTCTCAATATGGCTCTGGAAATTTCAATGGAAATTCACCTCACTCTAATGGATATAAAAGGTCTAACTATAGAGGAAAAGGAAAAGGCATATTTCAATACAATAATGGTCCAAGATTTCATTCTCCATTATACAACTCAAGCCTTGAAATTCTTGGTGCCCTAAAACCATTTCAACACAATTGTCCTGATCATCCAAATGAGATTCCTATTTGCCAAATCTGTAACAAAAATGGTCATGTAGCTGCAGACTGTTTTCAAAGGCACAATACATCATCCACTGGAAATGGTGCAATCATACAATGTCAAATCTGTTGGAAGTTTGGGCATTTAGCAACTCAGTGTTACCACAGAAATAATTTTGCATACCAAGGAGACCACTTTCAATTAATCTCACTACAATGCAAGCCAATTATAATCCTTCTACACCACCTGAACAATTTTGGGTTGCAGATAATGGTGCCACATCTCACATGACCTCAGAACTTGCAAATTTGAATCTGTCTACTTAATATTAAGGCACTGATACTATAACCACTGCTAGTGGTACATGTTTGACCATTTCTTACATTGGTACACCAACACTGCAACCACCTAGCCATACTTTTACATTGAAAAATGTGTTGCATGTTCCTAAACTCTCACAACACTTACTGTATGTATATCAACTCTGCAAAGATAACAAATGTAGATTCATATGTGATGATATTTCTTTTTGGGTTCAGGACAAAATCACAGGGAGAATACTTCTCAAGGGACTGTGTAATGCTGGTTATTACCTTATTCCATTCCATTCTCCACAAAAGCTATTATCTGCATCACACTCACATGCATGCTATCTAGCCAAACCTGTTCATACAAGCTTATGGCATCAGAAATTAGGACATTCATCTAATGCAATTACTTCTGCATAACATACAAAGGCCTCTACACTCACAGACACTTCTCAAACCATTTGTACAACTTATTTGGAAGGAAAACTTACAAAATTGTCTTTTTCCTTTCTTGCAAATAAATCTGTAACTCCATTAGAAGTGATTCATAGTAATGTGTGGGGACTTGCCCAATGTTGTCATTTGAATGATCTAGGTACTATGTTAGCTTTATTGATGAATGTACCAGATACACATGGATTTTTCCAATGAATAATAAAGCTGAAGTTTTTGCAATATTTGTTAAGTTTCATACTTTTCTCAGTACTTAATTTTCTGCAAATGTTAAAACATTTCAAAGTGATGGTGATGGTGAATATACAAGTCACTAGTTTCAAAATTTCTTAGCATCATAAGGAATTTTTCATCAGAAATCTTGCCCATATACCCCCAGAGCAAAATGGCTTAGCAGAGAGGAAACATAGGCACATTTTGGAAACAACTATTACACTAATGCAAATAGCTGAACTTCCATCCAAATTTTGGTTTTTTGCTTGCTATGCAGCCATATATTTGATTAATAGAATGCCCTGTGCTACCTTGAAAATGCAATCTCCCTACAAGTTGTTGATTAGCACACTTCCAGCACTTACACATCTCAGAGTCTTTGGATGTGCATGTTACCCTTTACTGAAACCATATATCAGTTCTCAATTACAACCAAAAACAACAACTTGTGTTTTCTTAGGGTATGCAAAAAACTACAAAGGCTTTATATGTCTAGATGGGAGTACAAATAAGATTTATATCTCTAGACATGTTCTTTTTTATGAAACACAATTTCCATATTCAAAATTGGCATCTGATACACATCCCATCTCAAAACCAACATCTGTGTCATCACTGTATTTCTCTGCACTATCAATACCATCAGTTTCTCTGCATAATCAGGTCACATTACCCTCATCTCATATGCATTCATCTTCATCTATAACCCCAGAGTTTTTAAATCAAACTTCAACTAGTGCTACAGAATCTTTGAATGCATCTACAGCCTAAGAGTCACACAATTATGCAATGCCTCAGATTCTATTCAAACACTTATGTTACATACTTCAGATACACATTTAGTTTCACCAATCACAGAATCTTATTACCATACAATTACATAGTTCCATATTCCTGTTGATCCTCATTTCCAACAAGAACAACTCATTGTTGTTCTACATATCCATATGAATCTGCATCCAATGCAGACAAGGTCAAAAAGTGGAATTATCAAAAGAAAGGCATATTCTGCCTTATTAGCTGCAAATTCCACATTAATATAACCAAAAACATTCAAAGCAACTGCAAAAATACTATAATGGAAATCTGCAATGCAAGAAGAAATTGATGCTTTTCATTCTCAAAACACATGGTCACTTGTTCCTCTTCCCAACCATAAAATCCTTGTTGGTTGTAAGTAGGTGTACAGGATCAAATGAAGTGCATATGGGTCCATATCCAGATACAAGGCAAGGCTTGTTGCCAAGGGGTATAGTCAAGAAGAAGGTATAAATTATGGAGAAACTTTCAATCCAGTGGTTAAACCAACAATAATTCGATTGATTCTTGCATTGGCAACTCAGTTTAAGTGGACTCTTAGACAATTGGATGTCAAGAATGCATTCTTACATGGTATACTTTAAGAAGAGGTCTATATGGAACAACCTCCAGGTTTTCAAAGTTCTACCCACCCCTCAAATTATGTCTGCAAACTCCAAAAGTCACTCTATGGTCTAAAACAAGCTCCCATATCTTGGAATGAGAGATTTACAAGTTTTCTAATAGATTTGGGGTTTCAAATGTCACGAGCAGATCCCTCTTTATTTGTTAAACATACATCACAAGGCACAATTGTTCTTTTGCTTTATGTTGATGATGTAATCCTCACATGTAATGATCCTCAATTAGTTTCAGATGTCATTGAAAATCTTACCAAAGAGTTTGACATGAAAGACTTGGGAATCTTGAACTACTTCTTAGGGCTACAGATTCACTATAATTCTAATGGTCTGTTTGTCTCTCAATCAAAGTACATAAATGAGTTAGTGGACAAAGTTGATTTACAAGACTGCAAACCTTGTGCCACTCCATGTCTTCCCTATCACATGTTACTCAAAGATGATGGCAAACCTTATCATAGTCCCAAGCAATATAGAAGCATTGTTGAAGCATTGCAATATCTCACTTGACTAGATCTGACATAGCTTTTTCAGTCAATCAAGCTTGTCAATTCATGCATAATCCCATAGAGTCACATGTTATTGTAGTTAAGAGAATAATCAAGAATCTCAAAGACACTTCTGAGTATGGCATTCAATTTAAATTAGGACTTATTTATCTCTAATCATATAATGATGCAGATTGGGCTGGGGATCCAAATGATAGAAGGTCTACTTCTGATTTCATTGTCTTTCTTGGTTCAAATCCAATTTCATGGGCTTCAAATAAACAACATACAATTTCACGATCCTCCACAAAGACAAAATATAAAGCTGTTGCCATCACTGTTGCTGAGCTTGCCTGTATAAGGCAATTGTTCTGTGATATTCATATTCCATTACCTTTAGCTCCAATGATTCATTGTGACAATGTTTTAGCTATAACACTATTTACAAATCTAGTTTTTCATGCAAAATCCAAACATATTGAAATCGACTATCATTTTGTCAGAGAAAGGGTTTCAATGGTAGATCTCCAAATTCAACATGTTTGTTCCTCGGATCAGTCAACTGATATCTTAACTAAAGGATTGCATGCACCATTGTTTCAGTTGCATTGTGGCAATCTCATGCTCAGTTTAATCAAACATGAGATTGAGGGGGATGTAAGAGTAGTGAAGTGAAGAAAACCAATATCCTTGTGGAAGATGAATCAATGGTTGAATTGAGCGACACTTGTCAAGAGATAAAATAGGTTGTTATAAGGTAGTTAGTCTTTAGCTTAGTGAGAAAGCTTTGTAAAAACTATATAACAGACTTTGTAAATCTGTTGATTGATTGTCAAGAATATAACAACCTTTTCTCTCTCTAAGATCTGATTCTCTCTCTTTCTCTCTCTACTTCTTCTTCGTCTGCGATCACCTCTGAGTTCTAAGACTTCTTCCTCAAGATTTTTCTACAATTTTAACATATTGATGAATAGTTTAAGGAGATACTTAATTTAGATGATCCAAATAGTATTGTCACGAGACTTAATACGGAAGATTAAATCGATCATATGTAAATAATGTTTTGCAATATTAACATATGTATAGTAAGAGTTCTTTTTTTTTTGTCCATATTAAGAGTTTCATCTCTTCTTATTGCTTGTTTGGATATATTTTTAAAATGGTTAAAAACATTTTTTGTAAATTTTTTTTTTAAACTAATCCTTAGTAAAAATGCAAGTTAATGATGAAAAAATACTTGAAGAAGCACCAGTTATTTTAAAAACACTTCCACACGATCCTTTATATGAAGCCAAGGAAGGAAAGGGGTTGACATTTATTAAGTAGTATACCATAATACCGTTGTCTTCTTTATTTTAATTTGTATTTTTCTTGTTGAAGTAAAGAAACGCACGTAGTGACGTTCTTGTTTGATGTGATATGTCCAATTACGCATGGTCTTCTCTTAAACTAATAACTTAAACAAATTAAAAATTAATTTATACAAATCTAAAAAAAAAAAGTGGCCGGTTCATCTAACTTACAGCTAAATTGGGTAATTGATGGATTATTTTAAGGAGATACTTAATTTAGATGGTCCAAATGGTATTTGTCACGAGACCGGATCCAGAAGATGAAAACGATTATATGTAATTCTATGTTTTGTAATATTAACATATATATGCACTTCGGGTGATTTGTTCGATTTCTTCGTTAAATCGCACGCTTGAAAAGATAAGAAAGTAGCATCCAAATCACATTTCCAATTGGCCGGTAGACAGTTCAGCATGAACATATTCGTCATCAACAATATCATCTTGCTAATATATATCCAACTAATTGGTTGGTTACCAATTTCAATTTGTTGCTCTTTTTTTCTTGTAGTGTTGATTATAGGAAGCAGATTCTTTACCCTCCTACTTCCCATACACTTCTCACCCCTCTTATTTGTACGGTCACGGTTAAGCCACGTCAACATTTTATATTGATTTTTTTTATAGAGATAATAAGACAAAAATTAATAGTAATATAAAATGTTGAAGTGGCTAACTGTGACTGCACAAATAGGAGGGGATAGAAGTATATGTTGGATAAGAATCGACAATCAATGATAAATCTGATTATGCTAATAAATAATAAATGTGGATAAATTAATGAACAATGTTCTAACAACAAAAATAAAATTATACAGAAACAGTAAGATCGAGGCTTGCGTACCGCAATGTCCTTGAAACATTTCGTCCCTACTCTGTGCTTATAGTTCTACAGACGTCTGCTTCACCAGGATTCAACGATCAAGTTAAGATTCCAGCACCGGAAAAACTTTAACTTCTGGCGAATTTCTTTGTGGTACTCTCAGTATGAATGTTATGAATGTAGAAGACGATTTATGGTTTTTTCTGTATCTTTAAATGACATGTTGTGGGGGAGGCGACTGTTCAACCAAGGGTTGTGCTGCTTCATCTTTCTGATACACTTGCAGACTTCATCTGAAAAGATGAGTCTGTTGAGTTTTAACTAATTAATTATATATATTAATTACCAATTTAATTAGCACACCCCAAAGCCCAACCCCAAGGGTGAGCCCAATTTTCCTTCTCCAACGCCTATCCTCCAATCACTTTCTATAATGGATAAAGCCTTATAAAGTGTGGAAACCTTGTGGGAATAGTCAATGTGGGACAAAACCCCACATAAAAAATTTCTACTCAAAATTGCCAACAGTATATAGGAAGTGGGAGGGCAGAGAATCTACCTCCTTGATTATAAATCGGTTTTGTCTTACACTATATTTCACTAATGGCGTGACTACTTATGCTTGCAGAGAAAAACTTGGTGTACGTAACCAAATATACCCTCTTTGATCTTCAATCGCTCTCTCACTCGTTATATAACCAAGTCACGTACTGATTAAGATAAAAAAAATATTTCTAATTACGCGTAAGAATCTCCCTAATTGCGTAACTTAATTTATAATTATACTTTAGGAGAAAAATTAACTTGAATATAATTAAGTTATATCATGCTCAATCTTAATCTTTTTTTTTCTTTTTCCAAAGAGCAAATATTATTAGATACGAATTGAAATGTTTACATCATAAGCCAGAGAATTAAATAACCACTTTGGTTCAAAGAAATCCCACATATGATAGCCCCCACACGCGTGGCATAAGACGCCACATGATGCGCAATCCCATTACAGGCACGGGGAGTGAAAAGAAACTCAACCGAACTTAATTGATATTTAAGATGATGAATGTCTCAAAGAATACCATCAATGATGGCCTCTGGTTGCAATGCACCATTAACCATGACCTTCCAAGTATTTGATGTAATGTCTATTAGCATATCTGGACAGATTGCATTGACAACATTCGATATATTCGCTCGATTTTACTCATTAGATTGCTTCCGTGAAATGCCTCACTAAATAAACTGAATGCCTCAAGCCCATCACATGTTTGACGAAATGCCTCAATAAATAAACTGAAATTTTTTGTTTTTTGCACTTTGTATCTATCTAAAAAATAAACCTTCAATAGTGGGACTCCTCAATGTTTGAATCCTGGATCTGTCATTGAACACACGGTATATACAGATAAACAACATGCATGATAAATATTACCCACTATTATGACACTATATCTTGTTTAACAAACTGGTAGCTTCCTTAAACTCAACTGCCTTTTCTTGTAGAGTCTCATATCTTCTCAAAACGCAAGCAGGAACCTATCTGCAAGAATAAATCCAATCAGATACAATCTATAAAGGAGAAAGAACCACAAACAAGCAACTTAAAGTGATGACATTTTTGACACTTGCCTACATTCTCACAACGGTTCAAGAAATCATTAAACTCCTCCAGAAGATCTGGATATTTTCCTAATAAATCAGTCACCTGACTTGGGGGCACAATTTACCGTTAAAAAAATGCCAAACTAGAGACAACAACACCATGTAATCAATCCTTAATAAAAATGCAATTCCAAGTCAATAAGGTTCTTCGCCTTGTGAGGGTCTGGTGAGAATGTCTATTGTACATAGCCTTACCCTTACTTTGCAATGAGACTGTTTTTACGACTCGAACCACTTTCTGGTCACAAAGACCAACTTTTTCATTTCACAATGGCTCGCCCTCGTAACCAAGCTTTTATCTTACATAATATTTTTAAAGAAAGTTTAATAAATAGAAAGATGAAATCTGTGCTTAAAAAGTAAGGAGACTACGTTGTTAACTACATTGAAATAGTTGAGAATCAAATAGAAAATGGAGAAGAAAAAGTAATTGAGAAAGATGAACTAGAGAGAATTTAGAGAGAGAAATATGAGACTTGTATATTGACTTTAAAAAAACAATGATTACACTCTGTTTTTATAATAGAATGTCTAACAACTCTAACCAAATACTAACAAACTTGCTAACTGTATTGCTAAATTGTACAACTATTTAACTAATGATGCAGAACCCTTAATAAATGTAAGACTCACCGAAGTTTGTAGATCATTCCTCGCAATTATTCCCTTGTAATAAATCTGAAAGCACTTCAAAAACTCCTCGTAGTAAACTTGACTGCACAACCTCATGTGCACTTCTTTACAGAAAATGAATCCATGGCCGTATATGCCAGATGAAAACATGAGACTGTAAGAAACACTCGGTTAATAACAGTCGCATGGTGAAATTGTTAGAAGAAAACATAAATCATCATATTAAATCAAGTGGCTGAAGCTAAAGAAGTCTTAAACTAGACTATATCATTTTCGTTAATTGTTTTTAACGGGTATTGGCTTAGTCCCCCCTCCCCCCGCGCGTGCTTGTTTTACATTTTTTTTCTTCATATTATTAATAAAATCTAGTAGGGGGGGGGGGGGGGCGGGGGGGACGTGCGGGGGGTTTCTAGGTGCAACGGTCCTTTCTCCTTCGGGAGAGGGTTGGTGTCTCGCACACAACTGTTAACAAATAACTAATCTCACCTAATCTGTCTCTACAAAAAAATTATTCAAAAAAAAAAACCCCACAAGAAAGCAGCATAAAAGTGATGCCATTTTCATTTTACAGTTACCTGCATTTTCACAACGCTCCAATAAATCATTGAACTCCTCTATAAGATCTGGATATATTATCCTAATAAATCAGTCGCTTGAGATGGACAAAGTTTACCGGAAAAGGTGAAACTAGAGGCAACAACATTTTGTAAGAAAGTTTACTGAACAGAAAGATATATGTGTGGTTATCATAAAGTATCCTTTGTCCAGTTTGCCCTAGCTCGAAGAGCAAGCACACAGTGGCTGCACGTTAGAAGTGTTGATTAAGTGCTGAACATGCATGGGGTAACATGTACCAAAACTTGCGGATCATTCCTTTTAATTATTCCGTTGCTATAAATGTTAAGCAACTTTAAAAAATTCCCGGTAGTCATCTTTACTACACTCTTGAATCTTGTAAATATTTGCTTTGTCGAATTACCATAACAACAACAAAGTTTGTAATATAAGTAGAAGCACACAAAGTCCTACTCTGGGATTCTACCGTGGTGTCCCAGACCAATATATAATGCTATGAGGGAAAGTTCATTGGTTTGAGAAGCCATGATGGCATCTTGAGATGTAGGGAACTATAGGAGGTCTCTCTCACGGTCTCACCAGAAGAGGGTATCTTTCTCTCGTATTACTTTCTTGAACTTTCTTACAACATTAATGAATTAATCAAAGTCCTACTTAAACCCAAACCCAAACCCAAATCCAAAATTAGTCTAAGCCCTACCCAACTACCCAAACCCAAATCCAAAGTTTGTTAGCACTTTATGGTACAAGCCGTACTAGTAAATAGGAATATAGAGACGAGACTCGAAATACATGGTAAGCATTCTTTAACCACTTATGAGACTCATCATGTTTTGCTTTTAATGGAAAAAGTTAAACAATTGGGTTAGTTTTTTATTTTTCAATTGTATTTATGTTTTTACGGAAAATTTAAGAGAACTTTAATCAAAAGCTTATGGTATTGTTCAATTTAACGAAAAGTCACATTTTTACACTAAAAAGTCAATCCTAATACTATTCACTTTACCCTTTATCTTGTCCTTATCGTTAAAACTCAAAGTTTTCAAACCATTTTCATTAGTTTTCATAAAAGAGAAAATAATTATGAGTAATATTAGAAGAACCATTTATTTAAATTAAGTTTTTTTTTTGGTTAAAAGGTAAATATATTACCACAAGAAAAAACCCAAACCCAAACTCAATCCCAACCCCAAACCCAAACCCAATCCCAACCCCAAACCCAAATCCAAAATTAGTCTAAGCCCTACCCAACTCCAAACCCAAACCCAAATCCAAAGTTTGTTAGCACTTTATGGTACAAGCCGTACTGGTAAACATGCATATAGAGACGAGGCTTGAAATACATGGTAAGCATTCTTTAACCACTTGTGAGACTAATCATGTTTTGCTTTTAATGGAAAAAGTTAAACAATTGGGTCAGTTTTTTATTTTTCAATTGTATTTATGTTTTACGGAAACTTTAAGAAAACTTTAATGAAAAGCTCCTGGTAACGTTCAGTTTAACAAAAAATCACATTTGTACACTAAAAAGTCAATCATAGTACTATTCACTTTACCATTTATTATGTCCTTATCGTTAAAACTCAAAGTTTTCAAGCCATTTTTATTAGTTTTCATAAAATTTTACTGCTAGACAACAAATGTACATCATCGTTTGAAAAAAAAGAGAAAATATTTATGAGTAATATTAGAAGAACTGTTTATTTAAATTAAGTTTTTTTTTGGTTAAAAGGTAAATATATTACCACAAGAAAAAACCAAACTTACATACGGTACAAACAAAGGTCCAAAAACAAAAGTACATACAAGCAAAATGGAAATGGACCAGTCAAGTAAACCAAAGCAAAGCCCAACTAACTACGTGGTCCCAAAATAGAAAAACCAAAAGAAAGTCAAGAAATCTGAGAATTCGGCAGTAGCCACCGTTGCAACAGTATTTCAAGATTCGCCTAATTCCATGTCTCCACCAGCACGCTGACTCGTCAATCAGAGCATCCAACCCCAAGCACCACCTGGTACGCAGCCACCATAGTTGAAATCAAGCAACCAGAAGATGAATTCCGACTACTAGAAGATAAAAGCTCGTTGAGATCCATGAGCAACATTGCCAGTAGAGGCAGACATCGAGAATGTGGTAATGTTGGGAACACCCGAGCCTATGCAAGCACCGAAGATCTACACACCATCTCAGCGAAGCATGACTGCAGATTGGAGTATGGATGACCGAGGAGGATGGACACCAGTAGGATAAGAAGAAAATGGCAAAACAAAATAGAAAGCAGGGGAAACTCTGTCGAATAAAGGAAGAGGAGACAAAGAAAGGAATGAGAGATAGACTAACTAACCCCAGCCGAAGCTAGGGTCAGCCCCCTCCAATCTACACAGAATTGAAACCCTCAGACAAACACTGAGAAAAACCCTCAAGCAGAGAGAAAGGCTATCACAAGGGAGAGAATTATTATGATGTGGTGGTTGATGATTGAATTATTATTTAAGTGTTGATTAACGTGTTTAGTTCCTATTGGTGACATATCACATAATTTACAAATTTAGTTTAAAAGTTAATCTCTCTAGCATTATTCAATATTTATATAATGCCTTAACATCCTTTCTAGTTTTCCAGTCCATACTTCTTGCACAATGCCTACACATACAACACCATCATTACAATGAGACTTGAAGCTTTTGCAACTTTACACTTCATGCTTAGGACTATTTTAGACCTTCATCATCAACCACCATTTAGATAAGGCCAAAACAGAAGAACAAAAAGAGCTGAGGGTTAATTGTAATTTCATTACAATTAAGTACCCTCATGACGTGGGGTTCTCTGGAGGCTGACCAATGAGAAGTAAGCACCTGTAAGACCCTTGGCTAAAAGCGACGAGTGAGTCCCGTTCTCCACCACCTTGCCTTTATCAAGCACGGCAATCATATCACAATTCTGTATTGTACTCAACCTATGGGCCACCACCACACTAGTCCTCCCCACCATCAAGCGCTCCAGCGCGTCCTGCACAACCTTCTCAGATTGACTGTCAAGCGCGCTGGTCGCCTCGTCCAACAACAAAATGACAGGGTTTCGAAGTATCGCCCTGGCTATAGCAATCCGTTGTTTTTGTCCTCCGGATAACTGCACTCCCCTGTCCCCGCACGATGTGTCGTATCCATCTTTTAATCCCGCAATGAAATCATGCGCGTTGGCCGCCCTTGCTGCTTCCACTACCTCCAACTCGTCGACTTTATCAGATACGCCGTACACGATGTTTTCTCGTATTGTCCCGGCAAATAACGTTGGCTCTTGACTGACTAATGCTATGTGTTTTCTCAATGATTTGAGGTGGTACGACTTCACATCTCGACCGTCGATTTTTACTTCTCCTTTAATGGGATCATAAAACCGTTCGATCAATCCAATGATCGTTGATTTACCCGAACCACTTTGGCCCACCAGTGCCGTTGATTTTCCCGCCTCGATTTTCATTGAAAAACCCTTGAAGATCATAACATCAGCCCTAGCGGGGTACGCAAAATGTATATCGTGTAGCTCAATGTGACCCGTTATTGCTTTGGGCTCGAGACCTTCGGGGTCTTCAGGCTCAATTTTTGTGTATCGGTCTAACACCGCGAAAACAGACCCGACGGCATCTGCGCCCTTGGCGATGTCCGTGGTCATGCTACCGGCATCGGCAATAACCCGGCCTGTGCTCACCAAGATCATGAAGGTCTGAAATAGTTGTTTGGCTTTGACGTAGCCCTTGGCAACAAGCTTGCCTCCGTACCAAAAGTCGAAGGCCCAAGTGATGGTTGTGAGGCTCTGAGAACAAGCGAGTCCAATGCCGGCATACCACGACTGTCGGATACTTTCCCGACGAGGGCCTTCTTGGGCCTTTTCGAGCATTTTCAATAGGCGGTCTTGGGATGAGAAGGCTGTGACTGTTCGGAGGTTGGAGACTGCTTCCGCGGCGAGTTTGCTGCTTTCTTCCTGGGATTTTATGGCCTTCCTGGACATGCTTTTGAGCAGGACTCGCCTTGTGTAGAAGCATACAATGATGAGGGGTTGTACGGCTATCATGACAATTGCAAGTCTCCATGTAATGATCAATCCCATTGTGCAAGCAACTGTTACTGCTGAGATGGTTTGTACAACAAGAGCCATTCGATCACCCACTAAAGATCTCACCTGCAACAAAATAATCAACCAAAACTGTTCATCTTGAATCTTCAAAATAATTCATACTTTTCATTGTTATAGCTAAGAAGATCAGTCTGACTAGCTCTCCCGTGTTATTTTTCTTTTCAACTTCAAATTAAGTTTGAAGTTCGAATCACATTGTTAGAATAAATTTAGTTAATTCGAAATCTTATGCGTAATTATAAGAATGTAATTTTCTATTGCAATTATTTTATGATTCCTTCTACATATGAGTTTTGCCATTCTTATATCTATTGTAAACATTGTATTAGATTAATTAATGAGTCATATTTCTACACAAATTTATTTTAGGGAGTTTTAACAAACATAAAATATGCCACTCCGTACATGATTCTAATGAGTATTACTATGGACACACTCTTAAACTAGTGAATCATTTTTTTTTAAATGTGTCAATAATGTGATTAGTTTATGTGCTTAAGCAATATTACCGACCGTACTAAATTATTTGTGAACAAATTTGATATTTTGATCATACGTACCACATTAGCATCTTTGGCGAGTCTAGAGCAAATGGCACCACTAGAATTCTCATCCTGATCAAACCACCCCACTTCAAAAGTGAGTACCTTTGAAAGCATCCTCTCTCTAACCCTCTTAGTCAAGTACTCTCCCATGTAAGCAAAGTTATAATGCTGGCTGACATTGATCAGCAACGAGAAGATTGCCAACCCTAGAAACCAAAGCGAATAAGTCCTTGTTTTTGCCTTAATCTTGTCGTGATCCGTCAAGAAATAAACCGATACCATGGAACCCATGGCAAATGCGTACAACGGTTGTACTGCCCCAAAAAGAGTCGCACTCGTGCAACCCATAACTGCTTGTTTCCACTCTGGATGGTTCAAGGCCAAAAGTCTCCTAAAGGAAGGCACGGGCAGTTTCTTATGTTCATACTCTACAACATTCTCTTGATCAGGAGCTCTACCCTGAGCAAATGAGTTCGCGGAACTCGAACGACTCACCATGGAGAGCCTACGGCTGCTTGTGTTGTGAATATCTTTTAAAATGGAAGAAGAAGCACCGTAATGCCCTAACTCTTCCGGTTCTTTTTCTTTTGCTGTTTGTTGGAGGCGGACAAGGGACGTGTAGTGGCCGTTTTCGCGTTGGGAGAGCTCGTCGTGGGAGCCAGTTTCCATGACCTGGCCGTTTTGAACTACTGCAATCAGGTCTGCGTTTCGAATGGTGGAGAGGCGGTGCGCAATGATAATTGTGGTGCGACCGACGGCTGCTTTGTCTAGGGCTTCTTGGACTACTCGTTCGGATTCGGAGTCCAGTGCGCTGGTGGCTTCGTCTAGGAGGAGGATACGAGGCTTCTTGATGATGGCTCGTGCAATGGCGATCCTTTGTTTTTGTCCTCCCGACATTTGAACACCCCGCTCGCCAACCTGTTTAATCACAAAGTTAATTTGTTTTAGTACTTGCAAAACCTAGTAAAAAAATAGTGTCCGCATGTTTCATAAATTGCAATAAAAATAAAAAGTACTAGATAGACTTGCTCATAAAAGATTCTCCTAACACTAAAATATCAATTAATATATGGCTTTTTAGATAAAATGGTTTCTTAGGTAAGCGTAACTCTTCACTTTGATCTCTGAGATTTTAAATTAATAGAACTAGTCATTGAGTTTGTTCATCATCACTCATTTTGGTAATACTGTGAAAAATCTCAATTAAATAAAATAAAATGACAAACATACCTTCAATTTTGTCATATCATTTTGGTTCATTGTTTATTAAATTGAGGGTATTTTTGTTATTTTAGTCATTGTCTAACAGAAATTTTGGATAAAAATCCTTAATATAATTATAAGAGAAAGAAAAATTAGGTTCGCCACTGCAGCAATATTAATATGAATAACGTATTGATATGCAGTGAAGTTACCGATTTGAGTAATGCTAAACTTATTACATTTGTATTGTCTTTTTAATAGATGTAAGGTCAACCAGCACATGTGGATCTCATCTCTATTAAAAAAATAGTATAAATATGGTAAGAAAAATATGTAAAGAGTAATGTATTTGTATCAAGTTTAAATGTCATCACCATGGCGTACGATAAGTCTTTTTATTTACAGTGATTATTTGAAGGAACTTCTAACTTGAAACTTCTCCATAAATGAACAAAAGGAAGGTATCTTATAACGCAGTGTCGATTGATGATTATAAAATGCAAGGCAGGTGGGTCATTCACAAACATCATTGTCAAAGAAGCAATACGTGTTGTTTGAGTATATGATGCAAACTGATGTCTGCAAATAGTGATGCGCATGCAATACTACTACTATATTGGGTTAGTTCTGTTGCAACTTTGGACGATTGAAGGGAGGCCTTCATAGCCTAGTGGGGGACAAAATCATCAATGTTCAGGAGCAATAAGATGCATTCCTATGTTGATCCACCACACACTTGACGACAAACATACCATAAAAGACAGGAATCCAGATCCTATATGGATCTTCTTTGTGAGAATCTCGAGAATATGTGAATTGTGTTCATTCATTATAAATTGTGCAGTCAGAAATCATTTTAATTTTTTTGTTTAAAATTGAATACAAACAGTACTTGACAAAATCCAACTGCACAATGTACAATAAATAGACATGATTTATGAACTTTTGAGATTCTCAAAGAGAATCCGAAAAAGATCTTGTTGGAAAAGACAGAACCTTTGACATCGTAAATTGTGTGATTAACAAATGGAAAGCAATAATTTGTCATTTGCTCAAAAGATGGAATCTTTAAATGTCCCACACAATTTAAGAGAATTTCAGTATGCTGATAACACAATTTGATACACAAAACGTTATAATATTAGTAGTTGGATACTTTAAAAAAAAATTCAAATAATATTACAATATTTAGTGTTCCAACTTGTGTTCCCGAGATACCGAAAAACATTTTTATTCCAAAAAAATTATTTGAGTTCTTCCATACAAAGAGTAATTCATTTTTGTTAATTAACAAATTAAATTTTGAGATACATGCTAAAACTTTTCTTTATTGTAATTAGAATGAGATATTTTGGTATATACGTCAAGCTATGATTAACAGTTAAAATAATAATCTCTAATATGAAAAAGTCAACAAGTGGCTTGTCACTAATAAAACTAATTAACGTGATATTATACTATAGAAGTAATTACCTGAGTATCGTATCCTTGAGGCAACTGGGAGATGAAATTATGAGCATTAGCAGCTTTCCCAGCCTCAGTAACCTCTTCAATCCCAGCATCTTCTTTCCCAAAAAGTATGTTCTCCTTAATGCTGGTTGCAAATAGAGCAGGCTCTTGGCTCACCAAACCCATCTGCGATCGCAGCCACTTGAGCTGAAGCTTATTTATCGCCACCCCATCAAGAAGAATCTCGCCTCCGAGCGGATCATAAAACCGCTGCAACAGGGCTATCACCGTGGACTTCCCCGAGCCGCTTCCGCCCACCAACGCCACCGTTTTGCCCGCCGGAACTGTCAGGTTGAAGTCTTTGAAGATAATGTTTTCCGGCCTCGACGGGTATGCGAATTCCACGTGCTTGAATTCAACTTCACCGGAAACATCCTCCAAGATTTCGCCTTCCATGTTGTCGGAATCGATCTTGGGAACTCTCCGTATCACTTCCATTATTCGCTCGGCTGCCGAACATGCCTCTGAAAAGTACTTCAAGTTTGATAGTCCAGAACCTAATGCCCTATTCACCAAAACAATAAAACCATGCATTAAGATCAAAATTATTGGGAAGATTATGAATTTGTGTTTAAGGACAAAACCGAAGAAAACCAAAGCATGTATCAGTATTTTTAAGATCAAATTTTTGGGAAGGTTCTAAATTTGTCCTAACAACAAGTACAACATTACTAATTTACAGACTACAGTACATGATACATTGTCGAACTTTTGTCATAACAAATTAAAAAAAAAAGCAACATGTACGAGTAGACATTTTACAAATTATTTATTAAAAATAGAATGAGAAACACTAAACATACAATATGTCGTATACTACTCACAGTTTTGTGCCACTTTAAATAATACACATTTAGTGTCATTCATGTTCTATTTTCAATTAAAAATCTAAACCGGTTCGATCAATGCATATTTCCCATCATAAAGAAAAAAAATCAACAATATACCGGGTAATTTTTTCACATTAAAAAAATGCAAAAAGGGGTTTAGCATTCTTACAATCCGCCAACGGCGATGGCAGCACCAACAGCAAAAACAGTGCCTCCCTGAGCGCCATGGTACATGACCATTCTGCTTCCATAATAAGACATGAAAGACCAAATGGCAAAGACAACGCCATTGCTTCCGATGGCCAGTCCTTTAGCCAAGCCCTGGCTCAATCCCAACTTGACGGAGCCTTGAAGAGCCGCAGAGAATTCCGATATGGTTTTGTTTTCTCCGATGAAAGCATAAACCGTGCGGATTGAAGAAATTGCCTGCTCTGCTATGGTGCCAGCCTTGTTGTACTCTTCCCTAATCTGCCTAGCTAATCCCATCAAAGTCCTTCCGTAAATTAAACCGGGAATTACTAGGAGCACCACAAATGGAAACCCTACGATTGCTAGCCTCCACATCATTATAAAAGCCGCCACGTAGCTTCCGGAGAACATGGAGAAATTCATCAAGAAGTTCGGTAGCTGGTGGAATTTGTAACATGCAACTTCATTAATTGATGAAAATAAACTGGTAACGATTATTAGCACTACAAAATCATCATTATCCGCTCGGGCGTCTATTAGAATGACGATTTTGAAAGGTGCTGATAACAACTCTCAATAAATTACACACAGTGAAAACTTGTGGGATTACCTTTTCACTTAGGACATCTTGAATCACTAAGCTATCATTAGAGACACTTGTGATCACCTCTGAGGTGCTTGTGACATGTAAATCAAAGTACCCCACATCTTGCCTTAGAACTGCTTTCAAATATCGTACTCTCATCCTAGCTGCCTGCCTCTCGCCAGTTCTTGTCCAGCAATATCCCTCTACAAAATTACAAATTCAAAGAAATAAAAAAAAAAAATTTACTAAATTATAATTTCATTTAATCTTTGATAACAAGCAAAAGTAAACAACATTTGGTGAAACTCACCTAGAAAACAGCATACAAATGACCCACAAGCCAAGTACAACAGCGCCACTGCATTCTGCCAACCACAAAAACCAAAACCCAATTAGAAAATTTTGTGTTTGCCTTTCTGCGACTATTTTCGCACTTGATTTTTCTTTTAGTCATTAAATTGAATAAATTAAAAGAGAATCAACGTGCAATATTAAAGTAAAATACGAAAGGTGAAAACAAATGATTCCCCAAACAAAGCGCAGAGAGAGAGAGAGAGAGAGAGAGAGAATTTAGTTAATTACCTTATTTATGTTATGCAGAAAAGCATCCTGAGCTGAAGTTGGTGAACCGCCAATATTGTTCATCAATTTGCTAGTGATCAACAAAACCAACGGTGTGGAAAAGCCATCACCAAGGGATCCAAATAGCCCTAAGATCATCAACAATCTATCAACCCCATCAGCATGCATGAAAATGGACCGCATGGACCCAACTTTCATGATACCGTTGTTGTTGCTGTTGTCATTACTGGGGCTTTTCTGTCCCATTTTCCCTCCCCTTCTCAGCAACCAAACAATAGTTAAGATTGGCAGAACACCTCCCGACGCGCGGTTTAACTTATATATGCTTCAAGAAAGTACAAACCCTTTTGCTTGACCGTAGTACTGAGAAGAAAGATATATACAAGGGTATATATAAGGGAGATTTTTCAGTGTGACCGGTATACGTGATGATATACCATGTATTATTATATAAATTGTGAGATATGTGTCTTAAAAAATTAATATCTTAAAAAATAAAATTATTCACCATTTATATAAAAACACATGATATACTCTTCGTATTTTGATCACAATAAAAAATTTCTCTACAGGGATTGCATATGGACAGGATTATGGAAAGTAAACTAAAGTTGGAATAGTAAAATGAACACGTGCTGATGAGTGAAGATTACGGCTGTCATTACAAGCTTTTCTCTGCGGATAGCGTCATTAGTGACGATCGATGAGTCGGTGGATCCGCTTTGTTATGACTAATATTCTAATTACACCCCGGAACCATTTGATTGTGTTTTCAATAAAAAAAAAATTAGTGAAACGTATGATTTCATTTTTTTATAATTTTTTTTACTTAAAAAAAGAGGAAAATTTAAAAATATTACAATTAATGATGATAATTTCAAGCTCAAACGCATGAATGAAAACTCATAATCCTATCCGACAATATACGTTTACGATATTTATTGCAACAAAAGAAATTGTACAAGAGGGTTAAATCACAAATGATAGAAGAAAAAAATCTTTGTCGGCGATTTTAATGCGAAGTCAAGAAAAAAAAAGACAATCATGACAGAAATTATAAAAATTTATAGATTAAACATTAGAAAATTCTCAATCAAAACATCTGCTAACATATCTGATGATTCTTCAAACCAAACAATTTGTTGCTCGCATGCAATCCCCACCACCATCCCAACCCTCCTTTTGCAAATCTGCAGAACATTGCAGCAATATATGGTCACTGCTGGTGCTTAATTTTTTTTATTTGGAAGCTCGATCGTGAAAATTAGAAACTGCCATGTTACCTTCAACTTTTTTTTTTTGGAAAAAATGTTACCTTCAACTTGGGACAAAGAATTAACTAATTATATTTGAAGCTTTTTGTTTTGAGAAGCTTTTTTTTTTTTTTCCTAACTCATTTCTACTTTCTTTTTTACTACTCCTTTCTATCTGTTTATTTAAATCCACATATCAATCTTTTTTTCTTCATTAAAACGAAACTTAGCTTGATATTTTTATATTGAAAATTGGGGCTAAAAGCACAAACCCAAACAAAACAAATCAATAAAAAGTCTAAACTGGGACATCTCAAGTCGATCTTCATGAACAAAACTAACAAACAAGGAGGATTATCAAAGTAAAAAATGCGTATATCTAAATCACGATTATAGTTCACTAAATTATCTGCTACAAAATTATTTTCTTTGTAGTCATGCCGAAGATCGCATTGCCAAAATTTTGAAAGCAATCTCAACAAGCCAAAACAAGAAAGAATAATTGCCAGCAACTTGCATCACCAAATAAATTGTGAAGAACATTTCGAAGAAAATAATTGCTTTTATACAAAATTATGCCACCTAATTAAGTCATAACTAAATTTAAACTCATTATATATACACATACTCGCATCTATATCCATAAGTCGCTTGAATAATAAATGGTTAATCCACATATATATGGAGACAACTATCACCAAACCAAATGCTGATTAGTTAAATAGAAAGAAAAAAAAAGGTTTAACCCCATCTAACCCTATTTGACGGTCGATGGTTGTTTTTTTGTTGAGCTTATTTTTTCTTTGTATTTTTAATTTTATTTAATTTTTGACAAAGTTAGATGGGTCAAATTTGGCGACAGGAGAGGTCACATAATGTTTTGAATGTAAAAGATTTGGACTCGAACAATAATTTGGAATAAAATGTTTCTATTATTATTTCCCACAAATGGAGTTGTAAACGACTATTGAAACCTGTATTCAAACAAATAATCAGCAGTAAAACATTCACTGAAATTTTAACAAATATTTCATATGACTGTCCAAAAGATTCGTAAATAATTATCAGTAATATATTTTATTTTTTTTGGTCAAACAAAGATTCGTACAAGGCTTGCACATCATGTGCATAAAACTCTATTAGAATTTAGAATTGCATCTCTATCGTCACATCCCTGTCATTACGATTATATATGTAATTAAGTACAAACAATTCTAATTAAGCTGACGGTCAACAGTGTACATAAACACGTTGTACAGAGCACTGTGAGACAGTTAAGCTGAGAAAATTAAAATAAGACGGGCACTTAACTTTCAAACTAGCTTGCCTATATATCTACTAATTGAAAACTTGTAGTTGATTAAGAGCTTCTCATAAGCATTAAAAAAATCATTATATAAGATTACTGTCGATCTGCTGCTAGCTCATGGCAGTCATATATTGACATCCAACTTCTCATTCCACAAATAAAAGAAATAAAAAAGAATAAATAAATAAATAACAAAAACAAATATCTTAGTTCAAAAAGATCAATAATACAAGTAGTTAGAAATTTGAAAAGAAAAAAAAACCAATTATATTATAATATTTTATATACCTGATCGTACCACACTAAAAATTTTCTCAACAAAAACATGCAAGAAAGTGAACACAACATACACATGGCTTGCATCCAATAATCTTTTTTTTTTTTTAGTTCGATATTGGGTGATATTTTATAGCAAATTAAGGCATGCACGCATTTGCTTTGCTTGCCGTTTGTGTCTATTAATTTCAATTAGTTTGAGCACATTTATAAAGACTTGGCATTAAATTTGGCTTTTATTGTACCTGCAGGTTTCTTGATATGTTTCGCAAATTTCAAAAACGAATTTATAAAAAGTTGCATGAATTAGAAAATAACGTTGAAAACAGTTGCTAAAATGCTGTGGAATTGTGCATTAATATGCATGGCCAATGCCTCCAACACGTACCTAATTTGGTAGTTTTCAGTTGCAGAAGCTTATGCAGATGGTGCCACGTGAAAATTGTGGAGGGAGGAAAAAGGAAAGACATGCAGTGGTCTTCTCTCTGCAAGAGGAAGCATTAATGCACTTCAACGAAACAGCTCCTTGTTAAGAGTGAAGAAATTAAGGAACCCTATGTATTTACGAGAAATGCTAAGAAATTCTCTCGAGATGCTTCATAGACTTTTTGTTCATAGTTTAGTATCAATTCTCATACTAATATTATAAAATATTGTGTTAAAAGTATACGATAAAAGAGGGTTTATCGAGAGCTCATTTTTAAGAGAGTCCCATTAATTAGCATTTCTCATAATTTTTATGGAACATATATGCTAAGTTTTTCTGTCTCTTAACCATCGTGGTAAGAGGAGAGGTCCAGTATTTGAAGTAGAACATATGACGTATCTGCATGTTGCTATTATAAGGATCTAAGTGAAGAAAATAGTCATCCAAGTGAAGAGAAAATCAAGAGTCAAATTAAGTGACACTTGTCAATAGATTAAATGGATAAGTTGTTATAAGTAGTTAGGTTGTTAGGTTGTTAGGTTGTTGGGATTATGGTTGAGATAAGGAGGTGGAAGATTAGTAGCTAAGAAAATGAAGATATATAACTAAGATTGTAAACCATTACTTGGTGATTAAGAAATCAAATACAAACTGCTCTTTTTCTTCGACTTCTATCTCTTTTCTTCTTCTCAAAGAATACACTCTTCTTCTATCTCTCTCAATATTAACATTGGTATCAGAGCCTAGGTGCCCGACGCTATGTGATGTCTGGGGCGCTTATGCCACAGATATGTATTGACGGGTTTTGCTAGACAGCATGTATGTGTATGAGGTAATGCAGATGACAGCTTCACTAGTATGTTGAAAGGAATGGGATAATATCCTTCTCTACACAGCCCCTTGAGGATCATTGTTCCTGTGGATTTGTCCTGAACCCAGAAGAAAGTATCGTCACAAATGAATCTACACTTATTATCCTTGCATAACTGATAGATTGATAATAAGTGTTGAGAAATTTTGGGAACATGAAGAACATTCTTTAAAGCAAGTTTTGTATTGAAACCAGATAGGTGAGAGTTGCCAACATGTGAAATACTCAAACCTGAATGGCAAGAGGCTACGAAGGAGGAAATTGGTGCCTTGCATACACAACACACTTGGACTTTGGTTCCTTTGCCACCTGACAAGAACTTGGTTGGATGTAAATGGGTTTACAGGATTAAAAGAGATGCTAATGGTTGTATTGCCAGGTATAAGGCACGGCTGGTTGCAAAAGGGTATAGCCAAGAAGAAGGTATCGATTATGGAGAGACTTTTAGTCCTGTTGTGAAGCCTACTACTATCTGATTGATCCTTGCATTAGCTGCACAGTTCAATTGGTCCCTAAGACAACTGGATGTAAAAAATTCCTTTTTGCATGGCATTCTTCAGGAGGATGTTTACATGGCTCAACCTCCAAGCTTTCATAGTGAAGCACATCCTTCCAATTATGTTTGTAAATTACAAAAGTCTCTTTATGTTCTTAAACAGGCCCCCCGTGCCTGGAATGACAGATTCACAAGTTTTTTACCTAGCTTAGGGTTCAAAGTTTCTCAAGCTGATCCATCCTTGTTTGTTCAACATTCATTCAAAGGCACTGTGGTTCTATTACTCTATGTTGATGATGTGATTCTTACTGGTAGTAGTTCTGAGCTTATCTCCACTGTGATTGCTGATCTCACAACCGAGTTTGATATGAAGGACTTGGGACAATTGAACTATTTCTTGGGGTTACAGATTAGCTATACACCTGATGGGTTGTTTGTCTCCCAAACCAAGTATATTAATGAATTGGTTGCCAAGGTTGATTTGCAGGATTGTAAGCCGTGTGCCACCCCTTGTCTTCCATATCATCGATTACTTAAGAATGATGGCAAACCATACCATAATCCTGAGCAGTACAGAAGCATTGTTGGTGCTCTCTAGTATCTCACCTTCACCAGGCCAGATATTGCCTTCTCTGTGAATCAAGCATGTCAGTTTATGCATAATCCTATGGAGTCCCATGTTATTGCAGTCAAACGAATTGTACGCTATCTCAAAGGCACATCTGGTTTTGGTATTCATTTCAGGTCAGGATCATTACATTTACAATCCTATAGTGATGCAGATTGGGCTGGTGACCCGAATGACAGACGATCTACTTCAGGATTTGTTGTTTTTCCTTGGTTCCAATCTCATCTCTTGGGCATCTAAGAAACAGCACACGATTTCCAGGTCTTCTACAGAGGCTGAGTATCGCGCTTTGGCGATTACTGCTGCAGAATTGGCTTGGATTCGCCAAATACTGTGTGATTTACATGTTCCTATTTCTGTTCCTCCACTGATCTATTGTGATAACCTTTCTGCTATTGCTCTCTCCACTAATCCGGTGTTTCACGCCAAGTCAAAACACATTGAGATCGATTATCACTTTGTCCGGGAACGGGTTACTCGTGGCGATCTTCTTGTTCAACATGTCTCTTCTGCTGAACAATCTGCAGATATCTTTACTAAAGGGTTGTCCGCGCCTTTGTTTCACCAGCACTGTGGCAATCTCATGCTCAGTTCCCTTGAGCATTCGATTGAGGGGGATATAAGGATCTAAGTGAAGAAAATAGTCATCCAAGTGAAGAGAAGATCAAGAGTCAAATTAAGTGACACTTGTCAATAGATTAAATGGATAAGTTGTTATAAGTAGTTAGGTTGTTAGGTTGTTGGGATTATGGTTGAGATAAGGAGGTGGAAGATTAGTAGCTAAGAAAATGTGAAGATATATAACTAAGATTGTAAACCATTACTTGGTGATTAAGAAATCAAATACAAACTGCTCTTTTTCTTCGACTTCTATCTCTTTTCTTCTTCTCAAAGAATACACTCTTCTTCTATCTCTCTCAATATTAACAGCTATATGGCTTCCATTTAAAGATTACACGTTCTAATTCCTGTATTTAGTCCAACTGTCTAACTGCCCAAGTGATGAAGAAGCATATATAAAGAAACATATACACATAATATATAAGTAAGATTTTTTTTTTGGGTCCAGATTAAGAGTTGCACCCTTCTTAGGATTTTTTTGAAAGTGTTTTTTGTGAAATTGTTTTTTGAGTCAATCATTAATAAAAATGCAAGTAAATCTTTAAAAAAAAATTTAAAAACATTTGAAGTGGCAAGAAGCACTTTAAGTATTTTTGAAATCCAAAAATATTTTTCTCTAAAATCGTTTTCAGCTATTTTAAAAACATCTCCAAACAAGCCCTTATATTTTGAAGCCAATGAAGGAAAGGGATTGACATTGATTATGTGTTACGTACACCATAATACCATTGTCTTCTCTATTTTAATTTGTACTTTTCTTGCTGAAGTATTAGAAACGCACGTAGTGACGTTCTCGTTTGATGTGATATAACCAATAATCCATGATCTTCTCTTAAACTAATAACTTAAACAAATTAAAAATTAACTTATACAATCCAAAACAAAGTGGACGGTTCATCTGAATAAATTTGGACTATTTACAGCTAAATTGGGTATATTGATGGAATAGTTCAAGGAGATACTTAATTTAGATGATCCAAATAGTATTGTCACGAGACTAAATACGGAAGATTAAATCGATTATATGTAAATAATGTTTTGCAATTAACATATGTATAGTAAGAGTTTTTTTTTTTTTGTTCATTTTAAGAATTTCATCTCTTCTTACTACTTGTTTAGATATATTTTTAAAATGGTTAAAAAGATTTTTTGTGAAAATATTTTTTAGACCAATTGTGACATCCCACATCGCCCAGGGGAGTGATCCTTAAATGTATATTCTCATCCCTACCTAGCACGAGGCCTTTTGGGAGCTCACTGGCTTCGGGTTCCGTAGGAACTCCGAAGTTAAGCGAGAAGGGGGCTAGAGCACTCCCATGATGGGTGACCCACTGGGAAGTTGCTCGTGAGTTCCTAAAAACAAAACCGTGAGGGCGTGGTCGGGGCCCAAAGCGGACAATATCGTGCTACGGTGGTGGAGCGGGCCCTGGAAGTGGTCTGCCTCGGGCTGGGATGTGACAATTGGTATCAGAGTCAAACCCTGGCCGTGGTGTGCCTGACGATGACGTCGGGCCCCTAAGGGGGTGGATTATGACATCCCACATTGCCCATGGGAGTGGTCCTTAAATGTATATTCTCATCCCTACCTAGCACGATGCCTTTTGGGAGCTCACTGGCTTCGGCTTCCGTAGGAACTCTGAAGTTAAGCAAGAAGGGGGTTAGAGCACTCCTATGATGGGTGACCCGCTGGGAAGTCGCTCGTGAGTTCCTAAAAACAAAACCGTGAGGGCGTGGTCGGGGCCCAAAGCGGACAATATCGTGCTACGGTGGTGGAGCGGGCCCTGGAAGTGGTCTGCCTCGGGCTGGGATGTGACAATTGGTATCAGAGTCAAACCCTGGCCGTGGTGTGCCCGACGATGACGTCGGGCCCCTAAGGGGGTGGATTATGACATCCCACATCGCCCATGGGAGTGGTCCTTAAATGTATATTCTCATCCCTACCTAGCACGATGCCTTTTGGGAGCTCACTGGCTTCGGCTTCCGTAGGAACTCTGAAGTTAAGCAAGAAGGGGGTTAGAGCACTCCTATGATGGGTGACCCGCTGGGAAGTCGCTCGTGAGTTCCTAAAAACAAAACCGTGAGAGCATGGTCGGGGCCCAAAGCGGACAATATCGTGCTACGGTGGTGGAGCGGACCCGGGAAGTGGTCCGCCTGGGGCCGGGATGTGACAATTGGTATCAGAGTCAAACCCTGGCCGTGGTGTGCCGACGAGGACGTCGGGCTCCTAAGAGGGTGGATTGTGACATCCCACATCGCCCATGGGAGTGGTCCTTAAATGTATATTCTCATCCCTACCTAGCACGATGCCTTTTGGGAGCTCACTGGCTTCGGCTTCCGTAGGAACTCCGAAGTTAAGCAAGAAGGGGGCTAGAGCACTCCTAAGAAGGGGGCTAGAGCACTCCATATAAGTTTAAAAATATATTAGAAAAAAAAAATTGAATAGATTTTATATAAAAAAAATGGTACATTTTACATATAACAAATTGATATATTTAAGAATGGGTACATTTTAAGATTAAAAACTTGAAAAATTACATGAATGGGTACATAGAAGATTAAAAATTTGAAAACATTTTTAAAAAAGCTAATGGGTGCAAACTTATTCTAATTTTTTATTTGTTTTGGATTGAAAATTAGTTAGTAGTTTAATAAAGGTGTGAGTATTAAAATCCTAAATCAATTATTAATTTTTATTAAAAATTGGTACAAATAAATAAAAAAGGGTAAATTACAAAAAACTATCTTAACTATGGGTGTCACGACACTTTCATACCTCATCTTTAAAACGTGACAATGTTATACCGCATCTTACGAATTTGTGACAATGTCATACCTCCGTCAATTTTTCTGTTAGTTTTTCTGTTAAGTGCTGACGTGGCAAGAGATGGGGACCACTCACTAATACAGCTGGATTAAAAAAAATTAAATATATTTTTAATAATTAAAAAATAAAAAAAATTTGTATATTAATTTTTTTTTTTTTTTAAGGAGGAGCAGAGTATATTAATGTGTATGAATCAACATCCAACCACTAACCACAGATCCACATTTTCTGCCAGATTAACACCAAATCCTCACTAAAAAAACTTAACCAAAAAGAAAAAGAGAAAATTTACTACATCAAAAGGAATCATCATTTACTTCATGTTTCCATAGGTTGAAATCAAAAGAGATGACCCATAAAACCACAAAACACGACTACTCGAAACGAGTTTTTCATTCATAGAAACCAAGACTTAATTAAGCAAAAATCAAACACACCAGCACCACCACAGCCACAGAGACGCTGAAATGCCCCGACTCACCGCACTGGTAGCACCCTCCAGAAGCACCTCCGCCTCCACCACCGCTACGGCCGCCACCTCCATAGCCGCCTCCACCGCCTCCGTAGCCTCCACCTCCCTGAGAGCAGTCCTTCGCCATGTGTCCAGACTCCCCACACTTGAAGCAAGCACCACCGCCACCGCCTCCACCTCCGTATCCACCGCCTGAGCTGTAGCCACCACCACCCGAGCCGTAGCCTTCTCCGCCATACCCACCGCCTCATTGGCCATCTTTACCGCCACCGCTACGTCCTCCAGAGCCACCGTTCAAACCGTAGCCTCCTCCACGGCCTCGTCCACCACCCCCGCCGTCTCGGCTGCCCTGAACGAGACCCTCCTCTGGCCCAATCACGTCAACAGCCTTGGTTCGGCCACCAGCATCCTCCTCGATGGTGTATTCGACCGTCTCGCCGTCTCCAATAGTACGAAAACCTTCAGATCGGATCGAGGACTGGTGAACGAACAGATCCTCGCCGCCGTCGTTGGGGGTTATGAAGCCGAACGGGAAGGGGAACGGGAATGGGTCGAGATGGTTGGGGGGGACGAACTGGGTTGAGGTGGGGGGTTGCACGGAAGGGGAACAGGAAGGGGTCGGGGTGGTTGGGGGGAGATGGGAATGGGTTCTAGGCAGAGAAGAGAGAGAAAGAGAGAGAGAGAGAGAGAGAGAGAGAGAGAGAGAGAGAGAGAAATTTAATATAAAAATAAAAAAATTTAATTTTTTTAATTTTTAATTATTAAAAATATATTTAATTATTTTTTAATCGAGCTGTATTAGTGAGTGGTCCCCATATCTTGCCACGTCAGCACTTAACAGAAAAACTAACAGAAAAATTGACAGAGGTATGACATTGTCACAAATTCGTAAGATGCGGTATGACATTGTCACGTTTTAAAGATGAGGTATGAAAGTGTCGTGACACCAATAGTTGAGGTAGTTTTTTGTCATTTACTCAATAAAAAAATATGGGTACAAATACAAATAAAACTTTAAAAAATATTGGCACAAAAAGAAATTAATACATGGGTACAAATTAAAACTGAAAAGAAAATTGGTACAAATTAAAAAAGGGTTGCAAATTAAAAATGGGTACAAACTAAAAATAAAAATATATGATAAAAAATATGGGAACTTTAACGAAAAGCTCCCGGTACTGTTCACTTTAACGAAAAACCACATTTTTACACTAAAAAGTCAATCCTGGTACTATTCACTTTACCCTTTATTTTGTCCTTATCGTTAAAACTCAAAGTTTTCAAGCCCTTTTCGTTAGTTTTCCTAAAAAATATATGTTACATCCCGGCCCGGGGCGCATCACTTCCTGGGCCCGCTTCACCACCGTAGCACGATATTGTCCGCTTTGGGCCCCGACCACACCCTCACGGTTTTGTTTCTGGAAACTCATGAGCAACTTCCCAGTGGGTCACCCATCATGGGAGTGCTCTAGCCCCCTCTCGCTTAACTTCGGAGTTCCTACGGAACCTGAAGCCAGTGAGCTCCCAAAAAGCCTCGCGCTAGGTAGGGATGAGAATATAAATTTAAGGATCACTTCCCTGAGCGATGTGGGATGTCACAATCCACCCCCCTCAGGGGCCCGACATCCTCGTTGGCACACACGCGGCCAGAGTTAGGCTCTGATACCAATTGTTACATCACGACCCGGGGCGCATCACTTCCCGAGCCTGCTCCACCACCGTAGCACGATATTGTTCGCTTTAGGCCCTGACCACGCCCTCACGGTTTTGTTTCTAGGAACTCACGAGCAACTTTCCAGTGGGTCACCCATCATGAGAGTGCTCTAGCCCCCTTTTCGCTTAACTTCGGAGTTCCTACGGAACCCGAAGCCAGTGAGCTCCCAAAAGGCCTCGCGCTAGGTAGGGATGAGAATATACATTTAAGGATCACTCCCCTGGGCGATGTGGGATGTCACAATTTAGCCATAAATATAAATATACTAATTGTAACATTTTTAACACTAAATGTATATATTTAGAAATAAAAATATTTTATTATTGAAATAACTAATGATGTTATTAATGTAACATCCCACATCGCTCAGGGGAGATGATCCTTTAAGCCTTATATGTATATTCTCATCTCTACCTAGCACGAGGCCTTTTGGGAGCTCACTAGCTTCAGGTTCCGTAGGAACTCCGAAGTTAAGCGAGTTTGGGCTAGAGCAATCCCAGAATGGGTGACCTCATGGGAAGTTGCTCGTGAGTTCTCAAAAACAAAACTGTGAGGGCGTGGTCAGAGCTCAAAGCGGATAATATCGTGCTACGGTGGTGGAGCGGGCCCGGAAAGTAATCCGCCCCGGGCCGGGATGTGACAATTAATACCCAAAGACCTTGATCAAAAATTAAAAAGGAATAAGGTTTTAATCAATGGAGTAGCAAAAGGAGGGATGGGAACCTAATTTCTCCTTATTTTATTTTGTATTTTTCTTGTTGAAGTAAAGAAACGCACGTAGTGACGTTCTTGTTTGATCTGATATGTCCAATTACCCATGGTCTTCTCTTAAACTATTAACTTAAACAAATTAAAAATTAATTCATACAAATCTAAAAAAAGTGGCCGGTTCATCTAACTTACAGCTAAATTGGGTATATTGATGGATTATTTTAAGGAGATACTTAATTTAGATGGTCCAAATGGTATTTGTCAGGAGACCGGATGCAGAAGATGAAAACGATTATATGTAATTCTATGTTTTGTAGTATTAACATATATATGCACCACAAGTGATGTGTTCGATTTCTTCGTTAAATCGCACGCTTAAAAAGATAAGAAAGTAGCATCCTAATCACATTCCAATTGGCCGGCAGACAGTTCAGCATGGACATATTCTTCATCAACAAATTCACCTTGCTAATATATACCCAACTAATTGGTCGGTTACCAATTTCAAGTTGTTGCTCTTTTTTTTCTTGTAGTGTTGATTATAAATCGGTTATGTCTTACATTATATTTCACTAATGGCGTGACTACTTACACTTGCAGAGAAAAACTTGGGTGTACGTAACTAAATATACCCTCTTCGATCTTTAATCGCTCTCTCACTCATTATATAACCAAGTCACGTACTAAGTAAGATAAAAAAATATTTCTAAATACACATAAGAATCTCCCTGATTGCATAATTTAATTTATAATTATACTTTAGCAGAAAATTTTACTTGAATATAATTAAGTTATATCATGCTCAATCTTAATCTCTATCTTACACGTTGCGTAACTAAATCACATAATGAGTGACATAAAAGAAGAATATATACCTAAATAATATCAGAATCTCCCTATACATTTGAGGAAAACGACAACTACTTTATTTAGATGATAGATGTTGCGAGTATTAATTCCACATTGGAGAATCAAGAGAATTTTGCATGTGCTTATAAGGATTTGAGCTACTATATTGCCAATTGGTCCTCAACTTTCTTCATGATATCAGATAATGTTGTTCCATGTGTACAGTCCAAGGCAACACGTGCTTTGCGCTATCCAATTTGTGTTGTTCACATGCTATGCTTGAGAATTTTTCACACATGAGGAGCCTTGTTGAGAGTATTAACCCGCGTCGGAGAAATAAGTGACTTTATATATACTTATAAATAATTGAGCTACTCCCTATACATACTATCAACTAATTTTATGGTAGTACCTTAACTTTCTTTACAGCTTTCAGTTGTAAACAGTGAATGAACAGAAAAAGTTTCAAAATCATTAAAAGTAAATGTGGCAGAGAATTTTTTTTTTCAAATGGAAAATAACTTATATTTGGACAGGACTAATCACCAACTTGAACAAGTCTTTTTTGTACGCTTTGTTGTACTTCAACATGGGTGAATATATTTTGCATGTAAAAGTGGGAATAAAGGCAAATTTGAAGAGAAGAAGATTTAACACACCCTTAATATTGGATTTCCCACTTGAAATATCTTAAATTTTTTTAGTGATGCTATCCACACACACCCCTTTTTATCTTCTATATTTCTCTTAATTTCTTACCGTCATATTTGTGGACGTAAATTTTTTCTTCCTTGTTCTTGGACAAAATTGCACCTACAAAACAAATAACACCTTAGGTCAAGGCCAAGAGCCTCACGCGCCCACGATGAATTGGGGGGCTTTGGCCGAAGAACCTCTGATGCCAAAGTTAGAATTTTGAGAGAAAAGTGTTTGGAGAATTTTGAGAATTTAGCAAGAGAATTGGAATTTAGTTTCGGAGAGAAAGAGGGTATTTATATAGGGGTGTGGTCGGCCTCTTTGGGTGGAGATGGACCGGCCACTTGGATGGCTTTGTAGGTGAAGTTCATGATTTGTGGTTAATTAACAAATTAATTGGATAATAAATCAATTAATTAGCTAATTGATATAATTTGAAAGGAAAGATTTGTGGGTTACCTTGTGGAGAATATTTGATGAGGATGGATGAAATAGGTTTTGAATAAATACCTAATTTGGGCACTTTTGACTTGATTAAGGGATGGTTGTCTACTGCTCGCACGTAGGAGTTTCGGTGTTCCTTGAGGGTAATTTTGTTCTTTTTACCCTAGAATCCACGTGTCACCTCTATATTCTTCTTGATTATTTTTTACACCACAAATGCCCCCACATCTGCTGGGCTGTTCGCAGGAAAGGGCAGCAGGTGTAGAGATATCCAACTTTGATGCAGATTCTCACTTGGACTTGGAATTAGATTCTTCTAAGAAAGGGAAATAAATCGCCTCCAAAACCTATTTAAGCCTACCTTAAGTAGGGGATTAAATCAACTTCGGAGGGCAATTATTTATCCCTACAAGAAAGAGAGAAAACTAGACGATATTTGTTCCCCCTCCCCTAGCACTCTTCTTTGCTTGCCCGTGCAAAGAACCGTTCCATTGATTTCTTTGTCTTCTTCACGCTGCACCGATGTAAGAAAAACTTAATTCTCCTTGTATTCTTCTTGGGTGGTGCGGCACATTGGCTGGCAAGGGTCAGGAGTCGGTTTGGCACGAGCCAAAGAGATGGTGTAGTAAGAGCCACAACTTGTGCTGCTCGGCTTAACTGAAGCCAAGGGCTGGCTCGGCATGAGTTGAGGAAGTTGTGTGGCATGGGCCATGGTTTGGGTTGCCACGTCTAGGATACTTACCAAGAATGAGGAAACTGCTTGAGTTTGATTTCTCAGCTGCCGTAAATGGAGTAATCAAGGACGAAGCTGCTGAAGATGAAGTGTCGAATAAGCGAACTGTTGAGTGTGAAGTGACTACTGCCCCCTGACCCTTTACTGCTTAACAGGTCTTTAAGTATCCGATCTTTTGAGCTTTGTGGCCTTCTCGCATTGGAGAGCTTACCCAGATGGGTATCGGGGAATTAGTTTACCCTCTCGCACTGGAGAACAATTAGTTTACCCTCTCGCACAGGAAAGCAATTAGTTTATCCTCTCGCACTGAAGAGCTTACTTATATGGGTGTCGAAGAATTAGTTTACCCTCTCGCACTGGAGAGTAATTAGTTTACCCTTTCATATTTGAAAGCTTACCCATATGCGTGTCAGGAAATTGGCTTACCCTATCGCACTAGAGAGCACTTAGTTTATCCTCTCGCACTAGAGAGCAAACCCATATAGGTGTCAGGGAATTGGTTTACCCTCTCGCACTAGAGAGCAGACCAATATGAGTTTCGGGGAATTTGTTTACCCTCTCGCACTAGAGAGAAATTAGTTTATTCTCTCGCACTTGTGAGCAGGCCCAAATAGGTGTCAGGGGATTAGTTTACCCTCTCACACTGGAGAGCAATTAGTTTATCATCTCGCACTGAAGAGCAGACCCAAATAAGTGTCAGGAGATTAGTTTTCCCTCTCGCACTGGAGAACAATTAGTTTATCCTCTCGCACTGGAGAGTAGACCCAAATAGGTGTCGGGGGATTAGTTTATCTTCTCGCACTGGAGATCATGGAAGTCGTTGTTGTGAGTACAGCTGAGGAAAGCTGGACTATTGGACAACTGAAATAATCTTCAGCCTACGAGGTCTTGTTTGGCGATATGCTTGAGACTTCGAACTGTTTGTGGAACCCTCGTAAGAGTGTAGGTGGGAAGCGCATTGAGCTGCTCCCAGACTTTTTTCAAGTATTGTGCCATCGTTAGATGTTTCATTATGTGCCCTTTAGAGGCTTAGTTGGTGATTAGCTAAGAATATGAATGGATTGCAAGCTTCTTCACCGCTAAGTCTTTCTCTAGCAGGGGTTGTTAATAAAGCATTGTCTTATGCTCCGTCGTTGGATTCTTTGAAGTTAGTGTCATGGGCTTGGTTGGCGCGATTATGAGCCACAAGGTGAGATCGGTAAGGCTAGGAGTCGTGGTGTAAGATCGGCACGGTTAGGAGCCATGGTGATAAATCAAGGGATACCGAAAGCCATTGAGCATATAAGCACTGCTGTGCGCGCAAAGTTGGGAATGGCTTGGGCTAGGTTGTGCGCAACAATTAGACCATTAGGTCCGTGATGCTCGACTGCTGGTGATGTGCTGCTTCAGTATTGAATCGTCCAGAGTGTTGAGAACAAGGCCTACCCCCAGTTCTTGGTAGTTGGGCTGGTGTGTCATTTGGGTGCTCGTTTGCCCCCAGCGCGCCATTAGGCTAAACTGCTACCTTTGTCGGAATAGAAGTAATCTTTGCATTTGACAATTTATATAGGATAGTCCTATCTACTTGATCTTGTCATTGAAAGGTGACCCGCTTATGTTGGTCATGTCTCATCAGAGCGCCTTGTCAATAGCTTCGCTTCACTGGAAAACGCACAATCGTTCGGTCAAGAGTCACTCTACTTCTTCCTGAATTTGCCTTTGTTTGGGGGTGGCGAAGCTCTTATGTAATACCCTGAAATTTTAAATATATGAATATTTAGAGAAAACCAAAAATAAATTGATTCATGGTTATGGAAATAGAATTGGAAAATTACTATAATTAACGTATTTGTATTATTGAGCTTTTATATGATTTTCGAGAATTTATAATAATTGATGTGAGTTAAGTTTTTAATTGAACTAGTTACGAGGTTTAAATTTTGGGAATTAATTATTTAAAAATTCATAGACCGTTTGAAGTCACAATTTATATTATTGAATAGAAACCGGTCTCACAAACACGTAGGCGCAAACCATTCGTGAAACGGAGTTATTAACGTTTAAAGCCATAGATATTTTGGTAATTTTAATTTCATTTAGAAGACTCCAGAAAATCTGGAGCCTTGAGTTGTGCAACGTGTATGGCTATGATTGAAGAGGAAAATAATGATGGATGGTTGTGATTAAAAGAAAAGAATAGAAAGGCGGAAAATGAGGAAAGAATTGGGGGGGGGGGGAGTGACCAATGGGATGAGAGAATCAGGAGAGAATGGAGAAAGAATGGAGTACACAGGATCCATGACTCGCACGACCCGACCCGGCGGCAAGGTATTTTCCGATGCCATATACGGCATTTTACGGCGAATCACCGCCATTCATCACTGGAAAACAACTCCCTAGCCTCCCCTCTACCAATTTCACCCTAAAAATTGTGAAATTTGGCTTTTATTTTGGAAAATCCACCCCGAAGGGGTGCGGAAGGTTTAGTCTCAAATCACCTAAACCTGAATCAATTTCCTTCAACCACCACTAATAGACTTCCATCAACCCCAGGAACAAAGCCCAAGCAATGGTTGGGGCGTCAGAGCTTGTTTGGAGTCGAATCAAGAACACCCAAAATCAAGGGTTTCCGGCGGTTCGTGGCTAATTTGAGGTGTTTGCTGACCAAATTGAACTTGGCCACATGTATAAAGTTTGCTATACTCTTTGAGATCTTCATTTTTGTATTTTTTGAGAATTTTTAAAAATAGTGGAATTTTTCAGCGAGTCGGGGCGGCGACATGTTCGGCGGTGCACGGCCAGGGAGCCGACGATACCATTTTTCATGTAAATTTCAATATTCTGAATCTCTATTGGTACCTATTTGATATAAATTGGGTTGTGAAGGTTAATGTTGAATATGGTGGTTACTAAAATATGTTTGGAAATTGGTACAATAATGAATTGTGAACTACGTAAGGCTTGATCCCACTAAAGGGTACGTAGGCAGTCTAACAGCGTTAGATGCAGCCTTAAATATTCGAGAATTAATCTTTTGTTAGTGGTTGTTTGATAGAAGAATCTGAGGAATTAAATTGGTAATTTAATTGATTTATTTGGAAATTGATATATGAAAGAGAAAGGTGATATATTGGGAATGAAATCTTACTTTTGGCATGAAGGAAATTATACGTTTTTAGTAGGGTGAGAATCAAGGCATGTGTTTAAGGAATCACTATAAAATGGTAGTTAAATAATTGAAACAAAATCCTTGTTTTTGAGAAATTGAGCTAAATAAGGTGAAGAATTAATTTCATTAAAGGAATTTGATGCATAAATGGAGTTTTAACCATTTGTTTTTTGGAATTAAATATTGTTTTGAAATTTTAGTATAAGGGATTTAGAGATTTAGAAGTGAATTGGAAGGAATGGTAACAAACTAAAGAAGAGATTAGTGTGGACCTATCACTAAGATTATTATTTCCCGAAATAAAGCCAATATTTCAGGGCGAGGCGTTACATCTTAGATGCCCTTGGTTTTGACCTGCTGGTCTAGGCTGCTCTTCTATGTGTTCGGCTCGTCTATGCCGCGACTGCGGTGTATGTGGTATATTCCTAGTAGGCAAGTGAATTTCTCACAGGCTACCGGTTGAACTTGAGCTGGATTGAGTGATTGCTTCTCTCGTCCGTCGTGCTGCCTACTCCGATGTAAGGTGGAGGATACTCCTTGCAGGCCTGGCAGCAAATGAACAATTCGCCTAAAAGGTTGCTTATGTTGATTACCAGAGTGTGACCCTAATAGTGAGTGTATGCTCGTCTGTAGGTCTAACCAAAAGTACACGCTCCTCTACACACTAAGACGAGAGTATACGCTATTTCGGGAGCCAAGTAGAGAGTGTACATTGCCGAAATGCTCGGTTCATGGTTGGTCGAGTAGCTGCTTACTGAGACGCTGTTCTTGTCTTACTTCAGGACACCTCGTTAAGGGTACGTTGCATCTTGGTGCGCTACAAGAGCTGATTCGCCAAGGTCGTCTGTTGTGCAAGGGCGCTCGTCAACTCTATAACTTGTAGAGACAAGTGTTGTTCTCCATATGGATTAGAAAAACTTGGATTGAATGCGTCTCCTTGAGTAGCAGAAGTGTAGTAGACTCCGGGTGCGAGATTTGAGTTGGGAAATGTCAAATCCATGGAGAAATGGGGTGAAAATGCCCCTAGTTCAATCCTCGACCCAGAAATTTGGAACGGAGATAGTTGAATCGGTCTTGGATAGGCTTGGGCTGCTTAAGACACCACGAGAGTAGAGTGGGCTGAGCCACAAAAATGGGCTGCAGCATATGTGCATGTTGGGCTTAGGCTCGTACTGATATTGGGCCCGTGAGCGCTAAGTTGCTTCTTTTGCTATTGTTGCTTGGGCTTGCGCTACTAAGGTAGTGGCTCGGGCCGGCTTGCACTGGGTCTGGCTCGACTGCCTTGCAGAGTAGGCTGCAGATTGGGTCGTGCCCCAAGTGGACGAGGCTTAGGTCTGCGCCGCTAGAGCAACGGCTTGGGTTGCTTCTAGCGCATGGGCTTGCTCCTGCAAAGTGGCATGGGCCTAGGCTTGTGGCTGCCTCACTGCTCGCTGCTCACCCTGGGTTTGCTGCCATTCCCTACTACCACAGTGGTCCCTATGGCTACCACGGTGGTGGTGCTCCGTGGTGGCAAAGTTGATCATCTTGTCATCGCTTTGAGCCTCGTGGATTGTCGTGGTGGGGCTACGTTGTGTCCTCCATCATTTGATCCAGATCTTTGGAAAGTAGGAAGTTTCGTTCGTCATGGTTTCTGAATTTTCCATCATTGTATTTTTTTTCCTCACCTCTATTCAAAGAATTAAAAATTCTAGGAATAAGAAAGTATGAAAATTTTACGAACGAACGAGAAACTTTGAATGCGAGAGTCTTCTTCGAGCTGTGAATCAAACTATTAATGAAAACACTGATTTATGGATGCAAATTTTTTCCTCCTTGTTCTGGGACAAAATTGCACCTACAAAACAAATAACACCTTAGGTCAAAGCCAAGAGCCTCACGCGCCAACAATGAATGAGGGGGGCTTTGGCTGAAGAACCTTTGATGCCAAAGTTAGAATTTTGAGAGAAAAGTGTTTGGAGAATTTTGAGAATTTAGCAAGAGAATTGGAATTTAGTTTTGGAGACAATGAGGGTGTTTATATAGGGGTGTGGCCGGCCCTTTGGGTGGAGATGGACCGGCCACTTGGTTGGCTTTGTGGGTGAAGTTCATGATTTGTGGTTAATTAGCAAATTAATTGGATAATAAATCAATTAATTAGCTAATTGATATAATTTGAAAGGAAAGATTTGGGGATTACCTTGTGGATAATATTTGATGAAGATAGATGAAATAGGTTTTGAATAAATACCTATTTTGGGCACTTTTGACTTGATTGAGGGATGGTTGTCCACTGCTCGCGCATATGAGTTCCGGTTTTCCTCAAGAGTAATTTTGTCCCTTTAATCCTAGAATCCACGTGTCACCTCTATATTCTTCTTGATTATTTTTTACTCCACAATATCAAATAATTTGAAAAAATCAAAAGACAAAAATTAACTAAAATTGTGTGAAAAATAAAAACATACCTGTGTGAACAACGACAACTTACAAGCTCAACCACAAAATTATTATTTTCTAATAAAAGTGGTTGTTTAGTATGAACATGATTTGTATACTTAGAAAGAATGGGATCAAATCCATCTTTACTAGGAATTAATAGCTAATTAACTTGATATTAACTATTTGAAGATAACATGAACTTCAAACATATATTGCGTGCAAAAGTTGATTATGTGAATATTATTACTTTTAAGTTACTAAATGTATCCTAATTGTTGCTTGATAAGTCTGATATTCATGTTATTGGCCATTCATTGGTGCATTTAAGTTGTTGTAACGAAATTATAACTCAAGTAAATAAGAGTATATTTACTCATACAATCAAACAGTTTGGTTTGCAGTTGCTTAAATTTTTTTTAAAAAAAAGTGACACACTCCGACCCGAAAGTGGGGCGTGCTGGCCGTCACGTGAGTGTGATGTAGCCATGTGCACGGTGCGGAAGCGAGAATCGATAACTAAGTACGAACTAATTAAAATCAAAACCACTAGCAACCTAGGTAAGATAGTGTACTAGAGGCATAATAAGGTACTTATACATAATCAGAGCGTTCTAAGTTCGAATGCAGTCAAGCATAAAATAAGTTTAGATAACACCACCGGTGTCATACATAAATGAATGTGTCAGAACTGCCGATAAGCCATCGCGTCCACCAAAAGAACCTCTAGCTACCTAGTACCTGGAGGGGCGAAAAACAAAACTGAGTGGGTCAGCAAAACAATTCCTTTCAAAACCAATCTTTACTCAAACATATAGCCCCTCACCGTAAAACCTGTATAATTTCCCAGAATCAAAATATATACTCGTATATACATATAGGTTCTCAAAATCATGCTGAAAAGTATATGTATGCCATGCCAAAGTATCCAAAACAGAAACTCAATCATAAACTATTGATGTGATCAAATGCCAGGTAATCATCTTGGCCCTCGGCCATTTAATCTCATATAGCTCATAACATCATGTATATCAATACTGCACAATCATCACTACCACATCTGGTGGTCTACTCATCATCATGTATATCAAGTAATTATGCTTTAGTGCTACAATCACGTGAAGACTGTGCGAATGATTCGCGGGTCACCTACGAGTCGAATCCACTCAAAGGTGGTCTATACGACAAGACTGTGCACCTAACTTGGATCCAAGGCGAGCATGCGGTGCGAGAGGTGAACGACACGTGAAAGACTATGCCCCTAACTCTGGGCGGGAGCACTAATATCAATGTGCAAGTACATGAGCTCTAATCACATCATTCTCATCATAACAAGCATATAATCTTACCTGACACTTACCTGTGCGTCCGCAGCACCAACATATGAATATGCAATCATTAATGCATCAATACTAATATATGAATACTTTGCATGGCATTAAAATCACATAAACGTTCATTTATCGTTTTCTGGGAAAATAATAATAACATATAGGTAAATACGGTAAATAGCTGCCCACTCACTGATAAGTCGCTGGGTCGTAGCCCCCGCGTCTAGCCTGGCTACGCTCGTCCTCGGTATATGTCTCACCTATATGAGAAATTACTAAAAATACGTCATTTAAGCACATACACGCAAATACGGGAATAACTTCTCATACATAGCTCAATTTTGGTATTTGAATATACCAACGTGACCTACTCGTCGTCACAAACATCCCCATAATTTTAAAATAAATTTTCACTGTTCCACGCGCCCCCACGCGCGGTCACGCGCAGTGCACACTGACGGCGTTAGTTGACGCCGTCAGGAATATTCCGTCAACTTTAACGGCGTCAGTAACGGCGTCAGAATATTCCGTCAGAGTTGACGGAATATTCCTCCTCCGGTTGTCTTCTTCGGCGACTCGCCGGCCGCCAGTGACTGTTTCGCCGGAATTTCTGGGAATTTTCAAATTGTCCTATCTTGCTCATTTTTCATCCTTTTTGACCCATTTTTCTTCCTATGTGCTCCAAATTAAGTGTAGAACATGAATATATCTTCAAAAACATTGAAAAAGGTCTTAGATTTCCTCGGGATGAACTCCAAAACCGGCCAACTTCGATGCACGTGATCCCGACGTCCAAACACCTCCAACGAACCACTCCAAGCCTCCTTGGGACCTTCTAAGGCTAGTGGTGAGCTTAGTTTGTCCTAAAAATCAACCAAGAAAAAGTTGATGAATAGTGCCCATTTCGGACCTCGAGTTTTTGACGTGAAAATGAGAGATTTCCTACCTGAAATCGATGCCACTGAGTTCGTATGGTCTTCACGAGTTCAATGGTGCCCTTGGTTTGCTCGATCTACCAAGTTTTGCAAGGGTTGTGGTGTCTCCGTACGTATATGGCGAGAGAGAGAAAGTGAGTTATGAGAGAGAGAGTGTCGGTGAGAGTGACTGAGAGGGAGAGAACACGGGTAGAGGGAGAGAGAGTGTGAGGGTTGTGTGGTCCAAAACAAACTCACACAAATATCACCAGACTTCCAATAATTGAGGGCCACATTCTATTGGTCCTCACACCACACACGCACACGTAAATAATCCCCAAGGGCAATTTCGTCATTTCATAATTAATAAATCTAAATAATCGGGACAGGTTGTTACAAAAAGAGCTTCTTAAAAAATTTGGAGCTAAAGTTGTGTTTAGTAAAAGAAAAAAAATCTAAAATCATGGGTCTAAAACAGCATAAAACAGAAGCAGCTCTAACCATACTTCTCAAAAAAGCTTTTTCTTCATAGCACGCGGGTAAATAGTAACCTTTATTGAAACTTTCATATTGACAATACTACCCTACCCTGTCTTTTATTTTTTGTTAAAATATAGTATTATAGTTTAAACACTTGCTTGCTATTTATTTTCACACCACATCAGAAGCAATTTAAAAATATAGAAAACTTCATTTTAATCCTTGACAAAGATTACTTTTTGATTAAAACCATGAGTAAGATCAAAATCTAATTTTAGTCATTTGATACATTAATAACCTCATTTATTAATTATATTTTGATTTTTTAATTATTTATCTTTTTCTTTCTAATTTTTAATGTATTAATTTTATTTCATTATAATTTTCATTTCATTCATTGTAATATATTTTTGTTGTGAACATTTAGATAAACTAATTTTTTTATACAATATATTTCGATGTATTGTAACTTCTTCATTTAGGTATATTAAATTCATTATAATACATTTCGGTGCATACATTTAGGTACACACATTTTAGTACTAACATTTCGGTGCACACATTTTGGTACACACATTTCGGTGCATACATTTAGGTACATACATTTTGGCACTAACATTTCGGTGCATACATTTCGGTACACACATTTAGGTACATTAATTTAATATTAATACATTTCAGTGCATATATTTAAATACATACATTTCAGTGCATATATTTAGATACACACATTTCGGTGCATATATTTAGGTACACACATTTTGGTGCATATATTTAGGTACACACATTTCGGTGCATATATTTCAGTACACACATTTAGGTACATTAATTTAATATTAATACATTTTGGTGCATATATTTAGGTACATACATTTCGGTACTAACATTTAAATATATTAGTTCAATATAATATATTTCGGTACACACATTTTGGTACTAACATTTAGGTACATTAATTGAGTATTTCAAGTTTGAAGAATGTTAAATAAAATTAATAAATTAAAAAACTCTTTTTTGGTCAAAAAATAAATTAAAATTTGTGTATTAATAAATTTAAATATTTAATGGGAGATATTAAATAAAATGCACATTAATTATTTTGAATTAAGGACACATTAGGGACTAAAATCAATATTCAATCTAACACCAGGTTTTTTTTTTTAAATTTTAATCTTCTTGAATGATTAAAGTTCAAAAACCCCTTAAAAACAACATAGTAATCCCAAATTAGTCTTCTATTCTCCCTTTTTATATATATTTTTTTTCTCTTTTAAAAACAAGACAACAATTATGTACGTATTTACACTTCTGCATTACCATAGATTCTACGTAGAGATCAACATATATTTATAAGGAGAAATAGGTTCCCATCATTCTTTTTTCTACTTCGTTAATTAAGACCTTATTTCTTTTAAAATTTTTGTCAAGGTCCTTAGGGTTTAATAAACATCATTAATTATTTCAATAATAACATATTTTTATTTCTAAATATATTCATTTAGTGTTCGAAATGTTACATTTAGTATATTTATATTTATGACTAAAATTTTTGTCATATATTTTTATTTTTAGTTTGTATTCATTTTTAATTTGTACCAATTTTCTTTTCAGTTTTAATTTGTACCCATATATTAATTTATTTTGTGCCCATATTTTTTAAAATTTTATATGTATTTGTACCCATATTTTTAAATTTATTTGTATTCATTTTTAATTTTGCTAAATGTACCCATGCTAATTATATGTATTTATTTTATGTTTTAAAATATATCGGTAGTTATTTTTTAAAATATGCTAATATTATGTGGGTACATTATTTTCTTGCTATAATTTTGTGAAGAACAATACTCTAATATTTATTTTTAAGTATTTATTATGTTTTATAATATTATTTGAATTTATTTAAATTTCATAATTTGTGGGACATTAAATACATAAATGCATGAATTAAATCTCTTAAATGATGTTAAGGACCTTGATCAAAATATTTATACAAACAAGGTTCAGTCTAACAATTAGGTTGATTAATGACCGGAACCAAAATAACCCTATTTATAACGAGCATCATTGCTGCCATTTTCCAACTCCAGCACAAGAGTTATATAATATATATATATATATATATATATATATATATATATATATATATATATATATACACACACACACATATAATTTGGTTCTAAATGCTTGTGGTTTGACCCTCAATGATATTATTAACCAATGACAGCACGATAAAAGTAAGGGGGAACACTCCAGTCCAGTGCTGCTCGATTATGTCTACCCTGGTGGACACGATCAATTTTAATTTGCTTGGACCTGTATATTCCTTCTAGTTGGTTTTGTTAATGCATTACTGTTTACACTCGATAAGAAGGGTTTGACAGCATGAATCTCACAAGTATTGCACAAAAGCTCAAAGATCTATTGCTTTTTGCTATCATCGAAGTGATTTGATATCAGAAGAGACTTTTTACTTGATTACTCATCGATAACCCTCCAAAATCACATTATTCACTTATTAGGCTTAATATATAGCATACTTGAATGAGATAAAGTAGCTAGCTAATAGTGCATGCAAGGCCCCTATAAACCTGTGGTTCTCTTCAGCATCCCAAGTAAACTACACAATAGAGATGAATAAAGGAGGTGCTTCACTTCAATGTGATCCAGCTAAAGTGGTTCACAGGGAATCGAGATCCTCTCCAAATCTTTAAGTTCGAAGTCAGAAGATATAAAAATTTGGGTCGTTTAAAGGAGAGAGATATTTGGACTCATGATTTGCATGGGCTAGTGGGATGGGCAAATAAAAACTATAGAATTTTAAATTAGTGGTATGAATCGTTGAGTCCGTCAATTCTGAACACGTAAATCTAAAGAGGATCTTAATTCGTGCCACTGAGCTATAGAAGGGGACAATACTTCTATAGCTAATACTATTATTGAAGCAGAGGACCCAAAGGGTCCATAACTCCATGTATCTAAGGCTCCACCATTTGCCTTTTGACGCCCCAATTTGGAAGAACACAGCTCCCCCATCATCCATTTTTTTCTGCAGAATCCTTCAGCAGATTTAGAAACAAAGCAAATTATTTTCCTCATGATTAAAGAAAAAGCAACTACACTTCTTAAGTCATCCAACTACCTCTTTAATTACCATCCCCACCATTACCAATCACCAACAGTTGCCCTTGGCGGCAGCTCTTACTATTAAACAGGCCTTCCATTTCTCCAACTTTCATTTATTTGGTTCCATTCAGGAGGTCAATAAATGGGAGTTGGGATTATCTCTTCTTTTTTTTCTTTTTCTTTTTCTTTCTTTCTCTTCTTCTATTTAAATGGTCACGGTTACGCCACGACAACTTCTTATATTAATTTATTTATAAAGAAAGAAAGAAAGACAAAATGGAAAGTGCGAAAGGAGGGGATGGAAGGAGAGGAAAATATGAAATGAGAGAATCCTACTCCAAAAAGGGGACATGCATGGAGGTAACAGAATGGATGCATTTTTGCTCACCACTCTTTAGTGGTGGTAATACGCACTGCCTTACTTATTATTATAATTGGATGAGTTTAAATTTAAAAATTTGTGTCTACCAACTACATAAATTTCGAAATTTAAACTTATCTAATGGTGATATATAGTGTGACAACCCGTCCCGATATAAATATTATTTAAGTGATGAATTGTCGAAAATACCCCTTCGGGGTTGTGAGTGTGCGAATGTGTGTGAAATGGGCCAATTGCATTATTTACTAAATTTGGGGTCAAATGTAAAAAAAAATTTGGAGATATTTGTTGATTGGTGGTCTTAGGACCACACAACCAATCAAACCCTCTCTCTCTCCCGTCCGTAGGCTCTCTCCCTCTCTTCACCTTCGAACCCACTCTCTCTCTTTTACAAACTCTCCCTCTCTCTCTCACTAGTACGGATGAGACCCAAAACCCTTGCAAACGTGACGGATCGAAGTGTTTGAGATCACCATCGTACTCCTGGAGACTTCATGATCACATTGGTATCCATTTTTGGTAAGAACTCCCTCGATTTTACGTAGAAACCTCTCGATCCGTACATGCACTGTTCATGAAATTTTTTATGCTTGATTTCTAGGGAATTCTAAGCTCATAGCGAGCCTCTAGAGGTCTTTACGAAGCTAGGAGTGCTTCGTTGGAGGTTTTTGGACGTCGGAGCGACGAGAACGAACGTTTTGAAATTTGGTCGAAATTATCGAGGCATTTTCCGGCGAATTCCCGGCGAGTTGGGGGTCAAGGCAGGTATGGTTATGTTCATTTTGATGAGATCTTTGTAATGGAACTTGTTTCATGAAAAATGGTGTTAAAATGAGGAAGATATAGCATTTTGAAAAATTACCCAGAAACCGGCGACTTTTCCGTCGCTGGCGAAACCAGTCTGACGAGCCCAGGTAGAAGACGACGGCATATTCCGTCAGAGTTGACGGAATATGCTGACGATGTTAGTTAAGTCTAACAGTTTCCGTTAGGATTTAACGGAATATGCCATGGAATATTCCAACGGCGGTATGGGAAACTGTCAGTGTGCCTAGCACGTGACCGCGTGTGGGGGCGCGTGACAGGTCAAAAAATTATTTTAAAAATTTGGGAATGTTCGTGATGTCAAGTAGATCACGTTGGTATGTTCAAATGTCAAAATTGATCATCGTATGAGAAGTTATTTCTAAAGTCCCGTTTATGTACGTTAAATAACGCTTATTCAGTTACTTCTCGTATAGGCGAGGCCTATCCCGTGGACGAGCGTAGCCAAGCTAGGCGTGGGGGCTACGATCCAGCTATTTATCAGTGAGTGGGCAGCTATTTTTCCGTATAACCTATATATATATAATGATTTTCCCATAATCATATCTTAAATGAAAAGTACGTTTTTAACAATATGCATATAACTTGATTTGATGCATGAGTACTCATATATACATTTCATGCATATGTTGGTGCCAAGGACGCCAGGTAAGTACCAGGTAGGTACATGCATAGTTGAGAAAGAACAGTTAAAATACGATGAGATATGATGAGATATGATGTGATATGTTAGCTCATAAACCTGCACATATTGTTAGTGCTCACGCCCAGAGATAGGGGCACAGTCTTTCATGTGTCGTTCACCTCCCGCACTGCATACTCGCCTTGGATCCAAGTTAGGTGCACAGTCTTGTCATATAGACCACTTTTGAGTGGGTACGACATGTAGGTGACCCGCGTTCATTCGCATAGTCTTCATGTGATTGTAGCACTAGAGCATTTTATATTGATACAGTGATATGATGATGATGACCTCATGAGGATATTGATGTATGTGCAGTGTATATATATGATGAGATTGAGATGTTATGAGCTATATTTACAGTCGAGGGCTGAGTTGATATTCAGTAGTGATATGATTATTGAAATGCATAGCATGGCATTACTTATGAGATTCAGACTGGCATTGAAATGCATTGCACGGCATATATTTGTGATACATTGAAAATGTTTTATGCTGAGAAAGGTTGTGATATATATGTACGTATTATTTTCTAGGAAACTATACAGGTTTTACGAAGAGGGGCTAGACTTTTGAGAAAAGAATGATTTTGAAAAGATTTGTTTTGCTGACTCACTCAATTTTGTTTTTCGCCCCTCCAGGTTCTAGATAGCTTGAGTACCCGTGGTGGCTAGCGAGGACTATTCGGCAGTTCTGACAGACTCTTTATGATGTAGGACACCCGTTGGTGTATTCGAACTTATTTATTCATGCTTGACTGCACTAGGACTTAGTACGCTCTGGTTATGTATAAGTACTATATTATCACTCTAGCACACTACCTTATCTAGGTTGCTAGTGGATTGGTTTAAATTAGTTCGTACTTCGTTAATGATCCTTGCTTCCGCATTGTGCACTTGGCTACATCACACTCACGTGACAGCCAGCACGCCCTACTTTCGGGTACGGGTGTGTCATATAGGGTGATGAGCATCATCATCACTTAAGGCTAGTGAGCACAAATATTCCGGTAATAGAATATGTTTTATATCTCTAAATGGTTGATTTCATAGGAAGAGTAATTAAACTAGACTACCTAACGGAGTTTTTTTTTTTTTTTTTTCACGAGCATGGTAAAATTCCTCATAACCTTTTCAGTTGCGGAAGGGATGGATAACCGTGCCTACTACCAGTTGTCCCCCTTTTATGAAAAAAAAATGGAGTTGTTTTTTTTTCTCTGATGGAGTTGCTATTGGCCCTTTAAAATTAAAACTGTCATCATAGTTTTTTTTCTTCTGAAATAATAAAAAATTAAAATACAACAAAATATTCATTTGCTGAATGTTAATTACGAGATTCAGTACAATACTTATATATATTTAATACAAACATTATTTAATAGTTAGATATAATTCATATAAATATATGTAATTAATACAATTAGTATCTTATCCTTTTTTTAAGGAAAACGATATCATCAACTTGGAAACGTTACATCGTTTCTTGGATGAGGAGATCCAGAATAACACTCGGAGGTTCCTCAATCCAAACTTAGTGAGTTCCACTAGGCACTGCTACCTTTGCCAAACAATGGGCAATACCAATATCTTATCGTTGAGATAGTAATTATTGTTGGATAATATTAGTATTTATGTTTATTTTAGTATTTGGGTTTTCCTTATTAGTTTAGGAATTTGGCCTAGCCCATCCGAGTTAGGGTTTCTTAGGTTTTGTTCTCTATAAATATTGCTTGTAATTTAGTTTGAGAAATAAGTCAGTCAAGATGTAGCCTTCGGCTCATGTAGTCATTTCAGCATTCTAATTTGTTTAATAATATTCTTATTATTTTGTAGTCTTATTTGTTTCACACTCTGATATTCAACTATTATAGGGTGGTGCTATTCACCCATCCATTTTTACCTCTGACACACCTCTCAATTTTCGACCGTCAGATTGTGTGAATTGAAGAAAATCAATGAACAAAAATAACAAGGTATGTGAGAAGTAAAATGTGGTGTGGAAATAGCATTACTCTAATTAAATTAAATATATGTAAATATTGTAGACAAATTTAACATGGCCCAAATAAAATCGAAAAAAGTGACTTTGTCATAATTAATCCGATAGAAATTCAACTTCACCAAAGAATCAATATGTGAAAAATATTTACCTTAATTTGCCAGCCAAATTACAAACACTTCACATCAAGGGATATGAAGACTGAAATTGATATTTGGAGTTCTATTTTTTTTTAATCCCATTTTCCCTACTGGGGTTCCTGTTATAACCAACTAATGCAAGTTTTGATTACTAGGAATTCCAGTCATCATTTACTTGATTACTTCCATGATTGCCTAGCTCACTTAAACTGTTCTTGTTTTTGAGAGTTGGATTCTCTTTCCTTTCTTTTTTTTCTCCCTCCTTCTCTTCCGCTCTCAATTTTCTTTTATTCTTTCTCTCTCATCAAAGATGATAAAACAAGATGATGATGTGTCTTAATCTTGAGCGTTTTAAAAGAATAGGAGGATTGGAAAAAAAGGAAAATGAGAGGGAAGAGAATCCAAGCCCTTCTGTTTTGTGTGAGTGACAGAGAAGGGGAGATGGTTTATCAATCTTCAAATAATTTTGATTGTTGATGTCATACTGATGAGAGGCTGAAAGTTACATTAATTATTGTCAAACATTTGATGATCATAATTTTGTTAATGATCATCAACTCCACCACTAAACATAGTTAATTAAGCTTAGCTCTATTAAGCTGTGAGTTGGGCCAAATATATGGTATTGTTGCACGCATTAACCATGCATATGTTCAATTTATAAAGTTTCAGAAGATTTTGATTCTTTCTTGGCAAACTCATAAATCATGAGTATGAGGGGGAGTGTTGTAAAATATAAAGAAAAATATTATAGAGATTTGTTTTAATTAGGGATTTGATATGATTTGATTTAATTAAGGGATTTGATATGACATGATTTGGTTTGGTCCAATCGGTCTTTCGAAAAGATTAGTGTTAGTTTCAATTAGGCTTTCAAAAAGAGGCATTAGTTCCGAGAATTATGATTTGTTGGTCGGGTTTTTGAAAACAGGTGTTTGTTCTAATTGCGCTTTTCAAAAGATTGATGCTAGCTGTAGCTGTGCATTTGAAAAATAATTGTCTCTGGTGGATTGTCAATTGTTGAGCTTTCGAAACAATTGGCGCTTTCTTTCAGAATATGTGAAGAGAATATGTGAAGATTTCCTAGTTGTGTGGCTCACTTAATGCATGGCCCCGTGTGAGGGATGTTGAATTTATAAAGTTTCAAATTAGATATGATACCTTCTCCACGAACTCATAAACCATGAGTTTAAGGGGAGTGTTGAAAAATATAAAGAAAAGTATTTTAGAGATTTGTTTTAATTAGGAATTCGACATGTTTTGATTTAATTAGGGATTTGATATGATTTGATTTGGTTTGATCTAGATTTTCTTTTCTTATGAATAAAGTATTGTTTTAATTTATTTCCTAGTATTGCTTATTTGTAATCTTATTAATACCTCCTTATGGGGAAAGGGCTTTTTAACCAAAAATGGCCCTGAGATTCGCATAACTCATCACTTTAGTCCCTAAGATTTGAAATTAATAGAAGTGGTCCCTAAGTTTGTTCACCATTAATCATTTTGGTCCTTATGTGAAAAATTATCTTAAATAAGGATCAAAATGACAAAAATACCCTCACTTTCATAAACAATTGGCCAACATGATTTGACAAAAATTGAGTTTATTTTTTGTCACTTTAATCTTATTTAATGGAGATTTTTCACGGAATGACCAAAATGATTGATGATGGACAAACTCAGGACCACTTTTATTGATTTCAAATCTCAAAGACTAAAGTGAGGAGTTATGCAAATCTCAGGGGTCATTTTGGCTTAAAGCCTATGGAAAATAATAAAATGTTGAAGTTGTATTCGAGTTTGTGAAATTATTATTCAACTTGTCAAATTATTAGAAAGACAAATGCTCACTTTCAATAACACCGATATTGTCGCCGACTAGTTAATTACCACATGCACAGTTCAACAATTATGACGTTTTATCACAAAAAACCTCGTTATTAAATAGAGGATTATGATATTTAAACTCTTCTTTTTATCTGTCTCTGCCTGATGTAGGATATTTCAACAATATATATATATATATATATGAGATGAATAAAAAAATGCACAAAGGAAAAATAATTTTTGTTTAGAGGAAAACATTGTTGAGATTGAATCTCACATCGAGAAAATGAGGAACATTGCATGTGCTTATTAATAGTTGAGCTATTTCCATGGGTGAAACTCAACGGCCACACATACTCCACGTCACTCAATTTGTCTTATCCACGTGCTCAGTGGCGGAACCAGAAATTGCTCTTAGGAGGGGCCTTCTAAGACGTAAAAATAATAATAAACCAAATATAGAAAGAAATATTTAAGGTTTTTTTTTATTGGCATGAAAAATTCATCAAAGAAGAGTACTCGGGCGTTAAATTTTTGATGAAAAAATTAGTATTGAAATAATTATATCATAAAAACATAAGTTGTTTATGAGCTTTAATTAAGAAATGAAGATAAGGACAAAAATTTAAGTTCATAACTTAAAACTATTATCATGAGATTTTTCTTTCAACATAATTAAATCTTTTTCTAAATTGGATATACCTTGTTTTCTATTAGCTGAACGAAAAAGAAATTAGTTATAGGATGAAACGGAAGGTTAGTTATAAGGTTTATAGACCTTTTTATGTATAAACTGAACAAAAAAACGGAATTAGTGTTTATATGGTAAAACAAAAGGAATATTAATGAAAATGGCTTGAAAACTTTGAGTTTTAATCAAAAGGACAAAAAAATGTTGTTAGAGAATAATGCCATGAGTGACTTTTTAGAGTAAAATTATTTTTCGTCAGGTATTATTTGTGTTTAATTTAAAATAATAAAAGAAAAATTATTTCTGACCGCATGATTCACAATGAACGGCTGAGATGATCCCCACATAACCAATGCAACTTCACTAACCAATGCAACTGCAAGCTATTTGTTGTAGTAACTAGCAAACAATGTAGATATATTAGTTAAATTTCAGAATAGGCCGCTTGGCCTAGTCTGGCCTCTACGTGGCTCCGCCACTACATGTGCTAAACTTGAAAACTTAAAAACTAGCATGTACTTATAAGTAATTAAAATACTTTACATATTACTAACTGATTTTACGATACATCCTCAATATTCCCTTTGCATTTCTGTTGTTGAAATGATATGCTTGTTAAATACACCATCCTTTCTGCATTTCTGTTACTATAAACCATCGAAAGTAGATAAATAGTATGTGTGACAGTTACACGCCAACATCCATCAGCCGTCCAACATGATCATGCAGCAGCTTTTCTGCAGGGACATCTCTCCATTTCTCCTCATCACACAGTCAACCCACCATCTCTCCATTTCTCCTTATCACACAGTAACTGCTATATATGTAGCGTGTCACCACTCGTATTGTAGAGCAGATTCTCTTTCGCCACCACTTGCCTTGTAGCTAGGTCACCTACAATTTCGGTTTCAAATGGGATACAACCAGAAGGTACCAAATAGGTACAGCTGTTGGATTGTCATGACATTACTATGCAGAGATCACCTCAACTTTTAATCACTCTATTGAGTGGTAAGCTGGTTTAGTATTGTCGTGAGAATAAGCAATTGTGAAATAAAGTAGCAGAGTGTTTGGTAAATTTTTTTGTGAAAGTGCTTTTGAAAAAAAAAATATTATAGTGTTTGGTAAACTTTTATGTAAAAAAGCCAGTTTTTCAAAGCTGGGTTTTGTAGCTTTGTGTTTTTGGTTTTTTTATACCTAAAACTGTGAAAAAAAACTGAAACTGAATGTTTATCAAACATAAAAAAAGCTTCACTTTTTTCAAAAACATCTCGGTACCAAATCAGAGCCTAATCACATAGATACAAGCCGTGAATTTTTTTTTTTATTACAAAAAGATTAAACGAGATTAACTCTTCACCAGTGTGCAAGACACCAAAACTCTCCCTTGAAGAAAAAGGGACTGCACATCTAAAGACTCAATGTAAACACGCATAAGCACTTTATACCATTTTTTTCCCGTAAAACTATAGATTTTATTATATTAGATGTTACCACTTTTGGATGAGAACAAATGCACTTTTATAAAAAATCGAATCTGACCTTTATTTTCCAAGAGCTGGTAGTGGGCCTTTTCTGGGCCTGGCTCATAAAAAAAGAAGTGGGCCTCTTCTTGGGCTTGAATATGAATTTGTAATACCGCGCATAATTACAAGTAACAAGATCCGCGGCGGAGTACTACATATTTGCGGAAGAAGCGCGAAACAGAAGCTCGCAAGTCATGGCGGGAAGCGACGGTCGCGTCCGAAAAATCGCACGGAGGTACAGTCCTTACCTACACACCTTTTCCCGTTCTGCATTCGCTACTCTGTTTGGTTCCTGAGAAAATGTAGATGGAAAGAAAAACTTGAAAAATCAGAGAAATGAACAAATAGAGTTCCGATTCTCTGATTTCACTAAATTTAGCTAGAAATTGAACTGACGAAATTTGGATGTGCATGATTTGATAAATCCAGAGCCAAGTGTGGTAAGTCTGAGGAATAGAATCGAAGAGCTCGGATCCGAGCTGGAAGTTTCAAATGCGGAGCTCGAAGAAGCGAAGCGCGCCAAGGAGTACACCGAGCAAGATATCAAAGGCTACGAAGTTGAATTGGCCATGAACGAAGCAGCGGTTCAAACACTGGAGGTTATTTGTTTTTTTTTTGTGCATTTTTTGAATTGAGTGATTTTGTTCTTAATTTGATTAGGTTTTAATCGGATTTTCAAATTCAGTTGAGGATTTCTCATACACAAGACCAGATTTCCGCCGTTGGATCTGAAGTAGAAGCTCTCAAGGTATTTGGAATTTCAGTTTCTTGTAATTAATTAGCTTAAAATGTTTGATTACTGATCCTCATTTATGTTACTTTTGTGCTTGGATCTTGCAAAAGAACAAACAAGCTGCTTCGCGGTATGAAATTTTCATCTCAATTGTTCTTCGATTATATTCCGCATCTGCTTTTCTTTTCGAAAATCTGATTGCTTTCCTATTAATTAGTTTCCGTAATTGTTTACGCAGAGACGAGTTTATAAGTGAAATGTTTGAGATCAACACTAAGATAAGGTTAGCATCATTTTAGAAGCAAAATGTTGTACTTGTATGCTACATTTTATGCGTGTCTTAACTCTTAACGGAGAAGAGGAGGCATTTTCATATTCTTGACAGACATGTAACTGAATTTTGCTTTGATCAATCTTCACATTTTATACCACTTGATCAACGAAGCTGCTTTTCGTAAGAAGTTCACAGATAATTTGGAATGCGTGACCTACTTATCTACTTTCGCATTTGTGAATGCAGGAAGTTCCACGAGTCAATTGCTGGCCATATTCATGAGGAAGAGTACAGTGGAGGTGCAGAAGGTGATGGCCTGCGTACGTTTGGCCATTAACTTGTAGAATTTATCTCTTAACATGTGCTGTTCCATCTTATTCTAATTCATGTGTTGAATCTTCTATTTGTTATGGACTAAAATCCTCCATCTCTCGTTACTCTTCAAAAGAAAGCTCTCTCGCAATTGGAACAAAGTGATCCCGTAATGTAGTGTGGGTAGAAACCAAAAGAAAATTGCAATTTTGTTTCAGAAGAAGATCCCAAGCGAGGAAAGGAGGAGGTTACTGAAGGTGATTTAAGAGAACTTGAGGATATGCTTGCTGGTGTGGTGTCTCAGACAACCAAAGTGGAAGAAGAATACAAAGCTGAAGAGAATACTCAAAAGCAGGTGAAGAAATCGGTCTTTGAAACAATAAAAAAGGCTAACTTTACAGTTTGATAAAAGCTTAGCATAAGTAATTGGATTGTATGGCACTTCTGCCTCTGCAGGTCCAGCAGGCGCTGAGTGCTTGTGAAAGGAAGATGTTCTTAATGGAGGAGACGTTCAAAGCAACGAAAGAAGTGCGTGATTTGACAAGATATCCTTTTCAAGAATACATTAGTTACTGAAATTGTTCAATGCTTAAGCACAATCATAAGAACAGTCGGCTACCTGAATTTTTCATCGTTTTGAAAACTGCCATAATTGAATGCAACCCAAATCCACATCGGCTATTTGTACAAGCTTCTTGGACAGCTTTCTTCCTAAGTGAATGCCTGTTTTAGTTGGTCTAGAATTCAATTGCTATGTTGGATTTTAAGGTCTAGTTTGCGCTAAATGCCATATTTGTGAGCATGACCTACATATATTTTGCCTTTGACGGGAAACAAGCAGACTTCAGAATTGGAACAGATCTGCGCTACCGTTGGTGAGACGTTGCAGAGCAGATGTGTATGTCCCAGTTGTCATTTTGACAATGTGGAGGTCCGGGGTGGATTAATTCAGTCAAGTGAGGCAAATTAACATTTTGTAAGTAATAATCTACTTCACATAACTACACTTTATGTTCGTTTAACCTAACACGTAATGTACTGCAAATAAGAACTTGAGGAACTATAAATCTACGGCACTCCTACACAATTTATCAGTACCGCTGCTTGCCACTGACTTTGTTAAGGTTCCGTACTGCTGAATTTGCATTTTAAAGCTTTCTATATATGATTTCAGCTCATTTCTATAAACATTTGAGAGCATGCATTGAACAACACAGCTTGATAAACGCTACCTGCAACCACTGTCATCTATTTGTTCTATACAACTTGCATTTTCTGTTGGTGATTCTTCTATATCCTTTAAGATCATTGATAATAATGTAGAACTGGCCTCTTCGTCACGGTCTCTCTGTACCTGCATTGACAAATTTATTCTCATTACCCAACAACAAAAGCTTCATCTTCTTATAAAACTCAAATTGGACGTGACATATACTGTACTGATACTTGACATTGTGAGGGAGAACTTACAATTTCTTTGAGAGTTAGTACGGCGGGAAGAACGGTTTGAATTGAAACCATTCTTGGATTAATAGATTGCACTACGTCTACCTGTGTTGAGAATAGGGCAGAGACTGGCCGATGGTCAGAGAACTTACTTTCACTACGGAAATAAGAGAGCTGCGTCACCCCTTTTCCATACCATAGAATTCTATCGCACCTGCCACCATAATCAAGTTACCTCTTTAGTTTTTATGTAGTAGAAGAAAGAAAGTTAAGCTATATGTAGATCAAGGCTCGTGGGAGGCCTATCGGGGGTAGACAACTTAGTCCGTGCCTATCGCTGGTCAATTGTGTTGTGGCCAAATTTATCTGTGAGAGCTAAACATCTAGTAGCATGGTGGTGGTTCTTACCATGCTGGAGTCCTTTGCTTCTCTCCTGATTTGCTTGGAAGCCCGCCCGAATAGCGATTGCAATTTGATGAAGAATACTTATAGGTAGGTGCAAATTCTAACGCTCCCTCCTTCCAACCCTGAAATACCCCGCCAGATTCTCGTTCCCCACGGAGCTGATCAAACTCTTGCAACGCTCTCCAGTCTAGTTTCCTTATCAGCTGCCTGGCTGAATTGTCCTCCAAGTATAGCCTATAGTTGAGATCCCCGAACCAGAAAATCCGACTGTTTCACAACAGAAAAATTAGCTCGTTGAGGATGACTTCTTCCATCCTCATCGGTTTTGAAATCTGGTTTTGCTAAAGCATAAGATTTGAACTACTAGTTGTCAAATTTGTTCTCCTATCATTGTCAGTTTTAGGAACTCTTGTAATTTTTGGGTTGAAAATCTAATAACGGGTAAATTTTACTGGTAGATTTCTACTGGGAGGAACACGTACTCGTGTCCTAAGATGGTGAGAGGGTGATGAAAATCGCTGTCTGAAGGGGATCGAGGGAAAGAAGTTCGCTTAAAAATCTCTGTGACTTGATGATTCCTTCTGCCTTCATCTCCTTTCTTCTCACCAGAAGCTAGGTGGGCAACAACGAAGCAAAAACTAGTTCCTTCGATCGTCATGCTAACTGAAACCGAGCCTTTGTTTCCCAAATAACCCATGATGCCGCAGGCCACGGAACAAACTTTAACATTTGAAATGTCGTATTTTTTGACCAATTCAGTTTTCATCCATACAGTAATGAAGACTCCAACCATCTTCTTGCTTGCCATTAGCTTGTACTTACTCACACTCTTCGGCTTTTCATGTTGCGTTCTTGATTGCTCTCTCGTGATTTCAGGTTCGGGTTCAGAAACTTGCACGTAGTGGTAGTTCTCGCTTGAAATTGGATTCACAATGGGCGTCAACCCGAATTTATCGTTGAGAGCTTTTCCTATCAGCAGGTTCCAGTTTCTTGCCTCGGTAGGGTCTTCCGCTCCTATCACAGTTCGGGTCTTCAAAGGTACGATCTCCTGAAATCTGCAAGCAAAATTACTGATATTCTAGCTTGTGATATCCCGAAACTATATGAATGTTGAGGTCGAAATTTATATAACATACCCGAGAACGTACATGTCTGCCGCGTCCTTAAGATTTAGCCACTCATCCAAATCTACTGCCAAGCTCCCTACGGGAGACCTTCCCGCGACATTCCAAGTTCCCACGAAGATTCTAAAGCAAACGAAATGGTTATCAGACGGAGTACCATGAAGATCATACATTTTCTCGTTGCCTTGTTTCTTCCATAAATCGAAAAATTACCTCAACTCACTAGTTGACGTGCATGGATCCATCTCCATCGACTGAAAGAGAATATCATCCAAGTAATCTCCGCTTTCATCTTCGCCCCCATCTGAAGGAAAATTCAGTAAACTTCAGTCCGGCTTGAACTTCCGCTGTGGACGGAAGAGGAACAACAATACGGATAAGAAAGAAGTCGATGTCAGATAGAAACAAAACCTGAAACTTGACACAGCTGATTGGGTTCGGCTCTTCGAAACCTTCTTCTCCTCGATTTATGATTCTCTCCGTCCATCCCTAACTATCCGGTTGTGCAACTCCGTAATATTTCTGCACCATGCTGGTCGGATGGAAGCGGTTCCCCTCCCACCATGGCGGCTTCTAGTCCCATTGCTCTGGACACAAAAACAAAACGGGGATTTAGCCGTAAGATCATCTTATAACCCGCCTTATTCGTAAGCGATTCAAAGACTAGGAACAGACAGGCACAAGAAGCTCAGGGGAAATACAGATCCAGCGGCAAACAAAAGAGAGAAAACATACCGTGCGTGTGAAGTAAATGATGGTTTGGGATTAGGATAAGTAAATGGAGGACTAATATATTGGGAAATGTAGAAGGATATTGGCCTCACGATGATTCTATCATTTGGTTGGTTTATTAGGGTTGGTTAGGTTGGTGCTTGTCACGTTGGTGTTGTGGGATTTTTACGTGACAAATTTATTACAAGTCCAAGTCAAATAATTTAAAGCCAGGTTATAGGCTTATAGCATTGGGTACACCTACGAACGGTCCAAGTCGAATATCTTTCTTTGTACATTTCTGCCCCTTAATTAAGAATTGAGATCATCTTTCGATCTCTGTGTCTAGACCGACTGATTCAGAAATTCGAACTACTTATTTTAAGTCTTTGAGTTTTTATTAACTCATTTTACTGACCCATCTTACACAAACTAATAATTCGATCTCTCTTTCTTTTTCGTCAATGACCCTGAACTATGGGTCTTTGAGCTCTAGACACGAAGATCCGGAGAGGACCTCAAGTCCTTAATTAAATGGAGTGAACCCAAGCAACCAATTCAGTGTCTTTGATTAATCATTTGTTGGACTCATGCGTGAGTGTTTGTTAGTTCTTATTATTGATCAATCGGTGTACGGTGCTATGAGTGACTCTTTAATTTTAAATATGATAAGCTAAGCCAGTTGTAAAAATCGTATGTAAATATGTGTCAACCATTGATAGAAGTAAGTCTCACGACCGATTAGCTTGAGGACTCTTTGTTTTATATATGATAAGTTGTCAAAACCCCTAATAAAGATTAAACTCCTAATGAAATACCATATCACCATCAGTCCATGTGGAAGCATATGGATTTGTCGCCCATAGTAGTAATAACACTAGCGACTTGTACGTTTGGATTTATTGTACAAGCACATGAAGTACATAGCATGACAACAAAAATTGTATTTATGAGGATTTTTTATGGTGTTGTAGAGTATAGAAATTTTCAAGCTTTTTAATCATTCAGATCTTGGGTAATAAAAAATATAAAAATTAAATATTTAACAGTTAAAAAATTTAAGTATCATATATATAGTTAGCATTTTGTTTTTCACGTCGAATACTATTATATTTCGAACTAACAAAAAAAATTTAAAACAATGCCCTTTGTAATAGGTCATAGTTTCGTCGGCCGCACAATTTTGTTCAATGACGAGTTCGTCTTTCTGTAACTAGCATCTAGGGTGGTCGTTAAGTAGGCCGGTCGGATGTAATTTGGTCCAAACTTATCCATAATTGCAAGAAAAATCCAATTCTTAATTTTATATTGGTTTCTTTATGTGGAGGTTCAATAATGTAGACACAAAGTACAAGTATTATTAATTATTTTATTATACTGAAAATAATAATCATATACAAGGTATATATTATTGTTGGATGCATGGAGCAGAAAGAGATGCCCTTTTCTTTTCGAATAAGTATCATCTCTGAATTCTCAAATTGTGTTCGTTTATCGTATATTTTACGGTCAATTTTCGTCAAGTAATGTTTATGTTTAATTTTAAATAAAAGTATTTAAAATAATTTTTGAACGCACAATGTAAGATGAATAGATACGATTTAAAAATTCTCAAGATTCTCACAAAGAGAATCCGGAGAGAATCCTCATTCTTTCTTTTCCTTGCAAGGCTAGATTTCGACGTATTAAATAAATAAATTCTAGTTATTTTCATGGGTTTGAGACATTCTAGCGGGAGAATTCGATGAAATTCCAGTCTTTGCAGAAACCTTGCTACCTCAAACTATAATTAGATGCTGACTTACTCCACAACCTTCCTTCATTGGGGACCATCGGCTTCATTTTCCAATTATTAAGCACCAAATGACGATTTTGCCCTCCCATTTCGATTAAGAAGATGTGAATGCCTCTCTCTCTCTCTCTCTCTCTCTCTCTACATGAATGGTGCATTCCAAGGTGTGAAGTGGGAGAGAAGGAATTTTATAATTGAATTGGAGTTTTGAATAAAACGATGTGCGAGGGCTCGGATATGTATCTATGTTTCTCTTTACGTGGTCTCTTACATGAGAAAATGTTTTCTTTACATGAGAAAACAGATAAAAACATAAATATACACCCAAATATATACAAATCTTTCTACAAAATTATAATACAAGAGGTACACACAAAGGTCCATCTTACCGAGACATACAATAACTTTACTTGCAAAGGTTAATTTCCCTGTCAAAAGTCCCATATTGTTTTTCTTTTATCAGTATAACTTAGGGTGAGCTATCTAACACACTTCTTAATTTTTGTTTGAATTAAATAAATTGAATAATATCAAATGATAAAAATTAACAAGAGGTGTCGGATGAGTGTGAATAGCACCACCCATAACTTATGGTAGAGTTGGGCAACCAAATTTAGAATTATATATCAAATGACAAATTGTACATTTCATTTATTTATCTCTACCCGAATATTGTAAAATCCAAGAATTTAATCAAGATAAAAGAGTGGAACTTTTGATCAAGAAAATGAACAAATAAAGAGTGAACCAACATCACTAACTTAAAACAGATTACAGGTTTTGAAACCCTAAACCCTTCAAACCTTATTCAATTTCTTGCATCGGAAACCAAATGCTGCCGGAACATAACGATGAAAGCTTCCACTCTCTCATTCAAATCCTCCTTCGACAGTTTCCGAACCTCCTCCTCCTCCGTATCGTCTTCAACCCGCTCTTGCTCGCTCTCGCCGCCGCCGCTCGTCGGTCTCTTGCACATTTCATCCTCACATTCCTTATTGACTTCTTCAACTACTGGAGGAGCAGATTGGCACCGATATTCTCTTCTCGTCTTTCCTCCTTCGTTGCTTTTGATCCCTTCGGCATTGTTTTCGCCATTGTCGTCGTTTACGCAATCTCGATTTCGATCAACATTCGACGTCCCGGAAGAAATGGAGGTGAAAACAATGGCTAGGAGGACGAGGTTGAGCAGAAGGAAAACCCACGCCCGCCATTGCTCCACGAGAAACACCATTAATATGACGCGTTTTAAACATGCCATTGCCACAGCTGCTCCCGCTGTGAACAAAACTGTGTTCACTCTCCCACTCTCTCTCCACTTCTCCATCTGATCGATGTGTTTGGTTAGGTTTTACAGGTTTAAATTGTGATACCATCTGTTTGGTTTATATATCATCTGTTTGGTTAATCTGGGGGATTTTGGTTTTGGCAAAAAGGAGCGGATTTTGTGGGATTTGTGAGTGCGCTTCACTTTTCAGAGGCCAGCTGTAGTGATAAGAGAGACGTGACTTAAGCTCGCTTGGGCAGGGGAGACATTTAGACATTAATTCACAAAAGTCTGCAGGCCCTGCCCTCCATGTACTTCCTATCAGCAACATATGATACCGAATAATGTTATTCATATTATATTTTTATATTACATTTTTATACCACTGCATTTGATGTGGACAACAACATCATTTGAAAAATGGGGTCTTTTGATATGGGTCCAATTTTACAAGTCTCTTTTGATATGGGTCCAAAATTGGAGCTAAATCAAAAGTAAGCACACAATTTTAGGCTACAAAAATTGGAGCTAAATCAAAAGTAACTAAAAATTAGACCCATATCAAAAGAGGCTTATAAAATTGGACCTATTTCAAGTTTCCCCTTGAAAAATTTACAAAATTCATAGAAATAAAAGAAAATGACTCTTCGTATACCACCATCATCATTTAATTAACTAGTTTTTTTAATTAATAGTTTATTAAATAATAAACTAAATTTAAAAATCTGATTAATTCCAATGATGTTGACGTCTACATCAAATGCCACCTAAGGTGGTACGAAAATATAGTACAAAACATAGTATGCATAGTATTACTCTGATACGATGATTTCTCCGATTGGATTTACTTGTTCAGGAAATATTCTTACATGTAATCGGAGTATATGAGTACGAGTTCTTACTCAAAATTGTTTATATTGTAAATTATTCTATAAAGATCGCATTTGCAAAAAAATTAATTAAAACTAAGGTCGTTTACTTATTAAACTGTATAAAATTAAACAAATGAACATAATTGATAAAAGCATTACGAACCCTTAATGTATTTACTACAATATATTTATTAAACGATCTTAGTTTTAATTCATTTTTTACAAAGTGATTTAATATTTGAACGGTTCTTATTATAAGCACAAAACTCTATAATTCGAACACGAAGAGTTTTGAGGAGTTTTTATACATCCTTGAGTATCTAATTGTTGTTTATGTTCATAATTCTATTCTCACATGTTACGTGATATTTGGTCACGTGAGGAGTAAGTATGACAGACGATATCCTCGATTACAATCAAATATTTTTCTTGATTTTGGCAATTCAGCTGGTTTAAATTCTTCGAATATATTTTCAACGTGAGTGTTGTCGTAGTCAGGCAGCGTTATCAAATATATTCTTGACAATTTCTCATGTTTTAGATTTAACCATCCAAGATATATTTATTCATTACTTCATCTCACCTATTATGTAATTTAAATCAGTTTTGTCCAAAAAAAGTGTAATTTAAATAATATAATGAGTGAGATTATGTAATAAAATATTCTGATAAATTGAAATTTCTCTTTTATTTTTCTAGAGTGCCAAAACAAAAGTCATTACTTTTGGGATTATCAAGGTCCATCTTCATGCATAAAAATAAATCATTTGATTTAGATTTAGATGTGCTTTTAAAATATCTGAAAGCATTTTTGATTAAATTGATTTTAAGTTCCTAAAGCGCTTTAAGTGTTTTTTGTAAGAAACACTATGTATGTGCTTCTTACAGAAAGCACTTAAAGTGTTTTTTTATGATCCACTTAAATTTTTACCAAGAATTGATATCAATTTTTTTTTTCAATTATTTTAAAAACATATCTAAATGAATCAATTAATTAACTTTGAATTAGGCGATAATTATAGGGAAGTAAGAATCCCGTACGGGCCAAAGTAAGGAAAGGCGCGTGCCTTTTTACTCGCATTGGAAGTTGGAACTTGGAAAAGCGGGACTTGCCGCGTACCGGAGGCGCAACGAAATCACAGAACGTGAAGGTCGAAAAAGCACGCCTGTATGCTTCATCATCAGAAAACGATCCCACATGCCACCGTAATTACATCACAACCACCACCATCAGCAGCTGTCATTGTCAACACCAGACAGTAATTCTTTTTGTTCTTTTGGGTTTCTGGATTTTTCAAATTTTCATAGGAAGATGTGAAATGCTTTACTAATAAAATATTGGTGGGGACACAAATACCCTTCTCTCTCTCAACAGGACAAAATTGTCTCAAATTCTCGACTTCTGTGTCCGGAGCTGATGAACTATGGCATTTGGACAACTCAATTTAATTTATGTGGCCTTCGTTAGTTCATTTCAATAGCTTATTTTACACAAAACTAGGCCCTTGAACTGCTCAGATCTCTCTCTTGAACCGTTCGAATTCTCACCAAAATCCGAAGAGGATTAGAATTTATGAACTCTCACTAGGTATTTTTACGTAGTCAATTGCCCAGTCCTAATGTGGCGCAACAAATCTCATTTGCCGAGATCTTTGGAGATGCTCTAATAGTTTTATCGTTAAACGGACCATTCAAATTGGTAACATGAAACAATCCCTCCACAAAATTGCTTGTAAACGGACAATTCAAATGTAAATGTCGACATTAATGTGGTCCAACAAACCAAACCGATCGATCTGAGCCTGGTTTGGTTTGGACAAAAAAGTTGCACGGACTAAAAACGAACCGGACTGAAATGTAATAACCAGCTCGTTATGCTGTGGGCGGAGCATTGGACCAAAAGAAAAGAAAAAAGAATCAAAAGAAACTTTCAGAAACTAGACAACTATGATCTGGTTATTATTCTTTTGGCTTGAAATGTGATATTCTAAATCTAAACAACTCTAATTTACGAGGGAACTGACTCGGGTACAAGCAGGCGGACACACTGCCTTTGGCCAAACTAACCTAATGACTCGTCCAAGCAGTTTCCAGTGCCATGAGAATGAGAAACATAAGATTATATAGCTCGGCATGATCAAAATATGCTTCGCAGGACTAAGTATGTTAATTAAACCAGGGCTAACTGAAAGTCGCAGACGAAAAGTATGAGGCAAGACATCTTAGGAGAAGTTTTGACAGGACTAAGTATCTTAATTAAACCAGAGCTTACTGAAAGTCGCAGACGATAAGTATGAGGCAAGACATCTTAGGAGAACTTTTGGCATCGGTATTGGATTTGTAAAATAGCATTCAAATGCAAAATAGAAAACTAACAGAAATGAACGGATATTACTGGAGATTTATAGATCTCTCTCTTGCCTTCTCTCTTTCGAAAACTACCTCTGATCGGGGGCTGTTAATCCCATCTCTTCCCAGACAACGATATGAGCTGCCAACAAACGAAAGATTAAGAGAGATCAATCACCCCGTAGCAGTAATTTAACAAGCATATAGATTATAGAGTTATAGTCCTAGCCCTGGGAATTAAAGCTCTACAATATACTTCAGGTCATTTCAACAAAGACCCTGAGTTTCAATGAACATTGCAATAATTAACTCTATTTCTTTTGCTCCATGAAATTTTAACAAATACGTGGGAGTTGTAACACGTCATTATTCATGATTGCCTAAGTAAGTAAACTTTTCCCCAACACACTGCAAAGTGACCTTAGCAGTTAGCCCTTGGCGTGCTAATGCAATTCACGGATATGAAAAACAAGCTCAAGTTATCTCAGTTTTCAATTCAAATTTGAAGGAGTGAAGAAAAGGATTGTTGGCAACCAACCTGTCGAGCAACCTGAGCCAGTCGTCGGCTATCCCTGGATAATTCATCTGTCGTTTGTGGCTGTTGTGCAACACATTCTTTCTCTTCCATCCTCCTCTTAGCAGTGTTCTCTTCAAAAGAAGCAGTTTCACCAGGGTTTCTTGAGGAATTCTTGCGCTTCCTCTGGAAAGTGTACTTGAGAAGTCTGCTGTTGTCCACACGACTGGGAGATCCATTTGATTGTTCTGGTGCTTTCGCGTCTTTAAGTTCAGAACTCATCAATGATGCACTTGTGTCTTTTAATTCAGATTTCATCGATGATGCATTCACATGTATTAATTCAGAATTCATCAGTGATACTTTGACAGTTTTTAACTCGGAGTTCATCAGTGATACATCAGCAGAACCAAGGTCAAGTTCAGAACTCGGAGCCTCTGAATTCTCCATAGCATCACTTTCCGTCATCAATATAGGCACATCTATCAACTCCATGTCCTTGTCTGCTGCATCCTGGACAGCTCCAGATCTATTGATCCCCTTCATGCTTACATTGACACTAGCTGACCCTGATAAAGGATCCACATGACTTCCAATTAATGGCAACCCAGGATCCAGATGGGGCAATGGCATCTTAGCCTCATTTTCAGTTGTGTTTGGTTCGTCTTTCCAAGATTTCACACCACCATGATGTAAATATGCAAAAGTGCTGCAGCGGGAAAGAAAAGAAGACGGCTGATCAGTACTCGTGAGTGAGGTTGTAATGCCATCCTTACTTCTCATTTTCCTTTTTCTTTTTCCCTTCGGAATATTCTTAACTCTGTCCATGAAATAGCAGCTACTATGCTGCAAACTTTCTTCCAACCCACTGGAAGTTCTTGTCATGGCTACATTATCGGTCTTGATAGAGGGCAGGATGCAAGCTTCTTTAGGGGATCTATCATTTCCAGAATATATTCTGTAATGAGATTTAACAGAATTTGGTTCGTGAGATTTCACGAGCTCACTAGGACAACATCGGCTCGAAGTTCTGGATTTCCCAAAACGAGTCTTTCTTCTGCGTAATGTGTGTACTTTAGCTAGACTTTTGGTTTTTCCCACAGATACGCCATTAACTACTTCCATGCAGTTGTCGCTAAAAGAGGGGGAATAACACCTTTCTTCCTCGTCAATTTCTTTGATGACCAACTCATTCTTCCCGTGGGAATTGTGATTGTCTACATATCCAGAAGGCAGCAGTTTCTCATCAATTAAGCTTCTTTCAAATGCACGAATTCTCTGTGTACAACCATTTCTGAGCAGCTCTGGCTCCTTAGGTCTCATGATTATTGAGGTAAGGTCAGAGTCGGGGGCATAAAATTTATCCAAATCAGAAACACTTAACTGCTCACTTTGTTTCATTTCATTACAGCACTTATGCTCAATACCTCTATTTACTTCGATGCTCTTTGGGCTCAAAGTTGGAACAGTTTCACGTCCTGAACCTGAAGGAGATAGTATGATGGGCTCAGATGTCGTATTGTGGGAAAATGATGTATCTTCCCTCGTGATTTGTTCATCCAAAGGCTTCACTTGGTTGTTATTCACCCTCTCCAATTCCCTCCATACTTGTTTCAATTCTGATCTCAGATCAGTTATTATATCCTCCGCCTCTTGGAGCTGTGCTTCAAGCTCTTCAATCTTTCTTTGTTGGCTCAAAGATGTTATCTCCGCTTCACTTGTCTGCATCAATTGAAATGTTGATCAATCCAATATAAAAACACATTGTAAATACAATGAGTAGTGATCAGTAGAAATCCCATAAGGTATATACTTAAAACTCATTGTATCACTCAATTTGCACAATTGTTTATCACATAGAGAATCTAAAGAACTTTCAAGCAACACCGGACAACCACAAGGCATAACAGATACATCACAGGAGTTTAAAAATGTAAAGACTGATTGAACATCAGCAAAGAGCTTACTCCTAAACAACGACATTGACATTCTAAGAAGTAGTTAGCACTCGGGAAATGCTTTCTTTGCTTTTCGGGAAATTTAATTGCTTGAACAGAATATGGAAAGAATCCCAACTTCAAATGTCAAGCATTTTCGAAGTTCAGAATATCCGAAAATGGCTTCTTTCACAACTATGAATCACGATTACTCTTAATCATTAACAAAGAGTCTGCTTGCTTTTAGAAATGGAAAACGGTTTTTACAGCAGACAAAAAGACACCCAATTTCGAAAGTGAAGCTTCATCTAAGCTCAATAGAACAGAAAATGGCTTCTTTCACGAAAACGAATCGCATTTACAACCTCCAGAATTCCAACACATTCACATTCAATCCAAACCAAATCACAAAAATTCAAGATTGGTGATTCCATTTAGTTTAGACAAATAATAAAAATAAAAATAAAAATAAAAACCAATCTTTCCCACCAAGAACAAGAATCCGATCATCAAAACGGGTTTAAAAACATAACTTTCAACTTGAGGGATGCAAAATTCAGAAAAAATAAAAGAAAAACAAGAAAGAAACAAACCTTGGAATCGAGCATTTGCTTTAAGCGGCAAAGCACGCGAAGCGCCTCGCCTTTCGTAAATTGCAGATCGTGCTGGTACCGAAGAGCCTTGCGCTCCGACGCCATTACTCTCGCCGCCGCCTCTTTCGCTGTGTTCAGAATTATCTCCGCGTACGCCTTCTTTAGAGCCACCATTTTCTGCACCATCACCAACAAAACAAAGAAAATCAGCACCGGATTTTACAAAACAAAATGAAAAGATTTGAAATTGAGGCGGCGGGAGTGGCGGCGATGGTAGTGGCGCCACCAGTTGTGGTGGAAGGTTGTTGGGAATTTCACCTGCGCCTCGTCGTCCATTTTCTCTTGGGGCCCAACGAACTAGTGAGAGTAGTGAGAGAGAGAGAGAAGGGGGAAGGTTTTCGGTAGTTAGCTGTATTGCGTGTGCCTCTGTCCGTTAGGAAACTGAAAGTCCGTTATCTCTCCACTTTTACCTAATTGCCCCTCAATTCTAACTGAATTACAATTCCTTGACCATTATTTTGAGAGATTATATTTACACACTTCAAATTACTTCTCACACAATTTTTAAATTTTTTAATATTTTCTACACACCACTAACTATTGATAGAAAAATATTAAAAAATTAAAAAGGTGTGAGATAAGTAATTTGGGATGTGTGAATATAATCAAATTATTCAATTTGAGTTTTTATTCAACTTGTCCACATTTGCCTAAGTCCAAAGAGCTTTCATTCCTATAAACAAGTATAAACTTCACCATATTATTCAGTTTGAGTTTTTATTTTCTAAATGGATGTGATGATAAATTTACATTTTGAAGTGGGTTTGTAAGCATAGTTTAGGTAGTAAGTTTTGTGTAGAAAGATATTAAATGGGTTCAAATAAAATTTACCTTGTTAAATTTTCCTTTCACACAACCTTGTAAAATTTTGTCTATTTCAAATAAAATTTGCCCTGTTAAATTTTCCTTTCACACACCATTGTAAAATTTTGTTTAATGATTTTCTTCAATTCATTCGATGTACGCCAAAAACTAAAAGAAGCGTTTAAAATGTAAAAATTTGTCCTTTCACACACCCCTTTTTACTTTTTCACACCCCTTGTTAATTTCTATTATTTAATCTTCTTCAATTTATCCGATCCAACGGTCAAAAATTAAAAGGACGTGAGAGAAGTAAAAATGAGTGTTTGGATATCACACATATTCTTTAAAGGATGATGTCGTACAATCTAGGGGGTTGGTTTCGTCATTTTACCCGTTTAGGCGCGCAAGCAGAGAAAATTGGGGGCCCTCAAGAGCATATCGCTGTTTTTGATGGGTTAATACGATGCTGGTCATGCTTTATTTCAATTATTATTACTATTTATTTATTTATTATCAATTAGTAAAAGTATTTTTAGCACCAATGATATTTGAAATTGACTTATCCAATTAAAATAATTTTTCAAATTAAAAATCAATCAATGTATTTTTTAGAATATAAATATTTGAAATTGAAATTGTCCTTTCATTAGAATCACGCTAAAACTTATGTTGTAACACATGTGTACATTACATAATATTTTCTTGATATTGTCGATATTGATAATAATTCCTATTTACTTTATACTAGATAAGATTTTGAACTAAATGTAAAGAAATGAACACATCTCATTGAATTTGACTATGCTTATATGATAGTAACGATAAACAAAATGTAGAAAACACGAATAAAAAAACGCATGTAGTTATAATCTGAAACAAATTTGACCAAGAAAAGTATATGAAACAAAAATAAAGATATGACCAAACTAGAATAAAGAAATGCCCAATCTAGTAGCCACTAGCTATTAGGCTATCTCCAACTAAAGGAGGGCCAGATGATTCATTTTTGTGACAGCCCGTCCCGGGATATTTTAACAGTAAAGTGGATTGACGTTTTTACCCTTACTCGTGTGTGGACATGTGTGCGTGTTTAGGGCTACGATTTGGGCCCATTGGACTTTTCCCATGTTTTTGGACCTAATGAGAACTTGGGTTTGTATGGTTGTGATTGGTTGGAAACTAAAGTTATACACACACACACACACACACCCACACATGCACACGTGCACTTTCTCCTTCCATTTTCTGTAACCTGTCTCTCTCTCTCTCTCTCTCCCTCTCTCTCTCTCTCTCTCTTTAATTTTCTACCTTTTTCCTTGAAATTGTACGGTCACCTCCACATCTCACAATCTAGTCACGGATCGAGGTTACCAGTACCTTTTTCATGCTCCTTGCAACCTGGTAAACTCATTGGTACCCTTAGCTTGACTTGAAACCTTTGAAAAACCCTTGAATCGTGAAGCCCCGGTGATGGACTGTTCATGTGCTCGTAAACTAGTTTTAAGGAATTTTAAGGTCATATGAGGTTTTAGAATGCTCTTACGAAGGTCGGAGAACAAACGTGGTGGTTTTTGGACGTCGGGAACATGAGTTCAAGCTTTGGCCGATTTCCATGGAAATTCTCTGGCGAGTTTCCAGCGAGTTTTGAACCTCAAAGTGGTATATTCCTATTCTACTCTTCCTAAGATTTAATTTAGTGTAAGTTTCGTGAAGTTTGGTTAAGATTTGAGTGAGATATAGAGATATGAAGATTTTTCCAAAATCCGGTGATGCAGCGGTCGCCAGCGTCGGATTCCGGTGAACTGAGGAAGGAGACGACGAATATTCCGTCAAGTTTGATAGAATATTCTAATGGTGTTAGGTTATATTTAATGGAATCTATTACTTTTGACGAAATATATCCCTAACGACGTTAGGGATTCCATCTGTGTGCCAGGCACGTGCCTGCGCGTGGACGGCGCGTGTGGCCATGCCTTGGCCGGCGCGTGAGGGCGCGTGAGACACCAGAATTTTTTTCTAAAAATATGGGGGTGTTCGGGAGATTGAGTAGAGCATGTTGGTATATTCAAACACCCCAATTGAGCAATATATGAGAAGTTATTACCTAAGGTTGGTTATGTGCGTTTAATTGACGATTTTATAGTTGTTTCACATATAGGTGAGGCCTATCCAAAGGACGAGCGCAGCCACGCCAGGCTTGGGGGCTATAACCCTTCTACATATCAGTGAGTGGGCTTTTGTTTTCAGTATATATATAATTGGTATGTTTCCCAGAAATTACGTTTTTAAATGGTTTTAGAATTGAAATGGTTTCATAATTGAAATGCCATGTCGGATACCGTTGATATTGTTATTGTGATTGTGCTAGTTATGCTTTGGCGTCGTGGACGCTCAGGTAAGTCAGGTGAGTACATTTGTTAGTGAGAGCTGTGTTGATGATGAGATTGGTATATAACTCATATTCTTGCACCCCGGTGTTTGTGCTCCGCCAGAGTAAGGCCTAACCTTCACGTGATCGTTCACTTCCCGCACTGTACGCTCACCTTGGATCCAAGGCAGGTGTCAGCCTGTCGTATAGACCACTATAGGTGGTTCCGACTCGTATGTGACTTGCGATACGTCGCACAACTTTCACGTGATCATAGCACTGAGCATAATATTATACACCCAACATGTCGTACAGACCACTATAAGTGGTTCCGACTCGTGTGCAGGATATTGTTTGAGAAGCTATAGATTCAGCCGTACAGGTCACGTTAGGTGACTCCGGCTGACGTATTGATATTGCCGGCATATTATGATTTGATTTATCTCACCTGCTTGATGCTTATACTGTTTGATTGGGTATTTTGGACATGGCATATTCGGACATGGCATACGTGAGATTTATCGTTTTCCAGCATGATTTGGTATACGAGTTCATAAGATCTTTTCTGGGAAAGTATACTTGTTTTACAGAGAAAGGTTATTACTTTGATACTGAAACGGTTTTGGAAAAGCTTTGTTTTTACCCACTCACGTTTTTTGTTTTGCGCCCCTTCAGGTTTTAAGTAGCTGCGACGTTGGTGGCGAATGAGGCACTGAGGCAGTTCTGACCGAAAACCATCTATGCAGGACTTTCTGGCTATCGTTTATTTAGTTCTTATTTATTATGGACTGCACCTAGGTTACGAACTTTGATGTTGTGTTGTTATACTTCCGTTTTCATCACTCACTCTCACTTATCTTTTATTGTAAATTATTCTGCTTGGTTTTATTTCCTTACATTTTCACTCTAGTACTTCCGCACAGCGCACTTGGCTACGTCACTCTCACGTGACAGGCAGCACGCCTTATTTTTGGGTCGGGGTGTGTCAATTTTAGCCTTATAGCCTCTAATAAATTAATATTTTAATAAACAGTGCATGACCATATTTTTTACAATCTTCAACCGATGGCCAAACATAATTTATTATTTAAATTTAAAAACTATAACAATTTAAATTAAAAAACTGCACATCTTTAGGCCAAAACAAGCATGTAGTAAGTGTTTAAGTTTTATGTTGTTAAACATTGTTTATTTAAGTTTCATGTTGTTAAATGTTTTTTATGTTTTATAATTTTTATGTTGTTTAATGTTATTTAATATTGTTTAATATTATTTAATATTATTTAATATTATTTAATATTGTTTCATGTTACTTAATGTTATTTAATATTGTTTAATGGTTTAGGAAGTTATAGGAAAAAAATATAAGTTTTTTTACAAAAATTTTGTAAAAAAAAAAAATCAAATGTAACGTCTAGATGCTGAAGTCATTTACAAAAATTTTGTACAAAAAAAAATTGTAAAAAAAATTCAAATATAACAACTTACTGACGTTAGCACATAGCCGTTACATTTGAATTTCAGCCAGTCTAGAGTTGGTTGGCTGGGTTGGGTTAGCCCTTTACTCTTTTGTTGGCCTAGTGGGGCTCATGAGCCATTTTTCCTGATCCTCAGCTAGAGATGATTTTTGTGTCATTTCGACTGTTGGAGATGGAATTGGCTAGTGGCAGGCAAAGATGCACATTCCCAAAACCTGATTGGCTGACAAATCACCATAAATAAAACACACATTAATTATAAACTAATTGGAAGTTAGTTAAACAATTAAGGAAATATCATATTCAATTCATTTTGTAGTGCAGAAGGCACTCCTTTTGGTCAAATAATCCCTCAATTAAAAAAGTAATTAAATTAAACACTTGCCCACTCAACCCATATGAAATTCAACCCATGATTTTCCATGCAACTTATTTGCCTGGATTGTACTGATAAATTGATAATTTCAGACTTTCAGACAGAGAAGCAGAGAAGTCAATGGCCCTAGTCTTCTCGATCACACCTTCTTCTTCCTATACAGAATAATACGTGTAAAGTTGACTGAAAAGTTCGGACCTTTGAGCAATTAAGACCTCACCAAGAAGAACCCACAATTAGTTTTTTCCTGCTGAATTGCCCGGATATGGATTCCCGCATCGCCAGGATTTGGATTCCGGTACTGTTATGGGGCTGTATGAGCTCCCATTTCGGCTCTTACGCCGCCGTGGTCGAAGACGACGTGAGGTGCCTTCAGGGGCTGAAGCAGTCGCTGAATGACCCGCTCGGAAAGCTGGCGTCTTGGGATTTCAGGAACCACACCGTCGGATTCATCTGCGATTTCGTTGGCGTCGCCTGCTGGAATGATCGGGAGAATCGGATCTTCAGTCTGGGGCTCCGAGACATGGAGCTCACCGGCGAGGTCGCTAAGGATATCGAGTACTGCGCCAGCCTCACGAAGCTGGATCTCGGCGGGAACGAGATTTCCGGGCCGATTCCCACGGATATTTGCGATTGGTTGCCGTTTTTGGTGACCCTCGATTTGTCCGGGAACGACTTCTCCGGCGCGATCCCGCCGGATCTGCAGCACTGTAAGTATCTGAACATTCTGATCCTTTCGGATAACAAGCTTTCGGGTCCGATTCCCTATGAATTTTCTAGCTTAGGTAGGCTTAAGACGTTTTCAGTGGCGAATAATAAGTTGAAGGGGATTATCCCTTCGTTTTTCGACGGGTTTGATAAGGCGGATTTTTCCGGGAACAGCGGGCTTTGCGGCGGGCCTCTCGGGTCGAAGTGTGGTGGTCTGAGCAAGAAGAGTGTTACTATTATAATTGCTGCCGGAGTTTTTGGGGCGGCGGCGTCTTTGCTGGCGGCTTTGGGGCTGTCGTGGTGGTACCATTTGAGGCTGAGTAAGCGGCGGAGGACGGGAGGTTATGGTGTTGGGAGGGAGGATTGGGCTGAGAGGTTGAGGGCTCATAAGCTTACTCAGGTTTCCTTGTTTCAGAAGCCACTTGTGAAGGTTAAGTTGGCGGATTTGATGGCGGCTACCAATAATTTTAGCCCGGAAAGTGTGATCATTTCGACTAGGACAGGGACTACTTACAAGGCTCTGCTGCCTGACGGGTCGGCGCTGGCCATTAAGCGGCTTAGTGCTTGTAAGCTTGGTGAGAACCAGTTTCGGTTGGAGATGAACCGGTTAGGACAGCTTAGACATCCGAATTTGGCCCCCCTTTTGGGGTTCTGCATTGTGGAGGAGGAGAAGCTTTTGGTGTACAAGTACTTGTCGAGAGGGACTTTGCATTCGTTGTTGCACGGAAGTGGTGAGGGATTGGATTGGTCGACTAGGTTTAGGATCGGTTTGGGTGCTGCCAGGGGACTTGCTTGGCTTCACCACGGTTGCCAACCTCCGATTATGCATCAGAACATATGCTCCAATGTGATCCTCCTCAATGAGGATTTTGATGCTAGGATAATGGATTTCGGATTGGCAACGCTCACTGCTTCTGATTCTAAAGAGAGCAGTTTCATTAGCGGAGACTTGGGAGAACTCGGTTATGTAGCTCCAGAGTATCCGAGTACTCTGGTTGCTTCACTGAAAGGGGACGTTTATGGACTTGGAATTGTGCTTCTGGAGCTGGCAACCGGGCAAAAGCCTCTCGAAGTCAGCACTGCTGATGAAGGTTTCAAGGGTAATGTAGTGGATTGGGTGAATCGTCTCTCTAGTTCTGGTCGAACCAAGGATGCCATTGATAAAGCTCTCATCGGAAAAGGGCATGACGAGGAAATTTTGCAGTTTCTGAAGATTGCTAGTAGTTGTGTGATTTCTCGGCCTAAGGACAGGTGGTCTATGTACCAGGTTTACCATGCATTGAAGAGTATGAGCAAAGAACACAGTTTCAGGGAACAAGACGACGTGTTTCCATTGCTTTTTTTGCAAGCCAGATAAGGAATAAGGATTCCGCTTAAACTCAAATAAAACGAAGAGAGATGACAAATGGTTGCAGAATTCCATATCGAGGTAATTTATTATAAGGTTCATATATGTAAATCGTATGATGTGATCTCGATTTAATTAGTTAGCTGTATAATCCAATAAACAAGCTGGTCCTTGCATCCCACAAAAAAATTTTTGTTAGAGATCCAGCGACATTTACAATATGCTTTCCAGTTCTTCGCCATAGAAAATTGGAACGAAAGATGACAATGGAACTTCTAGTGTAATAGATTATATGCAGACAGTTAAATCCTTGCCTTCTATCTACCCAATCTGTTTTGAAGTGCTACTTTTACTGCTTCACACAACGAAAAATTTTCAAAACTTCAAGCTTTTCTGAATCCTGCTACACTCCATAGACTACCGTGAGCTTCACATTCTCGTTGTTTAGATTTAAACAAGATTTTGTGTTACGTGCTGATTCTACTGCATTCAACTTCTTACAGCCTCGTTTTCGTATTAACTGTGTTTATGATTTAAACAAGATTTTGTTTTGCTTACAAAGATCAGTTTCCTTTCACTCGTAAGGAAATTAATCGTGTTTATGATCAATTTATGTGTTGGCTAAGAGACTGGTGGATAGTTTATATGCTTGAACTGCACCTTATAGAACTGAGCCCGACCTGGCGCTAAGCTAGAACCGAGCAGACAACCAAGCTGGACCTGTTCGATGCAGGCTGAGGCTCTCTACTTGTTTTGAGCTGCTCATTAGGAGGTGCTTTCAGTGATGAAAATGTCGATTTTCACAGAATTATCGATGTTCCAATTTGTCTGGTTATTCTTTTCCACTTCCGAGTTCTTTATACCGGTATAAATACCAACTGGTACAGGAGCAACATGGGGTTTGTAGATTGATGGTTTCAGTTTAACAACTATTTAGGTAGATCCAAGGTCTAAAATATCGATGATATCGGAAATATCGGTAGTCCAAAAACATAGAAATTTCGATGGAAATATCGGGATATTATCGATATCGATAAAAATTGAATAAAAACTACGAAAATTGTAAGAAAAACTTGGAAATTTTTATTGAAACTTTGCAGGATGTTTATTTAGTCAATTATCTATTAGTTTATCACAAAAAATTGGAAGGAAGTGCATTGCATGATGGATTTAACTGATTTAAGTTGATTATATAGCGAGCTGGCAAACATTGTGAGTGTAGAAAATATGTAAATATTTTAGCATATTTTCATAAAAACACAAGTGATATGGTGGTCAAGGTGTTGAAGGAGTAAAATGAGAGAGGTTCGAATCCCCTTAGTGTTTTTTTACATATAAAAATTTAAAAAAAACGGAAATTTCAATGGAAAGATCGATGACATCAGAAATATCGATAGTTCAAAAACATGAAAATTTCGATAGAAATATCGAAATATTATGAATATTTTAGACCTTGGGTAGATCAGCATCATCGAGCAGGAGAAAAACTTGGCTGGACATGTTGCGCGCAACCGCGGACGTGCAAGTTTTTCTCGCCGAGCAGGGATGGAACTTGTAGATCGGTCATTCGTTTCCCCGGACTTACAACAAGCTTATGCTTAAAACATATGGAGCAGGTAAAGGATTAGAGCATCACTTAGGTATATTTAGAGCGGAACAAATCTTGCGCGATAGCAACGAGATGTGAGTGACTGGTCGACCGATAAGACACAACCGAACCGCGCCAACCACTCACATTTAGCAACAATTATGCAAGATTTCTTTCGCATAACTGATCACATTGGTGACACTTTTTAATACAGTATATTTGAAGAGTGGTAACAATGTCGTCAGTTTTGTGTGTTTAAGTAGTGTGATTATTCTAGCATTGCTTTTAGGTATGATTAATGACCCGAATATTGTAATTAATTATTGATATCAAAACCGATATCTTAAGCTAGTGATAAAGTAATTTGGTTGGAATAGTCTGAAGGGAAAAATCTAATCTTTTTACTGCCTTGATTCTTTAATGCAAAGCGAAGGGAAATGCACTGCTCGCGAGGGAGAGATTTTTTAGTTTGTCGAGAACACGACGTAGTACATTAAGTGTCATAATACCAGTGATTGAATACTTAAAGAAAAAAAAAATTTCAAGCACACTGAAAATTTTCTCAGAGGGAGGGGAGAGGTGTCTTGTCTCCCATGCGACAAAGAAAAGGACCGTAATTTTGAATCTCACTCGTTAACTTTTGGACCCAGTCCTCCCCTTCCCCCTCGAATCAATCAAAATCAAACCACAAAAGGAAGCAAAAGTTAAAGCAAACACCACATTTTTAAGCTCCTTCGTTTTCACTTTGCATATTCAAAGCACTTTCTCTTTTTTTCCTTTTCTTTTCTAAATCATTTTTTTTATTCACGTTTGGTGGGTTATGCTTTATGCCTACCCTTTTTTTTTTTTTTTTAGAGAAAAGACGCTTCAAAGGAAGGAATTCAATTGGAAGCCTGGATACCAGGTGCAGCAGTGAATGCTCTTAAACAAGTTCACGCTCCGTGTGTTCAACATTTTTCTTTTCAAACATGAATTAAAAAAAATGAAATGGGAGCATTATCAGCACAAGCACCATTCAAGGATTCTTACCTTTAATGAAGGGAATTGCTTTACGTGGGAAACACAAACAACAAAAGCCACTTGAACAAGGCCTAACTATTAGAAAGCAGAGAGATGAATGATGAATGAGTCACGCAAGTTACAAGCCCCACTCCACTCCATTACGTCTCATGCGGGGTCACGTGACAAGAGAGATATTCACATCATCACGGGAGTGTATATTTCGAGTGACATCAATATATATCATGCGAGGAGGCCAAGACTTCAATAGGGCTATCTGACTAAGCTAACTCTCACATCGGGTGGTACTAGAGTATATCTACTTGGTTTTTTCAATAAACAAATGAAATCCACTCCATTAACTTGTCTCCAAAACATTTTAAGCAAACATAATCGAGATACATTCAAAAGTTCTTATCTTTCTCAAGATTCTTGAACGTGTATATTTGGTTTGAGATAAGCTTTGGCTTCTTTCCATGCCCATGAACAGCTCTACAGTGAGTCTGCAACAATGCTCGGAACTTGGAAATCGATCAAACAAGCGAGCTTAAGCTTATCTTTCTCCTAAAAAATCCAGTAACTAATCACTCCACAAGTCCTAATTCCCACCGGGCAGGTAAAACGATAATTAACTGAAGGATAAAAAAAAATGCAGAATGCAGATAAATAATTAACTTATTGTACATGCCTCCTGCTCAAGTTCTGATGCTTCCAAACTCCGCACGTCTAGGCTCGTGTAGGTGGTTGTCTAGCCTTCACTGCTCTCCTGTATACACAAAAAAGAAAGCACAAAAATATGAGAGGCGAACAATTCTGGGGCTCCATGGTCTTCTATCATACTTAAGATTACAATTAATATCCCGATTAACTTGAATTCTTACGGGAAAAAAGAGCGGATGAACACTTTAAATAGATTAACAAAATTAGTAAAAGAAAAAGGAGAAGCTAGTTCTTTATGTTCCCTCCCACAACAAAAGTTGTCTTCTTTCTCCAAGGCCTTTATGTGTTCCTTATAAAAATAAGAGAAAGCTTGGTATATAAAGAAGCTTTTGACAAAGAGGGAGACAATCATCAATTTCCACATATAATCTGAAATATAAGTTCCTTCTATTTAGAATAATATAATAAATTTATCAATTTCTTTTGCTCAGTGTTGATATCAAAGCCGGTAACTAAAGTTCAACGTCACGTCTCATATGAAACGTAATTTATGGAAACAATATTTTCTCCTTCCAATTACTGTGATCTGGCTTTTCCTTGTATTGATTTTCTTTCTTTTGGATCTTTGTCTACTCAAGGACTTACCTACACCCCAGGATGCCATTTTAGTTTCGCGGACCAATGATACAATGCCATGAGTTTTAAATCCCCCGCATAGCATTGTATTATTGATCTAGGACGCCACAGTGGCATCCCGGGGTATAGGGAAGTCTCTCTCCTCAATCTCAGTATGCATTTCCCCTTCCCTTGTATTTAAGCAGCTTTAAGCATGCAGCAGACATTATTGTGCGAGAGAGAAATGTACTCGTACAAATTGATGAAGGAAAATGAAAGTACCTGTTATGAATGGGGTCAGGTCCATTTGGCACTCTTCTTTTGCTCACGTAGATAAAGGTGGAGTCCCAGACAACAGCATGCTTCTCTCTTCCAATCAACTTCCAATGCTTGAAGATTTTAGTGGATGAAACTGTAACCGTTGGTTTTTTTTCGGCACTGCGGTTTACAAGTATTCCAGCAAGGAAAAACCAGAAGACAACCAGAAGCAGAAGAGCTCCAAACAGAGCTCTTAAAACCTTCCTGCCACTCTCCATGTATATGTCTTCCCTTAGCCCCCTCCGACTTTAAGTTTTACCTACTGGCTTTCCAACCACGCCTGATGGCTGGTCATTTCAAACCAAGATAAAGAATGTACCAAAAGACCAATGCTTGTGGCGAGAGGACAAAGATGAACTCTCAGACAAGCAAGCACAAATGGGGAGAGAGAGAGAGAGAGAGAGAGAGAGAGAGAGAGAGAGAGAGAGAGAGAACAAAAAGGAGAACGGAATAGAACAAATGATTAGGTTGTAACTTGGCGGGTAGAGTTGTTGGTTTTATTTAAAGGCTCATACAAGAAGGCACTGTATGAGATGTGTATCTGTGACTGAGTGAAGAGAGAGAGAGAGAGAGAATAAGCGGAGAATAATAAACAGATAAGTTCGTTATTCTAACCCTTTTCTGTGTTGAATAGGTCCATTTGAACCCTCTTTCTCTGCTTTAGTTTGTGTTGTGCAGCTAATTGGGGACCTCACTATCCTCCTAATCCTTATGTACTCCCAAGTTTCTAAAAGACATAGAGCCTAGAGCTACCCTATTATATACAATCGGGACTGAGGAAGTTGGAACCCCCTACTTACTGGTTTGCTTGTTCCCCTGAACCGGAAAAATCTTGGATCCGATTGCTGGACCACGTAACCAGTCCAACCCTCCCCACAACAGAGTCGGGTCCCCCTGTATTTGGTCCCACCCACCCACACGCTGGTCCTACACTTTGATTCAGCTACCCTATATGGTAGCTGCACACAAACTCCTCCCTCCCCACCTATGATGAATACTTGGCTCCAGAGTACAAGCTAACCCCTGACTTCTTAACTGAATTAAACTAATCTCACATTATATAAACGGCCTCGCCCACATTCTTCACCCAAACAACAGAAACCAAATGATATCAATGATAATAATATTTATAAACAGAAAGGTGTCAGGCTAAAACTTTGGCTACGGTTGAGAGTTTTCTTGCTTAGTAAGGATCTCGAAATATGGTTGTCTGTAACAAAGTGATAATTAATAATAAAAAGAAAGTTCATATGCTACTTTTCATTCAAATAAAACAATACCAAATTGGATTGGCACTAGGTTTCAGATCAATGTATTTTGGACTTGATAATGTACCTGTCTTAGTCGCCAAGGCATAATTTTCCAAATATGCCCTCAAAATGAGGTGAAATTTCCAAACGGGATTTAAATGTCCCACCAAAAAGAGGGTAAATCCTTTAGAACTATCAGTTAAGTCATCAAGTATGTAATTACTTTGATGCAATCAATTCATTACAGGACCATAAGGTTTTTCTGTCCCCTAGTCAGTTGCAGCACTACACGACATCAGTCAGTCACATGAATGTACGATATAAAATGTATCACAAAAGCTTACGCTACCTACTCCTCAAGCGTCTCCAAGTAAGGATGATCTCGTAACAGTTTGAACTAATTTTATTCATATGCATGTGGATATGCAAAATTTGAAAGCCTGTAGAGTAATAAGAGTTGAATAAAGATATGTGAGCACATAATTACTCTACTAAATTCAGTAATACATAACAAAGATACCAACTGGAGAGGCAAACACACAAGTACATTTCTAAAATCTACCAAACAAGTACATTTCTAAAATCTATTTTCTTATTAATCATAACACGACAAGGGAATAACAGGGAATTTCCCATCAGACTCATCAGTCAGCAACAACCCTAGCATTTTAAGAATACAACCTGTTGACAGTTAAAGGAGATGCCATTGCAATCCAAGTGGGGGGGGGGGGGGGGGGGGGGGGGGGGGGCCACGCCACAAATCCTAAAACATAGCACTAAGTGTCCCAAATAATTGAGGAATCAGAAACATCGAAACCTGAAAAAAAACTAGTGCTGTTTTACGAAATTTGACGACGATACCACACATGATTGAACAAATATCCATGTGCAGAATTGATGTGTCCTAAATTCACGGCTAAAGATAAGAAATTACATCAACAAATACTTAATCCATGGCACCGTTGAAATAACTATGTTCCAATCAACATCTGGGGGGCAACTCTTTCAATAAAATGAGATATGTGGTCCACCAAAAGGTCCCAACTATTTGTTCAGAAATAAATACAGTTGGAGACTATAGTTTATTAATTAACTGGGTTCCAACAACAGCAATTTACCTCTTTGGGTCCGAAACTTCGACTTAGCCCAATTAGTTTCTCACAGGTCTGAAGAGAGGAGGGAACTGGTGCAAACATTAGCTATGAAATATCATCAACGACATGCAGATGGCTCCTGATATGAAGCAGCAATGCAGATGCTGCAATTCAAAATTTCAAACCACATCAAAATCCTTCACAAAAATGTTAAACAACTCTCAGATGTTGTGGGATGCCCACTTCTGCCCTTTCCACGACAAAGGTTGGAGAATAAGTAGCAAAATGTAGAACATGAAACATATAATCACCAATCACAGACCTGAAAGAACTGAATTCTCTTGCCAGAAAGTAAAAGGAAAAAGGAAATACTGAGCTTGATTTGAAATTGAGACATTTTTCATCCAATCTACAAATGTATCCAGTCAGAAACTGTTAGTTCTTTGGGTTGCACCATATCCATATATGAGTGTAAGTGAGCTAATCAATCTGACATACAAATGAGATTAACAAGACACAATGGATCTAAACTTCATCCCACAATGCAGGCATGAATCTAGTTCAAAGTCAGTATTCTGTCCAATACAAATGAGATTAACGCCTTACTGAACTCTACTAGTGTTCCCCCACTCCATATGCAACTTCTTTGTGCTTTCAGAGAAACGGGAAATCAAACTTGCAATTAAAAACATTAAAGTATTTATTAAGGCCCACCATTCTTCATTTGATCAAAATTCACCTCTTTATGAAATTTGTACATATAGATACTGTGACCTCTATTAGGTGAACATATATTGTGCTTTCAAGGGCCCAGTTTGATTATGTGATACTAAAACCAACAGATTCAAGTCAAAAGTATTTGCTTCACCTTAGATCTTAGTAGCATAAATCACTTAGTGGGGTCAATCAATTTGATATTAAATGCTATGCGCTCTTCTAGACCTCCATTGCCGGCCTTGAATGGAGTAAGACCACACACCAATATGAATAAAATAATGCCAATGTCATATCAGCAAGGATTCAAAAGAAAAATAAAGGATACCAATTTTTAAAGAAACTCTAAAGGAAATGTTTTGCTACAAATCAACAAACATTTTGGGAATCATAAGACGATAGTATAAGTAGATCAAGAGTTAGGCTATGTAGAACATAAATACATATATCTTGCATTCAAATTTTAAAAGGAAACAAATTTTTATATATTTTATAACTATAGCATTGGAAGATCAAGAGACTATGTAGCACATATATATCTTGCATTCATAAGAAAAGAATTCACACATATAGCAGGTATTGATATGGAGCAATTTTGGTGCCATTATTTGAAACAAAATCAAATGATAAGTTGGAATACACCTACACAGTTAACTCTCCAATAAAAGAAATATATATACAAAATAGTTTCAGATTTCTTACATTTTTGACAAAACTCAGCTTTAACATTAAAAAGTTTAACTCATCTTTTAGCATTAGTTGATCATCCAGGAAACTCTAATTTATCAGCGAAGTCTTTGACCTGCAGCTGCAATATATAGGTCCAAAAATCAGAGAGGTGTAACAATATGGACATATACATAATATGTTACTTCTATGGGACCATGTGGAAAACACAACTCGTATATACTGCCCATGAAACAGCAATTTACCATGCAAGGTCATTAAAGCTGATGCAGCATGACTTAAAGTTACCAGTTCATTGTGTCTCGACACAGCATTAGAGAATGTGCAACAGAAATAGAAAATCAGAACTTACTATAAAGGTATCTTCTCCAACTAGGTCCGAACTTGATATTTGATCCATCAGTACTGCATAGTCAACTTCCATATACGGAGGGGTAACACTAATGTAATCAAATGGTTCTTTACCTGCAGGAAATTGAATTTTATTGTAATTATTGGATATAAAGAAAATGAAATATGGTACATATGTTGTAAGAAATATATGACAATGAAGAATATAAGATTATGACAATGTTTTTGCACAATGAAGTCTTCTAATCAGCACTCATCCTTTGTCTATGTTTACCACACACACTCATAAAGAGAGAGAGAGAGAGAGAGAGTATTAGGACATACCTGCAAGTTTCTGTGCACGTTGCATGAATTTTTCAACACAAACAATATGTATAACTGATGCATCAAGAAACCCAGTCCATTCCAAATTTGGACGTAAAACATCTGAAATGACCCATGGATCCATCTCAACAAAATGTACCTGGAATGGGTAATTGTAAAAAGTAGGAAATTCATAAAGATGTATGTTTCCTTGACCCAAAGAGACGAGAGAAACATGCTACAAAATACAATAAAAAAAAGAAGAAAAAAAATGCATTGTACAAAACTTTTCATTGGAAATTCCACGTTAAAACCCCAACTTCACCTAAAACTAGAAGACTGATTTGGACTGTTGTAGGTTCAGCTATGAGTTGAGAGCTAAAGTACATAAGTAAAACTTTTATACCAAAAATGCAAGACTTTTGGAGTAGCAAGAGATATCAACTAACTTATCAATGGTACCTCAGAGCGCCCTTGGCTAGGAGCTTCAATTCCAACCGATCCAGTACCACTGTACAAGTCGAACCAACGGCCAGGCCTTAAAGATGCAGGACAACCACCAGCAGCCTAAGATTTGCAGCACAAACATTAACTTACAAGCACAAATGTCGAGTTTACAAGCACACATGTCATAGACACAAGACTTACTTACCTGCAGGATATCAAAGGCTGCACCTTTCGCGACCTCCATCATCGGGCGCACATCCATACCCTTTGGAGATAGCAACTTCATTCTCCGAGCAACTTCATTCTCCGAGCCTTTCCTCCAAGCACCTACATTGGCTGCAACCTTAGACTCGAGAAATCTTAATAAATCGGCATTTCACTATTTCCAACTGACAAACATGTTATTGTGTACCGCCATTTCGCTAATCAACCAGTAGTAACTAAATGTGTTCTTAACTTGCATTAAAAACTAATAAGAAAAGACACAAAATTTGGAGAAATTGCATACAGTAAACAACTTATGGGTAGTTCGCGGGGCCTTTGGCTCCTTTGGTGTAATTTGCACGTCCCGTCGAGACTCTTTTAGCTTTTTCTTCCTCTTCCCCTAACGTTCCAATTTGCAGACGTAAATATATACATATACATACACATATATATACGTATACATCACCAATAATAATCAAACAGATTAACGGAAGAGAGAGAGAGAGGGGTACGTTTGGAGAGGGCTCAGGAGATAAGGCCTCGTCGGGGTTGAAACCGTACTGCTCCATCAACACTCTCTTGGCCTCACTCCACGATTCCTTCTCCAATTCTGCAGCCATTAACACAAATAAAAATTTCAAATTTCTAAGAAACGACTAAACTTCGATCAGATGAACAGAGTCGTATAAAAACGATGCGGTTTACTGGAAGGAAGGACGACGACGGGCTTTTGTCGTCGATTGTTGCAGAAATTGATGCGAGGAGGAGTGGTAGAAGGCAAGCCAAATTCCGTAGCCGTTACATTCATTCGGAATGGAGAGAGAATCGGAGGAGAAGAAACCGCCATTGCCGCTCGGCCTGAGCTCCACCTCAAGCTGTAGACTACAGCGTGAGAGCTCCTCACTTCGTCTCTCAAGTAATCAGAATCAAGTTTCCTTTTTCTCCTGGGCTGAATACGAGCTGGGCCTATATGTGGGCTATTGAGCTGGGCCTATGGTAACTCAATTACGTGTTTCTTTACAAACAAAGCTAAACTGTCAATTTGTCTCCTGAACAATCACTTGACTTTCGATTTTTTCCTTAAAGTTTTTAATTGAAAAATTAAGGACTAAAACTATTTTTTTTGAACTTTTTTTTTGGCCAATTTTCCCCCTACCGTTAGTTTTTCATAGATTTCATATAAATTAATGTTAACTCTTATCACGTGTACATTACGTGACTCTCATTTGTAGACAAAAACGTCACTTCGCTATACCTTTAGACACAAAAACTATAGAATCACACATATTTGCATAGGTTTATATTTTAGAAATCTAAGGTTTTCAATTATTTTAAAGAGTGAAGCGACCGAACTACTCTTACATGTTGTGCACATGCTTCCATTTAACAAAAATTTGGATGGAATGAATGAAAAATTAACATCATGGGCAAATCAGCCAAAAAAAAAGAAGTTTAAGTCCATAATTTTCCAATTAAAAAGTTCAGAAGACAAATCGACAGTTTACTCTTACAAACAATAACGCCAATAAATTAAATTATAAAATATTATGAGAAAAATTGGTGGAGACCAAACTCTCACCGGAATGCATAAATATTCTTATTTTTCAAGATTGCAGTAGAGCGCCATTTGCAACTCAATTACGTGTTAATTTTGTTAGAGGAGTACACGCTTAAGCTTATTTTTCTTGAATTACGACATTTCGTATACCATAATTAATTCAATCGAGACAATTATTGACATGTATTAAAATTTAGACCATCGCTAAATTTTAGTGTCCAAATTTTAAGATCAGAAAATTCAAATTCTTATTTTGTGTGAGATACTTCAGACAAATAAATTAGTAAAGAACGCCAATTTTGAGTAGTTTAGATTGTCAAATTCTTGATCACCAGACAACGAAATCCAAAGATGATTTCTGTCCGCTTATACTAAAGTAGAACGTCGCCCAAATTATTGACTTTTTTTATCTGAACAGAGGAAGTTATGTTTCTGAAACGACACGAAGCTGACACGTGTTACATCATACAAGCAATGCAAGCACGGAGCCTACCCATCACGATTAGCTCGCCACGCGGCATCCTCTCAGCCGTCCACTTCATAGGTGGAAAGAGCGCGTCACAGAAACTGAACTGTTCCACCAACACCCGAGCCCGACTGTTGCCAAAATTAAAATCCAATTCGTCGCAAAGACTCCAACATTGCCCAGTTCCGAAGTCGCAAGCGAGCGAGAAAGAGGCCTCGAATCTTGATTAATTAATTAATTAAGTATTTAATTAGTTTTAATTGATCGATCGATCGGGAGCTGAGAGGAGGAGGAGCAGCAGCAGCGGCAGCACAAGTTGCCCAATTGGAGAGCGAGAAAATTTTGGTTTTGGGGAAATGGGAGCTTGTGCTTCGAGGCCGAAGGGCTGCAGTTTCGGATTCTCGAAGAAGAAGAAGAAGAAGAATGGTGGCGGCCGCCGCCACAGGCGAGTCATTCGCCGGCGCATTTCGTCGTCCTCCGATCGCTCCGTTCCTACACTCCAAGGTGTTTAATTTACTCTTTGATTGGTTTGGGGTTACTTTTTGTTTTATTTATTTCTGTTTTGATTTAATTTAATTGGATGGGTTCTGACCCGCAGGAAGTATGGATGGGGCGTTTTTTGATGCAAATTCGGCGATCGAGTCGGAGCGAGATGACGATTTTTACAGTGTTTATGATGGTATTATCAGCTCTCAATTTCAATTTTTTTTCAGTCTTTTTTCTTTTCAAATAATTGTTTGGCAATATGTCATTGAAGTTAAGCGAGTTTAGGCGAGAGTGGTAGTTAAGAACTGGGTTGGTTTGATTTAATTTGCAGATGTGATGTCGTTAAACGAGCCGGAAAGTGCATCCACATTGAGTGTTTTGTCACCGAGAGGTCTTTCTCGGCAGGCACAGAAACCGCCGCCATTGCATTCCACCTCCGCTGTTACTGCGGAGGAGAGCGTGGACGAAAATGGCGGAGGGGACAGAATGCAGGGACTGGATCACTGTGGGATTCTTCAAAATTCTTGCTTGCCTCGTCTTCCTTCCAATAGCCTGTCGGGCGACAAAAGAATAACCACGGCGACGCCAGGTTTGAGGAGGAAAGTCCTTTCGTTTAAATGGAGGGAAGGGCATTCTGCTGCAGCTGCAGTTGATCACACCCCGACATTACGTGAGTGTTGCCCGTGGACTTTCCCATTTGTTAGTATTATGATGCAACTTAACAATGTGGACTGGCAGCTGATCTTAATCTTCTCTGTTTGTGCTAGTTTCATCAAGATCGCTTGCAAAAAGACCACTAGCCGGTTCTACAATTCCGTACTGTCCCATTGAGAAGAGAATGCCAGATTGTTGGTCACCTCTCGAGCCAAACACTTTCAAAGTCCGGGCAAAAAATTATCTTAGGTGAGAGCTTAGTACTTTCAATAGAATTGTTCTTCTTTTTTTTTTTTTTTTTTTTGCTCTCGGAATAATCTGTCTGATTTGTGTTTGATCAACTCTTCATTTGCTTGACAGGGATAAGAAGAAAGAAATTGCTCCGAATTGCGCTGCATTTTATCCTTTTGCCGCTGATATTTTTGTATCTCAGAAAAAGATTGATCACATTGCTCGATTTGTGAAACTTCCGGTTGTGAGTACCACCGGAGATGTCCCTTCTATTCTTGTTGTAAATGTTCAGGTGCCTATTCCTTCACAAACTTATTTTCCTGAACTTTGTACTTCTTATTTCGTTTCCATGCTAAACCTGTTGGTATGTTCATAATCTGTTTGTCCTCTATGTTTGGGAATAGTTTTTCTTCTTATGCTAAATGCTCTTTGGAATTTTTTCTCAAATTCCATGTGAATCTTCTATGCTACAGATACCACTTTATCCAGCCAATTTTTTCATAGGCGATGGTGATGGAGAAGGAATGAACTTGGTTATGTATTATAAGATTTCTGAAACTTATTCGAAGGAGCTTCCTCCTCATTTCCGAGAAAGTATCACTGTAAGCTGCTTGAAACTCTAGCTGTGGCAGTTCCTGATTTTCAACATGTATAAATAAAGTTGCGAAGTTTGGTTGTCTTGAAAATATGCTGCATCACATGGCAGACTCGTGACTCGCTCATTAGGTTGATTTAGTATGTATAGCTAATTAATTATTGTGTCCTTGGTTAATTTCTTGACAGAGATTAATCAATGATGAAGTGGAGAGAGTTAGAGGATTCCCTGTCGATACAATTGCACCCTTCAGGGAAAGATTGAAAATTTTGGGCCGAGTGGCAAATTTGGAGGATCTTCATTTAAGCACAGCTGAGAAGAAGCTAATGAATGCTTACAATGAAAGACCTGTTCTTTCACGTCCTCAACATGAATTTTACTTGGTAAGTTTTGGTTTCGATTCTCCACCTGCATAATTATCAGAAAACGCACAATATCCATTTAACCTTTCTTTCCCTCCAATCATATTTATACAGGGAGAAAACTACTTTGAGATCGATTTGGATATGCACAGATTCAGCTACATCTCTAGAAAAGGTATTGAAGCATTTCACGAAAGAATGAAGCTGACGATATTGGATTTTGGTCTCACAATTCAGGTAAACAATATATTTCATAAATCTGAGCTTGGCGTATTTACCTCATACTTAAGATCGACGCCTAATCTGTGCTATGCATTGTGAATTTCAAATAGGGAAACAAAGCAGAAGACCTGCCGGAGCATTTGTTATGCTGCATACGGTTGAATGAAGTTGACTACAATAATAAATCATTACCGGGGATTCTGAATCAAAAGTTTCTGTAATCCCAACACAATACTCGAGTTTTTCAAGTCGATAAATAACAGAAAAACAAGTTAACTAATCCGAGAACATATGTAGTCTCAAAATCTTAGTTTTGAGCATCTTCAATTTGTATGTATATAGAATTTTGAATGTACAGTTTCAGCAGGAAGAGTGAAATAAGGAGAACAGAAAATTTTATTCATACTTCCGTGTCCATTATGCTTGCGGTTTCTGTATGCAGCTTCTTAGCAGCAACGGGTTTGGCTATAAATCGGAGCAAGAGCCAGCATCTTCACCTCTCCTCCTCCTGCTGCGTCTACAGGTCTCATTCCCTCCCCTCCCCTCCCCTCCATCTAAATCCACTGATTGTATCTTGAAGCTGCTTCTTTTATTTGCGTGCTGATGATCGATAATTTCATCTTTCCAGATGTTCATGGTAAGAAAGTAAGAAATATAGATTTCATTCAAATTTACCGTCGTGAGGTGCTTATGACACGAAGATCCAACTACGCTGCAGGTGGCCTCATGCATCGCCCGAAAACGGTAGACAAAGAACATTTATGAACATTTTGTTCAGGCTTAGAACGTAAAGATGAATCTGGTGAGGAATGTGAATCAGCATCCTTTCTGTCTCGAAACCCTTCGTCCGAATTTGGATGTTCTTCCCCCTCACCTTTGTTAATTGACATAGCGACCTTCAGAGTTGGCTTTTTTTCGAGTACTTGAGTCTTATCCTCCCAAATGAGGCCGGAGGAGCCCTGCCTTCGGAATGAAGTCGCCGATCTCTGCAACGCAGTCATTGATCGTTTTTCGGTCTCGGTCTCCGTCTCCGTCTTGCTTTGTTTCATGATTCATCCGTCTTGTTTCGGTCCCTTGACTGGGAGGAGGATGATATTAAAAGGCTTTCCTTTTTCTAACTAACAAAACAGTTTCTTGTTTTGAGTTTGTGGCCACTTACCCGTAATTACAGCCCCAAATTTATTCGAGAGCGAGAGGGGTTTTCATTAAGTGACTTGGAAATATCAAATAGTGGTTTTTAAGTGGTTATAGTATTCTAGATGTAATTACATTACTATGCTGCGTATAACATTCAGCGTTTAAAATATTGGTATCAGTGGAAATATCAATATGCAAATTTACAAAAATATTGATAAATATATTGATGTTAATATTGGTTGTTCTCGATATAAATAATGGAAATTTCAAATGAAACTTTAGGAAATGTCAACACTGGTTTAGACGAAATACTAGAGTTTCTCCGATATTTAACTGATATATCAAAAATATCGATAAAATATGTCAATTTTAGCTAAAATTTGAGAGTTTATCTGATATAGGGTGAAGTCTAAACTTCAAACCCTCCTTTCCATATTTTTCTAGTATCACATAAATTTCAAACACTGCCCACATTTCAATATTACACAAAAAAAAAATTAACGAGTAACTAAAAAGTCGTTCATTTTACGACTATCATCTCTCCTTGGTTTTGGTAACTTGTTTGTTCACGTTATAATGAGTGGATGGCGAGTTTATGCCTTGGGTTATAATATCACAATAATCCACCCATATTAAAACGTGATCATATTCTAATACTATCTAATAATCTATCGTCAAATATGGTTAATTGTAGAAAGTTACTTAAAAATGGTGACAAAGGAAAGTAGTTTTTTCTCTCCCTCAACCTTAAATAATTTCATATGGATTATTGTGGTCTGATCCTTGGCAGTGGCGGAGCCACATGGAGACTAGGGTAGTCCAGGGCCCATTCTGGAATTAAATTTATATCGATTGTGTAGTGATTTTTTGCCATAATGTGCATGTGGTCTGTTGGTATATCAGGTTTTAGAGGTTTCACTAGGTCCTGGGGTTGACGCCTTCTAATGGAAAGCTACTTTTTGGTATTTTTTTACTAATTACCCTATATAACTGCCTTTCTGCCAACATTCTGATTTCTTTTAAACCAATTATTTTTTTGTTAGTTCATATAAGACAATGTATATATATTCGAGAGGAAGATTCAATAATATTAAAAAACATCGTAATAATAGCTTATTGTTTTGTTAGTTCATATAAAACAAGGTATATATATTCGAGAGGAAGATTCAATAATATTAAAAGAAAAATATCGTAATAATAGTTTGAGCTAGTTATAACGTTATTATCAATTTTGCGTTAGATGTCAACACATGTTCTATTTACTATGACATCTCTCAATACTAATTGTTTCATACAAATTTTAAAGCTCCATCACTCTTGTTTGATTCAAAATTTCCATGATATTACTAATTTTTTTTCTAATTTCTTTCATTAGTTTAAAGGCCCCTCCTGGCATGAATTTCTGGCTCCGTCACTAATCCTTGGTGGCAAGTGAAAAGTAAGATAGATAATTTCTTTACGTAATTAACGTAGCATATTAAAACTAAGACAAGAAATTAGCTTCATTAACGCAGATGTGAGTTATTGCGGTTGATAATAGTAGTACGCTCGCCCGTTGCATCCAAAGTCGGAATCCGTCTTTCTCTAGATTATCATAGTTTATAGGATATCGTCTTATCAAAAAAAAGTTTAACTACTAATTAATAATCGAAAGAAGCATCCAAAAGTTGAGGAAAAGCTGCCTGCATCTCACTGTCTTGATCCAAGATAGTCTCCACAAACGTACTCATGGAAGACGAAGAAGCTTGCTGATCAAGCAAGCCATTGCTCCTCTGACCTCCAAAATCACATCCCTCAATTGCATCAGAGTTGCCTTGCACTCGAAGTTTAGGGTTTTCTAAAGATTGCATCACCACGTCATACAAATCTTGTTCTTGCCTCAAAGGATCAGCTGATGCAAAAGGATCATGCAGAAGAAACTCGCTCCAGTTAAACGAAGAAGAAGACGCAGTAATCTGAGCCTCCTGTGATTCCCGGCACGCGTAAGCTGGTTGCGAAATTAATTGATGATCTGTGGCACGAGGAGAGGATGATGAGGAGCAAGAGGAGGTTACTTCATTTAAAAAGTGTGGCTGCTCAATTTGCACACTCTCTTGAAACCGATGAGCCAAAAAGCCAAGTGAAAGTGTGCTATCACAGGAATTGTGCTCTGATCCTTGTCCATTAATATTAGGGTTCATCATCACACGGGTATATGGGATTCCTGTGATGCCGGAAGAAGGCTCTGGTTCGGGCGCGAATGCCCTATTCGAGAGCTTAAAGAAGTACGAGAATTGATTTCCGGCGGCGGTTGGGAGGCCGCTGATGTTTCCGTAGTCGGAGAGGATCTGAGAGTAGGGTTTGTGGGTGACAGGGTCAATTCCCATTTTGGAAAGCTTCTTTTTGAGCTTGGTGTTCCAGTAGTTTTTGACGTCGTTGTCTGTTCTTCCTGGTAGTTGCTTTGCTATGTGAGACCACCTGCATTGCATAAAACAAGTATTGCATGTGTTAGGAAATGCGTAGGAAGTAATAATGTGAATAATTCCAATATTTATTTGCTTGTAGATATGAAAAAGTCGGAAATCAGAATAATTTCGATTCTCATTTTAAGCAAGTAAACATGTCATCGGGCTTAGAGTTAGAGAGAGTGTTTGAAATCTGTTCAATAAGGCCAAATCAGATCTTTGAATCTTACTTTTCTCATGTTAATCTTGATTAATCTCTTGGCATTTTAATTTTATCTACTTAAAAGAGACATTCTTTGGTTAATTTTTCTAAGGAAATATATGTAGATAAAAGCGGTTACAAAATTTTCATAAAAAATTTAAATGGATTGATATTAAATATACATTAAAGAGACGCTAAACTTCAATTTATGTACAGCTTTGTGTCCATCGATTCGATTTTTTGGCTAAAAGTTTGTAAACGGTTGTATATGCTCGTGGTATTGACAACAACACTCATAGGAAAAGGAGAAAAGTAAAGAAAGAAATCAACTCCACCTGCTTCCGATGGCCTTGTGAAGGTTAATGATATGTTCTTCCTCTTGAGGAGTGAAGTTGTCATGCTTGAGGTCAGGCCTCAGGTAATTAGTCCACCTAAGCCTGCAACTCTTCCCACATCTGTTGAGTCCTGCAGACAAACTCATGCAAACACATAATCTTTAAACATCGGACAAACTAACGAAATAGTTATCAAACTGACGCTTAAGTTAGCAATTAGGAAAGTTAAGCATAAAATTGAACCTGCTTTTTTCGGAACCAATGACCAATTTCCGACTCCATGTTTCGATACATATGCAAGAATTTTTGCATCTTCCGCGGCAGTCCAGAGGCCTCGTTTCACATTCGATTTATCGCAGCAAGGCGGCCTTCCCATTGTGAGAGAGAGAGAGAGAGAGAGAGAGAGAGAGAGAGAGAGAGAGAGAGAGAGAGAGGTGAAAGAGAATAATTATGTAATGGTGATGCAAGTTCTAAGCTTTGCAAGTATTATTTAAAAAGAGGAAAGAAATTGGCAAAGAGGAGAGGGCAAGGAATGCATGCTAATAGGATCTCAATTAACCAGAATTGCATGATCATTTTCATCTCTCAGAAAACTAACGGTTTAACATGACATCACAAACCTATGCTCTCTCTCTCTCAGCTGGTTGAAATTGGATGAATTATTTGGTTAAGGCACAAGCACAATAAATCTAAGGCCTAATTTGATAAACAGTCATTGTGGTGATAAGGTAATCAGAAGATAGTTAACAAAAATTAGGATTTAAAACCCTCGTAGTGTAGTCCATTAGCAAATTTAGTCATTTCAACACATTCATAAGATGTAAAGAGCTCGTGATGCTTCAACGAATAACCTTTCATATTTGTAATAGTAAATAGTGCAACAATGAACAATGTTTCTAAAATTTTGATCATCTTACTATGGCAGAGCTCAATGTTATATACAACTTAGCATTTAACCGCTGTGTGTAAATATTGACCTCCCTTAGGACGAACACGCCTTGCAACTCTTCCTACAGTATCCAAGAAGCCCCTCCGTGCCTATCATATAAGTTGGGTTCTTTTTGCATTCTCCCGCTTTAGCCCACAGGGGGCAGTTATCATTATCGTCTGAACAAACCCCGCCTGTTGCACGCTTTATTAGTGACTTCTCGAAGGATCTCACATGAATCCACTTGGTTGCGGACCATTTCTCACCCGCAATGACAGGGCAACTCCCGTGCAAGCTGCTTGGATCGGTTGTTGCATTGGGATGGAGACTGAAGAACAGCAAGGCATCACCCTTGTACGGTTTCACTGTAAGGATACGTAGACACTGTAAATAAATGAAAACAACACAAAAATATAACAGCAAATACGATGTGTCTCTATGAATTTCAAACTACAATTCACTACCCCCTCCCGCACTGTACACAGGACATACCCACTTGTGAATTAGTTAAAAGAGAACTAAGCAGCAACTTTCAAATACATTTAGTTTACGTGACCATATCACAACGTGATACCTGAATAGCCGTCTTTAGCACAATCAGACGCGTCATCATCCTTAGGTTGAGACAGTTTTCCCTGTCAACACATAAGAAGACGAATGAAATTCGAAAGGTAGGGAAAAAAGAGGACGAGAATTCAGCCTTGCAAGTAACCAATTACCTCCGAATTGGGAAAGACTGTTTCCCCACCCTTTTCAACATTAGAGAGATACATCAATACAGTGGCAACACGGTGGCCACCCAATTCTTGGTTAGTCTTGTCTTGAAAATAATCAAAATGTGGTTCGTACTTTTGACCATGTTCATAGTGCAGTATCTGAATGGACTCCCCATTTTCTGATTAGAAAAGAAAAGGAAGTTCGATAAAGATGAAATAAGACACTTTCTCAGTAGTCCAATAAGCTATAAATCAAACGCGCATGAGAAATTACCAACTGGAAGAAAGGTCCACGCAGCAATCCTGGCCTCAATGTTAGCAACTATTTCATCCTTTAAGGTGAAACAAAGAACACCAAGTAAGCCTTCTGAGTTCAAAAGTCAGAGAATAAACAGAAAATACATGCACACATGGGAATGTATCTATCATGCAACGTGCCAAAAGGAGAAAAATGGGTTTGGATCTCAGAGCATAGTAAGAAGGATCATTACTTGACAACTAAGCATAAACAGAAACTTCTCTACTTCCCAAAACAGATATGTCGATACAAAGGTTTGATCAATAATCCCACTCACACTTTTTTATATGACGAACAACAAACTTGAGTTTATGTAAATTAGAAGAAGATGATCATCTTGACCATTTCCGCGCGCTAGATTCAATTGTCCATCAAACACAGTGGAAAAACCATACTTAATAACCCGAAGAATGTTCGGCTTTTGAGTTATGATTCCACAACTTGGACAACACCAAAGGAAATTAACAATTGTGCCGAACTAGTAGGTCCAGAACTGCACGAAAGGACTACTATGAGTTGTTGAATCTACCACGAACAGTATACATAAATGTGTAACATAGTAAGATGCACTACAAATTGTCAAACTCATCAACATCTTCTATTTCTAAGCTATGTCCGCAGGCCTTCAAACGTATAATGGATAACATGAAGTGACCAAAAAAAGGAATCACAACGCGCTAGACTGATGCCATTACGACATTAATGAAGTAAATCAAAATCATCGAACGAGTTCAAACCATTCATTCAAGAAAGCAGAGGAATTGACAAACCTGAGCTTTCAGAAGGAACATGCCGGAGCTCGTCCGGACTTCACTCTCCATACTCTGGCCAGACTCGTTATCGGCCACCATAGACTTTTCTAGCTTATCCTTCGCCTACCTCGCGAAATTCACACAAACCAAACCAAATTCAAAACTAAAACCAAATTATTACTGATTAAAGACTCTAATTAGTGAATTTCAGATGGATTAAAAAAAAATTCAATGAAAATATAGGGAAGAAAATCATTTACAATTTCAATTAGATGATCACATTCCTCCTCAGAAAGAAACCCCTTATGCAAAAACGCCCTGTAGATTGTTGATCGCAGGGGAATTTAAAAAACAATTAATGAAACAATAATAAAAAGAGAATTTCAGCAGAAATTATTGGAGATGCAATTGAGAAAAACAAACCTGGGACGCCATGAGAGCTGACTGACACGAGTCGGATCGAAGGTAGCAGATGAAGCTCCTCTTCTCAATCTGATCACCGATCCCTCCCTGAAAATTCACACAATTTCCAAACAAAAAAAATTTAATTCCACAAACATGTAGATCAAAAAATACGTAGAGAGAGAAAGAGACGGAGAAATACGTTTTCTTCTGCTCGAGCAATACTGGGATGCGAGTTCGGGAACGGGCGAGGTGAGGGAAAATGCAGAGGAAACAGAGAGAAAGTGCGAGAAAGCATCGAAGATCCATGAGAAAATCTAGGGTTTTGGTGAAGGTCTGTAAGAAATGTTACAGAATCGGAGGGAGACGAAGAGGGAAGACGTTGGCCCTTCCTTGGGGTTTTATGGCGGTAAAAGTACTAAAACGGTGGGTTGGTTTGCAAATTAATTAATTTTCTTGCTAAAAGTTAATTAATTAATTCGATTTTTTAGCTTTTTCTTCAGGTGTGAGTGTGACGAGTAAATAGGCGCCCACAGGATATGTTTTCTGCGGTCAAAGCCCTAATTGTCATTTTTTGGAATGTTCCTTGAGTTTGAGGCGCGTAGGGTATACAAAATCCTAAGGGTCTGTCCAAAGAAAAACAAATACCAAGGGTTGGTGAAGTAGAGAAATGACAAAATAGATCGAAGAAGAAATGGATCGTCAGAAAATAAAAGGATGCAGGGAATTTATAGAGTTAGTGTCCGAGTTTTGATTTGGGCTCGTGATATATTTTCAAAAAAGGAACGACGCCACGAATATATAATGAATTTTGACTATCCGAAATTGTTTCAAGCTTCAAAATAGTGTGTAAAGTTTCGTAATAAATACTAGACCTTTCAATTTTCATCCGATTAATGTTTAATTAATGTTGTTTAATCCCTAGATTTCTTTTAGTTGTTCTAAGCAGTTGTAATCTTTTTATTTAAGTCGTCATGATGTAACAAACGTAATCATTCAATCATCAGTCAATATCAACCTTTTGGGATTTCTCTCAACTTTCTTGTGGATTGACTTTGTTCTTCAAGGATTACATTGGTAACCCTTTTGATTATTTTTTGTTTCGTCAATTAGAGAAAATTTTCAATAGGCTGTTTGATTGGGTAGCTATCACATTAAGTGGATTAGTGAGGTCTTGGATCAAACTCATGTTTTGCAGCAATGTTGCGTTCTCCTACTCGTCATGGGTCTAAAACTTATCATGTGAACCGTGGTATAGATGGTGCAGTTTAGTGCCATCCGTTTTTTAGGTTAGAAACTAGTTGATTCGTCAGGTCAGGTCAGTTGTTACAATGATGAATTTTTTTTGTTTTTGTGGCTATTGTTCTATTGTCTTCATCGACCAACATTTTTTGTAAGTCATGAATTAGGCGTAGTTAGACACTGTAACTAAATCGACTTCCCGTTCATACCAAATTTTTACTTATACTTAAAAAAAAATGACCGACGCAGAACTCTCGATTCCGTTCGTTGTATGACTTACAAAGATCTAGGCTTGCATTGTGTAACGCAACGTTAAATATTGGGCCTAGGAATCTTGTGGGAATTTACATTTTGCTACTACCCAACCTCTTTATTATTGGACCAGTTAATATTAACTGTTGACTACTATAATAAAGTTCACAAATTTTATTGTTTTGCACGAAGCATGCTCAGCCGCAAATACTTAATATTTTTTTTTCAGTGTGCGAAGAACACTATCTGATATATTAAATGTAATATTATAATTGGTTGAAGTTTTTTTTTTTCAAATTTTCACCATTTATATTATTACACTTAGTATACTAGGTTGTGTTTCCACCACACTGAAAATGTCTCATATTAAAAGGGCAATTGGCCTTAGGTATTATCAAAAAGGTTGCACTATCCGCACACGCAATTTTATCTTTCAAACATCTCTCAATTTTCGACCGTTGAATCTAAAGAATTGAAAAAAAAAATCAATGGACAAAGATTAAAAAAAGTGTGTTGGAGGTTAAAGAGAAGAGTAATGCTATTCTTACCACAATTTTGTACCACATTGTTTTACCATCTTAAATGGCAAATGAGGTGGACAAGATACATTATTAATTAAAACATTATCTTAAATAATCTTAGCATTACTCTAAAGAGAATGTGTGAATAACATTATCCTTATCAAAATTGACCTCTAGGTCTAGGCGGAAGTACAAAGCAAAGGAATAACAAATACATTTAAACTAGTAAATGTATCTGAACTAATTACCATGCATAAGTTGTTATATGCATGTGATTATCTGCGATCAAATTCACGAGAAGGAACAACAGTAAAAAACACACACTAATTATGGCTAGCAGCCCATAATTTTCTTAGCTGCAGCCGCGCGCTTAGACTTTTCGGCCACGATGCCGTCGTTCCCCGCCAAAGCCCGGTACTTGTCCTTCCGCGTGAAGGTGGTGCACTCGTACGACAAGCTCGCCGCGATGTTCCTCTGTATGTAATTCGCCACGTCATGGCTCGACTTCCCGGCACCACAAGTCAGCTCGTAAGGCAGCTTGGTCAAAAACGTCACTTCGTACGCCGGGCTAGGGTTCATGAAGAAGTAGAAGGGGTCCATCCCCTTCCATCCTCGAGCCGTCGTCCCGTGGAACATGCTCATCCGGTTTGACATGGCTACGGGGACGAGCTCGTCTGTCAGCTCAGCGAACAGGGCTGAAAACCGGAGCAAAAATGGCTCCCGGCACGTTGTTCCCTCGGGGCATATGACGAGGTCGCCTTGTTCCAAGAGCTCTTTAATCTGGTTCGCGTCCTTGACCCGGTCCCGGGTGAGCCGGACGGTTTTAATTGGCGAGATGAGCTCCGAGAGGCGCGAGAGAGAGTAGGTCACGGCCGGAATGGGCCGGCCTAGAACGGTCGAGAGAAAAATCGGGTCGAGTAGAGTGCGGTGGGAGCAAATGAAAAGAACTCCGGTTTGGCCTGTGGATTTCTTGGCGGGAGGTGGCGGGGTCCCTTTGATATATACCCGTACGCCCAACGCCCAAAAAGCGTAGTATACGACGGGCATAGGAAGCAGTGAGCCCGCTGCTACTCGCAAGCAAGCTAAAAGAAAACCGACTGGGATCCAAAGAATTATGAGCAAAGCCATGAGCGGCGATGGCTTCTGAGCCAGCCTTCCGTCGTGAAACACTATCGGTTTTGGCAACTTGTCGTGGCTCACCGCCTCGACTTCCGGCGTAGCAGGAACCACGTAGCTCTCTTTGCATAGCTTCATGAATGGGTAATCGGTTTTCCGATCACCGAGCCCGATATCTGGTCCCGACGAGGGCTCATTGCCAAACGCTTTGTTAAGCGCGTTGGCCTTGGCTTCACCGACCAAAACTCCGGGATTGAGAACCCACCCAGTGGCTCTGCCTCTGTAGGTGTCGATCTCAGTCCCCAGAACCAGGTCAGCACCCAAAAACTCTTTCAAAAACGGCTCCACCATGATCCTGGGGTTTGCGGTCAGAACGCAGCGTTTCCCACATGAAGAGAAGACTCTCCACGTCTCGGAGTGCAAGTCCGCTGAATAGAACTTGGGGAGGACCGCACGCGCCACGGATTCTATGTCGGAAACTCTCATGCCGGCGAAGGTGGCAAAAACCATGACACGAATGCCGGCTGACTCCGATACAAAGTAGTACAGCAGGCCAATGAGTGGAGACGCCAGTAGTAAAAAGAGAAGCCTTAGTATGCCGCCGACCTCGAAGGCGACGAGGGCAAAGTAAGGGAATGAGCTCCGTCCTCTAAGCAAAGTGCCGTCCATGTCCGCCATCACGGTATGTTTTTCGCGACCAATTGACGGGCAGCGGTCGATTGTCGGGAAGGTAGGAAGAGAACGTTCATCTACAGAGGTGGCCATGGAGGGGAATGAATTTTTTGCCAATTAGACCAACTTTGCTATGGAAAAACTGTTTGTACTAACAATTTTTGTGTTTAGTTAGTGTTAATTTGTTATTAGCACCTGACTAAGAGGGTTTGTATGTCGATATATATAGAGGGAGAGAGCAATAGGGTGGTTGCTTGAATGTTTTGGCTTATGAGATCAATGACAGTGTCACCGAGAGTTCCGAAAACAAGTGAGAAATGGTGAAAACATCATATCGGATTCAACTCCCGTTTGTCTTGTGTGTGTTGTGTTGTGTTGTGTATGAGGCTTAATAATGAACGAGGAAAAAGAAAGATGCTAATTATTGTATTAGTGCTTAATATTATGGAGAGGTTATGTTGAGTGTATCTGAAAATTTATAACATACAATGTACTACTTGGTGTTTTGAGTATACATCGACAATGTTGCATTACTTGGAATATGAGTCGCATTACTTGGAATATGAGTCAGTTTACGTGTTGTAATGAGTTAGAGTATAATATAAGTGAATCATTATATCATGCTAACGATGACAGTCGTAAGCAAGTTTTCTTCCAAACACCTAATTTGTAAAATCATGTTATTAACATATATCTGCGTGTTATAATATAAGTAAATTGACTATACATATCGTAATTTAATTTAGTATCTCAAAATAATTTTTTAGTAAAAGTATTGGTCTATTAGCCATGCATGACTCTAATAATGTGAACGTTGATCTCTATCATGTTTTAATGTTTTTAATGCGTTTTGGTGAAAGAAATTGAGAGCATCTTCGTACGTCTCGCCGATGTCTGTCGTGTTGTGGCCTCGTATTTGTCCTTTGTCATACGATGATGGAAAGTTGTTCGCACGGTCTTTGGTTTGCTCGGCCCACCGGTGGCCCAATAACCGTAACAATTCGTACGACTTTTCAGACCGTCATTGATGATACGTAGCTGGACCCGACTTGTGAGGGGGAGGACGAAGGATTTTCCAGTAGATTGAAACATGACCCGGTATGTCATGTACTACATTGTAAGAAATAAGAAAGGATTTTCAGTTTTTGACACACGAAGTAATACACTATATATCATTATATAAATAGTGGTATACGTGTGTTAAAAAGTTAATAATTTAAAAAATAAAATTTCACACCATTTACATAAAAATACGTGGTCTACTACTCGTGTTCTAGTCATTGTGATTGAAACAAGAGTGGCACACCACGTGTTTTTATGTAAGATATGATAAATTTTATTTTTTAAGTTATTAGTATTTTAACACACATATCACACCAATTGTATGGTGATATGTGGTGTACCACTCATTGTTCCAGTCATACTAAAAAATCTCTCCATAAATAGACACTTAAAAAGTTATCTTCACTTACATGATGACATATGGTGTATTGGACTATGTTTTAGGGACTAAGATTCTCTCCCATTCCCTTCCATCCCATCCCTTCCTCTCACGTTCCATTTCTATGAAAAATTAATATAAGATGCTGACGTGACTTAACCGTGACTATTCAAATAAGAAGAGAGGAAGGGGGAGGAAAAAAAGAGGAGAGAAGACCTACCTTGTGTTTTAGTAGCATAGAAAAATCTCTTGGGAGGAGAGAGTTGAAAAATGCGCGATGCAAAAGCTGTGGTGAAAGATGATAATTTTTATGTGTTATGTGATTACGATTTTGTTTTAAAATTTTCAGTTTAAAAGAAAACTCAAAAGCCAAATTCAAAATTTGAAAAGTTTTCAGTTTTTTATTTTCTAAAATCTAAACCTAGTTAACCAATAATTTTTTATTTTTTAAAAAAACAAAAACTAAAAGTTAGGTACTGTTTTCTATATGAATTTGGATCCAATCAATTAGAAAAGAGAGAGAGGCTGATTTGAAGTGGGTTTGACGGGAGCATCCATGTTCGTCGTCAACGCAGATATCGGCGCTGATAGAGTATGATGATTCATATTCTTCTCAATAGTATGAGAAGAGGGAGGAAGAGAAAGAGAACGAAAATAATTTGACAGTGATAACAATTATTAACGAATTCACAGGAAAATTTTGCCGACATTTGGTTTGAATTCGCAGGAAATAATGGGGAGTTGCAATGTGCGGTGGGGTTAGGTTATTGGGTGTAGAGATAAAAAGACCACTTTCTATTTTCTTTCTTTCTCTCTTTATTTAAGGGCAAATTTGGGAGTTCGTTGGAGAAAATTGTTTAGTTGGATGTCACGATACAACAAATGGGTTCAAATAAATTTTTCATTTCACTATTTAGGAAAATTTTATTAAAAAGGTTTGAGTAGTGTAATCCACGTGCTTCTTTTTATATTTTATACATTTTCTATTAAATTTTTTATTATTTAATCATCTTTAATTCATTTTAGCCTGGCGACTAAAAATTATAAAAAACTATAAATAGCATCACCCTCAAATATAATCCCAAAGAAAGGCTGGCTGCAAAAGAAAAAGAAGTGCATGGAACCATTCAAAAGAAGCAGAATCAAAACACTCGTAAAGCAGATTATAAAAGAACAAAAGAGATCAAAGTGCTAAGGCCATCTCCAACCGAAGGGTCCAGAGGGCCAGAGGGCCGAAAATGGCCCTAAAACCGTCTCCAACCGAGGGCTAGGCCAGAGGGCTCTGGAATCTGGGAGGGCCCCACGGGATCGGAGAGGGCTGGAGGGCTGGCTGCTTTCGGCCAGCCAGCCAGCCCCGGGCTGGCTATTTTTTTATTTTATTATTTTCTTACTGCTGTCGGTTATAATCGACAGCATTAAAGAAGGATTTTTTAATACTGTCGGTTATAGCCGACAGTAATAGGTATTCATAGGCAAATGTATTACTATTAGTGTCGGTTGTAACCGACACTAATAATTTGAAATTCAATTTAAAACAACTAGCCGTTGCATTATTATTTTTTTTTGAATTTGTTTTTTACAGTTTTATTAATATTTTTTATTTACAAAAATTTTCCTATAACTTTTTATTTTTTCCTATAACTTTTATTTTTTCCTATAACTTTTATTTTTTCATATAACTTCTATTTTTTCATATAACTTCTATTTTTTCCTATAACTTTTATTTTCTCCTATTACTTTTATTTTTTCCTATAACTTTTATTTTTTCATATAACTTCTATTTTTTCATATAACTTCTATTTTTTCCTATAACTTTTATTTTCTCCTATTACTTTTAATTTTTCATATAACTTCTATTTTTTCATATAACTTCTATTTTTTCCTATAACTTTTATTTTCTCCTATTACTTTTAATTTTTCATATAACTTCTATTTTTTCATATAACTTCTATTTTTCCCTATAACTTTTATTTTACAAAATTTGTTTCATATTTTTTTAAAAGTCCATTTTCCCCTATAACTTCTATTTAAATTGTAGTTTTTAAATAATAAATTATGTTTAGCCCTATGGCCCTTTGGCCCTCGGTTGGAGACGGTTTTTTGTGACAGGGCTAAAACAAGCCCTCTGGCCCTCGGTTGGAGACGGAGGCAAATATGGCCCTTCACTGTTCATTAAAATATTAATATCTTGAAGAATCTTGGAGGGCCAGAGGGCTAAAACGAGCCCTCTGGCCAGCCATCGGTTGGAGATGGCCTAAGGCCATCTCGAATCGAAGGGTCCAGAGGGCCAGAGGGCCGAAAATAGTCCTAAAACCGTCTCCAACCGAGGGCTAGGCCAGAGGGCTCTGGAATCTGGGAGGGCCCCACGGGATCGGAGAGGGCTAGAGGGCTGGCTATTTTTTTATTTATTATTTTCTTACTGCTGTCGGTTGTAACCGACAGCATTAATAAAGGTTTTATTAATACTGTCGGTTATAACCGACAGTAATAAGGATTCAAGGCAATTTTTTTTTTGAATTACTATTAGTGTCGGTTGTAACCGACACTAATAGTTTGAATTTTTTTTTGAATTCAACGGCTAGTAGTTTCATATTTTTTTAAAATTTCATTTTTTTTCATATAACTTCTATTTTACAAAATTTGTTTCATATTTTTTTTTAAATTCCATTTTTTTCCTATAACTTATATTTCACAAAATTTGATTAATATTTTTTTTTCATATAACTTCTATTTTACAAAATTTGTTTCATATTTTTTTTAAATTCCATTTTTTTCCTATAACTTCTATTTCACAAAATTTGATTAATATTTTTTTTTCATATAACTTCTATTTTACAAAATTTGTTTCATATATTTTTTAAATTCCATTTTTTTCCTATAACTTCTATTTCACAAAATTTGTTTCATGTTTTTTTCCTATAACTTCTACTTCATGCTGACGTCACTTAGCCGTTGGATTTGAATTTATTTGAATTTAAGTTGTAGTTTTTAAATAATAAATTATGTTTGGCCCTATGGCCCTTTGGCCCTCGGTTGGAGACGGTTTTTTGTGACAGTGCTAAAACGAGCCCTCTGGCCCTCTAGTCCTCGGTTGGAGACGGAGGCAAATATGGCCCTGCACTGTTCATTAAAATATTAATATCTTGAAGAATCTTGGAGGGCCAGAGGGCTAAAACGAGCCCTCTGGCCAGCCATCGGTTGGAGATGGCCTACCGAAGGGTCCAGAAGGCCAAAGGGCCGAAAATAGCCCTAAAACCGTCTCCAACCGAGGGCTAGGCCAGAGGGCTCTGGAATCTGGGGGGGCCCACAGGATCGGAGAGGGCTGGCTGCTGGCTGGCTATTTTTTTATTTATAATTTTCTTACTGCTGTCGGTTGTAACCGACAGCATTAATAAAGGTTTTATTAATACTGTCGGTTATAACCGACAGTAATAAGGATGCAAGGCAAAAAAAAAATTTTGAATTACTATTAGTGTCAGCTGTAACCGACACTAATAGTTTGAATTTTTTTTTAATTCAACGGCTAGTAGTTTGAATTTCCTATAACTTCTATTTCACAAAATTTGTTTCATATTTTTTTTTTAAATTCCATTTTTTTCCTATAACTTATATTTCACAAAATTTGATTAATATTTTTTTTCATATAACTTCTATTTTACAAAATTTGTTTCATATTTTTTTTAAATTCTATTTTTTTCCTATAACTTCGATTTCACAAAATTTGTTTCATTTTTTTTCCTATAACTTATATTTCAAAAAATTTGATTAATATATTTTTTTTCATATAACTTCTATTTTACAAAATTTGTTTCATATTTTTTTTAATTCTATTTTTTTCCTATAACTTCCTAGGCCATTATACCACATTAAATTAAATTAAGTAACATGAAACTTTGGGCCTCGGTTGAATTTAAGTTGTAGTTTTTAAATAATAAATTATGTTTGGCCCTATGGCCCTATGACCCTTTGGCACTCGGTTAGAGACGGTTTTTTGTGACAGGGCTAAAACGAGCCTTCTGGCCCTCTAGCCTTCGGTTGGAGACGGAGGCAAATATGGCCCTGCACTGTTCATTAAAATATTAATATCTTGAAAAATCTTAGAGGGCCAGAGGGCTAAAACGAGCCATCTGGCCAGCCATCGGTTGGAGATGGCCTAAGGAGACAAAAGTTTCTCTTCAAAAAGTGCATTTCCAGCCAAAGTTTAAGACATTTTTAATGTCAATTCGGGCTCCAACATATAGTGAAGTGATTGAAAACTGAGACGACACCACTGATGGAGTGTTCAATAGGGTTGCCACATTAAGGCAGTACCGGTACGTGTGGGGCTGGCGCATTAAGGCGGTGCGTACAATAATATGTAGATTCGTGAATTAAAACACATGGGACGGTTGGTTTTATGTGAGGGCGAATGAGGCAAAATGTTGTGCCCTATGTTTGTGTAGGGCCGTCGCATTAAGGCAGTACGCACAACACGTAGGGTTCAAGAACAATGGGTGTGTTAAAATGCATGGATAATGCTGGTTTTATGAATAATGTTTGACCATTCAAGGATAAGTAAGAACTTCTACTCAAAACTTTTCGTGTTAGAATCACGTAGCTGTGTGCTTATGATCAGAATCTTTCATATATGAATCACTTTAATATCATCTCTGTAAAAAATGAATTAAAAGTAAGATTGTTTAGTCAATTTATTGTAGCAAAACTAAACGACCGACTTTAGTTTTAATTGACTTTTGCAGAGGTGATTTTTATAGAGTGATTTGTAATATGAATGGTTCCAATCATAAACACAAAGTTCTATAAATCAGCAATGAACAATTTTGAGTAGGAATTCCCACCCATTCTTTGAATAACCAAATATTGTTCCTAGTTTTATGTCAGGGCGAATGGGGTAAACAGTCTGTGCCCGATGTTTGGTTTGAATTCACCGGAAATAATAGGGAGTTGCAATGTGTGGTGGGGATTAGATTATCGAGTGTAGAGATAAAAAGACCGCTCTCTATTTATTTATTTTTCTATATTTAAGGGCAAATTTGGGAGTTCGTTGGACAAAATTGTTTAGTTGGATGTCATGATAAAACAAATGTGTTCAAATAAGTTTCGGGAAGTTTTATTTAAACCCATATAACCTTTTTCTACACCTAACTTAAATTTCAAATGTGAATTATCTTTTTTACTTTATTGTATAATTACCATCAAGTACAAAATGAAACTAACAATAAAGCTAAAATTAATCAATAAACCCACACTCAATAATTAAACATTTACCATCACGCAATTCTTTTCTAACATTCTATTTGACTAAAACCCTAAGACAAGAGCAACCTTTTTTTTGCGAATGGATGGTGACCTTAAAGTTTTGGATCCTAATTTGATTTATAACCCTCTTACACCCTTGAAGCCTAGTGGGGCAAATAAGCAGTTTTAACACGCCCAATATGCTGTTGTAAATTTGCTTATCGCAGCAGCACCAGATTCAAACCGCTAACTTTGGTTGCATTTCCACGACTTCTACAGATATTCATTAGTTCTATGGCAGTAGGAGTTAAAGCCTACAAGAAACTAATAGTTTAATAGCTATAACGACTCGCAATTCAAGTTGGACTACTCAATCTTCCCGTTCCATAGCCTAGAATTTCTTGCACCCAAATTGCTCATAGAAGCATCAGAAAGTGACGAAAAAGGGTGTTATCAAGCTTTTCCAACATGGTAATTGCATAAAGGATGGCTTTATGCCATTCTCCCGTAAACCTAAACGATAAATTAATTCTTGCCAATTCTTATTAATTTTGATTTATGTTAAATCTTGAAGAACTAAAAGGTAAGACGATGGACTTGTTGGAAGGAGAGAATGTGAAAGGAGAGAACATATGTTTTGATTTTGAGTTTTAATTTTAAATGGGTGTAAAACTAAATTTACATATTGAATTGAGTTTGTGAGGGTAGTTTAGATAATAAATTAGGGTTTAAAAATATATTAATAGTTTAATTAAAAATAAGATGAGTGTAGAGAGTAATTGGGTGTAAAGAGAGGTTATATGGGTTCAAATAAAATTTCCCATAAATTTTTCATTTTCACTATTTAGGAAAAGTTTATTGAAAAGGTTTGAGTAGTGTAATCCACATGCTTCTTTTTATCTTCTACACATTCTCTATTAATTTTTTATTATTTAATCATCTTTAATTCATTTTTATCCCACGATAAAAAAAAGCGCATGGAACCATTCAAAAGAAGCAGAATCAAAACACTCGTAAAGCAGATTATAAAAGAACAAAAGAGGTCAAAGTGCTACGGAGACAAAAGTTTCTCTTCAAAAAGTGCATTTCCAGCCAAAGTTTAAGACATTTTTAATGTCAATTCGGGCTCCAACATATAGTGAAGTGATTGAAAACTGAGACGACACCACTGATGGAGTGTTCAATAGGGTTGCCACATTAAGGCAGTACCGGTACGTGTGGGGCTGGCGCATTAAGGCGGTGCGTACAATAATATGTAGATTCGTGAGTTAAAACACATGGGGACGGTTGGTTTTATGTGTGGGCGAACGAGGCAAAATGTTGTGCCCTATGTTTGTGTAGGGCCGTCGCATTAAGGCAGTACGCACAACACGTAGGGTTAAAGATCAATGGGTGTGTTAAAATGCATGGATAATGCTGGTTTTATGAATAATGTTTGACCATTCAAGGATAAGTAAGAACTTCTACTCAAAACTTTTCGTGTTAGAATCACATAGGTTTGTGCTTATGATCAGAATCTTTCATATATGAATCACTTTAATATCATCTCTGTAAAAAAATGAATTGAAAGTAAGATTGTTTAGTCAATTTATTGTAGCAAAACAAAACGACCGACTTTAGTTTTAATTGCCTTTTGCAGAGGTGATTTTTATAAAGTGATTTGTAGTATGAATGGTTCTTATCATAAACATAAAGTTTTATAAATCGGTAACAAATGGGTTTGAGTAGGAACTCTTACCCATTCTTTGAATAACCAAATATTGTTCCTAGTTTTATGGCAGGGCGAATAGTGTAAACAATATATGCCTGATGTTTTTCTCCACAACCTCACTCCAATAGAGGGAGAAAGACTTAAGAAACCACCTACAGATTGGATGTTACAATGGCTGTATTCCAAACAAATCGTAAAGGGTCATGATTTTGATTTTTAGGAAAACTAACAAAAAATTCATAAAAATTGTAGTTTTAATGAAAAAAGACAAATAAATGTGTAGTGAATAGTACCAAGAAAATGTTAAAATGTGAATTTTCGTTAAAAGTGAACAGTACCCGGAGTGTTTCGTTAAAACTCTCTTAATTTTTTTTCAGATGCCAACGTGTGATCAATGCTATTGACTATAATGTGATTTATACAGCGGTGTTTTAATTAATTAAAAAGTAATAAACGATAATCCATGCAGTGTTTCTATCCTTAAATTGAATAAATCAAAAGAAATTTAAGTGAGAAAAATAAACTGGAGCGCACTAAAATCATTTCCTTTGCAGTATGCATGCATTAGATTTGTTTATGTGTTTATTGTAGCTATCTGTTGATCTTGGATCGAACAAACTGGAAATCAAACATTCTTACAGGGCTATTGATCCCCTACATTTTCTTTACCCTTCCTTCAATATTGTTCAACATCTTCAGGTTATTTTCTACACATAGTTACTGTACAAGTTAAATATTTCTTGTTGTCGGTGTTTTTGGTTCGTTCTATTCCCTAAAAATCTTTATTTTTCTAGGGGAGAGATTGGAAAATGGATTGCTCTCGTTACGTTGGCATATAAATAACCCACGTAAGAGTGCCCGCCGTTGTGTCTTTACCGGCAATTATTTCAATTATTGGAATGATATAAGGACTTAAAAATTAAAATACGGAAATGTATGATGAATGTACCTATAACGGTGTTTAATTGTAAAAAAAAAAAATTATGACAATTTTTTTTTAAATTTTCAAGTTGTTAAAAAACATGTAGCCGGGTGAAAAATGGGTAATGGTAAAAAAAAAATATATATAACGGGTTAAAAATGGTAAATGGGTAAACGGGTATTAAACGGTTACGGTTAAATGGGTATGCGGTTATGAGTATGGTTAACCGTTTATAAATGGTTATGGGTATGGGTATAACCGTTTAGGCAATTACCCAACGAGTAAACGGTTATGCGGGTATGAGCATAAACGGTTATGGGTAAATAACCGCGGTTATCCGTCTGCCATAACCGTTGCCCATCCCTAATTGTGACGTCTGTAAGGCTAAAGAAACTCCAATGCCAATTAACAAAGGAAAGCTAGCTAGGTTCCATTTTACAGCCCACTATGCAATGAGCTGAATGAAGCAATTATGTGCAGATAGTATTTCATTGAAAACATGAACAATGTGTTGGATAAATATCAACAATCTGTAATAAATTATATATGCTAATAAAAAATTAAATGTGTATAGAAAATTAAACAGAGTATGAACATAAACAAAATATAACAACAGACAACTTGAAGATCGAGGCTTGCTTACCGCAATGTCCTTGAAACAGAAATTTCGTCCATACTCTGTGCTTGTAGTTCTACGGACGTCTGCTTCACCAGGATTCAACGATCTAAGTTTAAAATTTCAGCACCGGAAAACTAGACTTCTGGCAGTTTGCTTTGTGGTACTCTCAGTATGCTTGATATAGAAGAGGATTGATGATTTTCAGTGGATTGAATGGTATGCAGATGCATATATTTAGAGTGTGCATATGTCTGTTTGCAACAGACATGGTTTGGGGATGCGACTGTTCAACACAAGGAGTGTGTTGTTTCATCATTTTTCAGATACGCTTGCAGACTTCATCTGAAAAGATGAGTATATTGAGTTTAAAATTAAATTCTAAATTAATTAATTAAAAAATAATAATGAATTAAATCTGAAAATAAATAATTAATTATTATAGCCCGAGCCCCAAGGCCCATTTTTTGATAATTAATTATATATATTAATTAACACACTCCAAAAACCAACTTGAGCCCAATTTTATTTTTCAAGACTTATTCTCCAATCACTTTTTATAAGAGACAAAGCTTTATAAAGTGAAGAAATCTTTTGAAAATGACCAATGTGGGACAAAAAAAGTTCAACTCAAACTTCCAACGCAATGTCACAAATGATTGCTAAAATCCTTTCTCTCGTGCCATCAAAATTCATCAGAAAAATTCAAAATCTAAGTATGGACCTGATGATCGATTGGATTCGGTAGCTCCCTTCTCGTTCTGGGGCACTGCAGACTTGAATGTGTGACTTAGAGTAGCAAGATCAAACGGTTTTGGAATCTCCGGCGGGCGCGTGCTGCGAATGAGGGCCCAATTTACGCTTGCAAAGAAGGGATGCTGTTTTATTTCTGTGGCACCACGTTTAAATCCCAGTCTCTTTTGAGGGTTCTTCACAAGTAAGCCCCGGATCAAATCCTTTGCAGCGAAACTGACGTTGTATCCGTCCTTAAACTGAAGAGACTGACCGACCACATTGAACAATGTCTCCCGGTTTCCATTCCCTTTGAATGGCGTCCTCCCATGCAGCAGCTCATACAAGAAGATACCGAAAGTCCACCAATCAACTGCGCTACCATGACCGTCACCTCTGATTATTTCGGGAGCTAAATACTCATGTGTCCCGACGAATGACATAGAGCGCGCACTCGTTGGCTCAGCAACAAGTACAGGCAACGAATCCGAATTTCCAAAACCTGTTCTTTCGGTTTTCTCCTTGGTTGATTTGGATCTAAGAAGCCGAGGCTTAAAGCAAGAGGGTTGCAAACAAGCAGGTTGAACACAAACCGGTAATTTGCACGACGGATCAATGCATGCTGGCTGAATGCAGTAAGTAGATATTCTACAAGATGGATCGTCGCCGGACTGAACGAGAGTAGGACTCACATAACATCTCAACGATAAATCAAAATCGGAAAGCATGATATGGCCATCCTCCCTCACTAGCACGTTTTCGGGTTTTAAGTCTCTGTACACCACTCCCATCATGTGGAGATACTCTAGGGCAAGAAGCACTTCTGAAGCATAAAACCTGCAAAACAAAATGCAATTGATCATAAATCACTATGAATGTAACCAATAAGCACGAACATGTAAGAACGTTAAAACACATGACATTGCGTTATAACTGTGAGACACTGTCACAGTGCAGTACGCGATGTAGGTAAGTCCATCCCCACAAGAGAGAACAGGAAGGGGGAGATTTAACGGAATCATAATGTTGGTCTCAAAATTGGTGTTGGCCACACGGCTATCGAGCCAACGGTTTCGGGATCTAGGTCCAAGCACATAAAAGAGTGTTGTGGCTACAAACATAAGAGCAAGTCCACCCCTAAAGACTTTGCGCCAGCACCCAACCCATTTATTCACTCAAGTGAACAGTAATAGGTCAAAGCATCTCAATCCCTAAAAAAAATAGTCTAGTCCATTTTATTAAAATATTATTATTTTTATTATAAAATAATAATTTTATTTTTAATTTCTGAATTTATAAAAAATAAAATAATAATAATAACAATTTCTGAATTGATGTGGAGCAGCCCATTCCCTCTCCCTTCCTCTTGTTCTCTCCGCAGACATGCCTCTCCACCCCTCTCTCCTCATCGTTGCCCCATCCCTCCACCTCTTCCACAACGTATCCTACAAAACTGTCATCGGAACCCTAATCCCCCCGGAAACCTCCTTATCCGGCAACTCAATCGACCCCTCTCTCAAAGACAAGTCCTGCAACATCTACTCCCTCCCAAACCCCTAAATCACCAACCCTCCTCGTTTCCTTGCAGTGCCCAATCGCCGTCGAGAGATGCCACGTCGTGGCCAAGCTGCTCACTTCTCACCAGATCGTCCCCTAGGAATTTTCGTCGGGCAACCTGGTGCGAAAAAAAAAAAAAGGTGGCTAATGTCACGCTGGCATCAGATAGGCCGATCCCAAGGTCTGTCAATTCTGGACTAGCCTGGAGACCAGCTTGGACTGGGTGCCAGCCAATCTGCTGGGTTGGAGAGGCTTCCCTAGGTGCCGGGCCATTTATCTTGGCTGGGTGTCGGTCTATCCCACCCCCAGGGGAACTGCTCTAAAAAGATAATCGAAAAGTGAAGGAAGTGGTGAGTTTTGAAAAATATTTACACTAAAAGCGCTTTCAATTATTTTAATACATTTTCGAAATCCTTAAATAGGGCATAAGATATTGTGAGGATTCGAAAGATTAATCAATTGTGTCTGTAATCGTACATCTATAGTGTCTTAAATAGTTAGACGTGTGGATACAGGTTACTGACGAAAGAACTACAACGTCCTTATTGCTTAAAAACATCACGCAGAGAAAATACAAGGACAAAAGGGTAATATCAACACAAATCGACACTAACCTCGCTGCTTGTTCAGTAAAATGCTTCCCGGGCTGGCGCTGTCGCAGCGTATGAAGATCGCCGCCGCAGCAAAACTCCATTAACAAGCAAGAAAACTTCTCGGTCTCGAAATTCGAATAGAGGGTCGGAAGAAACGGATGGTCCAGCAACCCCAATATGTCCCTCTCCGTCTGAGCTCTGATCAGCTTCTTCCTCCCCGCTAGCATTCCTCTGTCCATTACTTTCATGGCGAAAAAGCAACGCATCCCTCTCAGCTCCGCCAAGTAGACGCTTCCGATGTCTCCGCAGCCGAGCTTCTTCAGCAGCCGGAAATGGCCGAGACCCAAGTCTCCGTCTTTGGAATTCACTGATTGTATCGCGTCCCACCGCGCGTCGTTGCCCTTGTGCGGCTTCGACGGGCAGAAGCTCCGGGAGCTGCCCTCGTTCGGATCGGACAGGCTGGAATTACCCAAGTGACTTAAACTGCTTTTGTCACTTTCGTCTTCGCAATCAACATTCTCGGCGTTCTTGTATACTTCTGGAGTTCCATTGCTGCTGACCTTGGAGCTATCGGACCCAGAAACGGTGCTGCTACACATGCTAATGGTGAAGCTGAGATCTTGGAGGCTGCTGATGACGGATTCGCCGTCCTGGGATTCGCCTGAAGGGGGTGCCTTGTCCATGGTTGAGCGGTTGTGGATGAGGTGTTCGATGAAATGTCAGAGACAAAAAATGTGATAAGAAATGGGGGTTGGTGGTGGGATGGGGATGGATGGGGGTGTGACCAAGGTGGTTAAAGGGAGGACGAGAGAGACGCGGGCGCGAAGAAGGGAGCTGAGCGTAGGGACCCAAAAGAGAGTGTACAAAAACGGTGTTCAAATTTGAAATGAGACTCTGAGTGTAGGAAGAACGGGGTGAGAACCAATGTCCATTTTCTTACTCTCTCTCCCAGAAAATGTTACAGCTTGGAGACAAAACACAACACAGAGAGAGAGAGAGAGAGAGAGAGAGAGAGAGGAACAGAGAATCCCTGTTCACGAGGACGACAAAAGCCTCTCAGATTTTTCTAATGAAATCAAAAGTACAAAAACATATTTTACAACTCCTCAGCCAATACCGTTGTGGCCTTCCCTCTGGTTTGAGTGTTTGGTGCAATGTGATTCTCAATTTTGGGTTGGTGGAAGGTATCGTCACAGCAACATTTTGGTGTATATAAATTTGTGAATATGAACAGTTTCAATGTACTGCATCCAGAATTGAGTAGATGGTATTTGCTGAGACGGTGAATAGCAAATTTGCAAAGTGAAATTGATGCAGGGGATGCAGTGTGGATACCATTGGATATTCTTGACAGCTGAATGTGGCAGGAGAAGGAGAAGGTAAGGTAATCCACTCTAGACAATAATGTCATTTTCCATGTACGTGAATATATTTTACTAAAAAGAGGCAATTTTTGATATTTTGAATTTCTGAAACATATTTGCAGATTCCCGAACAAGAAAGGAACTCATTTATTATTTTGTTATAAAAAGGCAACAAATATCACTATTGTGATAACAAATATTATCTGGATTTTGGAAAGAAAACAATGCACAAAAACTGAGAGGGTCTGGTCAGAATACTGGGTTGAATTTCTTGATTACCACATTAATTGCACTGATGGTTATCTGAGAGTCTTTGAGAAATGTTAAAGGAGATTTTATATAGGCTTTTTGTCAATTTACAATTTAATTTTAATTCACGTGCCAATATTAGTTCATAGAGAGTCACTTTGAATGAGTCTCCTTAACATTTCGTTTATCATATTACACAAATCTTTCATCATCATTGACCCATTATCAAATTGTTGTAAAGCTTTTGCCTTTCTGTTTTCTGAGATGAATTTAGGTGCAAGAAATTTTATATCCAACCTTATCAATCTCGCTCCTCATGTGACACATGAGATATAACATGAACAAGTTTATACTCGGTTGAATTTAAGATTTTGCACACAAAATGAGAGGAGTTTAGGTATAATTGAACTTATATCCTCTTATGTTTAGTATCATTTTAGTATCTCTCCCTTCACATAATATATTAGATGAAGAGAGAAATAGACACATTGTCATATATAATCAGTTGCACAAAATATTTTAACGTATAAAAGAGTGATCTTAAAGTTGGGAATTGAGTGTCACATCACTCTTTTTCTGCTCGGTCGGCACCGCTGATAATTACTGCCCATCTTGTTTTTTACATGTGGCCTATTAGTGGTGATTTTTGTGTGCAAAAGTAATCGGACATTGTTTTGCTTCTCATGATTCGTCAACAGAGGGTCCAATGGCAGTTTAATAATGTTGCTTAAAGGGCTACATAACTATAATCCTGTCTTAATTATCTCCAAAGGTTGTCCACTTCAAACCTTGAAGTGCAATCCAAGAAGAAGCACTATTTAACTTTACCTATAAATGTTGCTTCTAAACAAACATTGTATTCCACCTGAATGTACCATGAAGTTGCCTGACTCTGTTGCTGCTTTCTTTCTGTTCCTACCTTGGACTTTCATGCTATTTGGTAATTTCGTCGAAACATAAAAGTCTGTTTAAGTTTTTAACAGTTCCTTTTTGCCAGGATAGTGAACTCTCGTTTCTCGTTCTGCGCTACTTCTCTTGCAAAGGCTACAAAAAAAAAGGGAAGTACAGGGAGAAAACGTGAATGCGAAAATCACTTTCCGCTTTTAGAGTAGATTCGTATTTTTCAGTGTCAAATATGTTCTTGATCTTTATTGTATGATAGCATTGAATCAATATATTCTATTGCAGGACATGGAATGGCACATACAGTTACATTTTACATCCACAATATGTGCCCCTTCCCCATATGGCCAGCAACTGCCCCCAACACCGGACAGCCTGTGATAGCTGATGGCGGCTTCTTCCTCCCCGCCGGACACACTCAGCCCATTACTGCCCCGGGGTCATGGAGCGGTCGGATTTGGGCACGAACAGGATGCGACTTTGTCTCCAACTGCAAGCCTGCTTGCGAAACAGGAGATTGTGGCGGACGATTAGCATGCGATGGGCTAATAGGCAATCCACCAGTGACACTAGTGCAAGTTTCGCTTCAAGGCGACAAGGGCAAGCCAAATTTCTACGATGTGAGCGTGGTTGATGGATATAATCTTCCGGTTGCAATCTTATCAAGGCCGGTGGAATCCAATTGCGCTGTCAGAGGGTGTTTGAAAGATTTGAAAACTTGGTGCCCCGACGAGCTGAAAGTTTTAAACGACAAAGGGGAAGTTGTGGCGTGCAAAAGCGCTTGTTTGGCGTTTGACACGGACTCGTTTTGTTGCCGGAATAAGTATGGAACCCCGGAAAAATGCAAGCCGAGTGTGTACTCGAAGATATTCAAGGATGCTTGCCCTTCGTATTACAGCTATGCTTACGATTCACCACCTCCATTGGTGACCTGCAAGGCAAGTGAGTATGTGATCACATTTTGTCCTGCGGGGTGGGGTGCTGCTGGGCATACCTCCATGTAGGTAAAAAGACTTCTTTGCCCTTCATTTCTGGTAATGTAATTTTATATTTGAATGAAGAGTATTTTGATTGTAATAAGTATCAAGTTCCATTTGCTTCTAGTTCTTATGGTTATGTTTGAACTTTCAACCCGACCAAACCAAACCAAACCAAACCAATTTGAGCAATTTGGTTCGAATTTTATGTTAAAGCAATGAAATCTAATACGAACAAAACCAAACATAGTGGTTTGGATCTACTTGAATTTGACTTTTTGATGCTCACCTATATTGAACTTAATCATCAATGTCAATATTACTTTTATTATTTTGTTAACACTTGCATTGAGTAGTGTCGAAATTCTTCCCCACAGATTTTTTTTTCATAAGCTCAATCAATTCAATCTCAACCGTTCAATCATAACAAAAAAGTGTGAGTAAGCAAAATTGTGAGTCACCAAACGGAATCGCCCAAGCCCACCTGTAGGTCATACTAGCCCAAAAGATATGTTTTTGGGTTTCATTTGTGGACAAGTATAGAGATGGGCCTTTGCAATATGAACGCGTAGTAAGTGAATACAAGGCCCATTTATGTCTCAAAGCCCATATCAAAATCCATCGCATTAGGGTTTTAACACCTCCGCCGTTACACTATAAATATGCTCTCCTAGAGCTTTAAACCATCGTCTTCTTCCTCTTCCTGTCACTCTAGGGTTACTCGTCAACTGTACACAACCACACACTCTCTCTGCGGCTTCCTCCCCTTCCGCCGCTTCTCCGCCTCCGCTGCCTCTCTCTCCTGATGCATGATTTATTTAGTTTGTTTTACTTCTCCAATTTTAGTTTTGTGATGTGGAAATTGCGAATCAGGTGATGAAGAAAATACTGCAACAATATGATGGATACGCTCCATTTTCCGTGATTCGTAGTATTTAAGTCTCTGATGATTTCTTTCCACTCCTCATTTTTTTGTTTTTATGAATTTCACAAAAAAAAAAAGCAATTTAATTTGCACAATTAGGGTTCAAAAGTGTGATATGATGAGGAACTTATTGGTCCGTGTTTCTGATTTAACCGTGACCGACAACCCTTAACCATCTCTGATCGCTCCTCCATTTTTTACTAATTTCAAAATCACGTTCAAAATATTTAGGAGTTTGAATTTTTTTTTAAGTTCTGTTTTAATTTTATGTTGATCTTGCTCTGTGATTACGTGCCTGCAACTGGCAATATACGCTATTCCGATTCACAACATGAATGGATAACTCTGAAGAGAAGTTATGAGAGCAATTAGTTTCTAATTGTTGTTTAATTTTTGTTTTCGGATTTAATCTTAATATTTTTACGATGTTCTGCTGTGATGATTTCTGAATTAATTCGCATGTCAGACTTCAGAGATTTTGTCAAAAAAATCAATGAGAATGAAAATTCAAATTATCTGAGCAGAGTTATTTTATTTATTTATTTATATTATGATTATTTTTTGAATTTTAATTTTTGTTTGAATGTATAAAAATGGATATCGATGATGACAAAATGAAAGGCTTGTTTCTCAAGAACATTCGCAGTGGCCGCCTAAGAGCTTTCGCCTTTCGCCGGGCTTGAGAGCTTATGCTGCTTTTTTCCTTCCTTGGATGTCTGAGATTGTTTTCCTTCACATTTTATTTCCTTTTCAATTCCAGGCTCCGATAGCAAGAGCTTCGACATTTTGCATACATTTTTGCTATCTTTACATTCATTTTTTGTGCTATCAATACATTTATTTTTACTTTTCACATTATATTTTATAATTTATTCGATTTGATGGCTGAAAAAAAAAAGTGCCTATAAGAAAAACACATCCTTAAGAGATTGCAAAGAAACACATCCATTCTCAAGTAGTCACTATTTTTTTTTATGACTGTTTTGACTTTATACCTGGTATTGGCATTGGGCCTTTCCTGCGCAGCTTAGATGATCCGAATGAATTATTCTTTTTACGAAGGTAAATCTTTGCCTGCTAGGCATAATATTCTAATCTAATAAAATTTATTATTTGTCAAAAAAAGAGAAAAGAATGTGCGTGTGGCTGGTGACTTTTGCGTATTCACTGCCCAAGGATTGAACCAAGGAATATGGATGTAGCCCGCCAAAGGATGAGCGGGCTACAATTCATCCGACTTTTCTATTCTCTTAGAGTTCGGTTGGTGGACTGGATTTGATTGGGTTGAAGAAGAGAGAAGAATTAGGTTTGATTGGGATTAGCAGGGATTGATTAAGCTTTGAATCTTGAACCCTTGTTTAATCTGTTAGGGTTTGTTTTCTGATGTTTTCCTTGTTTTGGGCTCAAAATTTTGTTTTAGGCTCTTTAGTTGCTTTGAATGTCCTTTTTATTTGTTTGTATGTATTTGGGCATGTTCTAGTGTAATTGTCGTGAAAAAAGAAAAGAAAAAATAGATGGGATGGGTTGATGGTTAAAAGCATCAGTTATTTTTTGCTTAAAAAGCATAGCAGGTTTTGACTGTTCACGACCAAGGTGTATCACACCAATTACAAGTCCATCCCAATACAAAAAGAACGTCCAAAAGCAAATTCCCAACACTAAAGTACTAGTCAATACCAAAACAAAGAGTCCAAAATCAATTCCAAACACTAAAAGTACACGTCCATCCCAATACAAAAGAAAGTCCAAAAACAAATTCTCCATCCTAATACAATAAGAAAGTCCAAAACCAAATTCCCAACACTAAAGTATCATCCCAAAAAAAATAAAAAATAAAAAAAGTCCAAAAACAATTCCCAACACTAAAGAACAAAAATAATTCCTGACATGAAGGGTGTGTTTGTTTGGCCTCATTAATTGTGAGTCGACTAGATTGAACTACATATTAATGTAGTCTTATATTTGGCCTGTGTTGGGACTAACCTAAATGAGGACTTGCGTGGACTAAACAGCTCGTTGGAAGTTCTTAGCGAGACCTTCCACAAACCACGGGACAAGCTAAGGCCATCCTGGCTTCGCCCCTTCCACTTCGTCCCTCGCATCATGGTGGCAATTTGCTTCAGGCGTCGTCGTGACCGCCATGGATGCCAAGCTCTTGCAAGCTTCAATTCCCAACGCTTCAGCGCACAACTCATCAAGGTCTTCAATACCCACTCTTGATTCGAACAATTTTTTCCGACCAAATCCCTAAAGAAAACTACTCCATCCTCTCCAAGTTTCTTATTCTTCTACAAGTCCATCCCAATACAAAAAGGAAGGGAGTAGGATTTTTATTCCTTCTTTTTTTCCCTTCCCTTCCTTTTCTTTCCCTCCTACTTGAATGGTTATGGTTAAGCTATGTTAACATTATATATTAATTTCCAATAGAGAGAGAAAGACAAAATGGAGAGTGTGAGAGGAAGGGAGGGAAATAGATGGAAATAAGAAGGGAGAGAATCCTAGTCCTAAAAAAATTCCCAAAACTAAAATTACAAGTTCATCCCAATACAAAAGAATACAACGTAACAACCCACAAAAGTGAGCCCTTAACAGTTTTTAGAGCATCACTAATGATGGGCTATATATAGGGTTGGAAAAGTGGTGAATATATCATATTTTAGAGCTTCGAACAATCTTTGGGGGCTTTATACAAGAATCTCTCCCCACGTGGGACTATTTACTTTTGGGCTCTATATGAGGCTATATATATTTATTTATTTATGTAGTAATTGATTACGTGATATATATATTTTTTTTGCGTTAACTTTTCTTAAGTTGATTTTTGGACGTGTTGTCTAAAAAAATTATGAACATTTCAACCTAAAAAAATTCAAATTTTAACACAATAAGATTTCATCACTTATTGAACCGTTGGATTATGTTCCTTTATCTCTTATTTGTTGATTTGTTTCTCAGAAATCAGACAATATAATATTTTATCTCATAAACTTTCAATGCCATTTTAATATGTAGTGTGTTTTTATTTGAAAATTAGTAAAAGTAAGCCCTTTTAGTAGAACATCTTATGTCATTTTACGTCTTAAGCATTAAACGTACAAACAAAATGGAGGAAGACCTTTGGGATAAAAATATGTAAAGAAAAATAATAATAAAAAAAGAACAAAAGGAGAGTATAAGTGTATTCGCAAATGAAAGGAGAGTAACAAAATTTTGCTCGCATGTGTAGCTACTTTTCTCGTGGGACCCACTAGCTTTTGGGGCTAGATGTAGCCTAATTTTTTGCTACCCAAGGAAGGAAGCTGCTAGCTCAAGTGGTGAATTTATGCCCATTTTCTAGCTTATTGGGGATGAACTTTCTCATTGGGGCTTCAAATATAGTAGCTTTATGGAGGATAAAGTTCTCTTGGGGGACGTTCTTAGACTGCAAACCTTTGCTCTAGAAACAAACCAGCCTCATCCATTAGAATAGTTGCACCACCTTTGCCAAGCCACTGCCACTAGAAAGAAGAACTAACGAACCGAAAAGATGAATGGAAAATTTAGGGGTGGTAGGGGATGGGCAGGCCATCCGCGCTAAAAGTGTACATATAATTCTACCAAATAGTGCAAATTGAACTTTAGCAACCACCGAAACCCAAAGCATGCTTCCTACTGAAGTCCATGGAAAAAGCATCGAGGAATCGAATAGGCAGTGTTCTAAAAATTAACCTAGGTGGCGCCTAGGCGCTGGGCGACAGAGAGCCATTGTGATTTAGGCCAAATCGTCGAACAAAATCAAGTAGGATTTAGGTGCCCGCCTAGGCATTCTCTAGGTGTTCTAGGCGGCTATCCAAGCGGTGGGTTTTTTGCAGACTCTGTCATTTTTGGTTTTGCAGACTCTATGCTCATTAAGAAACTGCAATTTACATTTGGATTTAATTCTTCACTGATGGTATGTTGTGATGGGGTTTAATAATTTTCAGTATTATTCAATTCTTTTTAATCTACAAAATCAAATAACCCATGGAATTTATGACATACAATCAATTTCCTTTCAATTGGGTTGAAATGATATTGATTGTGCTATCCTTTTTATAGTTAGGTTGAAAATCATATTAATAGATTCTTTATTTGGTTGGTCCGATCTGTTATAGATGGGATTGTTTTGTTTGATGTTTGAATTGATCTTTTTTTTGTGTGTGAAATTATGATGGAATCGCAAATTTGTGAGGTATATCTTATATTATTGGTTGCATGGTCACCTTCCCACAACTATTACATTGTCTCTTGACTAGATAAATTTTATAATTTTCAAGATCTACGGTTGCAATGCTTTTGATGTATGCAATAAGGATGATGCTACTACTCTTATGGAGCTTCTTTGGCATGGTAAGTTGAAGTTGCATATCATTTTTTTTTCATTCACATAATTCATTATCTTGATATCTTGGCAATTAGTAGTGTTTGACAACTGGTGAAGTGTATGAATAAATGTGTGGAAGTTTGAATTGTACAGATGAAAGTGAATTTTAACAACTCTAACTTAGATTTCTTATTATTTTCTTTCATTTGGGTTCGACTATTTTACCATTTTGGTATATAAGTACAACTATTGATCGAAAACCACATAAATTACCTAACGATCGAGAAACTGTTTGTGTTAGAAGAACATAATATGATGTAAAGCTCAAATTTTGGCACTTAAATATATGTTTTTTTCTTTCTTTCCAATTACAATCACTCAACATGAAAGTTCAATTGGATTTGTTCTGGTCTCCAAAAAATTTTCTTTGTTTGGTTACCGGTTAAATTATGTGGCGGGAGTTTAGTTTATGCTTTTTTGCCTATGTATGTATGATTTGAAATGGACAGTTCAATTTGCTATATATAAATTTGTAGTCAAAGAATTTGAAGGAGAGGTGAATTAGAAAACGATGGGGGGAAGAGTGATGGAGTTGAGGAGTTGAGAGTTAACGGGGCATACATGAAATTCTGTATAATGTCCCTAGTATTGCAAGATCATTGAGACTATCTGGTTGATTAATCACTAATTTGATATACTTAAAGTGTAACTTCTCTTTAAATCATTTTCTTTTTGTATTTTCACTAGATTCGTTTCATTTAAATATGTTAATTTATCCCTTTTTTAATATAATTTTGTGCAATGTGAATGTAGGTTATTCTCAATTTTCAGATGGTGATTGTTTGACGACTTCTACAAACTTGGCTACTCAGCCTTTGAAATACAGAGTTGAGGATGAGAGGAGCCAGATGAGCTAGAATCGAGTTTGTATAATTCTAAATTATTCGTTTAGTTATCCCATCTGGTCATTCATGATTGTGTTGAATTTATTTAGGTTAAATGTGTCTTACTCGTGCAATTACGTCTAATGCAGTTGATTCCCACCGCAACGTGCATGCGTATTTTCTAGTATATTCTTTATGGAGTTGTAATTGAAAAAATAGTTACATACTTGAGTACTTGTATAATAAATCGAAAGCCAATAAGTACATAATTAAGTGTATGTAATATGCAAATTTTAGAATTTGAGATTGAATTTAAAATATAAAATACATTCCAATTCCTATCTTTTTTTTTTCTTTTTCAGATTTCAAAAGTTTGAATTTGAATCGGACATAATCTTTGGAATATTTAAGCTCAAATCGGTTGGAATCGGATATTCCTATCCAAGTTGCACCCCTACTCACCCCAAAACCAAAACCCTTAAAACTTGTAAAGAAAAAAAACCTCTTCCCACTCATCACTCACGCCAAAACCAAAATACTCGTTTCATTCAAACAACATGACTTACTCCCTCCAAACCCTCAAAACCCAAACTCCACATGGAACCATTATTTTCAATATTTACTTGTGTTGTACGTTTGGAGAAATTTTGATTCGAGAAAAATGTTCGACATACCAGGACAGGAAAGTTTGTTCAAATTTCGGTGTCCATAAGCGGAAAATAAGCATCTCAGGACTAACCGAGTACAAACGAAAATATGTTCTCTAAACCGGACTTCCACACAAGCTTCCAGCCTTGTCTACCGAACGCAGCTTTTACATTTGACAGCTGACTGCTGCAAACAACTGGTGTTACTTCAATACTTTTCCTGTTAGTCTCTCTAACATAGAAAAATTCTTAAATTTTAAGCTAGAAGACATGATATGTGTACATTAAGACTTGGAAGTCTTTGGGCGATCGCACTAGTGTCAATTCTCATAGCACTAAGGATAGCCTCGACAACACGGTCATTAAACGAGGAACATGCAGATGATATTGGCCTTGGTTTCGAGTGGTGAGGTGCACCATTGACTTGTAAGTCTTTTGTTTTTGTTTTCTTATCAGACTTGGAAATTTTCGCGACAGCAACATTATGGTCTACGATTCCATGTCCAAATCTTTCACCCTTAAGTGTTTCCACCACGGCACATAATTTTGGAAAATCTAAAAGAGGAGAAAATCTCCTATGTAGACATGGCATTTTTCTCTTTTAATACTGCAGACTCATCTTTTGTACTACAAATCATCCCATTGCACGCTCATATTCGAAATATGGGTCACACTAGTAGTCTCTGAGATTGGCATAACTCCTCATCTAGTCTCTGAGATTTAAAATTGATAGAACTAGTACTTGAGTTTGTCCACCGTCAATCATTTTGATTATTTCGTGAAATATGTTCGTTAATAAGGAAAATAGCCTCAAATTTTTTTTTTCAAATCATTTTGAGCCGTTATTTATTAAATTGAAGGGATTTTGTTATGTTGGTCCTTATTTAACATAAATTTTCTTACAAAAAACCAAAATGATGACAATAGACAAACTCATAGATCACTTCTATCGATTTTAAATTTTAAAGACCTAAGTGAAAAGTTCTGTCAATCTTAGAGATCATTTTGACTAAAAAGCCAAAAAAATGGCCTTTTGTAGTCTTTAGTCAATCATAGTGGGCTACAGTTGCAAAACCCCAGCAAACTTCCTCTTCCTTTCCTTCAGTCAACGGAATATTGTGAAGCGTATTTATCAAATATAGCAAAAAATTAACTCTTAATTTTAAAAATGTCACTTTTTATAAAAACTTTCAAATATATCTAAAATTTCACATAAATAGACACAAATACCCTCAAATTTAACAATTAAATAAATGATAGGCTTTTTAGCTATTGTTGTCTCAAGCCCCGGTCCAACTTCACCTTCGCTTCTACACTTCACCACCACAACCCTATCCCCTTCGACCCCCTCATCACCAACATTGAGCTCCGCCGCAGTTACCACTAATGGGAGTAGCAGAGTTTCAATCATTGACACGCCCCGACCCCGATGTCCTGTAGACATCGGGGTGGTCACGTGCTGGCCGACACCCGAGGGGTGACGAAAGCCATTTAGAAGGTATAAAAACGAGAAATAAGAATTTAAATTTCACATTTAATAAATGTTTCAGGAACGTATTCAGAACATACATCTAATTTGAAATATTACAAGAAAGAATACCAAATTGAATACATAAAAGAGTAGGTCCTACACCGAGAGGACTCGAAGGTGCCAAATGCGGAAGTGCCTTGACGCCGGGATTGTATGCCTCGAATCTAAGCCCTGAAGGGGGCGCAAAACAAAGGTGAGTGGACCAATTTGATATACATATAAGAAAACAGTTATCAACGTACTATCCCCCAGGTTTTATGAAACACAATTATATCATGATAAACATAGGTTTTCTGAACCTAGAATGCCGTGCAATATCTCATGTCCTAACTCATCATGCAATATCTCAATTCATAACTCGCATATCATAATAATTCCTAATGTCAAAAGTCCACATATATCCCTCCAGGCCCTATGCCATCTCCCCGTCTCTGAGCATACAGTCAGAGGAAATATCGCTTCAGGCCCTATGCCAGCTCCCCGTCCCTGTGCTCAACAGCCAGAGGAAAACACACTCCAGGCCCTATGCCAATACTATAACCGTCGCCCGGGATGGACCGGAGCCTTATCCCTACATCCCGTAGCGGAAACGTGGACATAAACCGTCGTCCGGGATGGACCGGAACCTTATCCCTACATCCCGTAGCGGTAATATCATAACTATCGCATATACATTTATACACTATCAGAACTATCGCACATACATCATTCTCATGCTATCATGCTTTTCATACATGCAATTCTACTAATAAAACATGTATTTTTAGAAGGGGTCCACTCACAGTACTTAGCCGTCCAACGCTGCACTGCTAGTGAATCTAGAACAATCCCACAAGTTGCCCCTAAGCACATAAAGGGTACAACTTAGTCAAACTCTATTTTAACGATTTAATTTGGGAAAACGGACTTCAAAAACGGGTCCAGGACGTCGAAATTAGCCTAGGAGGGGTCCCGAACGGAACCCGAAAAAGTCAACCCAAAAAGTCAACGTTGACCGTTGACTGGTCAAAGTCAAAGTCAACGGTCAACGGTCAGAGTCAAAGTCAACCGTTGACCGGGTCAACGGTCAACCGGGTCGATCAACGGGCCAGTCAACGGGTCGGTCAACGGTCAACGGGTTGGGTCCACGGGTCAAGGTCAACGGGTCAGTCAACCCGGGTCGGGTCAAGGTCCACGGGTCGGGTCGGTCAACTCGGGTCGGGTCAAAGTCCACGGGTCAGGGTTGGATCCGGGTCTGGGCTAGGGTTTGGGGGTCTGACCCATTAGGGTCTTGGGTTTGGGTTAGGGTTAGCCCAAAAGGGTTTCTGGGCTTAGGGGATACGGGCCTGGGGCCCTGATTGCAATAAACCCAAAAGGGTTTGGGTTACATGGGTCTGGGCTTAAAGCCCTTAATCAAACCGGCCCAAGGGCCCAAATTGAAGGAACCCAAGGGTTCCTTGGGTCTCAGTTACACGGGCCAAAGGCCCTAATTTCCTTCGGCCCAAGGCCTTTTAAAGCCTAAGGCTTTGAGTTTTGACTAAACGGGCCGGAGGCCCCTAATTTCTAAGGCCCGAGGCCCTAATTAAATAATATAACTAAAACTAAAAACCCTACGGGCCAGGGAACCGGGTTAGGTGCAAATGGGCCTAATGCCCAATGAACATGGCCCAAAGGCCCCAAATCCTAATTTAACAAATAGAAATAAAATAAATAATTAATAATTAAAAAGAAACGGGCTGTGCTGGTTATGGGCCTAAGGCCCGAGGGGGTTTTGGGTTTCGGGTTCTGGCCCAAAGGGCCTGGCGCACGCCGGAGTACACAGAAGCGAACGCCGGAGCTTCTACAGCTCCGGCCGGCTACCAACGGAGGCCTAAGGCCTCGATTTAACTACGAAAACGAAAAGCGAAGCGAGAGGAGTAGGGTGGTACCTTTGGTTCGACGAAAGATGACCGGAGCTGCTCGGAAATCGCCTCGAGGCTCGCGGGTCCGCCGGAGGAGATGGGTGCGTGCACCCCGTCTCGGATTCCACCCTAAAACTTACGGAGAACACTAATTAGTTACCAAATTCTAACCTAAACACGAAATAGAAGGAAGATGAGGTCGGTTTAGGGCTTACCTCGCCGGGGATTTCGGAGGGAACGCCGGAGAGTTCTCTGGGTCTTCTCCGCTTGTCACGGTGACATCGAGAGGGGGGGGATGAGAGACGCGAGACGAGAGAGAGAGAGAACGAGGGTGTGAGTGTGTGTGGTGAGATCGAGCAAGAGAGATGAGGAGAGGGTTACGGGAGAGTGAGGGTGCAGAGAGAGGTCGAGAGGGTTGAGAGGGACAGCGAGGGAGATGAGAGACAGAAGAGAGGGAGAGCTCGGGGGACTAAACTTGGTGGGCCCATTGGGCTCACCATTTAAGAACAAAAATAATTTTAAATTAAAAAGGGTTTTAAGGACTAAATTGAAAGTTATGAAAGTTTAGGAATTAAATCGGCATAATGTAAAAGGATTTTGGGAATAAATTTCGGAGATTTAAATATAATTGCGGGGCGGGCGTGTCAATTCTACCCTCCTTAGAAAAAAATTTCGACCCCGAAATTTAAAATCACTAGTAAGTTAAAATTACTCGAAAATAGTATGAAGAATATAGGTATATAATGAGAAATCAAATTAGAGGGGGTGCATCAAAGAGAATATGTCACACCGTCGCGAGCGGTTCACAAAATCCTCTATCATGCCTCCAATCTCTTACTTTCTTCCCCATCAGTGAAAAATAGAGATATAATTTATAAAGATATAAAATTAGAAACATATATTAACATAGGGTCAATAGTAAATACGTAAAATACGTTAAGGCCAAAACAGATACATACTAACATATAGATCGAAAACTTAAGCTGAAATTAAAACCGAAAACGAAAATACTTTCCCCCAAAACATTTGTAACATAAAATAAATAACTAACGTAAAAAGAGTTAAAATACTTGCATTGAAAATTCAAAACTGAAAACGGAAATGGTCTTGTCCAAGCGTACGTAACGACACGTACTTCGAGAACAGAGGTGTTTTTAGGTCAAGTCCTAGCGGTAGCGAAATCTATAACGGCTACTATAAACGAGTCTACCTACTCACTTGCTTAACAACCCAACGAACAAGTTATCGATACAACAGTCGGCCGCCCGTGATATCAACCACTCATTCGTTGTCCTGGTAAGTAAGCAATAATTTCTGATGGTGCACGATTGCACACGCGTTGCTAATCCGTTCCTCTAACTACTAGTCCGTAATACTACTCTGTCAACCTATGTTGCCTGTAGCAACTCTCATATCGTAACGCAAATAATGTCGTACTCGACTGAACAGAACGGAAACCATCGTCGTAAAACTCCATCCAGAACCAAGCGCTCTATCTGTATCAGTTCTTCCAAATGTGACCAACTACTCCAGTGTTTTGCCAACCATGAATCCACTTGGAAGAGTAACTTAGGATTCAAGAGAAGTGGCCACCATGTTGACAGCGAAGTCAAAAGCCCTGGCTAAGCAAACGGCAAAAGAGAAGTCTCATTCTCACGCTAATCACGGTCTGATAGTTGTTGTAATTCCCAATCCTTTTCTCAAAGCTAAATACTTCCATTTGACTGATTTAGTGATTCTCTTCCTCTTCTTTTACTTTCTCAGCATCGTTTTGTCTTGTCACCATGTTAGTAATAGACCCAAAAGCTCGAACCAAGCAAGCAGAAAACGATAATTCACCTTTCCCAACAAGCAGTATCTCTTGGGAGTTGTTGCAGTGCTCAATTCACCTCTCCATTTTTGCTTAGTTGCAGATTTATAGTCAAACAAGATTAATGTTGGTGGAAAGGAGAAGACCTGCCAGATCAACCTGAAGGCACCATGACAGTACACGCTTTTCGAGAGGACTGAAAAGATCTTCAGATTCCCTTCTTGATCACGCCGGGGCGTCACATCAGGGTGTACGAAATAGATTTGCTAAGGATATTTAGATGTCAACGTACCTACCATCCACAAGATCTTGAAGAGAGATAGTGGGAGGATACGTCGGGAGGAACACACATCATTAAAGAAGGAAACGATGTGATGCCTATAAATTATAGTAAGATGGCGACACAATCCGCCGATCATCTGCACTATAATCCTCATCCAACTCTTTATTCAAGGCGGCTGAAACCTCACGGTCACGTGGAACTCTTTCTGGTAAGTCGGGAACATCTTGTGAAAAGATTATGTTCTCAACGTTCCTGTCTAACGCGATATGAACTAGGCGTACACTTCCGCCAAATCGATCAATCGTCAATTTCTCACTGATTGAGCGAGAAACCATGTCGAGAAGGCTAAAAGAACACTCAAGAATTTGAGGGTCAAAACAAGTCCATCAAATCTAGAGTACAAGATATCTGGATTTGAATAACCACTTTGATGCTCGAGTTCACGGCCTAATTTGACCGTTAAGGATTAATAATAATTCAAGATTTGATGTCACACACCTGATAACATCATCGGTCATCAACTTCGTCCGACAACTCGTGAAATGATCTGACGTTTTGAATCTCCTGACAAGCTTATATGATTTCGGTATATTTAGCTTTTCAGCTTTTCTATCCCGAAACGATCTCGCTGTAGTTGTCCGATTAGGGTCAGATGCCCAAAATGAGATTTGGGTGTGAGTCTTCCTACTGAGGAGTTCCGCCATTACGCTTGCAAAAATCGGGGTAGTACACGATGATGCAATCGTAGTCATTGATGCATTTGGGTAAACAAGGATGCAACATTTCTCACTGTAGAGAAAGCATCACCACATTTTCAACCAGGAAGGTCATTGCTATTTCTAGCTCCAGGATAAGACAATTCACATCGTGCCGTTCCAATTGTTAAGAGGCACACACGTGACTCAAGCTTACTGCATCAACGTGCAGTCAAACATTTAATCAATACACCTCCGCAGAATTTGGAAAGTGTAAGAACTACGATCAGATGAGACAACACTTCGTTGTCAAAATTTTCTTTTCACTATCAGTGTCGTACCAAAACTGACTAGCTTCTTAGACCAAAAAGGAAAAATAGGTTTAAGCTCAAGAATAGCCAAGAACTGTGTATGAGGTTTAACGAGGCCAAAGACATTTCGAAATTCACCAAACCTTGGAAGAATTATCACCAGGTTCAAGAATTAAACATGATACCTCTGAATTAACAGAATGATAAAGAAGGATACATAGCAGTCTGTGTATGCATGCAGTGACACGGTTGGCTACCTTAAAGTGATGCTCTTAAGCAAACCGAAACCCAATAAGTCCAGAGAAATTCAAAGTTAAGCTCGATCTTCGTACAAAGATGAATATGATGAAGTCTCAAACCATTACACTGAAAATTACAAGGCTGAACAGGTAGGGGACAAGAGCACTGATCGGTTAGGCTACAAGCGGGAGGCTAAGTTCACCTATACCGAAAAGTACGTAGATGAGAAGCTAGGGTCTACCACCGGGTACCAAACCCAAGTGAAATTCAAGGAGTCTGTTTATCCAAACAAGTCTGGATCTTCATCATCTGAATTCAACTACAACAACAGCAAGAATCACCACTCCGTTTGGGAATTAGTGAGAATATTGACTGTTGCCGAGGAGTTTTCCAAGAAAAGCATTTAATGTTAACGAAGTCAACGCTCGAAGGATTCGGTGAAAAGCTAACGGTCAAAGATTAAAGGACTTGACTTCGTCGTTGGAGAACGCAAGAGGGTTATCGATAGAACAATCACTGGTGACTTGTTCCAAAGGTTCACACTAGTTTGCTTCAGTGGTAATGAGTCCAAGAACATTGATTTGTTCCCACCAACTACCACTTACTAGCCGTCACCTCAACTAGTACTTACTCGCTTTCTTTAACCCGCACTTTGAAAATTTCGAGTAATTATCACTAAGGCATGACTGTTCGCCAATCCAGGAAAACACATGTCGCAGAGTGATATTACCGTTTCCAGATTCCTAGTTGGTCTGAACCAACTCATACTGCCAAGATGTCCGTTTCCCAAGATTTTCAATGTAGAGCCGACTCTGCCCGCAATTCCTAGGGAACGCATGTTGCAGAGTGGCATCGTCATTACAGGTCTACAGCTGGTCTTGACCAGACTTCCCTAAACTGAGATTTCCCGAACACGTTGATTCCCAGTAACACCGACTTTACCCGCCATTCCCTTGGAAGGCACGTCGTAAAGTATCGCCATATGCTGAAATTCGTCCACCCACCAAACACGTCTTAAATGAGGCCAAAATCCCGACACGAGTTTTGATATTTCATCCAGAAGGCGACAATCCAAACGGAGAAGATTTGTACCACTGTGCCAAATGGCGCCAATTTCAGAAATTACGACATCCAAATGACGTCATAACTGACACACTACTATGGTGACAGAAGATCCTAAGTATGCTCTGAACAAACTAGGCTCTGATACCAATCTGACACATCCCGGCCCGGGTGGGACCACTTCCCGGGCCCGCTCCACCACCGTAGCACGATATTGTCCGCTTTGGGCCCCGACCACGCCCTCACGGTTTTGTTTCTGGGAACTCACGAGCAACTTCCCAGGAGGTCACCCATCCTGGGATTGCTCTAGCCCCCTTCTCGCTTAACTTCGGAGTTCCTACGGAACCCGAAGCCAGTGAGCTCCCAAAAGGCCTCGTGCTAGGTAGGGATGGGAATATACATTTAAGGATCACTCCCCTGGGCGATGTGGGATGTCACAATCCACCTCCCTTAGGGGCCCGGCGTCCTCGTCGGCACACACGCGGCCAGGGTTAGGCTCTGATACCAATTGTCACATCCCGGCCCGGGTGGAACCACTTCCCGGGCCCGTTCCACCACCGTAGCACGATATTGTCCGCTTTGGGCCCCGACCACGCCCTCACGGTTTTGTTTCTGGGAACTCACGAGCAACTTCCCAGGAGGTCACCCATCCTGGGATTGCTCTAGCCCCCTTCTCGCTTAACTTCGGAGTTCCTACGGAACCCGAAGCCAGTGAGCTCCCAAAAGGCCTCGTGCTAGGTAGGGATGGGAATATACATTTAAGGATCACTCCCCTAGGCGATGTGGGATGTCACAATCCACCCCCCTTAGGGGCCCGACGTCCTCGTCGGCACACTTCCGGCCAGGGATGGGCTCTGATACCAATTGTCATATCCCGGCCCGGGCGGGACCACCTCCCGGGCCCACTCCACCACCGTAGCACGATATTGTCCGCTTTGGGCCCCGACCACGCCCTCACGGTTTTGTTTCTGGGAGCTCACGAGCAACTTCCCAGGAGGTGCTGGCCGACACCCGAGGGGTGACGAAAGCCATTTAGAAGGTATAAAAACGAGAAATAAGAATTTAAATTTCACATTTAATAAATGTTTCAGGAACGTATTCAGAACATACATCTAATTTGAAATATTACAAGAAAGAATACCAAATTGAATACATAAAAGAGTAGGTCCTACACCGAGAGGACTCGAAGGTGCCAAATGCAGAAGTGCCTTGACGCCGGGATTGTATGCCTCGAATCTAAGCCCTGAAGGGGGCGCAAAACAAAGGTGAGTGGTCCAATTTGATATACATATAAGAAAACAGTTATCAACGTACTATCCCCCAGGTTTTATGAAACACAATTATATCATGATAAACATAGGTTTTCTGAACCTAGAATGCCGTGCAATATCTCATGTCCTAACTCATCATGCAATATCTCAATTCATAACTCGCATATCATAATAATTCCTAATGTCAAAAGTCCACATATATCCCTCCAGGCCCTATGCCATCTCCCCGTCTCTGAGCATACAGTCAGAGGAAATATCGCTTCAGGCCCTATGCCAGCTCCCCGTCCCTGTGCTCAACAGCCAGAGGAAAACACACTCCAGGCCCTATGCCAATACTATAACCGTCGCCCGGGATGGACCGGAGCCTTATCCCTACATCCCGTAGCGGAAACGTGGACATAAACCGTCGTCCGGGATGGACCGGAACCTTATCCCTACATCCCGTAGCGGTAATATCATAACTATCGCATATACATTTATACACTATCAGAACTATCGCACATACATCATTCTCATGCTATCATGCTTTTCATACATGCAATTCTACTAATAAAACATGTATTTTTAGAAGGGGTCCACTCACAGTACTTAGCCGTCCAACGCTGCACTGCTAGTGAATCTAGAACAATCCCACAAGTTGCCCCTAAGCACATAAAGGGTACAACTTAGTCAAACTCTATTTTAACGATTTAATTTGGGAAAATGGACTTCAAAAACGGGTCCAGGACGTCGAAATTAGCCTAGGAGGGGTCCCGAACGGAACCCGAAAAAGTCAACCCAAAAAGTCAACGTTGACCGTTGACTGGTCAAAGTCAAAGTCAACGGTCAGAGTCAAAGTCAACCGTTGACCGGGTCAACGGTCAACCGGGTCGATCAACGGGTCAGTCAACGGGTCGGTCAACGGTCAACGGGTTGGGTCCACGGGTCAAGGTCAACGGGTCAGTCAACCCGGGTCGGGTCAAGGTCCACGGGTCGGGTCGGTCAACTCGGGTCGGGTCAAAGTCCACGGGTCAGGGTTGGATCCGGGTCTGGGCTAGGGTTTGGGGGTCTGACCCATTAGGGTCTTGGGTTTGGGTTAGGGTTAGCCCAAAAGGGTTTCTGGGCTTAGGGGATACGGGCCTGGGGCCCTGATTGCAATAAACCCAAAAGGGTTTGGGTTACATGGGTCTGGGCTTAAAGCCCTTAATCAAACCGGCCCAAGGGCCCAAATTGAAGGAACCCAAGGGTTCCTTGGGTCTCAGTTACACGGGCCAAAGGCCCTAATTTCCTTCGGCCCAAGGCCTTTTAAAGCCTAAGGCTTTGAGTTTTGACTAAACGGGCCGGAGGCCCCTAATTTCTAAGGCCCGAGGCCCTAATTAAATAATATAACTAAAACTAAAAACCCTACGGGCCAGGGAACCGGGTTAGGTGCAAATGGGCCTAATGCCCTATGAACATGGCCCAAAGGCCCCAAATCCTAATTTAACAAATAGAAATAAAATAAATAATTAATAATTAAAAAGAAACGGGCTGTGCTGGTTACGGGCCTAAGGCCCGAGGGGGTTTTGGGTTTCGGGTTCTGGCCCAAAGGGCCTGGCGCACGCCGGAGTACACAGAAGCGAACGCCGGAGCTTCTACAGCTCCGGCCGGCTACCAACGGAGGCCTAAGGCCTCGATTTAACTACGAAAACGAAAAGCGAAGCGAGAGGAGTAGGGTGGTACCTTTGGTTCGACGAAAGATGACCGGAGCTGCTCGGAAATCGCCTCGAGGCTCGCGGGTCCGCCGGAGGAGATGGGTGCGTGCACCCCGTCTCGGATTCCACCCTAAAACTTACGGAGAACACTAATTAGTTACCAAATTCTAACCTAAACACGAAATAGAAGGAAGATGGGGTCGGTTTAGGGCTTACCTCGCCGGGGATTTCGGAGGGAACGCCGGAGAGTTCTCTGGGTCTTCTTCGCTTGTCACGGTGACATCGAGAGGGGGGGAAGAGAGACGCGAGACGAGAGAGAGAGAACGAGGGTGTGAGTGTGTGTGGTGAGATCGAGCAAGAGAGATGAGGAGAGGGTTACGGGAGAGTGAGGGTGCAGAGAGAGGTCGAGAGGGTTGAGAGGGACAGCGAGGGAGATGAGAGACAGAAGAGAGGGAGAGCTCGGGGGACTAAACCGGGTGGGCCCATTGGGCTCACCATTTAAGAACAAAAATAATTTTAAATTAAAAAGGGTTTTAAGGACTAAATTGAAAGTTATGAAAGTTTAGGAATTAAATCGGCATAATGTAAAAGGATTTTGGGAATAAATTTCGGAGATTTAAATATAATTGCGGGGCGGGCGTGTCAATCATGCCTTCAATGCTTTTTTTCTTACTAATATCATTTTTAGTTTTAAATATAAAAATAGTTTTTATAGTTAATTCACATGTCGTTATATGATTGTACAGAGCAATTGACAGATTTTTCACGAAAAAACTAAAATGATCACGATGGACAAATTCAAAGAAATACTAAAATGATTCATGATAGACAAATTCAAAAACACTACTATTGATTATCATTAATTGTTAAGGACCATATTAAAGAGTTATGTCAATGTCATGAATCATTTTGGCTAAAAAACCTTTAATTTATTTAATTGTTAAATTTGAGGGTGTTTGTGTCTATCTCGGTAGATTTTTGAATATATTTGAAAGATTTTATAAAAAGTGATATTTTTTAAATTAAGGGTTAATTTTTGGCTTTATTTGATGAAGAGCATCTCCTCCACTCTATATAAAACCATGTCTTTCCTTGTAGCAGAAACAGAAAAACCTAAACCTTCAAGAGATTCCTAAAACCCTTCCGACAAAAACGAAGATGATGGGAGAAATGTGGGCTCAAATGGGCTCGGTGATTGCGAGTGTCATGTTCATTAATGCCATGTTTCAACAATACCTTCCCCACCATCTTCGGTACCATGTAGGAAGATACACTCAAAAACTAGCGAGCTTTGTCTACCCTTACATCCAAATCACCTTTGATGAATTCACCAATGATTTTCGCAAGCGAAGCGAAATCTATTCCGCCATCCAGAGCTACCTCAGTGCGAAATCTTCCACTGGGGCTAAGCGGTTAAAAGCTCATGATGTCAAGGACAGCAAGTCTCTGGTGCTTGGCATGGATGACAATGAAGAAGTGACTGATGAATTTCAAGGCGTTAAGCTTTCATGGGTTTTGGGGAAACAAACGGCGAATCAGACTTCATTTTCTTTCTATCCTCAGGCTGATGGGAAGAAATATTATAGGCTGACGTTCCACAGACGCCATAGAAATATCATCACGGGGTCTTACCTTGATCATGTGATTGAAGAAGGGAAAGCGAAATTGGTGAAAAACAGGCAACGAAAGCTCTATATCAACAATCCTACACAGAATTGGTACTCCTACAGGGGGACAACGTGGAGCCATGTAGTGTTTGAGCACCCGGCATCATTTGAAACCCTAGCAATGGACCCGAAAAAGAAGGAGGAAATTGTCAATGACCTCATCAAGTTCAAAGATGGAAAGGAGTACTATGCAAAAATCGGGAAGCCTTGGAAGCGGGGTTATCTACTTTATGGGCCACCAGGCACTGGAAAGTCTACCATGATTGCTGCCATGTCTAATCTCATGGATTATGATGTCTATGATCTTGAGTTAACGACGGTGAAGGACAACACTGAGCTGAGGAAGCTACTGATTGACACGCCGAGTAAGTCTATAATTGTGATTGAGGACATTGATTGCTCACTTGATCTTACAGGACAGCGAAAGAAGAAGGAGAAGGATGAGGAGGACAAGGAAGAAAATAAGGATCCAGTTCAAAAAATGAGGAAAGATCAAGAAAACACAAAGACCAAGGTGACTCTTTCGGGGCTGCTAAACTTTATCGATGGGATTTGGTCAGCTTGTGGAGGGGAGAGATTGATTGTGTTTACGACTAATTATGTGGACAAACTTGATCCTGCGCTCATTAGAAGAGGAAGGATGGACAAACACATAGAGTTGTCCTACTGCTGCTTCGAAGCATTCAAAGTGCTTGCTAGGAATTATTTGGATTTGGATTCACACGAGTTGTTTGAAACGATTGCGCATTTGTTGGGCGAAACCAATATGACTCCTGCTGATGTCGCTGAGAACTTGATGCCCAAGTCTGTTATACAGGATGCTGAATCTTGTTTGAAGAACTTGATTGAAGCTCTTGAGGCTGCGAAGGAGGAGGCAAGAGTGAAGGCCGAGGAAGAAGCAAAATCAAAGGCAGAGGAAGAGGCAAAACTGAAGATAGAGAAAGAAGAAAAAGAGAAAGATACCAGTCTGCCAAAGGTTGAAGAGAAATGCAATGGAGAACAAGTTGAAACGCACGAAGAAAACAGAGTTAGCGCTTGAAGATGAACTAAAGAGAGTGAAATCATCTATATAAATTTCAACCTTTCTTAAATTGTATTTTGTAGTCTCATCAGTGTGTGTTTTTCCTTAATGTGTAATAAGAATCATTTCATGGGGCAGTATGAATTAATGTATGGAACATAAGCGTTTCGATCATGGCATAAGTTTAACTAAGTAACTCTCACCTGTATTTTATCAAAATATCCTTAGTTAATTAAGTTCTTTCGAAGTAAAATTTTCTCACTTAACAACTAATCGTATGTTGCAAGAAACTAAGACTGATTGATCCACAGTAGACAGAAATGACAATGATGGGAGAAATGTGGGTTCAACCGGACGCGGAGATTTGCTAGTGTGATGCTTCATGCTTGTTTATGCAAAATTTATGTATTTTTTTTTCCCAATCGCTTGTTGTGATTGGCTCATAGTTTGAGTTGACAACAATTTTTATAGTTTAACTTTATGTGCTACAGACAAATGGCTGTAGCATTTGTGACTTTGTGTGTGACTTTCGGCTGTGGTAGGGAAGACAAGACATGGAGACTGCCACAAGCAAAGTTGGAAACAAGCAAGTGTTGTCTTTGTGTTTGCTTGCACGCAAATATGCATGCTTTCTATGCATTAAAGCAAATGGAGAAAAGTCTACTTTATAGGCTAGGTTTTCTTTTTCTTGGTTTCCCATTTGCATTCCACGTGAAGAAGGCTTTGGGGTTTGATTAAAAGGCAAAGGAGCATGATGCATAATCATTATGTTTGTGGAAAAAGGAAAGGTTGGTTCTTTTTCTTCTCCATTTATTTACAAGTGCCGAAGAGGAGAGTGTGTGAAAAGAGCGCATCCGGAGGAGAACACAGACGAAAAGAAAATAGAGCGAGAAACTCTTGGGTAGAGTGAGGCTCTTGGAAAAATTCTGAGTGTACAAGAGATTGGGGTTTGGGTTATGTCAATTTAACTCAAGTATATTTTGTACTAGTTATTCTCATAGTGAAAAGGAATATCTCTCCGAGGACGTAGGCATGTTTTTTGCCGAATCTCGTTTATTTCTTGTATTTTAAATTGTTCAACTGTGGGTTTGTATGATGGTGAGATAACCAGCCAAAGCACAACATCGCTTTCAAGGCATAGAGACTGAGTCCGCCCACCATTGTAGATGATCAGAATGCTTAATATATACATAACTTCATGCTTGTTTACGTTAAATTTTACGTATTTTCCCTTCTCTAAGAAAAAAATTATTTATGTAAAGCTATGAAGTATACATCATTTCTCAACAAAATACAGAGGCCAAACAAGGAAGCAAAGTTTAAACATGACTCCAGCAGACATGTTTGCTCATCTGGGATCCGCAGTTGGCAGTTCGATGTTTGCGTGGGCTATCATCCCACAATACCTTCCTTACAGCCTTCGAAGCCAGACTAAGAAATAATCTCAAAGAGTGGAGGGTTTCGTCTACCCTTACATCCAAATCACATTCGATGAATTCGTTGGGGAGCGTCTCAAGCGCAATGAACTTAACTCCTCCATTGAGAACTATATAAGCTCCAAATCTTTACGCAAGCAAAGCACCTAAAGGCCGACATAAAAAACCAACAGTCCCTTGCTTTTAGCCTGGATGACTATCAAGAGGTCGCCGACAAGTTCCAAGGACTCAGTTTCTGGTGGGTTTCGGGGACAAACATGTTGAAAAGACAGACGTATTCTTTCTACCCTGTTGGTGAGAAAAGGTACTACAAGCTCATTTCCATAAACGGCAGGGGGATCTCGTAATATGGCCATACTTGACTCACGCCTTGAAAGAGAGCAAGGCTAAGAAGGTGGTAAACCAGCGAAGAAAGATTTATTCGAACAATGGTTCACATTGGAGCCATGTCGTGTTTGAGCACCCCGCTACATTTCAGACACTTGCCATGGAGCCGGAGAAGAAGGACATTATTGACGACCTAATGTCATTCACCAAAGCAGAAAACTACTATGCAAGGATTGGAAGGGCATGGCAGCGGGGATATTTCCTTTACGGCCCTCCAGGTACTGGAAAGTCCACCACGATTTCTGCCATGACCGATCTTTTGGGCTATGATCTTTATGATCTTGAACTCACTGCAGTTAATGACAACACTGAGCCGAGGGGGCTTCTGATTAAAACAACGAGCAAGTCTATTATTGTAATTGAAGATATCGATTGTTCACTTGATATTGCAGGACCGAGAAGGAAGAGAAAAGATAAAGGGGAAGAGAAGTAAGAGAAAGATCCAAGGAAGAAGCTTGCAGAACAAGAAAGAGAAACCAAAACCAGCCAGGTTAAAATTTCCGGGCTTCTGAATTTTATTGATGGGCTATGTGTTAAAAGATCAACACTAGCCCATTAAGATTAGTCGGTATAAGGGAACTAGATTGTTCTAGTTCAAACAAGCATTGACTTGTTCTAGAAGATTCTAGCATGCAAAATAAGGTGGCTAGTCTAGAATTATCTAAGCTAGAGATTTGTAGAATATACTAGAAACTAGAAACTAGTTCTAGTTTGTAGAAATAACTAGAAACTAGTAGAATGCCAAGCCCTCACCTATAAATATGGGTGTGATGTTGAACCAAATCAACCAAGTAATCAAGAAATCAAGAATCAAGCAAGTAGGCAACCAAGTGAGAGTGAGAAGTAAGAGTAGTCTCGTAGGAGTGAGTGGTCTAGAGTGTGTCTCTAGAAAGAGTCAGTGTCATAGCTTCTAAAGAGTGTCCTTAAGAGTTTGTGTGTGTAATCAATGTATTAAAAGCATGAGGCGTGGGCGAGGCGTCTGAGGAGAAGCCCGGCTTAGGCGTGAGGCGAAGCCTCACGGGACCTAAATTTTTAAATATATACATTGAGCGTACACATATATTATATTAAAAAGAAGAAGATTATTAATCAATAATCATCCTGAGCACACATATATTATAAATATACACACACACATATATATACATATATTATATTATATTATATATGTATAAAATAGAGGATGAAAAGCACAATGAGCACACATATAACAATGCACGCAGACAACACACACATTCATTATATAAAAAAAAAAATTAGGAAAAAGGCACAGAGACAAAAGTGCAAGGAAGATGTATGAGGCACTTAAAATCCTACCCAAAATTTGAATTTGGGAGTAAAAAAAAAAAAAAAAAAAAAAAAAAAAAAACCACTGAGGCGGTGCCTAGGAGGCTCCAACGAAGCCTTTCGCCCACTCCAGCAAAACTGAGGCACTAGCCATGGTGCCCAGCCTCAAGGGCGCCCTAGGCGCACCCCGAGGCGAGTTTTTTTAAAACATTGTGTGCAATACAAGTAATTGTTTACTTGTGTTGTCTCTCCAACACTTGTGTTAGAGTTGTATACTCTTAAGTTTTTCCCAATTCCCAACACTGGTCAGCTTGTAGCGGAGGGGAAATCATTGTCATCACAACTAATCATGTGGAGCAACTCGACCCAGCACTTGTCCGGAAATGAAGGATGTACAAGCACATAGAATTGTTGTACTGCAAATTCGAAGCATTCAAGGTGCTGGCGGGGAACCACCTTAGACTTCAAACACACGATTTGTTTTCCACAATTGGTACGCTGCCGTAGGAAACTGATAGGACTCCAGCTGATGTTGCCGAACATTTGATGACCAAGACAAATCCTTAGGACTATTTTAATAATTTATGCAAAAACAATTCCTAATCAATTACTTGAAATTAAAGGTTGAGAAAGATGATTTTGAAAGTGGGTAAAATTAACAATGAATTTTAATTAAAGACTAATATGACAAACGAAAAGAGTTTTAAATACTAAAAGCACTAGGGTTCCACCATAACCTAGCAATCCTATGAATTTTTACCAATTACCTATGATCTACACATGCCACTTTGAAGGTTAGGTTTTCCTAATATATATTCTCCTCGTGATATTCAAGCAAGAACGTATATCTAACATGCAATCCGTCTGTGATATTCAGATCAAATATGAACATGCACGACTCATTAAGTTCTATGAAAACCTTTTGAAAAACCATGCAACCCCTAAGAGCGTGATATTCACCTTAGGTGAAATTACAATTATCAATCACAAGAAGCAATACTCAATTCTCCGGTGATATTCGGACCGAATTGCTTCCTATTACTTATCTAAAAACCCTAATGGTGGCCAGTCATCAAGACAATTAGATAGTTTAAAACAGTGATCAATAATTCAAAGCATGCATGCAATCAATCATAAGCAATTAAATAAAAAATTACATAGTCATGCTAAGGCTTAAGGCTTCACCCTAGCAAACATAAATTAGTTACGTATATTCATAATTGAAATCATAGAAAATATTATTAAGAAGAAAAAGAATGAAAACACCTTAAAGTAAGAAATCTCAAAGAACCCTAGTAACGTTCTCTGTCTCCCAAAATTGAATAAAAGCAAGTGTCCCTCCTCTCTAACTAGGGACGGCAAAAGCCTTATAAACCCCTCTGAAAATTCCAACGCCAAACCCCTAGATTCTTCCTTTTCTAATTAGAAAATTATAAATAATAAAATAACTAAGAAAATAAAGTCCTAATTAAACTAGGAGAATCTACAAAGAAACTGTTCAGCCACGTTTTAGCCTCAGATATCCTCCAAACCTGGTCCACGATAGTTTGTTTTGAAGATTAGGACGTTCCGAACACATCTTCAGAAGGCCATGAACCCATCCGAGGCCATCTTGGGCTCCAAAAACGCAATTCAAGTCCAAAACGTCACTTTTCCATCACTGCGCATCGCTCCTTTATTTTGTCACCAGAAAATCACCGCCTGGTAGAAAAATCTGATATTTTGATACAATCAAGCTAAGTGACTGACGAATGTCTTCCAACTGGAATTACTCCAAAATTCGTCCATTTGACCATGTTTTGCTTCAGAGGAAGTCAAGAGTCCTCTATTGGAAATGCAATGCAAAGTATCAAAATTCTTCCAAAATATTAACCAAAATATAATAAGAATAAGGTTAAATATATAATATAAAATCTACTTATCAATTATTCTAAAACCAAACTCCTCTCTCCTTTCCGAGGTATTTACTCATTCGAGTTTGAAGAAAATGGTGCCGAAATCTGATGTAGAGGATGTTGAGTCTTGTTTGAATAACTTGATCGAAGCTCTTGAGGCTGCGTAGGAGGAGGCGAGAATCAAGGCTTAGGCAAAAACAAGCAAAAAGTCAGAGGAAGAAGAAAAATTGAAAGAAGTGAAGACGAAGGCAGTGGAAGAAGCAGATTCGAAAGCAGACAGTGAAATGTAACGGAACATCAGCTTAGCTTCATAGGGAAGATGTCTATTTCTTGGAATAATTTTAACCAAGTAAACTCTCATTTGTTCAACTTTTACCAATGTTTTTTTTAAAGCAAAATAAGCTTATAATTTTCTCAATTAACAATTTAAAAAGGTCCATTGTCCCACGTAGTTCGTCGGTCTAACCAACGATCTGGGTGTGATCTATCAGCAGCAGCATTCTTCCTTGCTCATTCCTAGGAACTTGGTAACGTGGCCAGTAAGTCAACGAGCATTGAGGCAGGCAAACATATATTATTAAGGGGTTTTTGAACTTTAATCCTTCAAGAAGATTAAAATTTAAAAAAAAACCTAGTGTTAGATTGAATATTGATTTTTAGTTCCTAATGTGTCCTTAATTCAAAATAATTAATGTGCATTTTATTTAATATCTCCCATTAAATATTTAAATTTATTAATACACAAATTTTAATTTATTTTTTGACCAAAAAAGAGTTTTTTAATTTATTAATTTTATTTAACATTCTTCAAACTTGAAAGACTCAATTAATGTACCTAAATGTTAGTACCGAAATATATTATATTGAACTAATATATTTAAATGTTAGTACCGAAATGTATGTACCTAAATATATGCACCGAAATGTATTAATATTAAATTAATGTACCTAAATATGTGTACCGAAATGTATGCACCTAAAATATATGCACCGAAATGTATATACCTAAATATATGCACCTAAATATATGCACCGAAATGTATGTATCTAAATATATGCACCGAAATGTATTTACCTAAATATTTGCACTAAAATGTATTAATATTAAATTAATGTACCTAAATGTGTGTACCGAAATGTATGCACCGAAATATGTGTACCGAAATGTTAGTACCAAAATGTGTGTACCTAAATGTATGCACCGAATTGTATTATAATGAATTTAATATACCTAAATGAAGAAGTTACAGTACATCAAAATATATTGTATTAGTTTATCTAAATGTTCACAACAAAAATATATTACAATGAATGAAATGAAAATAAAAATTATAATGAAATAAAATTAATACATTAAAAATTAGAAAGAAAAAGATAAATAATTAAAAAATCAAAATATAATTAATAAATGAGGTTATTAATGTATCAAGAGACTAAAATTAGATTTTGATCTTACTCATGGTTTTAATAAAAAAGTAATCTTTGCCAAGGATTAAAATGAAGTTTTCTATATTATTAACTGCTTTCAGTTGGTAAGGAAATGAAGGCTGATTTCACCAATTATCCGTACTTGAAGCTTTGGACGAGCAATTCAAAACCTCAGTTCACTATCATTAAGGGAACTTCTTTGATTACCGCTTTGAGTCTTAGTGGTAATTGTCAGCAATTTCCATCAGAAGTGTGATTGGTTTCCTTGTTTTTCTTTGGCTTGCATGTAATGTAACAACCCGTCCCGATATATATGTTAATTAAGTGATGAATTGACGAAATTACCCATTCAGGGTCGTGTACGTATGCATGTGTTTTGTGTGAGGACCAATTATTTGTGGCCCTCAATAATGGGAACCAATGGGATATTTTTATATCCTTTGATTAATGGATGGTTTTGGTCCACACATAACCTCACACTCTCCCTCCCATACCTACTCTCTCTCCCGTACCTCTCATTCACTCTCAGACTCTCTCTCTCTCTCTCTCTCTCTCTCTCTCTCCTCTCTCGATATCTCTCTCCCTTGCCATTCACGTACGGACAAGAGCCAAGAACATCAAAACCTCACAGATCGAAGCAACCAAGGGCATATTCTTACTCCTGAGGTCCCTACGAGTACATTGACACCCATTTCAGGTAAGAACTACGTCAATTTCACGTCGAAACCATGAGGTCCAATTTTGGTACTGTTCATGAAGTTTTTATGGGTTGTGTTTTAGGCAAAACCAAGCTCACTACGAGCCTTAGAAGGTTCCCAGGAGGCTCGGGGACGTTCGTTGGAAGCATTTTGACGTCGGGATCACGTGAAACGAGTTTAGCCGGTTTTTGGAAAATTTCCCGACAAGATCTCAGTTGTTTTTCGTGGGTTTTAAAGGTATGGCTCTCTTCCTCACTTGATTTAGAGTATGTAGGAAGAAATTTCATGAAAAATGGTGAAGGAATGGCCAAGTTATGGCGAGTTGCAGGTTTCCGGCGAGAGCTTCGGCGACCAAGGTTGAAGACGCGCGTGGGGGCGCGCAGACCCGTGCCACCCACGGCGCGTGGGGGCGCGTGAAGCATCAAAAAATTATTTTAAAAATATGACGTCGAGTAGGTCACGTTGGTATATTCGTATGCCAAAATTGAGCTATGTATGAGAAGTTATTTCCGTAGTTGCGTATATGTGCTTAAATAACGTATTTTTAGTAATTTCTCATATAGGTGAGACTTATTTCGAGGACGAGCGTAGCCAGGCTAGATGTGGGGGCTACGACCTGGCGACCTATCAGTGAGTGGGCAACTATTTTTCTGTATAACCTATATATATATATATAATGATTTTCCCAGAATCAGCTTTTAAATGAAAAATACGTTTTTATCGCCATGCATATAATTTAATATTGATGCATGTGTATTCATATATACATTTCATGCATATGTTGGTGCCGAGGACGCCAGGTAAGTACCAGGTAAGTACATGCATTGTTGAGAAAGAACAGATGATATATGATGAGATATGATGTGATGTGTTAGTTCATAAACCTGCACATATTGTTAGTGCTCACGCCCAGAGTTAGGGGCACAGTCTTTCACATGTCGTTCACCTCCCGCACCGCATGCTCGCCTTGGATCCAAGTTAGGTGCACAGTCTTGTCGTATAGACCACCTTTGAGTGGGTTCGACTTGTAGGTGACTCGCGTTCATTTGCACAGTCTTCACGTGATTGTAGCACTAGAGCATTTTTATATTGATACAGTGATGTGATGATGACCTCATGAGGATATTGATGTATGTGCAGTGTATATATATATATGATGAGATTGAGATGTTATGAGCTATATGTACAGCCGAGGGCTGAGTTGATATCTAGTAGCGATATGGTGATTAAAATGCATCGCATGACATAGCTTATGAGATTCAGATTGGTATTGAAACGTATTGCATGGCATATTATGAGATACGTTTGATAATGTTTATGCTGAGAGGCTATACTTTGAGAAAAGAATGATTTTGAAAAGATTTGTTTTGCTGACCCACTCAATTTTGTTTTTCGCCCCTCTAGGTTCTAGATAGCTAGAGTACCCGTGGTGGTTAGCGAGGACCATTCGGCAGTTCTGACAGACTCATTATTATGTAGGACACCCGTTAGTGTTATCCGAATTTAATTATTCATGCTTGATTGCACTTTGACTTAGTACGCTCTGGTTCTGTATAAGTACTATATTATACCTCTAGCACACTATCTAATCTAGGTTGCTAGTGGATTGGCTTAAATTAGTTCGTATTTCGTTATTGATTCTGCTTCCGCACTGTGCATTTGGCTACGTCACACTCACGTGACGGCCAGCACGCCCCATTTTCGAGTCGGGGTGTGTCATGTAAGTTGCAATTAACTGATTGTTCAACATCAGACGAACATGACGATAACTGAAGAAATGTGAGTTCAACTGGACATGACGATTGCCAGGGTGATGCATCATGCTTGTTTGTGCTAAGTTTCTGCGTGTTTTCCCCATCGCTTTCGGGACATAGAGACGAATCCACCAGCTTTGTAGATGATCAGAATGCTTAAGATATTCACATTAAATAATCAGTGTGATGCTTCACGCCTGTTTATGTAAGTTTCTACGCACTTTCCTTATCGTTTTCGGGGCATGACGACGAAACCACCAGGCGATGACGGATGATCAGAATGCTTAATTTATTCACTAACCAATACCAACTCCACTCCACCCAACTCTTCTTTAACAAAATATAATTATATAATCAGGATAGTATCGGTATCAGTGTGGTTAGTAGTGGGCCGCTTTACTTGTCTGCATCTGTAAATCACAGAGGCCAAGCAAGGAAAGCAAGGTTAGACATCAGTTGAAACGAGTGAAGAAAACAGAGACAGCCCTAGGAGGCAAAGGACTGAAATTATCAGTATATCCATTTTGCACCCAAATCAATTTGTGTTTATCTTAACAATGTAATAAGAATTTAGGTGGATGGGTTCACCGCTTCCGTGGTCCCCTAAATACAAGGTTACGAAAATAAAATCTTACACATGATTTTGTATTAACGGTCTGAAGTATCACGGTAACGATGAATCTGTTTCTTAAAAATCTCTCTAAAAACACAAAGCAAGAGAGCAAGAGGAAGGCATAACTGATCAAGGAGCCTCCTGAGAAAGGATAAGAAGGTGAAAATAAATGCAGCAAGGCTTATGGTTACTCATTAATAATTCCTTACTAGTCCGGCTAGTAAACAAACGTCCGCTCTACATATATCATATTTTATTACCAAACATTTGGGTTCATGATTTACTCTTGGACCATACTAAAAGGAAAGTACCAAGAAAGTATGTGTGTGATGCTAAACTGAAAGACGAGGGCGACATCATTGCAATATGACATCATAGAACTAATACATTTTCCAATTTTTAACAAAATAATAATTTCCATTTGGTTTTACTTAACCTACTGAGCAAGTAATCGAGTCAATTTTTTGACAGGATTGTTTAAATGTATTCACACAGAATAAACAATGCCGACTCACCCCAAAACCCTCTTTCAATTAAATATATTTTAATTTTTAATTTAATCTCCACAAAATTATGCAAATTCTCACTCAAACTAGTATATTGGACCAAGAACTTCAAGTTAAGGGAATAATCTGGAGTAAGCTCATGAGATGGAAATGATTGAGATAGTGATCGAGTATGGATTCATTTTGTGCCTTGTCCTTTTACTAGGGAAGTGAATCCTATCAATCGAGTGATTTGTCGCACTTCAGGCCAAGGACAGATTGATTGGTTATCCACCGATGTACCAAGTCGTCCAACAGGGATAGCGCACCCTTCATGACCGCTCGACCCTGATATTCCTCAAACACCATGGTAAGCACGTGCTGGCTGACACCTGAAGGTGATGAAGCCATACTAGTATGCATGAGAACCAATGAATACAAATAAGACTTATAAATTTAAATGTAATTAATATGCAAATGAGGAACGTGTTTAGAGCATATAACTAATCTAGAACACTAACAAGAAATAACACCGAGAGGACTCGAAGATGCTGATGCGGTAGTGCCTTGATGCCGGGATTGTACACCTCGATTCTAAGTCATGAGGAGACACAAAACAAAACATGAGCGGACCAAGTTGATATATAAGTAATAATAAAACAGTTAATCTTTAACGTACTAACCCCTAGGTTTAGAAAACTCATATAGCATAATAAGTAATATGTTTTTCCGAAAACTCTAGCCTGCCATAAAACCTTTCATAAAACATATTTCATATATAGTGTGCTAAGTAGTGGAATCATCATCACCCGTATGCAGCCACCCAAAGGCATATAGAATTCTTCATTTGCCCGTAGGCTTCTACAACACCCACCCGAAGGCATATAAGTATCAATAGCCCGTAGGCTCCTACAGCACCCACTCGAAGGCATATAAAAGTATCTTTCGACTGAAGCCACTACATTACCCGACCGAAGTCAATATAATAGTATCATTCGCCCGTAGGCAGTATCGTATGAATAACTAGCCAAATTTTATATCTCCCGCCCGTCGGCATGTATAGGTACAAAAAATCATTAATAATTAATATATATATATATATATATATATATATATATATCTCAAACAGAGCTCACTAGCTAAAATGTCATATCGTAAAACCCACATTCACAAGTATGTATATATTCATCAATCATATATATCACAAGGAACGTAAATTCGATAAGGTAAGGTATTTCAAAATATTCTTAGTAAAGCATGAAATATAATAAAGTGTAAATCTAATTCACTCACAAACATTTCATAAAACGTAGCCATTAAATCATGTTTTTCATGTATGCATTTGTAATAGTAAAATATGCATTGGAAGGGTTCCACTCACAGATACTTCGCATTCGAAGAGTCATGCAAACTAGCGAAGATGGAAAAGCCAAGATAAATGCACCTAAGCACATAAAGGGTCCAATTAATAAAACTCTATCAAAATAATTGAATTTGAAAAAACGGATGCTAGAATTGGAATCAGGACGTCGAAATAAGCCTATGAGGGGTACCTGACAAAACCTAAAAAAATCAACCCAAAAGTCAACGTTGACTGGTCAACAGGTCAGACCCGGTCAACGCAGGGTTTGGGTTGGGTCAACGGTTAGTGGGTTGGCCCAGTTCAATTGGGTCAAATGGGTTGGGTTGGATCCAGTTAGGGTTTTGAGTTTTGGACTTAGGTTAGGGTTAGGTTTAGGTGGGTTGGGCCGGGTTAGGGCTTAGGCTAATGGGCTGTTAGACCTAAAGGCTTGGGTTTCTGGGTTCTAATTTAAATGGGTTAGGCTTAGATTTGGGCTGGTTACTCGGCCCAAAGGTTTAGGCCAGTTCAATGGGTTAGCCCAGCAACTGGGTTGGGCTCGGCCCAGTTTCCTTTGCATGTTGCTAGAGTCCAACAGAAGGGAAAGTCGGGTTTTTGGGTTTTCGTTGGGAAAACTTCCCCGACTCCGATCTAGGGTCAAACCTTAACCAAACACTACCATTCAAAAGCCAAATTGAAGGTAAGAGAGTAAGGGTTCAAGTCATACCATTTGTTCTCTCAGTCTTGGTCGAATGAGGACTTGGAACCCACGACATTCTCACCGGAGATCTGGGGAAGTCTCCCTGAGGTGTTTTTTGCATCGAACGGCCACCAAAATTACTCAAAAGAAGTCCTACACTTACACAAATGCAAACCAAGAGGTTCTAGAGGGCTTACCTACGTTGAGGGCGATGGAAACTCGCTGGAGTTCATTGAGAGGAAAAAGAACACTGGTCTCTGCCACTGTGCACTATAACGGACCTCTTATGGGTTCGAAAGTTGATGTCTTGGTCTTTGGGTTCAAAAGTTGGTGTGTGTGTGTGTGGTTGTGTATGGGTGTGGATCACCGAAGAGAGAGAGCACAAGAGGGAACTCGGGGGAGAGGAGAGAGAGTGAGTTGTTTTGGGCCGAGGGACAGAAAACCAAAGGTGGGTCTCTTGGGCACACCAAGCAAGAACCAAAAGCAACCCAAAATAAAATATTCCACCCAAGTGAAGTTATGAAATTACCTATTCGTTCTGTAAAAATTCGAGAACATGTTATTACACTTCAGGATGTTAACTTGACTTTGTTAGGTACGTTTATCCTTGCAGACATGTTTGCAGCTAGTATATGGTCTCGTCACTTTAACTAGATTAGAGAAATGCTTTTAGAGCAACATACTAAAAACTATAATACATTGCATGTGTTTATCATACTTATGCGGTACGAGGATTGAGATGAGGCACTATGGGCAATGTCCACGCCAAATTGCGCCATTCTTCAGGAACGTTGATATTCTTATCTACCCCTAACGGCGGGAAGACTATCTTATCAAAATGACAAACTGCAAAATATAAGAGGTAAAAAGATAGCTTACAAGGGTTCATAAAGATCTTGAAGAAGAATCGTAATTGACATAGATTCAAAATGACAAACTGCAAAATATAAGTGGTAAGAGAGAAATAGCGAGATTTCAAGATATGTTTATCCACTGATCCACTTGTTAGGTTTTGTTTTCTTTGATTGCTCTTGCTTTTGTTGGATGGATTAAGGTTAATACAAATGGGTTTTCTAAATAAATGGTCATGTGGATAGTGGTGGTGTTTTCTGTGACTCCAATGGTCTTTTTAGGAGCGTTTTCCTCATCTTTGTATGCATTGAAATTTTGAAATTTCGTGTTTACAATCTTCTTGTCCAAGTGCAATTGTTGCTGAGATTGTTATTGTGATCAAGCCAATTTAGATTGCGTGAGATAAAGAGTGACAACACATTTGATTAGAGACATATTCTATGCATGCCGTTCGCCTTTTAGCAGCTCGCTTCATGGATGTCCCATGGTTTCTCAAAGTTTCTTGGGCAAATTGTTTATGATATTGCTCACTTGTACTTGCGTCTTTTGCATAATTTTAGGGAAGAAAATTATTTGGTGGATGCTTTTGCTAATTTTGGTGGAATGAATAGTAGTTTTACTTGGTGGGACTTGATACCTAATTTTGCTAATGTGTCTTATAGAAGAGACCGCATTGGCTTCCTGCCTTTTGTTCGGGGTAATTTTTTTTATATGGTTTGTAGCTTGTCGCTTGGTTGTAGTTCTTGGCGCCATTTAAGTTTTGTTTTAGAGGGGTTCCTACATCCCCCTCTTTTCTTGTATTCTTCAAGTTTTAAGAGGTGGTCAACTTTTTGTTCCTTCATCGTCTTGTGCTCTGAGGGGTAAGATTTTTACCCCTTGACTAGTTGTAACTTTACTTTTTCTTATTAATAAAATTTTCTCATACGATATAGGTTCCATGGAAAACAAAAGGTTTGTTTTATTTTCTTCTTTTATCATACATGGTTAATTGCTCTTGTCACTTGATTAATAAGCTCTGGTTAATTACCCTTGATTATTATAATAGAGCTTCAGTAATATGTCATTTAGTAATACGATCTATTCCACTTCATTTGTTTGGAAGTTTTAGAATAAAATCAATCTTAGGAAAATTAATGAAAATGGCTTGAAAACTTTGAGTTTTAGCAATAAAGACAAAATAAAAGGTAAAGTGAATAGTATTGTTTGGGCCCAAAATGGCATTTTGGCCCGGGCGCAAAGGATGTCTCGGCCCAAAGGCCCAATGCCGGGCACAGAGGATATAGGAGATGGGCCGGCTAAAGATGTGGCCGGCCGAATCCCATTCAAAGAAGGATTTCTAGAGAAGGCGGAGGAAACCCAATGTAGGAGGGAGTCTCGGCGAAAGACCTAGTAGAAACGGGAACGGCTAAGAGTCCCAATCCGAGTGGAATTATGATTCGATCTGAGGAGAGGTTTCAGCCTCTATAAATACAAAGGCAGTGGCAGCAAGAAAAAGACCTTCAGCACAACACACAAATCTGCCCTGCGCAAAACCTCTCAACACCTTGAGATTTTTTTTATTCTTTTCCGTCTTCACATCTTCAGTTTGGATAAACAGCACTGTGAAGGCAACCGGTAAACATCTTCAGTTTGGATAAACAGCACTGTTGCCGTAGAACCAGCCGTCCGTGAAGCACCTTCAGTTTGGATAAACAGCACTGCGACAGGGTCGACGGGTTACCTATCCAAGTCTCAGCCGACGAGGGTTTTCGGATCCTCGACGACAGAGGTTATCTCACCAGCCTCTCGGTGAAGTGAGGTGTTACTAATATTTAGGCTCGGTGCCTCAGCGCCGAGTAATTTTATGATTGCATATTCTCAAGTGAGTTTCCAAGTTCGGCACTCAGACGGCCGAACCACGTTCATTGTCAAGACCTTCATTCGCTTTGAGTATTTGTGCCCGTATACTCTAGTTTCAATTCGGCGTGATTTTACATTCACCAATACGGTGACTGTCGCCGAATCAGACGACGACGAGCCGTGAACTTTGTAATTGGCAGCCTTGTCTTCAGGCTTGAGGACCCAAAGGGCCGAGACTTATTCCTTTCTCGGCCGCAGTTGCAAGATACAGAAGTCAGCCGCGCGCATCCACACCACATCAAGATATTTTACTCCTCGGCCGAGCTCGGCCGACGAGTTGGCACGCCCCGCACACATTTGAAGGACTTAGTTAGTCTACTATTTGCTCGGCCTGCGCGCCACGTAGGCTAGGTGATTTTTGTAGCCAACAAGTATTAAGATTGATTTTTTAGTGTAAAAATGTAATTTTTCGTTAAAGTAAATAGCACTATGAGCTTTTCATTAATGTTTCCTGGAATCTTTTGGATGAGGCAAAGGACAAATAGATTGCTACAAAAGCCGGCTAACGGGGTATTCTTGTCGAATTTGTTACCAATGTATTATAACAAGAAAATTGTATGACTTAGATTAGATCCCCATCCCTTATGTAAATATATCAATTCTTCAGCAAAAAATTTAAAAAACAAATGGAGATATAAAATGTTATTTATGTGAATTTTAAAGAAAAAACAAATTTGTCCAGCTCACCCAACTTTGTCGTTACGTCCCTCCATAACCTCTTCTTTTCCATGGCGGGCTACCTTTGGACAATCCCACCAAACTTCCTCTTGCTTTCCTTTAGTCAATCAAATATTGTAAACAACTGAAACTTATCTTCCAAGAAACGAGCATCTCCTCCCCTGTATAAAACCTTGTCTTTCATCGTAGCAGAAACACACAAAAAAAACCAACCTTCAAGAGCTTCCGAAAACCCTTCCGACGAAAACGAAGATGATGGGAGAGATGTGGGCTCAAACGGGCTCGGTGATTGCGAGTGTGATGTTCGTTGCTGCCATATTCCAACAATACCTTCCTCGCCAACTTCGGTACCATGTCGAAAGATACACTCAAAAATTAGTGAGCTTTGTCTACCCTTACATCGAAATCTCCTTTGATGAATTCACCAATGATTTTCGCAAGCGAAGCGAAATCTATTCCGCCATCCAGAGCTACCTCAGCGCGAAGTCTTCCACCGGGGCTAAGCGGTTAAAAGCTCATGATGTCAAGGACAGCAAGTCTGTAGTCCTTGGCATGGATGACAATGAAGAAGTGATTGATGAATTTCAAGGCATTAATCTTTCATGGGCTTCGAGGAAACGAGCGAAGAATCAGACTTCATTTTCTTTCTATCCTCAGGCTGACGAGAAGAAACATTATACGCTGACGTTCCACAGACGCCATCGAGATATCATCACGGGGTCTTACCTTGATTATGTGATAAAAGAAGGGAAGGCGATATCGGTAAGCAACAGGCAACGAAAGCTCTATATCAACAATCCTACACAGAATTGGCACTCCTACAAGGGGACAAAGTGGAGCCATATAGTGTTTCAGCACCCGGCATCATTTGAAACCATAGCAATGGACCCGAAAAAGAAGGAGGAAATTGTCGATGACCTCGTCAAGTTCAGTAAGGGAAAGGAGTACTACGCGAAAATCGGGAAGCCTTGGAAGCGGGGTTATCTCCTTTACGGGCCACCAGGCACTGGAAAGTCTACCATGATTGCTGCCATGTCTAATCTCATGGATTATGATGTCTATGATCTTGAGTTAACGACGGTGAAGGACAACACTGAGCTGAGGAGGCTACTGATTGACACGCCGAGTAAGTCTATAATTGTGATTGAGGACATTGATTGCTCGCTTGATCTTACAGGACAGCGAAAGAAGAAGAAGGAGAAGGATGAGGAGGACAAAGACGAAAAGGATCCAGTTCAAAAAAAGAAGGAAGATGAAGAAAACACACCGAGCAAGGTGACTCTTTCGGGGCTGCTAAACTTTATTGATGGGATTTGGTCAGCTTGCGGAGGGGAGAGACTGATCGTGTTCACGACTAATTATGTGAACAAACTTGATCCTGCGCTCATTAGAAGAGGAAGGATGGACAAACACATAGAGTTGTCCTACTGCTGCTTCGAAGCATTCAAAGTGCTTGCTAGGAATTATTTGGATTTGGATTCACACGAGTTGTTTGAAACGATTGCGCGTTTGTTGGGCGAAACCAATATAACTCCTGCTGATGTCGCTGAGAACTTGATGCCTAAGTCTGTTATACAGGATGCTGAATCTTGTTTGAAGAACTTGATCGAAGCTCTCGAGGCTGCGAAGGAGAAGGCAAGAATGATGGCCGAGGATGAAGCGAAATCGAAGGCAGATGAAGTGGCAAAACTGTGATAGGTTGTATTATGTGCCTAGTGTGTAAATTAGTGTGCTTATTGTAAATTAGAACGGTTAGGATTGTGACATGTGTCATATTGTTGGTTGATGTGTAAAGTTAGTTGACATATGTCATTATTATTGGTTGATTTGTGAATTTAGTTGGCATGTTTCATATTGTGATTGGTTGGTGTGTAAAGTTAGTTACAACTGTATAGGATGGTATAACCTATTAGTACCACTTTGGTTTGTAATCATTAGCGTGAAAGAAGTAATGAAAAATAGTTATGGAGCTCTTTTTCTCTCTTCCTCTCGAGTCTGCTCTCTCTTTACATTTCAGTTCTTGATTCTTCCATTGTTTGACAAACTGAAAGGAAGAGAAAGAAGAGACAGAGAAAGACCAGTCTGCTAAAGTCGAAGAAAAATGTGATGGAACATAAGTTGAAACGCGTGAAGAAGACGAACGAAAAAGAGTGAAATTATTTGTATCTTTTTTTAAAAAAAGAAACAAACTGGTGGCTTCACCACTGCAATTCACCTTTCGGGGGTCAGAAAGACTCACATATGCATTTCAGTCTCCCTTAGCCCGTGTGAAGTTATCTGTATAAATTTCAACCTTTCTTAAGTTGTACTTTGTACAGTCTGATCAGTGTGTGGTTTTCCTTTATATGCAATAAGAAACATTTTATGCGGTTGTAATAAATAAATTAATGTATGGCACATAAGTAACCTGTGCCGCAAGGAAATCGTTTAGAAAATGCTTTTTGTGAAGAACAATTGTGATCTCTACAATAAAAATACATAAATCGATTAAAAAGCGCTGCGATCAGCGACAGAAGATTTTGCACATCAGTTTCTACAGGCAGGAATTCCATCACCGGAAGGCGTGAGTCCAAATGGAAGACTAAAGTGCCGGCCTACACGTAAAAAACTAAAAAAATGAAAAGAAGAGTGAAGGAAAGGCCACGAAACAAGTCCGAACCTTCCAGGTTCACCATCCATGACACACATTGACATCCTTCGGTGGCATATCGGTGTCGATATTGTCTCTGCACGGCTTTGTTAGATGCGTCATGCGAGTATACGTCCTGCAGCGGACGTGGTTAGTGGTTACTGCAATTGACAGTGACTTTTGCTCTTAATTTGGATGATCGTTGTATGAATAATATATTAGCAAGAAGTCGGGAAATTTACGGAGAAGGTCTCCGGGAAATTGTCATTCTGATTGCCAAAACTTAACCTTAGCAAAATAAACAAAAACAAAATAAACTGGGCCTGATCACTATAAATAATGAGGAGTTGAAGCTATGATCATGTTATCTTTGTTAGACGAAGTCAAGGTCCAGTGTGCTTGCCGAGATTTGAGGAGTTGTGATCTTCATCAACTTCTTATCCTTTTCTGATACTCCTAGTTTCTAGGGTTTTGTATTTCAAATATTTGTTGTACGTAAAGATTGGTTTGTAATCTTTAAGCTTCTGTTTGCATTTTGAAAATTGCTTGTATGTAGGGTTTTCAAATTCCCATTGTAATCCAAAAGTTGTTATAAATACATGCAGCTCATTGTTGATTGGGTATGCAAATGAAGTGAAACCCTAAGTGTGATAATTCTACATGGTATTGAGCCTCCTATAGTCTAACGACTTGATCCTTTTTTTTTTCCATGCTTCAATGGCTGAAAACAACGTCAGTTCTTCCAACCCCATCTCCCCCAACCCAACCAACACCCATCCCTTTCATCCTTTTTCAACTGTTGTCAATATCAAGCTTGATAGAACCAACTACCCACTATGGTTGGATCAAATCCTCTCAATTATCAAGAGTAGAGATCTCATGGGATATGTGGATGGTTCCTTGGCGTGCCCTCCAAAGCACTTGCATGGTGCTACTACTGTGAATCCAGCGTATAGTGCATGGGTTCAACAAGATCAAATAATCTTGAGTTAGATAAATGGCTCCTTGACTGCATCTGTTCTGTCGACTGTGGCAAGCAAGAGGGCTGCGCGTGCCACTTGGGAAGAGTTAAAGCAACGGTATACGTCCACTTCTCAAAATAGAATTTTGTTTCTACGGAATGAGTTGCTGCAGACCAAGAAAGGTAATCTTTCTATTACGGATTACCTTGATCGCATGAATGCGATTGCTGACAATCTTGCCCTCGCGAGGCAACCTGTGAATGATGATGGGCTTGTACAGATTGTGTTGAACAATCTAGGACCAGCTTTTGAGATGACAGTAAGTGCTGCTCAAGCTTGGGATACTCCCATCACCTATCCCACCCTTGAGGCACTGCTGTTGACTAATGAGAGACGAATGACTGATCAAAATCCGTCATTGGCTGACCCTGCACCAGTCAATGCATTTGTTGCAACTCGAGGCCGTGGTGGAGGAAGGTCTCGTGGGAATGGAAGAGGTATGTCCTCATTTACTCGTGGTTCTACGTCCACTCAACAGGGAACTAATCCTCGCAAAAATACAATCCAGCGCAACCAGCCTCTTGATGGTGAAAGGTTCTCATGTTCTGGTGAGCGCATCATTTGTCAAATCTATGGTAAACCCGGACATCCTGTGCTTGATTGCTTTCAACGGATGAATGCTACTTATGAAGGTAGGATTCTTGCTCAAAGACTCACAACCATGTCCTCCTCATCGATCACTCTGAACAAACAATCTAATGGTACTTGGCTGCTAGACACGGGTGAAAATGCACATGTCACTCCTGAACTTTAGAACTTGGTTAATCCCAAAGAATATAATGGTAATGAAACTGTTGGCGGTGTAGGTAATAATTTTGGCATCACTATTTCTCATTTTGGTTCCAATCAGTTACATACAAAAACTTGTTCATTTGATTTTAAAAATGGTCTTCACTGCCTCTCAAAACATATTATCTGCCCATAGGTTTACCTTAGACAACCATTGTTATCTCCTAATATTTCCATATTTTTTTTCTTGTAAAGGACCTCAAGACACGGAAGACGCTTTTCCGAGGGAGATGTGAGAATGGGTTATACCCATTTACCAGTGGCAGTGGACGGTTCAAATATTTATTTTTAGCCTTGGTAGGGGTACAATGTTCAGTGCAATAATGGCATGCTCAGCTAGGCCATCCTTCCAATTCAATAATTAACTTTTTAATTTTCAATAAACTAGTACCTATTCATGGTACTTCTGATGTAAGTTTTTTGTGAGTCATGTCCCTTAGGGAAGAGTACTAAGTTACCCTTCAATGTTTCTAAGTCTGTTTCTACGTTTCCCTTGCAACTTTTGCATTATGATGTCTGGACTTCTCCAATTGTTTCTAATGAAGGTTTTCGTTACTATGTGTTGTTTGTGGATGACTTCTCTTGATATTCTTGTGATAATTCTACAATCTTACGTGTGAAACCTAATGGCCAAAAATTATGCATGTCATTCTGTTTTGTGTCGTCCATGTATTTGGCTTAAAAATTCGTTACTCATGAGCGAACGTGTTGAGGATGAGTCTGACATTTACGAGAGAAGATATCTTATATCGGCCTATAAAGAATTGAACTAGTTCTTATATCACCAATAATTTTTATGGTGGAACACATTTTATTTGGATGTCAAGAAAAGCTCAGTAAGACAATTATCTCATAAAATATTTTCTAATTAATCTACCCGACACTTTCTCATTTATTGAAAATGCAAACTCACTTTTTTGTTTTCTTTCTCTAAAAACACTCCCGAAATACGTTACTAGACAAGCCCTAAACATCTTCGAGTACATACTAGCTAAGCTTTAATTTGCAACTACTACCTTTTATTTCCTCTTTTTTTCTTTTTTAATCTACAATATCTGTACCAAAGGTCTAAGTCAAAAACTTGAAAAACTTGTGGGCAGCAGATCACAACATGAACATGAGCCAGAATGTTAAAAACCCCACAAGACACAAGTTCAACAACATTTCTTGTCATTGCTGTATATTTTTGTTGAACTGTGAACAAGTTCCTGGGAAGAACTAGGTAGAAGTAAGTATACTATCTCTAGTTATTGATAATTTCTTTACTTACAAAACATACATGTTCTTGATTTACTTTCTGAACAATTAAACGGCATTTTCATTTCTGAACAAAAGGATTCAGTTCGAAATAAGAGGGAAGATCAAGAAAACAAACTGAGCAAGGTGACTCTTTCGGGGCTGCCAAACGTTATCGATGGGATTTGGTCAGCTTGTGGAGGGGAGAGACTGATCGTGTTTACGACTAATTATGTGGACAAGCTCGATCCTGCACTCGTCAGAAGAGGGAAGGATGGACAAGCACATAGAATTGTCCTACTGCTGCTTGGAAGCGTTCAAAGTTCTTGCTAGGAATTATTTGGATTTGGAGACGCACGAATTGTTTGAAACGATTGCGCGTTTGTTGGGGGAAACAGATACGACACCTGCTGATGTTGCAGAGAATTTGATGCCGAAATCTGATGTAGAGGATGCTGAGTCTTGTTTGAAGAACTTGATCAAAGCTCTCGAGGCTGCGAAGGAGGAGGCAAAGATCAAGGCCGAGGAAGAAGCTAAACAGAAGGCAGAGAAAGAAATGAAATCGAAGGCAGAGGAAGAAGAAGATTCGGAAGCACAGAAAGAAGAGCCTGAAGTGAAACGGAAAGGAACATCAGCTTAGCTGGATAGGGAACATGTCTATTTCTTCGAATAATTTTAACCTAGTAAAGTCTCATTTGTGCAACTAGTATCTGTGTGTTTTAGGAAAAATAAGCTTGTAAGTTTCTCAATTAACAACTAATTGTCTGCAATTTCCATCAGAAGTGTGATTAGTTAACTTGTTTTTCTTTGGCTTGCATGTAAGTTGCAGTTAACTGATTGTTCAACGGCAGACCAACATGACAGATGACTGGAGATATGTGGGTTCAACTGGCCGCGTCGATTGCCAGGGTGAAGCTTCATCGCTTGTTTCTGTTTTTTATTTTTTGAACAAACGATATTATCTACTTACTTTTTATATCGTTTTCAGGGTATGGAGACGAAACAACCAGGCAATGATCGTCGATCAGAATGCTTAACTTATTCACTAACCAATACCAACTCCACTCTACCCCACCCTTCTTTAAGAAAATAGAATTATATAATTGGAAGAGTACTAGTATTTTTTTTTTTTTTTTTTTTGAATGAGTACCAGTATCAATGTAGTTAATAGTGGGCCGCTTTCCGTATGTGTAAAATACAGGGCCAAGCAAGAAAAGAAAAGTTAAAACATTGACCCCAGTAGACATAAGTTGAATAGAGTGAAGAAAACAGTCAGCCCTTGAAGGCAAAGAGACTGAAATTATCAGTATAATTTCTACCTTATTTCTTGTATTGTTATTCACACACTAATTTTTACCCCTTACTCACATCTCTTAATTTTTAGCCGCGGGATCAAAAAAATCGAAAAGGATCAAATAACAAAAATTAACAAAGATGTGAGAAATAAAAAGAGACGTGGATAACATCACATTATTTCTTCCATTCTGCACCCTAATCAATGTGCGTTTATCTTAACAATGTAATAAGAATTTAGGTGGAATGGTTTCACGGCTACGTGTCCCCTAAATACAAGGTTACAAAAATAAAATATTATGTGTGGTCTTGTACTAATAGTCTGAAATATCACAGTGACGATAAACATATCATGGTCAAATAGACATCATCTAGCGTTAAATAGGCCCCAATCCTCTACACACACAATCGCTCCAATACCAATTATGATCACACTGGTTCGGATGAATTGGGCCTCCAAAGGCAGCCACTCGTCGTTCAACCTAGTCATCGTCCTCTGTGGAACAGCCTATGAACAACACCACACCACGGATTCAAACTCTTTTACTGCCGCTAGAGCTCTGATAACTTGGTTTGCTGCACGTTTTGCAAGTCCAATCTTTGAAGACTGGGGCAACTGCGGGTATGGGGCTGACTGGGGAAGAATTCGAGTTAAATTATTCGAAGTTGGGGAAAAATTTGATATATTATTGTTGCTTGCTTGTAACTTAGAACGTGCGCCCACCAACTGTTTGTGTTTATGCATGCGAAAAAGCTGTGTGGTGGTGTAGAAAGGCAAAAATTGTTTTTAAGAATTCTAAGTTTCATAACAAACAAGTTTTCGGATTGCAATGGTTATACTTAAGAAATCACGTTTTTAAAACCCATCATAAATTTTGTTAAAATTTTGAATTAGAATACCAAACAGATTCTAAATATTTGATATTGTTACTAATTAATATTTCCTTATTGATCCTGCTGTGAAACAAACGTGACTTAGATACACTACTAGGAAAGTACCAGGAAAGTGCGTGATGCTTAACTGAAACATGACGATGACATCCCAGATGACATCATTGTCACATTACGTCATAGAACTAATAATAATTTCAACAAAAAAATAATTTAAATTTCGAATTTGGTTAACTTAACCTCTTAAGCAAGTAAACTAGGCCGACAATACTTAGCTACTAAAAATGAATAGGAATTTCTACATAAAACTCTTTAAAATTGTTCGTTGTCAATTTATAAAACTTTGTTTTTATAATCAGAACCGTTCATATTATGAACAAAACTGTAAAGATCACCTCTACAAAAAATCAATTAAAATTAAGGTCATTTAGTCGTCAAATTGTTTAAAAACAAATAATCGGTATTTGTAAAGGCATTACGAACCGTTTATGTATTTGCTATAATAGATTGCCTAAACGACATTAGTTTTAATTTACTTTTTCCAGAGATGATCCTTACAGTGTTATTCATAGTAGAAGCAATTCTGATCATAAATACAAAACTCTCAGTTTAAAATACTAAGAGTTTTGAATAAGAATTCTTACGCATCTTTAAGTAGTCTAAAGTAGTCAAGTATAGTTCAACCTAACCTCTTGAGCAAGAAAACGAGGCCACGACTCCTCCACGGCCACACACAAACACCGACTATTTGCATTGAGACAAATCCACGGGTCAATTTTTGGACCGGATTGTTTGAATTTATTCACACAGAATAATCAATGCCAACTCACCCCAAAACCCCTTTTCAATTAAATATATTTTAATTTTTAACTTAAATCTCCACAAAATTATGCAAATTCCGACATTTCTAACAAGAAAACACAGAGGAAACCCAAGAACGAGCAAAAAGTTCCAACCTTTGAGCCCCCAAAACATGTTTCCGGCAACCATTTTTACCAACTTCGGATCGGCGATCGGCGGGTTAATGTTCGTGTGGGCGATATTCCAGCAGTACTTCCCCTACGAGCTTCGAAGGCACGTCGAAAAGTACTCGCAGAGAATGGTGGGGTATGTGTACCCTTACATTCAGATCACTTTCAATGAGTTCACTGGGGAGCGGCTGATGCGCAGCGAGGCTTACTCCGCCATCGAGAACTACCTGAGCTCCAAGTCCTCCACGCAAGCGAAGCGCCTCAAGGGCGACATCAAGAGCAACCAGTCGCTTGTTCTGAGCATGGACGATCACGAGGAAGTGGATGACGAGTTCAATGGAGTGAAAGTGTGGTGGGCGTCTGGGAAGTACCCACCGAAGCAGCAGACAATCTCGTACGCTGCGATGAACGATGAGAGGAGGTACTACAAGCTCACTTTCCCCAAATGGCAGAGGGACCAGATCATTGGACCCTACCTTAGCCATGTCCTGAAGGAGGGGAAGGCCATTAGGGTTAGAAACCGGCAGAGGAAGCTTTACACGAACAATGGGTCACACTGGAGCCACGTGGTGTTTCAGCACCCTGCAACATTTGAGACTCTGGCTATGGAGGCGGAGAAGAAGCAGGACATTGTCGATGATCTGATGGCGTTCAGCAAGGCTGAGGAGTTTTATGCGCGGATTGGGCGGGCTTGGAAGAGGGGTTACCTTTTGTATGGCCCGCCGGGGACTGGGAAATCCACCATGATCGCCGCCATGGCCAATCTTTTGGAGTATGATCTTTATGACCTCGAGCTGACCGCGGTTAAGGACAACACCGAGCTGAGGAGGCTGCTGATTGAGACGTCAAGTAAGTCGATTATTGTGATTGAGGACATCGATTGTTCGCTTGATCTCACGGGGCAGAGGAAGCAGAGGAAGGAGAAAGGGAAGGAGGAGGGGGAAGGGAGGGATCCGAAGGAGAAGATGGGGAAGGAGGATGGGGAGGCGAAACCGAGCCAGGTTACTCTTTCCGGGCTGCTGAATTTCATCGACGGGCTGTGGTCAGCGTGCCGCGGAGAGAGGCTCATTGTGTTCACAACAAACTATGTGGAGAAGCTTGATGCTGCATTGATAAGGAAAGGAAGGATGGATAAGCACATTGAATTGTCATTCTGTAACTATGAATCGTTCAAGGTGCTGGCTAGGAACTACCTGAAGCTCGAATCACACCGTTTGTTTCCGAAAATTGAAGTGTTGCTTGGGGAAGTTAAGATGACTCCGGCTGATGTTGCAGAGCATTTGATGCCTAAGAAACTTTTCGGGGATGTCGAAATCTGCCTGCAGAGTCTGTTCCAAGCTCTCCAGAAGGAAAAGGAGAGTGGAAGATTGAAGGCTGAGGAAGAAGCGAAAGAGGAGAAATCGTCACCAGCTGCAGAAGAAGAACAAGATCAGGATACAGAATCACCATCATCTGATAAAAAATGAAAGAAAATAAAGGATTTTCGATTTGGGGACAAAAAAGGGTTTTGTATGTGTAAAGCATTTGGGTCTTGCATTTCAAGTTTAGCATCCATAGTCAATGTATAAGAGAAACTTTACCTACACATGGAAAGGTGGTTTATCCAATCTATCACAAAGCAAAGTGTGATTGGCTTCGGATACCGCCAATGTGGTCCTAGATATATATCCAAAAAAACACCTATAATTTAGTCAAGGTTTGAGCAAGGCAATTGTTGAGCATGCAAGGCTCATGTTTACGGAAAATTTGTCTTGTAACCGGTTGTACATCTATTGTTTGAGAGATATACAACCCGACAAGGGATCTCTCTCTCTCCCCGGGGATATACAATCAGGCATAGCTAAGATTTGAAGAATCCTCCTATTCACACAAAATTAACCTTCATGGGCATTTCAACAAACACCTGGTGGACACTCAGTTATTAGAGAGAAAAGTGCAAATTTGCACCGGAACGCAATTCCAAAGAAGCACAAAGCTTCGACATAAATCACAAGCAACAATGCAAGATTCCAAGTAAATAGATAACGATTGAAGACGGTAACAATTTAGGGCTGAGTGGACGGAACTCGCATGAAACTGGGTTGTTGATTTCTGTTCATGTGTTAATTGTGCAGGCAGCAGGAGTTCCACTTGAAGGTGGTCCAAATGTGTTATTTATCTTATTGGGCCTGGTGTCCATAATGCACTTCGGCCCGGCCTGTTACTTTCTTGTGTCCAGTTCACATGTAACGACCCAACTTTTTTTTGTTGGGCTTACCACACCACCCTTTGAAGTCCAGTTCACATGCCTAATTAATTTAGGTATTGGGATACAAGTAAATGGGCAAAATATCCGTAGTTGAGTAACCGCTGTTATTTGTCCATTTTAAATTTACGATTCCGGTTATGCATAACTATTTAGATAAAAAAAAAGTTGTAGGTATAACCGTTTGCCCATGAAATTTAAATGGGTGGTTATGAGTAATAACCACAGTTATAACGGGTAATCGTTTATCCGTTTATTTTAATATATGTAAAATTAACACTAACCATGTTCCCTATCGAACAAAACTTTGATCAATGTTATTGAAGTAGTGCATAGTTTTGTAGCTAATTGTAATACAATTTTCCTTAACCACTTCCAATTTCATGGCCCGTTATATATATACACACACACATACATATATATATATATATATTATGTTAATTCACTTGTGTTGGAAGGAGAATTATTTCATATACATTGTTGTGATTGCATATTTAATTTGATACTTAGCAAATATATTATGTTACCTTCATTGATAACAGTTAAAATACCGTCTGTAAACTATTATTTCAACTATTAGAATGATATGAGGACCTAAAAGATTAAAATAAGGAAATGCATGATAAATATACCTATAACGGTGTTTAATTATCGGAAAAGAAAATTATGATTTTTTTTTTAATTTTCAAGTTGTTAAAAAAAACATGTAGACGGGTGAAAAAATGGGTAAATGGTAATAAATAAATAAATGGATTAAAAAATAGGTAAACTGGTAAACGGTTACGGTTAAATAGATACGTGGTTTTGGGTATGATTAACTGTTTATAAATAGTTATGGATATGAGTATAACTGTTTAGGCAATTACCCAATAGGTAAATAGTTATGTAGGTATGAGTATAAACGATAATGGGTAAATAACTACGGTTATCAACCCACCATAATCGTTGCACATCCCTAGATATAACCTTTTTTTTAATTAAAAAAAATTACTATTATTAAGGGAAGAGGGAGAGTATGAACTATTATATTAATATAGGATATGGGGAGTTTCGAAGCCATGATGCATGGGTAGAACCCAACACCTTATTCACTATACTGGACCATATGCTAGATTCAACTCTTAAAAATAATAAGTTTAAGTTAGTAAATTATTATGGTTGATGGTTGCTGAGTTGGACTAAATATTCTCTCCATTTTAGGGTAAAAATATAGTTTTATTCGAAAATAAATTTATTAAATCAAGATAAAATAAAGTCAACATATAAAAGGAAGAATAAGAAGAATAAATTACTTAAGACTAATAAACAAAAAAAAATTAAAATTATATATAAAAAAATTATAAAACAATAACTAAAAAAAAAGGACAAGAAAAAGACCATCGGGTCTTTTTTTTTTAATTTTTTTTTTAGAGAAATCTCGGCGGCACGAGATAAATATATTGATAAGGAAAACCTTGCGTCTTCTTAATTTCTCGTTATTTACTTCTTTTTTTCCAAACTCCTGTCTTGCGACTCCTTCCTCAGCAACAATGGATAAATGTATACCTCCGCAACCTGTGAATTCATAAACATGGGGTCCTGACTCCGACAAGCAGTGTGTGCGAACCTCGTCGTGAGGAACATGTCACTGTTTCATTTGCTTGTTTCATTTGGGTTCTCCAAGACAAAGGTTTTTAAAAAGTTGAATACTGTTGCTATTCCTGTGAGGAAGACACGGTTATTCATGGATCTCCAGAATGAATTACGTACTCGTGTGAAACTCGGATTCTATTTGTGAAGATTTTGAAAATCTGTGAAACGTGTTCGTTTATCGTATATTGTGCAGTAAATTTTTTTTTTAAATTTTTAATTTTAAAATTGAACACAAATAGTATTAAACGAAAATTAACTCCACAATGTACAATGAACGGACATGAGTCACGAATTTTCGGAATCCTCACAAACAAAGAGAATAATTGTTGGCTCCTGGTGGGGTGGCCTTGGCGAGAACAACGACTCTACTGTCTCTCTTGCTAACGTTTTGATTTTTGGTTTTTGTTTTTTTTTTTAATAATTAATGTTCTTATTCAACAAAAAATAAAGTTTTTTTTTCTTCTTAATTATACGGAAAAATTAGTAAATTGGATAGCAGATTTTTTACTCAAGAAGTTAAATGAGAGGGAATTAAAACCTAAAGAGGTGTTATTATGATGTCTCAAATGTGAGAGGTTTTGTAAAAACTCGATATTCTTCATTGGGTGTTATTGTAATTAACCCGTTATCGTATAAATATGTGAGAGAATTGCTAGAACCATCTTATTGTCTTATTTTTCCACTCACGTTATAATCCCACCCACCTTGAAAAGTTAAAAAATTGAAATGTTATTTCCTCACCAACTATTATTACAAAAATAACCTTTAATATATGTATACATATGAAATTATAAAATTCTCTCTTAAAAAAAGAATATAAACAAATATATATAACTAAAATGATCCATACACATTTCGAAGTAATTGATACATATGGAGGATGTGGTGCTAGCTTTGCTATTGAGATAGTATCAAAGCAATTTGAAGGAAAAGAAGTTGTTGGAGAGGCATCGACTGGTAAATTTTTTGTTAGAAGAAGAGATGAAGAAGATCCATGCTCTCTCGATACAGAACTCTCTGACACCGAAGCAGTGGAAACAATCAAACAACAGCAGGAGTATCAACCATTTTACAAATGGAAATAATAGTGGAAATGCTCAACCTTTTCATTTAAAAAAATGCAAAAGAAGATAATTAATGTCCTTATCAATCATTTTACAAATGAAACAAATTGTAACTAAAAATTTATTAAAATTTGGGTGGGAAGATAAGATAATGAGTGGGAATAACATCTCTCATATGTGAAATGGTTGAAATGTCCCATAAAAGGGGGGGGGGGTTTGAACTTTAATCCTTAAAGAAGATTAAATTCAATAAAAACATGGTGTTAGATTATATATTAATTTTAGTCTTCTAATGTGTACTTAATTCAAACTTATATTATATTTTTGTTTTAATATTTAATAGATATCTTATTTAATGTCATTACATTAAAATTAAAATTATTTATTATTATACACATTTTAATTCATTATATTTATTTTACTTCCTCTAATTAGTGTACATAAATGTTCGTATTATAATATATTTTACTAAGTTAGTGTACCGAAATGTTTGTACCTAAATATATTGTAATGAATTAGTGGCACATAAAAAAATATGCAAAAACATAAGTCTACCAAAAAATTCCATACCTAAATATATGATACTAAACTAGTGTACCGAAATGTTGATAATTAAATATATTATAATAAACTAGTGTACCGAAATGTCTGTACCTAAACATATTATACTAACTTAGTGTACCGAAATGTTCATACCTAAATATATTGTAATGAATTAGTGACACATAAGAAAATATGCAAAAGCATGTGTACCGAAAAATCTTTACTAAAATATTTTCTTATATAAGATACTTACCATAATGGGAATTAAAATTTATAATATTTTCATAAAATTTAATTTATGAACACCATTAAATTATAAATAAAAAAGAGACATTTAATATGCTGGCATTAAATAAAGTATAGGGACTCAAATCAATTCTTAATCTTGTATAAGACATTTTTCTAAATTTCATCTTATTTAAAAATTAAAATTTAGTTTACTAAAAAATAAATACACGTGTTATCATTTGAATAAAATTGTAACAGTGGCATTATACAATTGCATGAACCCAAGAATGCATGTCCAATTTTTTATGAATCACATAAATGCTGATATATGTACATAAATCATTCAAAATTAATTTAATATGTATATTTTTTTTATGGAGCTAGCTGCAACTGATCCACCATACATGCATAAAGATGTCTAAAATAATATTAACAAATAATGATAGAGAGTCGGTATACCACTAATTCTTCACTAACTGGCCTCCCCTCTCCTGTTGTTTATCAGACAGACAGATCATTACACATGCATGCAGCTTCAGAAAGAGGTTGTAGGGGGTACTTGTCACAGGAGGATGGTATAAGTTGCGTTTCGATGTATCGCAATTTTTGTCATCTCTCCTGTGACAGGTATCTCCTCCAACGTCTTTAATATATCTCTTCTTCTCTAATATTGTTTGATCTCTCTTCATGTCTCCTCATGGCTTCACAAGATAAGTGTATTTATAAGCAGGGCTGGCTAGCTAGAAAGGCCGTTTTTTTATACCGTATTATTTTGAAGAAACTTCCATGAATTTCGCATTGCATGCATGATGATCCTGCATGGAATCTTACAAGGTGTTCATCCTTCATTTTGTAATTCCACATGTTTTTTATGACATCGTGTGTACCACAAGGTTTTCATCCTTCATTTTGTATATAAGATATATTTGTCGATTTTCCTCCTGAATTTGTAATTCGCTATCAATTTATCCCTTAAACTTTTATTTTAGCTCATTATCCCCTTAAACTTTGATTAATAGTCGATTACCACCCCGACATTTGATTTCCAAATTTTCCATCCGTTTCTCTATTTAAATATAGGGGAAACTTGATATATAAGTCCAATTTTTTGAGCCAATAGTAGAAATAGTCCAGTCAGTGGCGGAGCAAAAAATTCATGTTAGGAAGGGCACACTTTAGATCAAAATGGACATAATACATGTAGAAACTATCTCGTTCATTTGGTCGCCTTGGTATCAAATTTGAAAGTGAGTGACGATGCATTTATTCTTCATTATAAATGGTCAACTATAACAAGAGTTGAAACATTATTAAAAGCACATCCATTTATTTTTCATTCTTGATATCAAATTCAAAGGTAACTAACCGACTGACCATGCATTCATTTTCTCATAGTGATCAAGAAAACATTTTTCTAAAAACATTAAGACACGAGATAATAGAGGGAAATGAAAAATTAACCAAAATAATAGTCTGCAAGCAAAGGGAAAAATTGTATATAGGCAAGAAATAGAGAATATGATCAACTAATATTAGTATAGAACTATAGTTTCGAATCTTTAATGTAAAAAAATTAAGGCTTTGTATTTGTGGGATTGAAGTTAATTGGACTAACCAATACAATTACAAATTCAAGTTGATAGTGGTATTATAAAATTAATTAATGTTAGTGTAGACATTGAAATTTTGGTAAAATAAATGTACCAATAATTAAAATTTCAACGCTCATGTGTCACATAAATTTTACACGTAGCGTATGACTCGACGAAAAATCGAAAAGAGTCAGAAAAGCCATCAAACAGGACACGTGTCAACACCTGGCAGAAACGACTTATTTCATCTGATTATTTAAATCCAAAAATCAAGTTTTGGAATTCTATAAATAGGAAGCCATTCCATTCATTTCATTCACCAATTCACAAATACATTTCTCTACTCCCAAATTGGAAGAGAATTCTCTTGAAGTTCGTTCTTTGTTCTTCGTTCTTCGTTTTTTGTTCATCGTTCTTCGAGATCAAGCCCCAACGGCCCCTTGAAGAAACGCTCATCCACCTTCGAGATCAAGCTCAACGGCCCTTGAAGAAACTTCGCCAAAACCTTTGAAGAATCAACAAGCACTTTGGTCACGTGTTGATTCTTCATCCAAGATCAAGCCCCGACGGCCCTTGGATCAACACAACTGTTCTTTAAGATCAAGCCCAAAAGCCCTTGAAGATCCATTCATCGTTCATCCGTTCATCCACCTTTAAGATCAAGCCCCAAAGGCCCTTGAAGATCCGTTCATCCGTTCTTCAAGATCAAGCCCCGACGGCCCTTGAAGCAACGTTCATCCACCTTCCAAGATCAAGCCCCGACGACCCTTGGATCCACACATCCGTTCTTCAAGAATCAAGCCCAAAAGCCCCTTGAAGTTCATCGATCGTTCATCGTTCTTCGTTCTTCGTTCGTCGTTCGTCCATCTTCAAGAACAAGCCCAAAAGCCCTTGAAGATCCGTTCGTCATTCAACGTTCATCCAACTTCAGGATCAAGCCCAAACGACCCCTGAAGATCCGTTCATCCAACTTCAAGATCAAGCCCAAAAGGCTCTTGAAGAAACGTTCATCCGCCAAACTTCAAGATCAAGCCCAACGGCCCTTGAAGAAACTTTCCCCTGTTCATCCAAGATCAAAGCCTCGACGGCCCTTGGATCAAGCCCACAAATCAAAGTCTTACGGAGATCGAATCAGAGGAACAAATAGAGATTGTAACCCAAAATCATCAAAATACAAATATTATTTTGTACACGTGTTCTTGTTGTTTTCAGGAATTTTTTGTGTTTACAGTTAGTAGAGGTTGTCAGGAAAAAATTATTTGAGGATAGGCCCGAGCCTACCTTAGTCTAAAGGTGGCTTCACCACTGAGTCCAGTTTATTAAAATTAGTCCAATTTGTTATATTTAATTATTTAATTATCAATGGTTATATGTTCAATGATAAGATTTATTATAAAAATCAAATGTCTTCCAATTATCTCTTTGTTTATTTCTTTTATTTATCTCTTTGCTTATTTATTTTTATTTATCTTTTTGTTATTTCTCGTTCTTCATCCTACTTTAAACCCCATTTATACTTTTTATTTTTAATTTTTATAATCAACCTATAGCACAAGTTAATTATATTTATGTACCTATATGACATATTCTTTTTTTATAATCAACCTGTCACATATTAATGTATCTTGATTGTAGGTATGTTATATTTTTTTCTACCTTTTAATTAGGTTTCATATTTCACGTACAAGTATAATATACATTCATATATTTGTTACTTGAGTTAGGATAAAATATTTTGCAAATAAATTTATGTTAGTATATTAGTTTTTGTTATAAGATATTAATTATATTTTTTGGAGCTAGAAAATACATAATATTAGAAGAGGGTAATATCAACATACCACCTCAGCTTCTTGTTCTTCTAGCTCCCAAATCACCCCAAAACACTGAATTTCACCCGTGCCCACCTCCTTCTCCAATCCTCTAGCGCTGGCATGTCCGGCGACGTCGCTCACATGATCTTCCATAATTTTATATCCCTTGGCATCCACTCCCCTTCCTCTCCCCTCACAATCCCTTCCACGGTGCATCGACCTCGTCCTTCGTGCCAAGGCCAAAGGTGCCATTCTCATGTTAGTCACCTCCATCGACGGTAGTGCCCTCGCCACCGTCTGCGATATGAACATGCATTTGCCATTGGAGTGAGAGCTCTTCCTTTTGATTTGGCCCCGGTCTCCTCCACCGTGATTCTAAATGGTCTGCGACGGCACCGCCGCGATTGCGCTCATGGGGCCTAAAAATGTCCCTTTCATCAAATTTACTAATTCGAATTTTTAAAATTTAATTTAATAACTAAAAAAAAAAAATTTAAAATTATAATAGTTTTAATCATTAAATTAAATTTTAAAAATCTAAATTAATGAATTTGGTAAAAGGATCCGGCTATCTTGTGAAATGATGGTGTTCAGAGCGGTCAAGAAAAAAGCACGGTGCTTGAAAAAAAATATGGAACAAACAAAAATTTGGAAGATGCATATAATGTACTGTACATGCCATCAGTGTCTGCTTTTTCTGTGACGTTGTATTTGACAGGTCTTGCTAAACTTAATTAGATCCGTTTTCCTGAGACTTTTCACATTTTTATTTTCAAACGACATCATCCAGAGGGGTGGTTTGGAAGTGAGGTGCTTAAAAAAAAAGCACCCATGAAAAAAAATTGTGAAGGTTTTAGGTGTTTGGTAAATTAAAAAAGAAAGCTTATTTTGGAAGCTGCTGTGAGAATAAGCTAAAATCAAAGGAAAAGCTGAAGCAGCTATTGCTACTTTGGAAAACTGGCTTTTTTTCAAAGCACACGGAACTACAGTGCTCCTTTAATGAAAAGACCCACGCCAGACTTGTGGACGAAGATCGAGTCGACGGCGAGGGAGGGTTCGGAGGTGGTCATGTCGACAAGGATGCCTCCGGGGGCAGAGTCCGGAGAGTGCGCCGGTGGTGGGGTCGAGGAGGACGGAGCGGACGTCGGATTTGGTTTGTGGGTATTCTGGGTTTATGGGTTTTCTGTCAAAATGCTTCCTGTCTTTGCGAGGGTGCGGTTGAAGACGGTGAGGGCGCCGGCCTTGAGGGTTTTCTAGGATCTCCAAACCCTAGAAATGGTTTCCTTCGACAGAGGAAAAACCGATCCGAGAGAGAGACTTTTGTGGGTTTTCAGGTTTAAAAAAAAAACTCATTTTATATCATTTTTGGTCATTTCACACAGTCACAACTGTTTTACATAAAAGTTTATCAAACACTATCATACTGTTTTTTTTTTCTAAAAGCACTTTCACAAAAAAGTTTACCAAACACTATGCTGACTTTATTTCACAGCCGCTTATTCCCACAGCAATTTTTTTTCAAAGTATAGCAATACCAAACTAAGCCAGAGTCAAACGTACACAACACAACCCTCTCTACAGTCCGCACAGAGTCTCTTCCAGTCCACACACCAACTTCTTTGCATAGAGACAAATCCACGGGTCAAATTTTTGGCGTTATTGTTTGAATGTATTCGCACACAATATTCAATACCAACTCACCCCAAAACCCCTTTTCCATTAAATATATTTTAATTTTTAAATTTTAACTTAATCTCCACAAAAATTATACAAATCCCAACATTTCTAGAAAGAACACACAGAAGAAACCCAAGAAAAAGTAAAAAGATCCAACCTTTGAGCCCCAGAACATGGTTCCGGTAAAAAGAAATCGAGTGAAAACTACAACAAGTGGCTCAGCAGTAAGAACGCGGACTACGACTCTAAAAAGACAAAGAAAATGTGGGAGGTCTCAGATTTATAGTTCTGAGTTGATGAGTCTGTTTGACTATGGCCACGAACAAAGTGAAATCCCCTAGAGCCTTTTTGGACTTAAAAAAAATGAATAACTGTGACTTGTCACCTTTTGAGTTGAGTTGATTGTACTCACTTGAAATTCGGTTGTTAATTTCTGTTCATATGTGTTAAATGGGCAGGCAGCAGGAGTTCAACTTCAAGGTGGTCCAAATGGGTTACGTATTTTATTGGGCCGGTGTCCATAATGCATTCTTGGGCCTGTTATTTTTTTTGTCCAATTCACGTGTAACGACCCAACATATTTTTGTTCGGCTAACCACACAACCCTTTGAATTTCAATGTCCAATAAACATGTCCAATATGCTATTAGATTCTTTAATACTAACCTTTTTGCACGTGGTAAAGCGCATGTAAGAGGAATTTCTTTAATTAAGGGTGCTACGCGCCCTTAAAATGTCTTGTATTAGTTGTTTATCATTATTATCAATTGGTACATGAATTAGAGACCTTTAATCAGATGAGGTTCGCATGACTTACAAATGTTAATTACTGTGCAAGGTGCAACTTACAACCTTTTATTTTATTTTTAATATTTTCAGTTACTAAGATACTTTTGCTATTTACAAAATTGAAATACAAATCTAACAAAATGACTAATACCAAAAAAATGAAGTATACATATGCCAAGAGACAACAAATATAAGTGAATATATGAAGTCTGGATTTCAATACATACATATATTATCAAGATTGAAGACCATAAAGTTTGCTAACATCAATGCCACATTTCCACCGATTTGTTTGCACTTCATGCTTCATATTTCCATTGTCCGTAGCTTTAATTGTGGTTCTTTTCCTGCCACATTACAAACATGTAATGAAGTATACAAATACCTAAGAAAATTACAACTTTCCTAGTTAAAGAACAAAGAAGCAACAATTGTATGATTCAATTTCCATAAGGAGATGTAAATTTATTCCTATCACCAAATGAAGATATGTGACAAAAAAAACAACATGCAAGGAGAGAAGGAAGGGGAGGAAGTACCTTTGGGAAAATATTTGTCATCAAGAAATTTGCAAATGGTGATCTGTAGAATAATTACCAAAAGAAAAATATACATGTAAAAAATTAGCCATTAAATCTAGAGAAAAATGGTACATGTAAACAAAATTAGCCAAATTGTTTAAAACACAAAACTAGCCAAAAGCAATAAAAAATTAAATCCTATTGAATTAAAAAACAAAAGAAAACAGAAAAGAATACCATTGATTAATTATGTCAGCACGGATTCAAATTCAAAAATAAAAGAAATTTGTTAATTAATTCATTAACAAATTTACAAAAAAAAAGGGAAATTTTAGCAGAGTTGGGTGCAGAGAGTATGTACTTTGTATTGCTTGAGTCAACTGAGATTGTTTAATTTGGTTCCTTCTTAGTCCATTCTTTCTTGCTCTCTGTGCAAAACAAATTGAAAAAAAAAACATTAGAAGTATAGAAGACTAAAAAATTTATGACTAATGGAAACTACCAAATGGTGTTAATCTAACCTTGAATATGTCAACATATCTTACTGAACCGAACGTGAAGGTATTACCTCATCAGGATCTCTCTGCCAGGGAATCTCCACTCAGTGTTTCCCTAAACATCCTCCTTTACCACATCATGGGGGTTTGCACTTTAAACAATTGTAATGAAAAATGTAGAGTATATGAAAAAAATTGAATACAGAATATGGCCAAAACAGATACAATTAAAAATGCATAAGTAATTAAAAAACTGCACAGAAGAAGAAAATCAAACTGAGTTTCCAAATAAGAAAACTTTACCTGAAGTAAAAATAATATCGTCTTCCACTTCGCCTAGATTCTTAATCTCATACTCGCACTGAAAAATCTTAAGAACTATAGATCATATCGTGATTGGAAATATAACTTAATATTTAACTTAATTGATCCCATTTTTATAACTTTTTTTTATTTTATTTTCTGTTTTACTCTCTTTCATATCCAAATATTTAGTACAAATCTTTGATCGAGCAGTAAACTATTTAAAGCAAAAGGAATTACGAAAACAACATATTGTGTTTCATTGGATACCCATGAAAGATGAGAGAAGTTTGCATCCAATTAAAGAGTGATAATGTAGACTGGTAATTGAAGTACCCTCCAAGTTAGATTGTTGATTTTTAGGAAACTGAATGAGAGCAGGATAGAGACTCACCGATTTGTGTAATTCATCACTTTTTCTTCTCGAGATGGCCCATTGTGAAAGATAACAATTCGCGTAAGATATATCCTCAACATGCAAGACTATATCGATGTTTTTTTAAGTTTGAAAGTGGATGTTTGTTTTGAGTTTGTGAACGCATTGTTAAAATGAGCAGATAATCTGCCAATGGAAATAGCAAATCTGATTCAAGGTGGGGAGTTTGAAAACCGTCGGCAACTGCTGACAATTTTCTCTACCCCTTTACTCCTTTTTTTTTAAGTGATATACTAATATCTCTCCCCAAATAGATGTGTAGTGGAGTTGATTACGTGATATTAATCCCTTTATATATGTAGATTACGATTTTAACCCTATTATATTTGTGTATTACAATTATAACTCTATTATATTGAAATAGTTTTGTATTCTTTTTAGAAGTGAGGGCATTTTTGACATTTTGAAATGCTTCACTTATTTGGGCATCTGCTATACAGTATTCAAGAAAATTTTAAAGAGTAATGCTATTCATACTATATTTCTATATCACCTTAGGTGACATTTAATGTGGACAGCCACATCATTTGAAAAATTTACAAAACCGAAGGAAATGAAGGAGAAATACTCCTCGTATACCACAATATCATTTAATTAACTAATTTTTCTTAATTATTAGTTTATTAAATAATGAACTAAATTTAAAAATCTGATTAATTCAAATGATGTGGATGTTCACATCAAATGCCAATTAAGGTATTATAAAAATGTGGTACAAAAATATGATATGAATAGCATTACTCAATTTTAAATTGATAAGAACCGAGTGGGTTGTGGTGATGTTTGAATTTGCACCTATTTGTATCTATTTTGTATCTATTTTGTATCTATTTTGCAATCAGTCCATTAGTTTCTTTGATCCCACTCACTACAACAAAAAATGGTCACTGCACACAATAAATTATTTGTGCTCTTTGAGGCCAAAGGGCACCAACATACGTGCCCATAGACCAATGGCAACAGTGCAGCAACTATTATATTGTCTGTGCCCTCTATGGGCGTCACCATTGGTGAAAGGGCACAATAAGGGTGTTTGTGCCAGAGAGGCAAGCACAAATAATGGCCCATTTGTGCCCCGTTCTGACAACTTCGTCAGATTAGCTTTTCCAGCCATGTTGGCACTTATATTATAATTGTGCCAACATGAATTAATTAATAAAAAAAATTAAAATTAGAAAAATTGAAACTAAATTGAAGAAATGCAAAAATTTAAATTTTCACCAAATGAAGAAAGCCTACAACCATGAAGAAAGCCTACAACCGTGAAGAAAGCCACTCTTCCATATACTTCGTGTTCTCTGCACACGAAGCAAAATGCAGAGAACAAGTCAGCACTGGATGTTCATTTTAATTTCGATAAGCATTTTGCTAGTGAGGTACATTTTTCTTTTGCACATGACTAGAACACAATTGCATCTCAACAAGAAAGCTGGATAACAATTACCACAAACAAATGTCCGCTCAAACCCAAATTTCTTAAAGAAATCTGAACTAAGCAATCAAATTGAAACTTTCTACATTATTTGATCTGTTCTTTTCCAAGACACAAAATGATGAACTGAACACAAACCATGAGCTTTCACAAAGAAGTCATGAACCGCGTTACTAGAATATAATTATCCATGACATTCCCAGAACAAATAATTAGATTAAGTTTTCCGGTTACAAAGATTAGATTTTATTATTATTATTCAAAGTAGCCATAACCCTTGGCTTCCCATCATCTTCCAACAGTTTAATTTTCAACACCAGTGTATGCTTGTAATATTCCTCAAATTAATTCAGAAAAGGTCACATATCTCCATAACTTACAGTCTACAAAACTAGAATATCAACATTTTACAAAATAAGTGATCAAAGGAGCAAGTGCAAAAAATAAATTAAGAAACAATTTAAGAGATATGATATCTACACCCTTAGCAAGAGTAAGGCCAATCCTTTTCAAGAGACAGAGATATTACCTAACACCAACATCATCGACACTGCCAATAGCCATACCGGTAGAGAGACCAGCAAGGCCACAAGCTAGATAGCCATAGAGGTACTGATGATCACGACAATGATAAATCTGTAAATACCCAACAATATAAAGTTGTGTTAATAATTGATTAGCAGCTCCTGATCAAAGAATGTAAACAAACAACTTTATAGATTAGATTATGTCTTTGTTGCACTGTAATAAAAAAAGAAAGAAAAAATCAGAACCAATTTTAATACAATCAATTCAAACTTTATACACAAACTAAAAATTCTAGAACACTAGAAATATGGAAAGGAAACTAATGCAGATACTATTTGATTAAAAAGAATTAATTAACAAAAACTTTAAAGTCATATATAAGATAATATTTTAAAATTGCAGAAATATAGAGGTAGGGTTACATCCCACGTGAAAAACCACAGGGGTAGGAACTCTGTTTCTCTCAGGTTTTCAACACTTAAAAAATTAGAGGACATAATTAAGTATAAATTTAACTGAGATCAGCTCAAATACCTCCAAGCTTATCATACAACTCTACAGCTAGCTAACAAAAATACAGGCTACCCAATTTTGAAATTCCAGTTGATCGATCACAAGGCATCAAAGGTAAAAAAAAACCCCTTTGCCTCCAAATACTGTCGAATCCCAAAAAATTACGATAAATTTGAGAAATTAAACAAAAAAAAGGAAAACTTGATTGCGAATTAGGAAAAATATAAACCAACTACCTCCTTATGGCGCATTGATTTGAGGAACAGTGAAGACGATGGTGCTTCCTCAGAATCTTTGATCCGATCTCAGACTTCACCGACTCGACGAGTTTGAACTCCTGCAGCTTCTTCAACTCCATCTGAAGCTTGTCTTGCTCTTGGCCCTTTGTTTGGAGTTCTTCCTTCTTGATCTTCAAGATCTCCTCATTCTTAAGGAGCTTCTCGGTTTCCCCTTCTAAAGCCTCGTTGCCTGAAGCTTCTCTTGCATTTCTTCAAGTTCTTTCTCAAACGACAGACAGTTGGGATCTGAGCGTGAGATGCAACGAGAGGGAGAGACGGATTGATTGAGATATAGAGAGATAAAGAGGCGTTGGTGTTTCTAAAATATGATGCACGAGTGTTTTTCCCAGAAAAAAAAAGGAAAGAAAATCTCAGATATGAGAGAAGTGAGAGAGGTAGAGAGAGATGCATATATTTTGTTTGGTTAAGAAAGATAGAATTTGGGTAGAGAGAGACAGAGATGGGTTAAAGGGAGAGAGAGGGAAATGGGGTGTGGCGTCTGGGTGAGTTAAGGAGGAAAGTGGGGTGTGTGGGTGGGTTAACTGAGAGAGAGAGAGAGAGAGAGAGAGAGAGAGAGAGAGAGAGAGGTATGTGTGACAACCCGTCCCGACGTACTAATTATTGAGAATGTGAAATGACAAAATTACCCCTTCGGGGTTATGTACGTGTGATTGTGTGTGTGAAATGGGCCAATAATTGGCTATTCTCTCTCTCTCTCCCGTCACTCTCTCTCTCTTCTCAGTCATTTTCTCTCTCACACTCTCTCTCCTCTCTCACCGACCTCACTCTCTCTCTCCCTCGCCAAAAACTGTACGGACAAAGCCAAGAGTGGCCAAATCTTCATGGATCGAATCATCTAACACCACCATTCGACTCCTGAGGTCCATACGAACGCAGTGGTACCAATTTCAGGTGAGATTTTTAACGTTTTCACGTCGAAACCTCGAGGTCCGAGTTTGATACTGTTCATGAAGTTTTTGTTGGTTGAGTTTTAGGACAATCCAAGCTCACAGGGAGCTTTGTTGGGACCTTTGGAGGCTTGGGGACGTTCGTTGACGGAATTTGGACGTCGGGATCGCGTAGAACAAAAGTGGCCGGTTTTGGAGAATTTCCCGACGAGATTCTCGTTGGTTTTCGAAGTTTTTGAAGGTATAGATTTGTTCTACACTTAATTTAGAGTACGTAGGAAGAAAAATGGGACAAAATGGTGCAAAAATGGCCGAGAAAAATGGAGTTGCAGGTTTCCGGCGGCCGGTGGCCGGCGCCGGCGAGAGCTCCGGCGAGCTCGAGGTAGAAGGCGCGTGGCGCGCACGCGCGCGCGCGTGGGGGGCGCGTAGCCCCGTGGCTGAGCTGGCGCGCGGGGGCGCGTGAGGCTTCAAAAAATTAATTTAAAAATATAGCGACGCTCGTAACGTCGAGTAGGTCGCGTTGGTATATTTGTATGCCAAAATTGAGCTACGTATGAGAAGTTATTTCCGTAGTTATGTGTATGTGCGTTAAATAATGTTTATTCAATAATTTCTCATATAGGTGAGACCTTCACCGAGGACGAGCGTAGCCAGGCTCGACATGGGGGCTATGATTCGGCTACTTATCTGTGAGTGGGCAGCTTTTTCGTAAAACCTATATATATACTATGATTTTTCCCAGAATCAGTTTTTAAATGAAACGTACGTTTATAGCGTCATGCATATGACCTAAAATTGATGCACGCATGATCATACATTATTTCATGCATATGTTGGTGCCGAGGACGCAAAGGTAAGTGCCAGGTAAGGGCATGCATTGTTGAGAATCGATAAACGTACAATGATGAGATATGATGTGAAATGATGAGATATCATGAATTGTTAGCTCATAGACCTGCACATATTGTTAGTGCTCACGCCCAGAGATAGGGGCACAGTCCTTCACGTGTCGTTCACCTCCCGCACCGTATGCTCGCCTTGGATCCAAGTTAGGTGCACAGTCTTGTCGTATAGACCACTTTTGAGTGGGTACGACATGTAGGTGACCCGCGTTTATTCGCACAGTCTTCACGTGATTGTAGCACTAGAGCATTTATCATTGATACAGCGCTGTTAATGATGATGATTATGATGATGATATTGATGTATGTGCAGTGTATATATATATGATGATGAGATTGAGTTGACTATGAGCTATATATATATATATATATATATATATATATATATGCAGCCAAGGGCTGAGATGAGATATGATAAATGATATGCATGATATTGAGATGATATGCATTGAAATGAGATGTTATAGAGATTCAGATTGATGCAAAGATGCATTGCATGGCATATTTGAAAAACGTTTGATAATGAATGCTTTTGAGCAGGATTTGAGAAATATATATATGTACGTATTATTTTCTGGGAATTATACAGGTTTTACGGAGAGGGGCTAGAATTTTGAGAAAAGAATGATTTTGAAGAGGATTTGTTTTTGCTGACCCACTCCCTTTGTTTTTCGCCCCTCCAGGTTCTAGATTGCTTAAGGTACGAGTTTGGCTAGCGAGGATCCTTCGGCATTTCTGACAGACCTGTTATATGTAAGACACCGTTGGTGTAATTGAACCCTGTTAAACATGCTTGACTGCACTCGACCTAGTACGCTCTGATTATGTACAAGTATTGTAATACTTCTAGCACACATTCTTGTTTTGTTTGCTAGACTTCGGTTTTAATTAATCCGTACTACGTTATCGATCTTAGCTTCCGCACAGCGCACATGGCTACGTCACACTCACGTGACGGCCAGCATGCCCTACTTTCGGGTACGGGTGTGTCATATGTGTGGGCCATAAATATTTAAAAAATAATAAAAAATAAATAATTGTGTCTTTAGAAGTAAAATGTTGGCACAAATGATAATTTGAGTCCATTATTTTTATAATGATGTCTTGAAAAAATATTTGTGCCAAATTTGTAGAAGAATGGGCACATTAATTAGTGCCTTTATACAAAGGAAACAAATACAATTTTTTTGTGTGTAAAATTGGTTAGTTACCCACAAAATAATTAATTGTGTCCTCAATTTTGTATCCATAGGCCATTTTTGTTGTAGTGACTCAGTGTTCCTTTTTCATTTGCTTTCAATTGTATACCGCCCTTAAAATTGATGATTTAAGTTATTATTATTATTATTATTTGCTGATCGTCGTGTAGTTCGACCAAATATTCTCCCCCTTGTTTATATCGTTTTATACAAAAATTAGATTTATTAAATCTTCGTATAAAAAAATCTTTGGAAAAAATTGAGGAAATTAAAATAAAGGCAACATATAAAAGGCAGAAATAAGAAGAATAAATTGGAATTTTTTTTTTGGTAATTTTTCATGTTTTATAAAAGAAATGGGTGACATGGTTCATATGCCCCAACTAGAATATATTATAAAAAATAAATATACGTATTATAATTTAAGTAAAATTATAGTATTACGCGGCATTCTATAAGTAAATTAAAATTTCCTTGAAAGAGAAGCAGAAAATCATGAAAAAAGCATGCCAAAAAAAATTATGTAGTAAAAATGAATATAGACGTGCACAAAAACGCCCAAGAATACATGTCCAATTATTAATGATTCACACAAATGCTGATATATGTATATAAATCATATAAAATCAATTTAATTTGTAATCACATAATCTGAAACAAGCATATGTATATTGTCGATGAAGCTAGCTGCAACGGATCAATCTCATGTCTATGCATAAAAGATGTTTAAAACTATTAACAAATAATGACGGAGAGTTGGTTTACAACTTCTTCACTAATTGGCCTCCCCTCTTCTCTTGTTTATCGAACAGATAGATCAAAAAACATGCATGCAGCTTCAGAAAGAGGTTGTAGGGGGCACCTGTTTCAGGAGAGATATAAGTTATGTTTCGATATATTCTAATTAATTATCTAATCGTTATAAATAATATATTGCAACTTTTGTCATCTCTCCTGCGACAGGTGTCTCCTCCAACGTCTTTAATATATGTCTTCTTCTGTAATATTGTTTGATATATTTATAAGGAGGCCTGGTTAGCTAGTAGGCCGTTTTTCCTACGCTATTACTTTAAGGAAACTGCCATGAATTCGCAGTGCATGCATGACGATCTTGCTAGGAATCTTACTAGGTGTTCATGCTTTCCCGGCCATTGGACAAAACACTTATTGAAAATGTATAAATTTAGAAAGAGAGACGACAAATATTCCTCACCTCCTTCATTTAGTAATTCCATATGTTTTCATGACTTCGTTCAGTGCGTGTGTGTGTGTATAATACGTACGTACTTGTTAACATATTTGAGGAATGTTGTACCAAACTGCATGATTGCTTACAGATCGTATATGTGGAATATTGAGCACAAAAAATAGCATTGTCCATAACAAATGAAGCACCGTGGAGGAGGTTGAGATATCTATCATTTCCTTTAAAGTTTGAAGAAATTATGGGGTCGGGCAATCAGATTAGGAGTGCGCGTGGCTCCAAGTTACAAAAAATATCCACAACCCCACCCTTTGTGAGGACGTGCATGGTAAAAGAGTTTCACATTGGTGAAAATATAAACTTTATAAGAGCTTATAATAAGAGTCTTTTTTTTTGTCAAGGCTAAGATGTTGGTTAATTCCTATATTGTCAATTGGTTTTATTATAGAATCTCAACTTTCTTCATAATATCATGGCACGTTGGCTTACGTGTAAATTCTGGAATCAGTTCTAATATACGACCAATGTTAGAAAAGAAAACAAGAGTCTAACATCTCTTTCCTTTTCTTTTACTGGACCTGGAGGTATATATGAAGGTCTCGAGGAAATTGTGCTTGTAAATTTTATTATTATTTTCCAATGGGAAAATGAACCCACTGGAAATTACTAGTGAGTTTCTAATGTGTATGGTAAGGCCAATTTTCCAAACTTTAAACAACGTATTTAATTTTAAAGAATGATTAATTAATTCATTAGCGTATGCAATTTATCCCACTTTATGTAATCACAGGCAAATTCCTTGCTAACTAAAACAAACTTCGTGGTATTGTATAAGTAATTTCCTTGCATTGTGAAAAAACCTAACATTTCCGACTCCGAGTACATAGAGAAATATTGGCCTAGCTTCATGGCTATAAATATGCGTTATCCAAGCTCTTGAAGCCATTAACATGTTGAATAGATAAACAAAGATGATATAAAAGAGGTTGAGGGCTTTATGTCACAGGAGAGATGGAACGATCTGCGATCTAACTAGCAGCATGTTCCGTTCTCCTGCGACATGAAACCCTTTATTTCTTTATGCATATGTACTAATTTCTTTATTCAATTAAAGAAAAATGCAGCATTTTCTAAATTAATTGAGAGTGAGAGAGGCAGAGAGGCATCTTTAGAGAATTGATGAATTAAGAAAGGTTGGGAGATTTATGTTCACAAGAGAGATGGCAATAATTGTGCTGCAACTGCCTGCAATTGTTGTCATCTCTCCTGCGACCAAAAAGCTCTACACAAGTGCTACAACTTTGATCTTTCTCTATGACATTTTGGGTTTTTTCTTTTTTCCGAAATGATTTTTATCTTATGGTTGTAGATTATCTGAATAATATACTATCAATTACTTATGCTTGGCTTTTTCAAGGTATGATTGTTTTAGTTAGGCATCGACTGTGGATGCCATACATTGCTAATTAAAATATGCCCATCGTGATTATGATGATCTGATGTAATTGATCTATAACCACACTAAAACGTGGATTAAAAAAAAGATCATTCTATTTGGAGATGTACATATAATAAATTCGTATTAGTTGATGTAATTAGAGGTGATCTCATACATATTGCAGATTACATCAAAAGAGTAGGGCAGTAAGTATTATACACTACTGATCAACTAATAACAGTAGTTTTGCAGATCGATTTCATCTCACAACTGTTTTGCAATGACAAATTTCATGAATAATTCATCAACTCATATGTATGCCTATAGGGTTAGGTCTTAAATTTAAAAATAAATATATAGTACTGTTGAGATCATATGATCACATAGTTTATATTCGTTTCATTAAGTTTATATATAATATGTATTTATAAATAAAGCTGTACCAAATATGTGTAATATATTTTCCATGACCACGAGGCTTTAATACTTTTTGTACCTTACGAATTACAGTACTAGTACCAGTTTACAAAAATCAAAAAGGAAAATGAAGAAATACTATGCTGGCTCTTTCATGCCTATATATAAAGCTGCATCATAAGGATTTTGGAGCCAGCAGATTGAAAAACAGTACTAAAAGCGAGATCAAAATATCAAAGCGTAGGGACTTCTGTTGAAGGTGAGATGGCGCCGAATGCCATGTATATTGGTAGCTGCGATTACAAGCTTTATATAGCTAGCCAATTTAGGCCAGCGAGCTTCATCTCTCCTCGACTGAAGCCTCTCACGCCTTGATTCTGCGGAAAAGAAACCCATCTTTAATTTCTTTGCAAGATTGGAGAAAGATCAGGTGAAGTAGTATTACTCTACCCTTTTTTCTGTATTTTGTCGTCTGTTTTGAGTTTTGGCTTCATGCTTATATTACTGTACTGTAAGATTTTGTTTAAGAACTAAACCTATCTTCTTGGATCAAAGGATCATGGTAAGTGCTTATATACATGCTAGGGATCGAAAAGACAGAAAGTATGTGTGTGTAAAATGTGCCGAAAAATACAAGAAAAAGTAATTATAAAAAATAGTACCTAGAAAATGTTTTTCCTCTCCTTTTTGCTAGATCCGGCCACTTGCGACGTCCACTTCTACATAGGCAACAGAGAAACGCATGGCCTGGTCGGCGGGAGTGTTGATCATTAGCTTGCTACTGAAGGACTCAAGCACATGATTTCTTCTGAGATGGGTATATTACTTGTGTGAAGGATGAAGAGCTAATTGAAGATCTTCTGTTCACAAGGTTCACCGCAAGTTTTGTCATTTAACATGTGATTGCAGTATTAATTAGGACTTAAAAATCATCTAAGCCTGCAACTGGTGTTTTTCTATTATCTTTTGCTAAATTTTCAAGCCAGCTATTGTTTGGATATAGCCGCAAAGCCTATTTTCCCTTAGTTTAATTATGGTTTGAGTTAAATTTTTATGGCCAGAATAGTAATGTACTTAAGACTATTTCTAATGGAGAGAGGTATAGGTTGAAAAGCAAAAATAATGGCCTGATTTATCCAAAAATTTATTTTCAACCAACGATTGTGCTATTATCATATGAAGCCTAGTAGGCCATTATTTGGCCGAAGGGACACCAAGCTGGCCAAATGCAGCCCTCTCTTAGCCTTCTTTTGGGGCTCAACTTCTCAATTGCAATAATTAATTCAAATTCCACGGCTATATTTGAAAACATCCAAAAGTATTTTAACTAAAACGACCAATAATTTTAAAGTATAAACTTCAAACTAATAAATTATTAAGGGGCTAATATAGCCATTTTGGTTGGAGTTGGTATATGAGTATGACCTTACACTGTTCATTTTTAAAAAAAATATTGTAGGGCTATAATTCTAAACGGGGCTATATTTAGCACCGCATCAAACTTTAATGATCTGAACAATTTATTTTTCAAGTTGCACCTCATAGATCATCCTTGCAAAATATTAGTTATATCGTAAATATTTGACGCATCTAATTGAGTTCAAAGAAATTAACGAATACTTTGTTCCCTAAGAAACATTGAAATTTCATCGTGATAATTAAATAGGCAAATGATTTCGTATTAGCTTGAATTTTTGTAAGGATGATCTATGAATCCAGACTTACAAAATAGACAGTTCATATCGTTGAAGTTTGATGTGAAGTGGGTCCCACAACTAATCCTCATTAAAAAAAAAGAATCCCTTCTCTTAAAGGTTCTGTGTACTTACATATGTACATATATGTATACGTATATGTTGTTAAACAATATCTTTTTTTTTCTTCCAGTGTTGTGCGCCGTACGTGTGTGTGTGTGTGAGAGAGAGTTATCCCCGAACGCACAGTTTCTTGTATAACATATGATTCAATTAAATGGTGATCCCATTTGATTTGGGTACCAATGATTTCATGATATATACTTTTAGGAGTTTCTTTTTCTTGGGTTGGGACTTCTCCCTCTATACAGCACGCTGGGTGGTGGTGGTGGTGGTGGTGTCCACTGTCAATTCATACATTTCTTATCAGTTTAGTTGTCTCTCTTTAATTATTTAATTGCGAGGTAGAATTTTTTATATATAGGTAAATCTAAGCTGGTCATGATGAGGTTTTAACGATGCAATTATTCTAGACTAGTCATACTCTTGTATGTGTTAATGATCATCTTGAATATGTGAAACATTGATATCCTGTATTTAATTCACTTTTTTTTCTTCCTTTGACTACTATAATACCGCAGCAAAGGGTTTTATGATTTTCTTTTGTTATGCATCCCTACTTTGAGACTCATGTTAGCAACTATTTGTACTTGCCGAGAACTGACGACAACAACTACTATCTTCTAATCATAAAGTCATGATACTAAAGGGATAAGTCATAGCTAACAGCTTGTACAGCTGTCATTTATAGGTGTAACAGTTTTGTAACTAATCTCTGTATTAGAGACCTAATTAAGTATAATTAGGTACTAAGTTTTATTAGAGAATTGTATATATATTGAGTTGTAATCCTTATGCATTAAGTAATGAAATACAAAGAGTTATTTCTTTATAGACTACTTCTTAAGTTGTACACATTTAAGAAGAGTGTTGTAATTAGTGTTTATATATACACACACACATATATAAATATATAAAATACGTACTTACTTGTTAATATATTCTCCCGTTAAAAGAAATGGAGTTTTATTTTAGGAATGTTGACATGCTGTACCAGCTGAGTGCATGATTGCTTACAGATCGTATATGTGGAATACCGAGCACAAACATTAGCACTGCCCATAATAAATGACACCATGAAATAGGGGTTGAGGTATCTATCATTTTCCTTTCAAAGTTTGAAGAAATCCTCTGGTCCGACAACCGGACTATGTGTTTGTGCCGCTCTACGAGTCTAAGACAAAAAAAAAAAATGATTACTCTATTTTCTGTGAAGATATGAAGCTAAAAGAGTCTCACATCGATGAAAGGAGAAACCTTATAAGGACTTATAAGTAAGGTTCTTAAAAACGTTAGGCGCTAGTCGGGCGGTGGGTAAGGGTTTAGCGTCTAGTCGGCTAGGCAGGGGCCTAAGCGGATTTATGTAAATTTATTATATATCTTGTAAATAAGTGTCTATTTACACCTTAAAAAAACTATACTTCTATGGATAATAAAAGAATGATAAAATATAAAAATAAAAGTAAAAGAATACACAAAATATATACATAAAAAATAACCCAAAAAGACCTTGTATGTTTAGTTATTTACAAAGAAAAACCCTAACCTAAAGATGATCAAAGATTCGACAACCAACTCCTAGATATTTTGTTTAATTTATTATATATTCTCAATCCATTATTTATTAAAAAGTAATTTTCTTTATTCATTGAATCATTTCTGACACCCAAACCCAATTACTTTCATCTTTTTTTTCTTTATGCCGTCAATTCCAAAGTCTCCATCACTTTTCTTCGCTTCTCCCTTGGTTTAAACAAGCCTTGCCCAGTTACCCTATCCCTGCAGTGTCATCCTGTCATCGACCAAACAAGCCTTCATCTTCATCAAACTGCAGATCCCGACCAACCCAACCCAAAAATCAACTGAATTGTGTAGGTTAGTGTAGTGGTGATTCTCGACGGTGATGGTTTCAAGAAGTTCTAGACATCTCTCTCTCTCTCTTCTTTCAACAACAAATTGCAGATCTATCTCTCTTTCCTCAACAAATCACTCTCTTGTCATCAGTACAAAGAGTTTTTTTTTTTGTTACAAAACCAAGAGGCCATCTAAACACCGATTAATAGCTCTTCCGATTTATTGAACGATTTCATAATAATTGCGGCGGAGGCCTGTCGCCTAGCGCCTAGGCGGCTGCCTAGCCCGCTTTTTAGAACACTACTTATAAGAGGTTGAACTACTCTTTTTATTGTTAATTAATTTTATGGTGGAACTCCAACTTTCTTAACCCTATTGATTTGTTATGCAAAGTTAATTGCTAACCTTGACTCACTCTTTGGTCCTACCTCGCTCTCACATGCCCTAGTCCGGCTTCTCCACACGAGACCCTCTCCAAAGTTTGAGTATCATATACATGAATGGCCGGCTGATGACTAGATCCCAAGATTAATATAAGGAAATTCCAATAGAGCCAAAAAGGATGTGATTAATCTTTGACACATATAGGTAATTAAGCAAGTGATTGGTTTATAAATTAGCGCCATTAATTTACGATCCGATATTTTTTTTCTTTTTTATATGGGACCTTTAATGAAAATAGTTTTTTCAAATTTTTTATTAATAAAAAACTATCTAATAACTTACTTAATGAAAATGACTTAAATTTTAATTAGAATAACTAAAATTTCAATAAAACCCACAAAAGTTTAATAAAAATTAAATTAAATTAAAAAGTAACAAAAAAATTGACGTGTGAGACCACGAGAGATTTTTCAGTGTGACCAGAATACGGGGTGGTACACCATGTGTCACTATATAAATGGTGGGATATGTGTGCTAAAAAGTTACAATGTCATCATTCTGCTTTCGACTTCATTTGTATGGTGTTGTGGCATCTTTGGCAAGAGTGGAACGATCGGATCTGGAGTGGGAAACAAGGGTCTCCAAGGGTTGTGGCGCAACACGCCGTGGCATGGCTGCAGGATTTCCAAGCTGCTACAGCTTTCGTGCCTGCTGCTCAGCAGTGTGGGTTGCCTCTTTTGCATGGGGGAGGTAGTGGTTCGGTGCCTGGGGTGGTGGAGGATGATTGGGTGCGGCTGAATGTGGACGGAGCAACAAACTTGCAGGACAAGATGGGTGGGGCGGTGCGGTGCTCCGAGATGCGCTGGGGACTTTTGTGGTGACAAGTGTATGTTTTTTACCCACAATAACGTCAACCCTTCATGTTGAGATGCTAGCGATCATGCATGGGGTTGAATTGGCTCTACAACTCGGATATCAAAATGTACAAATTGTGAGTGACTCCTCCCAAGCAATATCCATTATCAACACTTATGTGGATCATGCTTCCACTATGGATTTGTTAGCGGGGGATGTTGTGCAACTTTGTTTTCTGCTTCAAAGAAAGTTATGCATAGTGCAACTTTGTTTTTTCCTTCAAAGTTTATTTCTATTTCTAGGAATAATAATGGGATTGCCCATCATTTGGCAAAGGTAGCATTGTCTAGTGGTTCAAAGCTAGTTTGGATTGAGAAGCCTCAAACTGTTATTCAGGACCTTCTCAGTCAAGAAACAATGTAAAATTCCTCAAGTTAATGATATTGTCTTCTTAAAAAAAAAAAATAACTTGAAAGAGTCTAACATCTCTTTCCTTTTCTTTTGACTGACCATGAGATCCATCATGAGGTAACGAAGGTGTCGAGGAAATTGTGCTTGTATTTTTTTTTTCCAATGGAAAAATGAACCCTGTAAATTTCTAGTGAGATTCTAATGTGTGTGGTTAGGCCAGTATTCCACACTTTAAAAATCATCTTTAATTTTGAAGAATGATTAATTCATTAGCATATATGCCAAATTCTCGCACTTTATGTATTACTTTACGTAACCACAGGTAAACTTCTCACAAATTAAAAGCAAACTTCGTGGTAATGTATAGGTAATTTCCTTATATTGTTAAGAAAAAAAACCTAACATTCTCCGAGTACATAGAGAACATTGACCTAGCTTCATGGCTATAAATATGGGGGTTATCTAAGGTCTTGAAACCATAATTAACACATTGAATGGAGAAACAAAGAAGATATAAAAGAGGTTGAGGGATTCATGTCACGTGAGAGATGGCACAAGTTGATATCTAGCTAGCAGAATGTCCCATCCTCCTGCAACATGGAACCCCTTATTTCTTTGTGCAAATGTAGTAATTTCTTTATTTTATTGAAGAAAAATGCAGCATTCTCCAAATCCATTTAGAGGAAGGGAGAGAGGGAGAGAGGCATCTCTAAAGAAGTGATGAATTAAGATAGGTTGGAAGATTTAGCCACGTAATAAATTTTAACAGAGAAATTGATGAAAAATTTGGAAATCAAATCTTGAGATGGTAATCGATTATTAATAAAAGTTTAAGGAGGTAATGGGCTAAAATAAAAGTTTAAGGAATAAATTGACAGTGAATTACAAGTTCAAGGTTATATATACACACACACACGAAGTCATGAAAAACGTGGAATTACCAAATGAATGATGAACACCTTGTAAAAGACTCCTTGCAGGATCATGCATGCATGGAAGTTTCTTCAAAATAATACTGTATAAAAAAATATAAAAAAAGGGTCTTCTAGCTAGCCAGCCCTGCTTATAAATACATAGCAAGGGCCCTTATCTTGTGAAACCATGAAGAGACAATGAAGAGAGATCAAACAATAATAAGGAAGAAGAGATATATTAAAGATGTTGGAAGAAATACCTGTCGCAGGAGAGATGACAAAAATTGCGATATATCGAAACACAACTTATATCATTCTCCTGTGACAAGTACCCCTTACAACCTCTTTCTGAAGATGGATGCATGTGTATTGATCTGTCTGTCTGATAAACAAGAGGAGATGGGAGGCCAATTAGTGAAGAATTAGTGGTATACCAACTCTCTATCATTATTTGTTAATATTATTTTAATAAAAAACTAGATTTTAATCCTTAAATGAGATGAAGTTTAGAAAAATGTCTTATACAAAATTAAAATTTGATTTTAGTCCCTAGACTCTATTTAATGCCAGCATATTAAATGTCTCTCCTTTTTATTTATAATTTTATGAAATTCTCATTATGGTAAGTATCTTCTATAAGAAAATATTTTTGTAAAGATTTTTCGTTACACATGTTTTTGCATGTTTTCTTATGTGCCATTAATGACACACCCGTACCCGAAAGTAGGGCGTGCTGGCCGTCACGTGAGTGTGACGTAGCCAAGTGCACAGTGCGGAAGCAAGGATCGTTAATGAAGTACGAACTAATTAAAACCGAACTATTATCAACCTAGATAAGATAGTGTGCTAGAGTGATAATACAGTACTTATACATAACCAGAGCGTACTAAGTCATAGTGCAGTCAAGCTTGAATAAATAAGTTCGAATACACCAACGGGTGTCATACATAATAAAGAGTCTGTCAGAACTGCCGAAAGGTCCTCGCTAGCCACCACGGGTACTCAAGCTATCTATAACTTGGAGGGGCGAAAAACAAAATTGAGTGGGTCAGCAAAACAAATCCTTTCAAAATCATTCTTTTTCTCAAAAGTATAGCCCCTCACCGTAAAACCTGTATAGTTTCCCAGAAAATAATACGTACATATATATCACAACCTTTCTCAGCATAAAACATTTTCAATGTATCTCATAAGATGCCATGTAATGCGTTTCAATGCCAATCTGAATCTCGTAAGTCATGCCATGCGATGCATTTCAATGATCATATCGCTACTAGATATCAACTCAGCCCTCGGTTGTACATATTGCTCATAACATCTCTATCTCATCATATATATACACTGCACATACATCAATATTCTCATGAGGTCCTCATCTTATCACTGTATCAATATAAAAATGCTCTTGTGCTACAATCACGTGAAGACTGTGCGAATGAACGCGGGTCACCTACATGTCGTACCCACTCAGAGGTGGTCTATACGACAAGACTGTGCACCTAACTTGGATCCAAGGCGAGCATGCAGTGCGGGAGGTGAACGACACGTGAAAGACTGTGCCCCTATCTCTGGGCGTGAGCACTAACAATATGTGCATGTTTATGAGCTAACATATCACATCATATCTCATCATATCTCATCGTATATCGACTGTTCTTTCTCAACTATGCATGTACTTACCTGGTACTTACCTGGCGTCCTCGGCACCAACATATGCATGAAATGTATATATGAATACTCATGCATCAAAATCAACTTATATGCATGTCGATAAAAACGTACTTTTCATTTAAAATCTGATTCTGGGAAAATCATTATATATATAGGTTATACGGAAAAATAGCTGCCCACTCACTGATAAATAGACGGATCGTAGCCCCCACGCCTAGCCTGGCTACGCTCGTCCACGGGTTAGGCCTCGCCTATACGAGAAGTGACTGAATAAACGTTATTTAACGTACATAAACGGGACTTTAGAAATAACTTCTCATACGATGATCAATTTTGACATTTGGATATACCAACGTGACCTGTTCGTCGTCACGAACATCCCCATATTTTTAAAATAATTTTTCTCAGCCCCACGCGCCGGCGAAGGCACGGACCCACGCGCCCTGCACACTGACGGCGTCAGTTAATGCCGTCAGCTATTTTCCTGGAATATTCCGTTAACTTTAACGGCGTCAGTTAACACCGTTAGAATATTCCGCCAGTTTTGACGGAATATTCTGTCATCTTCTCCGGCGACTGGTTTCACCGAAATTCTGGGAAATTTTCTAACCTTCATATCTTACTCATTTTTCAACCTTTTTGACCCATTTTTCTTCCTATGTGCTCTAAATTAAGAGTAGAACAAGTCTATACCTTCAAAAACCTTGAAAAAGGCCTTAAATCTCGTCGGGGAAAACCTCCAAAACCGGCCACCGTCGAACTACACGATCCCGACGTCCAAATCGTGTCAACGAATGTCTCCGAGGTTCATGGGAGTGATCTAAGACTCGTGGTGATCTTGGTTTTGCCTATGCAACCATTAAAAACTTCATGAATAGTGCCAAAATCGGTGTTCATGGTTTCGACGTGAAACTAAGGAAAACTTACCTGAAATGGGTGTCATTATACTCGCAAAGACCTCAGGAGTCGAATGGTGTCCTTGGTTGCGTCGATCCGTTAAGTTTCGATGGGTTGTGGGTGTGTCCGTACAAAGAAGGCGAGAGAGAGAGAGAGTGTCGAGAGTGAGAGGGTCTGAGAGTGAGTGTTGGACAGAGAGAGAGAGAGTGTGACGGGAGAGGTAAGGGTGTAAGGGTTGTGTGGTCCAAAAATAACCTACACAAATATCTCATAATTCCAATTATTGAGGGCCACCATCCATTGGTCCTCACACAACATACATGCATGCGTACATAACCCCGAAGGGGTAATTCCGTCAATTCGCTATTAAATTAATAACTATATCGGGACGGGTTGTCACAATTAATTCATTACAATATATTTAAGTACGAACATTTCGGTATACTAGGTTAGTATAAAATGTTTAGGTACGAACATTTCGGTACACTAGTTTATTATAATATATTTAGGTGCCGACATTTTAGTACACTAGTTTAAGATCATATATTTAGGTACGGAATTTTTTGGTACACTTATGTTTTTGCATATTTTCTTATGTGCCACTAATTCACTACAATATATTTATGTATAGACATTTCGATACACTAATTTAGTAAAATATATTATGATACAGATGTTTAGGTTCACTAATTAGAGAAAGTATAATAAATATAATGAATTAAAATGGGTATAATAATAAATAATGTTAATTTTAATATAATGACATTAAATAAGATACCTATTAAATATTAAAACAAAAATATAATATAAATTTGAATTAAATACACATTAGAGGACTAAAATCAATATCCAATCTAACAACAGGTTTTTATTGGATTTTAATCTTCTTCAAGGATTAAAGTTCAAAAAACCCAAATTTTTTTTTAAAAAAACCTCTTATTATAAGCCCTTATAAAGTTTCTCTTTTCACCGATGTGAAACTCTTTTACCATGTACATCCACAGAGAGTGGGGTTGTGGATATATTTTGTAACTTGGAGCCACACGCACACGTAATTTGATTGCCCAACCCCAGAATTTCTTCAAACTTTAAAAGGAAATGATAGATATCTCAACCTCTCCTCCACGGTGCTTCATTTATGACTGCTAATTTTTGTGCTCAATATTCTAATAAACCAGACTCCTCTCTGGTTGCTGTGCCATGTTCCCAGTTCAACAAACATACGACTTCCGACTTCATCTCCAACAAGGACATAAGTGCAGCAACACAATCCCAGTCTGAGAAGGAGTTATAGTTTTATAGTGATTGTACTTTTATGGTTTATGTATCCTATTACACGATGGCTTTGTACCCTTATATATATCAATGACAATTGGCTCTCTCAATTCATTGAGTTGAGTCTTCAGAAATAATATCTTTCATGGTATCTAGAGCCAGCGTCTCACGACAAAGGTTCATTGTTTTTTTTTTTTTCCGGTTCTTTCTAGTTATGACGTCCTCCTCCTCCTCCTCCCTTGCTACCGCTGCTCCGTTCGTTACAAATTTTCTTACCATCAAACTTGATCGCAACAACTATCCTCTCTGGCGTGCTTAGTTTCTTCCTTTACTTCGTAGTCGTAACCTGTTTTCTTTTGTTATTGGTGACAACAAATGTCCGTCTACCTTCCTTCTTGACGACAAAGGCAACTTTACCGATCAAATCAATCCCTCGTATAATGAATGGATCCAGACTGATCAAATGATTCTCTCTTGGATCACTAGTTCTCTTACTCCCAAGGTTCTTGCTACTATTGTCAACAAGATTGATTCAACCTCCGGTTGGTCGTCACTTCAAGAACATTATGCTTCTACCTCACAGAACCGTATTATTCAGATGCGGACTGAATTAATGAATACTTCCCATGGTGATCTTTCTATTGCTAATTATCTTGACAAAGTTAATATCCTTGCTGACAATCTTGCCCTCTCTGGCGCCCCGGTTTCTGAGTCCGATTTAGTGGCTATTATTATGAGTAAGGTAGGTCCTCAATATGAGACCACCGTTACTTCTGCACAGGCTCGTGACACTCCCATTACCTATACTGCATTGGAAGCCTTGCTCCTAAGCACAGAACAATGTCACCATGCCTTCAACCTTCCTACTAATGTCGGCACTTCTGCCTTCGCTGCTGTGCGTGGTCGTGGCACTTCCCGTGGCCGTCGTGGCTCTTTCCGTGGTGGTCGTGGTGGCGGTTACTCTCATGGTGGCGGCTCTTCTCGCCCTCATAACGGTGACTCTATTTTTCCATCATCCTCGTCTGCGAACCCTTCATCCTGAGGCTCTCATTCCACCTCCACTGGCGTCCTAGGTCCTGCTCCCAGTTCTAGTGGTTCTCAATCCCCCTCATCGGCTTTCTTCTCCTCTGGACGTATTCAATGCCAGATTTGTCAACGTTATGGTCTATCGGCGATTGATTGCTTCAACCGCCTCAACATGTCTTATGAAGGCCAAGTTCCTTCATCCCGTCTTCAAGCTTATGCCGCTGCTCCTGTGAATCGCGCACCTCCCACTGCTCCTGCTGCTCATTCTGTTCATTCCTGGCTTTTTGACTCTGGTGCGAATTCACATATAACTAATGACGTAGGCCAATTTCACAATCCTCGAAAGTATCATGGAACTGATTAAATCCGTGGTGTTCATGGTGGTCCAGGTTTGCCCATATCCAAAATTGGTGATGCGTTTCTTCATACCCGCACTGCTTCATTTTCTTTACCCAATACCATTTTTTGTCCGCAAGCTTTTACTAATATTATATCTTTAAATCGTTTCATGAATGATAATGCTTGTTATGTTACCTTACATCCTCGTTTTTTTCGTGTACAGGATTCACGGACGGGGATGATCCTTTTACAATGCTCGAGTAACAATGGACTCTACCCATACCGTTCTTCTCCTCCAACCCATGGTGTTTTTGCTTTCTTAGGTGAACGTGTAACGGATGCCTTGTGGCATTCTAGGTTAGGACATCCTTCATTTTCTGTTTTAAAACATTTAGTTTCTACAAACAAATTGCCGCTTAGCGGCTCAATTTCTAGTCAGTTTTGTTTGTTTTGTCCCTTAGGAAAAAGTCATAAATTACCATTTTCTTTATCTCCATCTATGTCTTCTTCTCATTTACAATTGGTTCATTCTAATGTCTGGACTTCACCTACTTTGTCCGTTTATGGATTTAAGTATTATGTACTTTTTGTGGATGATTTTTCTCGTTATACTTGGATTTATCCTCTTCGTTTAAAATTTGATGTTGTCTCCACTTTCATTACTTTCAAGAACTTAGTTGAAAATATGTTTAGTCTTAAAATTAAGGCTTTACAAACGGATGGTGGAGGCGAATTTGTTAATCATGTTTTAGGACAATTGTTGAATAAACATGGAATTTTACATCGTCTTTCTTGTCCCCATCATCCTGAACAAAATGGCTTAGCTGAACGTAAGCATCGACATATAGTTGAAACTGGCCTTACTCTTTTAGCACAATCTGGTTTACCTACTTCCTATTGGGCAGAATCTTTTCACACTGCTACTTACATAATTAATCGTTTGCCTACTCGTCTCTTACACCATGTTTCTCCGTATGAAAAATTATTTCTCAAACCTCCTCAATACTCATTTTTCAAGGTTTTTGGTTGTGCTTGTTTTCCTTATTTGCGTATGTATAATACTAATAAACTACAATTTTGTTCCAAACGTTGTGTTTTCTTAGGTTACTCTTTAAATCACCATGGTTATCGCTGTTTGGATCCCTCTACGGGACGTGTCTTTCTTTCTCGCCATGTTTTATTCGATGAGAACACCTTCCCTTACAAAGAATCCATTGCTACCCCTGGAGACCCTTGCTTCCCACTCCAGATCCGATCGTTCCACTCTTGCCAAAGATGCCACAACACCATACAAATGAAGTCGAAAGCAGAATGACGACATTGTAAATTTTAAGCACACATATCCCACCATTTATATAGTGACACGTGGTGTACCACCCCGTGTTCTGGTCACACTGAAAAATCTCTCGTAGTCTTGCGCGTCAAATTTTTTTGTTACTTTTTAATTTAATTTAATTTTTATTAAACTTTTGTGGGTTTTATTAAAATTTAAGTTATTCAAATTAAAATTTAAGTCATTTTCATTAAGTAAAGTTATTAGATAGTTTTTTATTAATAAAAAATTTGAAAAAACTATTTTCATTAAAGGTTCCATATAGAAAAGATAAAAATATCGAATCGTAAATTAATGGCGCGAATTTATAAACCAATCACTTGCTTAATTACCTATATGTGTCAAAGATTAATCACATCCTTTTTGGCTCTGTTGGAGTTTCCGTACATTAATCTTGGGATCTAGTCATCAGCCGGCCATTTATGTATATGATACTCAAACCTTGGAGAGGGTCTCGTGTGGAGAAGCCGGACTAGGGCATGTGAGAGCGAGGTAGGACCAAAGAGTGAGTGAAGGTTAGCAATTAACTTAGCATAACAAATCAATAGGGTTAAGAAAGTTAGAGTTCCACCATAAAATTAATTAGCAATATAAAGAGTAGTTCAACCTCTTATAAGCAGTGTTCTAAAACGCGGGCTAGGCGGCCGCCTAGGCGCTAGACGACAGGCCTTTGCCGCGATTATTATGAAATCGTTCAATAAATTGGAAGGGCTATTAATCGGTGTTTAGGCAGCCACTGGGCAGGCAACACGGGCTAGGCGGCCTCTTAGATTTGTAACCAAAAAAAAAATCTTTGTACTGATGACAAGAGAGTGATTTGTTGAGGTTTGAGAGATAGATCTGCAATTTTGTTGTTGAGAGGGAGAGAGAGAGAGAGAGAGAGAGATGTCTAGAACTTCTTAAAACCATTGCCGTTGAGGATCACCACTACACTAACCTACACAATTCAGTTGATTTTTGGGTTGGGTTGGTCGGGATCTGCGGTTTGATGAAGATGAAGGCTTGTTTGGTCGATGACAGGATGACACTGGAGGGAGAGGGTAACTGGGCAAGGCTTGTTTAAACCAAGGGAGAAGTGAAGAAAAGTGATGGAGACTTTAGAATTGACGGCATAAAGAAAAAGAAGATGAAAGTAATTGGGTCAGAAATGATTCAATGAATAAAGAAAATTACTTTTTAATAAATAATGGATTGAGAATATATAATAAATTAAACAAAATATCTAGGAGTTGGTTGTCGAATCTTTGATCATCTTTAGTTGAGGGTTTTCTTTGTAAATAACTAAACATACAAGGTCTTTTTGGGTTATGTATTTTTTTTATGTATATACTTTGTGTATTCTTTTACTTTTATTTTTGTATTTTATCATTCTTTTATTATCCATAAAAGTATAGTTTTTTTAAGGTGTAAATAGGCACTTATTTACAAGATATATAATAAATTTACATAAATCCACTTAGGCCCCTGTCTAGCCGCCTAGACGTTAGACCCTTACCCATTGCCCGACTAGCGTTTAACGTTTTTAAGAACCTTACTTATAAGTCCTTACAAGGTTTCTCCTTTCATTAATGTGAGACTCTTTTACCTTCATATCTTCACAAAAAATAGAGTAATCATATGTTTTTTTTTTTTGTCTTAAGACTCGTAGAGCGGCACAAACACATAGTCCGGTTGTCGGACCAGAGGATTTGTTCAAACTTTGAAAGGAAAATGATAGATACCTCAACCCCTATTTCATGGTGTCATTTATTATGGGCAGTGCTAATGTTTGTGCTCAGTATTCCACATATACGATCTGTAAGCAATCATGCACTCAGCTGGAACAGCATGTCAAGATTCCCCAAATAAAACTCCATTTCTTTTAACGGGATAATATATTAACAAGTAAGTACGTATTTTATATACTTATATATATATATATATATATATATATATATATATATATATATATATATATATAAACACTAATTACAATACTCCTCTTAAATGTGTACAACTTAAGAAGTAGTCTATAAAGAAATAACTCTTTGTATTTCATTACTTAATGTGTAAGGATTATAATTCAATATATATACAATTCTCTAATAAAGCTTAGTACCTAATTATACTTAATTAGGTCTCTAATACAGAGATTAGTTACAAAACTGTTACACCTGTAAATGACAGATGTACAAGCTATTAGTTATGACTTATCCCTTTAATATCATGACTTTATGATTAGAAGATAGTAGTTGTTGTCGTCAGTTCTCGGCAAGTACAAATAGTCGCTAACACGAGTCTCAAAGTAGGGATGCATAACAAAAGAAAATCATAAAACCCTTTGCTGCGGTATTATAGTAGTCAAAGGAAGAAAAAAAAAGTGAATTAAATGCAGGATATCAATGTTTCACATATTCAAGATGATCATTAACACATACAAGAGTATGACTAGTCCAGAGTAATTGCGTCGTTAAAACCTCATCATGACCAGCTTAGATTTACCTAAAAAAATAAAATTCTACCTCGCAATTAAATAATTAAAGAGAGACAACTTTCGGCTGCAATGAAGATCAGCTAAATGCTTATAAGTTGAAAAAAAAATTAAATACAAACTAAACTGATAAGAAATGTATGAATTGATAGTGGACACCACCACCACCACCACCCAACGTGCTGTATAGAGGGAGAAGTCCCAACCCTACAAAAAGAAACTCCTAAAAGTACATATCATGAAATCATTGGTACCCAAATCAAATGGGATCACCATTTAATTTAATCGTATACATATATGTACATATGTAAGTACACAAAACCTTTAAGAGAAGGGATTCTTTTTTTTTAATGAGGATTAGTTGTGAGACCCACTTCATATCAAATTTCAATAATATAAACTGTCTATTTTGTAAGTCTGGATTCATAGATCATCCTTACAAAAATTCAAGCTAATACGAAATCATTTGCCTATTTAATTATCACAATGAAATTTCAATATTTTTTAGGGAACAAAGTATTCGTTAATTTCTTTGAACTCAATTAGATGCATCAAATATTTACGATATAACTAATATTTTGCAAGGATTATCTATGAGGTGCAACTTGAAAAATAGATGGTTCGGATCATTAAAATTTGATGCGGTGCTAAATATAGTCCCGTTTAGAATGATAGCCCTACAAATTTTTTTTAAATGAACAGTGTAAAGTCATACTCATATACCAACTCCAACCAAAAGGGCTAAATTAGCCCCTTAATAATTTATTAGTTAGAAGTTTATACTTTAAATTTATTGGTTGTTTTACTTAAAATATTTTTAGATGTTTTCAAATATAACCGTTGGATTTGAATTAATTATTGCAATTGAGAAGTTGAGCCCCAAAAAAAGGCTAAGAGAGGAGCTGCATTTGGCCAGCTTGGTGTTCCTTCGGCCAAATAATGGCCTACTAGGCTTCATATAATAATAACACAATCGTCTTGAAAATAAATTTTTGAATAAATCAGGCCATTATTTTTGCTTTTCAACCTATACCTCTCTCCATTAGAAATAGTCTTAAGTACATTACTATTCTGGCCATAAAAATTCAAGTCAAACCATAATTAAACTAAGGGAAAATAGGCTTTGCGGCTATATCCAAACAATAGCTGGCTTGAATATTTAGCAAGAGGTGTGATATCCACACACCCCTTTTTACTTCTCTCACATTTTTTTGAATTTCGGCTGTCGGATCGGATGAATTGAAGAAGATCTAACGAACAAAAAGTAATAGGGGTGTGTGAGAAGTAAAAAATGGTGTGTGAATATCACATCCCTTTAGCAAAAGATAATAGAAAAACACCAGTTGCAGGCTTAGATGATTTTTAAGTCCTAATTAATACTGCAATCACATGTTAAATGACAAAACTTGCGGTGAACCTTGTGAACAGAAGATCTTCAATTAACTCTTCATCCTTCAGACAAGTAATATACCCATCTCAGAAGAAATCATGTGCTTGAGTCCTTCACTAGCAAGCTAATGATCAACACCCCCGCCGACCAGGCCATGCGTTTCTCCGTTGCCTATGTAGAAGTGGACGTCGCAAGTGGCCGGATCTAGCAAAAAGGAGAGGAAAAACATTTTCTAGGTACTATTTTTTCTAATTACTTTTTCTTGTATTTTTCGGCACATTTTACACACACATACTTTCTGTCTTTTCGATCCCTAGCATGTATATAAGCACGTACCATGATCCTTTGATCCAAGAAGATAGGTTTAGTTCTTAAACAAAATCTTACAGTACAGTAATATAAGCATGAAGCCAAAACTCAAAACAGACGACAAAATACAGAAAAAAGGGTAAAGTAATACTACTTCACCTGATCTTTCTCCAATCTTGCAAAGAAATTAAAGTGCTAGCTATATAAAGCTTGTAATCGCAGCTACCAATATACATGGCATTCGGCGCCATCTCACCTTCAACAGAAGTCCCTACGCTTTGATATTTTGATCTCGCTTTTAGTACTGTTTTTCAATCTGCTGGCTCCAAAATCCTTATGATGCAGCTTTATATATAGGCATGAAAGAGCCAGCATAGTATTTCTTCATTTTCCTTTTTGATTTTTGTAAACTGGTACTAGTACTGTAATTCGTAAGGTACAAAAATTATTAAAGCCTCAGATAATCTACAACCATAAGATAAAAATCATGTCGGAAAAAAGAAAAAACCTAAAATGTCATAAAGAAAGATCAAAGTTGTAGCGCACTTGAGTAGAGCTTTTTGGTCGCAGGAGAGATGACAACAACTGCAGGCAGTTGCAGTACAATTATTGCCATCTCTCTTGTGAACATAAATCTCCCAACTTTTCTTAATGCATCAGTTCTCTAGAGATGCCTCTCTGCCTCTCTCCCTCTCAATGAATTTGGAAAATGCTGCATTTTTCTTTAATTGAATAAAGAAATTAGCACATATGCATAAAGAAATAAAGGGTTCCATGTCGCAGGAGAACGGAACATGCTGCTAGTTAGAGCGCAGATCGTTCCATCTCTCCTGTGACATAAAGCCCTCAACCTCTTTTATTTCATGTTTGTTTATCTATTCAACATGTTAATGGCTTCAAGAGCTTAGATAACCCCATATTTATAGCCATGAAGCTATAGGCCAATATTTCTCCATGTACTCGGAGTCGGAAATGTTAGGTTTTTTTCACAATGCAAGGAAATTACTTATACAATACCACGAAGTTTGTTTTAGTGAGCAAGGAATTTGCCTGTGATTACATAAAGTGGGATAAATTGCATACGCTAATGAATTAATTAATCATTCTTTAAAATTAAATACGTTGTTTAAAGTTTGGAACATTGGCCTTACCATACACATTAGAAACTCACTAGTAATTTCCTCAAGACCTTCATATATACCTCCAGGTCCAGTAAAAGAAAAGGAAAGAGATGTTAGACTCTTGTTTTCTTTTCTAACATTGGTCGTATATTAGAACTGATCCCAGAATTTACACGTAAGCCAACGTGCCATGATATCATGAAGAAAGTTGGAATTCTACAATAAAACCAATTGACAATATAGGAATTAGTCAACATCTTAGCTTTGACAAAAAAAAAGACTCTTATTATAAGCCCTTATAAAGTTTATATTTTCACCGATGTGAGACTCTTTTACCATGCACATCCTCACAAAGAGTGGGGTTGTGGATATTTTTTGTAACTTGGAGCCACGCGCACTCCTAATCTGATTGCCCGGCCCCATAATTTCTTCAAACTTTAAAGGAAATGATAGATATCTCAACCCCTCCTCCACGGTGCTTCATTTGTTATGGACAATGCTATTTTTTGTGCTCAATATTCCACATATACGATCTGTAAGCAATCATGCAGTCTGGTACAACATTCCTCAAATATATTAACGAGTACGTACGTATTTTACACACACACACACACACATACTGAACGAAGTCATGAAAACATATGGAATTACTAAATGAAGGAGGTGAGGAACATTTGTAGTCTCTCTTTCCAAAACTTATACATTTCAATCAGTTTTTTGTCCAATGGGAAAGCATGAACAACTAGTAAGATTCCTAGCAAGATCGTCATGTGCACTGCTAATTCATGGCAGTTTCCTTAAAGTAACGGCGTAGGAAAAACGGCCGACTGGCTAGCAGCCAGCCCTGCTTATAAATATATCGCAAGGGCCCTTCTCTTGTGAAGCCATGAGGAGACACTGAAGAGAGATCAAACACTATTACAGAAGAAGAGATATATTAAAGACGTTGGAGGAGATACCTGTTGCAGGAGAGATGGCAAAAGTTGCGATATATTATTTATAACAATTAGATAATTAATTGGGATATATCGAAACGCAACTTGTATCACTCTCCTCTAACAGGTGCCCCCTACAACCTCTTTCTGAAGCTGCATGCATGTGTATTGACCTATCTGTCTGATAAACAAGAGGAGAGGGAAGGCCAATTAATGAAGAAGTGGTAAACCAACTCTCTATCATTATTTATTAATTGTTTTAAACATACATGAAACCCTTTATTTCTATATGCATATGTACTAATTTCTTTATTCAATTAAAGAAAAATGCAGCATTTTTCAAATTCATTGAGAGGGAGAGAGGCAGAAAGGGATCTCTAGAGAGCTGATGAAAAGGTTGGGAGATTTATGCTCACAAGAGAGATGGCACTAATTGTACTGCAACTGCATGCAATTGTTGCCATCTCTCATACGACCAAAAAGCTGTACACAAGTGTTACAACTTTGATCTTTCTCTATGACATTTTGGTTTTTCCTTTTTTTCCGACATGATTTTTATCTTATGGTTGTAGATTATCTGAATAATATACTATCAATTACTTATGCTAGGCATCTACTGCAGATACCTTATATTGTTAATTAAAATAGGCATATCTTGATTATGATAATCTGATGATCTAACCACACTAAAACGTGGATAAAAAAGATCGTTCTATTTGGAACTGTAAATAAAATAAATTCGTATAATTCGATGATGGAATTGGATGATGAACTCATATATATTGCAGTACTTGGACTAATTAAGTTTCATCAATCATTCAGACTACATCAAGAGATTAGGCCAGTAACTTTGATATATATTTATAAATAAAGCTGTACTAAATATATGTGTGATATATTCTGTGTCCCTTATCCATGACCATGAGGCTTTAATATTTTTTTGTGAGAGCGAAATTTGAAGTTTATATGTTTGTACCTTATGATCCCATAGCTAGCTAGCTAATATAATTTGTGAATTATAGTATTTACAGAACTAGTACCCACTTTATTAAAAGAAACAAGGAAAATTGAAGAAATACTTTACTGGCTCTTTCATGCCTCTATATAATGCTGCATCATAAGCATTTCAGAGAAAAGATCTAGCCAGCGGATCGAAAAAGTGTACTAAAAGCGAGATCGGAATATCAAAGCGTAAGGACTTCGGTCGTAGGTGAGATGCCACGGAATGCCTTGTATATTGGGTTGCTTCGGTTGCAAGCTGTATATATATAGCTAGCCAACTCGTGGCACCGAGCTTCATCTGTCCTCGACCGAAGCCTCTCAAGCTTTGCTTCCACAAAAAAGAAACCCATCTTTATAATTTCTTTGCAAGCTTGAAGAATGATCAGGGGTAGTATTATTTTACCCTTTTTTTAGCTGTATTTTGTTGTCTGGTTTGAGTTGTGGCTTCATACGTATATTATTGTACTACAAGATTTTGTTTCATAACTAAAACTCTTTTCTTGATCAATGGATCATGGTAAATGCTTATACACATGTGCTAGGGATCGAAAGACAGAAAGTATGTGTCTGTAAAATGTGCCGAAAAATACAAGAAAAAGTGGGAAAAAAAAAAGAAAAAAGAAAAAAGAGAGAGAGTACCGAGCAATTGTTTTTCCAAGATCCAAAAGTAAGGCACATTTGTTTTCCCTCTCCTACCTAGATCCGGCCACCTGCGACGTCTACTTCTACATAGGCAACGGAGAAACGCATGGCCTGGTCGGCAGGGGTGTTGATCATTGGCTAGCTAGTGAAGGACTCGAGCACATGATTTCTTCTGAGAAGGGTATATTTGTCAAGATGAAGGCTGAAGGATGAAGAGCTAATTGGAGATCTTCTGTTCACAAGGTTCACCGCAGTTTAGTCATTTTACATATGTTTGCAGTATTAATTAGAACTTAGTAATCATAGTAAGCCTGCAACTGGTGTGTTTTTATCTTTTGCTAAATATTCAAGCCAGCTGTGTTTGGAGATATAGCAACAAATTAGCCTATTTTCTCTTAGTTTCATTGATTTGACTTTAATTTTACTGGCCCAGAATATTATTTAACTTATATATGTGTGTATATATTTTTAATCAATTATCTTTTCTTTCCAGTGCTGTGCTCTATATATTCAAGCAACTAATGATCCCTGAAGGCACAATTTCTTGCATAGCATATGATTCAATTAAATAATGATCCCAGGTATAAATGATTTCATGATATATGCTTTTAGGAGTTTCTTTTTCTAGGGTTGGGAGTTTCTCCCTCTGTAAAGCACTTTAAAGCTTTATTTGACACTCTATATAAAGGATCGAATAGGACTAATAGTACCAAGCCAGTTGTTTGGTGTATTTTTGTATTAAATAGGCAGCTGACTAATTATCCGGACTCACTTATTTTATCCGGTCTAGACTCTAGACCTGCTAACTAATACACTTCAAAAGGGAAGGATAATTAGTTGGCTTCATCTCTCTCTTCATTCCTCGTTCTTCTTCCTCCAACCCAAGGTATTTCCTTCTACCCAACCAACCATGGCAACAATAGGAGTGATTCTGGCAGTCATTCCAAAGCCAATCGTCGCAGACCCTAGTCTCCCATCTCTCTAGCTATATTTTCCGTTCAGATCTTCGCGAGCCAAGATTATCTAGAATGTTTGGGGAGACTTCAAAGAGATTACCCAGTGCAGAGCAATCCTTCTCTTTTTCCTTCCATATTCACACCCTTCATCTATTTCTTTTTTCTAATTTCTACAACAGAATAAAAACCAGAAGCAAAAAAGAAAGCCATTCCTTGCCTGCGCAATTTTTATTTATATTTTTTTTAGTTCAATTTTTTTTAAAAGTTCAAAATCCTTGTTCAATTGCATAATACTATGGGCAAGAGGGTAAGATTTTTATGGGAGGATGGGATTTGATGCGTAGTAAGGAAGATGGTGAAGAAAGGAAGTAGAGAAATCTGGATTTTTTTTTGTTTTTTTGTTTTTTTATTTTGTCATTTTATTCCGTTTTCCTTATTTTTTTTATTTTTTATTTTAACATCAATTATTATGTTAAAAATATTATCGTCTGACGTAATATTCAATGTACAAATTAATCCAACATTACACTAACTATTTGATTATTAGTCAATATCATAAGATGAACAAATTAATCATGTCGACTGAAATAATCAATACAGTCCGAGTCCAACTGTTTGGGCCCAAAATGACGATGTGGGCCGGATGTCTCGGCCCAATGGCCCAATACCAGGCACGGAGGATATGGGAGATGGGCCAGCTAAAGATGCAGCCGGCCGAATCCCATTCGAAGAAGGATTTCTGGAAAAGGCGAAGGAAACCCAATGCAGGAAGGAGTCTCGGCGAAAGACCTAGTAGAAAAAGGAACGCCTAAGAGTCCCAATCCAAGTAGAATTATGGTTTAATCTGGGGAGAGGTTTTAACCTCTATAAATACAAGGGCAGTAGCAGCGAGAAAAGGACCTTCAACTCAACACACAAATCTGCCCTGCGCAATTTCTCGCTCTACGCGAAACCTCTCAACGCCCTTGAGAATTTTATTTTCTTTTTAGCCTCCATACCTTCAGTTTGGATAGACAGCACTGTGGAGGCAACCGGTAAACATCTTCAGTTTGGATAGACAGCACTGTTGCCGTAGAACCAACCGTCCGTGAAGCATCTTCAGTTTGGATAGACAGCACTGCGACAGGGTCGATTGGTTACCTATCCTAGTCTCGGCCGGCGAGGGTTTTCGGATCCCCGTCGACGGAGGTCATCTCACCAGCCATCTTGGCGAAGTGAGGTGTTACTGATATCTAAGCTCGGTGCCTTGACGCTGAGTTATTTTATGATTGCATATTCGCAAGTGGGTTTCAGAGTTCGGCATCGAGACGGCCGAACCACGTTTGTTGTCAAAACCTTCATTCGTTTTGAGTATCTGTGCCCGTACACATTAGTATCAATTCGGCGTGGTTTTACCTTCACCAATACGGTGACCATTGCCGAGTTGGACGACGACGAATCGTGAGCTTGGTAATTAGCAACCTCGTCTTCAGGTTTGAGGACCCAAAGGCCGAGACGTGTTCCTTTCTCGGCCACAATTGCAAGATTCAGAAGTCAGCCGCGCGCATCAACGCAACATCAAGACATTTTACTCCTCGGCCGAGCCCGGCCGACGAGTTGGCACGCCCTGCACACATTTGAAGGACTTAGTTAGTCTACTATTTACTCGGCCTGCGCGCCACGTAGGCTAGGTGATTTTTGTAGTCAACACCAACGTAGCAAAGGCTTAACAAGGGGTGGTGGTGGTGGTTTCAACTGTCAGTTCATACATTTCCAATCAGTTAAGTTTATCAGTTTGTGTTTACTGTTTTTTTAATTTATAAGCATTTAGCTGATCTTCATTGCAGCTGAAAGTATTTTCTCTTTCTCATTATAGTTGCACGGTAGAGTTTTTCTTTAAATTAAAAGATGGCAAAGAGGTAAATCTGGGCTGGTCATGATGAGGTTTTGTCGAGGCATTTATTTTGGGTTGATCATATTCTTATGTGTGTTAATGATTATCCTAAAGATGTGAAGCACTGCATTAACTCACTTTTTTATCCTTAGCCTACTAGATTACCTACCATGGCAAAGGTTTTTGTGAGATTTTCCTTATGATATGCGCCCCTACCATGAAACTCATGTTAGCAACTATTTGTACATGTTGATAACTTACGACGACAACTATCATCTCCTAATCATGAAGATCCGATGCGACTACTTCTTAAGTTGTACACGAGGGAATATTGTAATTAATGTTTTTATTTAAGAATGTGATTGTGTAAACTTAAACAAGAATCCCAATAGAATTTGGAGATCGAATCCTCATAGACCTAGTGTTACTTGTAAGGCAAGAACATCCGTCACGATTAGTATAAATAAATATACATGGCCAGTAAATAAACATACAATTCTCATACATTTGAATCACTCTCTCTCAACACTTTCAAAGTTAGTTTTACAACAAAAAATTTTTTTTTTTGTTAATGAACTTTGATCAAGAGACAAATATTTTTATATTTCTTTTCTAACATATATGGGTTCTGGAATCTAAATAGGGAAAATTTATAAGGAAAAAAAATATCAAAACTGGAAGAGAAATATCGTGATAAAGAGTTAAGCAATAGCAATCGATGTTAGCATATCCTGGAATTATAAAGCAATTTCATTATGATATATAATTATTAATTTTTCTGGGCTAATTGAGGATCGGCAAGAACGAAAAAAAGGAGCAAAGAGCTCATGAATTAACTACATCATTTGCTTCCACGATTGATGATTCTGTTATTGAAGTGAATTTAACTTACAAGGTTTTTTTTTGGCCTCTATGGAAGTGTTGATCGGAAAAAAGTTTATAAGGTTTTATTTTATTAATTATGTGGAGGACCATAGGCAGCCCAATATGGCATAGAGGGAAAAAAGAGAGGAAGAAAGTGGCTTGTGGTTTTATAATTGGGAATTTTAATAAAACATTTTCGGTATTGTTAATTTTTAACGAAAAATCATATTTTTACCTTTTCCTGATACTATTCACTATACCCTTAAAATGGACTTTTCATTAAAAGATATTTTTTAAACTTTTCGTTAGTTATCATTTTATAATTTTAGCATAATATTATTTTCTGAGCACATATTTTATTTCAACTACACAACACATGATACAATTTACGAGAAATATAGATATAAACTGATAGATTTCGACTACACAAAATATGATACAATTTAAGAAAATATATATCACCGGTTACACATCAAATTTCTCTCAAACAAAAACAAAAGAACATATACAATTGACGTGAATTGTATGGAAGACAACTGTGGGATGTGGGGCCACTATTCATGTGCGTACATTGCCTTCCATTCATAGACCATATAAACACAAAGGTGTTTTGGTGCAATCATCTTACATGAGTCCACAACTTTGTGTTTTACTAGTTGCAGCAAACCCTCATGTTGATGTCAAGCCCCTTTCAACATTTACCACCATGCACTAGTGTTCTTAATTCCTTTCCATCAATGAGAGAGAACCAAATCTTAACAAGAAAAGAGAAATACAAGTGGTTTTTTTTTTTTTTGGTCTAATTAATTTTGTTTTCTTTTAGAGTTAATAATTTTTCAGAGGCAATAAGGTTAGCTGACGGTGAGGGTGAATGTAGAGTGATGGGTAAGAGTAGACTAGATCTAGAATCAGGACCCTGCTGCAGTATAACCAAAAATAAAATTTCTTAGGGGCAATGAATGAATTTGAAATCTTTTGATGGACGCGGGATGACTAATGGGTACCAATTTAGCTAAATGGACATTCATTTAATTGTGAAATATGTGCTAATTGTGGTGGCAAATGGTGGTTTTTGTGCTTGTGATAATGGAATCTATAATGCATCACTGGAGGGATCACATCACACGACTTGAAGAGTTATGTTTATAAGATAAGTACTTACAAAATTATAAAAGTTTAGGTAAAAAATAAAAAGAAAGATTTTTACCCTGGGGTGGGCATAAATTCTTGGGTGTAATTGAGCTTATCTCTCTCATGTGAGATTCTTGAGTGTAATTGGATGTATAGCCATCATGTGAAATGAGATCTGAAATATAGAAAAGGAAATACTCTTTAATATATATATATATATATATATATATATATATATATATAGAGAGAGAGAGAGAGAGAGAGAGAGAGAGAGAGAGAGAGAGAGAGAGGAATATATGTTAGAATCTCCATCTCCACGCGTGGAGAAGAGAAGGTATGGATGGCTCCAAAGCCGATAGGGTCATGAGCTTCAAGGCATTGGCATAACCCAATGAAATATATCCAATAATCCAAATGATGGCAGTCAAGGAAACAAACAGCTATATTTAGATCCAAAAGTTGAACAGAATCAAACAAGTTTTCTTTAGATTTCGTCTTTCAAAATATCCATCTTTCCAGCAGTTCTTACTCTCCCATCAAGCCATCAACATTTCAAGATACATTTTACTGAAGCATACGAAATGCCTTGTGGATCAAAATTGTCTCACTTTTCACGAGAAGTTGATAATTTCTTCATTGAATATTTCATCGCGAAGAACCATGCATTTTTCTGTAGTTATACACTACGAGTTATTCTGGGATTTGTTCTAATATACGACGAATATTAGAAAAGAAAACATGAGTCTAACATCTCTTTCCTTTTCTTTTGACTGGCCAATGGAAAAATGAACCATGTAAATTACTAGTGAGTTTCTAACGTACGTGTGTGGTTAGGCCAGTGTTCCAAACTTTAAATAACATATTTAATTTTGAAGAATGATTAATTAAGTTCATTAGAATATGCCATTTATCTCACTTTATGTAATCACAGGCAAATTCCTTGCAAATTAAAAGGAAACTTCGTGGTAATGTATATTTAATTTCCTTATATTGTGAAAAAACCTAACATTCTCCCAGTACATAGAGAAACATGCATGGCTATAAATATGGGGGTTATCTAAGGTCTTGAAACCATAATTAGAACATTGAATAAAGAAACAAAGAAGATATAAAAGAGGTTTGAGGGATTCATGTCGTAGTAGAGATGGCACGAGCTGCGCTCTAGCTAGTAACATGTTCCATCTTCCTGCGACATGGAACCCTTTATTTCTTTATCTAGATGTAGTAATTTTTTTATTTTATTAAAGAAAAATGCAACATTCTCCAAATTCATTGAGAGGAAGGGAGAGAGGGAGAGTGGTATCTCTAGAGAAATGATGAATTAAGATTGGTTGGGAGATTTATGTTCGCAGGAGAGATGGCACTAATTGTGCTAAAACTACAAGCAATTGTTGCCATCTCTCTCGTGACCAAAAAGCTCTACACAACTTCTACGACATTTTGGGTTTTTTTTTCCGACATGATTTTTATCTTATGGTTGTAGATTAATTATCTTAATATATAATATACTATCAGTTAATTAAAATAGGCATCTACTGTAGATACCTTACACTGTTAATTAAAATAGGCATATCGTGATTATGATAATCTGATGACCTAACCACACTAAAACGTGGATTAAAACAAGATCATTCTATCTGGAGCTGTAAATAAAATGAATTCCTATGATTAGATGATGGATTTGAATGATGAATCTCACATATATAATATATTGTAGTACTTGGACTAATCAAGTTTCATCAATCATTCAGAGTACATCAAGAGATTAGGACAGTAATTTTGATATATATTAATAAATAAAGCTGCAGATGTACTAAATATATGTGTAATATATTGTGTCCCTTAATTATCCATGACCATGAGGCTTAATATTTTTTATGGGAGAGAAATTTGGAGTTTATATGTTTGTACCTTATGAACCCATAGCTGGCTAGCTAATGTAATTGATTAATTATAGTTTTTCTGTACTAGTACCATTTTGTTAAAAGTGCTACAAGAAAAAAGGAAAATGAAGAAATCCTATACTGGCTCTTTCATGCCTAAATATAAAGCTGCATCATAAGGATTTTGAAGAAGAGATCTAGCCAGCGGATCGAAAAACAGTTCTAAAGACGAGATCGGAATATCGAAGCGCAGGGACTTCGGTCGTAGGTGAGATGGCTCCGAATGCCATGTATATTGGTAGTAGCTGCGGTTGCAAGCTATATATAGCCAATTCGGGGCAGCGAGCTTCATCTCTCCTCGACTGAAGCCTCTCGTGTTTTGATTACACAGAAAAGAAACCCATCTTTAATTTATTTTTTTGCATGCTTGGAGAAAGATCAGGTGAAGTAGTATTATTTTACCCATTTTTCTGTATTTTGTTGTCTGTTTTGAGATTTGACGTCATGCGTACATTACTGTACTGTGAGATTTTGTTTAAGAACTAAACCAATCTCCTTGGATCAAACCTTCTTTGGACCAATGGACCATGGTAAATGCTTGTATACATGCTAGGGATCGAAAAGACAGAAAGTATGTGTCTGTAAATTGTGCCGAAAAATAGAAGAACAGGCAAAAGTACCTAGCAAATGTTTTTCCAAGATCCAAATGCACATTGGTTTTTCCTCTCCTTTTAGCTAGATCCGGCCACCTGCGACGTCCACTTCTATTCAGGCAATGGAGAAACGCATGGCCTGGTTGGCGGGGGTTTTGATCATTAGCTAGGTACTGAAGGACTCAAGCACATGATTTCCTCTGAGAAGGGTATATTTGTCCAGATGAAGGCTGAAGGATAAAGAGCTAATTGGAGATCTTCTGTTCACAAGGTTCACCGCAAGTTTAGTCATTTAACATGTGATTGCAGTATTAATTAGAACTTAGTAATCATCGTAAGCCTGCAACTGGTGTTTTTATCTTTTGCTAAATATTCAAGCAAGCTATTGTTTGGACATAGCAGCAAATTAGCCTTTTTTCTTAGTTTAATTGATTTGACTTTAATTTTTCTAGGCCAGAATATTATTGAACAAATATATATATGTGTATGTGTATGTACATGTTGTTAAACAATGATCTTTTCTTTCCAGTGTTGTGCTCCATATAAGATTCAATCAACTAATAATCCCAGAAGGCACAATTTCTTGCATAGCATATGATTCAATTAAATAATGATCCAATTTGGGGCATCAATGATTTCATGATATATGCTTTTAGGAGTTTCATTTCCTAGGGTTGGGAGCTTCTCCCTCTATCTAGCACTCTAGGTGGTGGTGGCTTCAACTGTCAATTCATACATTTCCAATCAGTTAAGTCCATGTTTACTGTTGCATGTTACACTTTTCTTTAAATTAATAGATGGTAAAGAGGTAAATCTGGGTTGGTCATGTTGAGGTCTCGACGAGGGACTTATTTTGGATTGATCATACTCTTGTGTGTTGTGTCCGTTAATGATCATTCTAAAGGTGTGAGACACTGACATACTGTATTAATTCACTTTTTTTTACTCACATGGATCCTCTTCGGATCTGTTGGTCCTAATCCACCAAATCGTATCATCTGGGCCATTGAAATTTTATCTAATGGTTAAGGTTATTATAACTTTTAAAGTGAACCCATGTTTGTAACCGTTTGATTAAATTTCAATTATCCGGATGATGTGACTTGGTGAATTAGGACCAATAGATCCGAAGAGGATTAATGTCCTTTTTTTACTTAGTCTATTGGATTACCTACCGTAGCTTTGGTTTTTGTGAGATTTTTCTTTTGATATGCACCCCTAATATGAGACTCATGTTAGCAACTATTTGTACATACCGAGAACTTACAACAACAATTGTCTTCTCTAAATCATGAAGACTTGATGCGACTACTTCTTTAGTTGTACACAAGAGAATATTGTAATTAGTGCGTTTATTTTGGAATATGAATGTATAAACTTAATTAAAGGAGAATCTCAATTGGATTTGGATCGAATCCTCATAGATTTTGTGTTACTTGTAATGCAAAAAAATCCATCATGATTAGACCAATTCCAATAGTGGGCTAAAAACCAAATTTTCCCATTTATTCCCTCCCCCCCCCCCCCCCCAATTCGCGTGGACTCACTTGAAATTGGGCCACTCTCGGCCAGCCCACTAGCGGACGAACCCCACGGACTTGCTTTGAATCTGCTCTCGACATAGTGGGCACCCATTGTCAGGGCCTTGTCGGCCATTTCCCCTGAGCCTAACGGCTCTTTTCCCCATTCGACGACCATCATTTAAGGACCGTTGGTTGATCCAACAGTCCAGATTCAAATTTCATTTATAAAAAAATATGTTATTTTTAAATACATTGAATCCAACGGCTGAGATCGAATATAATCAACTCTAACGGTAAAAAAAAAAAGGATCTAACGACCCAACTTTAAATCCAAAGGCTAAAATAATTTTAAAAAATTATTTAACTCAAAATTCACCCAAAAACTCTATAAATACCTTTGTATTTGTTCAAACATCCACACAAAACTCAATTTTCTCTTACAATTCTTCCAATTTATCTTTCTACCATTTCTTTCCATTTCCAAATTGTTCAACATGGTAAGAGAGCATGTTAGAGGTTGTAATTGGACATGTGAGGAAGATGTTGCTTTATACTTGGCATGGGTTTCTGTTAGCGAAGATGGTGCAGTTGGCACAAATCAAAATAAAAAAGTTTTGTGGGATAAAATCATTGCAAAGTTTCAAAAAAACTGCAATGGCTGCGGGCGGGATGGTGGTGGTGTTTATGATCGGTGGAAGACTATTAACAAAGCATGTACTTTGTCGAAGGGAAGCTTGGAGAGAGCCGTGGTGTTGAACGGTTGGTGAATTGAAAGTTTGGTGAAAGTTGAAAGATTGGTGAAAGTTAAAGGCTTGCTTTGTGGAAAATTTAGTGATTTTTCAATATTTTTAGATTAAAATGTTCATATAATTAATTTACGATAGTCTACATTTTTTTTAAATTTAATTTAAGAAAAAAATTAGCCTAAGTTCATTCTTTAATAATTCCAGGCTAAAATTTTAGGCCAAAACAGTTGAAGCAGAAAAACTGTTTCTGGGCTAAAAGCTAAACTTTCCGGGCTAAAAAAATTTAGCTTTTAGCCTATTGTTGGAGATGGTCTTAGTATAAATAAAGGTACAAGGCCACAGATGAACATACAATTCTCATACATCTAAGCCATTCTCTCTCTCTCTCACCACTTTCAAAGTTAGTTCTACATACAATGACTAACTTTTTTTTTAATAATGAGCTTTGATCACGAGACAAATATTTTTACTAGCGTATATGGGTTCTGGAATCTAAATAGGAAAATTTTGTAAGGAAGAAAAATATCAAAGCTGGAAGATAAACATCATGATAAAGAGTTAAGCAATAGCAATTGATATTAGCACATCCTGGAATTACAAAAGCAATTTCATTATGATCTAATTATTAATTTTCTGGACTAAGAGGATCGGCAAGAACAAAAAAAAATAGAGCAAAGAGCTCATGAATTAACTACATCATTTGCCTCCACCATTGATTATTCTGTTCATGAATTGAAATTCACTCACAAGGTTTTTTCTGGCCTTTTATGAAAGTGGTGATGGGAAAAAAGTTTATAAGGTTTTCTTTTATTAATTATCTGGAGGACCATGAGCATCAAAATATGGCATGCAGGGGAAAACAAGGAAGAAAGAGGCTTGTGGTCTTATAATTTTAGCATAATATTATTTTATGAGCACATATTTTATGTCAACCCAAAAGATTGAGAGGAGACACTTGCCCCTTGGTCCTGGACTACAGAAAACATGATACAGGTATAAAAATAAAAATAAAAATTACTGATTACACATCAAAATTTCTCTCGAACAAGAACAATAGAACATATGCAATCGACGTGAATGGTATGGAAGATAACTGTGGGATGTGGGGCCACTAGTTGATTCAATAATGTGTGTAAATTGCCTTGTATTCATAGACCATTTAAACACAAAAATTGTTTTGGTGCAATCATTTTACATGAGTCCACAACTTTCTGTTTCGCTAGTTGCAGCAAACCCTATTGTTGATGTCAAGTCCCTCTCAACATTTACCACCATGCATAGTGTTCTTTGTTGCCTTCCATCAATGAGAGAGAACCAAATCTTAACAAGAAAAGAGAAATACATGTGTTTTTTGTCTATTTAATTTTGTTTCCTTTTTAGAGTAAATACTCTTTCAGATGTACTAAGGTTAGCCGACGGCGAGGGTGAGTGTAGAGTGATAATAGGAAGGAGTAAGCTAATTCTGGACCCTGCAACACAACTTGAAGCGTTACACTTACAAAAGGACTTACAAATTATAAAGGTTTAGGTAAAAATAAAAAGAAAGATTTTCCCCATGGTGGGCGTAATTTCTTGGGTCTAATCGAGCTAATATCTTTCATGTGAGATTTTTGGGTGTAATTTGATGTATATTCGTCATGTGAAATGAATCCGAAATATAAGGAGGGAGTACTCTTTCAAAAAATAAGGTGAACTGTCATTTTAGTCTTTAAATTATCACTTAAGTGAAAATTAGGTCCTTAAATTATTTTTTTCAGAAAAATCAGTCATTGAATTATAAAAATCTGCCAATTGCATTCTTAATATTAGAGTCGAAGCTACTATATTCAAGTCTCCATTAATTTTAAGCCACGTTACTTGCATGTGAATCACATTAAAAGGTAGATTAATAATTTTCTATAACGAAATAGTGTATGGAGTTTACTTTGAAGGGTAAATTAGACACTAGATTCGCACCCTATATGAAAGGTTTATATGCAACAAAATGTCAATATTACATTTTAAAATGTGTCAAATGACTTAAGTTGACAAAAAAATTGGATAAAATAGCTTTGAATATAATAATAGTGATGAAATTAATAATTTTTAATGAATTTAAAGACTTATTACCTCAATGACTGAATTAGCTCTTCACCCAAAAATACACATACAGAGGGGAATATATGTTAGAATCTTCATCTCCACGCGCGGGGAAGGTCATGGATTATTGCTCCAAAGCCGATTGGTTATGGGCTTCATGGCATTGGCATAACCAATTGAAATATATCCAATAATCCAAATGCTGGCAGTCAAGGAAAAAGAAACCCTAAAGATAATAAGATGTGCAAAACAAGTTCGAAAATCGGCAATATATCATATGTATGAAACAAGCAGCTATATTTAGATCCAAAAGTTGCACAGAACCAGACAAGTTTTCTTTAGATTTCATCTTTTAAAATATACATCTCTCCAGCTGTCCTTACACTCTCATCATCATTTCAAAACACATTTTACTACAGCATACGAAATGCTTTGCGGATCAAAATTGATAATTTCTTTATTGAAAATTTCATCGCTAAGAAGTTAAGAACCACTTTATTGTATTAATACTCTGCAGTTAAATTTTGTGATTAGTTCTAATATACGACGAATATTAGAAAAAGAAAACAAGAGTCTAAGGGCCTGTTTGGTATCTTATTTGAAAAAATTTATCATTTCTCAAAACATTTCTTAAGAACATTTCTTAAAAACAATTTTCTTTAAGACTAAAAAACTTGATTGGTTTACGATTTAAAATTTTTTAAATCCTACGACTTAAACTTGATTGGATTGGAGTAGAGACGAAAAAAGTAAAAAAAAAAAAAGAGAAAGAAAGAAGAAAAGAGAGAGATATATTTGGAGTGAGAGGGGAGGAGGGAGAGAAAAGAAATGAGTGAGTACTTTTTATGTTTTTAAAGAATAGACTATATTTTTTTAGTTAATCTTGAGTTCAGGTTTTAAAAATAGTCATACCAAACAAGTTTTTAAGACCTAAAACTTGAAAACTGTTTTTTAGTTTAAAAAGTTGGATTCAAGTACACTACCAAACAGGCCCTAACATTTCTTTCGTTTTTTTTTTTGACCGGCCAATAGAAAAATGACCCTGTAATTACTAGTGGCTTTCTAATGTGTGGTTGTTAGGCCAATGTTCCAAACTTAGAAAAACATATTTGATTGATTTTATTCGTTAGCGTATCTCACTTTATGTATTACATTATGCGATCACAGGCAATTCCTTGCAAATTAAAAGCAAACGTCATGGTAATGTATAGGTAGTTTCCTTGTATTGTGAAAAAACCTAACATTCTCCGAGGACAAACATTGGCCTAGGCTCATGCCTATAAATATGGGGTTATCTAAGGTCTTGAAGCCATTAACACATTCAATAGAGAAACAAATAAGATATATAAGAGGTTGAGGAATTCATGTTGCAGGAGAGATAGCACGAGCTGCGCACTAGCTAGCAGTATGTTCTATCCTCCAGCGACATGAAACCCTTTTATTTCTTTATGCATATGTCCTGTTTTCTTTATTCTATTAAAGAAAAATGCAACATTCTCCAAATTCAATGAGAGGAAGGGAGAGAGGGAGAAAGGGATTAAGAAAGGTTGGGGGATTTATGCTCGCAGGAGAGATGGCACTAATTGTGCTACAACTGTCAATAATTGTTGCCATCTCTTCTGTGACCAAAAAGCTCTACACAACTTCTACGACTTTGATCTTTCTCTACGACATTTTGGGTTTTTTTTTTTCCAACATGATTTTTATCTCATGGTTTGTAGATTAATTATCTGAATAATATCCTATCAGTTACTTAAGCTTGACTTTGTAAGATATGATTGTTTTAGCTTAGCTGGGCATCTACTGTAGATACCATACATTGTTAACCATAATAGAACTTGCGTTAAAAAAGTTGATTCTATTTGGAGCTGAAAATATAATAAATTTGTATGATTAGATGATGCAATTGATGATGATATCATACGATTACATCAGGAGATTATGACAGTAAATTTTATGTATTACTGACCAACTAATAATAGTAGTTTTGCAGATCGATTTCATCTCACAACTGTTTTGCGTTGACAAATTTCATGAATAATTCATCAACTAGGTCTTAACTTTGAAAATAAATACATAGTAATGGTGAGAATTGAGATCATATGATGACGTAGTTTATATTCGTTTCATGAGTTTATAATATACATTTGTACCTTATGATCGTATAACTAGCTAGCTAATATAACTTATACTATAGTGTTTACAACACTAGTACCATGAGGCGAGTTTTGATGCAACGAAAATATTGCTCCTTTGTGACCAAAAGATCACGAGTTCGAGTCGTGGAAACATAATCTTTGCAAAACAAGGATAAGGTTGGATACGTAAACATTCCCCCTCGGCCCTCACAAAGCAGAAAGTCTTGTTGACTTGGGATCGCCCTGACAAGATTAGTACCACTTTATTGAAAGAAGGAAAATGAAGAAATAATATATATATATATATATATATATATGTATATATATGTATATGTATATATATATATATATATGTATATGTATATGGGGCTATCCTTGAAGGAACTATTTCTTGCATAGCATATGATTCATCAAATAATGTTCTCATTTGGGGTATCAATGATTTCATGATATATGCTTTTAGGAGTTTCTCAGGGATGAGAAAACCCAATCATTAAACTAAAATGGTATGAGAGTCCACCATTGATGGTTCTGTTCTCCAAGTGAAATTAACTTGCAAGGTTTTCTTGTCCTTGTAACTCAAATCATTAACTATGAATTGTATGAGAGTCCACCATTGATCATAATGTATCTATCACTTACACACAACTAGCGATGTAGATACAAACTGACATATTCTTGACTACACAACAAATAATATAGTTATAAAGAGATATATTACCGATTACACATCAAAATTTGTCCCCAACAAGAACAATAAAACATATGCAATTGACGTGAATGGTATGGAAGATAACTGTGGGATGTGGGGCCACTATTTGATTCAATAATGTGTGTAAATTGCCTTGTATTCATAGACCATATAAACACAAAAGGTGTTTGGGTGCAATCGTTTTACATTAGTCCATAACTTTATGTTTTGCTAGTTGCAGAAAACCCTAATGTTGATGTCAAGTCCCTTTCAACACTTAACCACATGCACGAGTGTTTTTAATTACTTTCCATCATTTGAGAGTGAAACAAATCTTAACAAGAAAGTAGAAAAGCAAGTGTATTTTGGTTTAATTAATTTTGTTTCCTTTTTAGAGTTAATGATTTTTCAGAGGCATCGAGGTTAGCCAATGGTGAGGTTGGGTGTAGAGTGATGGGTAGGAGTTGGCTAGATTCAGAAATCAAAACTCTTGTGTAACAAAAATAAAATTTGTAAAGGCAACAGTTGAGTTTGAAATTTTTTTGTGGATGGTAGGGATGAGCAATGGGTACTCGTTTAACTAAACAAACGTCTGTTTAAGCATTAAATATATGTTAATTGTGGTGGTGAGTGGTGGTGTTTGTGCTTGTGATGATGGAATATAATACATCACTTAGAGGGATCACACCACACGACTTGAAGAGTTATGCTTACAAAATTATAATAGTTTAGGTAAAAATAAAAAGAAAGATTTTTCCCATAGGGGTTGGCAGAGATTCTTCAGTGTAATCGAATGTGTGTACATATAGCCTTTAAAGGAAGGGATTTCCATTTTTTTTTAATAAAAATAGGAATTAGTTGTTAGGCAGACATTACTTTGAACTTTAACGATCCAAACCGTCTATTTTTTAAGTTGCACTTTATAGATCATTCTTATAAAATGTTAGCCAAAACGGAAATATTTGAGGTATCTAATTGAGTTTAAAGAAATTGAAAAACACTTTGTTCTCTAGAGAAACATTGAAATTTCATCGTGATAATTAAATAGGCAAACGATTTCGGATTGAATTAAATTTTTGCAACGATGATCTATGAATTAAAACTTACAAAATAGACAATTCAGATCATTTAAATTCAATATGGAGTAGGTTCCACAGCTGATCTCCAATTTTTTTCAAAAATGAGAATCCTTTCTCTTAAAGGGCTTGTGTGTGTATACAGAGAGAGAGAGACAGAGAGAGGAATATATGTTAGAATCTCTCCACCTCCACGCGAGGGGAGGGTCATGGATGGCCCGTCTTCTGGCCCAGGAGGCTCCAAAGCCGATAGGGTCATGGACTTCAAGGCATAGGCATAACCAAATGAAATATGTCCAATCATCCAAACGATGGCAATCAAGGGAATCAAAACCCTAAACATAATAAGACGTGCAAAAACAAGTTTGAAAATAGGCAAAATATCAGATACATGAAACAAACAGCTATATTTCGATCCAAAAGTTGCACAGAACCAGACAAGTTTTCTTTAGATTTCCTCTTTCAAAATATACATCTTTCCACCAGTTCTTACACTCCCATCATCATTTCAAGACCCATTTTACTGCAGCATACGAAATGCCCGGACCATAACAAATACAGTATCCAAAAATTTCAAAACAAAAAAAAGGTAAATGGGAAATGGTGGGCTAACTAGAAACCAATGGTACATACCATGTCAGCATAGCACGAAGCAATCTAGCTCATCGGAAGTATGTACACACCATTTCCCTGATAATGTTGTATTCTGTCGTCAATTGTAAACTAATTGAACTGAAGCGGGGAATCACTTCAACAAGCTTCAACAAGCAGTTTGAGTTCTTGTCACTTGCACTGGTTTGATCGGAATTTCTCGTTGGATAATAGAGAGCTGATCAAAACTTCGAGCCTTTTTGCTCCAGGGGTAGGCATGAGGACTGTGGTATTGCCAACATCAGAGCATGGATCAGACCCGTTGTTCCTTTTTCCTATGCACCAACCACCAGGAACAAGCATACCGGGACCCTTAAACAACAGCTCAGAATCAATTTTGTCAAGCACTGGATCATCTTGACGAAACTTTCTTGCAAAGGGAGCATTGCTGCCGACCATCCTTTGCATATCTGCAAGGTTAAGGTGGTGAGGATGTTGCTTGGGAGGGTTATCCCACGTTATAAAATGTAGGTCACTATTCACAGTTGTGTTGCGGAACTCTTGAGCATTACATATGACCGTGTGAAAGTATCCCTCCGGGGATGATAAAAAGTTTGCATAGTACATAAGAACAGTTCGAGGTAGGTTGTCCCATCCCCATATGCAGTAATCAACAAAGGGCTTTGAAAGTGCCATCCAAGCAGAACCTATGAAAAGAAAGCAAACATTTGGTTAAAAGAAAACTTACGGCAACAGGACATGCTCCTCGATGTAGAATAAATGGATATTTTTCAAGAGACTCCCTAAGGGCAGGTAGCAGTTGGAGATTATCAACAGGTGGACAATTGACGGGAAATTTATCAAAACACCACATTTTGGAACGTCCAAAACCTATAAAGGCCAAAGTCAGGCTAAAAGGAACTATAACAGAGTGGTTTGTAAAGACATTAGCTCCCTAAAGGACCTTTAGAATATATGTGTTTTAACTGTGCAGAGTATATGAAATCCAAGTGTTGTATAAGGATATTAAAGTAGTAAGTGAAATAACAAGCATATTATAGGTAAAGAACAAAATTTAACAATCAAGCAACATAAAATATGATTATGTAGATTAATGCTTTGATGTCTATCTGCCAATAAATTGATCATGGTTACCGATCGCACATGGTGAGGAGAAAAACACACTAAAACTACTTTTATGCGTAATAAAGAAGATTGACCATAATAACTAGGGTCCAAATGCACATCCAAGTATATAAGTTGTTTTTGGTTCGACTACCCAGAAACAGAAATAGGTGTTTAGAGCCGCAAAAGACAGCAATTTAACACACTTAGCACTGCATTTGCGTAAGTTGATAAAGGTCATTCCTAAAGAGAAAGGATTTTCACACACCCCTTTTAGCTTCTCACAACCTCTCTTTATTTATGACCATTGGATTATATAAATCAAACAGAATCATCAGCCAGGATTAAAAAGGGGTGTGTAAGAGGCTAAAAAGGGTGTGTGAAAATCACTTCCCTTCCTACACTGCAACCATCGTCAATTGTTTAGGAATTGCTTTTCAATGAAAACAACCTGAGAGGGCTGATATATCTAGTCTCATCCACTCGTTTGAGTTTGAATGTTTCCACACAATCCCATGTTATTAGCAGTGTAGTTTGCAATATCGTGAAAGCTGAACTTAGGTTGCAAATTATTGATTCCATTGCAAAAAGAAATGTTTCAAAGCAATTTTTTATAGCTCTGAGACATCCTTTGGTATGCAGCTCATATTTTTTCTCGCACATCATATTTCATTGAATATCACTAAAAAAAACCGTCATAAATTGACAAAATCACTCTTCCAGCATAGCTGTTTATTTCCATACCAATTTCAAATCTATAGGCTACTACACTAGTTCATTCACTGAAAATCCAAGCAGAGAAGGAAAATGATTTATTCCTAACGCTATACGTATAAATGTACATACTATAGATATGTTTGGGTTTCTAGGTACCTATGTTAGTTCCTTACAAAAAATAAAAGAAATTTTGGTTATTTATGTGGCAATTATATAGTGATTTTGGTCTGATGTGCTCAACTCTATATGATCTGTTATCTAAAATTTGTACCTGTAAAAAGTTTGAAAGCTGTTGGCACACTCCTTCGCTGTGTAACCCAAAAGACATCGGCTTTCTTGGTCATATACAACCCCGGATCTACAATTATCGGTTTCGCTCTTTGATACCTATAAACAGGCAGCATTACCAAATCAATCACACAACTTTACTCACTCAGAAAAAGAAATGAAAATAAAAACACAAACTTTATAAATATAGACAACAAAATAACAAAGGGGACATTATGCATACTCTTTCCACCCAATGTTGCTTGTATGGTCGATGAAGTTAAGATCCCGCGGCAAGTATGAGAACGTATGCAGCAGATCTAAACAACCAGATTAATCAAAACCCAGTAATTAATTATTCAAATTCAGCACAAAAAACAGTCCAAAAATACGAAATTTTAAACGAAAACAGTCCAAAAAATCCCAAATTCTAGACTCACCGTCCTGAGTAACAAGTGGGTAATCAGAAGCGCTCAGATTGATGAACCAATCCCAATCGCCGCCTTCCCTCAGCAAAATGGCGGCGGCGTGGAGGGTGTTGGCCACCATAGTCGGTCCCCTGTAAGTGACGAGATTGGCCTTGCTGATCATCTTCACATTCCCAAACTTGACAAAAACCGGGTGGGTAGAAACGTAATTCTGCAGATCCATCCGCTCATCGGGCGGCGACTCGAGGTCCAGGTGGACCACGTAGTGGTTCTGCGGGTGGTAAAGCGCCTGGAGGGTCCGCTTCAGCATGTTTCCGTCGCCGTTGGAGCCGGAGATGAAGTAGGCGAAGCGCGGCGGCGGCGGGAGGGAGGAGACGGGAAGCGGGTGGAGCTTGGATTCGATGAAGACGGAGCTGGGGATGGATAAGGAGCGGTAGAAGGGGAGCAGCGGCGTGCCGTCGGACGACGTCAGGGTGGTTAGGAAGAGGAGGAAGAGGGAGACAATGGAGCCAATCGCCAAGGGGAAGATCCATTTGAGCTCCACCGTTTGGTGGTGCCTCAGATGTGAGTAGTAGCTCTTGAGCTTCTTCATTTTTCAAAAAATTCAGAAAATTCAGGTCCTGAATCCCCAAAAAATCCAAAAATGCAACCGACCCAGATTCTGAAACGGGTTAATTCTGCTGGGTTTTCGAGATGGAAGGGGAAAGGTGGGAGCTTGTTAGCAGGTGTTTGTTGTTTGGTTGGAAGGAAAGTGAGGGAAAAGAAAAGAAAATGAGAGAGAAAATGATGTTTTTCTGGTGGGTAGGAGGATTTGATTAATCAGCGATTAGTGACTAAAGACTTGCACTTTCGTTTAACTACAGAGCTTGGTTAATGGGAGGGATTATATATACTGAAGGACTGTACCGTATAGGACAGAAGAAAGGTCTCCGGGGGAAAAATGTTTTCAGTATCTTGGAAACACAATTTGTTTTTTGTTTTTTTTTTTTTTAGAACTCGTAAAATTGCGTTATTATACTTGAAGTATCAGATCGCTTTTGTAATACATTTAAAAATCTCTCCTCCAAAGATACGGAGACGGACTAATTTGTCCGGCTACCGTGGTGCTAAGTTCTAAAATTGAAATAGGGAGGGACTAGTGACTACTAAGGTGGACTAGAAGTTACAAAATTACAAATTTTGGGATCTATCTATGTATGCGTTTTTTTAGATTTAAAAAGGATTTAAATTAGGAAAGAAATCTGAGCTCTAACGAGATTTAGGATTTTATTTTTTACGTTGAAAAACAGTCAAAGAAAAACGTTGTGCCGTTTTCCAACTTGAACAAAAAAAACATGGGATTCATTAGGTAAAAAGTGAAAAACAAACTTAGAGCAACATGGGAATGAATTTGACAGGTTCATTTGTTATAAAAATGGCACGTACCACATGTATTTATACGAGCAACTTAAGAGATGGTGAATTGAACTTGAAAATTCGAGTTCAATAGTGAATCTAACTAATTCGTTAATTAGAAAGAAGGGTGAGCTCAAGCTGTTGTGTTTACACAAGCTCAAAGCGGTGAACTAAATTTAAAATGGTTTTTTAGCTAAAATAGTTCATAAGATTTGGAACTGATAGAATTAGTTCTTGAAGTTGTTTACTATCAATCATTTTAGTTTTTATGTGAAAAAATCTCTATTAAATAAGGATAAAATGACAAAAATACTTTTAATTTTTGTTATATCATTTTGGCTCATTGTTTATTAAATTAAGGGTATTTTGGTGATTTTAGTTCTTATTTAAAATATTTTTATGAATCACCAAAATGATTGATAGTGGATAAACTTAGAGATCACTTCTATCGATTTTAAATCTTAAGTTTCAAAATGACGACTTATACCAATTTTTTAAAAGGAAAATTAATGAAAATGATTTGAAAATTTTGAGTTTTAACGATAAGGATAAAATAAAAGGTAAAGTGAATAGTATCATGATTGATTTTTTAGTGTAAAAGTATAATTTTTTGTTAAAGTGAACAGTATCATTAACTTTTCATTAAAGTTCTTTTTTTAAAACCAATTTAACTAAAAAGCCTTTAAAATTTACGATTGACTCAATCTGTTTATTTATTAAAATTAAATAAACAAAATACTCTTCGGGAAATTTTCAAACATCGTGTCACTTTCAAATCCATTTTGTACGCCAACTATGAGTATTAATCACAATGCTGACGTCAATAAATTAGCAACTAATCAAAGTATAATAAACATTACCTCCAATTTAAATAATGTACTGGTGGATCAGGTGTATGATTAAAAAATTTATTATTTATTTATATAATAAGCATAAGATCACATCTTATCTTGATTGTTCTTCATCATTACAGAATGTAATGTATAGAAAAATAAAATTAATACAAAAATGGTTTTTTTACATTCAAGAGAATATTTCGTGAGTTCAAACTTGAATGACGACTCAAAAGAGCATCTTTATAAAAAATGTTCAAATGTTCAAATTAGTACTTACAGTTAAAAAAGAGAACAATAATGTTTTTTAATTGAAAAGCAAAATTTATATTGCTTAACAAGAATTGGCAGCTCTCACCATTTTTGCCAAAATTAACAGCAGCTTCAAAATTTTAATTAATTATTAAATAAATTTATTAATTTTATTAAAGTGGGACTCCATGAACTCTTTGACATCTCATGTACACAATATTTTATAATGTTGGCACAAGAATTAACGTTAAACTATAAACTATGAGTTGACAAAAAGTTCATAGAGTCCCACTTTGACTATATTCTCAGCATTCCTCATTTTATTACTGTTTTTTTAAATATTTATTATAATAATTTAATTTGACATATTGAGTGGAAAAACAAAACTTTAAAAGATGTAAAAGTACCACATTAATTTTTGACAATCTCATTTGGAGATACTCTAAATCAACTAAAATTTATGTGATTCAAATGGTTAGTGACCTAAGTCTAACAATATTTCGTACAAGGGGGTCCCGGCAGCAGAAGAAAACTCTAAAAATAGTATAACAAGTGAATTTTTCTAGACAGTAAAAGTAGTGAAATTTTTTGAGAATTCTTTTCTTTTAACCCAAAATAATTGACAAAGTTCATGTGAAAATAGTCGAATTATTTATTTATTTATTTATTTTTACGTTTTCACTTTTCTTTAAACGAGCTTTCTTGTTCCATTTTTCAATACCCAGAAAGAAAAGTGAAAAGGATCCTTTCACATATAATATTGAAATTTGCAAAGGCGCGGCTTGACTTGGTACCTAATTAGTATTCACATCTCACGGCCAAATTGACGTTAAGGTAACAATGTTGAAAGCCTATACATGCCGTACTGTTCTGTCTAGATAGATTGGGATAGATGGTTTATATGCATTAACCTATTTACATGATATTGCGTGATTAGTTTGATAAACAATCAACTAAATTAGATTCTCGCAGCACTGTTGTTGCAGTGGTGTGAGTTTAATGATTGTGAGAGTCATACTTCGTAGGAATCAAACTCAAGAGACCCATATATTACTCTAAAAAATTGAACTCACTCATACTGAACTTGATTTTTTTGATACACTATTGTGATTCGAGATGTGTTATCTACACACCTCATTTTACTTCTCACAAACCCCTTAATAATTTATGTTCATTGATCTTACTCAATTCATTCGATCCAACGGCCAAAAATGAAAAAAAATGTGTGAAAAGTAAAATGAAATGTGTGGATATCACATCCCTTGTGATTCTAATATAGCATCTTATTTACATGTAAGCTCTTCTCCAATCGGGACCACTAAAGCCTCAACAACCAACTAGGCAACTACACCTACAAAATAAGATGGTCTCGAGCATTCTCAAAAATCCCAAATAACTTAAAAAGTTGTGATAAACTGGTTGCAGCATTTGTGGAAAGTAAGTTATCGTCCACCATGAATGGATAGGCACAACCTCTTTAATACCAAGACTTGTTGGTTCGTTCATTTACATCTTCTAAGACAGTGACATGTTCACGAGAGGGCTTTTCATGGAGGCAGATTGTCTGCCCTCCTAGTTGTGGTGCTCTTCCATGTCCTTCTATTTGCGCGGTCACAGTTAAGTAACATTAATATTTCATATTTTTATTATTTTTTGTCTTTTTATCTCTATTAAAAAATTAATATAAAATATTGACGTGACTTAACCATGATCGTACAAAATAAGAGGGCATGGAAGGACACCACAACTAGGAGGGCAGACAATCTGCGTCCGGCTTTTCATATCTCTCGTCCTGCAATATCCCTGTTGTATGTTAGAATCTCCCCAACGCGAGTGTCGGAAAGAGCCTCGATCTTATTTAGCAATGCAACGAGACATGAAATTCTAGCGTAGATAAGAAACTTGGGTTTCCACAATAAAGAAAGACACGAATCAATCCACAGGATGTTTTCAGAAAATGGTATGAAAAAAGATGAAGGGGTCAATAGGTTTGGTACAATGCACAGTTAGACATGTATGCTGCTGGAAAACCCTAAACATAGAATAAGGTATCTCTTCCAAGTTACATTGCTTGCAATGAAAGAAAAGTTCAGAAGCTTTTAACTATGTTAAATCTGGAAAAAAGGGAAAACAAAGGGGGAAAAGTTAGTAGAAAGAAAGAATTGAGGTCATCAGTATTTTGTCAAACCATCGTCGCTTACCAACCTGGAAATAGAGTACTAATACATTGGACAGGACTGAATACGCAATCCCTTCTCTTTAAACATAGAGTATGACTCATTTAAAAGTGCTTTTAAAATGATTGAAAACGCTTTTGATGAAAATGTTTTTTGAAATAAATCCCGAGTAAAAATTCAAGTGGACTCTGTATAAGCTCTTGAACTGCTTCCTCCGTAAACAGGACACTTGGTTTTTCAGCACTGTTGAAAATCTGCAATCTGTGAGAACAAAAGAACTGGTTTAATGTGTCCTTCCCATGGAAATTGGCAAAAACGGACTTACAATTGTGTTGGAGCCAACACTCATGGCCATGCCTTACGCAGTACAGTACCTACAGAATAACCAGCAGAACAACTTATTCACAGTTCAAGGGAAATTTTTTAACACAAACTGTAGACTTCTAAGGAGGGTCATGACATCCTAATTCGTCGTTCAGTCATCTTGTTCATGATCCGGGATGCATCATAAAGTCTATTTGATCTGTCATAGATGCTGGCAACAACGAGATGTAACTCATTGATGTTGGGATCAGAGATCAGCCTCTACCATCTTAAACTCTTTCCTTGCAACGTCGAGACTATGCGTCAGGAAAGTGAACTTGGTCAGCAAAAACTCACTCTTCCTGCAGCCCTGCCTTCTCAAACTCTCGTAACTTTCCTCAAGCATTGAGAACTAGACCAATCACATTGGAAGCAGGAAACTATCCTGCCACTCTCATCTTCTCAAGCACCTCAATGCATTTCACGTACTTCCGGTTTCTTGAAAAAAGGTCAATCGTGCAACCAAAGGCTGATATATCCTTCACCTCCCCGGCCTCAAAAGTTTGACGGAAAACCCATGTAGCCTTTTCTATGCGACCAGCTCTAGCAATAATTGTAATTGCAGTCTCCCTAGGGATGCTGTCTGGGCGCTTGAGCTCATGAAGTAAACGCTTAGCATGAGCAACCAAACCTACTTTATCATAAGCCACAATCACCAGATCAATCCCAACCCCGGAGCTCCTTAGCTTTTGAAACAGCATTGCTGCCCGATCAAGTTTCCCAGCCTTAATCGTTGAGTATGTAATTGCATTTGGCTGAACCCCTCTCCTGCATTTCTTGCACAAGATTTGTAGCCCTTTCATGTTCAAGTGACTTTCCATAAATCTTGATCATTGTATTGTAAGTGACAACATTCTGCTCAATATCCGTTCTCTGAATCAACAGGAAAAGATGGCTTCCTGGAAAAGCTCCCACCTTACAGTAGTAGAGATTTGAACTTCAGTCGATAGGATGGAGCACATCCGCTCTAGCCAACGTAGAAATTGATTAGTTCCAACACGATTAAATTCCAAATACGTTTGTAATCTTGTAGCTTAGACATAGTTCTCGTAAGATCAATTGTATAGCATTTGGTCCATGATGTTTGCAACTTACTCTCATCCGAACGCATTCATCAAGTTCTGTTGATTTCTTGTATGAAACTAGTTAAATTATCCCTCGCCTATGCTGTAAACTGAAGCTTGTTGTACAATAAATTCATGGAAGTTTATAGATGTACTCAAATTGGAATAGTATGCAGAAGTTAGCAACTTCTTTTCTTTAGCTTATAAATTTACAAGTGAAAACCGAAACGGAAGCAACAATGTGCAGAAGATGATCAATAGCTCCAGTGTTAATGGATTGTTCAACCGCCTTGTGCTTGAAGTGGAAGGAGGAGGAGAGGGAACAGATTTTGGAGGGGAAGAGGATGTGACATTCTCTTTGGAGCAAGTGTAGTTGCAGCGGCTAGGCTTAGCAACTCGATATAAGCCGCTGCTGGCCAGCATAAAGATGTCTTTCCTGTCCAAATGAGAATATGAACCCTAATGCAGTGACAGAGCTTCCTGCCTCGGCACCGCACTGGATAGGAGGGTCCAGAGCACAACTGACCGCGATTTTAGCGGTAGTGAAGTTTCCGCTACCTTCAGGAGTTTCTAGTCCTGTCCATACACCACTGGCATACAAATCTGCATAAACATACCTGCAAACATAATTTACATACTGCTGTGAAGAGTCATGAACGATGTTTCTAGAGTAGGAACGCTCATCAGATGTTGTAGTAGACCCTCAAAGTGGTGCTACACCATTCAACGGGACATGATAAACGAAGAGCCATGGTATTTGCAGATGTTTGTATTGAGATTACCTTCCATACATGCACGGATCTGTTGTGGATCGGTAAAAGTAGCCTCCTGTGATCGATGCAGATCCGTCAGCCTTGTTGACTTCAGAGTGTGTGTATCCCATTACAGGGAAAAATGGGTTAATGGAGCTGGCAGATGTATTTCCTCCTGGAGATTTAGGGGGATTGTATCGAAAAGGCCCCTCGTAAACACGCCATCCATAGTTTCCGCCCTTGGTGACTAGATCAACCTCTTCGTATTGATCCTATACAAACAATAACTTGAGCATTGATGATACCAGAAGCTTGCAATAAATGTGCAGAAAGCATGTGTATATCGGCAAATGTACAAAAACTAATCTCAGTTACTATACGTCTGCACAAAGGAAGTAGGAAGGTCTTTCAAGATCAAAACTACACCGCCAAGGATTTCGAAATCCTAAAGCCCAAATTTCCGGCTGCAGTTCCTCATCTTCGGTAAAAGGATTATCTCCAGGAACAGAATAATTTCCCCATAGGCCAAGGTCAGCAATTTCTTTTGCACCTGCAAACAAGTATTACATAACTGAGGAAAACCTACGAAGAATATGGTGTCCGAAAGCCTTTTAAATTTTTATTTTTGCCATTGCTCACTTGGTAAGTTATCGACGTCGAGCCTCATAATCTTTCCAAGCAGGGATTTTTTGTTCTGTGCGAAATTGTAAGGATCACCTATGCTTCCACCGTCTCCCATCAAGAAGTACAAATATCCGTCTTTAGGTCCAAACAGAATTTGACCTGCATGATGGGTAGTAAACGGAAGGCCCATGGTGAATATTCTTCTCACTTCAAGTGATTTTACACTAGTGAACTGAAATGCAGGGCAAGAACAGTATCAATTAGCAATGTTCGCGTGTAAAGTACACGAAATAAAGCTTGAATCATGCAGAAATTTACCGAGGAAGGTTGTGGCGTGGTAGCATTGGCAGTGAACTCTGCTATGATACTGTGGTACTGACATGGCCGCCCACCATTATCCGGTTCCAGCTTCAAAGGATCGCATCCCACATCAGAGTTACACGAGCATCTTCCTGAACATTGTGGCCATTTAACCTTGTCACAGTTGAATGAAGCAAAGAAACGGCCGTTTTGGACATAGTTAGGATGAAATGCTAATCCCATCATTCCAAGCTCAGTGTCGGAATGTACTTGATCAGTTATGTCAAGAAAGGGATTTGCTTCGTCGATCACCGATGTTTCTCCTGATCCTTCCTCCGGAACAGTTGCCAGCCATACTTTACCCGCTTGGTCGGATAAGAAAACACGATTTGACCCATCGGGATGGGCTACCATGTTGAGATATGATCCATTTCCAATTTTTTCAAGGCACATACCACTCGGGGGACTTGGAATTTCAGTGCTGTTGAGCGACACAGGTCCGCCATCAAAACAGAACGATTCATCGCTTGAAGATCCACCAAACGAGTTGCAAAAAGCAGTTTTTGACTGCCATGTATCACTCAGCTTGGAAGTAGAATTGGACGGTGTTCCACCTCCAACTTGCAACGAAAATGGGGAGTTTAACAACGATACATTTTGGCATTCATCCCAGACCTTGGAACAAAAGTCAACTCCGCCAGGTTGGTGCTGTGTAGAGTTGCAGAGGAGAGGAACTTGTCGAGGCGCTGATTCAATTCGATATAACTCAGCAGAAAACTGATCGCATTTCTGCAAAGCATGTCGTATTCAAATACAAATGAACCGGTGCCAACGTTCCATATCACTTAACATAGTAGCTAGTAACAAGAAGTAAACAAGCAAAGAATCTCTTACCGAGCAAAGTATTGATTTCACAAGAGAAGCGCAACCAAGATCAGAAACATTCATTGCTTTAAGTAGATTCTGCAACCGCAAATCCTCAGCGGAATCACAGCAAACGCTACCATTGTATCGACAGAAATTAAGCGGAGTCTTCGGCGTGAAGGGTGATCCTGTTCCAAATTAAACAGGCAAAGAAATTAACTCGCAGGGAAACGAAAACTAAAAAATGCAGAAGTTGGCCTTTTTTCAGAACTACCAAACAAAGCATGTAGAAAGGAAAAGTGCAACCAGATAATATAGGTAACATCCCACATCGACCAAACAGAGGGTGATGTGCCTTATATGTAGATGTCCACCTCCACATAGCACGAGCCTTTTAGGGACTCAGGTTTCGGATTCCATGGAAACTCCGAAGTTAAGTGAATTTGGGACCTCTCTATGTGACAATGTAGCGGACAATCTTGCTATGCGCGGACTGGGATGTGAGAATCTAGCGGACAATCTTGCTATGCAGACTGGGATGTGACAATATAGATTTTAGGAGAGAAACACTTACTCATATTTGTACACAATGGAAGGGAAGAAGAATAACCAGTAACCAGAAGTATGTTACAGAACAAGAACACGAAAACAGCGAAAAAACCGCTCATCTTGCAGAACAGACAAGTATTCACTGACAGCAACGACGAACAAAACCCAAATTTCTATCTTTCCAACAGAGAGTCGAGATTACCCAATGATGAACACATAAATACCACATTTTTCCTTGATTTAGAGCTGCTGCCATTTTTAAAGAGAAGGTTGAGGTGAGTGTGCGTGTTGCCCATTGGTTCTTGCAGCCCCTCAATCTCTCTCAGTCTCCTATATATCTTCTTGTAACTTGTAAATCTTTTTCATGGTGGAATGTACAGATCTCATGCCAAAATTCAACATAAAAGCGCACCAAATACAATCTAATTGGTTTTCTCTTCTCCTTTTTCTCGGTAGTTTCTTTTCGTTTTGTTGGGTGACATTGTCGTCTTTAGCACCAAACCAGAAACCGTTGACGTTTTTCTGGTTTGAAAATCCATGGATTCAAGCTTCAGAAATAATCAATTAAAAAAAAGCAAAAATATATCTTATAATTTTGTAGGAATAAATAATAGCAATGAGGCAATTTCTTAACAGTTGACTTTACTCGACAATCTTAAACATATAAGCAAAGAACGCGGCAAGTCGACTATTTGAACGTACTCAACAACAACAGGATAATAGTGAAATTTAGATATGGTTGAAATCACTGGCTCTTTCTTTTTGCTCCGATGACTTCCTTTAAGGATATTTATTACGTTTCAATGGATAGAGTGTTGGATTTGTATCTGGTTCAATAACTAGGAGATAGAGTGTTGAATTTTCAGTCATAAATTACTCTAGAAGAAAAATTATGCATTCCAATCCTCCCAAAAATGAGAGGATTAGAAAAGAGAAGTTTTCTTCATGCCTAATTCATCATCTCAAAATGAAAAATCGTTCTCCTTTCCATTTAAAGCTTATTAATTGATTTGCCCCCTAAAATTGTCATTTAATCTCATTTTATCCTTAAAACTTGTTTTGTCTCACTTTGCCTCTTGAAACTATCATTACCGTTTCCACGCCATTTTTATTCATTCCGTCAAATAGTCTCTAAATTAAAAGGTAGCATGAACATTTCATTTTTAGGTAGGCAGAGATAAGCCCCATGCTTGGGGATGTGACACTTACATGTGAATTTTGGTTGATCACCACATATTTACCGGCAGCATGTGAATAGGGGCGAAAAAAGTTGGAAACCAATTAGGGTTAAGTAAAAGAGGATAAAGGAAATTGAACTTGTGGGTCCAGTCCCTAAGTTCAAGCTCAACTAATGTCCATATTAATTTAAGGCATATTTGACCGAATTGACAACAATTGAGTGAATTGATTGGGAACTTTAACGAAAAACTCCATGTATTGTTCACTTTAACGAAAAACCACATTTTTACACTAAAAAGTCAATCATGATACTATTCACTTTACTCTTTATTTTGTTCTTATCGTTAAAACTCAAAGTTTTCAAGCTCTTTTCATTAGTTTTCATTTGATTAAATGAGATGAAAATGGCAATTTTGGTGGGCAAAATTAGACAAAACAAATTTCATGGGTAAAATGAAACTAAATGCCAATTTCAGAGAGCAAATCAATTAATAAGCTTACATTTAATAGGTTATCCATATTTCAACCTCCCTGAAGACATAAGCAGTTGACAATGACACCATCAAGCTCTCCTGCTCATGGCAAGGAGAAAAGTCAAAGATATTATAGATATCATTAATTACTAAATTCTATCTTGAATACTCGTCTAATTGAAGATCAACTCAAACAAGCAAGATCTCCAATCATATACAATCAAGAATATTTCCAAGATAATATTCCCAAGATATTATCTCATAATTAATATCTTTGGATTATTCTTCCTCCATCCATCCTATAGATGAATGCCAACTGAATGTTGCCATGTGTAGCAAAACCCTATATCCATAGCCGGCCCTAACTTTATAAATACCTCTGGCTACGCACTTAAGTCCTAATCTCTCTCTTCAGAGAAACTGACTTAGCCATCGGATTTTCATTGGCCAACCCCTCATCTCGTGGGCGTGTGTGACTTTGGCTTTGATCAAATATGTTATTTTGTTTTGTGCTACAGGTACAATTTTGTTAAGATTGAAGAAATTTGCTACCACCACTTTGATTTTAACAAAAAAAATAACATTACACTGATAAAATTGCATAGTGTTTGAGAAAACTTAGTAGGAGAAATATAGAAGGGCAATGACCATTTTAAGTGCATATCAATCTTCTCCAAAAATGGTTGAGTAAAGAGCTAGCCTACATCTCTTATTCAATGAATGCGTACGTGGAAACAAATAAACAAAATTGTTGAGCTTTGAACACCAAATTTGCAAACAAATGAAAAAAAATTAAGGAACTCAATAGTTCTGAAATTACTTGAATTACTTCAGTTGTCTTCTAGCTATAGCTACTTCACACTTGTTAGACTGAAGCATGCTGCCGCACTCTTGAGATCATTTGAGACCTGTTCGATCGATTGCGTGGTACCCTTGAACGACGATTCAGCACTACATATAAGTAAATTTAATTTGTTAGACAGTATAATTATCATTATTATTTTATGTAAGCAATATTTTTCTACGAAATCATCTAAACTACGGTGCAGAGAGGGAAGAACACTGACGTAGCTAACTAGGCTAAACAATTCAGCAATTAGACAGTTGGCTCATTTGGAAGTGTTTTGAAAATTACTAAAAGAGTGTTTGTTTAAAATGTTTTCAAAATCAATCCGTAGTAAAAATCCAAGTGGATCCTGAAAAAAGACTTTAAGTACTTTCAAGAAGCACATAAAAACACAGAGAGTGATTTGAAACTCAAAATCAAATTTATCAAAAGCATTCGAAGTGGATCCTGAAAAAGACTTTTAATTGCTGATTCTTTCGAAAAATACTTACACTGATTCAATTTCACCAATTTAAAATCACTTCCAAATGAGCACAATTAGTAAATTAAATCTCAAATTGTAGAAGACAATTAATTAAATATTGTACATACCTAGACTCACAGGCTTCTTTAGATTCGATATAAGATTGTCGGTCATCAGCAATTGTATCAAACGGAATGTCATCATAGTCATGAGGAACGTCCATTTCTTGGTGAACAGGAAAGGCTTGTGAAGAAACCAAACTGGACTGAACAGCCATAAGTTGTTCGACATTGTTATCGTTATAGTAGGGATGTTGAACCCTAAGAGGTTTAACCATATTATCATTGTCGTCAATATAAACCCCATTAAGTCCATTTGCAAGATACTCATTACCCACCCAGGACATTCCACCACTGGCACCAGAAGCGCCAGAAGCATATTGATACGGATATTGATGTTGTTGATAAAGTGTCAGAGTCGCCGCGTCGGTGTTTGTAGGTATACCTAGCTGCAACTGCGGTGAAGGAGAAGAGTAGAGCGGTGAGGAAGAAGGTAGTCGATATTGACATTGGTCCTTGCAAATTGCAAGATGTGTCCTCACGTATCGAAGCTCTTCTAGGGCTTGCTGTAATTGGAAATTCAATTGGTTTATGATGCCCATACACCCGGTGACTGAAAATTTGGCACGCATATTGGACTCGTATATGATCGATGTCATAGCCTCCTCCTCTTGCTCTGGATGAACTTTCTTTAGAATCTTCATTATGTTCGAAACGCCATACAATCGGTGGGCGTTTTGAAACATCATCGGTTGATCTGCCGGGAAGTGTGGAGCAAGAGCGCAGTCCTTAGCGCACTTTCGTCTATGGTATTTGCACGCAGCACAGGCTTGGCTTGTGCCTCCTTTTATCTTCATTGCAGGGTAGAATGTAAATTCATCAACGTTTTTGATGATCATCAATTAGGTTGAATAAAACTTGATTGGAGAGAGGAAGAGAAAGAGAAACATGGAAAGATAAAATTGATCGGAATGATAAGGCCGGAAAACTGATCGAAATGAATAAGAATATGCGATCTATGGCTTGGTTTTGATCATCAAAACGCAGATTTGATCGATCTGCGATTGATGAGAATGAGGTGGATTAGAAGACCAAGTAAAATTTGAACCTTTCTCTGTTCAAAAGTAGATCTTGTTGAACTGATTTTTACGTATCTCGGGAGTCATATTTATACACAGTTGCACGGTTAGCTTGGGAGGTTTGGTAATTTTTCACTGTATGTATATATATATGTGTGTGTGTGTATATATATGAAAATCATGCCCCTCTTCACTTTGTTTTGATAGTGACGTGAGCCAACCATAGCTAGATGTCTTGGACGATATTTAAGTATGTGCCAAAATAAAATAAAAAATTAAGGAGAAACACCATCCACAAATTACACGAAAAAAGGCATTCCATGCATATGATAGAAGAAAGTATAACCCTTAAACTCAAGTAGGGTTTGGTAAATTTTTTGTGGACACAAACAGTTTGTACCATATTTTACCTTGCCCTTGGCAAAGAGTTAATTATCTTGATTGTTTCTTTTAATTTTCTTTGGTAAAGAGTGAAAAAAACAAGTAGATCGTATCAGTTTCATAGTACTTAAAAGTCTGAAGTTCTAATCTCCCTTCGTTACTTTTGTCTCACATTTGAAAAACATGAGATAAGTACATTATCAATCAAACCGTATATATGTATGATCATGATAATCGAAATCAAATATGATCATGATAATCAAAACAAATACTATTAAATATTTATGTACATATATGTGAGTCCTATTGCTTGCAAAAAGATTTAAAATTATAGTCTCTTTGGTGAAAAATATATCATTTCTTACGTATATATGACCTATAAGTCTTAATTAAATACTCAAAATGCCTTCTTTTTCTTCTTCTTTGCCCATTCAAATAAGTATTTAAAATCAATTTCGTCGCATAATCAACCTAATTAATTACGATATATTATAGCTTAAGTAAAATTTAAATAGGGTTTGATCGTCATGTGAAGTTGAGTACGTTTTAGGAGTGCAAAGTAAAGACCTGGCGACCAAGTTGTATAAACTCCATAACATCCACGCAGTCTGCTTCCCGTAGACAACTGCAACTAGGGGTGGGCACGGTTTGGTTTGGTGCGGTTTTGAGTGAAACCACAACTAAAACCGCAACTTTTTGCGGTGCGGTTCGGTGCGGTTTTGAAGCCAAAATCAAAATGAAACCAAACCGTTTGGTTCGGTTCGGTGTGGTTTCAAACGGTTTCGGTTTGGTTTTTGAAAAAATATATACAATTTAAAATTTATACTTATCTACACACAACACAATCTCATTTTCCACACAATACATTAATTAAACAACCCACATGAGAATTCTTTTCTTTACTCTAGCTAGCTAATTGCACATATGATAGACTCTGTGAGCAGGAAAAAGTACCCAAATGGAGTGTTACAGCTTATTATTTGATTAGAGATTTGGTCTTTGTATCTTTCCTACAATGACTACTCTTATTTGATGCTCATTGTTTCTTTTTTTTCTTTTCATTTGCATTTTTTATTAGTCTATTATATAGGCTATCATTATGAACTTGTAACTTAGGGTTCTGAGGTGCTTTTACTAGTAAATAAAATTTTCATCTTTTCCTGTAAAGAAACATTGAGATGCCAAGCTTGATGAGGGATATAATTTGGAAAAAAATAATCATTATTATGACATGTACATACTAAATGTATGGATTCTAACAAACAACTAATTAAAATAGGACATCTAATTTAAGGTGCGGTTTCGGTTTCGGTTTCGGTGCGGTTTTCAAAAGCCAAAACCAAAACCAAACCGTTTCCTACAATGCGGTTCGGTTTCAAAACCGCAACCGTTTCAAAACCGCAAAACCGAACCATTCGGTGCGGTTCGATTTGGTTCGTGTTTCGGTTTCGGTTTTCGGTTTCAAGTGCCCACCCCTAACTGCAACGATAAAATATATAAAATTGTTTAGGAAGTGATATGTTGGGTACGGAACCAATATAAGCCAAGAGAACTACCCCACATTTATCTTCTACTATATTGATTGATTAATACTCACCACACGCTTTATTAATATGAGTAATATTCAACTCTAAATTCATCCAAATTATGCATACATACGTAGAAGATTCGAACTTCTCTAGTCAAATTTATTTTTAAAACGGAATCAGTTGGTGGCTTGATAGTCTTTTTATTTTTTTTAGAGTTTGAAAAGACTCGTACAAACATTTTAGTTTCTCTTAACCACCATCATATGATTCACTAGCACAAAAAATAAAGAAAACTTTAACGAAAAAAATATCGGATATTGTTCACTTTAATGAAAAGTCATATTTTTATGTTAAAAAGTCAATCCTAGTACTATTCATTTTACCATTTATTTTTCTCTTGTTGTTAAAACTCAAAATTTTCAAATCATTTTCATTAGTTTTCTTAAAAATAAAACCTAAGACGTGCAATGTGAATTATAAGCCTAGACTTCTCTAGCCAACTTAACTTTAAATCTGCACAATCTACCAAAAGGTCGTGTGTTTTCACTTTTATACGTACCTGCGTTATATAAAATTTTCATTAATTTCATAAATTCAATCTCAACCATCCGTTTAATTGTATGCCTCTCCCGTATAGTTTCCCATTCCGCCTTATTTTCTGATTCTTCCATTGAACACCGGTAACGAGGGCAAGGCGTAAATTTGCTTCTTCATATCATCAATTTTCTGCCCACTTGATTCGAGGTATAAAATTACCCGACGTACTTTTGCTCGATCATGCATGCATAACCCTAATTATCTATATAATTAATACGCTGTGCTTAATGAATTCAGATCAGTGCATGCAATTACGGTATGGATTTTCTCAAAAAAGCCAAGGTGGTACGATTTCGAAGCCACCACAACAAATACCTATTGGCCGACGACGATCAAGCGTCGGTATGGCAAAGCTGCGACGGAACAGTGCAGAACGTGCGGTGGACGGTGGAGCTAATTAGCGAAAATCCAAACGCATTGCGATTGAAGAGCTGTTTTGGGAAATACTTAACGGCGTTAAGTATGCCTTTTCTTCTGGGAATCAAATGTAACAAAGTCCTGCAAACCATGCCTAAGACGTTGGATTCAATGGTGGAATGGGAGCCGGTGAGAGACGGGTACGTGTGGAAGCTGAAGGCGGCCAACGGCCAATTCTTGAGTGCAAGCGGGTGCAGCGTGCCGCCGTGGAGAGACACCATCACGCACGACAATCCGCGTACAGGTACGACGAGAAATTGGGTTCTGTGGGATGTGGATGTTGTGGAGATTCGCGAACAACAACAACAAGAACAAACGAATGTCGATAATGTCAATGATAGTTCCAGTCGTTATAGTACTACTGCAACACAAGATCCAACAGAACCTGAACCACGGTCTGTTTCGCGGTCGGAATCTTCACAAACACAGCCAGACTCTCCGGCCGTCGTTGATCTTTCGTCAACCAAAGATCGTACCAAGGATTCGGATAAAAAAAATACATAACACATATAAAGTTTGAATTTTGGGGTTATTGATCACTACATATGATATGTATGCAAGAAAATCAGGGTTTTACTTGTATCATTTGATGATTGATCGATCAGATGATCTTCTTTCTACAAAATAGACTAAATTTCCTGATTATATATTTACACACACGCACTACACCAATTAATTGGATTTTGCATTAGGTGTTACCGTTTCTGTAAATTTTTCATCACGAGGGCAAGATGAAGCTAAGTTTTTGTGTTTAGCTGAACGTAATTTTCCAAAAATTGATTAGATATTACGGAAATTGACGGTAGTTTTTTCATGTGTTCTACCCACACACTCATGTTTGTTTCTCACACAACTCTCTCAATTTTCGATTATCGGATCAAATGAGTTAGAAAAGATAAATGGCCACAAATTACAAGGGAGTGTGAGAGGTAAAAATGAGTGTGTGGAAAGATATAACACTTTCTTTTTCTTTTTCATTATTAGATAAAGAAATCTCACTAATATTGATGATTAAGCGCTTTCAAGAAAACGTTTATGCCTCGTTTGAATGTGCTTTTAAAATGATAGAAAGCATTTTTAAATAAAATATTTTTGGGTTCCAAAAGCAATTAAAGTGTTTTCTGCAAGAAGCACCAGTTATGTGCTTCTTCCAATAAGCATTTTTAGTGTTTTTTCAGGATTTACTTGAATCTTTACTAAAGATTGATTCTAAAAATATTTTCACCTCAAGCTCTTTTAAGTCATTTTAAAATGACATCTAAACGAGATCTTAGTTTATAAAAATAATTCATCAAACCTAGAAGCACCTCTACAAGAAATTTGAAAAAGAGTAATGCTAAGGAGACAAAATTTATAAATTAAATGACATTTTGATACAAAATTTGTAAACTAAATGACATTGAAGTTGATGATTTGATTATTACTTAAGTGTTGATAAACGTGCTCATTTCTTGTTGGTGACACATCATTTGGTTTACAAATTGTGTCTACAAATTTAGTCTAGCATTATCCTTTGAAAAAGAGTAATGCTAGAGAGACTAAATTTGTAGACTAAAATTTAAAAACTAAAGGACATGGAAATTGATGATTTGTTTATTACTTAAGCGTTGATAAACTTGCTCATTCCTATTGGCGACACATCATTTAGTTTGCAAATTTAACCTCCTTAACATTACCCCTAAAAGTCACTAACATTAGTTATACATCATAAAGCGCGTCAGAAGTATTAACCCCTTAAATATTAATATGCTTTTTAGCCACCTCATTATAAACCTTTTACCAACCTCATTTTGTGCAATATCAGTATTCACTATCAGTTTTTCTTGTTCTCCCACTATGTTGCAGACTTGTCGATACGTTCAAAGAGAATATCAATACGCATTTGGTTAAATATCCTTGGTCTTCGGTTCGAAACTCCTCTTAATAATATTATATAAAAAGAGAATATCAATACAATTGCACAACTAAATGGGTGCCCTACATAAAGCTTCTAGCTAGTAGTTCAAGAGAAAATCATACATGTTTGTCACTTTTTTTGTAGAATTTTTTTTTCAACTAAGATAAAAAGTAAAAATTTATCTTTGTAATAGAAAAGGATATATATAGTTTCCTCAATTTCCTCAGCCTCTGTCAACCGTTGCCTCCAAGTCCTTCCCCTTCACAAACACATACCGCAAGGCGCAAACTTGCTTCATATCATTTCCCCTTTTAGTCCAAGCGTACAAATCACTTTGAAAATTTCAGACGAAAACTACAAGCGAAAACTCGTAATTCTGACAGCTAACGTTGTACATTTTGTTCAATCGATCTCTCTGATGTTTTTCGTGCTTAATCACTGTACTTGATCGGTCTTATTGTTTCATAGAGGTAACACATATGGAGTTTTTCAAAAGAGCCAGAGCAGTACGCTTCCGGAGCCACCACGACAAATATCTGTTAGCAGACGAGGATCAAGAGACCGTATGCCAAGATCGCGATGGCACGGTAAAGAATGCCAAATGGACGGTGGAGCTCGTCGAAAATGCAAACACTTTACGGTTCAAAAGCTGCTATGGCAAGTACTTAACAGCCTCTAGCTTGCCATTCCGTCTTGGATTGCGAGGCAAGAAAGTTCTGCAATCCCTGCCCAACAGATTAGATTCGTCCCTGGAATGGGAGCCTATAAAGGAAGGACACCAGGTCCGGCTCAAGACGCCCTATGGCCAGTTCTTGCGCGCAAATGGGGGCGTACCGCCTTGGAGAAACTCCGTCACCCATGATGTCCCACATAGAACTGCATCCCAGGATTGGGTTCTGTGGGATGTAGATGTTACAGATATTCGCGTTGAATCGCCAGAACGTCACCCAGTGGCGAAACCCCCTCCTCCACCACCGGATGCATTACCTTCGGAGTCTTCAGCACCTTCAGAAAGGACATCTCCATCTGAGATTGACCTCAGAACGCCGAAGGCTTCCAAACGTGAGGTTTGTTTTAATTAACAAATATGACTTCTATGACTATCAAGTTCAATTATGTTTTGGCTTCTTATTGTTTGTTCTTAAACGCAGCCAAGCGAGTCATTTGATCACGATTCGCCAAAGAAAGATGCAGGGAGAATGATCTACTATCATGTGGCTAATGAGAAAGGAGACGTCGAGGATTCATCGGAAGAGTTTTCCTTCCCGTTCAAGGGTAGTGATGTAGAGGGGTTGAAGCAAAAGTTGAAGGAAGAAACCGGGCTGGAGGAAATTGATGTGTGTTCACGTAATCCTCTGAATGGACAACTATATCCCCTTCGCTTGCATCTTCCGCCAAACAACCATGATATGCATATCGTTGTGGTTCTGTCATTGTCCAAAGGTTAGAATTGTTTCAAGGAGTTTTCATGTCTTCGTCTTGATAATTCTAAAAAAGTTTGATATGTCCGATTCCTAAAAGCTTACTGAAACAAAAGTATTTTGTACCAAATTTGTTGATCGCGTTGTTAAACATGTTAAACTCAGATGAATGAGTATATATTTCTAATTAGAGAAGGAAGAAAAGAATGAAATTGCTGAGCTCAGATGAAAATATGGATTTGTAGCTTCTGTTCTCTGTGTAAAAATCAGAGAGAATGTTCTTCTTTGTATTTCTGTTTGGTTCTTTCACACTCACACTGTGCACGACGGTTGGGGTACAAAGTATATCAGGGAAATGATCTCAACCACACATCTAGGTGGATACAAAATGATTCTTACACCTGTTACTAAGACTCTTTACAATATGAGCCCTACACTTTGGTAAAATTATCAAAGTGAATACACAATTAACAACACAAGGCTTATTTACTTCTAATATCAAGTTAAGCTCAATAGCTTATACACTAACACTCCCCTTTAAGCTTTGAGCTGATATAACTCCCAGCTTGTTTCTGAGGTAGTTGAATCTCTCCTTGGGCAAAGCTTTGGTGAAGATATCTGCCACTTGTTCTTTGGTAGGACAGTAAACCAAATCAATTATCCCTTGCTGCAAGGCATCCTTGATGAAATGATATCGTCTGTCTATGTGTTTTGTCCTCTGATGAAACACAGGGTTCTTGGCTATTGAGATCGCAGATGTGTTATCACACTGCAAAGGAGTTGCATCTGCTTGTAGCTCTCCAAAATCATCTAGGACGAATCTGAGCCATATGGCCTGAGCTGTGGCTTCAGAAGCACTTATGTACTCAGCTTCTGCAGTAGAGAGAGCAACACAGTTTTGTTTCACAGAGGCTCATGAGAACACTCCACTTCCAAAAGAAAAGGCATAACCTGAAGTGCTTTTACTGTCTTCAAGTGATCCTCCCCAGTCACTATCGCAAAAACCAACCAAAACTGCCTTGTTGCCTTTCTCATACTTCAAACCATAGTCCAGTGTTCCTTTGACATATCTGAGCACTCTCTTGGCTGTTCCATAGTGTTTATTTGTAGGGCAGTGCATATATCTAGCTAGTAGACTAGCTGCATACATCACATCTGGTCTTGTGGCTGTAAGATATAGCAAACTCCCCACAATCTTTCTATATTGCTCTTCATTTGCTGCACCAATTCCATCATCTTTGTTTAGTTTGTCAGAAGCCACCAGAGGTATAGAAACGGGTTTACACTCCTTCAGACCAAATTTATCCAACAAGGAAGCAGCATACTTCCTTTGATGAATGAAAATGGTTGTGTCTGTTTGTATCACTCCCATTCCTAGGAAATGATGAAGAAGCCCTAGGTCTGTCATTTCATACTTCAACTTCATGTCTTCTTTAAACTCATTCAACATCTCCTGGTTGCTCCCAGTGTATACTATGTCATCAACATAGATAGAAACAATTAGAATGCCCTTATCTCCCCTTGTCTTAGTATAAAGAGTTGCTTCACTCAAACTTTTTGTAAAACCACACTGAATGAAGTAGTTATCAATCTCCCCATACCAAGCTCTAGGTGCTTGCTTTAACCCATACAAGGCCTTATGCAATCTGTAGACTTTATCCTCCTTGCCATCAACTACAAACCCCTCAGGTTGTTCAACATAGACTTCTTCCTGCAATTTTCCATTCAAAAATGCAGATTTAACATCGAGTTGATATAACTTCCAGCTTCTCTTTGCAGCAAGAGTAATCAGTGTTCGAATTGTGTCCAATCTTGCAACCGGGGCAAAAGTCTCATTGTAGTCAATTCCTGGTTTCTGCACATACCCCTTGGCAACTAGTCTTGCCTTGCTCTTTTGTACTGAACCATCCAAGTTCAACTTGGTTTTGAATACCCACTTCACTCCAATGACATGTTTATTACTTGGTCTATCAACCAATTCCCAAGTTCTGTTCTTCTCAATCATGGACAATTCTTCTTCCATAGCTTTTACCCAAGCCTGATCTTGTACTGCCTCTTCGAACTTTTCAGGTTCCACAATACAGAGATTGCACTGTGCCATAATATCATTTATGTCTCTCCATTTTACTAGGGTGTGATCAAATGACTGAGAAATCTGCACAGATTCATGAGTACCACAATCTGGTTCTTCAACATGGAGTAATGAGCTAGAATCAGAGGGACATTCTTCAGCTTCTCTCAACTCATTTTCATTCATAGCTGTTTGATTTTCATAATGATTCTTAATGTAAGTCACAGCTACAGCCTTCTCTGAACTTTCCTTCCAAGTCCATGTCATTTTCTCATCAAAGACTACATCCCTTGATAGAATTAATTTCTGAGTACAGGGATCAAACACTCTATATCCCTTCTCACATGTAGCATATCCAACAAAGACACATTTGACACTTTTAGCATCCAACTTTTGTCTTGTTTCAGATGGTACATGTGCATAGCATACAGATCCAAACACCTTTAGATGACCAACCCCTGGTTTTCTGCCACTGTAAGCCTCAAATGGTGTTAAATTGTTGAGTGCTTTTGTAGGTGATCTGTTCAAAATGTACACAGCTGTGTGCACAGCCTCTGCCCACAGAAAGTATGGCATGCTTTTATCATGAAGCATTGTTTTAGCCATTTCTACAACCGTTCTATTCTTCCTCTCCACTACTCCATTCTGTTGTGGAGTATAGGCCATAGATAGTTGTCTTTGAATCCCAGCAACCTCTAAGAATTCATTGAACTCATTTGACACAAACTCTCCTCCTCTGTCACTCCTTAGACACTTTATTTTAAAACCCTTTTGTAATTCCACCATAGCTCTAAATTTCTTGAAGCAAGTTAGAGCCTCAGATTTTTGTCTCAGAAAATAGACCCAAGACATTCGGGTATGATCATCAATGAGAAGCATGAAGTACTTGTTTCCAGCAACTGATTCAGTTTGCATAGGGCCACACAAGTCAGTGTGTATCAGCTCCAGGGGACCAGTCACGATGTTGTTTTCCCAACTGACACCCTTCACATACACCTTTAATATCTTCAAGGTGTGGAAGTCCATGCACCATTCCATGCTCCCTAAGCTGTTTAAGACTTCTGAGATTTAGATGCCCTAATCTCTTGTGCCAAATCCAAGTAGAGTTTGGATCCATACTGACATTCAAAGCAAATTGAGTATTTTTCAATAGAGAGAGAGGATAACACCTATTTTCCTTCTTCCTCACCTTGATGACAAGGTTCTCCAGTGAAGGTCCATCAAACACACTGCACATGTTTCCTCCAAACAATAGATAATATCCATGCTCATCCATTTGCCCCACACTTAGCAAGTTTTCTTTCAACCCGGGCAAATGCATGACTTCTCTAATGTACTTCTTTCCTTTATTTGTGTCAATTTCCAAGGAACCTATTCCTGCAACATTTACCAATTCACCAGTGGGCATTTGAACCTTTCCAGCAACATTAGTTCTTATATTGACAAGAAGATCTGCATTCCCTGTCATATGATTGCTGCACCCACTATCATTGTACCAGTTTCCATTCGTTTTGTTTTCAGAAATTGCACTGTTGGCAAAGAACAGATTTCCAGTGACTTCTGTTTGATTGGCACAGTTTGCCTTTTGAATGATCTTGCCTGCTGTGCATTCCTTGGCCCAATGTCCAAACTTGTCACAATTGTAACATCTAGGCTTCCCCTTATATCTACATTCACCAAAGTGAAATTTGGAACACACTTTACACTGTGGCTTAGCTGAATCTTGCTTCATGTACCCAGAAGAGGTTGAGTTCTGTGTAGAGTTTGTGAATGACCTTTGTTGAAACTTAGGGTTAGACTCCCATTTCTTTCCCTTTGAATTCAAGTGCTTATATGATTTGAATGTACCAGACTGAGCATTACTACTTGTTTGTCCTTTTGGAATCACAGAAAGTGAGGCAAAAGCCCTGTCAGTGGTATCAACACTATTTAAATCAAATCGTTGCTCTTGGCTCTTCAAGATTGCTACAACTTCCTGCAGTTCTACAGTCTCTAAGCACTTGGTGTTTTCAATAACTAGACATATGGGATCGTATGGTTTACTGAGACTAATCAACACTTTCTGTACAAGCCTTTCATTAGACAAAATCTCACCAAATGTTTTCATCTGATTAATCAGTTCATTTAGCCTAGTAAGATATCCAGACAGAGATTCATCATCACACATCCTAGCATACTCAAACTCACGCCTCAGATTTTGTAGTTTCACAGATCGTACCTGATCACCACCATGATACTCACCATATAACAGATCCCATGCCATCTTCGCAGAGTCTGCATTAGCTATCCAAGGAAATATCTGATCTGAGACTGCGTTCTGGATAATACCCAAGGCTTTTGCATCCTGCATATATGCAGCAACCATTTTCTCATCATCATCTTCTTTTGAGCTTTCTTCAGTCTTCTTCTTCTTTGAATTTGAAACCATAACACCCTTTTCTACAAGTTTCCATAACCCGTGTGATTTGAAAATCGTCACCATCTTGATTCTCCAGAACTCGTAGTTCTCACCGGAGAAGATCGGAGTTCTCACCTCGGAACTTCCAGATCCAGCCATCGCCGAGCTTTGATGATGCAAATACAAATCGAAATCGGGTTTTGTAGAATTCCAATCCCTTCGTCTGAACTAGAACGAGCTCGAGTGTAGCTCGGTTGCCTCGACACAGATTGCGTCTGCTTCACAGTTTACGCCCAGATTCAAATGATCCAACTTGGCTCTGAGGCCATGTTAAACTCAGATGAATGAGTATATATTTCTAATTAGAGAAGGAAGAAAAGAATGAAATTGCTGAGCTCAGATGAAAATATGGATTTGTAGCTTCTGCTCTCTGTGTAAAAATCAGAGAGAATGTTCTTCTTTGTATTTCTGTTTGGTTCTTTCACACTCACACTGTGCACGACGGTTGGGGTACAAAGTATATCAGGGAAATGATCTCAGCCACACATCTAGGTGGATACAAAATGATTCTTACACCTGTTACTAAGACTCTTTACAATATGAGCCCTACACTTTGGTAAAATTATCAAAGTGAATACACAATTAACAACACAAGGCTTATTTACTTCTAATATCAAGTTAAGCTCAATAGCTTATACACTAACAAAACACCTCTCTCACGGATGTGCAATTTACACAGAACCAACCTATAAGTGGGTTTCACCTGTGTGAGAGACGTGATCGGTGAATGTGATAAATGTGTGTTTCTTACAGCACTTGCACATATTTAACGAAAGTGTATGTTTATTCCAAGTTTTTCGTTTTATATTCGTGGTTAACTATGATTGTCTTCTGCCCTTCACAAACAGGAAGTGAGCTTGACTGAATTCGCAAAACCTGTTAACATAAGATACCGTCTTGTTCATATTCTGTACATTCAGCTCCATAACTGCTCAAATTTTTAGAGTATAGATAGGAAAGGAAGTAGCACATCATGCAAAGAAGCAAGGAAACATCGTTCGCATAATTTTTTTGGTAAATTGGTTCTTCAATTATTTCAGGGCCTGATTGAGTTACTTTATTCAATTTTCGATTTCTTGATGTATGAGAACAAAAAAACAAGTCTAATTTAGCAGGGCCAATTGTACTTCAAATGTATGTTTCCTAATGTGAGGTTGAAGTTTGTAACTGAGATCAGTAAGTAGAATACATATCCAGCCAATTCATCTCTAATCCATTTAAAATACAAGATATAATTCATGGAGTTGATACATCAGGAAATCGTGTTATGGTGCTACCAACTCTCCTAATGTTTCCATGATTAGATAGATAGAACTAAGGAAGCAGATTTATCGTCATACTAGTATTTCTTTCTTTTTTTTTTCTTTTTTTTTTCGGGTTGACATACTAGCCTTTGTTGCAGGTGGTGATCAACGGTAACATAGTTATCCAAGATCGAATCCTGCAACGATTTTATCTCCAAATTTTAAATATTTTTTGGAACACTTTGTTGAAATTTTTTAGATCAACGGGACTAGGGGCCCACTCTAACGATAACGATAGTGTCTCCAACTTTACCATCTGCCAAATCCGTCATGTGTGATGTTTTACCATAAAAGGTCTTAGTATTAGTTCCCCCCTCCACTGATGTGGGATTGCCAACATGCCACCCCACGTGTAACCCCAACACACTTCCTCACGTGTAAACTCATTTAGTGGTTCACAAGTGGAGATCCACACATCGGTAATTAAAACTCAGAGATCGGCTTCCTTGGAGTCCAAACTTGTTTTCAATCTTTTTTAGGAAGTGACTCTTAGGAACTCAGAGGCCGACTCTATGTTAAGAGTCCAAGCTTGTTTCCAAGCTCACACTTCTTGATGACAAGCCTTTAGCTTGCACGGGCCAGTAACTATGGGCTCTAATACCATGTTGAATTTTTTTAGATCAATAGGCCTAGAGGGCCTCACTTTAACGACATCGATACCGTCCCCAACTTTACCACTTGTCCAATCCGTCAAATGTGGGGTTTTTCCACAAAATACCTCGGTATTAGTTAGATTAGAGTAATCATATTTAAACCTATTGGTTTTCTTCCCCCCCCCCCCCCCAAACCGATGTGGGACTGCCAACACGCCCTTCACATGTAACTCCAACCCCATTTAGTGGTTCATACGTGGAGATCCACCCATTGGCAATTGAAACTAGGAGGTCGGTTCCAATGGAGTCCAAACTTGTTTTCAATCTTTTTCAGGGAGTGACTCTTAAGAACTCAGATGCCGACTCTATGTTAAGAGTCCAAGCTTGTTTCCAAGCCCACACTTCCTGGTGACAAGCCTTTAGCTTACACAGGCCAGTAACCGTGGGCTCTGATACTATGTTGAAATTTTTTAGATCAACGGGCACAGGGGGCCCACTCTAATGACACCGATACTGTCCCCAACTTTACCAGGGGCCCCACTCTAACAATATCGATACTGTCCCCAACTTTACCACCTGCCCAATCTGTCAGGTGTTGGGTTTTACCACAAAATGTCACGGTATTAGTTAGAGTAGGGTAATCATATTTAAACCCATTGGTTTTCTTTTCCCCCCACCGATGTGGGACTGCCAACACACCCCCTCAAGTGTAACCCCATTTAGTGGTTCACACGTGGAGATCCACACATCGGCTTTTGAAACTCAGAGGTCGACTCTATGTTAAGAATCCAGACTTGTTTTCAATGGAACTCAGAGGCCGGCTATCTATTAAGAGTCATCGAAATGCTTGTGGGTTAAAGGGTTAATAACATGGAATAAGATATGCAGGATGTAATTGTTCATAGGAAAGAATTTTACTTACCCTTTTCTGCCTCATTCAGAATGATGAGGATATTTCCCAATCAATCTCATCAAGTCAAACCATGCATCCTTAGTCAGACATAACTTTGAAGAGAACACTTGAGCAACAACAATTTAGAGCAAGTACCGACGGGCAATGAGAAGTCATAATCCTTGAGGATTCACTATCCGGAAGGACCAGAACTGTCCGCATTAGGCATGCAGACCCTTCAATCCTGAATCAAGTCAGCAGATGTTAGCTCCAGCTTTGCACATGTCTGTGCTCGGTGTGAATGTGATACACTGATGCTTCTCCTGAAACAAACTCATCAACTTTTCCATCCACCTCTATCATACTGCATCTGGTGTCTTCTTGGTTCATCACTCACCAACCATCTTTCTTTTTTATCCTAACTGCATCTTTACCTCTCCGTGCACCCAAATAAATGTTTGATAACTGAACTGAACATAAGCACCGGCTTCTTCCCCGCTGTCCTCAATTTCTAGATGTAGAAGTTCAACAGAAAGCTCTGCAAGGTCAACATTCTTATGGACTCGGCACCCACCAAGTAAAGCACCCCAGACAGATGCAAATGGCTTTATGCGCATTCTTCTAATAAGCTGAAGTGATTTTTTTAGCTGACCTGCCTAGCAGAGCAAGTCTATAACACAGCTATAATGCTCATGTTTCGGCACAATCCCATAACGAGTTTTCATGTTTTCAAGCAGAGATTTGCTCTTCTCGAGGAGACCTGCATGAGTACAAGCCATTAGCACTCCAAGGACCACCCCATCAGGCCTGAGGCCATCCTCCATCTGCATTGTCTCCAAGCAACGAAAGGCTTTATTTGCATATCCGTGTGCTGCAAACCTTCCAATCATGGCTGCCCACGAGACTGCATTCCTTTTCGACATTCCCTTAAGGGCTTCCACAGCCAAATCAACATATCGACGAGCGCAGTCCCAGCAAACACGTCTTCAACTCTTTCCTGTTTTTAACGTACTCATGAATCCACTTCCCCTGCCAAAGAGCCCCCAGATTAGCACAAGCCGCAAGCCTCGTAGCAACACAAAAGTCTTCAGGCCCAAACTTACGTATCAACATCTACCCGTAGCACTTAAGTAAATTTTTTTTTTTTTGGCAAAAGCACTAAGTACCTTTGCCACTTAGATTTTTGACAAACTTGGTAAACAATTTCTTGGTACTCAAACTGCTCATATCCGAAAATGTAGGAAACAACACCCAAGAATTTCGGCTAAATTTTTGTAAAATATGTGATTTGGTTGTTGATGATTGAATTATTACTTAGTGTTGAATTTTATTTTATTTTTTCAAACGTTAGATTTTGTTACATTAGATGTTAGGTTAGCCACTGACGGAGTTTGAACTCGCGTCGTCATGCAAGGGCTTAACATAACAACACAAAAGAATTTCGACCGAATTTGTAAAATATATGACGTGGTTGTTAATGATTAAATTATTACTTAGTGTTGATTGATGTGCTTATTTTCTATTACTGACATATCATATAATTTACAAATTTAATTTAAAAAATTATTCTCTCTAACATTATTTTTGCTCGTAAACTGACCTAATTTAATTGGTCTGCTACCATACAAATCGTCCAGATGAAGAGGCAGTCGGGGACGCCGGTAGACCTAATTAAAACGTGAAAAACTACCCTTGTATTTTTATTTTTGACCAAACAATGTTGTTAGTCAGACTGATCTGAGTCATGGACAAGCATGTCTGCGTACAACGGGCAAACAAAATTTGTGTGCTTCCACTTTAAAAAGTGCTTTTTCTTTCTCCCCTTTGCTTTTCTATGGTCGAAACTTTTTTATTTTTCTTAAAAAGTGGCTTTCATTTGTCTTAAAGCTCAATTAGGTTGAATGGTTGATTAGTCGTGTGAACAGACGAAATAAAGTCTCAAATTAGTCGTGTTTTCAATTACGTGTTAGTGTCACTTTCAAGGTTGTTGAGAAAAACTTGCTGGTTAAGTAGACCGAAAAATGATCTTCTTCGGATTCCTCAAATTATGTCTATTCATAATATATTATAGTGTTAATTTTTTATATTTAATTTTAAATAAAAGTATTTAAATAATTTTTGATCGCACGATATACGATGAATAAACACAATTTAAAGATCTCAAGAATCCTTACAAAGAGAATCAAGAGAGAATTCTCATTCAAGCCGACCCACTCGCTACTGTGCATATGCTGCCTTCGTGCGATAACTCTACTGAAATTTTTTTTCTTGTATAATATTAATACTACAACGATTCTGTGTATTTCAATAATACTCTAACTTTGCCCACCATGTTCAATTTAATTGGAGATTTGGGAGTTTATTCAATTGAGAATTTGAGAATTTTTATGAAATTTAATTGATTTGTAGAGATTCTATATGAAATTTTGATTCAATTCCCTCAAAATCTCACAGGGGAGGGGTGAAATTTGTAGATGCTTAAAATACATTACGAAATCTCTCCAATTTCCTTCAATTTCTCAACTTTCTCAAATTCTTTTAAAATCAATTTCTAATCAAATACATCTGAAATGTTATAAACTTCTTTAAAATTCTAATTGAATACATCCGGATTTCTAAGGATGTTAATAAACTATCTTAAAGTTCTAATTGAATACATCAGATAATCACTTAAAATCCTAATTGAATACCCATAGATTCATTAAAAGAATTAAAATCCCTCAAAATTTCAATTGAATACACTCCCTTGGAGTAGATTATTGTTAATCTATTATTGGGATGATAAGTGAAAGATCAACTAAATATAATTGAAGGTACAAGATTTAAGCTTGGAGTTAATTTTGTGTTAATTGTAATTAAATATTTCGTGCTTACAAATTTTTATAGCGGCGACCGTGTGGTCAACCAAGTGGTCCATAGAAAAACACTCTGACACCATGTTAGATGGAAAGGAATCATCTTCGGACTCCTTCCTCCTAATCCACCAAATTAATGAATTTATATTGTTAAAAATTAATCTAACTGCTAAAGTTATTATAACTTTAAATATTCCGCACTTACGATTTTTTATAGCGGCGATCATGTGGTCAACCAAGTGGTCCATATAAAAACAATCTGACACCATGTTAGATGGAAAGGGATCCTCTCCGGATCCCTTCCTTCTAATCCACCAAATTAAGAAATTCATGCCGTTGAAAATTGATCTAACGCCTGAAGTTATTATAACTTTAAAGTGGGCCTTGTTTGTAGCTGTTGAATCAAATTTCAACGGCACACATCTCCTGATTTGGTGGATTAAGAGGAAGGGATCCCTTTCCATGTTAGATAAACAAACTAAAATTTAATAAAGAATAAATGTCATGTAGAAAGATACACACCTTTAAGTTATTTGATAGTATCTTAGGTAAATTACAAAAAACTACCTCAACTATTGGTGTCACGACACTTTCATACCTCATCTTTAAAACGTGACAATGTCATACCGCATCTTACGAATTTGTGACAATGTCATACCTCCGTTAATTTTTCTGTTAGTTTTTCTGTTAAGTGCTGACGTGGCAAGATATGGGGACCACTCACTAATACAGCTGGATTAAAAAATAATTAAATATATTTTTATATTAAATCTCTCTCTCTCTCTCTCTCTTTTTATTTTTTTTATTTTTAAGAAACAACAAAATTATATTCAACAAAGAAGTCAAATCCTTGAGAAATTAAGCACACAAATTTGACGGAACAGATCTGAAACCCACCCGTAACAAAATCGAAAATGACAATCAAGGGCGATCTCTCACACCGTCCTGGATTTCATCTGAGACTAGTACATATGCAAAATCCAGAACCTGGAAAAAGGACAAAAATTGTTGATCCAAAATTTGGGGCTAAAATTCCCAAGTACTAAACCCTATAATCAGAATTTATTGTAACCCATCTTAGAACGCCAAATTTGAACCCATAACGAAAAGCCATTGCGTGAGTCATGGTCGTCGTTGTGGCTGTTTGGTGGAGTCTGAGTGTTTGGGCGACGGAGTGAAACCCAATCGACGCCGCAGGGTTGGCGCACTCTTTCCACCATCTCAGAAATTCATGAGACATGGCACGCGAGGGTCTCCTTTGTCGACGGAGATCTCATCGGTGCCAGATCGATAGTTTTGGATCCGCTTCAGAGAAATGTTGTGGAGGTGCTTGGAAGGGATGATGGCGACTTTCTCGAGGATCTTGTTATTGGTGTGAAGTCAAAGCCCATGCGCCAGTAGCAGCGGTCGATCACCCGGCGGGAACTGGGTTGAGGAGAGATGGGTGCACGTTGGGTTTGGGGAGGGACGAACTGGGTTGAGGTGGGCGGTGGGGGGTTGCATGGAAGGGGAACGGGAAGGGGTCGGGGTGGTTGGGGGGGAGATGGGAATGGGTTCTGGGCAGAGAAGAGATAGAAGAGAGAGAGGCGAGAGAGAGAGATTTAATATAAAAATATTTTTTTTTTAATTTTTTTAATTTTTAATTATTAAAAATATATTTAATTATTTTTTAATCTAGCTGTATTAGTGAGTGGTCCCCATATCTTACCACGTCAGCACTTAACAGAAAAATTGACGGAGGTATGACATTGTCACAAATTCGTAAGATGCGGTATGACATTGTCACGTTTTAAAGATGGGGTATGAAAGTGTCGTGACACCAATAGTTGAAGTAATTTTTTGTCATTTACCCTAGTATCTTTAACGCCTCGATTGTGTGCCTGGTTTTGAATTGTCGACATCTTATCTTGAAGTCTCAAAAATATTTTTATAAATATGCCCAAAATGGTTGGCCACAAGTCCCGCAATGCAAACTGGGATGCTAACGTATGATCCAAGTATTTTTCATATAATGGTAGACCATGGGGACTTAGAAATATTGAGTACTAGTCACTCCAATTTTAAATTAAAGAGTTTTTGGGTATTATTTACCTAATTTTTTGTTTAAAAGTTAATGATACTTAGTGGTTTGGTTACATTTATTATAGTTTTTTGGTATTATTCATCTAATTTTTTATTTTAAAGTTAATGATACTTAGTGGTTTAGTTAACTAGCAAACAACCCCTTAATTTTCTTGATATACTTAAAAGAACAACTTAACCACCATGGTGGGTTTAGTAGTTAAAAACGAATTTCATACTCGTGTTTTATATGATGCTGAAGTCAATACCTAACGCTAGTGAATAATATGAAAGAATATAATATCATGACAAAATTACGAGTTGATTTTTTTTAAAGAAGAATCAACTTTAATTTAAACTAAAATATGTAATTTGAGGGGAAAATTGAAAGACATGCGGAATATGGCACACCCAATGGATTTTGGTCAATCTAGACGTTTAGAGACAATCAAATCAAATGCGGTAGATTCTCAATAAATCCAACATGCCACTTGTCAAATTCACATCAATCATGCATCGTTCATTGTTATATTTATCGTTTTTACGTAATAAAACATCATTGATTTGAATTATCGTCATTGTTGTACATAAAATCTTAGAATTGCGATATTTAAAAATGATTACACACTACTATTAAAAAAATAAAACAAATACGCACTATAGCTTATTTTGTCTTTCCAAATCTGAGTGCGTGATTGCCTTAAAAAACCCGTTGCCCTAACTTTATATAAAATTTCATAATTAGTTTGAAATACCGTCATCATGACACCGAGATAACCTTTTTTTTCTCCAACGTGGGTTTGGGAGTGGAGTTGGACATGGAAAGCTACACTTTGCACATGGAAAGAAACCAAAATCCGTGTAGACCTTTCCACCTCGTAATCCATCCAGAGCTGCATATTCCAGAATCCAAGATTGTTTATCTCCAAACACACCCCTTATATAATATTTCCTCTTTTTCTTCAATTTTCTTTATTTATCCGGAAAAATCTCGCTCCTCCGCTCCTCTTGCTGTTAACGCACATCACCTTTTCTGTCTGCTATTTCCCGTGACTCGCTCGCCCGAGTCGGCGCCCCGAGTTTCCCTCCGAGCTAAAACTCCGCCGTATTGCGTATGTGGTAACCTCCAACATTTGCTGGCTTGCGCCTATCATACACCTATACATACACGTAAACGTGTGTGTGTGTGTGTATCTGCTTTCTCTGATCGAACGGCGGTGAGTTGCTGAACGAGCTCTGTTGTTTCTGCTTCGGATTTGAGCTGTGGAAGTGAAGAGTTAGAGAGAGAGAGAGATGGAGGAGGAACAGGAGAGAGAAATCGGAGAGAAGATAAAGATTGGAGTTTGTGTGATGGAAAAGAAGGTGAAATGCGGCTCCGAGGTTCATCTTATCTAGTTTCCTTTTTGCTTACTTTTGTGTACGCTTCGAAAGCAATCGTGTAATTGTATCGAGCAGTGTATGTATGCAATGAACTTGTTCGTTTTCTGCAGGTGTTTTCGGCGCCGATGGGGGAGATTCTCGAAAGGCTGCAAGCATTTGGCGAATTTGAGGTACTGATTTTGTTTTCTCTTTGGATTTTCGTGTTGAAATTGTTCTTGTTTGCGAGTTCGATGGAATTTTCCATTTTTATCGACGATTATTACGTATCGAAAAAGTTTTAGGAACTGTTAGTGCTGTTGATCGTTTTATAGTGCAAATATATACGCAGTTTCGATTTTACGGTATAATCTTATGCATTTTGTGTTTGTGAATGTTCTCGTAGATCACACATTTTGGGGACAGAGTCATTCTTGAAGATCCAATCGAAAGGTATTTTTTCGTAACGATTATCGTAACAGTATCTGTTTTCGCACATTTTATGTAAGGGCCGTGGTTTTATTTGAGCAGTGATTGAAACGGCATGAAATGTTCGTGTTCGTTTACGCTGATAATTTCTAGTTTCATTAACTTGGTGACTGTTGCAGTACATAAAATTTAGGTGACTAATTTGTTTGCACTGTTACTGTATGTCAGCTGGCCAATTTGTGACTGCTTGATTGCCTTTCATTCCTCGGGCTATCCTTTGGAAAAGGCTGAGGCATATGCTGCTTTGAGGAAGTAAGCTCTGTTGTTGTTCATATACAGATTCTATTTGATTCATCCGTTCGGTTATATTTGATAAAGGATGGCTGTTTATTTCTCTATCTGGTCAATTATCCAGGCCTTTTCTAGTAAATGAGTTGGAGCCGCAACACCTTCTCCATGACCGGAGGAAAGTATATGAGGTATGGTTATGAATTTCATCTGATTAAGGTTTTCAATTATCCCCCTGCCCCCCGCTCCCCTCCATACTCCTTAATGTTCACTGATGGCATTTTGTAGAGAATTACTAAGTCAAAAGTGGATGAGTCTTGATGCATGAACTTAATGTTTCACTCTTATTATTTCTTGATAATTATGTTTATAAGAATAAAATGTCAGTAACTAATGAATTAGTTTGGTGGATTCAAGCATCTTGAAATGCATGGAGTCCCTGTTCCCAGATATGCCCTTGTGAATAGAGAAGTACCGTATCAAGAGCTGGACTATTTTATTGAGGAAGAAGATTTTGTTGAGGTTCATGGTCATCGTTTCTGGAAGCCATTTGTAGAGAAGCCTGTTGAAGGTCAACTTGTTTCCAACATTTATTAATAAATTGTTTTATCTAATCTGATTTTTGTTCAATTACATTTTGGCCCATGAACTTTCTGTGACTATTTGAACCTTGTTTTTGCTAAATCCTTAAACCTAGTCAAGACACACTGCTAAAATGTTAGGAGTATCCGTTATTACTTCTTTTATAAGCTTTTATTGTGCACCTGTTATTGCTTTTGGTTTTATTGAGAATAATGTTAGTTACTCTCGTCTTTTGCTTTTATGAAGGTGATGATCATAGTATAATGATATATTATCCCAGTTCGGCAGGTGGAGGAATGAAGGAATTGTTTAGGAAGGTGAGGTTTTAACTGCATATTGTATGATTTTCTCTGAAAGAGAGTTTGTGTCCATCTGTATTTTCAGGTGTGATATGAAAATATTTGAAAGCAAGGTAATTCATCTACGAGAAAGTTTAGGGAAGTCTTATAGCTGATGGATAGTTGATTTTCTCTAGGCTTCTAGTTTATTTCTTCTTGCACACAATCCAAACTTTTTGTCAGGTCAAATTTTACCTTGACCATAAAAAACGAAAGTGTGGTTTTGAGGAGGTGTGGATAGTTCAGTCTTACTACTGATTGTAAACGTGGCTAGCAGTGTCTCCAGTTTGAGACTACTCTGTTTATGAATTCGTGGAATTTCTATGTTCATTATCCATGATCATTCAATTTATGTTGTCATTGACTGATTTTAGGTTGGTAACCGGTCTAGTGAGTTCCATCCGGAGGTTAGACGAGTGAGACGTGAAGGCTCTTATATATACGAGGAATTCATGCCAACTGGAGGAACAGATGTCAAGGTTGGATGGTTTGAGTTTGAGATTTTTCAATGTTCTTAATTTTATATGATAATCAGGTTAAGTGCTACCATGAAAAAGAAAAATAGTCTCGTTACTATTTTGCATCCTTGTATTCTTTCTCATTAATCTAACATATCCTTAACATTTCAAGTTGCATGTCATTATATTGACAGCATGGAATGGGTTTTTCTTGAGCTGTGTTCAAATTTTAATAGAGACTACTTACACAATTCTATCTGTGCATATTCACTGTTCAAGGCCATTATTTTCTTCTAACTTGGTTGTATACTCCAACATTTAAATGTCTTTCATAAATAATTTTTTTCTCTTCTTGTTAAATAATACAGGTGTATACAGTCGGACCTGAATATGCACATGCTGAGGCAAGGAAGTCTCCTGTTGTTGATGGTGTTGTCATGAGAAATCCTGATGGCAAGGAAGTAAGTACTGTATGTAAGATATGTATGGTTGATCTTCTTGTTCGGCTGATTCTTCTCTCTGTATCTCTCTTGTCTACATTTCTGATATCCAATTTCTTGTAATCTTGTTAATTTTTTATTTCCAGTGAGGAAATTTTCCATGTTTCTTGGGAATACCAATGTTTATAGCTCTTTAGATATTTAGAATGAAAGTTAGTGTAATGTGGGTTCAACCAATGATGTAATGCCAATCCTTAACGTAGATGGTGTCTGGGCCAGGTTTGTTTATGGTAAAGCACATAGCGTGCTGCAAGCAGGAAATACTGGGGTGAATGGATACATTCTATTGCCGAATGAGGGTTGAAAGAGTGATGTTTGCTTGTTAATTCGTTTGACAGGTGAGGTATCCTGTTTTACTGACACCTACTGAGAAGCAAATGGCAAGGGAGGTCTGCATTGCATTTAGGCAAGCGGTATGTAATTCAAATGTGGTATCTGGATGTTACAAGGCTAATTATTAATTGCAGTAATTGGTTTGATGTTGCTTTAATAATCTCTCGTGTGCCAGTAGTTAAGTTTGTCTGCTGATATTGTGAAGGTACTGACACCTTCATTAAACTCGCATGTGTTGGGATATATTTGTGTTATTTGTTGATCCTTTTTAAAATTATATTTTGAAAATTGGAAAAAGCTAAAATATATCTGCTGCCACGAGCTTTTTCCTTAATTACATGTTAACATTACCTTCCAATCTCATGTCAGCTGGTTTGATATATGCAATAGAACTATTTTATGTTGTGTTTTTAGTGTAATGTTACATAAGTATTCATTGGAGAAAGTTCAGCTTTGCTGAGATGGTTCAGTGCCGGACACATGCATATAATTAATTTCTATCCATATGATTTTCTTATTAACTATTTTTACTTTGGGTTCATATTAATTCTTCTAATTTTTTGCAGGTTTGTGGGTTTGACCTTTTGCGCTGTGAGGGACGCTCCTATGTTTGTGACGTAAATGGATGGAGTTTTGTAAAAAATTCTCACAAGTAATGGTTGCTAATTTCTTCATAGTTATTTGATTAATCATGAAGGTGATCTAAATCTGGTTTTTCCTGTGGTCAAAGAATAATTGATGTTACTTTGCAATACAGGTATTATGATGATACTGCTTGTGTGCTCAGGAAGATATTTTTAGATGCCAAGGCCCCTCATCTTTCTTCTGCAATTCCACCAACATTACCATGGAAAGTCAATGAACCGAGCCAACCTACTGAGGGACTAACTCGTCAAGGAAGTGGAATCATTGGCACTTTTGGGCAATCGGAGGAGCTACGTTGTGTTATTGCTATTATTCGTCAGTATGTCTATTTCTCTCAGTTTTTATTTTTTATTTTTTATACCTGTAGTTGATTTGCTTGCTTTCTCTTCTCATCTCTGTTTATCTTTGGCAGTGGTGATAGAACTCCCAAACAGAAGGTAAAGCTGAAGGTTACTGAGGAAAAGCTGCTAAACTTGATGCTTAAGTACAATGGTGGACGACCTAGATCTGAGGTGATTAATTTTGCCTTTTAGACCTTGTAATTTATTTTGACCAACATATTGTATAGACTAACCATTGGTATTGGCTCTCATTTTGCAGACAAAATTGAAAAGTGCCGTCCAATTGCAAGATTTATTAGATGCCACACGAATGCTAGTACCTCGTACTAGGTATCTATTTTAAGATTAAACTTTCTTCTTATTTTAGTTAACAAATAATGGTTGATGTATGCAATTCATATCAAACTCACCTTCTACCTTTTTTCCATTTCTTTGAAATTCATGTTTAAAGTCATAACAGGAAACACTAATTATATCTACTAGCTGGTTTTCATATGATTGCATTGGTGAGGGTTCTTAATTAATGAGGACTCTTTTACATTTTCTAGACCAGGTCGAGAAAGTGATAGTGAGGCGGAAGACATTGAACATGCTGAAAAACTTCGTCAAGTTAAAGCAGTGCTTGAGGAGGTATCTATTTTATTTGGAATTTCTGCTTTTAACTTATTCAGTTATAATTCCTCTCTGTGCTTTAGAGGTTCATGTAGTATAATTTTAATAAGTTTATTGCTTATCTGTCTGTATTATATGGCTCATTTTTCATGCAATTCTGAACAGAAAGTGAAATGATTTCTAATCTAACACTTTTACTACTTCCACGAACTATCAGGGGAATGCTCACTTTTTCTGTATTGTAACATACTTTTCATAAAGCAATCTGGATTTCTTTTATAAGATAACTTTGTATCATCTAAGTTAATTATTGATACCCAAAATTGGTCAGAAAAGATGTGCTAAATGAAGCTAATTTTGCTGGATCACTGTCATATAAAGAAATGCGCACACATTTATATTTTCATTTACTTTGGAATTGTTTTGATGCAGTGTTTTACTGCCTTGTGGTTATAATCATGTGCTATTTTCATGCTTATTTTATAAAGGGGGGCCATTTCTCTGGCATTTATAGGAAGGTTCAACTAAAGCCACTAAAGTGGGTTAAAGTGGCAAAAAGTAACGGAGAAGGTGAGGAAGAACGCCCAGTTGAAGCTTTGATGGTTCTTAAATACGGGGGTGTCCTTACACATGCTGGAAGAAAGCAGGTATTGATTAATTTTGGTTTTGTTTATGTGCTCCTAGATTGTAATTTAGGAGCCCTCATTGTCCTAAAATCATAGTGTTATTCTTTTCTTCTTCCACTTGTTTTTAGGCTGAGGAGCTGGGTAGATATTTTCGGAATAATATGTATCCAGGTAATAGTCACAGTTCTTTTTCATATATTTTTTAGTATTATACTTGTTTCCCTGTTTATGAACATATATGTTGAAGATTTGGATTTTATTATTTTCTTCCAAAGATATAGTCAGCTTTGCCCCTACAAGGTTGCTCACAGTGCTACTTCGTTTCAGAATTATTTTCTTTGGGTACTTCTCATAATGAATTTGTCCACAATTGCAGGTGAAGGTACCGGCCTGCTTCGCCTCCATAGCACCTATCGTCATGATCTTAAAATCTACAGCTCTGATGAGGGCCGTGTGCAGGTATTGCCTCATTAGTGCTCGTGGGTTTATGTAGTTTTTATATATTGCTCCCGTTTTCTTTCTGTCTTATTTGATCTCTACTTAAATGGATTGAATTGTTATGATCATTAACCACTGGATTTTCATCATTGATGAATTACATTATTTACAAGGTATTTGTTTACAGATGTCTGCAGCTGCTTTTGCTAAAGGCCTACTTGATCTTGAAGGGCAGCTAACACCAATCCTGGTCTGTAGTTTTCTTTACATAATAGTGACTGCTTTAGGAAGTCGAGGTGCATGACTGAATTTATTCCCTTTCTTAAGGTTTCCCTTGTTAGCAAGGACTCTTCTATGTTGGATGGACTTGACAATGCAAGTGTCGAGATGGATGAAGCAAAGGTTTGTCTATCATTTTCACAGGTTAATTTAGCCCATAATTGAGAATGCTTCTTCTTCAACAATTATCTGATTATGTGATTCTCTTTTCCACACAATTCCCCTGCAGGCTAGGTTGAATGAGATTATTACTTCTGGTTTAAAGACGGGTAATAACAGTGCAACACATCCTTGGATGGCTGATGGAAGTGGTCTGCCTTCAAATGCTTCTGAACTTCTACCTAAATTGGTAATTGGTTTCTATTTCCTTACCAACAGTTTTATTTGTCCTCAATCGAGTCTGTTACTCGTCATTTAGTAGCATGCTAATGTAGACTTTATGAGTTATGACAATTTCAAATATAAGACTCTAATTCTTGACCAGAGGGAACACCCAAGCCCTCTCCCTTCTATCCTTGACTGGATAGAAGGGACAGTAAAATTTTGGTTTTTCGTCTCGTCAAGGACTAATTTATTATGTCTTTTAATATTCTCAATGAGTTGAATAGTGAGAATTGATTGTGATTGCCTGATCAAATTGATCGAGGCATGATAAGGGCCTTCGCTGCATGCATCACTTCAATTTGGCACGTATCATAATGATAAATAGCTCATTCTGTTGTGATCTTCTCATGGATTCTCAAAAACCCGCAGGGTGAGAAGACCAGCTGATGCAGTTATAGTGCATGATATAGTACTTGCAACGAATTCTATTTTCATGTGCTTATTCTAACAATCAATTAACGGTTGTTGTCAAGTTGCAACAATTCCATTTTAAAGCTTTTCTAATAATCCTTTACTTGACTGCCCCCCTTTTTAACCTTAATGTTTTGTATCCGATGAATAGGTAAAATTGACTAAGAAGGTCACTGAACAAGTAAGACTGCTAGCCAAGGATGAAGATGAGGAACTTACAAAGACAAGCTCATATGATGTAATACTTCCTTATGACCAAGCAAGGGCCCTTGGTAAGACTAACATTGATGTTGATCGTATTGCTGCTGGATTACCATGCGGTAGTGAGGGATTCCTCTTGATGTATGCTCGATGGAGAAAGCTTGTAAAGGACTTGTACAGTGAACGGAAAGAGTAAGTTCTTGCACACCTTTTTTGTTTTTTGTTTTTAATATTTATTTCAATTTGATTATTGTTGCATTTATTCAAATTCTTTGCCACAGAAGGCATAGAAGATGCAACGAATGTTTTGAAGTTATGAAACATTTTTTGGGGCATCAAATTCTTAAATTTTTTTATATTTCAACTCGTGTTCTTTTCAAATTTATTTGACAATCACCTAATACTTTATGTAATAATATAATTGTGGCTCAAAAATGATGCGGTTGCTCAAAATAAGATTTTATTTCTTGAATAGGACTGTGTAATATGGATAGACTCACAGTTTTCTTGACATTGGTTTTACTGGCAGACGATTCGACTTAACACAAATTCCAGACGTTTATGACTCGTGCAAGTAAGTTGTCAGTTTTCATCTCTTTTTAGATTATGTACCAAATTTATGCAATCAGCTGCTGCTTATGTGTGATTATTTTGCTGCATCATTGTTGTCAAGGTTTTAAGTTGGATTCCAATCCAATCTGACAATACAAGAGAGTTTGGAATCTTGTTCATGGCTGCATAGAGAGAGTAGGCTCATTGTGGTTTCCTGTATTTTATCACGTGGTCTTGTCCAACATAGCTCACGTGGGACTATGCATTTATTATATTGTTTGATATGGGAAGCCAGAAGCAGGGGAATGCCATAAAAATGATGTTGTTCTGGACTGTTAGACATCAGGACATGTTAATACATCATTAATACTAGCTACCGTAGATACAGAAGGACGTACGGTGCCTCACCACATTAACTAACTCCAAAAACAAACTGATCGGTTTATTATCAGAGTCGAAAATCTATTGCTGGATGCCAATTGTTATACAATAGTCCTTTGAGTTTTTTTTTTTTTGGCTGAATGTGATTTATACGATTTGTGATTACTTGACAGATACGATCTCCTGCATAATGCACACCTTAATCTAGAAGGTCTGGATGAGCTGTTCAAAGTTGCTCAGGTAAATACATAATCATGAACCGAGAATGCTTTTATTATACAGCAAAATGTGGCTGCTGGACTCTTCCTAATTCTGCTATCAAGCATCACGCCTTACTGCTTTAAAGAGATTATATTATCCTTTTCAAATGACAGAGTCATCAAAGTTAGACTGACTCCTCTGTGTTATGGTAATGGCAGTTACTTGCAGATGGAGTCATCCCAAATGAGTATGGTATTAATCCAACACAGAAACTCAAGATTGGTTCAAAGGTAGCCTTCCCGTCAGCTTGCCGCTTTCATGTTACTCTTTATGTCAGAAATATCTTTAATTAGAGTAGTAGATGTTTTATATGCATTATCCCGATTTCTCGGTTGGTCTATCTCTTCTCAGTTGGTCTATTGCTTCTTGTACACCGATTTTTTATATATTTTACATTCACTCCACATCAAATTGTATTTTACTCCCAATCATTACGATATATTGTTGTCTTTTTCATTCAGATTGCTCGTCGTTTGTTGGGTAAGATAATGATTGACCTGAGGAATACTCGCGAAGAAGCCATCAGTGTTGCTGCTGAACCAAAGAGTGATCAGGATGAACATTCAAAGCCAACCAATACTGAAAAGGAAGATAAGGAGCACCACGCCAAGCTTCATGTTAAGAGCGATGATAGAAAATCTAGCGTGAGTGATATACCGAAGCTTTACACTAAGAATGAAGATACGAGAAGATCCAGTTTTACAAGCGAAATATCAATGGATCAGGATGACGACGATGATAAAGAGACGCAATATCGTTTGGATCCAAAGTAATATGAGAGAACCTCACTTCCACCCCTCTTGTTTTCTACTATGGATTATTCTAATTTATTTATATTAATAAATTTTCATTACCTTGTTAGGTATGCAAATGTCAGAACGCCTGAACGGCATGTGCGAACGCGCCTGTACTTTACATCAGTGAGTATATACTTTTATGTACGGTTTTATGTTTGAACATAATTCCTGCAAGTAAATTAAACTTTTGGAATGACAGGAATCTCATATCCACTCGCTCATGAATGTTCTCCGTTACTGTAACTTGGATGAGTCTCTTCAAGGAGAGGAAGGCCTTGTTTGCGATAGTGCTTTGGATCGTTTATACAATACTAAGGAGCTTGACTACATGAGTTATATAGTTCTGAGGATGTTCGAGAACACAGCGGTAAGTAACTAGGTAGTGTAATATAAGTAGTTTTAGCGTGACAGTCAATTTTCAGAGCTAGTGTTACACGACCCCATATATGTGTTATGAGACCAATGTATTTTTGAAACTGAAATTGCAGGTAGCCCTTGAAGATACGAAAAGATTTCGCGTTGAATTGACCTTTAGCCGAGGTGCAGATCTATCACCACTGGAGGTAATACAATTGAAATTATAGAAAAACTGTTATTACCAAATGAATCAAAACGCATTTCTTAAAAAGAGAAAATAGGAAAACCAATTATCGCGGAATATGAAATCAACTAATGTGAGTTGTGTTTGATTGTTCAACAAATTAAGCTGTGTTTCATCTTGTGCTTGGCAGAGCAATGACAGTAAGGCTTCGTTCTTGCGTCAAGAGCACACACTACCGGTTATGGGTCCAGAGAGGTTGCAGGAGGTGGGATCATATCTAACGTTTGATAAAATGGAGAAAATGATACGCTCATTTGCAATGCCAGCGGAAGATTTTCCTCCACCATCAACTCCGGCAGGATTCTCGGGCTATTTCTCAAAAAGTGCGGCGGTGCTCGAGCGCCTGGTAAATCTCTGGCCTTTCCATAAGCATGCTAATTCTAATGGAAAGTAGCAAACACCCTTACCGCCCTTGCCTCTTTCTCTGCTCTTTTACATTCGTTGCTCTTGCGCTCATCTTGATGTACGCGGAACTTTGGTTGGTTGAAGAACCGAGGTCGAATTTTGAGAACTTCCGGAGTAATTTTGGAATACTAACAGCTGAAAACCACAGATAAATGTTGTTTGAAAGTAACAACCACGTTAGACGTGTTTGACGACTGCTGTAATATTCTCGTGACTATTTAGCGAGGATATCGTTACCTAATGTCTCCGCCGGCAATATTTACCTGTCCGCCACCGGTGACGACGTGTCGTTTGTACCGATTCGAGCGCATTTATACCTCCCTCGTAATCTTACCTTTTTATGATTTTGTCTACCAGAATATTAGCGAAAAAGAGATTTGGTTACTCTGTTTGTGGAATAAAGCGTTGTGACAAAGTTAAGGTGGGGAGATTACGGATTATGGTGGCAATGATCATAATAGCTTTACTTTGTGCCTACCAATAACGGTATGATTTTGCATTTCTCTTGTCTAATCGTATGAACCGCAAAAGTAACACGAAATGGATCTCTTTCGTTACAGATTTTTTTCCGCTAAAATGGACTGAGATTATTAAGGCTCCTTATTTTAGTCTCTGACAATGAAAATTGATAGAAGTGATACATGAGGTTATTCACTATGAATTATTTTGGTCATTCGATACAAATTTTGTCAATATCTTCATTAAATTGCCACGTGAAGGATCACGTAACTAACTCTTAAAGAATATTTTTGTCAAACAATCCCTTCACTAAATGAGTTTTTTACGAAATGATCAACATGGTTCATGGTGGGAGATGGATGAGTGATAAAGTAAGGAGATATACCAATTTTATGGACTATTTTAACTAAAAAGGCTTCTTTACAAGTGATAATAGGAAACCTACAATTCATATTTGGTGATGGATGGGTGTTCGACACAGGACCTCGAGTGCAAGAACTACATCTATCGTTTGGCTACAAACTTCTTGCGTACTTTTGGGCATCAGTAAATTTTGGTTTTATATTCAATGCGCATGGTATATCTGAGGGAAGAGGATCCTCTCTGGATCCACTTTGTGGGGATCCTAGGAATCTTCACATTCTAGCCGAAGTGAATTTTAGGGATCTTCACATCCTAACCGTTCATCATACATCGTGCGGTCAGTTTTTGTCAGATACTATATGTGTTTAAATTTAAATAAAAAATAATCAAATAATTTTTTACTACACGATGCACAATAAATAATTAAAATGTGAAAATCTGTAAGATCTCCCTAATTTGAATCGGATCAAATCCATATCTGAGCACGCTCTTGCATTATTTTTCTCGTTCTGCACACGTATGCTCAGAAGAACAGAAAAGAAAGGAATAGAAGATGGAATTGTGTTCTCGATTTTATTAGTGTCAATTTCCAATGATTCCGTGGTCTTAGGACGTGGAGGGTAGGATTGTCATTGTCTTATCCACTGTGGATTTAATCACAACACTTACCCAAAGGCCAAACCACGATATTTCATTTTTCTTGTCGTAATTGAGTTTCCTTCGTTTGATAGAGGAAAAGTATGCTGGAGGAAGAGCGAATCTAGGAGTGATAAAAATATGTCAAGTAATGTGTATGTATAGTGGCGATCCAGGATTTTACTTTTTGAAATTGAGATGTAAACACGTTTGGAAAAAAAATGAAAAATGAAAAATAAAAGTTAAACGGTGATACATTAATTCATAAATTTAAGATAAAATATCCTAAGTTGCAATTATATACGATGATATTTCATATTCTATAAACGCTATATTGTAGTTTTGTACTCCATACAAGAAAAATTAGGTTCGCATCTAAATCACACCAATATAAAAAGACTTTATTATTGTTACATCTAAATCACACGTGACAAATTCTAAATTCATCTCTCTTTGTTTACAACCGAAGTAGAATTCCTCCTCTCCTCTCTCTCTTTTTTCTCTTTGTTTTTCTCTCTTTATCAAAAATTAATACAAAATATTAAAATGATTTAACCGTAATCGTTCAAATAAGAAGAAAAAAAATAAAAATTTAATGACGAGTGAGTCCTACTCCGTTTACAATCCACACGCCACAGCTTCAAACTCACGGAGCCTTGGATTCGCAATCCTTTGCCAAACAAACTACTACTACTCGTTGCGTGCTGCTCGTTTGATACCAAATCAATCCTACACGTCCACGTGTTGAATTCCTTGATCAGATCGAGTTCTACAAAAAAAAAAAAAAAAAAAAAAAAAAAAGTATATCAGGCGGGACCGTATCATCACCAGCTTTTCCGGAACCGGTTCTTGTCTACAAAATTGGAAAAGTGGCAAAATGGTAATTGTACACTCCACGTGTTAGTTATGCCCTCGTTCCTATAGGGCCAAAAGTCCAACGTCCCACTAACAATTTAAGAAGAAATTTTTAATTGGGATAAGAATACGGATAGTAAACTATGTGTTTTTATGTAAATAGTAAAAAAATTTAATTTTAAATTATTAACCTTTTAATACATATATTCTATTATTTATATAAAAATATATCGTATACCGTCTCGTATGACAGTCATACTGAAAAATCTCTCTAATTTAAGATATCAAAATTCTCCAGAACAATTTGGAGCTTTCTTTCCATCATTTAATTGTTTATTTTTTCTGACACCAGTCCATCAGTGGCAGTAGGAACACGTCAGCACCGGTTGGTTTTGGTAGCTACAAAGCGTACCGGCGTCAACCATGGAAAACAGTGAAAAATAGACAATAGCGTACGTTACTGTCTAATTTCAGCCAAGAAGAAAAATACAATAAACTCTTACGTTATTTCAAATCAATCACGCATTATCAAATTGTAAATAATTCAAATCAATCACGCATTATCAAATTGTAAATAACTGCACGTAATTTATTTGGGAGAGTGGTATAGTCCAGTTCAAGTGTATACGGCGGGGAGATGAATTGTTTGCTCTCCTCTTTTTATATTTTTTTATGCTATCCTGTTTTGTCCGGTTATGATTAAAGCATGTCAACATTCTATATTAAATTTTTAATAGAAATAATAAGACGAAAAAAAATAGAAATATAAAATATTGACATGATTTAACTGTGACCGCACAAACATGAAGACATGGTGAGGGTATGGGAAAGGAAGGATAGACAATCCAACTTTATACGGTGGCTCAATGTAAGCTGTTGAACCAAATTTAACAATTAAATATGTATCTAAGTACTCAAAACATATTATATAATTGCACGTAAAAATTAATAATGTTGTACGCGATTGACTTGAACTATTAGTATATAGATCAACCACGAGGACCACACTTATTCCACGGCACATCAAAACAAAAAGAACATAAATAGTAAGCTCTACTAAAATCAGTGTGAGCCTACCAATTACCAGGTAAATAATCCTTTGTTCATCTCCCATGAACAGTTAACCGCCTTAAACATCTTAGAGAGAGAGAAAGTGGATAGAGAGAGGAGAGGTTATAAAACAGAAGCAGAGTGATCTGTTTTGCGTTAGCTTTGATCAACTTTACTATTTTCTTATATGTAATTGTGTAATATCTACTGCTAATTATTCTTGCGGAGGAACTAAGAATCGATAGGCAGAGATGGATGAGAAAACTGTCGATTTGGACGCCGTGTTGAAGGAAGCTGTCGATTTGGTACCAAAACAGAGCAACCCATCACTCTGTTTTCTCAAATTTCTCTTTTTATTTTTTATTTTCTGGATTTTTCATTTTCTGGGTTGGTTGGTTCTACCTTTTGCAGACTGATTTGTTTTTCCTTGTGGGTTTTTATTTTTTAATTTTTTCGATTTTTTGATCAATTTGCAGGAACACGTGCCACTTGAAGAAGTTTTTGTGACCTTGAGGTGCAACAAACATGGGCTCACATCTGAGGCTGTTGAGCAGAGGTTGGGCATTTTTGGGTTCAACAAGCTTGAGGAGAAGAAGGTGCTGGTTTTTATTATTTAGTTTTTGCTCGGGAAAAACTGAGCGAGGTGGCGTTTTAGGATTTATACAGCCGACCTCATTTGACGGGACAAGGCTTGGTTGTTGATGTTTTTTGCATGGACATATAATTAATTGCTAACTTTAAACTAGTAGTTAATTTGTATTGATGGGTTGGTTATGCAGGAAAGTAAGGTTTTGAAGTTTTTGGGGTTTATGTGGAACCCTCTCGCATGGGTGATGGAAGCTGCAGCCATCATGGCCATAGCTCTCGCCAATGGAGGAGTGAGTATCTTTTTGCTCTCCCTCAATATATTCTTGTGCATTTTTTTTAATTCGAGCGATAGTCTAATCTAGCCCAATAAAATCTAAATTATGGGAAGGATTTCGCTTCGAACTTGGGTGCTGATGAAGCACGGATACTTTAGTTTACTTGAAAGTTGATGAGTATAAAGAGTTTGTCCCAAATTAAAAAATGGAATTAACTATCACACTTGAATGAACTTAAATTTAGATTTTTTTTCATGTTAAAATATGTTTTAAATTATATATTTTTTGTCGTATCTATGATGTATTGTATCCTAACTTTTAGAGATTTTATGTATCACCGTGTCGAGTCGTATCATATTATTGCCTATCCGTATATTTTATCTATGCTTCATTGATAGTTGTTGAGAGTGAGACACATAATAGGACTTCTACCACCTGTGAGAATATGATTAAAAATACCTAAAAATACTTGCGAGAGAACAAGGTAATCGTAGTATAGATAGCTCAAGCAAGGTTGTGCTCCATAAATATTGATATGAATAACTTGTATTTAAAACTAATTCTTAGTTAGCTATTCCACACAAGATTTTGAAAAGATATGAAATTGTGTATTAAAATAAAGATTACAAGAAATAAAAGTTAATTAAATCGGCAAGAACTTAAACTGAAAAAAAAAATTAATTAAAACAAACACTTTGGAGAATCCCGGGTATAAAAGCACTAGGGTTTAGCCGTCACCATTAACAATCCTATGTAGTTCTACCAATTACTTGTGAGTTAACTCATACAAACTTTGAAGGGTAGGTTTTCCTTATGCATTTTCCACTTGTGGCATTCAAACTATAACGTATACCTAACATGCAATCCGTCTGTGGCATGAAGCATTACATGCTTATTCAATATAATTTTTGACTATTTTTTTTTTAATTTTTTTTTCTCGATACAAACGATATTGGAGAGGGATAGTGAAAATCGAATTTGGGACCTTATAACCTGTTGGGTTTTTATTTTGTAGGGAAAGCCACCGGATTGGCAAGATTTTATTGGTATCATTGCTCTGCTGATCATCAACTCAACTATAAGTTTCATAGAAGAGAATAACGCGGGAAATGCCGCTGCTGCTCTCATGGCCCGTCTCGCCCCCAAAGCCAAGGTATTTAGCCGAAAATAGAGGGGAAATGATTTCCACACCCTCATTTCTTTTTTGCGCACCCCTGTTTATAGCAACTACATTAATGTTCAAGCCAGGTTTTTCGAGATGGAAGGTGGATCGAGGAGGATGCTTCCGTTCTTGTCCCCGGTGATATAATCAGTATTAAGCTCGGGGACATTATTCCAGCTGATGCTCGTCTTCTTGACGGCGATGCACTGAAAATTGATCAGGTGCTTTTACGACCTTATTGTTCGCCGTGCGCTGAGTTAAGGTTTCATTTGACTGACTGGAGGTACTTGTATTTGGTCTTTGCAGTCGGCGCTTACAGGCGAGTCACTTCCTGTGACGAAAGGCCCTGGCGGCAGCGTGTATTCAGGTTCTACATGCAAGCAGGGAGAGATTGAAGCAGTGGTAATTGCCACAGGTGTTCATACCTTTTTCGGCAAGGCAGCTCATCTTGTGGATAGCACAAATCAACAGGGCCACTTTCAAAAGGTAACTTATGCTAAGATGAAGAGTTCAATGGCGGAATGGGGTACGAAATTTATGAGGGAATCTGTTAAAAGATATTTAGATAAATCTGGTTATAATGTATAAACATATTTCCGTAGAAAATTTCAGTTTGCGTTTTTGTATCTGTATTTGTTACTGTTTTTGTGCTGTGTAGGTCTTGACTGCCATTGGGAATTTCTGTATATGTTCGATTGCGGTGGGAATGATTGTCGAGATCATAGTTATGTATCCAATTCAACACCGCAAATATCGCCCAGGAATCGACAATCTGCTGGTGCTACTCATCGGAGGAATTCCCATTGCTATGCCCACGGTTTTATCTGTCACAATGGCTATTGGTTCCCATCGCTTATCGCAGCAGGTCGGTTATAAATTTATAACAAGTTAGAGATGTTATTCGCTTGTCGATTCAGATGATCGGGGCTTGATAGGAGCTCAAAATAAATATTGCAGGGCGCTATCACTAAAAGAATGACGGCAATTGAGGAGATGGCAGGCATGGATGTCCTTTGCAGTGACAAAACCGGAACTCTGACATTGAATAAGCTTTCGGTTGACAAGAATCTCATAGAGGTTGGTTGGTGTGATAGGGTTCTTAGCTTTCTTGATCGTGCTACGCTGTTCTAATTCCTGTAATGAACTTGGGTCTTTAGATCTTCGCTAAAGAGGTGGACGCAGATACTGTTGTTCTAATGGCAGCTCGAGCCTCCCGGGTGGAAAATCAAGACGCAATAGATGCTGCTATTGTTGGAATGTTGGCTGATCCAAAAGAGGTATAATCATTAACACAAAATATGTGGAACCGTATTTGTTTTCTTTGTGTTATGCTCACTTGTTTCTTCTTTCGGACTGCAAAATAGGCCAGAGCCGGTATCCAAGAGGTGCACTTCCTTCCATTCAACCCGACAGATAAGCGAACAGCTCTGACATACATTGACAGTCAGGGTAAAATGCATCGTGTCAGTAAGGGTGCACCGGAGCAGGTATCTTTACGAGCTACTATTTATCTGTCTCAATGGTTTCAATGCTGATTGTAGTAATTCGTACCTGATTTGATGATTAGATTTTGAACCTTGTACGCAATAAATCAGAGATAGAACGTAGGGTTCACACCGTGATTGATAAATTCGCGGAGCGAGGTTTACGATCCTTAGCAGTAGCATACCAGGTAATATTAATCCTGCACAGTTCTTGTTCTATCATATATTATAGTTCGTGTTCTTATAGCTAATTTCCCCCTCATACCATTTTTACGCGCAGGAAGTTCCTGATGGAAGGAAAGAGAGCCAAGGAGGGCCTTGGCAATTTATCGGCCTCTTGCCTCTGTTCGACCCACCTAGGCATGATAGCGCAGAGACGATTAGAAGGGCATTGAATCTTGGGGTAAATGTTAAGATGATTACAGGTGCATCTCCTTCAATACTACTTTACTTTTACTTATAATTGTCTACAAATTGTAGTTCTTATCATTTTTCTCATCGAATTGATCCGGATATCATGTGCTTGCCATTTGAAATTGCTACCAGGTGATCAACTGGCAATAGCGAAGGAGACAGGGCGCCGCCTGGGCATGGGAACCAACATGTATCCATCATCCAGTCTGTTAGGACAGAAGAAAGATGAGTCGATTGTCGCTCTGCCAGTTGATGAACTCATTGAAAAAGCTGATGGTTTTGCTGGTGTATTCCCGGGTACTATAACAAATACACTGTATGCTTCATGTGGATTTTTGGAGCCTATTTCTTCCCCTTTTTTCGTGCTTAGTCCCGTTGCATCTTTCCTGCAGAGCACAAGTATGAAATTGTGAAGCGATTGCAAGCCAGAAAGCATATTTGCGGAATGACTGGTGACGGCGTTAATGATGCTCCTGCTCTTAAAAAGGCTGATATCGGCATTGCTGTTGCTGATGCAACTGACGCAGCTCGTAGTGCTTCAGACATTGTCCTCACCGAACCTGGCCTTAGCGTCATCATCAGCGCCGTGCTAACTAGTCGGTCCATATTCCAGAGAATGAAAAATTACACGGTAAGTACTGAAACCGAACCAACCACATACATAGTAGAATCTGCTCAATTCAAGCTCATATCGACCAAAATTCATGAATCGGTTTCTTTCTTGTTGCAGATATACGCTGTTTCCATTACAATCCGTATCGTGGTAAGTTAATTTGTATCTCTTAATTTTTCATAGTGATCGAAACAAAAAATGCTGCAATTGTAGTCCTTGAATGGTTCTGAAATCGACTTTGAGTTCAGTCTACTGAATTTCTTCTGTTACAGCTTGGTTTCATGCTACTGGCACTCATATGGCAATTCGACTTCCCGCCCTTCATGGTGCTGATTATTGCTATTCTCAATGACGGTACCATCATGACGATCTCAAAGGATAGAGTGAAACCATCTCCGCAGCCGGACAGCTGGAAACTGGCGGAGATCTTTGCAACTGGAATCGTCCTCGGTGGTTACTTGGCTATGATGACAGTCATTTTCTTTTGGGCAGCATACGATACAGACTTCTTTCCGGTAAGTCTTGATGTTTCTTTCTCATCTTATGGTTTAGTTTCTTGGCTAACACTAGTGTTTGTTGTTTTCAGCGTACCTTTGGGGTTTCGAGCCTTCACCATAAGGACGTGGACGACTATAAGAAGCTCGCCGCTGTAGTTTACCTGCAAGTGAGTACCATCAGCCAGGCCCTTATATTCGTCACACGAGCGCGGAGTTGGTCTTTCGTCGAGCGTCCTGGTCTGCTGCTTGTGGCAGCTTTTGTCATTGCTCAGCTGGTGAGTGAAGTATTTGCTTTTTGCTTGCATCTTTTGATTACGCGCGGCCACCCTTAATTCATCTAAGCTTGATTTCTTTGTGGAACAGATTGCTACGCTGATCGCTGTCTACGCCAGTTGGAGTTTTGCTGCGATTGAGGGAATCGGATGGGGGTGGGCTGGCGTGGTTTGGCTGTACAACCTCATTTTCTACTTCCCGCTCGATTTTATCAAGTTCTTCATCCGATATGCCCTGAGCGGGCGAGCTTGGGATCTCGTAATTGAGCAAAGGGTACGAACAGCAATCGCAATCTAGTGTTACTGTCGTCCAACGGCGTAAACGTGTATGGTTTGGTGGCGTTGTCGAGTCTTTTTCGTTCCTTTCGTCATGGAATTCTGTGTTTTTGCAGATTGCCTTCACAAGGAAGAAGGATTTCGGGAAGGAAGAAAGGGAGCTTAAATGGGCACATGCGCAGAGAACCCTCCATGGACTGCACCCGCCGGAGGCCGCGATGTTCGGCGATCGCACTACTTCTACAGAACTCAATCAGATGGCTGAAGAGGCAAAACGACGGGCTGAAATTGCCAGGTACAACACACACATTGTATTTATTCCGTGACGATTTTCGACATGCCAAGATACGAAATCACAAACTTTTGAACGTTTTCGCAGGCTGAGGGAAATGCAGACCCTTAAAGGGCGTGTGGAATCGGTAGTGAGGATGAAGAACCTGGACATAGACACAATCCAGCAAGCATACACCGTCTGAGTCTCCGAGTATCCGAGTCTCGGAGAAATGAATACGATTCCTCTCTATAGCGTACAACTAGTAGTTTTAGCCGGCGCGTTGCCGCGGAAATGTTAAATGGATTATAAGTATTGTATGTAAGTGTTAAAATAACAGACTAAAATGTGTTTGAAGCATTATGCGTAGATATTTAGAAACTTTTTACATAAAACATCAATGTAAACAGAGAGAGCGAGAGACGCATATTGAGTAGCGGAGGAACGGTTTCTATTCAAAGCATTTAGGATGTGTTTTCACAATTATAGGAAGCTAGTATTCCACGTATACAACTCATTGATGAATTTAAATTTATTTTTATCATCGCATATCTTAGTTTTTATCACAAGAAGTTGAGTCCACGTAGGATTCTTACAACGCAAAGCCTGCTTCCCTAATTAGAGTTCGTCCCAATCAAACTGCAAATGTAAAACACAAACTGCAAGCTTAGAGAGAGCGGTATTTCTCGACCTTCTTCTCGAGATCGTCCTTTTTCGCGCCGATTACCCGATCCACTTCCTTCCCTTTCTTCAACAGCACGAACGTCGGCATTGCCTGCACTCCGAACTCCTGCGCCACCTCCTGCATAACAAAAAGAAAAAAAAAAGAAAAAAAAAAAAAACCCCAGTTCAGAAACAAAACGCAAAACGGTCCTTGCTGGTTTGAGACTGATTTCAGAAAGTGCGTTTTACTTGACAATGCTTCTAAATAAAGCACTGCTGCACGGCATTTTACTGGAAGTGCTTATACTAGAAGAACATCGAAAATTTTAGTAAAAATTCAAGTGAATCTTGAGACCGCACTTGAAGCACTTCCTAAAGAAAACACTATTTAACTTGCCATAAGTTGCTGGGTGCGTGCCTATTAGCTAATTTAAAAGCAATTTCAAAATAGGCTTCTAGGTTATAAAAGCGCTTTATGAATAAGCACTTAGCAGTTATGTACAGAAGTACTTGCTACAAAAGCAATCTTATTAAGCCAAAGTTTGGGGGGACTTACAGAGAGCTCATCGACGTCGATCTTGGCGAACTGGACGTCGGTGAACTTGGCGGCCATGGCATGGATGGCCGGCTCAATGAACCGGCAGGGCCCGCACCACGACGCCGAGAAATCGATCACCAGCTTCACGTTCCCCAATTAATCCAAAAAATTCCAACGATTAAGCCAATAAAACAGTCAAATCAGAATCCCTAATCTATCGGTAATTTCAAAACCCAAAAAAAAAAAAAAAAACTAAAAAATATTATTGGGCAAGTACCAGCTGGGAGGATTCCTTGTGAGAGTTGAAGTGAAGCTGCCACCTGGCCGACGAGTGAAACGACGTCACCCCGGGCTCCTCCCCGGACGCGGCGTAGTCCTCCGCCGGCGATCCTCCGAGTAAGCTTGACAGAAACGATCCCATTCTCTCTCTTTCTCGATCGATCGATCTTTCTTCCAACTATGACTCGATGTCAAACGACCGTCTGTTGTGTGGACGATAGGCACGATATTATATTGTCAAGGGACCCACTTACGATGATAGTTTAACTCGTCAAACCCGATCTCACCGCTCCAAACGATTTGATTTCGAAAAATTAAATTTAGGGTATTTTGCCGTTGTGGATATCCATCGGGTAAATTTCCCCAAACCCATACCCAAAAAATATACAATTTCATTTCTACACCTCTATGAATCAGTGTCCTAAAAAGCACCCTAGGTGCTAGGTGCTAGGTGCTAGCCCGCCGCCCAACTAGGGCCTAACGTTTTTTAAAACCTTGATATGAATAACGGTTCGGACAGTATTGACTTTTTTAAGTATGGATCGGAGCATAATATGCACAAAGATTCTTGTACATTAGATGCCCGCACATTCAGTCACTCTCACCTAGTTCATGCTACGAGCCGATTTATTCTAAAATTCTTGCAAATTTAGAGGACCATGTAAGTTCTTAATTTGGGTTGCGGTTGAGTTGAGACTTAAAACACACCAAGCGGAACTTCAATCATTCATGTTCTTTGCAAACTCCTGTTAATTTTTGTCTATAATTATCCTTGGCCATAAATAAATGCAAAAGAAAAAAAAAATATGCGGAAGTCACTTTCTATAAAACTTTATTTAGAACATCACAAAATGCAATTTAATTTGTAAACCAAAAATATGAAAGAACCTCAACCAATGCACACGCAATAAACCTCATCCAAATGCTACATCTTTCTTTTTTAGGTTCCACTAAAATGGAACAGGAACACCTTGCTTCTTGTTCACAATGGCCATTGCCAAATACCGGGTGCCCATTCCGATGGGCGCCTTTTCATCAGGCCCCTCCCAAAAGGGGGCCTCTCCTTCGCCGACCAGTTGCCAGTATCCGTTCCTTAGAGACTCAAATTGTTCTTCTGTACAGTTTTGTGTTAATGCTTCCACCCGAAAATTTATCCCAAGAGAACCAAGGAACTGAGACTGAGTGATCGGGCCATGGACAGAAACCTCTCCTGCAGAAATATTAAGTTTCGATGAAATATATCCTCAACCTTTTCATGACTCCAATCCATGGAAATATTATACTTAAAGAAAGACTAATGAGACGGGTGTACCTGAAATTTCCTCGGCAGAGTGCCTGATGGAAGCAAAATCAACATATGCGCTGAGATCAGCAGAGCCCGGATCATCCAGAATTTTGATAAATTTATGTTTCCGAATTGCCTGCAACAAAGCGTTGCGGAAGTTAGAACAACAACCAGCAGTATACACAAACACAACTCGTGTCTTGAAAAGACGACCAAAATTAGACATGGAAAGGCAACAGACCTGCAGACTATCGGAGACTACTCCATTGAGGCCATAATCAATTATAAGAGCTCCACCTCCATCAGAAGCAACTCTTTCGGCAATAGTTTGAGTCAACTCCATTGCTTTGGGGCAAACCTCAATATGTTGAAGCTTTGCTATTTCTTCATTTCCAGCCCATTTGCAGCGTTTTGCAAGATAAAGAGTTGCTGGTGTGGGCTGTGAAGACAGAACAAAACGAAACCTAAACAATATTTATGAGTATCAAATAACACAATTCTTTAGGAAGCACCTGCAAAAGAGACTTAATTCTAGTTTACATCCTTACGTTGAATCTTCTGCAACATCAATCATTTTCTCAGACCAGCCACGAGCAGCTTTCTGCAGTAAGTAAAAATGATTAAGAATTGCTTAAACAAAATAGAAGAATAATCATCGAATGAGCAGTTGGAGATGTAGGTCAGAAATGAACCACACAAACCTGAAATTGATGAACTGGTAAAGCGTCATAAAACTCGTGGGCGATTATGATAGATGACACTGACATGATAATCAAGAAAGCTAGTCAGTCGTTGCACAAACAGAAGTTAGCCGTCATCCATTCATTCATTTCCAAAATACACACACAAAAATAAGCTCATCTTGCTTGTAACATAAATAAGAACATAACTACATACATCCTGTTGGAACGTCTTCCAATGTGGCATGCCATGATACAGGAGTTTTAGCCAATGCGCTTACAGTCCTTTTGCCATCCGAAACCTCTTCGTCTACACATTCCAGCTTCTGATGCTGAAGTTTCTGCAACGTAGGACTGCACTCTACCATGTGCACGTGCAATGATTCAGTGAAGTTCTTAAATTTTGACGCACCCTACACAACATAGAAAGTAGCTACAGTTACTGTACTTCCATTTCTATAGCAATAACAATAAAGAAGTTCAATGAGCAAAGCTGGTTCATACGCGAAGAAGATCGGCCATGAGAGTTCCTCTTCCCGGACCTAGCTCAACTAGGTTCACCCTATCCGGCTGTCCCATTTGCTCCCACAGAGACATTGCCCAAACACCAACCATCTAAATTTAAACAAGCAGAGAAAACAACAAATCATTTTCTCTTCAACAATCAAATTCGAACAAGAAGATAAATTAACAGAGTAATCAACAATAAACTTACCTCCCCAAACATCTGGCTCACTTCTGGGGAGGTGATGAAATCACCTCCAGCTCCGAACACATCTCGATTCATATAGAATCCAGCTTTCGGATTCGTCAGAACCTCCTCCATATACTCAGCAACCGAGATTGGGCCGCCGCGGAACTAACCAAAAACCCACATTCACAACCACATTGCCACTCAAATTGCAACATTTACAGTAACCCAAATCATAAAAATGGAGAAAACAGAAGAAAAAACAAACCTTGATGATTCCTTTGAGGTGCTTGACGAGCTCAGAGTCCGAAGTGGGTTCATGGGAATGCTCTGCCACAAAAATTAATTAAAAACAAAATTAAGAAATTAATGAGAAAAACCAGTTAGTGAATGCAAATTAGTGATTGGTGGTGGTACCGGGTGGGTTGTACAAGCCGGAGCGGTCGACGGCGATGGAGGCGGTGGGTTGAGTGGTGGTTTGGTCAGGGTTGTCATCCAATTGTTCGACGAAAGGACTGTGTGGGGTTTGGGAAGAAGAAGAATAAGATGTTGAAGAAACTGAACGGTTGGGAATTAAAGGAGCTGAATACGGCGGAGGAAAGTGGGAGTTGGGAAGACGGCGGCGAGCGGCGGAAGCTTGTAGCAGAAATCGTCTCAACATTTTGGAACGCCTCTGGTCACTCTGCGAGGACTGGCGTGGAAGACGTTTGTTGAAGTTGGTGAAACGATAGTGAAACCAACAAGTTCAACAAACTAGCCAGTAACCAAATTGTCTGTAAAATTAATTTTACACGATGCGATTTCCAACATGGGGATGTAGCTCAGATGGTAGAGCGCTCGCTTAGCATGCGAGAGGTATGGGGATCGATACCCCACTTCTCCATTGTTTTTCTATTTTTTTCTTTTTTGAATTCTTTTTTTTTACCACCATTATTTGGTTTTATTTTCTTGGATAAATTACATAAAAACCCCCTTAGCTTTGAGGTTTATTATAACCTCATAGAATATCTTTTAAAAGGAGTTGTGTTTGTTTTTGGGGTTTTTTTTTAATATTTTTTAATATTTTTAATTTAGAAGATTCAGGTTTAAAAAAATTATTATTTTTGGCACGTGGCACACATTTGGCAGTCACGTCATCACTTAACCGCTTAATAGATGGAAAATGTAACGGATGTATTATTTTGAAATAAAATAGTACGTGAGGTATGAAAGTGAAATGTTTTAAAAATGTTGTATGAGATTGTAATAGACCTCAAACCTGAGGGGTTTCTATGTTATTTACCCTATTTTCCTTTTTAGATTGCTTACTTCTCTACAAATCCTTTAGGGTAAAGTACAAAAAATTACCTCAACTATTGGTGTCACAACACTTTCATACCCCATCTTTTTAAAATGACAATGTCATACCTCATCTTACGAATTTGTGTCAATGTTGTACCTCCGTCAAATTTTCTGTTAATTTTTCTGTTAAGTGCTGACTTGGCTACCTGCGGGATCCACTCACTAATACAACTGGATTAAAAAATTATTAAATATATTTTTAATAATTAAAAATTTTAAAAATAATTTTTTTTATTAAATCTCTCTCTCTCTCTCTCTCCCTCATCTCTCTCGCCTCTCTCTCTTCCCTGCATCCCCAAACCCGTTTCCCACCCAACCCGCACCTCTCCCCCGCGCGACCCCTTCCCACCCATCCCCCTCAACCTTCCTCCACCACCCTCTATATATCTCTCTCTCTCTCTCTCTGCATCCCCAAAACCTTCCCACCCATCCCTCTAACCTTCCTCCCCCTCACCCTTTCTTCCCCTCGCTCCGTCTTTCCCAAACTCAAAACCAAAACCACCCAACCCAAATCCCACCCCACTGCAAACTCAAAACTAAAACCACCCAACCCAGATCCTACCCCGTTCCTGTCTTCTCTATCTTCCCCGAACGGTTTGGACCACACCCAAATCCGACAATCCGTCGACCCAGTGTACACCATCTCGTCGTTCGACACTCCCAACGCATTCAGTGGGATGGGCGGCGGGGCGGGAGAGTGGCGAAGAGAAGATGGGAGCGGGGGGGGGGGGGAAGAAGGTTGAGGGCACAGGTGGGAAGGTTTTGGGGATGTAAGTGGGTGTCTAGAGAGAGAGAGAGATATAGGGTGGTGGAGGAAGGTTAAAGGGGATGGGTGGGAAGGGGTCGCGCGGGGGAGGGGCGGGTTGGGTGGGAAGCGGGTTTGGGGGTGCAGGGAAGAGAGAGAGAGAGAGAGAGAGAGAGAGAGAGAGAGAGAGATTTAATAAAAAAAATTATTTTTTTTAATTTTTAATTATTAAAAATATATTTAATAATTTTTTAATCCAGTTGTATTAGTGAGTGGATCTCCCAGGTAGCCACGTGAGCACTTAACAGAAAAATTAACAGAAAGATTGACGGATGTACGACATTGACACAAATTCGTAAGATGAGGTATGACATTGTCATTTAAAAAAGATGGAGTATGAAAGTGTCGTGACACCAATAGTTGAGGTAGTTTTTTATACTTTAACAGTAGCTTTTAAGGAAGCATTTGAATTTTTAATTAAAAAAATGCTAAAATATTATTGGGCTTAGTCCTAAATCGCTAAATCATATGATCTAATCCAGTTAATAATGACTTATTTTGGTTATTTATCTCTCGTTTTAATGCACATGAATCAAATTAACTGCATCACTTAACAAATGAATTAATTGTAAGACCAGTCCAAATCGACTCGTGTCTAGTACTATTATTAACCACCATTTGTAACAAATATTGTTTGCAATTCTCTCAATTTATCAATTTAAGTTTTATTTGTTCAAAAGAAAGAAAAAAAAATGATTAGATGTAGCTCAAATGATAGGAACACAAGGACTGATCATTTCAAATAATTCACTTTGATTGGACTGCAAAAGTACAAGCACTCGAGAATACGATATTAGTAGTACTTAAGCTAGTAATATATAAGCAAATTACTTACCATCAAGTATTTTGGTATTAATTAAACAATTAAACGTTGTCTAAATTGTTGTTAATCTTTTCATAACATCCTTTTTGGTTGTGTTCGATGTAGTAGACAAAGAAGAGCAGCAAACTGGTAACAATGGCAACAAAATACATGAGCACCACTGCAGGCAAGGGCATGAACTTCCTAAACTGAAAAACAAACCCAAACAGAATGCCACTTGTCAACCCGCAATAGGTGAGCCTCAACGCCTCCTTCTTCGCGGACTTATCGCCACGTGGCAACCTGTTGTACACTTGCAGACACTTGTCCAAACCCCAGAAGGCCACGTAGACAAGCGCGACGAAGGCGATGACCGGGTAGTCGCCGGCCATGTACGCCCGGTACATTGTGGTGAGGTAGCAGGCCGTGAGGTTGTAGTAGGCAAAGCGGTCGGCGAAGTCTGTTGTTTGAGTAGTGTCTGGGGCTTGCGTGGGGTTTTGGTGAGCATTGGTTGGCAACATCTTTGCAATTCTGTGCAAGTTTTTGGTCGAGTGAGGTTTGATTTGGTGGGTTTGTGAGTATTTAAGTGATGCTATGTGTGAAAGTGCCGAGAACTTACCATGAAGTTGACACACAGGTGCCAAGGTGTTGGTACTCGGAATAATTGAAAGGGCAAATTGACCTTCTACTTTCTTCGAAGAGCACAAGAAACAGCCTGGAAAGTCACGATTTCCCTTTCTTTTTCAAAAGCAATCAATTGGTAATTTGTTACGCCAGTTCATTGTCTCGGGTGTCGCGAAAACTCACAGAGACAGTGTAGCTTTTTTTTTCAGTGCACAATCGTGTGATTCATCAGCGTTAGAAATTAAACTCAAAAAGTGTCGTGTGAATATGGGCATAAAATTCTTTCCCAACCACCGGGACATCATGTGGTGGTTGAAAGTCATGAATTGCTTGTTTACGTTATCTAGCGGAATTGTATTTTATTATAAAAAATGATCGGGACACATTTTTTAGGACTTTCTCTGTAATATTTTTCATTGATTCTACCGTCTATCTTTTAAAGCTTTTCTAAAAAAAATTATTTATATAAAATATTACTCAAATTTGGAATCATATGACTGTTGGATTAAGTGACAGTCATTTTAGTCTTTCTTTGTAGAACTGTAGTTGTTATTACGAATAAATGTCTTAATAGTATTATATTTGTCTAATTTTTTGCTAATGATCTATGAATAACAAATTAAGATATCGACAGTTTGGATCATTAAAAAAATAAGTCATAACTTACACCAGTTCATGGGTGCGTTTGGTACGCAGACGGGACGGGACGGGACGGGATGGGACGGGACGGGACGGGACGGAACAGGACGGGACGGATGTTGTAAATTTTGAAAAAGACAAGGGGCATTGTTGTCCTAAAATGTTAAAAAAATTTGTCCCACAAACGTGGAACGAGCCCGTTCCAGGGGGGGAGGTGGAACCAAAAATCAACCAAAACTTGTCCCGTGGAACGCCTCGTCCCACTTGTTTTAGGCGTACCAAACGCGGGACGGAACGCCTCGTCCCGTCCCGTCCTGTCCTGCGTACCAAACGCACCCCTACTTACTGTGCATTCATACTGAAGTCTTTATTCATTCAAAACATATAAATGAAACTTAATTCGCACTTAATTAATAATAGCTTAATTAGAAGTTGGATTACGTATACGGTATACATTCATATTTTTTTTATACGAACGATATTAGAGAATGAGGAATTGAATTTACGAACTTAAAATATAAGATAAATACTCTTAATCACTTGAGTTACAAGTCTCTTGAATGCTCACAATTTATTCAACGTTTTGACCTATTATGAGGCCATACAAATTTCAGACACCCTAGAACCCATTAGGGAACCATTTCGTTTTTATGTTTCAATCTTTTGTTAAGAATGGACGGAGAAGAAAGATAAACAAATGTGGATGGAGGGAAGAAGAACAAATGTGAAAACTAAGGGCTCCTTTAATAATTATTTTGTTTTTAATTTGAGAGCTAAATTTCACAAACATTGTTTGAATAGAATCGTTGACTCTGAATTAGAGCGGTTTCTTATCACAGTAGATACAACTGTAAAAAAAAAAAGATTTTTTTTTATCGTAATTGATTCTTATTGTGTATTGTAATTGATTAATTATAATTAACATATATATTTCTACCTTAATACAGTGAGTTAGCTCTATATATATTGTTTTTCTATACATATCAATACAAAGATTCATATTTATACACATCAAATCGGTCACACCTCTTTAAAATTTTTATCATTGAATTAATTAAATCAAACGAAATAATTTAACATAAAAACGAACATAATTTTATCATCGAATCCCAAAGGACTCCACCCTGTATAAACCCTCGAAATCCCAATTGAAGACAAAGCGCCAGTCTTGTACTCGTCCTGCATAAACCCCCAACTGGAATACCGAGAGTGAAGCCAGCAGAAGAAGATGGCGCACGGCGGCGGAGCAAGGCAGGTGAAACTGGACCGAGAGAGCGAGCTCAGAATCGAAGTCGGCAATGACGCCCCTCTCAAGCTCCGACTGCTCAACGGCACCGCTGAGATCTTCGGCACCGAGCTCCCCCCTGATTTCTGGCTCACCTTCCCTCCCAGGCTCAAATTTGCTGTAACCTTCCTCTATTGCCTTTCCCAAATTTACATCACAAAGTTGATGTTTTTATTGGATTTGCGTTGTGGGTTTTGATTGTTAAAGATTTTGAATTGCATTTGTATTGTGCGTTTTGATTGTTGAAGGTTTTGAATTGCATTTGTGTTGTGGGTTTTGATTGCTGAAGGTTTTTACTTGGAATGGAGCAACAATTGAGATGGATGGCAGCACCGAAACCGATTACACAGCTGATGAGGTATTTAATGTGCTTGTTATCTGCTTTCGGTTTTTTTCCTTTTTGTTCTGGATGCATCCGTCACTAATGAGATGTGAATGGTGTCTGATTCCTATGTTTGATTTTTCAGACCCCAAATATCAGTTATGTGAATGTGCACGCCGTACTGGAAGAACGGAGACACCGCGCTAAATCCTTGCCAACGGATGACCCCAATTCTCAGGTACTATTTGTTCACTTGTATGTTGGGGCAAATTAGTGCAAAATTTTCAATTTGTTTTAATTAGTGTCATTCTTCAGTGAATAAAAGTATACTTGTTCACTTGTATGTTCGGAGCAGATAATGCAAAACTTTCAAAAGGTTCTAAATAGTGTCATTCTGGAATGAATACAAGTGTTTGATGCCCAAATTTGTAAACTTTTTATCATTGAAATAAGCTTGTGGCTCAAGTGCATTGACTGCATAGTAATGCAAGTCCATTTTTAGATGTATGTTACTTAGGATTGTTGTAATCCCTGATAAGTAAATATCTGTTTGTGGTTTATAAGCTTCTTTGTGGTTAGGGCCCAAGAGTGATTGTTGTGGGACCGACAGATTCTGGGAAAAGTACCTTGTCAAAAATGCTTCTTAGCTGGGCAGCTAAGAAGGGATGGAAACCTACTTTTGTCGACTTGGATATTGGACAGGGAGCTATAACAATTCCGGGATGCATTGCTGCTACTCCTATTGAAATGCCTATTGATCCGGTTGAAGGAATTCCTCTTGATATTCCTCTCGTTTATTTCTATGGGCACACAACTCCTAGGTAATTGATTTATTGCATTTTCTTATGGTTATTTGTAGACCTATCATTTCACATCTTGTATTGATATCTGATACTAACATATAAGAAAGATTCTTGTATTGCCAATTTATTGAAAGTCATGTATCCTTAAAGATCCATTTTTTATCCAGTAATAATGTAGATTTATACAAAGTGCTCGTGAAGGAGCTTTCTCAAGTGGTCGAGAGACAAATTTCTGGGAATGCTGAATCTCGAGCTTCTGGAATGGTGATCAATACCATGGGATGGATAGAAGGTCAAGGCTACGAGGTAATTTCTAGGCTGGCTGCACTACAGGGATGGCAATTTAATATTGAAATGGTTGTCTTAATGTCATGTATTTAAATTCGTGTTTGATAGTTTCTATTTTTTATCTTTCTTGCAGTTGCTTCTGCATGCAATTGATACATTCAATGCCAATGTTGTCTTAGTTCTGGGCCAGGTACATCTCTCTAGTTTGAGTTTCTTTTCAAATTATGGTTATACCTTAGTGGATTCTGCAAGCTTTTCTAAATCTCTCCCCCCTCTCTTCTTTTGTTGCTCGACTCTGTCAGAAAGTTCGTATTGGTTAGCACAATGCATCCTTGCTTGAAAAACATTTAATGTTTTAACAAACTGGTTTCGTATGTAGGCTTCGATGACAGTACATATATTTCGTTTAAATTCTCAGGAAAAGCTTTGGAGCATGATCAGAAATGTGCTAAAGAACAAGCCTGGTGTGGACGTTGTAAAACTTCAAAAATCTGGGGGTGTTGTATCCAGGAATGCCAAATTCCGTCAAAAATCCAGGAGTCATAGGATAAGGGTAAGTGTCATCTTTTATGGACAAGTTCAAGCAATATGTTTCCATTTAATCGTTGTGTTATTTGTTCTTAAAGAAAAGACTCATGCGCGCTGATATTTCCAACAGGAATATTTCTATGGCCTTGCAAATGATCTAAGCCCACACTCTAACATCGCAAACTTCAGTGACTTTTCTGTCTTTCGAATTGGTGGCGGGCCACAGGCCCCACGTTCAGCTTTGCCAATTGGTGCAGAGCCTGCTGCAGACCCTCTAAGATTGGCGCCTGTGAATATTAACCGGGATTTGCTGCATACCATTCTCGCTGTTTCATTTGCCAAGGAGCCTGATCAAATTATTTCCAGGTAACTTGTAAAGATTTATCTGATATAGAAATAGATAATGATTCAGTAAAGTATGACATGGATCAGTTTTGTTCACTTTCATTTGAACTTCACATACAAAAGTGGATTCATAGTCTGTAGTCTTTAAGTTTTTACCTTTTTCGTTTTGTTTTGCAGTAATGTTGCTGGGTTTGTCTTTGTCACAGACGTCGACATTCAGAGGTTTGAATTCTGAGCTACAGTTAACAACTTGGTAGAAGCACTTTTTGCTTCTGGTTTTGGTTGATCTAACCCGGTATGTGACATTTTACAGGAAGACAATTACATACCTTGCACCGTCGGCGGGTGAGCTTCCAAGCAAGTATTTGATCGCAGGAACCGTGACCTGGCTCGAAACTTGAAGTGGATGACCCAAAATCCAAATAGTTCAGGTTGACAATGGCTTACTGGTGAATGCACATCGCTGGTTTGTGCAAGGAGTATAAGATGTGAGCTACCTAGCCTCGAAAGTTTGGTTGTAACTCTGTATAGCTGCTCTTTTTCCCAAACATAAATCAGAATATTATTGTTGTCTTTTATTTTGCATCCTTTTTGTTGTGCTGAGTTTGTTTCCTTTTTTCGTAGTTTAGAGTAAATTAGAATATCGATTGAACAAAAAAAACCTCTTTGAGCATTTTTAGCATTTAAGTGGCCTACAAAATATGCTATGATACGAGTAATAATTGGCTACTCAAAAGATGAGTATGGGTTCATACTGAAAATTATTAGTCGTCGATTTATAGTAGTTCGTGTTTATGATCGGAACCGTTTATAAATTATTTTGTAAAGATCGTCTCTATAAAAAGTAAATTAAAAAAGAAATCGTTTGGCTAGTTAAAACTAAAGTCGTTTAATCACGAGACAGTTATCTACAATTATCAGATTTAACAGGTTATGTAAATCATATTTGCACATATTCTTGTGTAGACAACACTTCACCAATATTAAAATTAAACAAAGAATTAAAAATTCTAAAAATCATATGACTCTATCTTGTTGCATTATTGGATAAATCTGCAGTCCGATTTTCCCACATGTCCAAAAAAATGTTCACGATTCCAAAAAATAAAAAATAAAAAGCAGAAATAATTATAAAATAAAATAAAATTCAAGTAGCATTACAAGCTTTTGATTTGATGTTGGGAATATGCCAAAGCTAGTGTCGTGGAGCAGTGTGAAAGCTGTCACCTTTCTCTTTCTTTCTCTCTCATGCCCGACCTGCCCTCCTCCTCCGTTTCAAACCTCGCCCGACCTGCCCCACCATTTTTGGAAAACTTTCCCTCTTTCTTAAGCAGCAGAGCCTCTCTTTCCACGCCTTCTGTACCCCTCTCCCTTTCTCTCTCTCATCACTCTCTTTCTCTATCCTTTTTGACCAAATGGGTCGGATTCAATTTCAGTTATCGAGCATGCGGCTGCTCGATCTTTGCTTCAAGTCGCATTCTTTGTGAAAATTTCAGAGATTTTGTAGCGTTTTGGGGTTGCATGTTGGTGGGTTTTCTGTGTTTTTGAACCACTGTTCGATCGTCCTGCTTCACGTCACATTTTTTGTGAAATTTCGGAGATTTTTGTAGCTTTTTTGGTCGCTCTTGGTGTGCTGGTTGGTGGGTTGCAATGGACTTTCTGTGAGTTCTAAAATTTATGGGTCTCTGAGCCATGAGAAACTGAATCTAGAGAGAGTTTGAGGAGATGGGTTTGGTGCTTAATCCTAGCAAGGTGGAGAGTTGGGATAAAAGTAGCAAATCGAAGGGGAGGAAGAAGAAGGGTGATGCGGTGGAGGAGACTGGGTGTTGGGTTAAGCTCAGGTTTGGGACCTGCATGCCTTCAAGATCCAAAGTTGATAGCTCCATCACTGGAACTAGTGTTTCTTATGGTAAATCCTTCACTGCCCTTTTCCTTTTTTGGCAATTTCTTGTTGAGAAACATTAAATTTTGAGGTGGGGATTGTGTTTTTTGATTGCCTTTTTTTGCCTTTTCGGTGATTATTTTGTTGGGTCTGCTAAATTAAGTAAAGAGGGCATGTAACTTCATAGATTCTAGGAAAGTGTCTAACTTTGTTTAGGTGATGAATATTCAGAAGACGAATGGTTTGAATGCGATATTTTAAACTACTCTAATTTATGGAGAGGGGAATGGACTTTATTATATATGGTTGAGTGGTTCCAATTCATTGAGTCTAAATAGTTTGAAATCGATTTGCGGTTTATTTTCTGTGTCTGGCATTTTTATGAAATTCCAAACAATACCAACATCTTATTTGATTCAAGTGCATACTGCTATATATGTATCATACACTTAAGTGTGTTGGACCTTGTGTAACCAGCGGAAACTAAATCTTCGAATGAGAAAAGTAGAGATCGAGAACTTACTCGTGGAGGGTCGTCTACAACTACTAGTAATGCCGGAAGTACTACATCCACGCCCTATTTTAGTGAGGAACTGAAGGTTGCTTCTCAGCTCCGAAAATTCACATTTAATGAACTTAAGTTGGCGACTAGAAACTTCAGACCTGAGAGTCTTCTTGGTGAGGGTGGATTTGGTTGTGTATTTAAGGGTTGGGTTGAGGAGAATGGAACTGCTCCTGTGAAACCTGGTACCGGGCTTACGGTTGCAGTTAAGACCCTCAACCATGATGGACTTCAGGGTCACAAAGAATGGATTGTATGGCTTCACTATCCCTCAACTTTACGATTATAACTGCTTTTTAACTTACCTCTTAGATTACATGCAAGTCTCCATTTCGGTTTAAATTGTATCTAAATCTTTTTTGTTTCATTATATTTCAGGCTGAAATTTATTTTCTTGGTGATCTCATCCATCCTAATTTGGTAAAATTGATTGGTTACTCGATTGAAGATGATCAGAGGTTGTTGGTCTATGAGTTTTTGCCTAGGGGAAGTTTGGAAAACCACCTCTTCAGAAGTAAGCAACCGGTCCTTTCACATTCTTCGATAATTGCATGTATAATGAAACTAGCAGTTGAATTTGTGTTGTTCTGTATTGTTAATGGTTGCCTAATGATCTTTGGTAACAACCAGGGTCCCTGCCTCTTCCGTGGTCTATTAGAATGAGAATTGCACTCGGTGCTGCAAAGGGTCTTGCCTTTCTTCATGAAGAAGTTCAAAAACCGGTCATATACCGTGACTTCAAAACATCTAATATCCTATTAGATGCAGTAAGTGACAATAACTGAGCATCAACTTCATTTCTTTTCCTACTCCTATTTTCTTCTGAAAATGGAATGTGTATTTTTAGGATTACAATGCCAAGCTTTCAGATTTCGGACTTGCGAAAGATGGTCCTGAGGGTGATAAAACTCATGTTTCCACACGAGTCATGGGAACCTATGGTTATGCAGCCCCAGAGTACGTGATGACTGGTGAGTCTGATAATAATCATCTTCGGCATTTGATAGTTTTGGTAGTTTTATAAAGTTGCAACTTCATCGAATATGCAAAGTGATAGGTCTAAAGTTAAACATCAGTACTTAGCATTTTATCGGGCTTTGGCTTCTGATAAATAATTGCATTCTTAGGCCATCTACTTTCGTAATCTTTTTTATTTATTTTCATTTTTTATTATGTAGTATGCTTAATCGTGAGCTAGAAATAAGTTCTAACATGACCTTTTGCTTTAGGACATTTGACATCAAAGAGCGATGTCTATAGTTTTGGAGTAGTTCTGCTTGAAATGTTAAACGGCAGAAGATCCATGGACAAAAATAGACCAAATGGGGAGCACAATCTTGTGCAGTGGGCGAAACAACTCTTTGGCGACAAGAGGAGGTTATTCCAGCTTATTGACCCCCGTCTTGAAGGTCATTTTTCGATTAAAGGTGCACAAAAAGCAGTCCAGCTTGCCGCCCACTGCCTAAGTCGTGACCCGAAAGCTAGACCAATGATGAGTGAAGTTGTGGAAGCCCTAAAGCCTCTACCAAACCTCAAGGATATGGCCAGTTCTTCCTACCACTTCCAAACCATACAAGCAGCTCGTTCGAGGTACCACTCGAGTTCTAAGAACGGCATCAGAATGCAGGCAGTATTCATGCCGAGAAACGGACAGCCCGTAAGGAGTTTGTCAAGCCCAAATGGTCCTCCTGCTTCTCCAAATTATCCTCGCAAATCGCCTAAACCTAACTCAAAAGAATGATGCCTGTAGTTTTTGTGTATGATTATCTTAAGACTCGACTCTCATGTTGTACCAGCTTCAGATTTTTCCGTCAATTATTACAGTACAAATTGAAGAATCCTTTCTACTCTCATCCTGTATGCTTGACTGCAATTTGATACTTGGTCATTCGTCAAAGATTATCTACCAAAAAATGACTTTAAAATCGAGATCATATGACCGTTAGCTTGAATGGTAGTTATTTTAGCATTTTTTATAAAATCGTATTCTTTTGATTTCGTCACTGCAATTGGATGTCTTAATTATTTGTATTTGTGTAGCTTTTTTGCATGGATCATATGGGAACAAAGTATTAAAATATAAAAGATTTGGATCGTTAAAAAAAATTATGGAAAAGAAAATGAAATTAAACAAAAAAAAAAATGAACTCATGCAAGAAGAAATTGACCAACAAAAGTTCATCTACTGTGAATCCACCATAAGAGATTACTGTGGGAGTTTCCATCGTCGAATTCTTCCAAGCTTCTAATCTTCTCCAAAGCGCCTTCTTTGTCGTACATCCCTTGTAATGCATACACAAATCCTTTCCATGCTTCCGTGACTCCCGTCCTGCTGAGCGCCGGCGATGCCCAGTTCACTAGCTCACTAGCAAACCCCTCGTCAGAGAACAATGCTTCAGTAACTGGCAAAACAGGCACCATTTGGATTCCAAATCTGATTTCTTTTGCCTCCGTGTCTCTCTTGGTCGACCATAAAACTCCCACAACCCGATTCTCCTTGGCGAAATCCTGCTCGTAAATTTGATTCTCTCCTCCCTCTCTCGCATGCCACCACATTTGAGCTGCCTGAATTTCCAATGGAGTAAGCAGTGAACCGGTGGCCTCAAGTTGCGCGTCTTTGTACGCTTTGCCCATTAGAGCAGTTGCATAGTAGGCGTTTACTGCCTCACTCGTACTCTCTTGATTCCTCCCGTCTGCGAATTCTGTCAACCCTGCCGCCCATGAGTGCAACTTATAAAGATCAAAGCATCTCAGACGCGAGTAATTTGGATTCGATTGCTTGTCTTTGTTGAGAAAATCCTCCACGAGCGAGTATGCTTGAGGCCTGTACTTCTCTCCCCATGCAGGATCAATCTTTGCTAACACGGAAATTCCGTATATAAAGTACCCCAGATGAAAATGGTGATCGGAGTAAAGACCAAACCCAAAATCTGCAGCTGGATCAGTTTGGAGGATTTGGTAACAAGTCCACCCCACGTTTTATCATGCAAGAATCCGTTGCCGCTATAAGTACTATCCAACCACGGCTCGATTTTATTGCTCAAGAATGTCCTAATCGCAGGGATTACATCAGGACAAGCTACCTCCTCGGCGATCAGAGCCAGCCGCGCCGCTCTAGCAACTAGTTTCCCGTAAAAGTATGAAGACGTGGTAGTTGATTCTGTTGAACTAAGAGCGTCAACATGTCGACGAAGCGCAGATATGATCTCAGAAAAAGAATCCTTTTTGACACCTCCAACGGAATTCCAATAGACTGGAATAGGCTTCGGTGCTAACGCCCACGAATCGCCAACAACGCCAATCAAATCGCCGTCAATGCTTTTGTACTTAAAATCTTGCAAAATTTTGGCGTTGTACAAAAGCTTGAGATGTAGAGGATGAGCTAGCATGAGCAAGTCTCCACCTATCTTTTCGAACTTATAAGGCAAAGTATTTGAGTTTTCGAGCACAGCTGCACCAGAAATCGGGTAACAAGAACTGAAGTGGTCGAGAACTTGCTCAGATTTAGGATCAGGATCCGGCATTACAGCAACCCGAAAAATCCCAGAAAATTCTTTTAGAGTTAACGTGGATGAGTCGCTGTCAGTTAATTCAGTTGGTAAGGATGTATATACTAGCCATGTCTGATCATTGTCGAGCTTGACGATGAACTTGGTGCTCGAGCCGCTCGAGCCGCTCGCTGAGGATGCCGAGACAATCGTATGATCGGTCAATATAGAAACCGACGTGGGACGATAAACAAAGCAGGTGAGAAAGGGGCTTCCTCGAACCAGGTAGAAGCGGAGGTTGGAGGAGGGAAAGTCCAATGTCACACTCTTGACTACAAAAATCACCTAGCCTACGTGGCGCGTAGGCCGAGCAATTAGTGAGCTAATTACGTCCTTCAAATGTGTGCGGGGCGTGCCAACTCGTCGGCCGGGCTTGGCTGAGGAGTAAAATGTGTTGATGTTGTGTGGATGCGCGCGGCTGACTTCTGTGTCTTGCAACTGCGGCGCGAGAAATGAACACGTCTCAGCCTCTAGGTCCTCAAGCCTGAAGACAAGGCTACCAATTACAAAGTTCACGGCTCGTCGTTGTCAGATTCGGCCACAGTCACTGTATTTGTGAAGGTGAAACCACGCCGAATCAATACTAGAGTATAAGGGCACAAATACTCAAAGCGGATGAAGGTCTTGATAATAAACGTGGTTCGGTCGTCCGAATGCCGAACTCTGAAACCCACTTGCGAATATGCAATCATAAAACAACTCGGCGTTTGAGGCACCGAGCCTAAGTATCAATAACACCTCACTTCGCTGAGATGGCTGGTGAGATGACCTCTGTCGACGGGGATCCGAAAACCCTCGTCGGCCGAGACTTGGATAGATAACCAGTCAACCCTGTCGCAGTGCTGTTTATCCAAACTGAAGGTGCTTCACGGACGGCTGATTCTACGGCAACACTGTTGTTTATCCAAACTAAAGGTGTTTACCAGTTGCCTTTACAGTACTGTTTATCCAAACTAAAGGTGTTGATCAAGCCTTATCTCAGCCACTCCTTCTCTTAGTAGGACTTTGAACCTAACCCCCTTTCCTGGCCATATTCTTCCTTGCTTCCGTATCCTGGCCTCGCCAAGACTCCCTATCGCACTGGGACTCTTCATCCGTCTCACAGATGGATTCTACTTTCTTCGTCTGGACGAGTCCTTCTCCTATTGGGACTTGGCCGACCTAGTCTAGTCAGCCCACGAACTGAATAACCCACAACATTTTCCTAACTAAGCCTCTGGGCCGAGAAACACTTCACGCTCGGCCCAAACTGTCATTTTGGGCCTAAACACACACTCAAATAATTGAAGTCGGAGGCTACATGGTGGTCGTTGCTGTTTGAAGTTGAGGCGATGATGAGGTCGACTTCGAAAGGGATTGTGGATACGACGGTAAAGGTGTAGGAGAAAGACGGGTAAGCAAGAGATAGAGAAGAGTTGGCTAATCTGATGGTGTAGGGGTGGATGTATTCAGGTTGATCGCCATTACTGAGGACAAAGTTTTGGAAGAAGGAATCAGTGGGGAACGACGATGAGAGGAGGTTCGGGGCGAAGAAGGTTGAAGGGTCGAGGAGATGGTGGACTGAGCTTCCGAGAAAAGGAACGGGGCGGGGGTAGCCTACGGAATGAACGCCGAAAAACATAGTACACAGACGACGAGAGCAAGAGAAGAGAGCATGATTGCCATGATGCCTTTGATTTGGTTCGTAAACTTGTAAAAAGAGTCTTTCAATCGGACTTGTCTATTTTATAGGGATTCTTTTGTTATGTACTAGATTTTACAGGGATTCCTAGTTTACGTGGAAAATTTGAAAGCCTTGTCAGATTTCAAATTAGGAAAAACTAATAAAAAAGACTTGAAAACTTTGAGTTTTAACGAAAATGACAAAATAAAGGGTAAAGTAAATAGTATCAAAATTGACTTTTTAGTGTAAAAATATAGTTTTTCGTTAAAGTAAACAGTACCATGACATTTTCGTTAAAATTCCTTTGAAATTACCCGTTTTCAGAATTAGAAAAAGTATAGTGATTTTTCTCCTAAAAAAATATGGTTTTTTGTGCATTTTGCAAGAGAAAAACATAATGTGGGGTTAAAAATCATTTGAAAATTTTTGGAAAACTTTTATCTGCTACTGACAAGAATGCTCTTATTAAATTGACGGGACTCATATTTATTCCACACAATTCAATCCTCTTGAATACCTGAGAAGCTCACTACTTCAAACTTCGTCCCGTGGTAAGGACTAAGGCCATCTCCAACCGATGGCTGGCCAGAGGGCTCGTTTTAGCCCTCTGGCCCTCCAAGATTCTTCAAGATATTAATATTTTAATGAACAGTGCAGGGCCATATTTGCTCCCGTCTCCAACCGAGGCCAGAGGGCCAGAGGGCTCGTTTTAGCCATGTCACAAAAAACCGTCTCCAACCGAGGGCCAAAGGGCCATAGGGCTAAACATAAATTATTATTTAAAAACTACAATTTAAATAGAAGTTATAGGGGAAAATGGAATTTTAAAAAAATATGAAACAAACTTTGTAAAATAAAAGTTATAGGGAAAAATAGAAGTTATATGAAAAAATAGAAGTTATATGAAAAATTAAAAGTAATAGGAGAAAATAAAAGTTATAGGAAAAAATAGAAGTTATATGAAAAAATAGAAGTTATATGAAAAATTAAAAGTAATAGGAAAAAATAGAAGTTATATGAAAAAATAGAAGTTATATGAAAAAATAAAAGTTATAGGAGAAAATAAAAGTTATAGGAAAAAATAGAAGTTATATGAAAAAATAGAAGTTATATGAAAAAATAAAAGTTATAGGAAAAAATAAAAGTTATAGGAAAAAATAAAAAGTTATAGGAAAATTTTTGTAAATAAAAAATAATAATAAAATTGTAAAAAACAAATTCAAAAAAAAAAATAATGCAACGGCTAGTTGTTTTAAATTGAATTTCAAATTATTAGTGTCGGTTATAACCGACAGTATTAAAAAATCCTTCTTTAATGCTGTCGGTTATAACCGACAGCAATAGGAAAACTTTAAAAAAAAAATAGCCAGCCCTCTCTGATCCCGTGGGGCCCTCCCAGATTCCAGAGCCCTCTGGCCTAGCCCTCGGTTGGAGACGGTTTTAGGGCCATTTTCGGCCCTCTGGCCCTCTGGACCCTTCGGTTGGAGATGGCCTAAGGAGACAAGACAAGGAAATTAAATCGAGAAATAATAGAGATGCTTTGAATATCTAATTCCAACTTTTACAGATACGACTTGTGAGAAAGGAACGCCTTGTGAGATATGGGAGTGATTTCAAAAACTACTTAAAGCATATCCCACAGATTATACAGATACGACTTTTTAAATACAATTTGTCGACTCACGTGGCAATTTTCGATGCAAAAGAAGCCCAAACTATCATCGTCGTCGTCGTCAGGGTGGTGGATCACGTATTGACATAGGTGTGCGGAAATCGCAGACTTTGTTGATCTTCAACTTCATTTACTTGAATCAATAGGACTTTGAGGTCTGTTTGGACGTTAAGAAATTGGAGATTGCAACAAAGTTGAATTCTAAGAGATTTGAAAGAGATTTGGCGACTGTCCACATCAAATACCAACTTACGTTGGTATAAAAATATGATACAAAAACATAATATGAATAACATTATTAAAAAAGTGCAAGGGCTTGCCCGCGCTTTTGTTAGGTATTTTTTTTATTTTTTATTTCTTTCTCTTGTCCTTGTCATTAAATAAAGTTAGTGAATGATTTTTAGTTAAAACTTAAAATTTTAAAGTTATTTTCATTAATTTTCCTCGTAAAAAAAAGGTAGCAAAATGTCTGAAACCATCAAATTTTTATTTTTACAAACCGATGCCAACAAAATAGAACGATTTCCCCACCACATGGACTTGTTCCGAGAGAATAAGAAACAAACATTTTAGAACCGAATAGAAGTCAGCCTGGAAAGACAACTATACTACGCTCTACCTCTGCTCTCTGCCGCAGTGAGCAATGAGCCCGTTCATGGCTTGAGAGCAAGAGCCAACCCAATCTTGGCGCTCTTCTCAATGGCCTTGGTGTCTACCTCTCCTGAAACAGTGACGAATGACTTTGGGCGCCACTCGTGCTGGACCAGGGCACTTGCCTTGCCAAAGTTGTTCACGCGTGCCTTAATGGTTGTCAATGGATCAAGGGCGTGCTGGGTGCCAAGAGTGATGGTACTCTCGTTGGTGGGAAACCTGTGAGTCACCTCGGCGCCAACAGCTGTGTTGGAGAGGGGATTGACACTGTGATAGTACGATGCACTGAGGATGTCACCTTTATCGTTCCTGTATCACGAAAACTAATCTTTATCGCACCATGCACCAAAAGTTCAACAACACGAGGCCAATATACGAAAAATCAAACAAGCCAATCATAGACAACCAAAAGAATACTTACAGGGTCAATGCAGCAATTAGATCAGCATTGGAGAAGCTCAATCCAGCATTGCATTTCGTCAAAATCCCGGTCTTGGTGTCAAATGACAGATCAGTACCAAGTGCAAGCTGATTGGTTCCAATAACACCGGAGAAGTTAACAATAGGGTTGGCTGTCAAACCAACACTGGAGCTTATCCCTGCATAGTCGTGCAGATATTGGAGTTCCACCTGTTAACAATCACCCACATATTAGATTGCAATTCTACAACTGATCCCAATTAAATGAAACGGAAAACTAACGAAAAGTCCAAAAAAAAACTTTAGTTTTAATGAAAAAGGACAAATAAAGGTGTAGTGAATAGTACCAGGAAAAGGTTAAAATGTGGTTTTTCGTTAAAAATGAACAGTACAGGAAGTGTTTTGTTAAAACTCCCTTAAATGAAATGCTTTACTACACAGAGTGAACTGCATCGACCCACAAGTTTTACCACATATAACAGTCCTACCTTGCCAGACCTCTGATCAGGAACTTTGAAGCTAAAGATTGTCTTCAGGCCAGGAGCAGGTTGATCAACCGTAAAAGTGGTGGACAGCTGATAACAAAACAAATCGCTGGTAAACACAACTTAGGAAGAAAATATGAGTAAATTAAAATAATTACTTTATTCAGTTGTTAATGTAGTAAAGCTCCTCAGGAACATTTAACACTATTTCTAAGGGACATGTGGGCGTCAAACAAAAAAGCAAGGAAAAATGAAAATACTTTAGGCATTTACAATAAAAACCTCAATAGGATCCAGTAAAACAAAATAAATGGAAAAGAAACATAAACGGATGTGTACTTACATTGGACTCGGTGTCAACTTTGATATCAGTTGTGACATTCTTATTTTTCAACTGAGTGTTCACATCACCCAGAAAAAGCTCACCTTTGTTGGTTGCTGAAGTAGTGATAGCCTGCAGATATGAAGCGGTAAGTAATTGTAGGAAATATGGTTAACTTAGAACTTGTAAACTATAGGGCGGGTCACGTTGAACGAAGAGTCAGTAAGAATGGTATGTGCAAGGGAAAAGTACATGGAAAATTATATGAATCACTTGTAATATTACGCTGCTCATTGAGTTTGGCTAGAAAATCCACTAAATTTCTTTAACTCAACAAAATCTAATAATACAACCGAAAGAAGTTAACTCAAAACTAGCAAAGAATCGGCACCCGGCATAAAATAAAAAAGTTCTTAAATTCAACAAAATCTAATAACTAAGCCGAAAAGGATGTTAGTTCAACTCACCAATTCAACATAATCACAGAAATAAATCAATAATTAACACTTCAAGCTTAAATGCCACCAAATTCTAACCCAAAATATTAATCAACTTTGAAAAAAAATAACAGGAGAAAAATGGTTACAAGCTAAACCACTAAGCATAATATGAAAGTGGAATAAAACTATACGTCTCATATCAAGAAACAAAAACCTAAAGATTCAACAAGTGAATATGCATACACAAACACAAAGATACAGATCTCAGAGCAAGAAAAGAGAGGGAAAGAACTCACCACTCCAGTGGGAGAGAAGGTAGTGATGGTGAACTTCTTGTCGCTCTGGTAATCCTTGTACAGAAGATCTGAAATTTAACAAAAACCCATTAGAAAAAATGAAATTTAAGAAAAACCCATCAGCTTTTTACAACCAAATTTATACATACACATATATACACACATATACATACATATATCAGATAATGTAAAAGGAGGGATAGCCATACCTCTGGCTTTCTTGCCGATGTCGGTGTAAAGCCCAGGTCCCACCATTTCTCAGCAAAGATTTGGGATTTGAAGGCGAAAAATGGAACCCGGAAGGGATTTGGGCGTCTCTGTAGCTCTATGAGAAGCAGAAGTGAGAAATGGCGAAAGGCAACGAGCGATATATATTGGGGGAGGCGAAATACCCTAAATTGCTCACCCGATTTCAATTTCACCTTTCTTTTCGGCGAGTTTTTTTATTTTACTCTATTTTTCATTTTCGATTAAATGGTGGCCGTCGGATCTCGCTTTCCTCACCGTTGATTTGTCTGTTTTCTGGATTTTTTTTTTTTTTGTGAATTTACACTTGAGACTTGGAGTTTCGGCCAAGCTAATTTGATCTGGTGAATTTTACCAAATTGGTCTTTTTCCTTTCCCCAAAGCAAAGGACTTTATCTTTTATCCTATAATTTACCAAGAAAATAAATAATAGGTTTTTTTATAAGGAAAACTAATGAAAAGGGTTTGAAAACTTTGAGTTTTAATGATAAGGACAAAATAAAGAGTAAAGTGAATAGTACCAGGTTTGACTTTTTAGTGTAAAAATGTGGTTTTTCGTTAAAGTGAACAGTACCGCGGGTTTTTCGTTAAAACTCCCTTTTTTATATAGTTTATTCATCATTTTCTTTGTGTTGAAAATTAAAATGGTTGTGATAATCCTATAATAACAAAATTAGTGGCTGTGACAATGACATCTCTTGTTTATTACTACACGAAGATTGGAATTATTTGAGGATACCATAGCAATGGTTCTTTAATTTTAACACAATTTGAGTAATAGTTCATTAATTAAAAATCTGTGACTATTAGTCCCTCAACTCATCTAAACATGCAACTATGTTCCTTTTCATCAACTCTGTTAGAACTTCTGTCAAAATTAGTCACGTGCCATGGATGTGAGGCTGAATCAAGGGACAAATATGGAAAGCCAAATGAGAAAAATGTAGCAATAGTTCCTCCAATTTAGCCCAATTAGAGAAGTGGTCCCTCAACTTTAACTCAATTGGTGCAATGTTCCCTTAATTTTATCCCAATTGGAGCAACGATCCTTTAACTTTAACTCAATTGTAACAATGGTCACTCAAATATGACTCATTTTGACAGAGTTGACGAACAGAATAATAATTACACGTTTTGATGAGTTAAGGGACCAATAGTCATAGATTTTTAGTTGATAGAACATTGCTCAATTGGGTTAAAATGGAGAGACCAGTACTACAATTTTTTCAAATTATATTGATGACAATTTGCTCTTAATTGACAATTAAATAAGGTACCAAAGTTATGAATGAAACAACATTATCGAAACTTCAAAACTGTAGACAGAGATGTCAAAATGTAATTCTGTATTATTTTCTTCTGTTATATTTATGAGTTATTAAAGAAGTGGAAAGTAACAATTTCAATGAAACAAAACAGGTTGTATTTACTATTTATTGTGGGGAAGTTTATGGTTAACTATAACTAATAATCAATTATAACCCATGAAAGAGATTAGTTAAGGATATGCTAATTGAGTACATGATTGTGGTTTGATTGTACCACTTTTGTTAGCTAACTGCAATCTAATAGAAATGACTTGGATGCAACGGAAAACTTTAATGAAATAGTCGTAAATTCTCACTCTTTGAAAACTCTAGCACCATGCAAATGTGGTGGTGTATAGGTGTTTCCCCACATCTTTGTATCTCTCTCATCTTGTTCCATTGAGTCCCGTCCTCACATTTTGAGCAAACTGTCAACCGTTAGAAGATGTTTCCCCACCTTTTGCGGTCCTAAATTTAGACAACGTTTTCTCTATAAAATTCAAAATTTTCACGAGTAAAAAACAAGCAATACAGTAGTATTGCAATAACATTAGAATTTTTTTTTTCTTTCAATTAATTTTTTTTCTGGCAAGGTCTAGCTGGGCTGAATCTGATCCCGGTTAAAATCTGGGCTCGATCTCATAGACCTTGCCATTTCTAGAAACTTTGTTCTTCAAAATTTATAATTAAAAAACAAAACAAAACAAAAAAAAGAAAGAAAAAACAAAAACAAAAAAAAGAGCAAAAAAATATACTCGGACCAATGGCGTCGAAGCTCAATTTGGCCCTTCTTATGATATCTTTCTGCATGCTGGTTCCAAGCTTGAAGGCAGAGACACAGAATGACACCCTCAACATTGCTGAGTTCGACTTTGTATGGCAGCAACGAGCCCTGAAAGCTCAGAAGGCAGCTCTCAAGGCCTACCAACCCAACCCGGAACAAGTCACCGAGGACTTCAACGAAAGCGTTGAAATGTACGTAAATCCGACATTTTTATCCTTTATTCTCTTCAAATTTTGTTTATCAATCTATATTGTTGCGTTTCTTTCCCAATGTTTGTATCATTTCATCTGAATATGTTTTTTAAAAGAAGGGCGACGGATGGTAATCAGTATAGTAGTGCTCGAAATTGATCATGCATGACGATAATGTAGGGTTTTTAACGTTCATGTTGTACACATATCGTCTATTTATTAAAAACGAGACAATAATTAGTTAGATGGTACAGCTAACAATATCCTTAATCGACCATGCATGATAACGCAGGACCATCATTGAGGACGACCACGACGACGATCATGCTGCGGGCAACAGCACAGGGAGGCATCTGTTAGGCAAACGTTACACGGGCCCTTGCAAGGCCACAAACCCGATCGACCGCTGCTGGCGGTGCCAGGCCAACTGGGCTGACAACCGCAAGCAGCTGGCCAGCTGCGTGAAAGGCTTCGGCCGCAAGACACGCGGAGGCAAGAAAGGGGCTTACTACATCGTCACCGACCCTTCGGACGACAATATCCATGACCCTAGGCCCGGAACCCTACGTCACGCCGTGATCCAAAAGCAGCCCTTGTGGATCATATTTGCACGCAGCATGTTCATCAGGCTGACCCAGGAGCTCATAGTAACAAGCCACAAGACAATTGACGCACGCGGGGCAAATGTGCATATTGCTCATGGCGCTGGGATCACACTCCAGTTCGTGCAAAACGTGATTATTCATGGCCTCCGCATCCACGACACTGTACCGGGCAATGGAGGTATGATCAGGGACTCCGTGGATCACATCGGGATTCGCACGCAGAGCGACGGAGATGGTATCTCCATCTTCGGGTCGTCTAACATTTGGCTCGACCATCTTTCTATGTGGAATTGCGCCGATGGGCTCATCGACGCCGTTCAAGGGTCCACTGCTATAACCATATCCAACAGCCACTTCACCCGTCACAACGACGTACGGTTTTATTTTATTTTTTAAATGATAATGGTCGGGAAATGTTATTGACACTACAAAATAGAATAACAAAGAGTAACTAATTGGCGACACTAATGGTGCAGGTGATGCTTTTCGGAGCTAGCGATGGGTTTTCTGGGGATGCAATCATGCAGATAACGGTTGCATTTAACCATTTCGGCAAGGGATTGATACAGAGAATGCCAAGATGCAGATGGGGATTTTTCCATGTCGTGAACAATGACTACACACATTGGATCATGTATGCCATCGGAGGAAGCTCTCACCCCACAATTATCAGCCAGGGCAACCGATTCATCGCCCCACCGAACCAGGCTGCAAAAGAAGTACATACACGAACACAATATTATCAATTAATACGTGCGCAAACACATGATTAATGAAGTAATGTTTTAATTTTGTGACGCTTGAATTCACAGGTGACGAAGAGAGACTATGCACCGGAGAGCGTATGGAAGAGCTGGCAATGGAGATCAGAAGGAGATCTTATGATAAACGGAGCATTCTTTGTTCAATCTGGTGTGCCTAACAAGAACCATGGATTTGGAAGGTTAGACGTGATGAATGCAAGGCCAGGCACATACGTCACAAGGCTTACACGCTTTGCAGGTTCTCTCAATTGCAAGGTTGGCCACCCATGCTAGAACAAACATAAAAGAGCTAACTATATATCAATGGTGATTAAATGGATAGGCGGCCGGCCGGTGCCGGAAGGTGAAGTGTGACAACTGAAGAGAAACAAATGAAGAAGTGACGGTGAAGTGTAGAGAAATGTGGATATAGATTCTTTTACTTGCTGGTTTTTATTTGTGTTTTAATCTATATTATGTATTAACAAATCCAAGGGTTATATTGTAGTAATATTTACACCCTAAGCAATAAAAAGCAAATAAAAGCGAGACAAGTAGAGAATCCAATCCAATTTTGTGGAGAATGAACATTGTTTGCGAGTACGTACGAACGGTTATTAATTTTAAATTTTAAATATTTTTCGGATTTTTATTCCTTTTCTTTTGTAGCAAGAAATGTATACAGCTTGAAACGTCTCTAAACAGAAAATTTACTTCGTAAAAGGAATAAGATTGTAGATAATACAGAGATATCCGACTGTCGTTCGTTCGTGGTGTCGCTACCGCTTTTAGGTAGAAAAGAGATGAAAGTAAGGGTGCCTTGAAAGGAAATGTAGTTTTAGATTGAGAATTACAAGGGTATTGGAAACATTTGAAAATTTAACCAGAAAACATTTAGGCAAATCATAAATGAGGGTCCATATTTCCTGTGAAGTTCAGGCGTTGGATGGAACAACACCATAGGCAACGGTGGCCACCGCGGCCGCCGCCTCCAATTTCAAGTAAAGAAGATTGAAATAAGGGTTGAGAGATAGAGAAGGCTACCGGAGGTAGTTGTTCTATTAACAGTGAAAGAAGAGCACAACAAATATTTTTGTGTTACAAGCATGCAAGACACCGTACTGGAACTCGGAGTATCTGAAAATAGTCATCTCGGCACGAAAACGGGTAATTTATGACCTAACTAGTACATCAAGTATAACGTTAACCGTACATAGTACAAATAAGAGACATAGATGCTGGAAACACTACTCTTCGAACTAAAAACTGCATCGTTCCATTTTCTATCTTAATCTACGCGCTTTCAATCAGATTCGTTCCCCGAATCCATGTTCATGGGTTGGGGGTTCTTGTAGCCACTAATTTCATCCTTGTAGCGTTCTTTATCTTGACGAGCCTTTGCTTCGTATGGCTCCTTTTCATCAGCTGAAAAATGGAAAACATGGCGTTAAGTTATAATTCGCAGAAATTCATCATGTTGTGGAAGCACACTGGATGCAATTTCGTCGAAGCGTTACATACCCGACATCTTTTTCCACTTCTCTCCAAGTGCTCTCCCCACATCAGTAAACGCAATTCCAGGGTTCTCTCTCCTTACATTCTGTGGTCAACAAAAATAAGGTCGGTAATTTTCTTCGAAACGTCGATAAGAACCTGAACCTAAAGTTAGAACCAATAGGTGAAAATTAAAAAACCCACCTCTCTCTCCGTATTTGAGAAGAACATGAAACCAGACATCGCTCTTTTCGGTGCATTTGGATCCTTTTTCTTCTTCTGTTTTTTCTTCCTTGAACCATCTTCACCTGCATCTTTGGTTTTTTGTTTCTTGGAAGATGGTACCTTGGAAGTCGAAGGTTCCTTACGAGACTCCTTTTTTGCAGGCTTCTGAAATTGACAATTCATGTTACATTGATAAATCTTCTCACAATTATAATTAGGGGTGTGATATCCACACACCCCTTTTTACTTCTCCCACACCTTTTTGGATTTCGGCCGTCGGATCGGATGAATTGAAGAAGATCTAACGGACAAAAATTAACAAGGGTGTGTGAGAAGTAAAAAGGGGTGTGTGGATAGCACACCCCTATAATTATTAGGCCAGCAAAATTAATAGAAATGACTTGCCTCTTTTTCACCTCCGCTTTCACTAGCATCAGAATCATCCTCTCCGGAGTCATCAGTAGGAGAACCTCCATCATCCTTGTCAATAACAAAATCTTCATCCTGCCAAAGTTAAACGCGTCTAACACATTTAGACTGGAATATCACACGACACGTCACACACAAAGTGTACTTGCAGAAACACACACGGATGCATGAAACTACTAGAACTAACCACAGATAAAGAGTGCCCAAAGAAAACAGTCATGGAATTACCAACCATCCAACTATCCAACTATCCAAAATTTTCTTGATTAAAGTCCAAACGGCACAATTGATGCATGTTTTAAGTGCGGATAGAGTATCTACTACAAGTGTCCTGTTCACAAACATCCGCTTTTAAAAACTATAAAAGAACTTTCAGCATTTTGCAGATCGACGAAGGATATACATAGCAATAGGGAAGAAAAATATAAGTAGTTTGCCAAACTGTATCCTATCAACAGTGCAGTCCATGATATATTCAATCCAAAGAGAATCAGACCAAGAAAAAAAAAGTAAACAAATAATATAGGATAAAAGTTCCACCTCTTCATCACTCTCATCATCACCAGCTTCATTCTTCACACGGACAAGATGCGGGTCAACAGCATCATCATCTGCGTCATCAAGAAGAGGAGCCACACCACCATTTGCTGCTTGGCCCTCTCCTAGGTTCATGATTTTGAGACCCTTTGAACTGCACATGACATGTAGCCAAAAGGTCAAATTTTAAACCCCACAGCACCAAAGACCAACTATGGAAACCAGCACTCATTACCAACCTGATGAAGTCAAAAAGATTATGATATTCATTCCTCTGAATGTTTCGGAACAGGTGTTCTTGCTCACTTTTGAGTCTGATGAGAAGATCAAAATAGTGCATATTTGAGCCTCCAGCGCCATGCCTCTCAAATTCCACATAGTCAATCTTGTAACAGAAACACCAAAAAGAAAAAGGGTGAGGTTCCACTTATCAATCAGGTATATCAGCGCTATAATCTCAGTCATATGCATGCATATTCTACCTGATCATGAAGAATAAGGGTGGGAGGTTTTGGTAGAAAAAAGAAGCTCTTCTCCAGAGGATATAGAACACCATCTTCAGCTTTCAATGAAGATTTGACAGCATAACCATCTTGACAACTGCGGAATTTTCCCGGTTTCGTAACTTTGGCACCAGACAAGCCACGCAGTATTGTGGTGAACACTTCATGCATTAGTCCCTGTTAATTTAAAAATAAAAGAAACAACGGCACCACGCGTCAATTAGCACACTGTTTTAAACAAATAAAACAACAGTTTGTTAGATTACAATCTTCAGGAGAGTAGAAGGAACTATCTACCTTATAAGATAGTTCTAACTTGTCCTTGTACTTCGTGTTCAAAAGTTCGTCACTCATTGCCAGTTCGGTTTGATACACGAGGTCAGTTTCAAACTTCACAAGACAGAAGATGTCAATTGAAGGAAACATTGAAAAAAACCAAACTGGTGATCAACAAGGCAAAGAAACAAACACTACCTGCAAAACAATATGTGGGTACAATGTTTGCCCTTTACGGATAGGAGGATCAAGAGTAACAACAACATAGGTATGAGGCTGGTTAGACTGCACAAACAAAGAAGAATCTATTATAGATATGCCAAAGCCACAGTAACTGGTTCCAAGAATGGAGTAATTAGAACACTGATAGTCCTTTCAGCCCTTGAAGAGAACTCACTAATATGCATGGAACAATGTTCTAGGTAACTAAGATAATTATGTATAACAAAAGCTTTGGAAGAAGAAGAACTGAAAAACTAATTTTAGTGCCCAAGATAAGAATGAAACCTTCGGAAGTAGAAACAGCCGAACAACACTTGTGTACTGAATTTTGAAATCATTAGCCTGTCCTTGTAGCCGCAAGAATGAAAGATGAAGTTCCACGCTGTAGCGACCCCTACATTAAACAAGTACTTCCATTAGCCTGTCATTGCATATGGAAAGAAATCCATGCACCAGCATAGTACATATCCGCATAATCTAATAAATACAGACGACACATGTTCCTATGCTAGTATGGATTGAAGTAGGTGCAGTATCCCGAGCATTTTCATTAAAATCTACCTTGGTGTGAGGATTGCAATGCTATCAAATGTGGTAACAGCATCTTCACCTCCAGAACCAACATCTGCCATCGACGAGATTTTGTCACGAAAAACCTACATAATATTCAATTAGAAATTATCAATATATCAATTGCAAGATCAATGACAAAAAGGACCTACAAAACTCTCATCACATAGCTAGAACTAACTTACCTGAGCTGGAGGATGACTCTCATCACCAACAAATTGAGTGTTGGAGTTAGGTATATGAAAGCTTATTTCCATCAACGAATCTTTCTGTTGTAAATATCACACAAATAGAAAAATACTCATTAGCAAACAACTCAGTATGAAACTATTAATTACTCTTCGAAATAAAGAGAGCTCATATCTAAATATGGGTAACTATAGAACCATAAGTATCAATATAGAAAACTCCCACCATCTTTAGGAAAAAGTATATGAAACACCAAATATAAGCAACAAACCTCATTAGCTCCTGTGGTATCATCCACATGGAACTCTAAGATGACATCATTTTTTCCCTGAAGTTGTGTTTGTGAGACATCAGCCAAAGATACCTCAAATGCTTGCTTGGAGTCAACCAAGAAAGTCAGCATATTCCCTGCAGAACAGAAGAAATGTTTAACAAACCAATGACACAACCAAGGGAAACATTATCGTCAGAGAAGGAATCATACATGGACGAATGGTAAAAAAATCATAACAGAACTGCACAAGACCATTTCTTAAGGATATTAAACATGCACAAAAAGAAACGCCCAGTTGCTCTAAGACTCCATAAAAGACAAATCATTAAGTTGAAAAATGCGAAAACAGAAGAACCAACTTCGAGCAATTTCAGCTGCACATTATGTTTAAAGAAAGCAGAAATCATTTTTCCAACCTTCATCCAATGAGAAATTGAGAATCTATCCACATACCAAAAAACATGGACAAAAGCAATTTACAAGAAAAAAGTGATCATAACAAAGAACGCAAGGTAGATCAAAATAAGTAAACAACAGGCAACTTGAATATAAGAGAACATCACTGACCACTTAAATCGACTTCTCCCCAATTACGTCCGCTTACAGAAAGTTGCTTCTCCGCCGGTGTTAACCCACATGTATTTTGAAAATAATTGGTCAAACTAGTGACGTCCTACAATGCAAGCACAGCATTAAAGAGCCAAAAATCAGTATGCAGTTCATATCCCTGCAGAGCATCACTGACTGAAAGCTACTTTTTAGTTTGGTCTATCATAACTCAAAATCACAATTGGCATGCCTCAGATGCATGAAAAAAAAAACCCAGTTTGAACCATCACCTTGTGAATGAAAGTTCTTATGGATGCGCATTTGTTAAATAATTACAAGACTTTTTCTAGTATATATTAAACAAAAACATCAGACAAGAAGTGGGTCAGTGAATAATTCTATGTTAATGCTCACCAACCTGGTCACGAAATCCAATGAACTTGTAGTATAACCCGTCTTTAATCTGAACACCAAGTTGGTTAGTCTTTGGGACCTTCATCCATGTTACCCCAACAATGTCAGCTTTATCAACCTCGACTGCTTTACCACCACCCTGTTTTTTCCATAAAATGCCTCCTGAAAATATTTTAAGCTGCCCTGGATTCTGCATTCCACACACAACACAATGAGTAAGTTTACATTTCCTCCATAGCTCATTAACCACTTCACCACTTCAGGTTTCACCATCTCAGCAAATTCACAAATCTGAATACAAAGCAATAAACTTCTACCGAATGCAATATTTTACAAGGAACAAACTTTGGGAAAAGGAACAAACTTTTCTTCCTCGGATTTCCATGGCAACCAAGCAGAGAATATTCAAATTTCTCGTAACCAAAAAGTGAAAGACTTTATTGAAACTTAAACGAATGGAAATTCAACACGAACAACCAAAACAAAAACCCGACTTCCCTATCCCAAACCCTACGATTCCCGCTCTGCACAAAATTAATAATTACAAATTTCTCCGCTACCAAATTGCACAAAAATCACAGAAAAATCCAGGAAGGAACAAATTAGGGTTTCAAAGGGACCAGTAGAAAGAAAACCCATCTACCGGAATCCCCAAAACCCCTCATTTCTACACGAAATTCGACCGACCCAAATAAACTGAAAACAACTTCATTCCCAAATCAAAGAGGACCCATTCATATCGCATTTGAAAAAGTTCAGAAGGAAAAACCCTAATCGACGAACGAAACCCCAAAAATTCCAGCTACCACGAATCGGAGTCGGGAATAGAGAGACTCACAGTGCCGCCGCGGCCGCCGAGGGAGATGTTGTTGAACAGGTGGCCGTCCGTCATGGTTTCTCACGGTCGAGGAATCGAACCCGAGCTGCGTAGCTAAGCTTCGAGCATGAGAGAAAGAAGCGGTGAAGGTTTGAAGAGTGAGGGAGTGTGCGTTTGAGATGGTGAGAGTGGGAGGGGAGGGAGTTTTATAGTTGGATTGGCGGTGCGCAATGCGCACTGCCCCCAATGCGCGCCAATTGGGATGCGATGTTGGTGTTGCGCTGTCGTTTTGAAACCCAAGCAAGCCCAACTTAAACTAATTGGGCTGGGGCGGAATCTGTCCCATTCACAAGCCCGTTTATACGGACTTTTCTTTTTTGGCATTTTAGCTACCGTGATTCTTGAAGTTGGCATAATTTCTTAGTTCTTGAGATTGGAAAACGATATAAGTGATCCATGAGTTCGTCTAACATCAATTAATTTGGTCCTTCCGTGAAAATTCTTCGTTCAATTAAGGGTATTTTTTTGTCCAATCAACCCCTCCACTTACTTTTTTCATTTCACGGATATTTATCACATAATGACCAAAATGATTGAAAGTGAACAGATTTAGGGACCATTTCTATCAATTTTCACTTGACCAAAGTAAGGAGTTCTGCAAATCTCAAAAACTATTTTAACTATAAAAAAAACATTTTCTTTTTATGTTGAAAATAAAGGAGAGGTCAAAAGATAATAAAACTTGAGTCTCTACATTTAGGAACTGTGCATTTACCCGCATTTTATAAAATTTAAACATTCAAACGATCCAATGACGCTAGAGAGAAAATGTCAGCTTGAATTTATTTTTCCTCGTTTATCTCATTCTCTAAGAATGACCAAAATGATTGAAGGTAGACAAATTTAGAGACAATTTCTATTAATTTTCACTGTAACAAAGTGATGAATTATGTCGATCTCAAAACCATTTTAACTATAAAAAAAATAAAAAATAAAAAACCTTTCATTTTTATGTTGAAAATAAAGGAGAGGTCAAAAGAGAATAAACTTGAGTCTACATAAAATCTAGAGTCTCTACATTTAGAAACCATGCATTTACCCGCATTTTATAAAATTTTAAACTTCCAAACGATCCAATGACGCTGGAGAGAACATGTCAGCTTGAATTTAGTTTACCTCGTTTACCTCATTCTCTAAATTGAACATATCTTGCCGTTAGTCCTCGTTTCAACTCCTCCATCTCCTCCGTTTCTTTTGCTCTGGAAGATGATACATAGGCTTGATCTCCAATGTGGGATTGACCAATCTTCAGTTGCTAGTAATTGAAGAAGTCCAAAGAGAATAAAACTTGAAAGAAAAAAATTCCTAACTAATTGTATTATTATACTTGTCGTCGGCACACTGAAAAAATCTCCCTACGAAGAGGGAGAAGATTGGGAAACGGAAGTCTGAATAGGTTTTACCATCAATTTTCAATAAAATGACAAACTTAACCTCTTCTCCGAAGTCGTTGGATCATTTTAATGCTTAAGATTTTATGAAATGCGAGAAAATGCACAACCCTAACTACAGAGACTCGGAATTCCTTAAATATATATTAGTTAGTACTACAATTAGCAAGTACATTATGAGAAGTAATATAATATATAACAATATTAACAACAATATCTGTTGAAATTATTATTTTCAAAGAAAACAATTCCTAGAAAAAGCATCAGAAGCTGAATGTAATTTATTACTATATTAATTACTAATTAAACATAAAATTCCAAACTCTCCGATGAGCCCTAAGGAATTTTAGAATCAGAAACCGACCAGCTGTTTAAAAAAAAAATCATTATTTCTTTACAAACACTCCATCCTACTACTTGTTTTCTTGCTTTTTCTACAGTGTTCTACTGTTCTTGTTATATATATATATATATATATATATATATATATATATATATAAAATAATAAGATAAACATGGTTGATTTGCAGGAACTTGCAGCTGGTCGATGTCAATGACCGAGATCAGCAGAAACTTTCAGCTGGTCGATGTCATTGACCAAGATCAGCACAGCATTTTTTTTATATATCTTTTATTTTGTTGGGTTGTTTTGGTCACCTTCATGCCAATTGTCTGAAACTTATTTCGGCATAAGAGTTAAACCTGTCAAATCACTAGTTGTACAATACATTATCATGTGTTTATCTCTCCAATATTCAATGATTATATAATATAGTTAAGTATAATCAGTAGCAACCAAAAATTTCACCCATAGATCTTAGAACAAATTTAAAGAGGGTGTGAGTTTTACTTCATATCTATCTTTAGACAATGTGGATCTAGTATGTCGATTGCTATAAGTAAATGAGGTTGAAACTCAAATCTTATACGAACAAATTAACTGCAATTAAACTTTGAAAGTTACTTTTGATGCCTGAAAGTTGTCCAAATTTAAATTATCTAATCATTGCCTTCGTAAAAAAAAATACACATATGTAGATTAATCAGTTGATTATAATAATGTGTTGTCTACCCTATTGCACCAAGTTAAAATCATCCTTCCCTTTTTGAAATAGATATACATATGTATATATGTGTGTGTATAATTGTATATTATATACACAACCATTGAATGGACGGGAAAACCTTTCAAGAATTTAAACTGGCATGAAACCTTGCACATGTTGACTGGCATGCAGCATGCAGCAGCAGCAACCAACCGGCCATATGAGCAACTCCAAAACCACATGGAACCTTTAGAATTTTGGATATTTGTGTTTACCAAACACAGTACGGACATCCAAAATTTTCTTAGATGCTTTGATTTCATCGTTCCCCTTTTCTAATCCAAAACAGTTGTGACAACACAAAACAAAAACAGCATAAATCCGAAACAAGCACACAAATTATATATACGCTAAAATATCCTTCTTTACCGTCTAAGCAACCACGGAAACAAAGACCACAGATTGAAGGAAGAAGAGAAATAAAAGAACACAATCGATCGAGGGCTTGTTACAAGAGATGGAGTTGACGATGGTGAAGAACGAAGAGAACCCTGGGAGGAGCCGCCTGTGTGCAGAAGACCCTGAGGCTCAGGCAGCCCGGTGTGTCAAGAGAAGGAGAAGAGACCCGCCTCCAGTTGCGGTTAGTTGTGACAACAGCCAGACTGAGCAGAAGTCGCAGCAAAAGCGAGCTAATCAAAATCTTACTACCACCATGAAGAGAAGCTCCAGATTTCGTGGTGTCAGCAGGTTAGAAAAGAACATAGTTTCAATGGTTATATGGTTTCTTCTTTTGTGTGTAGAAATATTAAGGTAATTTGTTTGTTTAACAGGCATCGGTGGACTGGTCGATTCGAAGCTCACTTGTGGGATAAGCTCTCATGGAATGTAACACAGAAGAAGAAAGGGAAACAAGGTAGATTATACGTTCATTTTGTTTTTTAATTTATTTTACTTCATTATTTTTAAGGAAAACTAATAAAAAAGACTTGAAAACTTTGAATTTTAACAAAAATGACAAAAAAGTATTGTAAGTGAATAGTATCAGGATTGACTTTTTAGAATAAAAATGTGGTTTTTCGTTAAAGTAAACAGTACCGAGAGTTTTTTGTCAAAGTTCCCTTATTTTTAATCATCTAGCCTTCTGGTACTGATATGATATCTGGTTCCTTGTTTGAAATCTTGTGTTGTATCGTATCACTTTCGAATGGACTATGTGGACCGAGCAGTTTACCTTGGAGCTTATGACGAAGAAGAATCTGCTGCAAGAGCATATGATTTAGCAGCACTCAAGTACTGGGGAGCATCGACTTTCACCAACTTCCCGGTACGAAATCTCAAGACAAAGCAAGGTTGTGTGGTTTTTGCATGGTTTTGGAAGTTTAACATCAAACCCTACTGTTAATTTGCAGATATCGGACTATGAGAAAGAAACCGAGATCATGCAATCTGTGACGAAAGAAGAGTTTTTGGCCTCGTTAAGAAGGTACGACCTCAAACATCTTTCTGCAGAAAGACTTCTGCAGTTGAGAATTTCCTTGATCTCTGAGTTTCCTAAAATATTAGTTGTTTCCTTTTGTTACAGAAAAAGCAGTGGATTTTCAAGAGGTGTATCTAAGTACAGAGGAGTAGCAAGGTAATGTTCTTAATATTTCGATTATCTTCGAGTCAAATTCTTCAAAAAATTACAAATGAAGAAATGTGTCTGATGATTATTTTGTGCATATGTATATTTTGCAGGCACCATCATAAAGGCAGATGGGAAGCAAGAATCGGAAGAGTTTTCGGAAACAAGTACCTCTACCTTGGCACTTACAGTAAGTTGTCTTCAAACCCAAAAACCAGTTTGGATACTGTGAAAGAAGCTGTGACGAAAGAGGAAATTGAAAAATAATCTGTGCAAACACGTTCATTCTTAACGATCTATCAACAATTATTGACGATATATCAACACGTTAATGATGATATATCAACAATCGGTCATTTATTAAAGAACAGACGTCCGCTCCTTAGTTGGACTATTGAAATCATAACGAAGACACTGAGCGACATGTTTCTATGTCATTTCAGGTACCCAAGAGGAAGCAGCTCGCGCCTACGACATTGCAGCGATTGAGTACAGAGGGATCAATGCCGTCACCAATTTTGACTTGAGTTCTTACATAAGATGGTTGAGGCCAAAAGAAGGCGACACCGTAGCCACTCAAGAACCAGAAGCAGTCACAGAGCCTCAGAACACACCATTCATGGCCAATGGCTACATCCCAGCAGACGATACATCCTTCTCACACACCAACCCTTTTGCCTCTGACCATCTGAACTCTCCACGAAAGCAAGAAGTCACCCGAAGCAGCACCAATCTGAACACCGGCAGCAAGTCATCTTCTCCCACTGCACTTGGTCTCCTGCTTCAATCATCAATATTCCGAGAGCTGGTTCAGAAGAACTCAAATTTCTCCGAGGATGACAGCACCGATGGCAAGGAACCAAAGAACCAACCCCAGGTGGGTGGCGATGATGAGTACGGTGGAATCTTCTATGAGGGAACCGGCGACAACCCATTTGTTTGCTCCTCCACCACCGACGGCGACAATCCATGGAACAACATTGCAAGCACGATTTTGCTCAATCAACCCACAAAGGCAAATGCTTCGGAGACTCTATTTTTCTTTTCTTAGATGCATCCGAAACAGAACAAGAACATCTTCGTATGGGAGGAAAATTTTGTATTATTTGCAAGCAAGCAGAACTGGCGCATCAAATGTACAGAGTTTGAGATTGATGCTGCATATCGATGTAAATTGGACACCTTAATAACGTCGAGGTTATGGTTTTGGGAATGTAATGTATATACTCTTCCAGATTTTTAATAATTCCAACTCGCTCAGTTTCTGGATCAACCACTTTCCTTCAAAAAAACATTTTGGCCAACCGACTTCCGCAATCCGTGGAACCTAGTGTTAACTTGCAGCTGCTATGGTTTCACACTGGGTTCCATGGATCGTCTATACATGTGGCCCTATAGACGGTCTCCTGGAAGTCGGTTTAAAAGAACAACGCCACCATAAAACTAACACACACCCTCGAATTCTATGAAATGCATACCGTTAGTGGTAATTCGGTAAGTGATGAACTTAGAAGTAATGGGGAAGGTAAGAAAGTAAAATGCAATCAAGTTATGAGCAAAACTGAAGACTAGACCTGACATACGAATCGCGTTCCTTACAGAAATACAGTGTAGTATTGAATTCAAAAGGTACAAACTTTAGCTTCCTCTAAAAGCGCTTCAAAATTGCTTACGTTTATTTCTGAAGACTTTATCTCGTTTAGAATGAAGATAAAGGGCAACAACGATAACAAATCCCACCATGAAGATCCCGTTCCACGGAACTGGTGGATCTTTGAAACATACAAGGGATGCCTCCACTTCTTGGGAGGCTTGATAGACGAGAGAGTGGATAGCGTACAGGTCGTGGTCTGAGGACCGCAAATAAAACAAAGCCATCCCGAAATCCAAATGCGACATTGCAGAGACTGCTTTGTCCAGCTTGTACTTGAACAAGTTCCACCTCTGTATGAATTCAACATGTCGACTACGCTTAAGGAGCTTTCTTTCCCCACCATGTGCTGCTATGGATTGGAGAACATCTACAGCACTCGATATGGTGTAATTCAGAGATGTCAAAAGAACATTTCTCCGAGCAGCATCCTTCTGTACGAATGATAAGGATGAAATCTCAGAGAACGGCCCAAATGGAGTCTGGCCGATACTCCATGTGTAATCCACCAATGTAGTATTGTGCCTAGGGCTCCACAGCATATGGGTCGGAGACACTCCCCACATGCTCTGCAAAATCGAACCAACAAGCGGTCTCTCAAGCTCTCTTGTTTGCGTAAACACATGACGCCCATTACAGCTATAATCACTCACAGTCTGCGTGTTCTTTGTTCTCACTGCAATAACCATGTCTTTAAAAGCAACTGATTGGTGATACCTATCGAGCAACAACAGCATGTTGTAGTCCAAATCAAACACATAAACAGGAAGAACCCTAGCAAAATCCTCCTCAGGGAACCCTGCCACTCTCCTAAACTCCTCAGCCGAATCAGACAAAATCTGATGCAATCGCTTCGAGTCCAAATACTCACTCGCAATCAAAGTATAGTTATCAAACAAGAACCTTGATGTATACGAGTTAATAGACCTCGAAATCGCGAATGAACAAATCGGGCAGTCCGAGTAACTCACCCTATTAGTCCTGAAACTCAAAGTCTGATCCCCTAACAATAAACCATTACCATTTGCCTCATCCATAAACGTCCTCTCAATCAATTTCCAATCCAAACCGCTCGAATCCTTACCGCCATCGGAACCATGAACATGTATGAACTGAACAATCAATGAATTCTCAAACTGAACAGGAATTCTCAAAGAGGGCACGAGAAGAACCTGGTAAGCACTCCAGACCAAGGAAGCCAAGTCAGCAAGCAACGCCTTTTGACCCTTGGGGCGGCCGTGCAACGCCGCCAGCGGATGAAACTCGCCTCTGGGCAAAACCCCATCACCTGAAAGCGCCGGGCCGTAATCAACCGGTCCGGCGCCCAAATCGATCCAGATATACCGCTCTTTCCCGGTCCAAATGCTGCCCAAACACTTGGTGAATGCAGGGGAAGAGTCCCCAGATCCGTAATTGTAAGCATAGGGTTTGGATTGCTTACCCATATCGAGGAAATACAAGTAAACGCCATGAACCGGCTTCTCTTTCTCGAAGTCCTGCTTGATGATTTGGTCGATTAAGTCGTAGGAGACGGAGAGGAGCGGCGATCGGAGGCTGGAGGTGGTTTTGGCGAGCTCGGAGCTTAGGGTTTTGGTGAGGAGGGAGGCGAGAGAGGGGGAGTGAGAAACGTCGAGGTGGAGAGAGTGCTGGACGGCGAGGCGGTGAGAGAGGGATTCGTATGGGGCGATAACGTGGAAGTGGTTGGAGGGTTGGGAGGCGGCGGTGAGGAAGGAGGAGAGGAGGGCGGCGGAGCTGGAGGGGAAGGAGGGGCCGACGAGGCGGACGTGGAAAGAGAGGGGGAGGGAGAGGGAGAGGAGAGAGGAGATGAGGGAGCGGGGGGTGTGGGAGAGAGGGGTAGAATGGGAAAGGGAGTTTTTGAGGGTGGAGGAGAGAGAGAGGAAGGAGTCGTTGGTGGCATGGCGGTCAAGGCGGGATTGGTGGGTGAGGAAGGTGTCGAGACCGAGGATCGGAGCTGAGGTGGCGGTAGTTATGGCGGCGGTTAGGATCAGGAGAAGGAGGAGAGTGGTGGTAGTGGCCATGGTGGTGGCCATGGCGGTCATCGAGGTCACTGTGATTTCACTGATTTGGGACCTGAAATGAAGTTGCGCTTTGGTGTGAGACTCCACACTCAATTTCGTTTTTCTTTTGTTTTGGAAAAAGAAAAAAAAAGAAGGCTGTGTTTGGCGTCTTTATATTCATAAAGCAATTTTATTAACAAGTGTTTTTATTAAAAGGTAAAAGACATTTTACTACCCTAATGTTTGGTGGTTTTCAACATTTAGTACATTAATTTTTTTTCATCCCAGAGTCATACCTAAAGTGTAAATTTTGGGACAGTCTCATACATCCGTTAGTCAAACTGTTAGTTCTCCCGTTAAGTGATGACGTGGCGCCCTGATTGAGTGCCACGTGTCATTAAAAAATATTTAAAAAATATTTAAAAATTAGTATTTAAATAAATAATAATAAAAAAAAAAATTGATGTACTAAATGTTGAAAACCACCTAACATCAGGGTAGTAAAATGTCTTTTACCCAAAAAAATTTATTCTTCTCTCCTTCTTCTTCTTCTTCTTCTTCTTCTTCTTCTTCTTCTTCTTCTTCTGCTGGGTTCCGTTTCTGTGTCTTCTTTTTTTTTTTTTTTTTTTGTTCCTTCTCCTCCTCTCCTCTGCAACTCCCACCCACCCTCCTTCCCTTCTCTCCTCTGCAACTCACATCACCCACCCTCCCTCATCTCCTCTGCAACCCGCACCAAATTTAGCAAAACTAAACTAAAAAAAAAATCGAAGGGAAGGTTTGGGTTGGGGGGACACGGGTCGACGGGAAGATCTAGGTGTGGGTGGGAGGGTGGGCACGGGGGATTGGGGAAGGAAGAGGGAAGAAGAAGAGGGAAGAAGAAAACGGAAGAAGAAGGAAGAAGAATAAGAAAAAAAAGAAAAAAAAAACGAAATATGGGTAGAAGAAGAAGAAGAGGAAGGAAGAGGGAAGAAGAAGAGGGAAGAAGAAAAAGGAAGAAGAAGGAAGAAGAATAAGAAGAAAAAAAAAAAAAAACGAAATCTGGGCCGAAATCTGGGCAGAAGAAGAAGAAGAGGAAGGAAGAGGGAAGAAGAAGAGGGAAGAAGAAAAAGGAAGAAGAAGGAAGAAGAAGAAGAAGAAAAGAAAAAAAAAACAAGCAAACGAAATCTGGGCAACAGAAGAAGAAGAGGAAGGAAGGAAGAGGGAAGAAGAAAAAGGAGGAGGGGAGAAGAAGAAATTTTTAAATATTTTTAATGACACGTGGCACTCAATCAGGGCGCCACGTCATCACTTAACGGGAGAACTAACAGTTTGACTAACGAATGTATGAGACTGTCCCAAAATTTACACTTTAAGTATGACTCTGGGATGAAAAAAAATTGATGTACTAAATGTTGAAAACCACCAAACATTAGGGTAGTAAAATGTCTTTTACCCTATTTTTTTTATTTAAATACTAATTTTTAAATATTTTTTATTTAAATATTTTTAATGACACGTGGCACTCAATCAGGGCGCCACGTCATCACTTAACGGGAGAACTAACAGTTTGACTAACGGATGTATGAGACTGTCCCAAAATTTACACTTTAGGTATGACTCTGGGATGAAAAAAAATTGATGTACTAAATGTTGAAAACCACCAAACATTAGGGTAGTAAAATGTCTTTTACCCTTTATTAAAAGTGCGTTTTTTATTATAAAAAAAATTTGTTATTAGCACTCTAAAAATCTCATTTGGCATTCTAAATTTTTTATAATTAAAAAGAAAAATACAGTTGTGAAGAATGTAAAATGAGATTTTTTTAGTGCTAATAACAGTTCAAAAAAATCTAAAAATATGTTCTCGTAAGCAGTTTTACTAGAGTGATGTCAAAAATTTACCTCAAAAGTGCTTACGAAAAATACAGTTGTAAGTGTTTTTGGAGGAAAAAAAAAGCTTTAAATGTCTTGAAAGTGCTTCTTGATTTAAAAGTGCTTTTTGAAAAAGTACTTAAAAGTACTCTTTGAAAAAGCACTTAAAAGTGCTTCTTGAAAGTGCTTAACTTAATGGGTGATTTTCTAGTTTCTAATGACTTTTTTTCATTAGCGATTCTTTGATAAAATTAAACGTTGTCATTAGTATCACAATTTAGTAATATTTCTCAGCACACTGTATCCAGTTCGACTCTTATAAATGACAAGTCCAACATCTCAACAACTAGCTCAATGTGGAGATTTGGATTTCATTGAACCTGTGTATTGCTGGCAACGTTGCCATGACTATTTGCTTGATTGACAAGTGTGAAATTTTATCAACAAGTATATCGATGTTTTCAGCAGTGAACTATTCTTTCTTTTACATTTTGTACTTTGATTCATCAAATTTCCAACGTAAGATTTTAGAATTCTCCAACTGAAATTGGGAAGGTGAGTTTTCAGATTGAAATCAAATATGAACAAATAGACATCGACATGTCCGAAGGTATTCTTAGATGTTAGGGTTCACTTTTGGTGTTTGTTAACACTAACTCCAAAAAACCACATCGAACTTTTGGGTCTTCGGGTTTAACAAACACAGTACGGACACTAAAATGTTGTCTTAGATGCTCCGTGATCATCGTCTCCTTTGTTTTCTAGCACAAAACAGTTGTGGCAACAGAAAACTAATCAGATAGATCCAAAACAAGCACACGAGTTATATATACGCTCCAACATCCTTCCTTACAGCTCAAGCAACCACATCAACAACCACCACCGAATTTGACAACGACGAGCGGAGCAGTTTTTCTCGAGAGATGGAGTTCATGATGGTGAGGAATGAAGAGAACTCGGGTAGGCGCCGCCTGAGGACAGCGGAACCTGAGGCTCAGGCGGCCCGGTGTGTCAAGAGAAGGAGACGAGACCCACTTGCAGTTGGTGGCAATAGCCAAACTGAGCAGCAGTTGGCACAAAAGCCAGCTGATCAAACTTCTGGTGCCACCACTGTGAAGAGAAGCTCGAGATTTCGCGGTGTCAGCAGGCATCGGTGGACTGGTCGATTTGAAGCTCACTTGTGGGACAAGCTATCATGGAATTCAACACAGAAGAAGAAAGGGAAACAAGGTAGGTTATGACTTTTGATGTCACATTTTACTTCGATCTGTTGATTTATGTATTTCTTTTTTCCCTTGGATATTGATATCTGTTTGAAATCTTGCGTTCTAACGTATCGCGCTTTTGAATGGACTATTTGGACTGAGCAGTTTACCTTGGAGCTTATGATGAAGAAGAATCTGCTGCAAGAGCATATGATCTAGCCGCAGTTAAGTACTGGGGGGCATCGACTTTCACCAACTTTCCGGTACAAATTTATATAGTTTATGGAGTTTAAATTCGGAAAATCTAAGGAGATGTGTTTTGGCATGGTTATAGAAGATTAACGTAGAATATCTGATCTTAAACCCTGATGATCTGTTTACAGATATCTGACTATGACGATGAAATCGAGATCATGCAATCTATGACAAAAGAAGAGTATTTGGCCTTGTTAAGAAGGTAACATCTTCGAAAATCTTTTTCGCAGAAATACTTCTTCACCGAGGATTTTCCTTTGATAGTTTGTTGAAAGAATTATTTGTTTCTTTGTTTCAGAAAGAGCAGTGGATTTTCAAGAGGTGTATCAAAGTACCGAGGAGTAGCAAGGTAATATTTCTGAATGTTTTTCAAAGATCGTTCGCATCAATTCGTTAAAAAGTTGGAAAAAAACAGTATCTAAAAGAGTGTTTGATTCATGTTTTACAGGCACCATCACAACGATAGATGGGAAGCGAGGATAGGAAGAGTTTTCGGAAATAAGTACCTCTACCTTGGGACTTACGGTGAGTTCTCTCTTTATTTGCGTTCGAATCTGCATCTCTCTAAATATCGATTGTATCAGGAATATATAATGGAAAGGGAGTTTCAAATTACTGAGCAATGTCCTTTATCGCGTTCCAGGTACGCAAGAGGAAGCAGCTCGCGCCTACGACATTGCAGCAATTGAGTACAGAGGGATCAATGCTGTGACCAACTTCGACTTGAGTTCTTACATAAGATGGTTGAAGCCAAGAGCAGACGACACTGTATCTACTCCACAAGTACCAGAGGCAGTCACAGAGCCCAAAAATACCCCATTCGCGGCCAGCAGCTACATCACAACCGAGCAATCTCCCTTCTCGCTCAAAAATCCTTTTGCCTCTGATTACGTACACTCTCCTCGAAAGCAAGAAGTCATCCGAAGCAGCAAATCATCTTCTCCCACCGCGCTTGGCCTACTCCTCCAGTCTTCAGTATTCAGAGAACTGGTTCAGAAGAACTCAAGTTTCTCAGATGATGACAGCACTGACGGCGGAGAACCAAAGAACCAACTGCAGGCTGGTAGCGACGATGAGTTTGGTGGAATAATCTATGACGGAGTTGGTGGCAGCCCTTTTGTTTGCTCTTCCAACACTGGTGAAAACTTTACATGGAATAGCTTTACAAGCTCGATTTTCGCTTAGTCAATCAACAAAACCGAGTGCCTCAGACTCTCGGTGTTTATTTTCTTAGACACAAACAAAACGAAACAGAACTTGTTCATACTTGTAAATAGCAGAAATGGAGCATCAAAAGTAAATAGCACGAGATTTGGTGCTGCATTTCGTTGTAAATTAGACCGCATAAAGCATTGCTCACATGTAAAATTCTCCATAACATCGAGTGTACGAACTCTTTTGGATTTTCCATCTCCTTCGTTTGTGGATTTCAGAACTTTTCAACACGATCATCCTTAAGAAGTAAAGGCAGGACAAGATGCATCGGCGAAGTCCCCAAAGCAGAGACATCCGACATCTGCAACATCGTTGGCACTACCAGTAACAATTCGACTCCCGTTGAGAACCAGGGCCAAGCTCGTGAGGTGATATCACAGATCGAAAATTTCGATACGAGCATAGCAATTTTAATTGTAAATGTTCCATATATAATATTACTTCAAATCAATACAAACAAAAACTACATATTGTTGATCACCAAAAAGAACAAAAATAAAAGTTTCTGAAAGCCTATCGTATGAAATTGCCTGCAACATGTTATGATGAGTTGCTGTTACTTCCGCCATCAATCCCCATCGCTCGAATGCTATAAGGCCATCATACATTCCGTAGCACTTCTTGAATAATTAGCCAGGTATTTGAAAACCTTGGAGAATCCTTCCTTTTCTTTAGCTTATGCTCCTCGACTTGTCGAATCATTACCTCTCGGGCATCATTCCCAAACTCTGTCATGGCGGCAGACGTCACATCTTTATATGGAAGTTTACTCAAACAAGCTAACAAACGATGATATAGCGAAGGCGTGTCGTTCTTAGCAGCAGCAAACTTGAATAGCCCGTCATTAAGAGCTTCAACACAGGCCTTCAGTGAAGAGACATATGAAGTAAAGCAAGCACACGATTTTAGAATTTCTGCTTCGAGGTTAGAGTAGGTAGTAAGCTGGTGTGACCGTGTGAGTCGCTGCAGAACACTTCGTAGGGCACTTCTACTGTCTCCATGAGTCTCTTTTCGGCCTCATGATACTCCGACACGATTCTCATATTTCTCATTAGGCAGTGAAACAAGGCAGCAAGTTGTGGCCTCATCTCTTTATCTGTTAGCCTCTGAATTTCAGAGTACTGTACTTCTTCTCAATTCTTTCCTGGATTCACTTGCTCATGCAGTTCCCCTCAGCGTGAAACCAATGTATTAAAAGCGTGAGGCGTGGCCGAGGCGTCCGAGGGATAACCCAGCCTAGGCGTGAGGCGAAGTCTCACGGGACCTAAATTTTTTAATATATGCACTAAGCGTACACATATATCATATTAAAAAGAATTATTAATCAATAATCATCCTGAGCACACACATATATTATAAATATATATACACATATATATACATATATTATATTATATATGTAAAATAGATGATGAAAAACACAATAAGTACACATATAACAATGCACGCAAGCAATACACACATCTATTATATATAAAAAAATAAAAAAAAAAGGCAGTTAAAACCCTACCCAAAATTTGGGTTTGGGAGTATAAAAAATAAAAATCCCTGAGCACCTAGGCGGCTCTGGTGGTGCCTTCCGCCCACTCTCTCAAAACAGAGGCGGCAACCCTCAAGACTAGCCTCACAGGATGCCTAGGTGCGCCCTGAGGCGAGCCTTTTAAAACATTGGCGTGAACGAATGAACTGTGATTGTCTTTGCCTCATTGCCATCAGAAACACCACTATAGAAATAATATTTTGAAGAAGCTTTGGAGCTTGATCTATGGACATTTTCGGAGGAACATCTAGACAAGGTGGAGCGTTTTAGCAGCAGTGAACGAATGAGCTTGTTTGGGTGGTTTCGCGTTACCACTGAAAGCTCAAGCTTATTCAAGTTTTCTTCAATTTCCTCCAATTTTCTCCACAGACGATTGTATTTGATCCATGTTGGCATCAAGCGTCGTAGAAACCTCTCAACAAGAAGGACCTGCGGCCTGCCCCGATGCTACGACACCTCCTGTGAAGAACCAAAGACGACGACACCTTACATTATTCAACACACCCTTTCACGTGAAACCATTCTTTAGCATGTCAAAGCTCATCGGATTTGAAGCATGAAATTTACCTGGGGTTGATATTTTTGACCTTCTCACCACCAACCTTTGCAAGCTTTTGGAAATGAATGGAAGAAATATTTGTTATAGAAAAAAAAAAAAGGAAAATAATCCATTAAATTAAGTCAAACAACAACAACAACAAAGTCTTTTTCCACTAAGTGGGGTCGGCATACAACATCTACAAGTAATCCAATAAATTAAGTCATAACATCTACAAATATTTCAGTGTCATATGGCACACAACATCTACATGTGAAATCTGTTCAGTCATCTGAACTATCGGTATCACTGTAAGAGCCTTGATTCCAGAACTTTGCAACGTGATCTTTGTCGCGATTCACGACATGGCAAGAAGCATTTGTGAAATCCCTAAAGCGTAAACATCCCACATCATCGAGGACATTGACGATTCCAGTAACTATTCGACTCCCATTTACCGCTAGGGCAGAAAACGCAGAGCTTCTGTCTGTTTCAACTGCAGAACCACAGCTCAAGGAATTTGTTAGGGCACCAGTGTCAGCCTCCCAAATGTTAACATGCATATCCTTGGGGCTTCCGGTGACAATTTTGTATGGGTCCATGTGCAAGTAATTCACCGGCCCTTTGTGTCCAGCTTCTAACTCCGCTATTGGTTCTGATTTCAGGGTACCACAGTTCATCCTTATATCGTAAAGCATCGCTCTGCATAATTAAGAAAATTTCATTTCTTCAATAATGTCAAGATTACGACTAGAACAAACTTCAACCTTTTGTTAGTTATGGCACACAAGACGAATGAAACCATGGGAATTCTACTCATTGTACCTGCCATGGCTGCCTATGCAGAATAAAGATTTGGATGGCGTTGCCTGAAAAGAATATAGCTTTGCATCCACTGCAGCAATGACAACTTTTTGCATTGTCCTCAAATCAATTGCCATAACGGAGGAACCAGCAGCAACATAGACCAAATGTTCATGACACTTCATGTCTACAGGGGCACCAAGAGTAGAAGTCATCCCCACACAGCATGAAGAACGAGCAAAGGATGATGCATTTGTATCCCACACCCTCACCTGTTAGAAACCACAATCATCAGATATCCAATGACAGAGTAACAGAATTCACCGTTGTATGGCTGATCAGCGATTACTAGCGATGGATAAAAGAGAATACCTTAGAATCTCTTGAAACGGTTACCAAGTGAGAGGTGTTGTGCCTGCCATTAAGACCAAAATACATAGATCAATCTTATGGGAAAATTTGTCACCCAAAGCACAACAAACTTCTTTAGATGAATGACATATGAGATGTGGTAGATATCTACAGATTATCTTCGAAGTTGACCACGTCTCCCACCGGAGCTTATAGGGGCACCAAGAAGTTTATTTAGTATTACTGAAAAGAAACATATAATCTCCTCAAAAGGACCATCATACCCAGCAACTGACATCAATCGGATGGGCTTCTCATGCCCATAGAAAGTAGCCTTTAAAGCATGCTGGCCACGTCTCCCACCGGAGCTAAGAGACCAAAGGCGAACGGTGCCATCTTCCCCTCCACTTGCCAATACTTTTCCTGCTCCATCGCCTAACAACTTATCTGACAACGCTGAAACTGGGCCACTGTGACCTCTAAAACATCTTCGGCAAGCACCCTGTGACAAAATAATGAGATTAGGTCCTTTAGGAGAAAGTTGAAACCATAACCTAGCAAATGAGCAATCATTATCCTTATGTCCCTAATATTGAACTCAACACATAACTGAAAACTACTGATGATGGTATTACAGTACAATAATAGTAATTGAATCACATAGATAAATCATAGATTACAAGAACAAATATTTAATAGACTGGTGTAGAGGAAAAGATCATGAGTGCAACTTATTAGACCAAACTGCCACTTACGAAGTAAAGTTTTTTACTTTGAACGGAGCTTTAGCTTTGAAAATCAATCCATGTGAATAAAAGGCCAAAAATGCACCATTAGCATTCAAAAAAGAACAATAAGATTTCAGGTAGAAATTCCCACAGATACTGGCGCCATCTTGTATAAACCCTGGAGGGGTATACCCGAGCCTGTCCTGAACTAAGTAGGGTGCAAGCGACAACTCTACCAAATCAAAGGTATGGAAAACAAACAAATCGGAGTGTATCAAGAAACATATTCCAAATTCATGTAATACCTTCCACCAAAGCCGAATGGAATGGTCAGCGCTTGAAGTTACCAAAGCATTCTCCTCTTTCTGTGTTTCGCTTCGATATAAAGATGTTTCATTCAGCGGAAACAACCTGCATTTTATGTCAATATTTCAGGAATAAAAGAACTTCCCTTGAGCCAAACTTAAGCAAAATAAAATATTTCAGGAATAAAAGAACTTCCCTTGAGCCAAACTTAAGCAAAATAAAAGAAAACCACAGAGAGCCCACCTCATGCAAGTAATTCTTGCATTGTGATCAATTAGAATGAGAGGCGAATCCGTTCCGTTTAACCAACGATCAATCGTTAATACTCGTATCAGTGAACCCTAATCAACAAAAATTAAAAAACGTAAATTGAAGATTTTTCCCCACTATTCAGACTCAAAATTCATGAAAGAAAACGGTGTAATATGATCATACATACCTGAGAGAAGATTATATCATTCTTGTCCAATAATATGTGATCCAAACGATTTGAATTGGCAGCCATGTAGAAATCGACGACAATCGGATCGGAAAACTTGAATTGCAGCGAATCCTTAAGCATGGATAGATAGGCCTCCCTCACTCCTGGCGTTTGCGAGGCGGAGGACGGTGGTTGCTGCGGCCACCGCCCCCTGTATAAGCGCTGCCAGACGGAGTCGGAGTATGCGACCCTTTTTAGATAGTTGCAGGTCATGGCGAAGTTGGAGATGTCCTGGAGGCTGAGGTAGCTGGCGCACTTAGCCAGCGAATCCACGTTCAGATCGGCGATGGTTGTCGGCGGCGGAGACGGCGACCTCTGGTTCCGATTCATCCGCGGAGGTGGTGATGGGAGTGGCGCTTCCATTGAAATTGAATCAAAACCCTAACAATTGGGAATTGGGAGTGGAGAATACACCATTTGGTGGGATCAGAGCGGAGAGAACGGTGAAGAAGTCGCTGTTTAAAATTGTCTTGTCACAAAGGTGGTGTGTTAAACGTCGTGGTGTTTGAACCATATTATTCCTATGGTATCGTTTGGCATGCAGACTTGACGGGACGGAACAGAATGGGACGGGACAGGATGGGACGGAAGAGAGAGAGTAAAGATGCCCTCGGATGGAAACGAGGAGGAAGAAGAAGATTGAGAGGTTATAATTTTGTGTTCCATGGATGTGGAACGAGTCGTTCCAAGGGGGTGAGCGGAACGAAAATTCACCCAAAACTCGTCCCGTGGAATAGCGCGTTCCACTCGTTTTAGGCGCACCAAACGTAGGACGGAACGCCTCATCCCATTCCGTTCCGTCCCGTCCCCTTAGTGTAGATAATATCGTTTGTTTTCCTATTAAGATTGTATTTTATTTATTTTTAAACAAACGATATTATCTACACTAAAGGGAGGAGGTGGGCTTAACCTCACAATGGGTTAGCAATAATGTGGTTTAAATTTACCTTTGGCAAGAATTGAACTAAGACCACTCACTTATAATTTCAAAGGAATATTACTAGACCGTAGTATTAAATAGCTTATGATTGTATTCCTTGGAAGAGAAGGATTATTCACTTGCTTATTATTATAAATAAAGGCACTGCTTAGAGGAATAACAACAACACTACACACATCCCTCATACACACATCTCTCAACTCTCTATGTCGCTACAACGCTACACACATCTCTCTCTCCTCTCTCTCCTGCGCCCTCTCACCCTTGTTAGATAAAATAAGCCACAACAACGATGTAATAATACGGTCCAGTTGCATTTTATTTATTTATTTATAAACAGTGTTTAGAATATTTAAGAAATAGTCTATTCTTTGTTGAAATTGTCAAAAAATTAAGGATCAATATGGAAAGGCGTTGAAATGTAGACTTCACCCTATATCGACGAGATATAAATCAATGAATATTGATGATGTTTACTTATTCACTAACAAATTTTTGCCGGAACTCATTGTAGATTTTGAACTTTTGAATTTTTTTGAGAAATTTTCTCTAATTTCAACTAAATTTGAATAAGTTGATATACCCCCTTGCAAATTTTCATTGAAGGCAACTGATATCGGTGTGTGTGTGTGTGTGTGTAATATTCATAAATTTGCATATTAATATTTTAAATAAATGAGGTTTTATGTTCGATTCTCGCTAAAGACATATACAAACCAAATTATTATGGCTAGCTCATTTGAAGGTTTACCCTACTTTTCCAATCTTTAGACCATGTCCAACCCTTGGGGATAAAGCTTAAAAGTTTAAGCAAAAAAAATTTAAGCCATAACCCAGAAACTGCTTTTATCCTCCAACCCTTATGACTTCAAATTTTAGCCTGAGATTATTAAATAATGATTTTAGCCTAATTTCTTTTTTGGTAACTTTTTTGAAAATAAAAGTTACGTAGATTATCCTAATTTATTTTTATGAACAATTTAATTTCAAAATATTTAAATTCCAATAAGTAATTAAAATCATACAAATAAATAAGTATTTATAAAGTTTTTAAGTCAAATTTGATTTGTCACTCAGTACTACAGTCTGGTGGTATTCTTCTTCACTTCGAAGTCAGAGGTCTTAGGTTCGAATCTCATGGATGGTGAATTTGATACCAAATTAGGTTATCATTATGTGGCTTAACTAAACTCTCATTCCCTTTAGTGTAAAACTAAAAAAAAAAGTCAAATTTGATTTAAATAATTTTAGACATGATTTAATTTTGGTCGGTCAAATTTTTTTTTTTTACCATTAGATTTGATTTCATTTGATCATAATCGTTAGATCATAAATAAAAAACAAAAAAAAGTTTTGAAATATGACAGTTTGGCGGGTCAAGAATGATACAAGTCAGGCTTAAATCTTGGGAGAAATTTAACACAGACATGTATTTTCTCTCAAGTCTTATTTTAGTCCAATGGTTGAAGATGGTTTGGGAGAGTTTTAAAGTTTATATTTTAAGCTTTATCTCATGAGTTGGAGATTGTCTTAGTATATAATATTGTTTGTATTAAAAAGGAAAGAGATCCCCTCCTGATCCATTATATAGGGATCCTAACCGTTCATCGTGTATCATGCGATCATTTTTCGTCAAGTACTATTTGTATTTAATTTAAAATAATAAAAGTCAAATGATTTCTGACTACACGATATATAATAAACGGCTGATATATTATGATCCCTAAGACCCCAGATAATGGATAAGGACGGGATCCTTTTCCTATAAAAAAACACTAAGGGTCTTTTGAGAAATCATGTGGAATGGCTAAAAGTGCTTTTTGAAAGCTAAAACCGCTTATGAATTTACAAGTGCTCATATTTTATGTAAGTTTTATCTTTAGCAGCACTTACCAAATGCTTTTCTTGGAAGCACTCCCAAATGCTGGTTGGAATTTGTCAAATTTCAAGATATCAATAAACACTTTATGCATACACGCTTACGAGCATAAGCAATTCATCAAGAATCAGAATAATTTTATTTCATCCAACATCCGTTCTAGGTAAGGAAACATGCTATACAAATTTGAAAAAAACTCGCTACGAGACTGCTACTATATAATATCTCAAATTACAACATATAAATTCAATTAATCCTCGCAACTGTAACACGTTCGATTTCAGAATATGAAATATTCCCTCTTAAGTAAAAACAACTGAAATAATATATGCAAAAGTGCTTATTAGGGAGGAACACCGTGATATTGCAAACAATGCAACCGCACCCATCTCTACAATTCATTCGGGGACAAGATGGGGAGGAGATTTACAGAAGATTATGCCAAAGAACGAATATGATTATCTGTAATCCGACTAAAATATGAAGACCACGCTGTCGTGAACTCGGGACTTCTGGTTCTGCGCCACACACTCCGATATCCACATCAGATTTCTGATCTCCTGCTCCCTCAACCTCATGTATGCAAAGAAAACACCGTAATGGAACTGCAGGTCGGAGGGAGAAACAAAAGTGTTCAGTGACTGAATGGAGAGACCCAAAGATAAGCGAACCCGAATACGAAATAGACGTGGCTGCAAAAGTAACTGCAATACAAACCTGTTGCTCAAATGCCAGGCAAAGCCTTTTCACCTCCTCTTCATAAAATGCCTTGTCCAGCAGCTGGCTCTCGCCATAGGATAGTTTTGAAAAAATCGACTGATAAGGAGGATATTTTTCCATGCAACCACGGACCTTCAACAAACAAGTTGTCAGCTTAGGCGAACCAATACTACAATGTGAGAACGTTAAGTAAAGAGATACGCTAATCAACTGATATTAGCATGTAACCGAATCTAGATTAGTGAACACGAACAATGTCATAAAATTTTAATTTACTCGGTCTTGCCCCAAATTAGCAGAAGGCCTTCACAAGAAGATGGAGCGAAAACTAAAGCATAATTTTGGGCAAGAAATAAGACTAATTGAAGCACACAGCATACCTGATCTATGTCCTCACAAACAGCAAGTTCCTCATGGCCATAGGGATAGCTGTACGAAATAAGCAAACAGCAGTCAGCGATGTCAATCCAAAATATAACATAATTTACAAGTAATCAACAAATCAGGATGGTCATAGAACTTACAGTAAACCAAAGCTAGAGTACAACTTCCTGCGATCATCTCGAGTAAGCTCAGTTCCAATACTGCAGGGGGAGAACAAATAGTATGAGGCCATGAAAAGAATGGTTAAGACCTCTGAAAATACGACATAAAGAAATCTTGTTGACACCTCAACATTAACTTACCTATTAATGGTAATGTTGACAGCCCTTCTGTCAGCCTCAAAAGCAAGTAAGTCAGACATAATCTCTGCTGTGGCACCACCTAGTTTCTGTCCAAAAGATCAAAAGCAAATTCATGAGAAAAAATACAATATATGTAATAAAAAACTTGAAAGATTGTAATATATAAATAGTCTCCGAGTCAGAAATCAAAAGTTACCTGACAAAACCTGTAAAAGTCTTCAAGGTATGCCTTGTAAAGAGTGTTCCTCATTATTTCAATGTTCATGTCATCCAGGTCCTGAAAACAAGCATGATGAATACAAAATCAGAAACCTACCACAACAATCAAATACTAACCCACTGGAAAATAATGGCATAGGATCACTAAATCGTACCTCAGATGTAATGCATTCAGAAAAGTAGGGAGCAAGTGGTGTGTCAACAAGCACCAATCTGTAAAGCTCCCGCATATTCTGTGCAACAGCTAGAGTGGCAATGCTGATGAGAAAAACACGAGAACGAGATGAGATTTTATAATAATGTCATAGTCGTAGAAAACGCTTAAAGAATGAAAAAGGATAAATCAAAGAAAATGGAATACATAACTCTATGAAAATGACAATACCTGTCAAACATGCCCAAGGGGTGGCATTTTTCCAATAGTTCCTGAACATCTCTCTCATGCAAGGTTCCAGTAACAATCAGGACAACATTGTCTATCATGTGACCATATCTGGACGAAGATAAGAAACATCAAACAAATTCCCAGCTACAGATAAAATTTTAGTGATGAATACCTATATAATTATGGTTGTAATTTTCACATGTCATAAAGATCCTCCAGCCTTGCCGGAACAATGGCCAAATGTGATATGCTGAGTACTCACCCAGCCCGGCCTAAAGCCTAAATCAGGTTTATGTTTTCGAAATCTTTTCTCGTATTCTGATAAATATAATTCAAATTACCAAACAGAAAATAAGGCAGGTACATACGTAATATACTCCAAAAAGGTTGACAAGGGCTCGGTAGCTTGGCATAGCATGTGCTTATACTCATCAACCAATTTAAGAGTGCACTTCTCCACAATTGTAGTTGTATGCAAAGGGGAAGGTTCTGCAAGAAAATCCTCAGATAAGCAAAGAACAATAATAGACCAGAGACGAGAGACCAATACATGGGCTTAAAAGTGAAAAGGAGATGTATAAGACATGAAATGTACGCTCGTATCAAAATTTCACCTGCTACCTTATGTTCCATATGCTATCCAAATTATTACTAGTACAACATTAATTAACCAAATTTCTCTTAACGAAACCTTAAACTTTGATAACATGTATAAAGGAGGGACAACTAAAAGATCTATTCGTTTTCCGGTAAGTTTTTTTTTTTTTTTTTGAGAAGACTTTTCCGGTAAGTTCAGCGTATTGTTTCCTCTTTAGTTCCGCATTTACACAGTTCCTATCACGAACGTAATACTGAAATACCTTAATTGTCATAGTTAAATACAACAAAAGATATACAGAGTGACATATCAACTCCACTCTAAATCACTTACACATAAGGATCTATTTCAATCCATGGCAGGAAAGTATCAAACTTTTCACGTGTTCTTCACATTTTCTTTGAACAATTTAACCTAAAAATTCAAATTCAAATCCCTCATTAATGCGACCTAATATATTCACCTAGAGGCAGAACTTGAGCATTAAAAAATCACACCTTTTATAAATGACTAAGATTTCGATCACAAAGTGTTGCTCTTACTAATTCTAAATCAATGGCACCATCTTGAAATTTAAGCCCTAATTCAACCTAAATTTCAGATCGAAGGGCTGATTACTCCAGAACCCACGTCTTAATTTAATCATACGATCCAAAATTCAGTTCCCAATTGTGTTCATTTCCTCAATAAACAAACAGAAAGCTCAACGAAATGAAGACATTACAAAGAGATGCATGCAAAACGCACCGTTTTGGAGGTAGGGGCCGTACTCAGTGGCAGAAAGGTGCATCTTGATATCGTCAAGGGTCTCGCACTGGCACAAATTGTTGTAATCGGCGGCGGTGAGGAGGCCGGAGCGGTGTCCCCGCACTATGGCCTCCAAGTACCCGCCGTGAATGTTGAAGGTCATCGCTTCGAAGCCGTACATTTTCGACAAAATTTACGCGATCTGCCACTGCTGATCCGAAAAATTGAAGGCGTTGCGGGAGAGAGAAAGGGGACGATCAGGGAACCAGAAACCCCCTTCTGCAGCGAAATCAATGGAAACCCTAGCGATTTGCAGACGGAAGCTGAAATCTGGAAATTTGCAGGTTTAAAGAGGAAGAGACGATGACTGGCTATGAGAGCTCGAATGGATTATTAGCGGTTGTCAAATTACGCGGTTGCCCTTCTTGTTTTGCGTAATTGCCTAAAACCCTTTTCGCTCTGGCGGGTGATATTTTGGGGCTTCGTGTCCCACGGATTTTATTGGGCCTACGTAACTCAGCCTGGTTGTGTCCGCCTTTGATGAGCGCATCAGTAGGCCCAAGTAGTTTTCTTAAGAACATTGAAAGGCCCAGTTCGGCCCAAGTCCAGAAATGTAGAAGTTTGAAAGTAATTCGCAAATAACAGTTTGACGTGTGTGCATAATATTTTTCTTTTTGAGGTGAAGTGCACGAGTTATTTCTAGGCAACTCACAAGCGACTCAAGCACTGCTCAGTATGTATTTGTGTCACGCTATGATTTTGTGTGAGCTATTGACCAAGCAATACTCGTTTATGTATATGTCTAACTGTGATTGGTCGTTAAATAGTCAAATATAAATGTGAAGGTATGATATTAGAATGGGTCACGTTATTGTACTAGTAAGTTAGGCATTTTAGCCAAAATGGTGTCTGAAATTGATATAGCTCCTCACTTTGGCGTTTGAGATTTATAAATAATATAAGTCGACCATGAGATTGTCCACAGTCAATCATTTTGGTCATTCTATGAGAAATTTCTGTTAAATTGAGGTCAACACTCTTTGTGTTAATTTTTGCATTTAATCCTCTTCAATGCCTTAGATCAGACAGTCGAAAATTAAAAAATATAAACAAAATATAAAAATGAGTGTGGAGATAAAAACCACACAAAGTATGTTTCCGAATTGTTGAACCGGTCGAATTCAGATATCGTGTTTAATGGTGAACTAATTATATTTTAATGATAACAAAGCTTGCTTAGCGTTGTCTGGCATCTTAAAACAAGTACACAACATCCAATCGGATATCATATTAAAATTAAAAGTAGCGGTCTCTCTCGTTTGATGTCAAAACCTTTCTTTTTCTTCTTCTTTGGCTATTTGTTGGTGCCACGTAAAACCAAACGACCACGTGACCTACGGGATTTTCCACGTGGAACCCTTCAGCCGGATTTCATTCGCCACGTGACCAACGCGCTCCATTATTCAAACTCGTTGGACATATTATTCGGATATAGAACTTGGCTGCTAAAAGAATCAGCAGCACTCTTGTTGATCATTAATTACAGTTGGATACATGTTTAAATTGTAATTAAAAAATTTATAATTTAAACACGTATTCAGTCGTGATTGGTGATCAGTAAGGGGTGAATCTTCAGCAGCCAAGTCCCGTTCATTATTCGGTAGGTGTCTACCACATTCATACCGTATGTATAGACCATATACCTTTTTTAATACCAAATAAAAGGATATATGCGAAAAATGGTGCCCAGACCATATTTTTGAACCACTATCTGACGAGTGATATATAAATGTCATGTCAATTAACGAATTTATTCATAAAATGTTGATTATATATAATTTGTCACATGATTAATTACATTGAAATATTTGAGAATTGAAGAGAAAACAAAGAAGAACAAAAATGAATAGTAAAAAAGATAAAGTAAGAGAGAGAGAGAGAGAGAGAATTTAGAGAAGGAAATGAAACTGATAAGATTACGCACTAATCACATTGGTGAGTTGTAGTTCCTAATATATTGAACACAGTTCCAACTTACTTGCAACTAATTAACAAACTAACGAATCACTTAACGGCACAACAAATATTCTAACAACTTTAGCTAACGTGACAGTGCTTATATGACAACCAATGATCAAAAGATATTTATCTCCAATTAAGCGATACACCAATGTAATCTCCCTAAAATTACTTGACACATATTACAGATCGGATCCTCGTTTGCAGTTTTGAGTCGTAGAAGGAATTGTGTGATCCCATAGGTAAACCAAATGAAATTGAGAACATATGGAATGACCGGATGGCATCTTGTATAACGTTGGTGTCTCAAATATTGTGATAGGGATGACTGAGGAGGCATGGAGTTACATATCGGATGCTGTGGTCATTGCTTACGACATAAACTGATATAATTGTCGTTTGAAATAAAAAACTGAAATAATTGTCGTTTAAAATAAAAAAAACTGATATAACTGCCGCCCCCCAATTACGTAGAGCTGGCGGTGCTTATCGGTTTTCAGTTATTCCTTCCGTAAAGGGTCTCATTTCTTCCTAGGTTCAACAGGCATGGCACCATGCTCATGCGGCTCAGCAAAGGATTTATGTTTCGGATATCCCACTTGAAAAATTACGAATTGATTATATATATGAGAACGGATTTGTGACATCACTTTTTTTACACAACTTTTTATATACGACTTTGTGAGACTCACTTCGTAATGTAATTTGAAGATCTGAATCATCCATTTCTTAGGTTTTTCCTCAAAGATCATACCTATTAGAAACCATATAAACTGGATTAAGGATTTAGGGTTTCTTTATAGAATCGCATTTGTTCATTTTCTTCACTACAAATGAAAGTTTTAATGGTTTTGAATTTTTCTAATTTGTTGCAAAGATGATCTATCAATGGTGTTCTAAAAATTCGACTGATTAAACTGTTAAAATACATTACGAAATAGCTCCAAAAAAACATACGGAAAAATTGTGTAAAAAAAATAATGCTTCAAATCCGCCATATATACAATGCACAATAACATACACGTCGTATACCTTTCATATTTTATTCATAGCTTAAGAACAATAACATACTTCGAGAACTTTTGTTTTCCTATAATCAAGCAAACCAATATATTTAGTTTACTACTTTCTTTCTCTTATTAATTAATTACTCATCCCATACTTCATGATTACGTTTATTGAGAAATTATAATCTGCTATTGAAAAACCCTCATGCATATGACAATTCATGTATATTTTTCTTCAAATATAAACTCGTTGTCCACTATCGTATCACTATCACGTGCATTCAGTGTGAAAAGTGTGAAAATATCGCAAAAAGATATGGAAAAAGGAGTGAAGTCTAAACGTCATCCATATCGGATAAATGTGAAAATATCACAAAAAGATATGGAAAAAGGAGTGAAGTCTAAACTTCATCCATATCGGATAAACTCTAACACGCTGATTAAAATCGTTCGTTGATATTTCCGACATATTAGTTAAATATTGAAAAAACTCTTATATCTCATTTAAATCAGTGTTTGACATTTCCTAAAATCTTATTTTAAATTTTTACGTTTTCGAGCAAATTTTCATTGAAAGCAACCGATATTGCATACATTCATTGATATTTTTCATACAATGTACACTGAACTAAAGTCACAAGTGAATAGGAAGTCGACTCCACCAAAAGTCCTCTCACGTCAATCCCCTAATCGGTATATTTAGTGTGATCACTTAAGCTTTGCTTAACAAGCAAAGCATGAAATTAGTCAAGACACCCCTTATTATGGTTAGAATTCGTCAATATCTAAAGGTGTACATTGTTTTTTATTAAAGGGATTCAAAGATGATGTATCGATAATTTAAGAAAGACTTTTCCTTTGTGACGAAATTAAGGAAGAAATAGACTTTCATCCAGGAAAATTACCCATATCCAAATATATTCCAAATCCAAGCATATATAGAGAAGATGCCAAACAAAAAGGGAAAATAAAGGCCAAATTAAAGTTAGATAAAAAGTTAATCAAGGTTTTGTGGTCCTAATCACCTGCACTCTTTTCTTTTATATTAATATTTAAACTACTATAATTTTGGAGATGAGAGATTATTCAAACTGGAATGCATCCGACAAATAAATTATTTAGATCAATCGACTTAACTCATATTTGCATACACAATCCCGTTTGTTTGTCGTCTTATGTTAGCTAGTTAATATTATAAACCACAGAATTGGATTCTCTCTGGAGCAGCGCACAAATTGAATCTAACAGTTTTTATTAACTTATTTTCTTGGCACACCACATAAAACCAACGGTTCTAATTTCTTTTATACACCAATTAGCGGCTTAGATGATTTGATCCTTAGACTTCGAACACTAAGGTCTGAAGCAGATCCAATTCCTACAAACCAAAATAGCCTATATCATTGGCATAACTCATCAGTTTGATCGTTGACATAAAAATCGATATAAGTAGTCATTGAGTTTGTCCGCTGTAAATTATTTAGGTTTTTTTGTGAAAAATTTGTCAATATCCTCGCCAAATTATCACGTGAATGACCAACTGACAATCTTTCAAGGGTATGTTTGTCAAACCACCCCTCTATTTAATGATGATATTTACTAATTTTTTACGAAATGATCAAAATAATTTACGGTAAACAAACTTAAGAATCACTTTCATCGATTTTTATTATCATGAACTAAAGTGATGAGTTATGACTGGCATAATCATTATTTTAGATAAAAAAAAAAAGGCCTCTTTGTTTTCGTCGAAAAAACTTTTCCCAACTCGGTTAACACTCATGATCCTTGGAGATTAGCACAAACATTTTCAGAAACATAACTCAGACAGTCAGAGACTCAGAGGTATAATTCCACAAGACTACCAGCTTTACCATGCACCTTCACCTTTGCAGGTTCACGAGGTTGGAACCTTCTTCTTATTTGTTTCTACTTTCTGCAGGGTCGTGAAAAAGGTGTGGCTTTTGAAACGTACAAAATTATCTAGTCTGTATATTTTAACATTTTCTTGCCGAGCTGATTGTTACTGTTATTTTTCGACAACAACAATTCAACCCGCCACCAAACCCTTTCTCTGCGTTTACGTTACACCACCAAACCCTAAACCATTGCTAACAACAAGATGAATGCGAAAATATCCCGCTTTTATTAACAAAAAGATTAATGCGAAAAAATTAATTTTGTAATTTTTAAATTAATTCTCTATTGTTATTTGTTATTTTTTTAATTAATTCTCTTTTGTTTGTTGGATATTTTTAATTAATTCAGTCACCGTAAGGCGCGTAAGTAATTGATTTGATATACATGCATGAATAATAACGGTACAATATCTAATTTAATTAGCCTCATAACAGTATAATCTAAATTACTTATTAACAAAATTTTCTTTATCAGTTAAAAGAGGATAAAAAGACAATTTGATATTTTATTACAAAATCAAATCATGACAATATTGTAATTTCACACCGACCAAATTTTACTTTTTTTTTTTTTAATTTCAAATCTCATCCACATATCATCATAATATCTCTAACTCCATACAAAAAAACCCCAATTTCTCTCTCTCTCTCTCTCTCTCTCTCTCTCAATTCTCTCCAACTTCTCTTTTTATTTTTTTAAGTACAACTATATATTTTACACTAACAAGAAAGGAAGTACGTACATATCATTTTTGAAGAAAATACAAGAGTACTATCATTTTTGAAGAAAATAAAAGAGTACGCACAGATTATTTTTGGATATTGAATATTGTCATATCCAAAGAAAAAATGGGAAAATTGTCAAAGCGGATGTTTCTATACATATCTGCCAAGTTCAAACTAATCCAACCCTTTTTCCAAAAAACAAAACTAATCCATCCCTTAATTTAGAAAGTGTAGAAAAATGAGGGCATTACTAATTAATTAGATTTAATTGTGTACTTGAGTTTCCTTTTCAATCTTTATTATAATCAACAAAATAATGCAAAAGGACCATTTTTTTTCTTTAGATGTAGCTTTTTAGAGTTAGGTAATAAATAAGGAAAACTAATGAAAATGATTTGAAAATTTTGAATTTTAATTAAAATGACAAAAATGTGTTGCAAGTAAATAGTACCATGAGTGACTTTTTAGAGTAAAAATGTCATTTTCGTTAAAAGTGAACAATATCGGGAATGTTTCGTTAAAACTCTCTAATAAATATTCATATTTGTATAAGGTGCGTATCTATGACACCATTTTTTTACGTAACTTTTTAAACATGTTTTTGTGAGACCCATGCCGTATTGTATTTTAACGATCTGAATTGTCTACCATTTATAACATCATTCATAGGTCATCTTTGTAAAAAATTAGACAATGAACAAATACGGTTCTACAAAAAAAAAAATTCTAAATCCTTAATTCAACAATCATATGGTTTCAAATTTTGGTGAGTTTTGATAAACATACTTTTTAAGAGAAAACCTGAAATTTAAACGGTTCGAATCGTTGAAATATATACGAAGTGAGTTTGTAAAAATGTGTGTAAAAAATTATATACTTGAGTTGCTTTTCAATCTTAGCATAATCAACAAAATATAATGGAAAAAGATAGAATTTTTTTCTTCTGTAGATGTGATATATAACTTTTGGAGTAAGGAATAAATATTTATAGGGGTGTGATATCCACACACTCCATTTTACTTCTCACACCTTTTTAATTTTTGATTGTCGGATCAGATGAATTGAAGAAGATCAACAGACATAAATTATCACGGGGTGTGTGAGAAGTAAAATGAGGTGTGTGGATAACACACTCCTATTTATAATATGTATCAGTTGCCAAATCTGATAAATATAAAATATTATTGGAAAACTAATAAAAAGTCCAAAAAAACTTATCTTTTAATGAAAATTTCTTTTTTAAGATATACTGAATAATACCAATAAAATGTAAAAATGTGATTTTTCGTTAAAAGTGAATAATACTTAGAGTGTTTTGTTAAAACTCTTAAATATTATTTCAGATGTTTTACTTTTTGGTAAGTAATCATTTTGATTTTGGAAAATACATAATCAAATTACCATATAACACAAATCTACTGTATAAACAGAATACCACTTTTGACAAAAACAAAATATAGATACCAGTAGTAACTTCATTTTTTGTCAAATATACATTAGTAACTTCCTGGCTCCAAAAAATAAAAAAATTAGTAACTTCCATGCAGGTGATTCATGTGCTCAAGTGAAATTACATCATCACCCTTGGTGTTAAAATTAGTTTTTTGTTAACTCATTTTATATAAAATGGGCAAAATGCATTTATTCATTTAATCTTTTTGGTAGTGGTAGGTGAAGCTTTACCTCAATGGTGAAAAGTAATCTTGTATATGCACCTTCGTGCGGGTTCGATTCTTATTAATCTCTATCTCCATTAACAATTAACAATTTAACTCACTAACGCTATCGTAAGCAAAAAAAAAACAAAGCTTTTAGGTAGTGAGTTGTTTGAACTTAAATAATATTTCAAAATTATTTATAAAAAAAAAGTTAAAGCAGTGTGCTCTTCTGCATTCAAGTTTGGAATCATCTTTTCCATAATTTAGATGAATTAAATGTAATTATCTTAATGTTTATCAAAAATAATATTTTCAAGAATTCACGTCTAAGCATATGCATACATATACGTAATAATAAGGAGTATCTTTCATATAAAAGTTAAATAAAATTATATGTTTATTTTGGTAAGCAAATTATATATCCACTACGCAGTTTATACTCAGAGGAATGTTAGCTCATTCACTTAAGAGAGTGGACAATTCAAATCCCTTTTTGTGTTCCTTTAAAAGTAAAAATAAGTAAGTATGTCCGGACAAAAAATTAGTAAATATTATTGAATCTGTTACAATGACATTTGAATTTATAATAATTATTGCAATAATTTGACCCAACAAAGTGCTGTCCGCACGTAAAAAGTTTTACTAAAATTTTGTCAAATATTGTAGTGAAATAAAAAAAAAATTCAATAAATCTCCAATATTACTTTGCCTATGAAATTATGAAAATATATTGCTTCATCCTACTTTCAAATTTCAGCAACCCTATTTTACGGATATTTCAATGGTATCGAAGATATTTAGAACCTTGCTTATATATGAATTATCCATAAGACTCCATGTCATAAATTGACACTAATACAAGTTACATTCCTGTATTTACATCCGTAATTAAAAGCACTTAAACCATGAAAGACATATGAAAAAATCGTATCTATATTATGTAACTTTTTAATCACCAAAGATGAGAATTGAAAAGTATGTCTGACACGTTGCATTAATATTCTGAAAAGTTAATGAATCGGTTAATGTGTCGTGATTTTGCATGCAATAATTACAAAACCAACACAACGGGTCCGTGTTTGGTGACTTATAAAAAGTCAGCTCTCTTAAGAAGAGGTGAAAAAATACAGACAGATTTGGATTTCCCAAATCCAGAGGTAGTTTTTCCCTTTCTACAATGGCAATAAGAAACTACAACCATATTTCCACTATCAAAATCTACGTTAGATGGTAGAAAGAAACTTAAAAACTGTGCGTATTTATTACAGAGTTCGACGCGACAGTCTGTGCATAATGACTTATAAAAGGTCTGCTCTCTTAAAAACAGAACATACAAACAAATTCTAGATTACCCAAATCTAAAAATAAGTCTTATCTTTCTACAATGCAAGCCAGAAACCACCCCAAGATCAAAAACTAAGTTGGATAGTAGGAAGAAGACTTGAAAATCAGAAAAACCAAAAAGAAAAGTAAAAGAAAGAAGAAAAATCCAATCGAATATTATTGCAAAATTCATATATGTAGTGTTGGAGATGTGAAAATTGGGAAAAAGAGGGGCAACATGGGAAGAACAAAGAAAGATAGAGACGAGGGAAGTGGATAAAATCCGCTGTTGGAACAGCCCACTGGAAAGCAAACAATGGCCCCTGGTTTTCACTCCTCTTTACAAAAACCGGCTTTCTCTTTCAGCCGTAAGTCCCTTTGTCCCCTTCTTTTATACCCATTCAACCCTCTCACCCCTTCTCCTCCTTGAACAGAGCTGCCAAATTTCACATCGATGTCCTCCTTTTACCACCCATCATTCTCCATTTCAATATAACTTTTATTGTCACTCCCCGCTCTCTCCTCCCCTCCCCTGTTCCCTGGTCTGTTTTTGTCTGGGTTTCAATCCAATTTCTCATTTTTTCTTCAACTGGGTATGTACCCAGATCGAAAGTTTACATTTTTTTGAGTTTGTCTGAAGTGCCCAGATCGAAAATTTCATTTCTTTCTATTGGGTTTTTGTGTTTTGATTAAAGGTAGAACTTGGGTGTGAATGGGGATTGAGACGGTGGCGCCCAATCGCAAAGGCAGTAAGGAGTTTCTGGCATTGGCGGAGGAGACGAATTCGAAAAGCAAGACCAGGAAGGGCCGGCGGCGTCAGCGGAAGATGTCGCCGGTTCAGAAGCTGTACGAGACTTGCAAGGAAGTCTTTTCGTTTTGTGGGGCCGGGGTCATTCCCCCGGCTGATGATATCCGACGGCTATCCTCTGTTTTGGGTATAATTCTTTTATCTCTGCTTTTGCATGATTGCATGAATTCAAAAATTTATGTTCTTGCTCTAATTAATGTCTCAGAATTTCATAAGTTGATGGAACTCAAGCTCAATTTTTGTTCCTTTTTAATGAATTTAGAAAATCGTATTGAATTCAAGATGCAAAATTTTATAAAATTAGAGTCCATTTTACCATTTCACATTTTTGTATCAGTCTTCTGTGTTGAATTTGCATTATCTTGTTGGTTGTCTGTAATCCGGTCCCTTTTTGTTTTATTTATTCCAAAAATTTATTGAAATTTAATCAATCTGTGTCCTTTCATTTGATACATACATGCATGTATATCTTTTCGGGCATTTCAGTTTTGCGGCTGTATACATGCATCTATATGTGTGTATATCTTTTCGGGGTTGGTGATCGATTTACTGTATAAAAAAATGATTGTGACATAACACGTGTCAATTAATGATAGACGGTAGAAGATTTGATCTCGTTTTTCATGCCAGAAGGGGCCATCCATATCTGCATCGGTTCATTTTTTTACATCCGGATACTGTTTTGGTGACACAGATGGAATACCAGTTGCATTCAACTGTGTTTAATTCAGGATTTTGAGAGAAAATAATCCGTGATAGTGTTATTTGCAATCGTTTTTCTTTCCTTTTTCGAATTGATTCCCCAATGTGGCTTATTGGGTTTGGTTGTTTTGATGCAGATGCCATGACGCCTGCCGATGTCGGCCTCACTCCTGATTTGCCGTACTTCAGGATGACGGTAGCTAGACGAACCCCGGCAATAACATACCTGCACCTTTACGAGTGCGAAAAATTTTCAGTAAGTTTCTTCCGGGTTCATCCCCGCAATTTACGCAGCGAAATCAGTCAGCGTGGCTTTTGTTCTTACAATGTGCTACCATTATGCAGATGGGGATATTTTGCTTGCCGCCTTCGGGTGTCATACCGCTTCATAATCACCCGGGAATGACGGTTTTCAGTAAGCTTCTGTTTGGGACGATGCACATCAAGTCCTACGATTGGATGGCTGGTGCCCCGGAGAAAACATTGGCAAGTGCGAATCCTTCGCTAGGTAAATTCCTCCTTTGAAAATTGTACTATTTCTTAACTTGTATGTAGGAAGTAGTAAGTGCAGACTCGATTATACGGTTTTTGTTGATTTAATTTAAAAGTTACGTAACCTTATATTAGAGAGGGTTTAGGAGAAAAATTTGTGGAAGGCTGATTGATTAGGGCAGTTTTACATTGGGTTCGGGCGGAGAAATTTTAGGGTCCGGCAACTGGATCACGTGTCCGTGTGGCCCCGGACACAAAAATGTCCCCATACACCACCCCTTGATTTCGGGAGGCCACCACTTTCCCCACTTTGGTCCCCGCCCCACTCTCACACACACTCAACTCCTGGTGCCGCACCCAAGACTTTCTAGTTTGGGTGAAGCCAACGTTGTTGCATTGTATGACCTTTCTTGTTAAATGTTGTTGCATTGTATTGCATCTTCCTTGAGATAATCTGTGGGACTTGATGAGAAATCTACCGGCCTTTTTGATCTTTTGTCTGTTAGGAAAATAGTAATTGCTTGTGGCATCTCGAACTTATAGACGATAGTTTCATGGTTATGACTTTTACTGCTTGACATTTTGTTTAAAATTTTTCGTGAAGTCACGAGGTCCTTCCGTAGTGAAACTATGTTTTTTGTACAAAAAATTAACAGTTCGATGTGCTTTCGTTCATGCAGTTGCACCGCCTGGTGTTCATCTGGCTAAAGTTAAGGTTGACGCTGATTTCACTGCTCCTTGCAACACATCCATCCTCTATCCAGCTGATGGAGGCAACATGCATTGCTTCACAGCGGTGACAGCATGTGCGGTGCTCGATGTGCTTGGCCCCCCATATTCTGATCCTGACGGCAGGCACTGCCAATACTACCTTGATTACCCATTCTCTCGCTTCCCAGGTATCAATTTGGTTAGATCTTCCATTCCAACTCAAAACCAAGAGCGCAGCTTGTTAGAACTTTGAGAAATCGCGATGACGGTTCTGTTTTTGAATTTCAGATGGGGGAGTATCGGTGCCGGAAGATGAGAAAGAAGGCTATGCTTGGCTTGAAGATATAGAGAAACCTGTGGACTTAGCTGTAGATGGAGCCATGTACAGAGGCCCAAAAATACAGGAGAATTGATGATCTCACCAATCTATCTATATCCCCATCCTCTTTCCATTTCAGTTGTCTGCATCTCCATACCGTTTTCCCCATTCATCCATCCATCCGCCGCCGCATCACCGTCCTGTCGCTTTCATTGATGTCATCAGTGGCTGCTGCTCAATTCAGTGCAGCAATAGTAGTGCTTTTGTTTCGTTATGTTGTTGTTTTTTTGTCTCTTATGTTTTGTTCTTTTTTTTTCTACTTTCGGTGGGACATGAGGAGGCTCTTGGTGCCCTTTTTATCTTCTTTCTACAGTTAATGTACATATCTAAAAAAAAAAAAGAAAAAGATAAGTAACAAAAGGAAGAGAAGTGTTCTTTGCACTGGAAATTAGTGGATGAAAGTGCACTAGCACTCTTTTCATACCTTGCTTTTTAAGTTTTACATACCCTTCTCTCTCCCTAATATTTACGTGGTTAGTTTATGATGATATTATTCTTCATTTTCCAGTCAGAGATGATGCAATTTTCTGTTGGATTTCAAATCTGAAGATCTGTAGTTTCCCTTGATGTCATGGAAGGGGTTGGGATTTGTTTTTTGGTCGCCTGTGAGAGGAAAAATGAATGCATGTCACTGAGAGATTTGGAGGGGTTGGAGAGGCAGATTGTCTGCCCTCCTGTTACCGTGTCCTTTTCATTCATCTTATTTGTGCTGTTACGGTTAAGTCACATCAACATTTTATATTCTTATTGTTTTTGTCTTATTATCTCTTTAAAAAATGAATATAAAATAGGTTTGATAATATTTCAAACTAATCACGCTTAATGTCGTAATTCTCAATGACATTGTGTTATTCGTTTGAAATGACGTCGTAATGTCGTATTTAGTGAAAATAAGTCTCTCTCTTGTACTTTAAGAGTATCTGATGTAAGGAAGTTTATGTTATGTTGTAGTATTCGGTGTAGGTAAGTGTCTCTGCGATACTTGGGCTAGACAAAGTGACGTGTGAGTAACATATGTGGTAAACGATAGTTAAGCTGAAAAGTGAAGGCGTTGGTTTGGCGTGGGTCATATGAACATGCATGATCATATATCATCAATGGGATAAGACGACTTGATGATGGAGATGATCTGTGATGGGTCTGGTTGGTCGTACGTGCCCTTTGAAGATTGGGACATGGGGACATGTCTCTGGCTTTGGAGACAGCTTCAAGAAAAACAAGTGCAAAGCAGGCAGCTGTGACGTGTTTCCGTGGGGATCGGCACCACCAGAGGCGAGAGAGCTGCATCTGCATGCATGTGTTGCACATATATTTACCCTTTTATCTGTTACTAATTACCAGTAGTAGTAACGTGATTTAAACAGGTTAATTTTATACTAAATTACTAATTAGCTAGCTAGCTAGTAATTACAAAGCTGTTTCCAGAAAGATTATATTTCTTGTTTAGTTGAGCTGTTGCAAATTAACTTTGTTTACATCGCAAAGCTGTTTCCAGAAAGATGATATTTCTTGTTTTGTTGAGCTGTTGCAAATTAACTTTGTTTACATCTCCCTCTCTCTCTCTCTCTCTCTCTCTCTCTCTCTCTCTCTCTCTCTCTCTCTCTCATGCTGTTTACTTATATGCAATGCAACCAGTGAGTGCTCTTGGGGGTTGTGGTGTGCTGCCAAAATTAGGTTAGGCATGCACATATTAGGGTTTGTAAGTTTGCGGGTGCGTCACTTGGGCTCGTGATGATATCAAAAGTAGGTTACCTGCCTGCAATGACTCGGAAGTTTCTTTGAGAATATTACTTTATTACCAAAGTACAAAGTGCACATGGAGGGAAGCATACGAAGATTCCTGCAATTAGCAGTATATGACATATATATATAGATTTCGATTGATTAGGCTTGGCAGTACTACCATAAGAGTTGAGAAGAAACATTGCCATTAGCAAGCTGCAGGGCATTTTTAACTCATTGATTGAGTTCTGGGTTCAAATCTTCCGCGCCCTCTGTATTGCTTGTAAAAAAAAAAAAAAAAAAACAAGAAAAAAACACTGCAATTACGCTCACGAGTTTTGACTTTATAGGCATGTTGCTGCATGCATTTGGGCCCAATGGATTCACACTTCGCAGGTTCTCAACCAAGCTGGCTATGCGCGGGTTGCCAACTTGCTAAGGTGTTATCCCCAATTCAATTCACCGTCTAACCCACAATATTAGAACAGATCCAAAACCTACTAACTTTTCTAATTTACCCAATTATTTGCAAGAGGAAAAACTAACAGGGTTCAAATATTTATAAACTAATTAAAATAAGGATTGATTTTTTATTACGGGGTTACTCTAGTGTTTAGTGACCAAGTGCAATTTTTCTTTAATAGTCTGGTCTACTCAGTTGTACGAAAAATAAACTTTCAAGATTGAATTGAAGAAATACTATTTTTATTCACCTTCCAGTCTAATAAATATAATGTTGAACTATCCAGTAGTCCAGATTACTTGAAGACTTATGTGAAAATAAAAAACAATACCATGAATTCAACTCTTGAAGTTGGTGGAGTTGGACTCTTCCTCAATTCAACTCATGCCCCCGCTACTAGAGAATCTCTCCCATTTGAAATGTTAAAACTTAAAACTTCATTCACATCTTATTACATTTATGGAAATGCAAATGTGAGTTTTGCGTTATTAGAGTAAATGTAAATTTAGATTTCATGAGATAGCTGCTTAGTTTACGTGATCGTTTTCTTCTCTCCTTGTTTTCACGGGCTCACATATTTTTAGCCCTAATTGAATATTTTACAACTCTTAAAATTGTCCTTTGAAGAGCTTTTCGATCAATGAAAGATGTATAATGTGTTATGAGAAATGCTAGTAACTTTTGCACTAATCTTTGTATTTGAATCTTTTTACTTTAACAAATGACATGTGTCAAATTTTTACTAAAGTTGTTTGTTTGTACAAATTGACACACCCCGACCCGAAAGTAGGGCGTGCTGGCCGTCACGTGAGTGTGACGTAGCCAAGTGCACAGTGCGGAAGTAAGAATCATTAACGAAGTACGAACTAAATAAAATTAAACTACTAGCAACCCATATAAGATAGTGTGCTAGAGTGATAATATAGTACTTATACATAACCAGAGTGTACTAAGTCAAAGTGCAGTCAAGCATGAATAAATAAGTTCGAATACACCAATGGGTGTCCTACATAATAATGAGTCTGTCAGGACTGCCGAATGGTCCTCGCTTAACTTCGAAGTTCCTATGGAACCCGAAGCCAGTGAGCGCCCAAAAGGCATCGTGCTAGGTAGGGATTGATGAGATGTAAAACATCACACAAATTAAACCCTCTTTTTGACAATTGTAGTATAGATGTAAGTAGGGATCGTTCTAGGCCGGGGATTAGGAGGGATTGCTAATCTAATCTAAACTGATTTAAAAATACTAAACAAGACTCAAGGACACAAAACTAGGTTAAAAACACTTAACTAAACTCTAATAACTCAAAACACACTAGAATGACTCAAAACAACTCAAAACAACCAACTTGACTCGAACTGGACACTAGGGACTGATTTGGACGAATTTAGGACTACAAAGACTCAAAACAATGAAAAGACACCAAAATGGACAGATTGACACTAAAAGACACTTAATGTAAAGGGGGGATTGGGTTTTGACGAGAAGTAAACTAAACCTAAATAACTTGCAGATTTGACAAAAACATGAAATTAAGGTGAATGGATGGGGATTGACTAGCTAGAGGGTTCTTCTCCACACATGACACATATGCAACGTAAATCAATTTTCAGTTGTTCTTTCAATAAACCATAAATCTCAACACTCCAGATTAACCGTGAACATCACTTTTTTAATCTTCAAGTTTTCCTAAAGTTATTGAATTGGACGGGAAAACGCATACAACAATTCAAAACATTCTTTAAAAGTCCCCTACGTGAACAACACAATAAAGATACAATCAAAGATCATTAAGCTTTGTGAAAACTATAAGCATTGACGAGGCATTCGTAACTATGAAAAGCATGATACTCATGCCAAGAATTCACTTAACGCGATTGTGACTAGTAACCTCTACTACTTGTGAATATAAGTTCATAATGATTATGTGAAACTCCCTTATATTCTAGCATCAAATTCATGCATGCAAACTAAGTATGCATCCTTAATCAACATACAAGAATAAGTTATCAATCAAACAGTTAAGCAAATTGCATTCACAATTTATGAAATTACAACCGAAGGTAATCAATTCATATTGCAAACATATTCATGGTATTGAATCAACCTCTAGCCAAGGCGAATTTATTTCCTCATAGTCGCAATTAAACAAAGATAATCAAATTTAAACATTTAAAACAAAGATATATTACACCTAGAAACGCTCCAACAATCCAACGTCTTGAATGGCTAGGCACGACTCCAAGGTAATCCTCTCATTCTTCCTTTGTAAGGCTGCGGCACAAGGGATGGTGATGATGATTGGTGGCTGGTGCGGCAAAGGGGTTGAATAGGTTTAGAGAATATGGAAGGGTGATAGGGGATGGATAGGAAGAGAGGTGGATGGAATGGATGAAGGAAGATAGAAGACTTGTGGTAGAAATTGTGTTGTGAATGTGTTGTGTGAATTGGTGTGTTTTAAGCCTTGCAAGAAGGCCTATTTATAGGTGCTCAAAAGTAAAGAAGCACACAAGTTGTTTTAATAAACAATACAAAGCAAGAATTAATCATCAAAAACAGCTAGCACACATGCATCTTTGTAGAAATTTCATGATGAAACAACTTGCATTCTTCCTCCTTGGTCCATGCCTTTGGTCCCTCTTGGTCTTCTCATGATGAATCAGCTAGTACACTTGTAAAACATGATTATACATCCATGTTGTGGGGTTTCCTTGCAAAAACAACTTGCACACGTGTGTTTTCATGATTAAAACAGCTAGCAACACACATGCTTGGTTTTTGCAAGGTATCTTCTTCATTTTGATTAGATTTTAGCATGTGTTTGAAGCCCTTTCATGCACCAAAACGTCAATCCTTTTGCTGCATGCATGTGCTTTGCTCATTGCAGTTACAAACTGCTCAGCCGCTTTGGAACCTTTCAGTGTTAAAATGCCCATAACTTCTTCTAGAAAAATAATCTTAATAATCCGCAAAATGCTCCAGAAAATAGACATCCGTAGCATTCCAAACATATAAGGCTCATTCACTAGTTCATTTTGAACAGTTCGCAAATTGCTTTCAAAGTCAGCTGATCTGCACATGCAGTTTTGACGAATTTATTACTTAAAATCTTACTTGTTCTATTTTTCTTTTCTTTGCTTGACAACTTCTATAAAACACAAAAACAAAGTAAATAGCTCAAAAATATAAGGAACTAACTAAGAAAAGATAAGTGAATTTGATGTAAAATATATATAAATATGAGCTTATCAGGAATGGGAATATACATTTAAGGATCACTCCCCTGGCGATGTGGGATGTCACAATCCACCCCCCTTAGGGGCCCGACGTTCTCGTCGGCACACCACGGCCAGGGTTAGGCTCTGATTCCTCGCTTAACTTCAAAGTTCCTATGGAACCCGAAGCCAGTGAGCTCCCAAAAGGCCTCGTGCTAGGTAGGGATAAGAATATACATTTAAGGATCACTCCCCTGGCGATGTGGGATGTCACAAAAATTCACTTAAAATCAATTTTTTTTATATAAATTTTTTATCAATGGAGCAATGTACCCAATTGGCAGATTTGTATTTGTTGACAATATTTTTACTCACTACCCTATTTATGACTATTGGATGAGTTTAAATTTAGATATCTATTTAGGCTCACTCCAACCTTGGGCTAAAACCTATAATCCCCCCCCCCCCCCCCAAAAAAAAAAAAAAACCCAACCCAACCCAACCTATGGCCTAAAACTCATCCTGGGGCCAAATACCAGCCTAAGTTTAGACCACAAATCGAAATGGACACCACAAGGTGAGACTGAAACTGGGGTTGTGAAGCCCACACCCCAAAACCCAGTCGCCAACGTCCTGCACGTGCTAGGCATCCTTGCCAGCTGAGGCCCACCCATGTGGGGTTGTCCCCCCGAGTATCAGCCATTTATGTAGCCCAACGGCTGCTTTTTTCGATCCGACGACTGGATTTAAATGGGTTGTTGGTTAATCCAACGGTCTAGGTTTAATTTTTTTTAGTTTTATATTTATATATTTATTGAATCCAATGGCTTAGATCGAATATAATCAAATCTAACGATAAAAAAAGATCTAACGGTCCAAATTTAAATCCAACGGCTAAAATAATTTTAAAAAAACTATTTAACTCAAAATTCACCCAAAAACTCAATAAATACCTATGTATTTGTTCAAACATCCACACAAAACTCACTTTTCTCCTACAATTCTTCCAATTTTTCTTTCTACCATTTCTTCTCATTTCCAAAATTTTCAAGATGACAAAAGAGCATGTTAGAGGTCGTAATTGGACCTTTGATGAAGATATTGTTTTATGTTTGTCATGGATTTCTGTTAGTGAAGATGGTGCCATCGGCACAAAATCAAAATAGAAAAGTTTTGTAGGGCAAAACTCGTTGATAAGTTTCATGAAAACTCCAACGCCAATCGAAGGGAAGTTGGTGGTATTTATGATCGGTGGAAGATTATTGTGAGTTTCTTTGTTGAAGGGAAGCTTGGAGAGAGCCATGGTTGACATGCTTAATGGAAGGGGCACCTCGGAAATTGTGAGTTTCATTATTGATATTTTGTTTGTCATGTGCATAATAGTATTTTGCAACTAATTGTTTTTATGTATTTGTTGCATAGGATGACAAAGCAATGACAATTTACAAGACAAGAACTACACCAAAAAAAATCAAGCTTTTAAGTTGCATCATGCTTGGAACATCCTCAAGAATTGTCTGAGGTGGGGAACCGATGCGGACCAACAATGGGGAAGATTATTTCATAGTGAAGCCCCACCCCCAAATGATGTCAATGAAGGTGTGAATTTTGCCGATAATGAAGGTGTCAAACAAATGACCCTAACTTCTTCTTTTGCAAGGCCCCTGGGTAGAGATAAGCAAAAGGAAGCAAAGAGAAAAGGAAGTCCCAAGATCCAATAAGTGCACAAATTGCTACTGGATTTGCAAGAATGAACGAAAGCCATATCTCTCGGCAAGAAGAATCGGCCCAAATGCGTTTGGCCATGAAGGAAGAAGGGGATAGAGAGCAAGAAAGGTTCGGAATTAATTTGATGATGGAGGACCTCGACAAATACACTCCAGAGAGGAAGAAATACTTACATGATAAGAAAAAGGACATTTTACGCAGGAATGCCACAATGAGTATATTTCAAGATGATGATTCATTTTAAGACTATCACCCAAGTCCATCACCAAGTCAAGATGGTGGATATCATTATTAAGTTTATGTAGTTTATGAGTTTTCGATTGTATTAAGTTTATGTGGTTTATTAATTGTTTTTTTTTTATAAGTTTATGTGGTTTAATTGTTTTTTATATAAAGTTTATGTGGTTTATTAATTGTCATTTGTATTAAGTTTATGTGGTTTATTAAATGTCGTTTGTATTAAGTTTATGTGGTTTATCATGATTTTCATCTATTGATTTAGTGATTTTTCAAAATTTATAGGAATTTAAATATTTTAAGGTTAAAATGTTCATAAAATTAATTTAGGATAGTCTACATAATTTTTTTTAAAGTTAATTAAAAAAAAGTAGCCTAAATTCATTCTTTAATAATTTGGGGCTAAAATTTTAGGCCAGAAGGGTTGGAGCAGAAAAGCTGTTTCTGGACTAAAACCTAAATTTTTTGAGCTAAATATTTTAGGTTTTAGGTCAGGGTTGAAGATTGTGACATCTCACATCGCCCAGGGGAGTGATCCTTAAATGTATATTCCTATCCCTACCTAGCACGAGGCCTTTTGGGAGCTCACTGGCTTCGGGTTCCGTAGGAACTCCGAAGTTAAGCGAAAAGGGGGCTAGAGCACTCCCATGATGGGTGACCCACTGGGAAGTTGCTCGTGAGTTCCCAGAAACAAAACCGTGACGACCAGCATGCCTTGATTTAGGTTATTGTGACATCCCATATCACCCAGGGGAGTGATCCTTAAATATATATTCATATCCCTACCTAGCACGAGGCTTTTTGGGAGCTCACTGGCTTCGGGTTCCGTAGGAACTCCGAAGTTAAGCGAGAAGGGGGCTAGAGCACTCCCATGATGGGTGACCCACTGGGAAGTTGCTTGTGAGTTCCCATAAACAAAACCGTGAGGGCATGGTCGGGGCTCAAAACGGACAATATCGTGCTACGGTGGTGGAGCGGGCCCGGGAAGTGATCCGCCCCAGGCCAGGATGTGACAAATTGGTATCAGAGCTTATCCCTGACCGGATCGAGAACGATGGTCTTAGTGGATAGACATATATATCTCAAAATTTAAACTCATCCAATAATAATAAGTAGGTTGGTAAGCCAAAATGCGTGAGAATGTGAGGACAAAATCCCACATCGGTTAGAGACAAAACTATGCAAGGGGTTATAAGATGTTGGGCTACTTCTCTCGTATTGCCAATTAGTTTTATGGTGGAACCTCAACTTTCTTTAAAATGCATCCGTATTTGTTTGTGATAATGAAATATCACTCTATCGTTTGTCATTTTTACACACAAACACATATATTTAATGCCTTTAAAATATTATTTTCTATTTTCCATTTTTCATCTTTAATTCCTAGCCAAAAATATTGTTCTTATTTTTTGTGTAAAAAATGATACATGTCTTTTGTTGAAAAGGTCCATATACAGAGGTTGGTTAAAAAATTGCTAGTACTTCCCATGTTTTATGCATTTCTATATACACCCATAACATGAGGTGCTCTTACGGTTAGTAAACATAGCTAATTTATTATTAATTAAGTTTACTACCTTCCATCATATATATATAGCATCATCAATGATCCAACATATATAACATGTTCAAATGTTCACCAAACCAGATAATATACAAAGCTCCATTCTTAATGAAATTAGTCAGTTGCTTAGGCAATGCATATGGAATACAAAAATGCAGATTAATATTAAATCAGAACTTAATTTATTAATTCAAGATGGTTATCTTTCTAATTGAGAGCATTGAATAAGCACCACATGGCCTTTAAGTCTCTTCCAATATATCAGCTCGTAAGACTTAAAAAAACCTTATGTCTTGACAACCTAGTGCAAATAAATTAATAAACCAGCACCTCTCTCTCTCTCTCTCTCTCTCCGGTCTTCAGTCTATATTTTACAGAGTCAACTATATATGCAAGTGCCATGCTTCCCTAAGTTCCCTTATGTGCAAGACTATCAGTTTGTATAAATACACACACACACACACATAATATTAGTATATATACATGTTGGCGTTCCATTTTTACATCTTTCATGGCCTTACGATTGAAACGTTTTAACGAGGCAGAGAAAACTGACAAACCGATTTTTGTGTTGTTTCAAGACCCAATTAATCCACGACATACCTAAACACCTTGAAGAGTTACCTCCATTATATTCCTTTCCCTTTCCTTCTCAAACTAAATTGTTTAAAGTTAATTAAGGGGGTGAATGGCTTCTTACGTTATCTCAAAGTTGGTGCATCATGCCTTGCATGCTACGACTTGTATACCTCGTATGTAGCAGCTTTCTTATTTGAATTTTCTCATGTTATTTTCTTGACTCTCGTTCTCATGATGATCCTAAATATTCAATTTCTATGTCACATTTTAAAAATTATCTCGGCAAACAATTAACGAAGTTCGAAATCCTTTAGTTATCTAAACAGTTACCCGATTAAGCATTGAAATTTTGCCAAGATTAGTTGAATGGTTCAAAAAAAATTTACTTAGTTGATTTTTTACACCGTTGATCTTTGACTACAAATAACACAGTTCCAATCATCAAGCAAAATTTCAAAATGAAAAGAATAGTCGAGAAAGTAAAAAAAGGTTCGAGTGAGAAGGTTATGTCATCACTGTGAAAGTTTAGTTATACTTTAAAAATCTTAATTTTAGGAGGTAAGAAATGGCTTTCCATTAATGAGAATTTTCCCTTTTTTGTTAGTTCAAATTTCAAATCATTGAAATTAACCTTGAGATGAAAAGCTCACATCCACGATTGATTTTTTTCCATTCTGAAGGTGTGAAATGGCTTGCACTGCTGGTTACCCAGATGACCTAAAAAGTCTGTTCTCATTAGTTGAGAAATCCTTAAATATTTAGAATCCTCTCATAGTCATATATATTCAGCAGATATATAGTGCAGATAGGATCTGATAACAATATGGTTAATGTGTGAACTAAATACAAAGCCTCAAGGTCATGTGTGCACAAACACAATTTGGTTTCAGATAAGCTTCACTATTTGATTATTTAAGATCAACCATAACGATCGGTTTAATTTTTAATACAACAGTCATCTTTATAGTTTCGAAAGATCAATATATTTTTTTGTTTTTGTTTTTGTTTTAATAAAAAGGTGACCGGCTAGTGGCTTAGTCACAGTAGACCACTTTTTCGAAAACCGAAAAGACTCACATAAACATTTTAGCTTAAAATTAATAAAATATTTTCAAGGTTACAGTTTCAAAAGATCACACTCATATAATATTCACTTATATGTTAATATTCAATGGATGAGATTTGTATGCGCAGACCCAAACCAAATATTAGTACTATTCCTGATACTCAGATCCCCACATAATAAATTGAAACAGGTAGGTTTTTAAGCTTAGTTTAACATAATCATTATGCAAGATTATATATTAGAAGCTGCATGGAATTAAACCGCTTCTCACCTCACAGGAAAGTACTTATATACATTAGATATAGGATATGCATGCGATTAATATATTAAGTTTTTATTTGATAAGATTTATGTATATATCTTAAGAACCAATGAAATAAATGTTGTGTCATTGCAAATCGGATAGTAAATCGGCATGGTAGTATGCATGGTGTATATATGCTATCAAAATTATGAATATCTCAATATATGACGTATGTTTTTGTTAAACACGAATTTTATATCGATAAGGTAGTTTGAAATGTTTACTATAGAATATTATATATCATTATCATCGACAATTTACCAAGCTCTCCTGCTCAACAAGGAAAATGTATTGTTACCATTGTTATCGACGACTTATCAACCTTAGTTTAAGTTTCCCTAACATATATACAACCCAAATAGGTCAATGCAATGGAAATTTAGATGAGTGAAGTCTCAAAGTCTAACTTTCGACAAAAAAAAGAAGTCTCAAGTCTCACACCGTGTATGACAAGCGTATTGACTGCTGAGAACGAATATATATTAGGTTATAATATATATACAGGCTACAGCATCAATACTAGAAGGTCACACACGACTCACACCCAAATACCTAAAATTCTTATACCTTGACTCTTTGCCATGTCCATGTGACGTCTCCCTCGTACGAAGCTTCAAAGACGAACTGTAATACAATCTGTGCCCGCAAATTCAGCTCCCTCTAAGCACATTAATTTGTTCATAAACTGTGGAAAATGTTGAAACTTATATATTAAATCTTATTGTTAATTAATTTGTTTGTTTAATCTAGAAAAATTCATAAAAAAAAGGGGTTGCAGAGAGTTGACATTTTGTGCGTGCCTGCGTAATGGGGCAAACAGATGATCACTGGATTTCAAATTTGTTATTATACAAGTCTGAAATTTATGGCTTAACCCATCTGTCATTTGCCCCACATATTTATGATTAAGTCATTTGCCACAGGCCCACTGATATATAACTAAAGATATTTCGTCAATATTATTAGAGCAAACCCTGATCTGCTTATTATAAAGCAATGAGAATGCCAAACACCAATAGCAGATCATCTGCAGAAAAGAAGGTTGATCAATCTGTTGGATATCAGGAGGTTCACAGTCGGGTTTCAAGAAAGGTAATTAAAATTCAAGTATATGATAATACCTACTTCTCTGTGTTGCAAATTAATGATATTTTCGATTAATTTCTGTATATATATTATTTTTTTTCTCATAATTAAGATCATGAGCTGACCTAGCTAGAATCATGGGTTAATTAGGTTGGTGTTGAACGTGATCATTATTTTCTAGGAAAATTCTACTCTTTAGAATAAAATCTGTCTTTTATTTTTAGTTTTCTTGATATTTTATATTTTATGTATCAGTTTCTGATCATCTCAGTAACTGTTCATATTATTGTTACTAATTTCTGATTAAATTTAACTTTTCTGTAGTCTTAGTTTCTTCAAATTTAATTTGTATATATTCATTTATTCTTGATTCTCAAGTCAACTTATTATTTCATTGTGTTTTATATATGATCAATATAGGAGAGTGAACTGGATAATGCCAAAGCTGAAATGGGAGAGGTGAGAGAAGAAAACGCTAGGTTAAAAATGACGTTAAATCATATGGAGAAGGATTACCAGTCTCTCCAGCTGCGGTTTTTCGACATCCTCAGACAAGAGGCTTCCAAAAAAGCTGTAAATGTTGCCGGTGATCGAATAATCGAAGAACCGGAGCAGCTCTTGTCTCTTTGTCTCGGAAGAAGTCCAAGGGAGCCTACAAGTGATCGTACCACTACCACTAGCAACTTCACAAAACTAGTACAGGTTGATGATGGTGAAGATAACTTGAAGGCCAATCTTACTCTTGGATTAGGTTCTAATGAGACTAGTTTGGAAGAACATAGTAAGGATCGTGCAGAAGCTGGAGGTGGAGAAGCATCGTCTCCATCGAGTAAAACGCCCAAGACGAAGAGAAATGAAGACTGTGAACCTCCAATGCAGGTCAATGCAAAACGAGCTAGGGTTTCTGTGAGAACTAGATGTGATACCCCAACGGTATATAATTTCTTCGATTCTTACTTAACCACATCATATTGTTACAATGATTAGGCCTTTTACTATTACAAAAAAATATTATGCTGCATACATAAGTTCTACCAGTTGGCTAGAGCAGTGTCTTGAAAACTTTGAGTTTTAACGATAAGAACAAAATAATGAAAATGTCTTGAGAACTTTGAGTTTTAACGATAAAGACAAAATAAAGGATAAAGTGAATAGTAATATGATTGACTTTTTAGTGTAAAAATGCAATTTTTTGTTAAAGTGAACAGTATCTGGAACATTTAATTCGTTAAAGTTTCCATTATTATATAGTTTGTAAGATAGTCTTATAAGAAATACAATATCTAATAGATATATTTACTTGATTTCCCATAGATGAATGATGGTTGCCAATGGAGAAAATATGGACAGAAGATTGCAAAAGGAAATCCATGCCCACGAGCGTACTATCGGTGCACAGTTGCATCAGCATGCCCAGTGAGAAAGCAGGTGCGCAGATTTAGTTATCTTCGTTATGAAATAATTTTTTTGCAAACATAAGTTGTCCAAACAGTTCATTAATTCGTAGATTTGGTTTTGTATTTTTTATTTTTTGATACAAGCGATATTGGCGAGTGAGATGCTTCAAACACAAGGTCTTAACAGTACGGGGCCAAAACGCGCTTAATCACTTGAGCTACAGACCCCTTACGTAGTCATTAGCAGTGGTACCAAACTTTTTTTGAAATATAAGCTAATATGTTACTCCTCCTGTAAATGATGTCAGGTGCAAAGATGCTATGAGGATATGTCCATCTTAATCACCACTTATGAAGGAACTCACAACCACCCACTTCCATTCACAGCCACTTACTTGGCTTCCGCCACTTCTGCCGCGGCTTCCATGCTATTGTCCGGCTCTTCTACATCTCGCCCGGGTTTCGGTTCCACATCCGCCCTACTCAATGGATCAGAATTTAGTGCCTTCGATAACTCAAGAACACAACTCTACACGCCCCAATCTTCCAACCCTTTGCTCTCCACTATCACTCTCGACCTCACTGCCTCTCCACCCTCTTCTAGCACATTTCCTTCACGTCTCAGCTTTTGTTCCCCGTCAGATTCCAACATATTCCCCACAAGTTGGGACAATGGATACCTTAAACATGGCTTGCCACCGTTCGACAAAGCTCAAGTTGGATCCTTCAATCTTGGAAAGCCATTGCAAGAGTATTTCCACCAAAATTATGCAGAAAAGATCCACCAAGCTTCTTCCCAGGTGTCTTTGACAGAATCATTAACCAAGGCAATCACGTCTGACCCGAATTTCAAGTCGGTAGTTGCAGTAGCACTTTCATCTATGGTCGGAAGTGGCGGTGGTGCCGCTCATAGGAACCAAGGCGAGGGTGGCGAAAGAATCAACACCTGAAGTGGGGTGAAGCTGCTCATCAGTTTACTTCTCAGAAGTGAAACTTGATGCTTCTGCACCTTCAACTACCATTTCCATGAGTACATCTACCTCTGCAATCAGGGATATAAAATTTCTAAATTTTTCCTTTTTGCTGCTGGAGAGTCGCAGATGTGTTGACAAACTATCAATCTTGACCACTGATCAAGTAAACTCTTGTTCAATTGCATGGTTCAGATTGACAGTCGATCAACACAATACGCCTCCAAAAACATAATCCGCATTTGTTGTAATGAATATTTGAGTGTAGCAAAACTTAAACGACCTATGGAATAAAAGGCATCTTATGTATCTGGCATCGCAAGATCAGAATTTTTTCAATATAAGCTTTCAACTCCCACCAAATGATCTCAAAGTCATTGTTATTTGATCAGCATCTATAACATTAATGCATTACAATTCAATTCTGCGTGATCCGTTAGGAGGACAAACCTATCATTGACGACTCGACAAGTGATATTTTCTCTACATCGAACCTTCCGTAAATAATGAGACGTCCCCTTCAGACGGCCATCTTCCCTAGTTATCTCCTCATTGTGGAGGTTAGCAAAACAATCGTTCTTCTGACAACCAAAACAACAAGGGGCGGATTAGCCACTGAGCGGTTGAAGTGTCGCTGTGCAAGTGCAACGAATAAATTTGACAACACACTAATGGCAAAGGAGCATGAAAGGAGAAATGGTAATTACCAATTAGGCTGTTACAGACATACGTTGGTATTTTGGATTTCTTTCTATGAACTCTTTAGTAGATCATGAAATGCCTCCTGAGGTATATCAACAGAACCGACACGCTTCATTCGTTTCTTCCCTTCCTTTTGCTTTTCTAACAGCTTCTTCTTTCGACTAACATCTCCACCATAACATTTGGCAAGAACATTTTTCCTCATAGCAGAAATCCTACAAAAACACACAGAAGTTTAGGTGAACGGTAAATGTTTCAAGATGTACAACATGACAATTTCAAGTACTTACGTCTCTCTTGCAATAATCTTCGAGCCAATTGCGGCTTGTACTGTTATCTCAAACATTTGCCTGCTCCGAATCAAGACTTTGAGTTGCTTAAAAATCAAACAAAAAATTATTCAGAAATTACCATTTAGTATAGTCTATAGATAAACAGACCTGTCTATGTGTTTCTTCAGCTTCTCCACCAGTTCTCGACCAACGCGTTGCGCCTTCAAGTTATGAACAATTGTTGCCATTGCATCAACCGGTTGTCCATTCAAAAGGATATCAAGTTTGACCATATCAGATTGTTGGTACCTATATTTTACATTGAACGAAAAATTTGCATCAGTAAATACAAAATAAAATGAAAAAACAACAGTCGTCTCGTCTATACACCTAATGAGTCATGAATTAAACAAAGGCAGGCAAGCATAAGGCTTAAAATAAATTATAACAATATAATGCAAATTGCTTGGTCTGTTCTTTGAGTTTAAATCATCAAGAGCAGGACTTAGTGGGCTGAAACTTACTCTGCATCCTCGTAATCAAATGATGCATATCCTGATGTAATACTCTTCAATTCATTGTAAAAGTCGACAACAATTTCCCTTAGAGGCAAGCGATATTTCATAAAGACTCGTAGACTGCATGCATCAAACCACACAGAATCAGCATCTCAATTAGAGATGAGTTCAGAACATCATTGCGAAAACACAGATCCACTTTAACAAAATATGAGTTGCGAAGTAAAAATGATGCTTGAAGGTGAAACCCCTCCAAAACAATAGGGCCAATTTGGCCCAATGATTATTGAAGAATTACCTGTCTATGAACGAATACTCCAACTGCTCCCCTCTCCGCTCAGAGCAAAGGGTGATGACAGGCCCCACATACCTTCAATTGGAGAACAAATTACTTGTGGAGTCTGGATGAATAAATACCTCAGTGTTGAGAGGGGAAAAAACATGCTAAGGGTGTGCGAGAGCTTACTCACTAGGAATAATGATGGTAGCTAGAACCGTAGGTTCCCAACAAGCTGTTACTCGTTGCTTGGGGTTTGAGGGCAACGTGGCAGGATTCTGAACTTCTAGTTTGCTAGACCAGAACCAACATTATTTGGTAAACCATATAAGAAGACAATCTTACAAGAATAACATTAAATACATACCTTCCATCAGAATACTCAAAAATATAAGGAACAGTTGGAATGGTAGAAATAACATGAGCTCCATGCTCCTATTATCCATAAAAGAGACATGAATTCTTATTTTTTCAATCAGCATAAGAAAATTGTGAAACAAGTAAATCACAAAGTCATGATGATTCCTTTTTTCTTGACAAAATTATTAGGATAAAAAATTAATATATTTTCCATTCTGATGAACTAAGAAAAGTATCATGTGGTTTTGTTTTGTTTTTCCCACAAATAAAGGGAAGAAAAAATTTATATTGTTCTCGCACACAACTGATTCCTCCATTAAGAAAAATTCTATAACATATTCCAGAAACTACAACCGTTACCTGTTCAAGACGCTGGTGAAAAACATCCATGTGGAGTAATCCTAAGAAACCACACCTGTAGATGGACACAGTAAGCATAACATGTCTACTTCATATGAAACTTATTGAATATAAAGCTGTGGCAGAAGCCAAATCCTTAATTTTGAAGTTAAAAAGAAAAGCTATTAGTAGTAAATACCATACCTAAAACCCATACCTAGTGCTGTGCTACTCTCCTTGACAACAGCCACACTGGCATCATTGCAGGTCAGTCTCTCAATTGCATGGTTGAGTGCTTCAAAATCAGATCCATCAGCAGGGTAAACACCAGAGAATACCTTATGTTTTGCAGCCTTGAACCCTACAAATTGATCACCATCAGTGACAATAAAAGTGAGCTAGGTCTTGACATTCCTTCTGGAGCTACTATTTCTTCCGTTAAAGGAGATTCGGGAAAAAAACTACCTCCTGGTGCAGCAAAAGAATGTGATGCATTTACCTGGAAGAGGCTCAACAATGGTTCGATTATGATATAGTGTGTCTCCAATTCGCGCCTCTTTGGTCGAGCGCATGCCAGTAACAACATACCCCACTTGTCCAGTATGAAGAACTCCTGTAGGAGTTAGCTCAGGATGCATGAACCCGACATCCAAAATTTCATAACCTTGGCCAGTTGCGGCAGATAAAATTTTGTCCCCCTTGCGCAGCATGCCATCAACAACTGCAACATGGCATATAACTCCTTTATATTCATCATAGTACGAATCCAGTAAAAGCATACGTAAAGGTGAACCACTCTTCCCAGGAGGCGGTGGAATGCGTTCTATGACTGCAGGAAGGACTTGCTCAAGACCCTGGCCTGTTTTGGCTGATGTTAAAAGAGCATCACTGGCGTCAAGATCAAACATTGATTTTAGTTGAGCCTTAACACGATCAGGATCAGCAGTTGGCTGGTCAATCTTGTTAATAACAGGTATTATCGCCAGGTTAGATTCATAGGCAAGATAGAAGTTTGCAACAGTTTGTGCTTGAACACCCTGTGCAGCATCAACAACCAAAAGGGCACCCTGGCAAGCAGCTAGAGATCTTGATACTTCATAGCTAAAATCCACATGACCAGGCGTGTCAATCAGATTCAACAAAAAGCTCTGTTCTTTTTGGTCTCCATTGTTGTCGTTCGCACAGTTAAGACTCTGCTTGTAGTTGTAGAACATGGTAGCTGTCTGTGCCTTGACAGTAATTCCCCTTTCTCTCTCCACCTAATAAACCCAAATCAAAATGACTGCCATATACACTAGAAACAACAATATAAACAATTTTCCACAACGAAAATCGACAAGCTGAGCTATAAACCAAAATTAACTGTAACTGCACCTTGTTCCTGAACTACGGAAATGACAAGAGCTTCAATGCAACCAAATAGATGAATGAACAAATAAAAACACTAACTTTATGCACAAAAATTGCAAGTAAACAAAACTAACATGCTCATAGAGGCAGAAAACCAATCCCATCTACCAAACTCTCTCTCTCCCCCCTGAACTTTGAAAAGAGCTTCAAACGCAACCAAAAAGATGAACTTTACGCATAAAAATGGAAATTAAACCATACTATCCTCCTCACTGAGCTAAAAAAGTAATCCCATGTACCAGAAAACATTCCAAAGAAAACCCATCTCTCACATTCTCTCTCTCTCTCTCTCTCTCTCTCTCTCTCTCTCTCTCTCTCTCTCTCTAAAGAGATTGGCATTCTACCTGCAATTTGTCGAGGTACTGGGGCTGGCCATGGCCTCTCTTGATAGTCCCGGTGAGCTCCAAAAGCCTGTCGGCCAGAGTAGACTTGCCGTGATCGACATGCGCGATTATCGAGAAGTTCCGAATCCTCTCCGTCGGATACTGACTCAAATCTACGCCGTTCTCTTTGCTGTTTTGGCGAGGGTGGGAGCAATATCCATGGTTCAGGCTGAAACGGCAGTAAACAAGGTCGTTTCGAAGTGGGTTGCGTCTGTAAATTCTGGAGAGCGAGTTGTTCTGCAGAAAAGACGAGTACTTGGAGGGTTTTAGGGTTTTGGAAGCTCTTCTGAGAAAACCCATTTGGGGGTTTAAGGAGCAGAGAGACGACGAGTGCTCTTTGCGGCGGAGGTAAAATTCTGAAGTTCCGGTTGACGAGAAAATGAGAGCGCGAAACGACGACGTTGTGAGTTGGATTGAGTGGGTTGGGCCAGTTAGGTTGAATTTTTGAAATTTGAATAAAAGTCAGAATTTATAAATTAATATGCATTAATTTCATTGTTTGGATTCATACGCATAGAAATTTAGAATTTTCACGTGGAAAAAAACTTGGAATTTGGAACCTCTAATTCTCAAGTTTAAATTCTATGTAAAAATGTGTCATTTCTCAATTTCTATGATTGAGAGTCTAAAAATAACAAATTCCGTATTTAATTTTATTATTCTTTTAGGTTAACCAAACAGAAAAATTCACAAATTCGAGAAAATAAAATTTCATCATTTCAGTTTCTGTCATTTTAAAATTTCTTAATAATCTTAAATTTTTTTCATCCAAACATAGTGGTTACTGTATGTAATTAGGTCAGTTAGTTAGAGCAATATGTTTGTTCTCTTATGCTCAAGTTTGAATATAGGGATTGTGATTCATTCCGGATCTCTGTGTTCAGATCCCACTGACCAAGAGATTTGAGCTACTCAATTTTAATTGTATGGTCTCTATTATCCGGGCTTCTTTTGCATTACTAGGCATGAGTGGTTTAGTTGCCGAATTGTTAGTTTTTTATTTTTTATTTTTAAATTTTAATTTAATAATTTTTAAATTTCATTAGCCTATCTCATTAGTTCACTTCACAAAAACTCAAAATATTGAGATTTCTTTCTCTCTCTCTTTTAAACGGTCCAAATTTTTAGATCCACGAGCTCTGGACACAAAGATCCGGAGTGGATCTCATTTCTAAATATAGTTTTTTCGTACATAAGAATAGATTAGGTAATTGAGAATATTGACAATTGAGTGGCTAATGCTTTTATTTCTAATGCATGCTCTGCATCTTGTGTTATTACAGAAATTCACCTTAGGTCAAAGATTCATATTACATAGTGTGGGAAACTGGTAGCTACTAAACACAGAAGGCAAAGAGCGAAGTTCCAGCGGTGTAATTCGGGTTAACGAATCCATTGAAGACCTTGTATCCATTTCCAAGGTAAATGCATCCGTCGCTCACCGAAATGCCGCCATATACAGTAGCTCCGGTATCATATGTCCACAAGATTTTCCCGGTCTTAGCATTCATCGCGTATATTGGTCCTAGTCGATGAGTAGACCCTCCAAAAACAACGCCATTAGCCACAGTGACAGCGGCTGGGGCAGTAGCATCATTAGCATTTGCCGTGGACCATAGGATATTGCCGCTGCGAGCCTCCATTGCCACCCATCCACCAGCAATTGTAGTGTTCTGGGATGGTTTGAGAGTGAAGTTCTTGTGCTGGCTGTTGGCTATGTTAGTGTAGACCCTCTTTTCGTCCGTGGCCGCACCCCACATTGCTCCTCCTCCTAGTCCTCCTGGTCCAGCTTCCTACATCGCAGCATTTTGTTCAGCTAATGCATTCTGTAAGTGCATTTAGAATAGCTAGTTCAGATAACCAAAATGCTTCTGACAACGTTTGACATAAGAAATTTAAAGTGATTATGAGTAAGCCAGCTAGGAAAGCAAATTAACAGAAGTGCTTTCAAGAGGAGCATTTACAAACTGCAGCTAGCCAACTTACCGTAGACCATACTATGCTGCCAGTGTCGCGATCCAAAGCCCACGCAAACCCGCTTTTCTGAACAGCAACAACAAGGTCCCGCCTAGCCCCATTGATATAAGTAGTTAACATCATTGGTGCTTCACCAAAATCTGCATCCGGACTAGGACCAGGTGGGCACCGTGGATCCAAATGTCTATGGCAGGCTCCAAACCATATATCATAGCCTCCTAGCTGCTTATACCATTTGATTTTCCCAGTGTCCAAATCAAGAGCTACCATGGATTCGGAGTGGTTTTCGGGCTCAATGCAGGCCTCTGGATGAGAAGGTACCGTCTGATTGTTTTCCTTCTCCTGGCATTCAATTATCCGCGGAGGAGCTGAGTACAGGTTCGATGTGGCAACGAAGACAAGGTTCCGAGGGACATCAATGGAAGGGCTGCTTCCCCATATTGCTGCTCCTGCATACTCATTAAACTTGCCGAAATTGTCAGGCAACATGAAGGTCTGCCACAGGATTTTGCCCGTTCGGACGTCTAATTTTGATACGCTCCCACGAAACGTACAGCATTGTTCGATGGTGAGTCCTTCTTCTAGTGACGATGTTCCAACATAGTAACCCCTACAAGAAATTGAAATGTGGTGCCATAAAATTACATTAATACAGCTCTTTGTGATTTAAAGATTGATTAATTACAATGCAGATTACATTTTTTTCTAGCAGAGTACATGTGATGAGAATTAAAATTACAAAAAATTAGGTGTGGTGCTATTCACTTACCCTTTTGTAACTTTCCACACGGTCTCTCAATTTTTGGTCGTCGGATCGAATAAAATGAAGAATATTAGATGATTAAAATTAACAAAGAGTGTGTGAGAAATTAAAAAAAAAAAGTAAGGATAGCTCCCCTAAAAATAATGTTTTCTTAATAGGATTACAACATTGTCATAAAACTAAAAAAAAAAAAAAACTCGGAAGTCAAGTTGCCAACAAGTCTGAACATATTTGTATTTTTGATTAACATATGCAGAAACAACAATGTGAATAAAAAAGACTTGGATTATTAAAAATTGACATATTACTGATATCAAGTAGGCATAAAAAAAAATTGTTATACTTCTATCCTAGCAGAAGCACATGGTGTTGCTTATCTTGTTCCTAACTTCTTGTTTCCAAGTAACACCATTGACTGACTCACAAGTTATTAATATAACAATGAGTATGAGGGAGACTTTGGAATAGGAGAGGAAATCCATGCGAGTTAGGTTTGCTACTCTTATTCAGGATAAGGAAGTGCTTCTATTCATAAGTATTTTCTCGTTAGATACGCTTTTGTTAGAAACATACACAGAGAAAAAAGAAGTAAAAGTTCAAGTTATTTTCCAATTTTAATGCGTTTATAGGTCATAAGCAGTTTACTAGAAGCGTTTTTGGTTATGTAAAAGTATTTTTAGTCATTCTAAAAGTACTGACAAACGAGTCCGAGACTGAAATAGAGAACTAATGAAGAAAAAAAAGAAGTTAGGTAGATTAAGTTTGACTAACCCTTTGTAATAGGTTCCAGACATGGTGATGAAAGCTCTGGTGTGATTATCAAGCCTGGTAGACCAGACAAGCTTCCCGTTCGACCTTTTGACAGCAATAACAAAAGCAGGTCCGTAGATTCCACAAATGAGCAGATCGCCGGCGACAGTTGGGGTCGATCTTGTTACTGTAGAGTTGACATTGAGTATGAAGCCGGTGTTGTTAAAGCCAGTCAGCTTCTGCACATTCTTCTTCCAAACAAGGGATCCGTCGGAGGCCTTAACAGCGTAGAGGTATCCATTCCAGCTGGGGAAGTAGAGTGTGCCGTCGAAAATGGCTGGTGTTACAGTTATGTCACCACCTGCGTAGAATTTCCACTTCAAACTGAGTTTGGAAACTGTTGCAGGGCTTATCTTCTTCTCCCTGTTGGCATATCTTCGGTTGTACAGGTCTCCGCCGTGGTTTAGCCAATCTTGGGCATCCTTTTTTTTCTCTGCAGAACCCCACTACAAACCAAAACCATGAAGTTGTGAAAACCACTTAGAGAGAGAGAGAGAGAGAGAGAGAGGAGCTTACAATGTTAAAACCTGCACTTGGTGTTATGACGAGACAAAACATACACAGAGAAAGGAGAAAAGGACCGTTGGAGAGTTCTGCAGGCGCCATGGAAGTGAAAGCTTGAAGTGCTCCCACACAAAATGCAGAGAAGCTTTGCCTTTTCACTATTTATATGGTCAATCTTTGAATTCATGCCAATTGTAACATTTTATTAATCATTAGTCGTACAGATTACTGAATCAAAGGGAAAAAAAATTATATTCATCACATGACCAATTTAGATGGTAAAATCTAAATGGATCTTGCCTTATTACCAACTCTTTGGTCAGATGGATGTCCATCCCATATCTGCAAGTGCATTGGCAAGTTCTACTTTGCTGTGTTCTCAAACGTGTGCCAATGAATTTTATAAAAATGATCAGCATTGGAGCCTCTCGCGGATTTGTGGATCGAGCAAATAAAACACCATTAGCCACATTCACTGGTCCAGGAGAAGTTGCATTGCTGGGATAGGCAGTTGACCATAGAATTTTGCCACCGCCAGGAGCCATTGCCACCCATCCACCACCAGTAAAACCACCGGTTGTTACGGTGTTGGTTGGCTTTAGAGTGAAGTTTTTTAAATCAGAGTTTGCAATGTTGGCGTAGATCCTACTCTTGTCAGTGGCTGCTCCCCCTGTTCCTCATCTGCGGACGCCACCAGGTCTTCCTACATATCATATCATGTAGCCCCTTATTGAGTTAATTTAGCAAATATAAATTTGTTTGGACCCAATTTTGCATGCACTCGGCGCATATACTATAAGTTGTGGGATGAGAGAACATTAAAGATCAGAATTGGTTTCTAGATAAAGGTTGAATCAATCACATAATCAATATATTTAGAATTCTAGTTAAGTCAAAGAGGGGGAGCCAGACTTGGCGGCGGTAGAGTTTCCATAATTCCGAGTATATTAAGAGAATATGCTGAGAAATTGGAATATTATCAAAATTTTACAACTCAATAGACTTGACAATCACGAAATTCAAGTATGAGGTTTTGCAACATGGAGTGGACCTTGAGCTCAACACACAAATCAACTTCATGAGAAACCCTCACTCTACGCAAAACCTTCTCATACCCTGAGAAAAACACTAATTGCTTCACTGACCTCCGTCATCACACATTCAGTTTGGTTGAACATCATTGAGTTGACAAATTGGCGCCATATTCAGTTCGGTTGAACATCACTGGAGTCGTAAAATCAATCGGCGGCCTCATAGTATTTTCAATTTAGTTAAACAACACCACTTCCATTTTGGTTGGTTATCTATCCAAGTCTAAGTCGGCCAAAAGTCTACGATTCTCTCGCTGAAAAAGGTCACTTCATGAGCTTTATTGGCAAAGTGAGGTGTTCTATGAATGAGTACTCACAAGTACATTTTAGAGTTTGACATTCAGACGATCAAACTACTTTCACTATAAAAATGCTTATTTCATTTGAGTGTCTTTGTCTTACAATCTAAGACCATCTCCAACTCTTGAGTTAAGACCTAAATTTTTAACCCAAAAAATTTAGGTTTTAGCCCATACTCCAACCTTCTTGAGTTAAATTTTTAGCCCAAGATTATTAAAGAATGAATTTAGGCTAATTTTTTTTAAATAAAAAAAAGGGTAAATTACACCATACCCCCTCTGGTTTGAGGTCTATTACAACCCCATACAACGTCTTTAAAACATTTCACTTTCATACCTCAAGTACTATTTTATTTCAATTTCATACATCCGTTACATTTTCCATCCATTGAACCGTTAAGTGCTGACGTGGCTGCCAAATGTGTGCCACGTGGCAAAAAAAAATTTAATTTTTTTTTTAAACTTGAATTTTTACAAAAAAAAAAAAACTTGGAGCCCCAGCGACGAGAAGAAGATGGAAGAAGAAGAAGAAGAAGAAGAAGAAGGGAAGATGGAAGAAGAAGAAGAAAGAAGAAGATGGAAGAAGAAGAAGAAAGAAGAAGAAGAAGAAGAAGGGAAGAGGAAGAAAAAACCCCAATTCCCGAGTTTTTTTTTTTTTTGTAAAAATTCAGGTTTTTAAAATAAAAATTTTAAAAAATAATTTTTTTTTGCCACATGGCACACATTTGGCAGCCACGTCAGCACTTGACGGTTCAATAGATGAAAAATATAACGGATGTATGAAATTGAAATAAAATAGTACTTGAGGTATGAAAGTGAAATGTTTTAAAGATGTTGTATGGGGTTGTAATAAACCTCAAACCTGAGGGGTATGGTGTAATTTACCCTAAAAAAATTATGTACAATATCCTAATTTAATTTTATGAACATTTTTACCTATAAATATTTTAAAATCACTAAACTATCCATATGAAACTCATTAAACACATTGAAAGAATATGATACAAATGGTTTAGAAAGAAAAATTGGAAGAATTATAGGAGAATAATAAATTTTGTGTAGAGGTTTGAACAAATGCATAGGTATTGTCACGTCCCGATCCCAACATACGTCCAAGATCGACACGTGACGTCACCAAATACCTGTATTTCTAACATACTCTACCTTTGGGATTTGGGCAAAGCACAGCTCGAGACCCAACTGCGTAATAATTTTTCATATACTTTATGGCTGCATCTAACCTCCTCGTTAGACTGCCTACGTACCCTCAATAGGGATAAAGTCATTCGTAGTTCACCATTCGTTACAATTCGACATATATCAAAGTCTGTTCAAGCTGAAAGGCATAACATTCCTCAATTAATCATTTGGACTTGACATGCATGAATTATTCGATTCAAGCTACATAACGAACCCACATGACAATCAAGGTTTCTATTTCATCCATCATATAAATCACTATGTTTCAACCTAAAATCGTAATTCATAACATGTAATATATCAAAGAATCAACAAAGCACAATAGTATCCTCTAGTCACATTGATCAACTAATCTAATTGTATTAATAACATTCATATCCAACATAATTCCACAATCACTTCAAGTAACCAATTCCATGAATCAAGGAGGCACAATATTAACATTTAATTACGTTAATCAGTCAACAAGATCACATATCAATGCACGAAATTTAATAAAGGAATTCTACATAATTCATTGCCTGGATTCCAAGTAATGACATGATAATTCTAATTTATAAACATAACGTCTATTGTGGGCAATTCATAGTCACTTGAATCTAGGGTCGAACTAACTTTATGAAAATGAGCAAGTGTAGGGATTCCAGACCACTCAACGGAATCCAACCCGAAATATAATCGCCTATCAGCATGTACCAAGTACAACTAATCCTCACCATCCATAGAATGCGTATGGTCCCTTATCGCAGATATACCAAGCAGAACCATAGGCATAATCTCATTGTGCAGGTAGTGATCACCCATCCCGAATATACCAAGCATGATCACCCCTGAATACGTATGGTCCCTCAACGGAGATATACCAAGCAGAACCACATCCTAACTCTAGGTAGTGATCACCCAACGCGGATATACTAAGCATGATCACTCCTAGAATGCGTATGGTCCCCCAACTCGGATATACCAAGCAGAACCATACGCATAGTATAATAATGTAGGCAGTGATCCCCCAATGCGGATATACCAAGCATGATCACCCCTAACAATCCCCCAACGCAGATATACCAAGCATGACTATATCCTATAACTCTATGTAGTGATCACCCAATGTGGATATACCAAGCATGATCACTCCTAGAATGCGTATGGTAGCCCAATGCGGATATACCAAGCAGAATCATAGTATAATCTCATCGTGTAGGTAGTGATCACCCAACGCGGATATACCAAGCATGATCACCCCCGAAATATATATGGTCCCTCAATGCGGATATACCAAGCAATACCATCCATGTACCACTGCTATATGGTACAGTAAATTCAACACACAACATACCCACAACTCAACCTGTATGAGTTACAACATAGTCACCTACACCATCAACTTCTCATGGCCACCAACTAATATGTCACACAAGCAAATAAGTTCTACATAATACATCTAATAGGATTCTTGGTTCACACTGTCATAACATTTATCATACTTATCATTCACATTATTAAGACGAATGAACACACACACACACACACACACACACACACACACACACACACACACACACACACACACATATATATATATATCACAATATGACGTCTCAAACATGTAAACCAAGGTATACATTAATCGGGATAACTCACTAACCAATATAGGCCCACTAAGCCCTGCATCGTCTCTAGTAATACTTATATTAATATTTAGGGTAAATTACACCATAGCCCCTCATGTTTGAGGTCTATTACAACTCCATACAACATCTTTAAAACATTTCACTTTCATACATTAAGTACTATTTTATTTCAATTTCATACAGCCGTTACATTTTCCATCCATTGAACCGTTAAGTGCTGACGTGGCCGCCACATATATGCCACGTGGCTGCCAAATGTCTGCCACGTGGCAAATAAAAATAATTTTTTATTCAAAAAACCTAAATTTTCTCAACCAAAAAAAAAAAAATTGGGTAAATTACACCATACCCCCTCAAGTTTGAGGTCTATTACAACTCCATACAACATCTTTAAAACATTTCACTTTCATACATTCAGTACCATTTTGTAGTAGATCCATCTAACCTCGGGTGGAATTTTTGGGGGTGGGTGATGGGGGATGGGAGAGAGGGGTGGCTCGAGTGGGATTTTTGGGGGGGGGGGGGGTGATGATGGATAGAAGAAGGGGTGAGTCGGGGAAGATGATTTCAGGTTTTTTTTTTTTTTTTTTAAATTTTTTTTTAGAAGATTCAGGTTTTTAAAAATATTTATAAAAAAATTGTCACGTGGCAGCCACATCAGCAAAAATGTGGCAGCCACGTCAACATTTAACAGACCAATGGATGGAAAATCTAACGGAGATGTTATTTTGAAATAAAATGGTACTGGATGTATAAAAGTGAAATATTTTAAAGATGTTGTATGAAGTTGTAATAGACCTCAAACCTGAGGGGGTATGGTGTAATTTACCCAATTTTTTTTTTTGGTTGAGAAAATTTAAGTTTTTTAAATAAAAAATTATTTTTATTTGCCATGTGGCAGACATTTGGCAGCCACGTGGCATATATGTGGCGGCCACGTCAGCACTTAACGGTTGAATGGATGGAAAATGTAACGGCTGTATGAAATTGAAATAAAATAGTACTTAATGTATGAAAGTGAAATGTTTTAAAGATGTTGTATGGGGTTGTAATAGACCTCAAACTTGAGGGGTTATGGTGTAATTTACCCTAATATTTAAGATCAATTTGCAACATATTGACCAAAGATCAACTCTCTGTCTATAGTGGGTCCACAACCCTATGCAAGTCAATCTGGAACATCCGCCTATGGATTTTTGATCCGCAACTTCCCAAGAATCTCATTTGTCTTTTAGAACAATATTCTAAAATTTCAAAATGATCTAATGGTCGGATCTCTGCCAATCGCTAAAATTAGGTTGCTATCAACATTTGGCTTTACAAACTTAGAAATTTAATTTGGGAAGATTTGTACGTCGGATTCTCGATCTGTAAATTCCTAAGGTCCTCGAATATTACGTACTATTCAAGTGGCATACCTTAATGGAACTAGGTTCAAACGACCGAATTTCATCAATCGGATGTCATAGATGGATTCGAGGTATCGAATTTAGCCTAGAAAGATAGAGTTGGCCCACTGGCCACGCGCTGCCGCATGCAACGGTTTCTGACGAACGGTAACCCAATTTTTCAACGAACTCCAAAAATTACCAAAATTTGTAGACATGTAGATCTCAATGATTGGAGTAATTTTCATACCTAGGCCAAAATCCAATTTGGCCGAGAAACGTCTGAAATCTCCCTTGGACTGCTGGAAACCTTAGGAATTGGTGTGCTTTGATTCGACCTCCATATGTGCTCTGATGCCTCCACCACTGCTTGTGCTTTGTTCCTGGGGTTGAAGGGAGTCTATTGGTGCTGGTGATCGACAATAATCATTGTTGTAATCACAAAAAAAAATGAAAAAACGACACTTTGTGGCTTCGACTTGAAAAAATGAGTGAGAAAATAGAAAATGTAACAACACCAAGATGTTGGTCTCGTCACAAGCTTTCCATGGACACCAAGATCACCCAAAACGGAAGTCGAATGAAGGAGATATGGCCGAGTCAAAATGGTGGTTCGCAGGTCAAAATGACCCATTTCGGGTCATTCCTTTCCCCTCTTTGCTCCCTTTTCCGATTGACCACCCCTCCCTTATTTTCTTTCCCGCATCTCTCATTGTCCCCTCCCCCTTGCTGCCAACTGGCAGCTTCTAATCCTTTTTTTTTTTCCAAACAACTAAAACGTCTCTAATTTCTTCCTTTCAACTTCGATTCGTGAACGGTTTTCACCTACGTGCTCATAGGATCGAACATTATCCAATTATACTTAGTGTGACCCTATAAAGTCCACGAATTTTTAACGATTACTGACCAAAATTTAAACTTCGTAATTAGTTTAATTAATATCTAAAGTTAATATAAATTCCCAATAATAATATAAAATCTCCTTAATAAAAATACCTAGTTTGCAATAGTGAAATCCAGGAACGAGATTTCACAAGTATTTATAGAGTTTTTTGGTGAATTTTGAGTTAAATATATATTTTTAAATTATTTTAGCCGTTGAATTTAATTTGAGTCCTTAGATTTTTAAATTTTTTTTATCATTAGATTTGATCATATTATATCTAAGTCGTGGGATTCAAAGAATTATAAATACAAAATTAAAAAAAATTAAAGTTAAACCTTGACCGTTGGATTAGCCAATGATCCAAAGATCTAATCCGTTGGATTAAGTCAATGAGTCTTTGACCTCATATCTTTTGCTGACAAGTCCGTTGTGTTTTGGAGACATGCACACGTGCATGGGACCCAACATGTGTACTTTTGAAAATGAAGGGCCTGAGATTCAAACAGCACATGAAAAAGTTTATGGGTGGTCAATGTTGGGCACGTTCAGTCGCACCAGTGGGTTTAAAACTCAAAAGATGGCCGGTATTGGGCACAATTTTGAGTTTTAACCCAAAACCAAATTTTTCTCCAAGAGTTGGAGTGAAATTGGGTGGGTTTAGAAGTTAAATTTTGAGATTTATTTCAAGAGTTAGATATGGTCTAAGTGATGGAAAATTGAAGTTTATTAAAATTATAATAAGCGGGCAATGTAGGAGATGGAGTTAAAATTTGTCTAAACTTCAACATATAAATTAGTATCATTAGATTTTCAAAGCCTACCACAATGATATAAAAGCACATAATGTTGACTCATATAAAATTCTTCTAAAAGCACATAATGTTAGTGTGCACCTGTGTTTTGAGATTAAAAAAAAGAAAGCTAGTTTTTGATAGTGTTTTGTTGTATTTGTATTTTGTATATGATTGTTCTTTCACTGTTTTGGTTATGAGAAATGCACAGAGAATGAGAATAAGGATTTCGGCTATGTCCGGCTGCACACATTGCAGCTCTTAGCATTCATATATATATGTATGACAGTAGGGTTTTTGAATACAGTCAGCCCTTGTCTCCATTGGAGCTAGGTGCCAAAAGACCTCACCTACCAGATAGTACAAGCTAATCTAAGCCCTTCCTTGGAGCTTTAATCTAAGCCTTACATCTGTCAAATGTCTTAATCTTAAAATTAACAAAAAACTAGCCGTTACAACCTACTAGCCGTTAATCTTGTAGCAGCTACACTTCTTCGATTCTTCCTGGAAGTGTTTAGCATCCAACACTCCCCTCTAAACTCTTCCTGGTGTCAACTCCGAGCAAACTACGAAGGTATGTGAACCTCTCCTTTGGTAGTGCTTTTGTAAAGATGTCTGCCACCTGGTTTTCTGTTCTGCAATACAGTAGCTCAATGACATTTTCTTGTAGTGCATCTCTGACAAAGTGATATTTCCTCTTTATGTGCCTTGTTTTCTGATGAAAAACCGGATTTCTTGTCATTGCAATTGCTGAGGTATTGTCACACATTAGCTTAGTTGGCTTGACTTGTAATTCTCCAAAATCCTTTAGAACGAATCTCAGCCAGATTGCTTGAGATGTTGCTTCTGCTGCACTCACATATTCAGCTTCGGCTGTTGATAGTGCAACACATTGTTGCTTGACTGAGGCCCACGAGAACACACCTGAGCCGAATGTAAAGGCATACCCCGATGTGCTTTTCATATCATCTTCACTGCCACCCCAATCACTATCACAGAAACCAACCAATATAGCTGACTGTCCTTTCTCATATTTGATTCCAAAGTCAATTGTTCCTTGCACATACCTAAGAACCCTTTTTGCAGTTCCCAAATGGATTTTGGTAGGATTGTGCATGAACCTTGAGAGTAGACTTGCAGCATACATGATATCTGGTCTTGTTGCTGTGAGGTATAGGAGACTGCCAACAATCTTTCTGTAGAGACTTGCATCCACTAATTCACTTCCATCTTCACTTTTGAGCTTCTCGTTTGCGATTAAGGGAGTGCTCACTGGTTTGCATCCCTTAAGTCCAAATTTATCTAGCAATGTTTGTGCATATTTCATTTGATGAATGAAAATGCAGTCTGAATTTTGAATCACTCCCATTCCAAGAAAGTGATGGAGTAACCCCAAATCGGTCATCTCATACTTCCTCATCATTTCATCTCTGAATTGGTTCACCATTTCCTTACTGTTTCCAGTAAACACCACATCATCTACATAGATGGACACAATGAGAGTTTCTGTCTTGTTTTCAACCTTAGTGTAGAGTGTTGCTTCACTTAGACTCCTCTTGAATCCACACTTAGTGAGGTGAGCATCAATCTCACTGTACCAGGCTCTTGGCGCCTGTTTCAGGCCATAAAGTGCCTTCTTTAATCTGTATACTTTGCTTTCGGACCCTTTGATTTCAAAACCTTGTGGCTGGTCCACATAAACCTCTTCCTCCAGAACACCATTTAAGAAAGCAGACTTGACATCTAACTGGTATAGCTGCCAACTCTTCTGTGCAGCTAATGCAATTAGTGTCCTGATTGTATCTAGTCTAGCCACAGGTGCAAATGTTTCATTGAAGTCAATTCCTGGCTTTTGAGAGTAGCCTTTAGCCACCAACCTAGCCTTGTTCTTCTGTACTGATCCATCCAAGTTCAGCTTGGTTTTATAAACCCACTTTACACCTATCACAGGTTTATCACTTGGTCTGTCCACAAGAGTCCATGTCTCATTTTTCTCTATCATTGAGATTTCATCCCTCATTGCCATTTGCCATGACTTATCATTTTCAGCCTCTTCGAAAGTCTCTGGTTCAATAACACAGAAGTTGCATGATGCATAGATTTCCTCTAGATTCCTCATCCTAATTGGTGTTGAATCTGAGCTTGAGTTTGAGCTTGTGCTTTGATGTCCTCCCTGTTGAGGAGTTGAACTTGCACTTGAGTTTTGAACACTCTGAGGAGTGTGTATTGGTGAATTATGGGGAATCTGCAAGCTTTCTTCTTCAGATCCATAGTCCTCATCAATTCCACTTGGTGCAGTTCTCTGCTCAGTGACCTCAAATTGCAGTGATACCTTGTCTTGTTCTACTGCATTTGTTTCCCAATTCCACGAAACTTCCTCATCAAAGATTACATCTCTTGAGAGATTGATCTTCTTGGTTCTCAGATTATACAATCTGTAGCCTTTTTCATTTGTACCATATCCAACAAAAATGCACTTATTGCTGGATTCTTGCAACTTGTGTCTGAGTTGTGATGGTACTAGTGCATAGCATACAGAGCCAAAAACTTTCAGGTGTTTTACACCTGGCTTTCTCCCACTGAACATCTCAAATGGTGTTTGCTTTTCTAGTGCTTTGGTAGGACATCTGTTCAAGAGGTACACAGCAGTGTTCACTGCTTCTCCCCAAAACGAATAAGGCATTTTCTTCTCATGTAGCATGGACTTGGCCATCTCTACTATGGTTCTGTTCTTTCTCTCTGCAGTGCCATTCTGTTGAGGAGTGTATGCTACTGTGAGTTGTCTTTCTAGACCCAATTCTTCACAGAAGGCATTGAATTCCATTGAGGTATACTCACCTCCCCTATCACTCCTTATCTTCTTGATCTGGTGTCCACTTTGTAGCTCCACCATTGCCTTAAACTTTCTGAATATGTTGAACACCTCTGATTTGAATCTCATGAAGTATACCCAGCACATCCTTGTATGGTCATCTATGAAAGTTAAGAAATACTTATTCCCACTGATGGATGCAGTCTTCATTGGACCACACACATCAGTGTGAATTAGCTCTAGTGATTTCTCAGCCCTCCAAGACTTTCCAACTTCGAATTTGTCCCTGTGTTGTTTCCCAAATGCACAGCCTTCACAGACCTCCCTCATTTCATCCATTTGGGGCAACCCTTGCACCATCTCATTCTTCTGCAAGTTTTTAAGGCTTTGCACATTTAAGTGCCCAAACCTTCTGTGCCATAGCTTCTCTGACTCAATTGTATTAACCTTCCTTGCCACTTCTTCCAAACACTTCAACAGCACTGGAAAGCTTCTGTTTTTCATTTGGACTTTCACAACCAGATTCTTCAAGGTTCTGTCATCATATATTTCAACAATAGTGTCTCCAAACAGCAAGAAGTAGCCATGTTCCATCATCTGTCCAACACTTAAAAGGTTCTCCTCCAGACCAGGTACCAACATGACTTCTTCAATGTGTCTTCTTCCCTTCTTAGTATCAATGATGAGAGTACCTCTGCCTGTTGCTTTCACAATGTTCCCATCTCCCATCTTCACTTTACCAGTAAATGTAGTGTCAAGATCAGTCAATAAGGACTCATGAGCAGTCATATGGTTACTGCACCCACTGTCTATGTACCATACTTCATTGTCTTTTACAACACTGGCACTAAAAGCACAGAAGACATTGGTTTCCTCTTGTTCTTGTCTTGCAATATTCACCTGTTGAGTAGTGTTTGATCTGCAATCCTTTTGTAGATGACCGAATCTATTGCATTTGTGACACTTTGGCTTTCCCTTAAACCAACATTCCCCAAAGTGTGCTTTATCACAGTTTCTGCACAATGGTTTGGTTTTACCACTTCCACTGGCATGTTTGTTTTCTCCATTTGGTCTACTTTCCCACTTTTTGGTTTTCCCTTTCCAATCTTTCCTTGGCTTGTTTTGATGCTGATTTGAGTAGTTTGATGACCCTATGTTCAGTGACTGGAAAGCTTTCTCAGTTGCTCCATCTGAGTGCCTTTCGAGCCTTTGATCAAAAGCCCTCAGGGAAGCCATTACATCTTGTACACTGAGTGTATCAGTGTCTTTGGTCTCCTCTATCACACTTACAATAGAGTCATAAGGCTTAGTCAAACTAATTAGAAGCTTTTGCACAATTCTTTCATTAGGCAGTTCTTCTCCATACGTTTTCATTTGAGTCACAACATCAAACAGCCTAGAAAAATAGTCCTTAAGTGGTTCATCTTCTCTCATGCGTGTGTATTCGAAATCACGTCTAAGAGATTGAAGTTTCACTTTCCTTACCTTAACATCTCCTCTGTATTCTTGTTGCAGGGTATCCCAGGCAGCCTTGGCAGTGTCTTCATTTGCTATCCTTGGGAAAATGCCATCTGAGACAGCCCCTTGAATGATTCCCAAGGCTCTAGCATCATTCATCCTGTTTTCCTTCAATGTAGCTCTCTGTCTTTCTGTAAGATCCTCTTCTAGAGCATCTATTTCCATTTCTGGTATCTCATATCCATGTTGAACCATTTCCCAAAGGTCATATGACTTGAAGATGGTTGTCATCCGAATCCTCCAATAGTCATAGTTTTCTCCATCAAAGATTGGAGCTTTGAGTTCGCCACCTCCAGTTCCTTTCATCTTCAACCTTGTTGACACTTAGGGTTTCAGCTTTTATCTGAACAACCCTCGAGGCAGATTCCACAAACGCCCAGATTTCAGTGATCAAAAACTAAGCTCTGATACCATGATAGTGTTTTGTTGTATTTGTATTTTGTATATGATTGTTCTTTCACTGTTTTGGTTATGAGAAATGCACAGAGAATGAGAATAAGGATTTCGGCTATGTCCGGCTGCACACATTGCAGCTCTTAGCATTCATATATATATATGTATGACAGTAGGGTTTTTGAATACAGTCAGCCCTTGTCTCCATTGGAGCTAGGTGCCAAAAGACCTCACCTACCAGATAGTACAAGCTAATCTAAGCCCTTCCTTGGAGCTTTAATCTAAGCCTTACATCTGTCAAATGTCTTAATCTTAAAATTAACAAAAAACTAGCCGTTACAACCTACTAGCCGTTAATCTTGTAGCAGCTACACTTCTTCGATTCTTCCTGGAAGTGTTTAGCATCCAACAGTTTTCTGAAGCTGTCTTTTGCTGCTTGAGTTTTCTGACTTTTTTCACCCACGATTGTGAAAAAAGCTGATCTAAGAAGTTTACAAAACACTAAAAAGCAGCAGATTTTTTCTCAAAATTTCAGCACCACCAAACTGGTACATAGTCAGATAGTCTTGTGCAATTGTTCATGAATGAATATGCAATTTAAGATGTTTACCAAACCTTCTGCAATTTCTCATGAATGAATATGCAAAAGCAAACATGAAAATCAACATGCTTTCTTCTCTTGCTCTCGTCGTCTGCGTACTCTGTTTTTCGGCGTTGATTCCGCAGGCTACCCCCGCCCCATTTCTCTTCCCGGAAGCTCAGTCCACCATCCTCCCCGACCCTTCCACCTTCTTCGCCCCGAACCTCCTCTCATCCCCGCTCCCCACCAACTCCTTCTTCCAAAACTTTGTCCTCAATAATGGCGACCAACCTGAATACATCCACCCCTACACCATCAGATCAGCCAACTCTTCCCTATCTCTCGCTTACCCGTCTTTCTCCTACAACTCTACTGCCGTATCCACAACCCCGTTCGAAGCTGACCTCACCATCTTCGCGTCCAATTCAAACAACAACAGCCACCATGTAGTCTCCGACTTCAATGATTTGAGTGTGACATTGGACTTTCCCTCCTCCAACCTCCGCTTCTACCTGGTTCGGGGAACCCCCTTTCTCACCTGCTTTGTTTATCGCCCCACGTCGGTTTCTTTATCCACCAATCATAAGATTGTCTCGGCATCCTCAGCGAGTGGCTCAAACACCAAGTTCATCGTCAAGCTCGACAATGGTCAGACATGGCTATTATACACATCCTCCCCAACTGAATTAATTGACAGCGACTCATCCACGTTATCTCTTAAAAAAAATTCTGGGATTATTCGTGTTGCTGTAGTGCCGGATCCTGATCCCAAATCTGAGAAAGTTCTCGACCACTTCAGTTCTTGTTACCCGATTTCTGGGGCAGCTGTGCTCGAAAACTCAAATACTTTGTTGTATAAATTTGAAAAGAAAGGTGGAGATTTGCTTGTGCTAGCTCATCCTCTCCATCTCAAGCTTCTGTCCAATGCTACTGTTTTGCAAAATTTTAGGTACAAAAGCATCGACGGTGATTTGGTTGGCATTGTTGGTGATTCGTGGCTGTTAGCACCGAAGCCTATTCCAGTCACTTGGAATTCCGTTGGAGGTGTAAAAAAGGATGCGTTTTCTGAGATCAAATCTGCTATTCGTCGAGACGTTGACGCCCTTAGTTCAACAGAATCAAAGACCAAATCTTCATACTTTTACGGGAAATTAGTTGCTAGAGCGGCGAGGCTGGCTCTGATCGCCGAGGAGGTAGCTTGTTCTGATGTGATCCCTGCGATTAGGACATACTTGAGGGATAAAATTGAGCCGTGGTTGGACGGTGCTTTTAGCGGCAACGGATTTTTGTATGATAAAACATGGGGTGGAATTATTACCAAATCCTCCAGAACTGATCCGACTGCTGATTTCGGGTTTGGTATTTATAACGATCACCATTTTCATCTGGGGTACTTTATCTATGGAATTTCCGTGTTAGCAAAGATTGATCCTATATGGGGAGAGAAGTACAAGCCTCAAGCTTACTCGCTCGTGGAGGATTTTCTGAACAAGGGCAAGCAATCAAATCCAAATTACACTCGTCTGAGATGCTTTGATCTTTATAAAATGCACTCGTGGGCGGGAGGGTTGACAGAATTCGCGGACGGGAGGAATCAAGAGAGCACGAGTGAGGCAGTTAATGCCTACTATGCAGCTGCTCTAATGGGGAAAGTCTACAGAGATGCGCAACTTGAGGCCACCGGTTCGCTGCTTACTGCATTAGAAATTCAGGCAGCTCAAATGTGGTGGCATGTGAGAGAGGGAGGAAAGAATCAAATTTACAAGAAAGGTTTCGCGAAGAAAAACCGGGTTGTGGGAATTTTATGGGCCATCAAGAGAGACAGCAAGCTTTGGTTTGCGACTGCAAAGGAAAAAGAAGCCAGACTGGGAATCCAAATGCTGCCTGTTTTGCCAGTTACTGAGGTACTGTTCTCTGATGAGGGGTTTGCTAGTGAGCTAGTGAACTGGACTTTACCGGCGTTCAGGAGGAAGGGAGTCACGGACAGATGGAAAGGATTTGTGTATGCATTGCAAGGGATGTACGACACAGAACGCGCTTTGGAGAAGATTAGAAGCTTGAAAGATTTCGACGATGGAAACTCCCTCAGTAATCTCTTGTGGTGGATTCACAGTAGATGAATTTTTGTTTGTTAATTTTTTATTGCAGGTGCATGTGGTCCAGTATTTTAATAGGTAATCTTTTGAGTTTTTATGCCTTTACAGTGACACTCGTCATGAAAGTTCTTCTCTTTTATTTATTTATTTTTGTTAAATTGATTGGTTTTGGTTTTGGTTTGGGTGATAATTTATTTATCTAGTTATGCATTATCTTTTAGTAGGTACCACCATTGGATTGCTACCGTTCCCAAAACAACACGAACGGCTGACATAAAAAAGGCATATGCGTATGGAACCAACTGGTTCTCATATGCGAATGTGCCATTCTTCTCTCTTATCAGCCCATGCTTGCAGTTACAGGGCCCAATAGTCAACATCTCCGGCTGCTTTGCTTCTTCGATGGCAATTAGCAAATACTTGTGCACGGCCCTTTTTTGAATTTTTGTCGTCATGTGATGAGTGAGACTAAAAACAAAAAAACGTATCGTCGTTACATGTAAAAATCTCTCGGTGCGAATGTGCCATGACCATGAAAATAATGAAAACAAAAAAGTTATGTAGTTGGACCATCCGCTCATGATGATTTTTCTCAATTTGCTTGGTAGGTGCATGTCACATCTGGTTAAAAGTACTTTCCAATTTTGCTTCCTATTGATGAGAAAGAGTTCAGTGCAAATCTAAAATCTTTAGCAGCTAATGGTTTACTGATGAGGACGATGCTTATTTTATTGCGTGCTAATCATGATTTGCAGACAAATGCCAAAAATTTAGGGTGTCACGGCTGTCTTATATGACATAAACAGTTAAGATTTGAGGATCATAGGTAATGGGAAGTCATCTTATTCAATATTATCTTGCATATCATTCCTTAAACCCAAGCGATTAACGAATAAATCGCGTTATTAAACTCTTAACCTGTCTTATCAGGGGACCGCAATTGGGCGACTGAAGAATCTTCTTGCCTTGCTTGTAGGGTTACCAAGTCAAACACAACCAGCTATACAACATTAGGAGCTTAACCATAATGTACAAACTGCTGCCTTTTCTCTGACTTGTTTTTTGTTCATATCCCATCTATTACACTTCTACTCTTCCTCTGATCTTATCTGATATGAACATTTTATTCAACAAAATGTCCAACACATATGTTCTACTTGTTTCATCGTTCTAGCCGCTACTGCGATTGCGAATGTTTCTGGTTCCGTGTCGAAGGAAAAGGTTGGTGTGTATGAGCTCAAGAAGGGTGATCTTTCAGTAAAGGTCACCAAACATTGTGATTACTCATCCTCCATGGATGCAAACCTAACTTCCACTTAGAAGTGGGATTACATATCCTCTCTTGATGCAAACCTAACTTCCACGTAGGCAAGAGAAAAAAGGAACACTCAAAAATATTACTCAAGGATTTTCTCACACAAAAACTAATACTAGAACATACTCAAAATATGACCTAGGGTGTTCATGGATGTCCTGCCAAGGCTCCAAAAATTATTGAGGTGTTGTGGCGCCCGTCTTCTCAATCTTGGATGAAAGTAAATACTGATACTGCTACAAGAGGTTCCTCTAGTGTGGCTGCATTTGGTGGTATCTTTCGTGATTTTACAGGTCATTTTCTTGGTTGTTTTGTGGGTTTAATAGGTTTGACCTCTTCTTTGAATGTCGAACTATGCGCTGTTATTCATTGTATATCTTTAGCTTGGGACCAAGGTTGGCATTCATTATGGATTGAGTGTGACTCCTCACTGATTGTTCACCTTCTTTCTTTATCTTCACCTTCTGTGACATCTATCCCTTGGAGACATTTGGTTAGTTGGCATAACTGTCGAGTTTTATTATTCTCCATGCAGGTTCAGATTTCTCATATTTTTAGGGGGAGGGGTAATCAAGTTGCTGATTGTTTGGCCAATTATGGTATTGATCACCCCGGTGTTTATTGATGGAATTCATGCCCCCTTGTGCTGCAACTGCTTATTCTCATAACCTTTCTAAGCTTCATTGTTATAGGTTTTGCCAAACGAGGTTTTGACTTGTTTTCATAAATTCTTTAATGATCAAGGTTTGGCCTCATGTCCCTCTTGACATATTGTATTCTTCTTGTTTATCAATAAATTATCCTCAATGTCACTTCCCATGATAGCAATGTTGGAGTGAGATGGACTTTGCGGCCAAATTTAATTATCATAAATATATATATATATATATATATATATATATATATATATATATATTTCTAATTCAAAAATGTACCAACCCGTCCCTAATTTTATGATGTTAATCATTTTAAAGGAGTGAATTGACAAAAACCCCCCTGAGGCGAGTTTACTGACTTTCGTTGACCGTTTTGTTGTGACGCGTATGAGCTATTAGCTTACCGCATTCTTGAAGTACACGACTATACGAACGCATGCTCTCCACTTCTCTCTTGCCATGTGTTACTCCCTTTCTAATTTCTCCTCAACATTGACACTGGAAATGTTTATTTATTTTAAAATTGATGCCTTTGCAGACTGCCACCACCACTGCTGAGGCCGAGTTGCCTTCTACACATCCCATCCGTTTGGGTCTGGCTCTGAATTTCTCAGTCTTCTGTTATGAGATCACGAATTCTCCAGAAAGGGCTTGCCACCTTGTAAAGACAGCTTTTGATGAAGCTATTGCTGAGCTTGACTATTTGAATGAGGAGTCATACAAAGATAGCACCTTAATCATGCAGCTTCTAAGGGACGACCTCACGTTGTGGACTTCTGACCTTCCAGAAGATGGAGGTGATATTAATAATTATTTCAGGAGTTAACAATGCACATAATTCCATCTCTACTAAAGTTTAGAGGATTAGTTTCTTTGATTAGATTAGTCCCTCCTTGCTCCGCCTTTTTCCTTTCCGTCCATTTCAGGATGAGTAATGCTATTCTTATCACAATTTTATACTATATTTCTTTACCATCTTAGGTAGTAAATGAGTTGAACAAGATACATCATTTAATTTCAATCATTTTAAATGATGATTGTGGTATACGAGGAGTCTCATTCTTCAACATAAGATTATTTAAGTGTTTTAATTAATAAAAAGATTGAAATTAAATGATGTAACTTGTCCAATTCATCTGCCATCTAAGATGGTAAAAAAAATGTGGTAAGAATAACATTACTCTTTCATGATTTGCTTCAGGTATGCTAGTCTTCCTTTGAAATCTAATTGTGTTTCATAGGTGTCTTTGCTGGATGTTCCCATCTTTTACATTATAAGTTACGCGATGTTACCATTCTTATGCTTGTGGTGTCTGTTTGTGTACTTTTGAAGTATTTTCTTATAGGGAAGAGATTGGCATCATGCTGAAGTCTCGTCCACTATTGCAGTGTAATGCTTGTCACAATTATCTTGGGCCAATATAGGTGTTCAGGTGCTATAGTCACTCACACCCATTGAATCAAGTTGTCATGAAAAAGAAACTTTAAAAAGCAAACATGTAGATCTTACAGGATTTATGTGAACAAATTAACAAAGGGTAAATTACATAGAAACCCCTCAGGTTTGAGATCTATTACAATCTCATACAACATCTTTAAAACATTTCACTTTCATACCTTACATACCATTTTATTTCAAAATAGTATCTCCATTACATTTTCTATCCATCGATCCGTTAAGCGCTGACGTGGCTGCCAAAAGTGTGCCACGTGGCAATTTTTTTTTTTTTTTAACTTGAATTTTCTCAACCAAAAAAAAAAAAAAAAAAACTTAAACCCATCCCTGCCCGCAACCCCCCCCCCCCCCACCCCCAAAACCCAAATCCCTTTTCCTCACCCCACAACCCAGATCTGTTCCGTTTTCCCCCACCCACCCACCTACCTCACAGAGACCTCACCTCGCCTTCCCCCTCCCGATGACTTCACCCTACCTCCTGCGATCCTCATCCTTCCCCCGTGCCCGCCACCCCCTCACCCAAAACCTGACCCCCTCCCCCTTTATCCCTTCTCTCATCTACAACCTCATTTCTATCCCTAATCCCCGAAGAAGAAGAAAAAAAAACACCCCATAACCCAGTTCATCCCGAAGAAGAAGAAGAAGAAAAATAAATAAATAACCCCATAACCCAGTTCGTCCCCCCGCAACCTAGAAGAAGAAGAAGAAGAAGAAGAAGAAGAAGAAGAAGAACGAGGAGGAGGAGGAGAGGACAGGATATGGGTCGCCGAGGAGGGGGTGGCGGGATCTCGGCTGGACATGGGATCTGGGATCGGCTTCGGTGGGGGGGGGGGGGGTGATATGGGGTTAAAGGCTGAGGAACGGGGGGGGATGAGGGTTGAGGAATTGGGGATACGGGTTGCAGGTTTGGTTTTCTAACTTTTTTTTTTGTTAAAGATTCAGGTTTAAAAAAAATTTAATTGTTTTTTTTTGTTGAGAAAATTCAAGTTTTTCAAAAAAAAATTATTTTATTTGCCACGTGGCAGGAATTTGGCAGCCACGTGGCATATATGTGGCGGCCACGTCAGCACTAAACGGATTAATTGATGGAAAATGTAACGGATGTATTATTTTGAAATAAAATAGGACGTGAGGTATGAAAGTGAAATATTTTAAAGATGTTGTATGAGGTTGTAATAGACCTCAAAACTAGAGGGGTTTCTATTTAATTTAAAGAAAACTAATGAAAAGGGCTTGAAAACTTTTCTTTTAACGAAAAGTCACTTTTAAAGGTATAGTGAATAGTGACAGTTAAAGGTAAAAAAGCGGTTTTTCGTTAAAAGTAAACAGTACCGGGGGTGTTTTATTAAACCTCTCTTTAATTTACCCATTAACAAATCAATGAATTGTTGTAGTAAAGGCAGTGGTTTCTTTTTCCAAGTTTAGGTTCTAGGGTCGCAATTGTTAATGGAGGAGGATTGTCTGCCCTCCTCCTTCCCGTGCCCTTTCGTGCTCTCCTGTTTGTGTGGTCACGGTTAAGCCACGTCAACATTTTATATTACTATTCATTTTTGTCTTATTATTTCTATAAAAAAAACAATATAAAATGTTAACGTGGCTTTATTTTTGTCTAATTTTTGTCTATTTATTTTCCTTAATTCATCTGATCCGACAGCCGAAAATTAAAAAAATGTGTGAGAAGTAAAAAGGGGTGTGTGGATATCACACCCCTAATTTTTATCGAGTTCCACACACCCCTAATTTTTATCGGGCAACTAAAATTAAACAAGCGTTTATAATTTACATTCAAAGAATTGGATTATATTTGTTTCTAGGCTTTGAAATGATATGTGGAGTTCAGCAAAATGTTATCTGATTTTTTATTGTGCTCTGGGTGCATGAAATGCAATGATCCCGTTTTGTTATGCAGCGATCTGGGGTACCAAACGTATTGCTTAAAAAGTAGTCCATAATGTGAATTCCTTTAAGTTGTCATATAGCTAAAGTGATGTTTATTTACGAAACTGTCCTACCAGTCACAGAAGACATGCACGGGCTGCAAGAAATATGTATAGAAATGTACTGTCAAATCATGAATAGTTTGAGAAATTTTTTATTGTGACGGAAACATAAGCGATACATCACGTATTTTTATGTAAGTGGTAAAAAAAATTATTTTTCCTATTATTTGTATAGTGACTTGTGGTGTACTACTTTGTGTGGCTATCATACTAAAAAATCTCTCCAATTATCTAATATGAAATTCGAATTAAACTCGTTAATGGACAAAATATTTGTTGTATTTTAAAGACCAAGCATCGTCTTTAACACTTATTATTGCTCTCATTTTTGCTGCAGAAGATTCCCAAAAGGTAAATGGCAATGCCAAGGTTGGCGGGCTGGAAGAGACAACCTGATGCAGGTGGCATCTTAGGATACGCCGTGTATTATGGATCAAGAATGGAACTGAGTCTCGTTTCCTTCGGTGTTGGACAAAATTCAGGCGTTCATTGTTTACCATGTTATTCTGTGGTAATTTCTTTCTTATTTTCCCGCCCTGCTATGTGGTGTGGTTTATAATATGATTGTATCCGGGCATGGTTCGATCTGCTTTCCACTAGCTTTGCATACTCGGTTATGTTGAATGGAGCATAGAGGATTAACCAATTGCTTAAGGTGATTTTCGTGTTTTAGAATATCTTTGCATAAACTTGTGTGTCAGAATATGTCGATGAGCACTCGATATGATATGTTTATGTCTACGAGATATTGTGATTCCTAGAAATTATATGCTTATTTACGAATTTTGTGACGTATTAAATTCTTGTGATATTGCAAGCTACAATAAGTATTTTCATATCATACGTAGTATGTATATTTGGAAATTATACTTGTTTTACGGTGAAGGGTTATTACGTTTTCAAAAAGATTTTACAAAGTTTTATTTTTAAGCATACTCACACTTGTTTCCCCCCTCCAGGTTGTAATAGCCGATCTTCCGTGTCAACGAGGATCCTTGGCAAATCTTGGTATTTGGTGATTTTCTTAGATGGTATAATTCTTATCATACTTTTGTTGTACTTTAATTATGCTCTGACATCACGTGTGGAATGAGTTCATTTCCGCTCACTAGCGCACTCTCACATTTATGCACTTTTAGGTTTAAATTTACTCTCTTTTTCCACATCACTACACTTTATGACTTTGTCACTTTCCTTGTGTCGGCCAACACAGCTCGATTCGGAGTCCAGGTAGACATTCCGAATCGAGGTGTGTCAAAAAAAAAAAACACTGCTTACACTATTTGAAGCTATTGTTGCTTCTTATTTGATTTGATGTGATTAAATCTTGTGGGGAGGGGGTATTTATACAAGAGGAAAAACTACTAAACGCAAGACACAGTGACTACTCGTCCTCCATGGATGCAAACCTAACTTCCACTTGGAAGTGGGATTACTCATCCGCCATTGATACAGTGGCCAAACTTACCTAACGATAGAAGGTTCCATAGGCTGGACCATTTATTTGTGTCTGATAACTTGGGCCCAAGACAAGTTTATAATTGAACACGATTATCATGGTATCTCCACAGTTACATTCTGTGGTATGGAAGTACCTCATTTTTTATGTTGATCAGAAATTGATTGGTATGGAAGTTCTTCATCTTTTATTCTGATCATAAATTGATTGGTATGTGTGATCATTTATTTACTTTTGATTGGAAACAAAATTTGCAACCTTTTCGTTTGAGAAATTTAGGGATATTTTTTGATATAGATGCCTCAGTTTTGAATTATTTAGATCAAAAATCCATGCATTTTAATGATTTGATTATTAAAAAAATATTGTATTATATGCACATTATATTGTGACAAATTTTCTATAATCTAGCATTTTGATTACACCCTCCTCCATTAGAGATAATTGTTAAAAAAAAGTTGGTTAGATTCAATTTACTTTCACAATAATACTACAATTTAGCAATAAGTATCTAAGATTTAAGATATTTTCTTTCTAAAATACTTTAAAATATTTTTAAATTCCTCAAAATCAAACGTACCGAAATAAGTTTTCTTTAGTACTTTAAGAGAAAATAGGATTGAGAATAATATAAACCTAATGTGTACAAAATAAAAAGTTCCAAAATAAAATAATGTACCAACATTAACAATATGTATCAAATCAAACGTACCAAAATTGTAAATAAACGTATCAATTAATGATTTTTTTTGTAAATTCAAACGTACCCGTAAATAATATATATGTAATTAAAATAATGCTATAATTTAGCAATAATTACCTACGATTTAAGATATTTTATTTCCAAAATAGTTTAAAATATTTTTAAATCCCCCAAAATCAAAAGTACCGAAATAAGTTTTTCTTTTAGTACTTTAAGAGAAAATAGGATTGAGAATAATATAAACGTACCAATACACAATGTGTACAAAATAAAATGTACCAATATTAGCAATATATGTCACATCCCGGCCCGAGGCGGACCACTTTCCGAACCCGCTCCACCACCGTAGCACGATATTGTCCACTTTGGGCCCCAACCACGCCCTGACGGTTTTGTTTCTGGGAACTCATGAGCAACTTCCTAGTGGGTCATCCATCATGAGAGTGCTCTAACCCCCTTCTCGCTTAACTTCGGAGTTCCTACGGAACCTGAAGCCAGTGAGCTCCCAAAAAGCCTCGTGCTAGGTAGGGATGGGAATATACATTTAAGGTTCACTCCCCTGGGCGATGTGGGATGTCACAATATATATCAAATCAAACGTACCAAAATTGCGAATAAACGTACCAATTAATGATTTTTTGTAAATTCAAACGTACCCGCAAATAATATATACGTAATGTATTGTACATAATAATAATTCGTCAACAACTATACTTAAAAAAACAGCAAAAAAATTGAAAAAAATTACACGAAGCTTTTATGTTGATCACCAGCTATTTGAAAAAGAAAAAACCATTTGGAAAAAGAAATAATATTAAATATTTGCATAACAAAAAAAATGATCAAAAAAAACATATGTTTGGAATAAGAGAAAATATAGTTTAATTACTAATATCTCCAGTAAATAAGGAAAAGTGCATCGTGCAGATAAAAGGATAAATTCAAAAATTATTTTAATTTTATAAAATAGAGGTGACTATTGGTCAAAGCACTTGAATCAAATTTAAAAAAAAAGCACAGATGTTTAATCTAAATGATATAGAAAAACTATTGGGGATTCTAATTTTCCCAGAAATTTAGGGCTTAGGATGATATTGTAGCAGTGCTTAAATTTGATAACTGCTATGCTTTTTAAGTTCTCCACGTAACACTATGAATATGTCATTATCTTTATACCGGCGCAGTGATATCCCGTCACATTAAAAAAATTCTTCATTATTTATTTATTTTTGTTAAAATTGATTGGTATTGGTAATAATTTATCTAGTTATGCAATATCTTTTAGTAGGTACCACAATTGGATTCCACCTTTCCCATAACAATACAAATGGCTGACATAAAAAAGGCAGATATCCGGATGGAACCAACTGGTTGTGTCATTGCTTTCGTATCATGCCTCTCACACGGTTCTAAACTTTTAATATATGCCATTCTTCTCTCTTACAGGGCCCCGGTAGTCAACGTATCCTGCCGCTTTGCTTATTGGATAGCTAATACTTGTGTACATACATCCTAGCTAATACTTGTGTACATACATCCCCTTCACTCCATCTTGTTCGGGATTAAATCACGTAACAAGTGAAATATGAACAAGGATCACTCGTTACATCGCAGAGCGAATGTCAATGATGATTTTTCTCAATTTGCTTGGTAGGTACATGCCACATGTACGTAATCAAAAGTACATTTCCAATTTTTCTAACTAATACTTTACTAATGAGGATGATATTACTTTATTGCATGGTAATCATGATTTGCAGAGAAAAGCCAAAAAAATTGGGTGTCACGGCCATCTTTTGTGTGACATAAAGTAAGACTTGAGGATTATAGGTCATGGAAATCATCTTATTCAATATTATCTTGCATATTATTGCTGAAAGCCAAGCGATTAACAAATAAATTGCGTTAATAAACTCGTTGGGCTCATTTGAAAGTGTTTTTATAATGATTGAAAGACTTTTTGTGAAAATATTTTTAAAATCAATTCTTAATAAAAATTCAAATGAATCTTGAAAAAAAACATTTTAAGTACTTTTTGCAATAAACATTTATCTAATGCTTTTTTTTTTCGAAAAACATTTTAGTGCTTTTGGAATAAAAAAACAATTTCATCAAAAGCGTGGTTTAAAAGCATTTGAAAACTGACCCGGATTCCCTCCTGACCTTAAAAAATTGACCCTGCTGAGTTGGCGATCATGACTTTTGAAATTTGATTTAACGACTACAAACAGAGGAATCTTTAAAGTTATAATTATTGTAGCCGTTGAATCAAATTTCAACGGTTACGATCGTCTGCTTAGCAGGCTTAGTTTTTTAAGATCAGAAGAGAATCTTGGTCCTTTGAAAACAAACTCTTAGCTTGTCTTAGTAGGGACCACAATTGGGCGACTGAAGAATCTTCTCACATTGTTTTCAGGGTTACCAAGTCAACACAACCGGCTATACAACCATAATGTTAAAAAAACTGCCTTTTCTCTGACTCGTTTCGTGTTCATGTCCCATCCGTGACACTTCTACTCTTCCTTTGATCTTATCTGATATGAACATGTTACTCAGCAAAATGTCCAACACTAGTGTTCTACTTTGTTTCATCGTTCTAGCCGCATTCACGATTGCGAATGTTTCTGGTTCCGAATCGAAGGAAAAGGTTGGTGTGTATGAGCTCAAGAAGGGTGATCTTTCAGTCAAGTTCACCAACTGGGGTGCAACTATCATCTCCCTCGTCGTACCAGACAAAAAAGGTTTGTGTTCATTTCTCGAATTCTATGAACTTCGATTTTACCTCGATGGTTTCCTGTTTCTCAAATTCTTGTGTTAACGTCTTCTCGGTTTTCCTTTTTCTTCCTTTCTCGTGCTTGCAGGAAAGCTTGCTGATGTAGTTCTCGGGTACGATTCCGTCAAAGAGTACACGGTGAGTTTTCTATGAGGGATCCACACTGCTGTGTTTGTCCCGTAGGGAGGACAACGTTAGTTCGGATTTTAGGCAAGAATTAATGTGGATGTGCTAGCTATGTTTAGTTGTTTTAATTTTTACATTATTCTTTGAAATGATTTGATTAGCTGGGCAGGGGAGCTGTCGGATGTGGGAATCTCGTCATATTTTTATGGGAAATTGGCCGAAAAAGTGAAAATACAAATTTAAACTATAAATTTTCGTATTCGATTGGTATGTTGTTAATATTTTATCAAAATATTTGAGAGATGTATGATTTACAAAATTATTATTTCAGTCAGTTTGTCTATTGTTTATTAACATGATTTCTTATTCTTGAATCAACCAAATCTACATCATGGAAAATTTGTAAAGTTGTGATTAGCCCCAGCTGGAAATTTATCTGTAGTCAAGGAAAATGCAGGCAAGATTTTAAGTCAATGGTCAAGTTTTTCCTAACCTCGAAACAAAACAAGTTGGCCATTTGAAAAGTTTTAGGGAAACACATTTCTTAAAATAATACAACTAGAGAAGTGATGAGTGGACTATCTTAAAGTAGTTCTCATGGACTATCTGTCATTTCAAAGTTTAACGTTAATTTTGTTGCCAACATTATAAAATATTGTGGAAAGTATGAGATGACAGAGAATCTATGAAGAATTCTACTTTTCTGAGAGTCCCTTAGCATTTCTCATACAACTAACCACATGGACAGAGTTTTTGGTTCCTGCACTTCTGCTACTCACAACAATTGTTTTTAACCAATCATTCCATATAAAACCAAAAATGGATCATGGTATTGCAGAGTGCAGAGCAAGTTGAAGGTGTGCAAATCTAAGTCTTGACCTGGGTGTTTTGTTTTGGTCCATATTTAAATAGTTACTATATTGTAGATACTTGAATGATTTACAGTAACACGTGAATCGAAGTGGTTGGTTGACATGTTTGTTTGTCCCTTAACTCGAGAAAAACTTACGTGCACTAGAATGTTAAATTGGCGGTATTTCATGCAAGGCCCGTTTTGTCTAGGGGTTTGCATTTTTCATGATCCTCTTATGTGGATTAGGATGGTGTTGATGGATGATTGCTTAGGGATCTCCAAGGCTTGTTTTGTTTAGGATTTTTGACCCCCTATAGTACTAAAAAAAAGTGACGGTATTTCAAATCTATCACTTACGTCCCACCTTGCGACGTACTCCTGCAACTGTCTAATTGCCTTCTGTTTTCATTGTGATTTGCAATTTTGCAGAATGATACTTCTTACATCGGTTCTGTCGTTGGACGGGTTGCTAACAGAATTGGAGGAGCTCAATTTACGTTAAATGGAACTCACTACAAGCTAGTTGCTAATGAGGGAAAAAACATACTTCATGGTATACATTAATCTTGTTTTAACTTGAAACTAATCTTGTTTTAATCTGTGTTTTAACTTAAAACCTGCAACTTAATTTACCTTATTGAATTGGTTAACTGAATGTCAGGTGGCAAAAAAGGATTCAGTGATGTTGTCTGGAAAGTGAGAAAGTACAAGAACGAAGGCCATTCTCCTTCCATTGTCTTCACCTATCATAGCGCCGATGGCGAACAAGGTATACGAAGCATCACTACGTTTGCTTTTGTGTGTGTTCTAGATGCTACTGTGACGGTTTCCCAAGCAAATCATGCACTGTTATGCTTTTGAACTTTCCTACATAGACCATACATGACTTAATTTGGATGCTGCCAGTTGCCACAGTGACATCTCGTTGCATAAAAGTTCGTCTCGTTCTGCACACCTAATTCATTGTCACATAATCTGTGCAGGATTTCCCGGCGATTTGCTAGCCACCGTGAGCTATACCCTCACTGGAGACAACCAACTGAGCGTAAAAATGAAAGCTAAGGCTCTAAACAAGCCAACTCCGGTGAGTCTAGCTCAACACACTTACTGGAACCTCGGCGGTCACAACAGCGGCGATGTTCTGTCCCAAGACGTCACGATCTTTGCCTCCCATTACACTCCCGTCGACAGCAACCTCATTCCCACTGGCAAAATAGCTTCCGTAAAAGGAACCCCGTACGACTTCCTCAAGCCTGAAGCTGTGGGAAGCAGGATCAACAAGCTGACTAGCGGTTACGACATCAACTACTGCCTCGACGGCAGTGGCGCAGGCAACAAACTGAGGCCCGCCGCGGTGGTGCACGACAAGAAGACCGGGAGGGTTTTAGAGCTGTCGACGAATGCGCCGGGCTTGCAGTTCTACACGAGTAACTTTCTCAAGGATGTGAAGGGGAAAGGAGGGTTTGTGTACGAACCGCATGCAGCCTTGTGTTTGGAGACTCAAGGGTTTCCGGATTCTGTCAATCACCCTAATTTCCCTTCCACAATTGTGACTCCTAAAAAGCCTTACAAGCATATTATGCTTTTTAAGTTTTCAATTAAAGCTTAAATTAGCTTCATGTGTCTCATGAGTTTCGTGGCTAAAAGGGGAATGGCACTATGCTCACCTTTTGTGATTTGAATTTCTTGTAAGGTTAGGTTCTAGGGAATGAATAAATGTAATGATTAAATACATTGATCTGGACATAATTCGAAGATTTTTTTGCCAGCAACTCGTGGTTAAAGCTTAAAGAACAATCGACCATGTGTGCGCGCACAATTGTCCACCGTGGATGTGTTTACTGATTCGAAATTTCAAGCAGTTCCATGCATATCAACAGTTGACAATTGCTCAGTTCACGTACGAGACAAATAAATCAATGAGAAACGCATATTGCAGATTACCGACAAAGATAGTTACTAACGAAGAAACAAGAAAATATGAGACCTTTTTCACTTCACATACAACAAGCTTCTATAAGATTCTGTTCTTTGGCTAGTTTAAATGTTACTTTGGTAAATTTCTATGCTCAATATCTATGTCTAGCCATACAAGTTAAGCTTGATGACAAAACCCTATAAACTCGACTGTCCGAAGAGCACACTGACATTCGACTCGATAAAACAACTGAGGTCTTTTCTTTTCTCATTTTCCGTCCTATCCCTTAAACGATAACTTCTCACGAAAGGAAACGAAATGGAAATCTAACAGGAGCTCAATCTTACGATTGTGCAGATTGCGCAATTGGTCTGGGTGATCGGTTAAGATGGTTTAGGTGATATGGTGAGGCATGCGGACCATTTGGCATGGATCGGGTTCTAGTTGGTTGTCCATTCCTTGAAACCCTGGCCAGACCTCTACCGCCATTTCGAGAATTTGGATTGGACCCAGGAGCTTGTAAGGCTTGGTAGTAAGATGAGGAGCAGGCCATGTCTTTGAGATCGGGAAGAGGCTTCAGCACTTCAACAACTTCACTCATCAGAGGTCTAGCCTTGGGGTCACGGCTAAGACAACGGGAAGCCAAATGAAATGCCTTCTGAGCACCTTTGATAGAGAAGCGGCCTTCAATTCGAGGATCTACTAGACGATAGAACCTTCGCCTGTCTCTCAGATGTGGGTGTGCCCACTCAACCAAGTTATGCTCCCCTTTGGGTCGGTTTTTGTCCATAGATCTTTTACCAACCAACATTTCAAGCAGAACCACCCCGAAGCTATACACATCACTTTTTGAAGTGAGGTGTCCTGATAGAAGATGGCTTGCATTATATATATTAGTTTACATTCCACAAAAGCAAAAGAGCATAAATAATGAGATGCAGTAAGCACTGTTGAGACTAAGGCAAAAAAGATGATTCATACAGTTTATGATACCAACCTGTCATTACATACTCGGGGGCTGCATAACCGTAAGTGCCCATAACTCGGGTGGAGACGTGAGTTTTGTCTCCCTCTGGAGCATCTTTGGCGAGCCCAAAATCAGAAAGCTTGGCAGTGTAGTCCTGGGAGAATAAATCATTGATTAGAAGAATAGGTATCAGGTAAAAACAAAGACATTCGAACCTGAACTCAGTAACACACCGCATCCAGCAATATATTAGATGTTTTGAAATCTCGATAAATCACTGGCCTTTCGGCTTCCTCATGAAGAAAGGTAAGACCCTTTGCAGCGCCAAGAGCTATTTTCATCCGGATAGACCAAGGGAGTGGCCAGGACTCTGAAATGGGGGAAAAATATATAACTTAAGCATAAAAAAATCAAACAACCAGAACTTACACTGCAGACTCTCATTCACATTTAACTTTTGTTTTTTGTTTTTTCAGGAAACATCTCACGGAAATTTTTTCAGGTGTGGCAACTTAAACTCGAGCATTCTTACCACCTCACTGCATTTAATCATGACGCGGAGCCAACCTTGGTAAGTTTTAACCCCTTTCTTTATTGAGATGTAAATTAACAGTAGGAAATAAATCGTAATCCACAACCTCCAAACATGAATTTAAGATTGTATTATCACAATTTGCATATGAATAGCATAAAAAACACAGGAACTTTTCATTCCTAAGACAAGCACTTTCAAACACACTATAACAAGCAAAAAACTTCAAGGACCTGTGTTAAAACAGTACACACACGTCAACGCTACTACTAATAGAAAACCAGTCACCAAAAAATACAACCATCATCATCCTCATGTCCCTCTGCATCACTCTATCCTAGGTTAAATTCAGTGGGAGTCACAGTAGTTCAAATCACTCACAAGCATTAAAAGGTGAACATAAATCTTCAAGCCAAAAGAAAATACACGTCTAAACACTTGTCACAAGGAAGAAATTTCGAGTAGATATAGTTTTGAGTACATACTTCTAAAGAGGTGATTCTCCAAGCTTCCCCGAGGCATAAACTCATATACAAGTAACCTTTGATCATCCTCAATGCAATAACCATATAGTTTGACTAAATTAGGATGAAGTAGGTCGCCAAGATAATTAACTTCAGCCTACAACATGGAAAAGACAAAACATCATTCGTTATCCACGAAGGAGAAACAAACACCCCATAATTCTAATTAGTGGTAACGGACAAAAATTGATAATGAGGTTCCATACCAGCCATTCTTTATGACCTTGAAGTCCGTCATGGTTCAGAGTCTTTACGGCAACTGCAAGCCCAGCTCCAGGTTTTACTGGAGCAGTTCCAAGTTCGTCAATCCAGCCTTTAAATACACAACCAAATCCACCCTCTCCCAGAAGATTCACAGGTCTAAAATTCTTTGTTGCAGACTTAAGCTCATCAAAGGTGAATTTTCGTAGCTGGGAAGCAACTTTCAGTTCCTCAGCTGCCTTAGGAGTAGGCACAGTACTTCCTGTGTTACTGGTGGTTGAAGATGAAGCAACTGGAGCACCTGGCTGGTCTTTGATCGATTCATTTGTACCTTTACCTTCTGCTGGTTCACAAATGACACCACATCAAATCATTAGGTATAATTTAAGACAACCAGCTTAGCCTTATATAAAGAGTAGGCACAGATTCTAAATTTGGCATTACTAGGATATATGATATGCATTGATGGAGAAGTCTGCATATTTATCAAGCATTGATGAGGTATTTTATGCACCAGAACTCGTAATAGGAAAATGATCTGCCAATGTGAGTATCCCGTTAAATGTTTTCCTCGTCTAATTATTATTTTTTATTATCGGATGCATACTCTGTGGATATGCTAAATTGTTTACGGATTAACACCTAGATGATCATAAAAAATTGCGCACGGCTATTTGAAGGAGTAGGTGACCATGACTAGAGCCCTCCCGGCTAAAGATAAGCATGCTAAACAGTTAACCGGACACAGGTAACACAGAGTTCCACCTACGTTACATTCATGAAAGAGTTTTGTTTCAGTCAGTTGCCCACATGCACGTGGAGAGTAATTGACACTAGCATCGCCGTTACAAAATGTGCATAGAGAGACGTGTCTCATCACATTAGAGATGCATTAATTGTCAAGACAACTCTAAAATCTTCCGCTAAAACCGGAAACATAATCATATCACATAGCACACAGCGAACAGCCAAATTAACACGTGCACAGAATTTATACAAGACAATGAAAGGGTACATCTGCGTATCCCTCTTATCAACACAAGTCAAAGAATAAACTAGCCACATTTCATAAGCACAGAGCGAATCAAACACGTGCCAGCATTTATCCAAAACCACAAAAGAATGATCTAGCCCTATATCCTTATGTTTGGGAGCATCCAGAAAACACAAGTCAAATTCAAATCTAGATAACAGATCATACTTAAAAAGTCAAAATCAAACATGCTGGAAATGTTTAGGCAAGTTGGAATGTTCGGTAGAATTGGTACAATTCTAATTCAAAATGTGAAGAACACCTCATGGTTGAACTTACAAAAGCCCTTAGCCTTTCTTGATTAATAAACTACCAGAAACAATGCACAAACATATACAATCACAGAATAATCGATGTATCCAACCAGAATAACCAATACAGAACCAAATGAAGATTGATGAATAACATGATCACTTCAATTCTTTCACAAACATCTATATCCATGGTGCACCGACGTGCTAAATAACATGATCACACCAGTACATTGTCAAGGAATCAATCAAAATCTAATCTGCAGGTAAAACCATAAAAATTGAGACAAATTGTACGAGGAAAACATCGTAAAACATCGTAAAACAAAACGAAATTTAAGGAATGAATTGAATTATACCATCTGGTGAGCTAGTTCCACTTGCAGAACTATTCAGTTTGGCCTTTGTAGACATGCACCTCCCCATGAACCTTAACTTCATCCAACACCCAGTCACTTCATCTTCGTCATCTTTCTTTTCCTTTCCCTTCGATTTTCCGACATTCTTAGCTCCAACAAAAGCATCAGGAGCCAATTCCATGTTGTCAAAACTCTAAATTAATCCCCCGATTAGTGAAAAAATATGAAATTTCACCAAAAAACCAAACTTTCAATCCCCTTTGAAAACAACCAAATTATGAATTCAGAAAACAACTCCGAAAGAAAATACAACCTCAAAAGAGAAAAACTGCCCAAAGAATCATAATTCTGGGAAACGCATTGGGTCCTTCATATGAGAATCCTGAATTCAGAAAAAAAAAATCCAAAAAACACTGAAACCAACTCGAAAAATCAAGCTTTTTGCTTCAAATCAAGACAAGAAAAACGACATGCAAGCGAAAACGACGACCACCTAGTAAAATTTGCAGCTAGAACAGAGGAGAATGTCGGACTCAGAACGAAGAAAAAAACCCAGGAACAAAATCTCAGAGGGCGACGAGTTCTAAGAGAAAGAACACATTTTGCACTCGAAACCCATCACTTGGTCACTCGCAGCAAAACAAAAAACACACATTCACTGGCACAAAAAAGACGTAGAGACACGGAGACAGAACAGAAACAACTGCTGAATCGCGTCGAGGTTAAGCGAACCAGAAACCTAAGAACAATGTGGTTTGGTTTGAGGGGGAGAGAGAGAGAGAGAGAAAGAGAGGAGCCAAACGCGCGTTCAGCATGAAAAGGAGCGAAGGACAAGCGTGAGGAATGAGGAGGATGTTTGAGAGGGTTTTAAGAGAGAGAAACAAGAGAGAGGAGGGGAAACAAGAGGCAGTGACTCAGTCTCAGTGATCGAGAGAGATTTTTCAGTGTGCTGAAAATAAGATTTTTATATTAATTATGATAATATAAATAGTTAAATGCTTGAAAAAAACAAAATTCTACTACTTATACACCAACACTTTAGTGTCTGAGCTATGTTCCGGCACACTAAAAATTTTCTCGTGAGTTACCCAAAAAAAGGTTTGCTTGCCGTCCTCCAACTTGTGACTAAAACGTTACTATGCCAATTCTCGTTGCCACATTTCATTTGTTCTTTGGTGAAAAAAGGAATACAAATTTGAAAATTGAAAAAGATAATTACAAATTTTGATGATGATGTGGTGCTCATACAGATGCTCAACTTGTCGTTTGATTGCAAAATTATGGTGTTATTAGGTCTTAATTTGTCTTATTATAGCTAATTAGAATAAGGGTTTTTTCTTTTTGGATTAGGCCAGTGTGTCCATCTTTTGTAGTTGAGTTCAAATTTCTTTTATTGTAGATTAGAGTAATTTAAAATATTTTAATTATAATGTTATTTAAACACAGAAAATTGATATACTTGTTGACGTACTTTATAGATAGTTTCTTCCATTATATGTCTGTACTAATTTTGTGTGTTAAGTAGAAGGGGTGTGATATCCACATACTCCATTTTACTTCTTACACACCCTTTTAATTTTCAGCCGTCGGATATGATGAATTGAAGAAGATTAACGGACAGAAATTAATAAGAGGTTGTGAGAAGTAATTTGAGGTGCGTAGATTGCACACTCCTAAGTAGAAACATAAAACTGACAACATTGTTGGTACACACTCTAATACTGATGTTCTCACGTCCTCCTAATGCTATTTAGACACACTTAATGACACATTCTAATGCAATTGAATATTATATGACACATCTTGTTAAATAGCGTGTTGAGCAATGTTACAGGTTTTGTGCATCTAAATAACTTTCTCAAAAAACAAGAAGACAAAAACAGAGGTTTTTTTTCTTTTTACTTTATCTTTTTGTGGTGTGGTTTTTATGGTGTTAACTTTCTGCTCACTTTTTTCAATTTCTGTTGAGGACACTTTAATGCCTTCTTGTCGGATCTTTTTAACTTTTGTTGTTGTTTTTGTCCTGCGAGCCCAATTGCCATTTACAATTAAGGGATGCATTATCAACGATTGGATTGTCAATGGATATCATTAAGACCCATTTAGTTTAATTTTGCCTTACACCATCATCATTATTATTAATCTCACTTTTATATTATGGTGATATTAAATTAAACATGTCTTCAAAGATATTTATTAACAATCTAATGAGTTGATTTGCTACATCTTACTTGCAACAGCTAATATCAGCACCACGCACACATAAATGTACTTTTCTTCATAAGAAATTATGATTTGATTAGTTTTATTTATACACCGCATTTTACTTCTTATATATTATTGTCAATTATTGTCAATTTATCTTTTTCAAGGACACTTTCAAACCGGCCTTAAAATCGTTATCACATGCTTCCTCGTGAGTTTGGGCTTTACACTATGTCGAGGCCACATCTCCATCTATGGATCTGGGCTACAATATTATGAAGTTTGTAACTTTTGGGCTTTGCCACTTTACCCAAAAGAAAAAGGACAAAAAGAAGAGAAAATGATGGATTTTACAGCAACCAATTGGAGTGGTAGAGATTTTTCAATGTGTCAAAAACGTGGCCCGATACACCATGTGTTATAATATAATTAGTTGAAAACTTTAAAAAGAAATTTCAATTAATTATATTATGATACTTAGTGTACCAGGCCGTGTTCTTGGCACACTAAAAATTTTCTTGTGGAGTGGATGGAGAGGGTTGCACATGATCGTTCATTAGTCCGCCATGCATCAAGAAAATACTATCCCAATGCATCAAACTATTGCGAACTCTAGAAAAGGATAATGCTAGGGAAATTAAAATTTTAAGTTAAATTTGTAAATCAAATTATGTGTAATCAATAAGAAATAAGCACGTTTATCAATGATTAATTAATAATCCAATCATCAATAATCATATCATTTAGTTCACACAATTTAGATTATTAATTTACTGTCGATAAACGTGTTTATCTCCTATTAGTAACACATCATTTGGTTTAAAATTTTAGTCTCTCTAGCATTACTTTAATATGTGTGTATGTGTCTGTGTGTGTGTGTGTAAAACTGAGGAGATGATCGAAAAACAACATGCAACTGCAAGCACGGTGTTCAAGGCTTGGCATGCAGTTCCAAAATCTTCAATCATCGACTGCTATATTATATATAGCAGATGAATATCTAAGAACTAAACGGTTGAGCTCATAAAAAAACAGTGCGAACTGGACTATGTGTCTCTCAAAAAAGCTGAAGAATCTCGCAACTGACGCTGAATGGATGTATATATTATAAGCTCAAACCCATGTCAACAATTAGCCCATGATTTATATGACGACTACATGAATCATAAAGAACTGAGATGCATGGATCGATAGAGGATGGAAGGTGACATGAATGGATCATATTCGACTAGCCCCTTCCTCCTGGAGACTGCAGAAGAAACGTCACTGAACAGTGTGTGTGTGTGTGTTAATCATAAGCATCCCTCTAATTTTGTGATCATGTCAATCATATACTGGAAATTCATGCCAAATTTCATAGTTTCATGATGAGGGCATTGAATTAATAAGATATACTTTCCAGTTCCCAGCTTAAACATGTGACTAAACAGGATTGTTATGGTCTAAATTGAAGGAGACAAAAGCCTAACATTTTCACATGTACTCCACATGCTAGCTAGTACTACATGCGTATATATAACTCACATTGTAAGCGAGATGGGATTAATGTAGCCAAACATTATATGAAAGGTGGTGCTATCTACACACCCCGTTTTACCTTCAACAAATCCCTCATCATTTATGGCTGTTACATCAAATGAATTGGAGAAGATCTAATGACAACAATTAACTAAAGACATATGTGTGTGTGTGTGTGTTGCGAAGCATATCTACATAATCTTAAACCTTGTATGTTGTACAACAGTTTCGAGGTTACAATTAACAGGAGTCAGACTATTAATCTAGTCTAATTCTAACTCATTCGTCCACCGACTCTCACCACACATTCCAAAGTTATATATATAGTTTGATTAATTAGTGGTTGACTATTGTGACCTTGTTTTCATTAGTTAACTTGATATGACCATTTCGGTCTCCTAAACACCAACCCAACAACACAATTTCTATCAAATCCCATTGAATTTTTTTTTTTCTTTTTTGATGCAAAATCTTATTGAAAATGATACATAGATTACACAAGAAAAGAAATCTTTTGTAATAGTACCTAACCTAAGAAAACTACATATATATAGAACTTGGCTGATGTGGCGACTCAAAAGATAAGTACTCGAGTATTCAAAGGCTCTGTTGATAATAGATACATATCATGAAATAGACCAAAAAATAAATAAAGATATATTTCATGAAAAGTTAATTTCTATGATCGTATCATAAAGTAATTACGCAGATAAATTAACCTACTTTGATATATATATATATATATATATATATATATAAAGTAATTGAAATTTTGTCCTAGTCAATTAGCTAGCAGGAGGATTTCAATTCTTTATAAGTTTATGCGAAGTTTTTTCTGTTACTTTTACGTGATACTCACACTACTAACAGAAATATTATCACAGTGGTATTTTTGTTGCATGAAAATCTGGTACAAAGAAAGATGCATATGGTTGTGTGTTTGAATGAATGATAGGAAGAAATTCACATATGGTGCAGCAGTAGGTCACATGGATATATATATATGCTACAGAGAGAGTACACAGGTAGATACTTTATGTTGTCAGATGAAAATATACAAACGTCACCTTCAAAAACCCTCTCAAATATGGAGTATGAATCATGATTCTCTCTCCTTCTGTTCCCATATTTTTTTCTCCTCTCTTCTCACATATTATTTTTATAAAAAATCGTGACCGTTCAAAAAGGAAGAAAAATAATAAGAGAGAAATTAGGAGGGGAGAGAATCATTCCCTACAAATATTATTTACAGTCCAATGAGTCCATTTGTTTTCTTTCTCCTCCCATCTCCTTGGCTTCTTTCTACTTGGAATGTGTGCTCAGAATCTACCACTCAACCCTCTTTTTCCCACCTCTTTAATTGGCCCTTCGATCTTTACCTCCCACAGAGATTTTCCACACAGTTACCTTTAAGGCTTTAATCTTCATGAACACTTCTGTAGCTAATCTGCCATATGAAGTCAGCTTTTTTCTCATCACTGCAAGTCTGCAACTTATTTCCACAGAGCAATTCTATATATAGAAATTTTTTTATATTACAATATCATGATTCCCAAAGCACCAACAATTAACAAACACAGAAATTAAAAATGAAAATTGAAAATTTTGCAGGTGAAGAGAATCCTTTTGATCTCATGTCCCATATGCTCCATGGCACTGCTGGAAATCCACTCACGGGCACATGTATACATATCCATATAACTTAATTATTTGGCTAAATCTTTTTGTAGTGTACTGTACGTAGTCTTGTAAAATTGACCGTAACCAAGTTGGTTATTTCTTGGCACTCAATTCTGAATATCTTCATGTAGTTTAGATTAGACTAGAACATCGTTCGAACAAGAAAAAAATTCTTAATATAATTTGAGTGCAACCCAGAAAATTAACAAGCCTAGACAATCTAGAAAAATATGGGATATAAACTAGAATTGAAGTATTATTCAGAGCCAAATCAATTCCCCCACACTGATTTTTCAGCCCAACTGATGAAATTGATGAAGCAAAAGTGGAACTCTGTACAACAACAACAAAAAAAAAAAACCTTGAATATTTAATTAAAACTCATAGGAAAAATTTTCCTAATCGTTTTTTAATTACTTGTCTGATCACTGAGCCTTGGCCAAACTTGCTTGAGAATTATGTAATTAATCTTCAGGGTTTGGAATTTAATTGAATGATCAATCCAATTAATGAAAATGCTGCTGCTCAGGCCATGGCCAAAACCCTTGCTGCTCTTGATCAATGCCATTGAACATGCTGCACAATCCTTCGTCCTGAATCATCTGATCAAGTTTGAGGGACTGAAGATCTGACCTCGATGATCCTTGGAGGAGTTGGGTTGTGCTTGCAGACCTGAGGGAGGAGGAGGACGGTGGAAATAGGTTTTTTCCGTTCATATGAGGAGAATAAGAAGGTGGGCTGCTGGTGGTTGCCGTTGTTCTTGAAATTTCTAAGTTGAGATGGTGGTGGTGGTGGTCAGAACTGTTCTCACTTCCATTGCTCCAAGAACCCTGATCAGTTTCTTTCTTGAAATTAAACCCTCCTTCATTTGATGAATCTTTGCTTTTTAGAGCCAATAACTGCTTCATATTTAATTTTAAACCAAACAAATATAAATATCTAAACAATTGGAGTTAGGTTAACTTTTGAAGCAACTCAGATCAAAGTACTTTTGTTCATTAAGATGCACATCTGACAGACTGAAACTGATTAAGATAAATTAATTAGGGAATATTATTCTGACTTTTTGATACTAATTATATATTTCCATGTGCATTGGATCAAGAGCTGATCCAGCATCCAGTAGAAATAGAATTGAGATTAAGATGTCCTAGTAATCATAATGCACCATAATCAATGCTGATGCTATAAATAAATTTCCTCTTACAATAACAAGTTATTTAATCATTTAATTAAATGTTTCAAAGAAAAATTAGCATTTCTCTAGCTACTTCAAACTCTATGTACACCTCAAGAGAACAAAGAGGAAGGAAGGAAGAAGAAAGTCAATCTGCAATAAAATTAGGGAGATGAAGATTCAAACTGCAAACTTGGTTTTCATCCGAGAAGAAAATCGAGGAACGGAGGAGAAAATCAGTCTGCGATATTCTACTTTAATCTAATCTAAATTACAGGACGAAATTCAAACTAGAGTGCAGAGCATGAAGCACATCTGCTCTAGCCAGCTTGGTTACGCTTGAGGCTGCAACAATTTATTCTTCAAAAGTTATAAAATTGAGCTAATTAATTAACTTAATCAATTACCTCAGCTTGAAGCTTCTTATTGTGAGCCTGAAGGGCATCATTGTCAGCCTTAAGAGCATCAAATTTGTTCTTCAAAACATCGTAGTCTTTCTCCAACTGCTTTGTCTTCCACCTTGCCCTTCTGTTCTGAAACCATATAGCGATCTGTCTCGGCTGCAAACCGAGTGCCTTAGCCAGTTGCATTTTTCTCTCCGGTTCTAGCTTGTTCCCCATTTCGAAGCTCTTCTCCAGAGTCTTGACCTGCTCAAGATTCAGCCTCTTCTTCTTCTCTCCCATCTGGGATCCGTCGTCCGACAAATCATCATCCCCTCCTCCTCCTCCGTGCAGCGCCGCTTCTTGGTCGTGATGGTGGCATCTATTGTTCTCAACACCTGAAAACGACAGTGATCTCTTCATCATAAAAGGCATTCCACCACCTGCAGAGAGCCCACAAAGAACCACAAAAAGTAATCAATCATTAAACACCCCATCTATTCAATAATCAATTTAATTAATCACAAAGTATAATTTTTTTGGTCGAAAATCACAAACTATATAAATGAAGGGAAAAAAAAATGAGAAAGAGAAACCATGGAAGTGCTGAGGAGGGCAAGAGGAATTAGCAAGGTGGAGGTCTGGATCTTCATGGGTTTGAAACATGAAACTGTGACAAGGAGGGAAGGCCATCATATGTGATGTGAGCTATGAAAAATAATAATAATAAGACTTGGATTTTTTTCATGCAGGAATGAAAAGCATAGCATAGAAATATGGAAGCATCATGTACTAAAAATCCCAAATGGTACTGTGCGTTTTTTGGAACAAATTTTATAAGAGAGGGGGGAGCTTTAGATTATGGTGGTGCTGGCTCTCACTCTCATGGCTGACAGGGCTTTCAGAAAGAGAAAAGGGATGGGTGCACAAACTGAAAGACAGCGATTTTTAGGTGAGAGAGAGATCCATATCCTAGGATGGGTCCACGAAAGCTCTCCTCCAATATTATATACAGATACCTTACAAACAATCTACTGAGAAAAGCAGATGACCATTTATGGCAGTGTTGAAAAAGAAAAAGAAAAATTATGTTTATACAATTTAGTGTGAGTTCGATTCTAATTGATTATCTTCATTCTTTACAATTAGTTAATAATTTAATCGACTAACATTATCATTTGTATAAAGAAGTATACTGTGAAAAAAAAGTGTACTGAGAAATATTCAACTAGGGTTAAGTATTTTTAAAACCCTCCCCATAAAACAATGTCGTAAGACCAAATAATAGTAAAATTAATTCAGTGGTGTGATTTTGTACTCTCGTTTTCTCTCCACTTAAAAATGCAAAAGAAGAAAACTATACGTTAGTACGGTTTACCTTAAGATAAGATTGTGAAACAATGTCATAAGAACAAATCATAGTAAAATTAATTTAGTGTTGTAATTTTGTATTCTCATCTTCTTTCCACGTAAAAATGTAAAAGGAGAAACCCATACATTAGTATGATTTAACTTAAGATAATATTGCGATTAGTGGTGGACTATACGGCTTGTCTCTTTAAAATTTTAACTGAATAACTAAATTTTTTTTTAAATTGAATAATTAAATAATAATAAAGAGACTGAACAATTTTAGTTATAATGTTATATAGTGAAACGATGTCATGTTAAGAATGAGGGAAGTTTTGTTCCTTTAATTTATTGTAAATGATAGAGAAAAAGTGATTAAATGAATGATTTGTAGAAAAATAGGGCAATATGAAAACCCACAGAAGAAGAATATCATATTGACATCAAATACTTCCCAGATGCATCGAAAGATCACATGATGTGTGACGAGGAAACTGGGCATGCAACATGAAAACCCAGAATCCAAGGGGAGAAAAATAATAGACAATGGTTATGGCTATGGCTATAACTAAGTTTTTCAATTGTTTAAGAGCATTTTCAATGGTGTAGAAAAAAAATAGGTAAAGTTGGGCTCTAATGACTGACGTGAAAAATTGCATACTCATTTGCTTCATAAAAATAAAGGGTAAATTTCTACTTTATTACCCTCAAGTTTCATCAAAATCGTACTTTACTACACTTACCTTTTTTGTATCACTTTCACACCTAAATTTTGCTTTTTTTTGTTTGTTGATATTTGGATATTTTCCTTAGCCTAGTCATTAATTTTTTCTGTTAATTGATGGCGTGGTAGGATATTGGCCCACTAATTCTTACTTTACTATTCTTAAGTATTGTGAAATTCTCACTTTTCTACCTTTAGTTTTTTCATCTCACTTTCATACCTAAAGTTATGTGTTGCTCGCAAATTCATACTTCAATTAGCCTGAATATCAGGAACTCTATTAAATTATGACATAGTGCTTAACTGAACAATATTTGTACACAAATGTGGCACTATGATTATGGTTACCCATTTGCCTACTCCATTGGAGATGTTGTAATAAGTTAACAGTTTGATATTCGTGGACCCTGTAATTGCATTATCAATTAGTTAAGCATTTGCTGGAGAATTTTGGTTATTTTGTATCAAACGTTATGTAATATTTTATATGAGCTGTTCTTGTGCCACCTTGGGATTTGAAACATAGTAAGAAATAAAATCATTAACAATTCATTTTAGCATGGTATTTTTATAAAAGCCAAATATTTTAACCTATATTCTCAGATATCTTACCTAGTATATGTTGAAGAATATTTGATAAATAACTATTTTTCCTCATAGAACAATTGCAGTTTGAAATACAAGCAGAAAAATTCTTCGTATTTATAATAAGTATATGCCGACTGTAATTCGTAGACAAGTAAAAAATGATTGCTTACGTTTGATGATCTAATTCAGTTGTAATATAGATACTTTAGTAATAAATAAGTACATTAGCTAAAATGCCTCTGTGAGTCTTATCGACTCTTGAAATGGTGGACTACCGTGGTAGAATCATCAACTAGCCTCATTTAAAAAAATAAAAAATAAAAAATAAAATAAAAAAAGCCTAACCTGTTTAGGTTGGACTACTATGGCGAAACACTAGCTTGTTTAGGGTGATTATCTTAATTAGTAGACCTGATTAATTAAATCCAAGCTATGTAACCACCCCGACACATATTGTCCAAGACATAATTGAAGTGGGAATTGCAGGACGCATGAGATTCCGCATTGGTTGAAATTAGGGCATCTCTCTCTCCCTCCCACTCATCACCTTCAGTACTTTGGTTTGGTCCTCCCATAATTTTATGGTTTGAAAGCTGAGCAGATAGGGCTTCAAGAGGAAAATGGATGGGATTGTACGTGTCATTTATCCATGAAAGGAGAAATCATTTGTCGCTTTCACTTTTCTAGTGTTAATACCTACAACTATCAGTCCGACTGTGTTTTGGTATAGGCCGAGGGATGTAATTTGTTGTGTCTAGAGTCCCACATAGGCTAAGGCCACCACCACCATGCATCCCCATTTCGAGAAGAACCTTCAAGTAATGGGAATGTCATTACAATTGTATATCAAATTAATTTTGCATTGTCATTTCGAAAAATCAAAACGTATAATGTAATACGTTTGCCTTCAGGTGTAAGTCTGAGTGTGTATCAATATAGACCAAGGGATGGAAATTTCTTGTCTAGAGACCCTTCTAGGGCTATGGCTACCACGAACACCCCACTTCTTGGAGGAGAACTTATAAGTATGGAGTTGTCGCTATAATAACTATATTTCAAATTAATTACGTATTGCCGTATAAAAGAGTTTAAATATATAACAATACATGTTCAGCCTCAGATAGGCCATAGTAATATGTTCAGCCTCAGATAGGCCAAGGGATGGAAATTCATCAGGATCCTTACCATCCCTCACCTCCCCCTCCCCCTCCCCCTCCCCCTCCCACCCCTAATTCCCACTGCATACCCTGACCTTCAACCACTTTCATTTTCTTATTCTTCTTTCTTTCTCTGCGGTTCTTTTTCGTCAATAGCCACCAAAGAAGAAGGCAACGGTCGGGAAAAAAAGAGTGAAAAAAAGAGTGGGAGCTGAAAAGAAAGAATGATCTCAGCTGTACAATTTTAAGTGAATGGCTGACACTATTTGATCCGCCTGATCCGAAAGGGAAAAAAATCCAAAGAGGATCATGTTCTCAGTAATATCTCCAAGTTATATAACAGTGGTAGGGTAAAGAAGTTAGATTTTTGGGGCAATGTGGGACCTACAAATGATACGGCATTTGGGCTGGCCTACAACAAAGCTCCTCTTACAATCACATGCCTTTATTAGAAGATTAGAGGGTACCCCCTCGGGAGAAGGGTGGATCCATGTTGTTCCTTTGTTGCTCACTTCAAAAATAAATTAAAGAACGGGAGCTCTGAATCTTCCTCACATGGCCTCCTGTTTCCATGTGTCCTGCTTCCAACTCCTTTCTCTTCCCCATTTTTTCTCTGAAGGGGGTTTTTCAACCATGTTATTTGGTTTAATATATATATTGTTATGTGCATTGTGCTTCTTCTATTCTCCAACCATGAAATATTGTTTGAGGTGAGCATTAACGCAACATAAATATTGCTTCTTTGTAATTGAAAGGTTAGAGTTCAAGTTTTGAAAACAGTCTTTTTGCAAAGCAAATGTAAAACTCTATGCGGTAGACGTTTCTCCCTCTCTCCGTCTATCCTTGCCAAGCAAGGAACGTTGTTGGTTTGGGGTCGCCTCTTTAATTGTTCATTATCTATATTATAATAATTTTTGGGTTGTTTTGATACACAAACTTATTAATCATATCATTTAATCAGATGGGACCCTTTCAACCAAAGAGATGAGCACAAAACAAGCATTGAATTGTGGCATCCACAAGGTATCCAAATCAATTCGACCTAAACAGATGGGGGTACCCCCCAGATGGGAAAGAAGAATAGACACATTTGAAAGCTCATACTGTTTTTGCATCCACTAATTAAAACCAACAAAAGAGAGAGAGAGAGAGAGAGAAGTTTTGTAAGTGATATGTGGCGCTTGCTTGCTATGCATGCACTGGATATAATACAAGTAGCTAAACATAATTAAGGAAAATAAAATGATTCTCGCACAATCTTTTTTATTTCCTTCACACTTTTGTCTTTCACCAAATCAAGTTACTCAGGGTTTTAATCAGTTTGTGAAATTTTAGAAAGAAGAATCATAAGTGTATTTCCATAGAATTTTTGTCCTAATTGGATAAACTTTTCTAATTCACACAGGGCAAGTTCAAAAACACTTCCACCAAATGTGTTTTCAGTTATTGTAAAACCACTTCTAAACGAGCTTTTAGTAATTTGTAAGATACATATTAGCTTCTTAAACATGTCTTTCTTCTTTTTGTTCTCCATCTAAGTTCCTTATTGTTTAAACTGAAAACTCCAAACAATTTTCTCTAGCCGGTCTTGGTACTCTCTCACCATCATTGAATATGTTATGCTCCTTTTCATGTTCTCGCTCTCTCAAAAAATCTTCTTTCCAACTTGAAAAAAGAATGCTCATATTCACTTATGTAATACTATGTTTGAATGAAGAAATTTAAGATTACTAAGGAATTTTGAAATGACGGAAATTGAAATGATAGGATTTTATTTTATAGAACTTGTGAATTTTCTTATTTGGTTAACCTAAAAAAATGGAATTGAATACGGAATTTGTTATTTTTAAGCTCTCAATCATAGAAATTGAGAAATAACACCTATTTACATAGAATTTAAACTTGGGAATTGAAGATCTCAAATTCCAATTTTTTTCTACGCGGAGATTCTAAATTTCTATGTTTAAGAATTCAAACAAGGGAATTGGTGCATGTCAATTTATAAATTCTAACTTTTACCCAAATTCCAAGTTTATTTCCTTCATCCAAACATACACTTAAGGAGTTTGGAAAGGATCATAGAGTTTGCAACATTTTTTTTAAATTTTTCGAGAAACTTCGTTTACCTCAGTCTTTTGCCTTTTCTGCTATGTCTAGTCTTGTTCCCTCCCTTTTTTTTTGCTTGGCATCGTAGATTAGCGAATTGGATCCTCTCCGGATCCCCTCCATGGGGATCCTAGGGATCAAGGCCTTTGGGCCGTTCATTAAAAATCGTGCGGCTAAAATTAAATGATTTTTATATTTTTAAAAATAAAGCAGTTTCGTTTTGCGTAAAAAACATTTAATTGTAACCGCACGATTTTTTATGAACGGTCCACGGAGCTTGATCCCTAGAATCCCCATGAAGGGGATCCGGAGAGGATCCAAGTCCGTAGATTAGGACATGTCTCCAACTCATGGATTATAATATTTTTCTTAACACGCACACAAAAGATTTAACGAAAAAACCAGTTTCAGTCCAAAGCATAAACTTCTCTAGATAATAAGGCCCAAAATATTTGAGTCCATTTGTAGATGGCCCAGCTCAAACATTGTAGACTTACTCGGTCACCCCTCAAAAAATTAGAAGCCAATCCAGCTACACCATTCTTTAGTTTGGCTACTCTGAAAGCTTAATTTGATGGGCTACCCAAACTGATGCTGAAACGCGAGAGAGCGATTCTACCTTATCAACGAAGATATATTTCTGAGTGATCAGTATTATATACTTATATGCTAGGTAACATCGTACTAAAAGTTTCAGTCACGTCATGAGTAAGACACTGATATGAGCATTTATCTCTTGTGACGCCCAAAATTTTCCTCCAAAACAGGCGTTGCCGATAATTTCTTGATTAGTTCGTTAATAAGTAAAGGCTTTAGTCTCCCAAAGACGATGTTATTGAAGAACAAGATGTTCAATAAAGCTATTAGGGTAAAAATTGTACTAATAATCTTCACCATTAACATGCAACATTCTTGTAAAACATATTGTAATGAAATTTGGGGTTCAAAACACGTGTAAACTACGAGAAATCAGTGTTCCCGAAATATGAGGAGATATACCGAATGTTATTATATAAGTAGGGGTAAGTTTTATTTTTAAGTGTACTTTCACTTATAAAATAAAATGAGGTATCACTCCTTATTCTGGACACATTGAAAAATCTCTCATAAAATAGTTTGTTTGATTGCCATCTCCAAAATTAGATCAAACAGAGACAATCTGAGCCGTCCGATCTAAGTCTCAAATGTCTAACCCCGATATACAATTTCCCCGAAAACACCTAATAGATATTTTATTAGGACATGATTAGTATTTAGTTGGATAGTGGAAGCCATGAACTTAAACAAGAAGATAGCACTACGCAGACAAACATTCCATCCAAGAAGCCACTCACCCACAAAACGTGGCCAAGTTCCACTAATTTAATGATTTCTTCATTTCAAAATGTGTTAACTATTTTAATCATTTTTCTTTTGTTGCAATTTTTGGAGTTAAATATGAATTGTTTAGTCACTCCCTTTTTGTAACACAATGTTCCCTTCACGATAACAATATTTAGAATAAAGTTAGAGCTAGTCCATGAACTAAAAATATATTGATTGCGGTTTTACTTTCAAGTAATCAGTTGGTTTGCTACATCAGTTCACTTTTTTAAGAGCCAGAAAGACTTACAGATGCATTTCAATATCTCCTGATTACCATTGTGTAATTCACCAGTGTCAGGAATCGAATCCAAGACGTGCCATGTATTATTGCTACTTACCATAAATTTAAATTAAAAAAATTCAATTAGTACGATGATGTGACACACAGGTAAAATTAATCTAAAGTCAATTCTAAATAGAGTAAGTTCATAGAGTAATTCTATTTTTTATTATCTAATACATGTATTTCAAGTGTCATCATTTATTCAAAATCATTGTACTATTTCATTTGTGTTTTGCTCAAATTTTACGTTTTAGATAGATCTTTTCATACTTTCCGTCGTGCTATTTCTAAAGAAAATTGGTCACAATGCTCCTCCCTCAATACTATTATGTGTATGTAGTTTTGGGATCAACCGTAGATCATTTTGAAAGTACATACATTCAAACCACTTCTTCGGTGTTTCGCTCCAATTTAATATTTCATCATCTACTTTGAGTTTCATGAAAGGGGGCATGCACGTCAATTGCATGTAGTCGGTAACAAAAGATGGACTCGAGAAATTTTTCAATATACTTGGAACACTTAGTAATTTTTAATGGGCCGTTATATCTCATTATACAAAGGAAGGGGAGAGCTTTTTTTTTTTTTTTTGCAGTGTCTCTATTTATATAATGATGTATGTGATCATATTTCAAATATACAGAAAAATCTCTCTTGAATCACACCATTCATTATGGTCATCTTATTATTCCCATACGTACCTAATAAATCTTCAATTATATTTTAATCTCGAAGCATAATGAAGTGGTTCCGTGTTCGGTTGAAGCCATTATGGAAGTGATTACATTAATTTAAGATCAGATTTAGCAATTTAAGGAGTATGGTGGGGTGGGTCTTGGAAACTGCATACAGGAAGCGTCCCCGTGGCCTCACGTGGAGGGTGCCAAATCACCATGCCTACGTAATAATGAGAGTAACGAGGATCTTCTTCGGATTCTTTTTGTGAAAATTCTGAAATCGTGTCCGTTCATCCTACATTATATGGCTATAAATAATTTTAAATCTTTTTATTTAAAATTAAATTCGAATAATACTTGACAAAAACTGAATACATAATATACGATGAATGAATACAATTCAAAAATTTCTGAAATCCTCACAAATAGGATCCAATCTGAATCATCTTTCTAATGAGAGAACCAATCCCCATGCTCTGTCCTAGCTGTAAAATTTAAACTAGCCTCCCAATTAATTATGCTGATACCACCTTTTCTAGTAACTTTAAGTTGAGTAAAGTTAGCTAGAGAATTTATTAAAAATAAAGGGTGGCTAGAGGATTAAACGCACGAGAAATGTTAAGAAGACTTTCTCAAAAGTGAGATTTTTATATATTTTTTGCAACTTCATATTTTAACGTTAATTCTTGTGTTAATTTTATAAATCATTGTGGTAAAAACATGAGGGGACATAAGAGTCTATGAAGAGTCTCACTTTTAAAAGATAATTCTTAGCATTTTTTAGGACAAAATTACTCTCTAGAAAATGTAAGGGGGTAAAATAAAAAATTATTATTTGTATTTTGGATACAATGATATATTTACATTAAATGGACAAAGAATTAATTGGTTGTGTGCTCGTCATCTTTCAAGATTTGAACCTATTTACTCTTCCAATTAAGGCAACCCTCTTTTATTTTATTTTTAATAATCAATATTATCTACACTAAAAGGAAGTTGTGAGTTTAACCTCACAATGGGTTAATAATGATGTGATTCGAATTCGCCTTTAACGATAATTGAACCTAAGATCTCTCACTTACAAGTGAAGAGAAATACTACTAATCCGTAATACTAAGTGATTAGTTTTACGTTTTTTTATATATTAAATAAGCTTACTCATAATTTTTAAATCAAAGATAATATAGAAATTAATCATACTATTTTTATTAGCGTTTTTACTATTATAATTTGTCAAGTTAAGTTCCTTTTTTGTTGTCTAATATTTTGATCTCGTACGGTTTCCCCGACATGTCACTTCCGTTATAACAATCAGAGCAAGTCCACCGCTGGGTTTTTTACCCAGCATCCATCCCAAATACCAGCCAGCACCCATTTAATCCCCTCCAGCCGACCCAATTGACTGGCACCCAGCCCGTGCTGGTCTCTAGGCCAGCCTAAAATGGACAGACCAAGAAGCTGGGCAGTTTGCCTGGCGTGTGGGCACGTGGCATGATCTTGTCTGTTGGATTTGAATATTTTTCAAATCCAACGGTCCAGATTAATTAAGTACATTAAAATTAATTTAAAATTATAAAAAAATATAGAAAATTATTTTTAAAATACAGAAAAATTTAAAAAAAAATATTATTTTTTCTATAAATACCTAACCCTCATCTTCCACTTTACACCACATTTCAATATTTCTACACTTTCTATACTATCTACATTTCAATATTTTCTACACTTTAAGAGAGAGAAAATGTCTTCGTGAAAGCTCATTGAAGATCTTATGTTGTGTGAAATTAAAACTATTTTATTTTTTTATTCTTTTACAAAAAAATTTAAAAATATTATAAATGCGCTGGGTTAGGGGTGGAGATGCAGTGACCTATTACTGTTTATTGGAGTTTGTTACTGTTCACTTGAGTGGATAAATGGGCTGGGTGCTGGCACCCAGTCTTAGGGGTGGACTTGCTCTCAGTAACTACACTAAGGGTTTGTCTGTAAATGTTTTTAAAATAAACACTTTTTTTTTAAATGTACTTAAAATAATTCCTACAATAAGTACTTTTTTTTCTTCTGTAAAGATGCAAAAAACACTTCAAATGCTTTTATAAGTCAAAAAACATTTTTTCTAAGAACTTTTGTAATTATTTTAAATACACTTCAAAACGAACCTTAAAAATTCATAGGGCAATTACAGATTGAGTTCGTGTCAACCCGAATTTAAACACAATCAGAATCAACTCGAACAATACAAAATTTAAATAAATTTATCAAATTGCGGGATTTGTTGCTCGAATGGCTCCACAGGACTGAAGTCGGACGAGGCAGCACCATTCGCTGCGTGGCTTGAATGATTTCAGCGAAGGTTGAGGAATTGTGGGCCCTCGGGTTGTGATTTGTTATAGTCGCATTTCAGGATGATATTGACTTAATCTAAATCGATACATTTTGGAGCGTGAACTAGAATTTTGAAATTGGTAAATTATTTATTTAAGCTAGTGCTATCGGCGCACCTATTTTTAAATTTTACACTCTTCTCAATATCTTATCGTTGAATTGAATAAATTGAAGAAAAACAATGAATGAAAATAAAAAAAAAAATCTGTAAATAACATTATTCATTATTTAAATGACCTCGTGGACTATGTATAAGTATTCTACATATGAACTTTATATATGACCAAAAATTATTGTATTATTTTTTAATTAATAAATAAAGTTCAACTACTTTTTCATTAGTTTAGCAAATAAAAGAAACAAATTGTATTAATAGTTTCCGTAACTTATTAGAAAGAGAAAATTGTAGCAACGGTAAATTAATTTTAACTAAATTAGAGTAATGATCATTTAACTAAAAATTCATGACTATTGGTTCCTTAACTCATCAAAACGTGCATCTATATTCATTTTCGTCACTTCGTCATAATGCTTTCAAAATGACTCATGTTAGAAGGACTATGCCACAGTTGAGTTAAAGTTAAGTGACCATTGCTTCAATTGGGCTAAACTTGAGGGATCATTTCTCCAATTGGATTAAAGTCGAGGGATCATTGCTACAATTTTTTTCATTTGGTTTTTCATATTTGTCCCTTGATTTAGTCTCACGTGTGTGGTATGTGACACATTTTGACGAAAGTTATAACATAGTTTACGAAAAAGACCATAGATGTGACATTCCACATCGCCTAGGGGAGTGATCCTTAAATAGATATTCTCATCCCTACCTAGCACGAGGCCTTTTGGGAGCTCACTGGCTTCGGGTTCCGTAGGAACTTCGAAGTTAAGCGAGAATGGGGCTAGAGCACTCCTATGATGGGTGACCCACTGGGAAGTTACTCGTGAGTTCCCAAAAACAAAACCGTGAGGGCGTGGTCGGGGCCCAAAGCAGACAATATCATGCTACGGTGGTGGAGCGGGCCTGGGAAGTGATCCGCCCCGGGCTGAGATGTGACAATTAGTATCAGAGCCAATCCCTGGCCATGGTGTGCCGACGAGGACGTCGGGCCCCTAAGGGGGTGAATTGTCACATACTGGCCCAGGGCAGATCACTTCCTAGGCCCGCTCCACCATCGTAGCACGATATTGTCCGCTTTGGGCCCCAACCACGCCCTCACGGTTTTGTTTTTGGGAACTCACGAGCAACTTCCCAGTGGGTTACCCATCATGGGAGTGCTCTAGCCCCCTTCTCGCTTAACTTCGAAGTTCCTATGGAACTCGAAGCCAGTGAGCTCCCAAAAAGCCTCGTGTTATGTAGGGACGAGAATATACATTTAAGGATCACTCCCCTGTGCGATGTGGGATGTCACAATCCACCCCCTTTAGGGGCCCGACGTCATCGTTGGCACACCACGACCAGGGATTGGCTCTAATACCAATTGTCACATTCCCGCCCGGGGCGGATCACTTCTCGGGCCTGCTCAACCACTGTAGCACGATATTGTCCTCTTTGGGCTCCGACCACGCCCTCACGGTTTTGTTTTTGAGTTAATTGTCACATCCCGGCCCGGGGCAGATCACTTCCCGGGCCCGCTCCACCACCGTAGCACGATATTGTCTGCTTTGGGCCCCGACCACACCCTCACGGTTTTATTTTTGGAAACTCACGAGCAACTTCCCAGTGGGTCACCCATCATAGGAATGCTCTAGCCCCCTTATCGCTTAACTTCGAAGTTCCTACGGAACCCGAAACCAGTGAGCTCCCAAAAAGCCTTGTGCTAGGTAGGGATGGGAATATACATTTAAGGATCACTCCCCTGGGCGATGTGGGATGTCACAATCCACCCTTTTTAGGGGCCCGACGCCCTCGTCGACACACCACGGCTAGGGATTGGCTTTGATACCAATTGTCACATCCCGGCCTAGGGCGGATCACTTCACGGGACCGCTCCACCACCGTAGCACGATATTGTCCGCTTTGGGCCTCGACCACGCCCTCACGGTTTTCTTTCTGGGAACTAACGAGCAACTTCCCAGTAGGTCACCCATCATGGGAGTGCTCTAGCCCATTTCTCGCTTAACTTCGGAGTTCCTACGGAACCCGAAGCCAGTGAGTTCCTAAAAGGCCTCGTGCTAGGTAGGGATGAGAATATACATTTAAGGATCACTCCCCTGGGCGATGTGAGATGTCACAATAGATGCTCATTTTGATGAGTTAAAGAATCAATGGTCATCAATTTTTAGATTAAAGACCATTACTCCAATTGAATTAAAATTGAGTGATTATTGCTACAATTTCATCTATTAGAAATTTCATTAGTTTAGTAATGTTATGCGGCAAAATTTCTTTTAAATTGGATTTTTCAAATGAGAGAATGTGCACAATAATGTAAAGAAAAAGCAACTTAGTTGACAATCAATGCTAAAGTGAAAACACAAGGGACGAAGATGTGAGAAAAAAAATCATGACTGATAGTAAAAATTCAAATAAATTACGAGAATTTGAAATTATTACACTTAATTAAAAGAGGGAGAAATTTGAAATTCGAAACACGTGAGTCGGTAAAATTTTTACTAAGATATTAACCACATGCAACACTTGCATTTCATTATAAGCAATAAACTATTTCATCAGCATAACGTAGGTGAAAATTCAAGTAAACTACGAGGACTTTTCTAGTAAAAATTCTAATTTGTTACCAAGTCAAGGCACAATATATATATATTGAGTCATTGACACATTCTTTTGGGGAATGTTGGGTTCTTGCTTCCACTCCATTGCAGTTTTCGATTTTTTTTTTCTTTTCGAGAGACGGCGTGTGGGGATCGGAGGTGGGAACTTAATCACAATGGTCTTCGCCCTCCTTCTCTGACTTTTCCATTCCGTTCATTCCATTTCCTCCTCCCGACTTTTTGTTCCCTTTCCCTTCTGGAATCTCTTTCCGTTTGTCCTCTCCCTCACGGACTGCAAATTCCAGGACCAGGACCCTCCGAGAAAATCCACTCCGTCGTTTTTCTCCTCCAGGACTCTTCCGAAGAAATCCACGGTTTCGAGTCTCTCCGCCATTAATGCGAGTTTCTCACGTGTGTCTGTATCTCTCGTCACGCAAATATATTCACAAAGAAGAAAGGAGAAGAATGGTTTTCTAACCCTTCTTCATAATCCCACAATTTCCCATTTTCTTCTGAGGAATTCCATTTCCGATCGTTTAGAAAAACACCCTTTTTTGATTGAATCTCGTTTGTATCGAATCGAGCTTCGGTGGTTTTGGGGTCCGATGGGTTGCGCAACCTCGAAGGAAAAGCGGTGCCGGCACTGCGAAAGCACCATTTCTCCGATTTCCCGAAGCTACTCAATGCATGTCCACCACCCGCCGCAGACCAAAGGTGACAGCTACCATGTCGTCGCCCTCACCTCCTCCACTTTGGGTTCTCTCAATCGCCCCGAGAACAGAGTAATTGCTAACGGATGCGATGATACCAACGAGAACATGATCGAGCACGAGAACAAGGAATTCTCAGTGGGACTAATCGAAGCCAAGACGTGGTCGAATATGATCGAAGCGAAAATCCCAAAAGTTGTGCCGAAAACTCCGACCAGGACGCCGCCGGGCGAGCCGGAGACGATCAATACATGGGAGTTGATGGAAGGCCTCGAGGACATGAGCCCTCTCAGGTCGCCAGCCCATCATCTTCGGAGCTTTTCTTTCGACGTTGTTCGGGACCCGTGTCCGAGGCCGATTTCCCCTTCCGACCGCCAGAAATCGAGATTCCAAGAAAATGGGAACTCTCCCCCTAAGCCGCAGCCAATGTGGCTTCAAATTTCGGATGACAATGATCAGGTGAAATCCAATTCTTTGATTGCAGATTTTGATCCGGATGTGATCTCCGCGTTCCGGAAATCATTATCGGAGATCAAATCCGAGGAAGATCCTTTCGATTTGGCGCATTTGGTTGTCAGCAAGGAACCGGCTTGGGCCTGCAACGACGTGTTCGAGGCCCAGGACAAGAAGAGCAGGGACAGAGTGGTGTTGTACTTCACGAGCCTCCGAGGGGTACGGAAGACGTACGAGGATTGTTGCCACGTGCGGGTGATACTGAAGGGCATAGGGGTCCGGGTGGACGAGCGGGACGTGTCGATGCATTCGGGGTTCAAGGAGGAGCTGAGGGAGCTTCTCAAGGACAGGTACAATGTGGCTCCGTTGCCCAGAGTGTTTGTGGGGAATAAGTACGTTGGCGGAGCTGATGAGATTCGGCAATTGCACGAAGACGGGAAGCTAGAAAAGTTGCTCGATTCCTGTGAAAAATTGGACGGCGGTTGTGGCGGCGGAGATGGTGGTGGAGTTTGTGATGCTTGTGGGGATATAAGGTTTGTGCCTTGCGAAACATGTTCAGGGAGCTGTAAAATATATTACGAAGACATTGAACACGACGAAGAAGAAGAGGAGGAGGAGGAGGAGGCGGAGGAGGGTGAATCGGGGTTCCAACGCTGCCCGGATTGTAACGAAAATGGCCTAATACGCTGCCCCATATGTTGCTTTTAGTCCTAAATTCAGGTACTGATTAGTTTTGACCATTTTTGTGCTTATTTTCTTTTTCTCTTTTGGGTTTTATTTTTTGGTGAGTTGTTTGTTGTACAGTAAAGAGTTTTGGTACATTTGATGAGAAAAGAAAGAAAAAAAACTGCAATAGGAAACAGTGGAATAATCTTTCAGCAGAAACAGGTTCCCTCGGCCTATATGAGGAAGCCTTGTATTGTACTCTGCAAGAATCTGAAGACCACATTTAAAATGCATAATATTGTTCAGCTACGATCTATGAACACAGTGGTATCTTTTCGTATACCCATGTCGTGTCATGTTGTATTTCCGTTTCCGTGTTCATGCATCGCAGATTGTTAGCTATTTGTTCTTGTTTTAATTATGTAAACTTTGGTACTACATTGGATTAAGACAACTCTCACACTAAATGAAACTAGCGTAAGGTCAGATGAGATTAAAATATAGAGAATCTCATATTGTTGTGAGAAATTTTTGATTAAAAACATAAACGGATGCCTCCACACAAGTTTATTTCCTTCTTTCGTATACCCATGTCCTGTCGTGTTGTATTTTTGTTTCAATGTTCATGCATTGTAGACTTTCAACTATTTGTTCTCGTTTCACTTCTGTAAACTTTGGTACCACACCTAATTAAGACAACTCTCACACTAAATCAAACTAGCAAAAGTCAGATGAAATTAAAATATAAAAAGCCTCGTACTGTTGTGAGAAATTCTCAATTAAAAACATAATTGAATGCCTCCACACAAGATTTTTTTTCATTCTTCATCGTGATATTTAGAATTTTCTTTTCCTAATTACAAACACTTAACTTAAAATTAACGCCAAAATTGCCACTAACAAGAAATCTACTTTATCACCAATTGTACAACCATCGACATCTATATATTATACTAGAAACAAATCAATATTATTATAGTTAAGCGTGAAATCGTAGCATGTTGGTCATTTGATTGAATAATTTATTCGTACACAATATTATTTCATGGTGTATTGTCTTTGGATAGTAGTTGGCTTCAACCATCTCAGAGATGGAAAGGGTCATCCAACATCTTTGATGCTTCATGTTCATGCCAAGCACATTAGGTGGATGAAACCGTCAAGGGTCAATGTCGGCGAATCAACAAAAGTTTAGTGCCCTAGTCAATCCACCGTCTTTCGACTTCTCACCAAGTTGAAACATACTCAATTTTTTTTTTACAGACAAAATATAATTTGATGTGTGTAAAAAATTACTCTGTAATTAATTTATTTGAATAATAACTTGCAATTTACACTTGTGTTAAATTTTAATTTTTGGTATAAAATTATATATCATTACATATAAAATGTTAAACAGTATTCAAGACGTCGTGTGACTGCTTTTTGAGCAAGTCTTGCTAGCATTTTCCGTATATTTAAATAAAAGTTTCTGAGATATTAGGTTCTGCAAAATAAACAAATGCCCCCTTTATCTTAGCTTTGTTGTCAAAGCGAATGTGTGACCCTCAAAGTGTATAAAAAAACTGGGGAGTCACCTGAAGCGAATGAACGAAGCCGCAGACTAGTTTTTATATAGAAATTAGACTTGGCCATGCAGGCAGAATACAATATCATGACATGGTGCCACTAAGGGACGCTAACACAATACAAATTAATGAATATTGAGTGCCAAAATTTTTACAATTTCTTTCTCATCTCACATTGTTTGGGGGCAATCAAAGTCATATTAGGGTTTCGAGGCAAAGACTCTTACTTATAATCGAAAATATATCATCTTAAGTTTAATACGCTTCATGTATTTTTATTGTTTGGGTACTTATCGAATGATGAGTGTTGTAAAACTTTGTTTGTGACATTGGATTCTCTCCTTTCGGAGATCTTAAAAAATTTAATTATGGCCATCTGATCATGTTATTCGTAAATATTTTTCACGAAAGCATGAAACTCTCTGTATTTCAGTTGCATCGATTCTAAGTTGGTCTTATAGAGTGCGAGAACTGTCATAAATGGACAGTCCTATTGAAATGTCGTTGTAGCAGTTAACATGGTGGGTAAGGCGGAAAAAAGCTCTAACATCGGATGTAACAAATGGCTACGTGGTCCTTTGCATCCAATCAGCTGCTGCGGTGCTGAATAATGTATAAATAAGTGTACAATGATTGGTTGGCAGTGAAGAACATCATAAAAAAATTAGGAAGTAGTTGATGGGGAGGCAGAGGGAGTTGTTGTGAAGCTTGAACCTGAAATGATGAAAACTAACAACCACAACTGTGATGAAATTAATGACATTTGAAATATTTAACATTAATTCTGGTTGTTATCTGGAGTGAAGTCCCAGTTGCTGATCTTCCAGGGTGCTTGCTGATTGCTTGCCTTCCAAGAATGATAGGTTTCAAGTAATCGGGTCAAAAGTATTGATGGAGCATATTGAATGGGTCATCGTTTGCATCTGACTAAATTATTTCAGACCAATTAGGCGGAGAAACACTTGCATGTTATGACTTCATATTTTCTCTCTCTATCTCTTTGTTTAACTGATCAGGTGAGGCGAGAGATGAAGAAAGAAAGCAGATATGAGCCCGGGATACTAAACACATGTTTACCATGGTCAGTGTTATTGGGTTCCATAAAAGCACTTGAAGAGCTTCCCCCAAAAAGCACATCACTTGCATTTTTGCTAAGGATTGTTTCCAAAATTACTCTCATAAAAAACGTTTTTAGTCATTTTAAAAGCACTTTCAAACTAGTCATTTATCACTTTAAGCACCAACGCTTGAATGTGGTATACTGCGACTTTAAACACCAACACCAACAATTTCCAACCTAGGTTGGCATGTAACAAAAGATGATTTATTTGCAGAGAAATTGGTAGACACAAAACAATCTAGACAAATGTTGGACCTTATTTACCGCCATGAGTACCCAAATCCGCTGCAGCTTTGCTTGCACGAGTCAATACATCTGAAAACCAAAGAGCTCCTTTGGCAAAGTAGCTGCTGTTGACCACAGCGCTTCCTGCTGCCACAGCTGCTTGCCCAGTATACGTAGCAGCCACCACAGCTGCCGTTCCAGTAACGGTTGCAGCTGATTTGGTGATATCTGAAACATGGAACTTCTCGTCCACGGTTTTAACAACTTCCAATCCTGCGTAAATTTTTTCAGTGAGGCCGATTCTGTTGCTGAGCTCGCAAACCTTGGCTGCTGCAGTTGCTGAGAGTTGATGGGACTCGTCGAAAGCTTTGGCCTTGGTTAATGCGTCTTTTCCCAAAACATATCCCTTGGCTGCCATTGTTTTGACAACAGTTACTGCTTCTCCAGGAGTAGAGATGAACTGACTCGTGTGATAAGTCTGATAACGTCGTACAAATTTGAGAAATAATGAAGTTTGAATAGAATTTTAAACAGTCTTAACAATTTTTCAGAAGCACATGAAAAATTTGTTATGCTAAGCTTGTACTGTGATAAATCTTCAACCAAAACAACAAAGCAGTTAACTTACACGTACCATTAAGCTAGTATTGCCTTCGGGGTTGTAAGGACTGTTCCAAGCATCGGATTCATCAGTATAACTTCCCCACCTTGTTATGCATACACATTGATCTACAATCCTAGCTCCCTGAAGTTTTGAAACATGGACGGATAGACAAATCAGTGGACAACCAATATCAAATATATGAGGCATTTTAACACTAAAAATTTATCCATATGAACAATTAATCGTTTTTGTTAGAGTAAAAGTGCACAACCAAACGTCATGCAAGTGCAAGTTCTACCCCGACTTGCATATGAACAAGTAAAATGTATCCATGTACTATCCTGTCAAAATGTCTAATTACATCTAATCGAACATCATGCAAATGCAAGTTCTACCCGACTTTTTATGAACATCTAGAGCTAATGAATCTATGATAGTGATTGCATTTATCGACTGAATAACGAACTTTTTCATTCGAGAAGCATTTGCAGGGTAGAGTGACCACCAACTTACACTGAGTAGCATAGCAGTTTGCAGAGCAAAAGCATCTTTGAATGTCACATATGCGGTGCAGGCATATTCACCAGATCTGTTTCCAACAACAAAAGCATTAATCAGATACACATTCATTAAGGAAATTCAGAGGCCTTAATTAACTGAGGATTGTGGAAACTAGAACTCGTGCAAACACGAATTCTCAAATTCGATCTTTTGAACCTTGTCTTCTCACTTTTGAAGATTTCTCAACCAACCCTCGTTGGCTGCATTCGTGGAAATCAAAATTAAACCTTTTATGCTGCCGACTTCAATTTCTTTAACAACTAAGTACTACGTAAGGAAATTGAAGAGGCTTCACATAAGTCATTGTTCCTTTTAACCAATTTCCGAAGACAACCTGCTTCTGACTGATTCAATGAGTTTACAGTGAACAAACCCCACACATAAAACATGACTAGACAACCATTTTCCAGATTCAGTACAAAAAATCGGAATCATTCACAATAATTAGAAGCAGGGAAAGATGAATTCTACCTGATGATTTCAACATGCTCAACTGCACCGCAGTGACTGAAAAAATCGTAAACATCCTCCTCTGTAGCTTTAGAGGACAAGCTTGTAACTTCAGCAGTGTATCCACCCGGGTACATTCTCCCGAAAAATCACTAGAAGAAAAAACTGGACTGAGAGAACCTAGGAAAATGAGAGGATAACGAAAACCAGCTCATACAACGAACGTAAATGAACATCAAAAAATCATTTCGGTCATTTAACTTGGACTCGCAACAGCATTTCACAGCAAGGTTTCAGCTTTCTTTGCATAGAATTCCTAAATGGAGGAACAAACAAAGGGGATAAGAAAATTTTCAGAAACAGATAGACGGCACTGTCATGTTTCAATCCATATGCCATGTGATGATCATCTATACCCCTAAGTGGTCCCTACATAACTAACATAATTTAACCGGAAGAACAAGAAAAAATTGAATGCTTCTAACATCTAGTGAAATCCATGAGTTTTACAATGAGAACTTGATTACTCAAAAATTAAAGTTAAAAACTTAAATCCGTCAATGCCATCATCGTGTGGTGTTACTAATTCATGTGGCAGTGCAAAAGTTACAACGTAAATCCATCATCAAGTAATGTAGCAGTAATAAGTATAATTACTGATTATAATTCTGGAAGAAATAAAGAAAGAGGGTAATCCTCAGGACCATCACAGAAAGTCAATTCCTAAGGAACCAATTTCAACTTGCATTACAGAATCAAAGCAAGTCAAAGAATGATTGGTGGGAAAAGTGAACTTTGCTCTGATTGATTGTGTTAAGAGTTGTCCCACATCGGTGAGGAACAAGGTTTGCTATGTGCTTATATGATTTTGGGTTACTCATTGACTTTACGATGGAACTTCAATTTCATCATGGTATCAAAGCAAAGTTGTCCACGTGTGAAGCCCAACGGCCACACGCACTCCACGTCATTCAGTTGTTGTCCACATGTAGGCTTGAAAATCCCCCACACGTGCGGGGACGTGTTAAGAGTTGTCTCACATTGGTGAGGAGCAAGGTTTACTACGTGCTTATATGATCTTGGATCACTCTCCATATTATTCATTGATTTTATGGTGGAACCTCAATTTTCTCAGATTGCCGAGATTAACAGAGTCAAAGCCACCTTAATCTTATATTATGGGAATCTAATTCGAACAAGATGATTCTTGTAATGATAATTCGGAAAATTAATGAACTGAAAATCCCAGATAGAAAAGCTCATGAATTTGATAATTATTGCAGTTTACATACCAGTTCTTGAATCTTGATGCGAGTTGCAGTAGCACTGTGAGAGGCTCCAGCGACGAAGAAGTGGAGCGTGGCGTTTGATTGCCGTTGGAAGAGCGTAGGCTTATCCTTTTGTGCCGCCGTCGGAGATCTTTTTGATCCGATTGGCGGGGAATGATCTAGTTTTCTGTTAGGATAGAACCATGTACTGTAGATCCAACTAAAATTTTAGACGTGAATTGTCCTTTCTGTCCTTGTGGTATCATTACTATCAACTACACCATAAAATTAACAGTAAGACTAGAATTTATCAATAAATTCATATTCAATAATCAAACACTTACCATCAATATATCTCACTTTCTATTTTAGCTAAAATTCTGAGACGTTGTCAAAGAAAAAAAAGTTATTTTTGCCGGATGGACGATGCTTTTGAAGTTTTGGATCCATTAAGGTTTGAATCGATTTATGACAGTTTTGGATATTCCAAATAAGATATGAATCGAGGTATGGATCTTCCAAAACCAAGGTCATTTTGCAGTACGATCACTGAACTCTTTAACATCTTCCCACTGATGAAAACTGTTTCGAGAGGCCTAGCTACCCATTGTGCTGCATGAATTGGCTGTGTAAAAGATAATATCTATGCAAATATTTGAACCATTTCAGTTATTACACGTTGCTTTTGATGGTCTTAATTTGTGGAAATCAACTGAATTATCACTCCTTTTGCAGTTCATGACAAAACGTACAACTACGAGTGTAAGACACTGAGAACACACTTCTTCACACTCTGCATTCCCCTTCTGTTCTTCACTGGCTAACTCGCTTCAGTGGAAGAACCAGCAACCCTATATACAAAAAACCACTATGGAATTCAGATTGTTGCAATTTCCTTATGTGTTAGGATTCAAGGGTTCTCCATAAATCACTTCAAACACTGTTTAATTGGAAAACGATAATGTTCAGCAAACTAAGAAAATATTAATGCCTTCTTCACTCTCCTATACGTGGGCATATCTTTAACCTTCCTTTTTTTTATTTGGGCTCGAAGATCTTAGACCACGACAAGCAAACATCAACACACCATGGATTCATGACTTGTAAACAATGAATGGTGTTTTTTTAGGTCACAAGCTTCACAAAAAACAATTCGATAAAAATGCTCCTCAAACAAAAAACTTCAAAAGAAATCCAAAATAATGCATCAAAGGTGGCAGAAATATTTTCATAATTTTAACAATATTTTTTAATAATTAATTTTTTTTTTGTACATTTTTTAATAATTAGTACCTCACAATAAGTTAGCAATAATGTGATTCAATCAGTTGTTCATTAAATATTATTTTTTCTATTTTAAGCACGTTCAAAACATCTTAAGAGGCGTGAAATGCCGTTTATAAAAATGGTCTTTCGCACGCGTATAATAATGTGACTAAATTAGTTGTCAAATGATTTTTTTTAACAAACGATATTATCTACACTAAGGGGGAGGGAGTGGGCTTAGCCTTACAATGAGCTAGCAATAATGTGATTCTATCAGTTGTTTATTAAATATTATTTTATCTATTCTTAATATAACTATCAATTGTTTATTAAATATTATTTTATCTATTCTTAATATAAATTCAATAGAGACCGATTTTATTATGTGGATTCAGCTGCTTTAATTGGTTTATGAAGGGTTTCTTCTAGCATGATCTAAGATTATTTATTTACTTCAAATATTTGACTTTTCTTTTGTCAATTTACGTATATAAATATATTTAAAACGTGTAAGTCGCACGTAGCACGCCGTGATTCAAAAAATACCTTTTGCACGCGCATGAACGCATATATGAAGGCTAGTATATATAGAGACAAGTGATCCAAAATACCAAAGATTCTAAAAAATGCTAAAAAAAACGCTAAGCACTAGTCGAGCGGCTGGCTGGGACCTAGCGGCTAGGCAGGGCCTTGCTGGATTTAAGTAAATTTATCATTTATTTGTAAATAAGTGCCTATATATATTTTAAAATAATTGTATTGTGATACATCGATTGCAAAATAAAATTACATACACATTATAAAGTATTAGAACATATTGAAAACATAGAGAACAAGCCTATAATGAGTGTTCATTCAAGTATTTAACTAGTCTCTTAGATTTTATTAACAAAATAAAATGCAAAATGAAAGTATCGCTTTTTTGTCTAAGTGAGAGTTATGACTTAGGCGGGTGCCTAAGCGAGCTAGACGGACACTTTAACGGGTATATGCGCGCTTTCTTAATTTTCAAACGTCTAAAGACTAATCATGCAGTGGCCAGTCACTTAACACTTAAGACGGGTCTAGACAGAACTAGGCAAGAATTTTTAGAACAATGAAAATACCTAATTAAGTCACAACTCCTTCCAAACGGCAGCTGTAACATCCCACCTCGACCAACGGAGAGGCGGTGATGTGCCTTATATGTACATACCCACCTCCATAGAGCACGAGGCCTTTTGGGAGCTCACTGGCTTCGGAGTTCATTAGAACTCCGAATTTAAGCGAGTTCGCGCAGGAGCAATTCCAGCATGTGTGACCTATTGGGAAGTTCTCGTGTGAGCTCCCAGAAACAAAACCGTGAAGGTGTGGTAGGGGCCCAAAGCAAACAATATCGTGCTATGTGCGAAGTCGAGCCCAAGAAGTGGTCGAGCCCGGGCCGGGATGTGACAATTTGGTATCCGAGCCACTCTGCCGTGTGGTGCGAGTGCCGACGAGGACGTCGGGCCCCTAAGGGGGGTGGATTGTAACATCCCACATCGACCAACGGAGAGGAGGTGATGTGACTTATATGTACATGCCCACCTCCATATAGCACAAGGCCTTTTAGGAGCTCATTGGCTTCAGAGTTCATTCACGTGAGAGCAATTCCAGGATGGGTGACCCACCGGGAAGTTCTCGTGTGAATTTCTAGAAACAAAACCGTGAGGGTGTGGTAGGGACCCAAAGAGGACAATATCGTGCTATGGTGGAGTCGAGCCCGAAAAGTGGCCGAGCCCGGACTGGAATGTGACAGCAACCAAAGCCTTGGAGGAGTGGATTAATTAGCATTTGTTTATAACTCTGTTTTCTTATATTGTCTTATACATCAATTATTACTTTACTACTTACAGTCCAATGTTTCCTTCTCTCTCTTTTTTCCTTTGTTTGATGACTACTTACAGTCCAATGTTTCCTTCTCTCTCTTTTTTCCTTTGGTTTATGCTGCTAATGATTTGATTAAATAATGTAAATGTTGCATACGTATAGTACGCAAGAGTTTTTTTAGTGTGGCTGGAACACAAGACAATACGCCACATGTTATTTTATAATTACAAGAAATTTTTTTTTTTCACGTATCTTTCCAATTATATAATGATGTATGGGTGTTCCATCCCTGATTTCAAGCACACTGAAAATCTTGAGTATAAGGCAATCTCCTCGATGGATTCATTAATGTTTCTTCCAACGTTGACAATCTCTGCAGATTCAATTAATTAGGCTCTTCATGTTTCTTAATCGAAGGAAATTTCCCATAAACCCTCTCCTAATCATGCACCTACAAGTTTATAGTTTGTAGATGACTCCTTCGATGAATGTTCAAACTCAAATGTCTCTTTTGGATATATGAATGCATTGACCTGATAACAGTGATCAGGAAGCAACAAAATCACCCGTTTGTCCTTTTATAATTAGTCTAATCTTAATTATCTATGTGATTGATTGGCCTATACCGCTTTAAATGTGTGCTCATTTCCTTGATTTTGAGGATTCATGCATTAACGAATTTATGAATTATGAATTAGGTTTGTCAAAAATACTCATAGATGAGCAACTAGTTGATTGCTCTAGTGGTTAGTGTTGCGTGTTCAAATGCTGCTCCTTTTTTTAGTATGGATTAATATAAATGTTGCTTGTAATAACAAAAAATATTCATAGATGTGGGATGCGAACAAGAATGTATATATAAATAAAAAATTTGATTATATTTTCAACAATTCAAATATAAAGAAAAATCACTACTTGGTATATATTAATCTTTGCATGATTAATGTAGTAAGGATCTATTAATTTTTGTGACCAAATTTCTTAATCACTATTGAAATTTAATAACCTAGCTAGTCTCGGAATACCATGTAGAATTATAGAACTTGATTGTATTGAGAGCACAAGGTGCACTTATATACAAGGTTATGATGTAAAAGCAAAGTTAACTTAACGTACAAGAATACATGTGGAAAATGGAAATAGGTACATCATAAAGTCCTAAACTTAAGACTAAACGGATTCCTTGTGGAGGACTCCTCTAACAAGATATTGGTCAACTAAAAGGACCGGAACCATAATATCCCATATATTTCAAGCGCTTGCAGCAAAGTATCAGTTAGTCACATTATAATGTGACTGATAAGGTTGTTTTCTTCACACACAACTCGGCAAACCCCATGAGCTAGAAATACCTTGATGCAATTGCACAGTACTGAAATATAACGGAATATGATATATAAGTAATGCTAATTTACATCATGATGCCAAAGGCTATAATTTACATCATGATGCCAAAGGCTACTCTCTAATCCAGTCTAAATTCAACTGATTATCAATTAAGCAATATACAGATAATTAAATATTTATCCAGATAAACATTTCACAAGTTGTATGTCAAATATGGAAGATGAGTACTCTTATTGCCTATCATTGAGTTGTCAGTTTTAACGTCATATTCAAATGTGAGCATTTAATTTAAAATTCAAATACGAGTGGTAAGGGTCAAAATCATATGAGCTCTTTTGCAAGATTTTAATACGTTGCGGGCTCTCAAACTCTCATGACATCTGGATAAACGTTTCACAAGTTGTATGGCAATTGACAAAGACGAGCACTCTTACAGTCTATACCATCGAGTACTTCGATGTCATATTAGAATGTGAGCATTTAATTTAAAATTCAAACAAGAAGAATTGGAAAAGGTCAAAATCATATGAACTCTTATGCAAGATTTTAGTTCGTTGCGGACTCTCAAACTTTCATGACTAGCTAGGACCCTAGTTTGTGGAGATGAACAAACGACAATCATGATCAAATTATTTTCACGTGAGTGTTTGGTGGCTGTTTTAATGACCCTTGCGACATATTGGTTTGGCCGATTTGATGTTATTGAGCCACGATTAAAATAGTAAAACAGGCAAGTTAATTAATAATCTTTCCATGCACGATCGTCTGTTGGAATATAATGAGAAAGACAAGCGTGATAAGTGAGACTTCTACATTACTAAGTATTAAGTCCATAACAAAAAACAGTTGAGAATGAGTTTTACATTGATGGGAGGAGGGACCTTGTATGAGTTTATAAGAGGTTGTTCACGTGTATGCTTGAAAATCCGCCACATGTGCAGGGGCGTGTTGAGAGTTGTCTCACATTGATGGGAGGAGATACCTTATACGGGCTTATAAGAGATTGGACTACTCCCAATATTGAGTAGCCCTGAACTTTGCATGGGCTTATAAGAGCTTGGGCTACTCCCTATATTGAGTAGCCCAAGACCATATAAGTACATAGCAAACATTGTCCCTTGTGAGTCTTGGCGCAACAGAAAGGTTGTTTCTTTGTGACTGAAAGACCACAAATTCGAGTAGTGGAAATAGCCTCTTACAAAGTAAGGATAAGGCTACGTATAGACGTTCCCTCCCCAACCCTTGCAAAAAGAAGAGCCTTGTTGGCTTAGAGTCGTCCTTTTTTTTTGTTTCAATGAAGCCTAGCTAGAATACAGAATGGCAAATAATTTTTTTCAAATTTTTTCTTCTTATGCACGTTTTTGTTTGTTTGTCAATCCTTTAATTCTCTTTACATTTATTCAATTCAAAGGCAAAAATTAAGTTGTGAGATTGTGTAGAAGAAAGAAAAAATGTGCAGAAATCATTTTTGCTTAAAGAAATTACAAAGAGTAAATAGGAATTCTTTCTTTATGATAGGACTTGCTAGTAGCAGTGCAAGTCTTTCAATTTATTAGACAAACTTGAATACAGTAGGCCTCTAATTAACAACACACGTGACATCTTTAAATACATACAGTACTACGTACTCTAACCTGGAAAGAAAGTAAAAGGACACTTAACTATATAAATTAAAATGCCCTTAGACACACAAACATATATATATATATATATATATATATATATATATATAATTAGGGTTTCTCATCATCCATCTACTGCGTAATCAAGCTCCTAATTATAGCGGCCTCCGGACTATCAGCATCAATTGTAGAGAGCAGTTGGGAGAGTCGCTCGCTTAGGTCGTCAACCTCTCTGTGTAAGTTTCTGATATAGCTGCAAGTCTCTTGCAGGACCTTCGATGCCGGTACCTGCACCACGCAACAAAGCAAAAGCCAGATCCCAGTTAGCGCCATAACTACTGGCTTTCTAATATTTCTACAAGGGAAATAATGTTTTATAACATTACTGCTGCACAATATTATCAAATTTGCTTACCCAAAACAATCTCTCCGTATATGCCACATGACATACCAGCACATGCCACATGACACGTGACACGTGATGAGGTTTATTACTAGATGGTCCCAACACCAACCACGACACTGTTTAGTAACATATGGGTCAATGGGAAACCGATATTAATATTATCAACCCATATATATCTAGCTAGATACCATGGAAAAATGTACTGATCCCTTGATGTCCGGGTCAAGTTTTTGAACTACTAAAACAGTCCAAATAGACTGCAATATTACAGTGTACATCCGGTCCTAAAGTTGCCTCTTTTTGCTCCGTGGTTTCTACGGTTGTTGAGAACTTTTCAAATCTAGATACATATGTAGCATGAGAGAGAATTGTTCTTGGCACATTAAAAAAAAAGTTCTATATTACAAATCATACGTGGTTTTAACAACGTATTTGCTAATTTACCTATGATAATGAGTGCAAAATCAATGAATTTTTTTAAGTACAAATAATGACTCCAGTATTATGATCGATGTATTTTCATTGAGAGCAGAGAGGATGAGTTTACCTTGTTGGAGCGCCTATCTCGAATCTCAGGAACCAGTTGACGTAATTTGGACACCAGTTCGATGATTTGGTCATCTTTGATCGCTGGAGTACCTGACTGGCTTGACCTTCTGCTAGACATGATCCTTACTTACCTAGCTAGACAAGTAGTTAATTTTATATTATCGTTTTCAAAAAATATATATGTACGAATGATCAGCCTGGCAATGGAGCTTTATATATATAATTTTATATATAGGGTTTAGGAACGAGAATATTAACCTAAAAGAGACTAGCAACAGAAAAATACTGAGGGGGGAAGGAAGGAGAAGTGGATGAAAGAAGGAGAAGGAAAAGAGTAACTAGTAACAGAAGTGGCACTAGCAGTCCTATAAATAAGGTATTGGGATAAGAGATATAAAGAGAAGGATCACTGGGAAAAGTAGAAGAGAGGAGGGGGGGGGGGGGGGGGGGGGGGAGGGAGGGGGGGCAGAGAGGTGGGGAGAGAGTACTATAACATAGACAGCGATGTTGGGTGTGAAGAAGACAATTGCGCATTGGAGAAAGCAGTAGACTAGACCTGGTATTTTAAGCCAAGTGAGAGAGAGAAAACGAGCGCGATGAGAATTTTTTATATATTCCGAGCATAAAATGTGTTTATTATTTCACGTGTTATACACAGATAGACGATATAATTTTAAGATATTAACAAAAAAAATGAATTTAAATATTAACATTATGTGATTGTGTTATAATTATATATATATATATATATATATATATATAAGCATGAGGATTCGGGAATCCTCTAATCACATCTGTTTATCGTGCGCTAAAAAATTATTATAATTTTTTTATTATAAATAAATATAAACATACTTGACAAAAATTAACCACGTAATATACGATGAATAGATATGATTAGAAGAATCCGAAATCCTTACAAAGAGAATTCGGCGAGCATCTTCTCTAAAAAAAATAGAGAGAGACAGATAGAGAGAGACTTAGATGCTCTGTGTATGTTCCCAAGTTGGGGTTTGCTTTCAAGTGGGCTTCAAGAAAGTGTTTGATTTTGAGCCAACAAAGTGGGGCCTTCATGTATATGTCTCCATACGCACCACCATGTGATCGTAGGATATTGACACTCTCAACTTCCACAACTAGGGTTATTGAATTTTATTCACCAATCAGCCATTGCCAGCCCCTTGAATTTTCAGCCACGGCTCCTATGTTTCAGGGCAGTCATCTCCAGATGCAGGTATTTATTTTCTCCAACAGAATCCTCTCCGGATTCTTTTGGTGAGGATCCTTACGATTCGTAAATCGTGTTCGTTCATCATATATTGTGCGGTCAGTTTTTGTCAAGTACTGTTTATGTTTATTTTTAAATAAAAATATTTAAATAATTTCTGACCGCTCGATGTACGATGAACGGACACGATTCACAAATTTTCAAGATCCTCACAAAGAAGATCCGGCAAGGATCCGGACTCTTCTTTTCTACCCATTATTCTGACTTGGCATGCAACGGTTGGCTTTCAACACAAGGTGGATTGATTACATACATTGGGGCTTCTACTTGACAAGGTTAAAACTTTAGTAGGATTGCCTCACTAAGCCAGTAGTTTTTACACGGAGTGAAACCAATTTAGTGTTATATGCATGGAACGAAAACATACAGAGAAGTCTCATGTTTTTCTTTAGGGACACTTTGGATGCGGTCCCTAGTTATCAATATTCTTTGATTGAAACCTTATATGTTTTTAGTTTTTGATCGAAATCCATGACATTAATGTAATAGTGTAATATTTTTTTTAAATTAAAAATTGTATTTGTTTATATTAATGAGATTTTAAATATAACCCATAGTTTGTGGGATTAAAAATAATAAAATATAAATTATACTCTCTATTATATTGTGTGTGTGTGTGTGTGTGTGTGTGTATGTAAATATCGGTACATTCATCAAAATTAACAAAAAAAATTATTGTACCAAAACATGGGTATATTCTTCAAAATACAGAAGAAAAAAAAAAAGAAGCTATTGGGCTTAATAACATTAGTAAATTTCTTCGATTAAACTTGACATAAATACATTCTCAAATCAACGGAAAAAAAATGTACCCATATAAGTTTAAAAATGGATTAAAAAAATTTGAATGGATTTTATATTAAAATTTTGGGTACATTTTAAATTGAAAAAATAGTACATTTTACATATAACAAATTGATATATTTAAGAATAGGTACATTTAAGATTAAAAAAAATTGAAAATTATATGAATGGGTACATTTAAGATTAAAAAATTGAAAATCTTTTTATAAAAAACTAATGGGTAAAAACTTATTCTAATTTATTTTATTTTTTTATTTTGGAAATGTTGGAATTGAAAATTAATTAGGAGTATAATAGAGGTGTGATTATTAAAATGCTAAATCAATTACTAATTTTTATTTTAAAAAAAAATATTTAATAAACATGTAAATTCATTATCACATTAATGCTAGTGACTTCAATCAAAATTTTAAAACTAATAAGGTCTCAATCAATGAACATTAGTAACTAAGGACTGGATACTAATTTTTTCTTTTCCTTATATAAGATGATGTGGAAAGTTGGGTTGGTTCTACTCAAGTTTTTCTTCTACTTGACAAATGAACTTACGGTTGGTGTTGTAGATTCGAGTTTTCTTTGAATTCAATGCATTTAGTTTTCCAACTTCCTATTTGAGAGATTCCTTTCATATATCCCATGAAAATCATATCAAATCTTCTTATTTATGCATTAAGCAAATTGTAAATGAAATACTCAAATTCATTTTAACCAAGCAAATCTCTACTCTGAGTCTCTGACCGTGAGTCTATTTTTCCCATGTCACTTTTTACATTTGTTTTCCCTTCTTATTTGAGACACAACTACGTGAGTACTACATAGCATAAGCTTCGGGGTCACATGCCAATTTCCTGGCTCACACGGCATGCCACGTGGCACGAGATAAACCTAACTACACACAATTAAAGAATGAGAGATTTTTTCAGTGTGTTCGGAACATGAGATAGTATATTACGTGCAAATAGTTAGTGAGATACTTATGTTAAAAAAATTAACAATTTGAAAAATAATTGTTTTTCACTTATATAATGACATATAATGTACCGCATACGTTTCGGACACAGCGGTGGTAGGTGTTCTCTAAAACAGGCATGGATGTGAAATTTACAGGCTTTTGTAAAGCACTGTCACGTGCGATTAGAAAATTAAACGACCCCTTATTTGTCTGCAAGAGGACCCCCGACCCTCTATTTGTCTGCAAGGACCCCTCCACACTCCTTCCTCTCTCTCAGTGAGCCTCTCTGTGTGTTGTGTGCTTATGTGCTGCATCAGACCCCTCCACACTCCTTCCTCTCTCTCTCTCTCTCTCTCTCTCTCTCTCTCTCTCTCTCTCAGAGTGAGCCTCTCTGTGTGTTGTGTGCTTATGTGCTGCATGTGTGCGTATTTTGTTGCGAATTTTATTTTAGACTAACAACCAGCAAGATCTTTAACTACGATCGTTTTGCTGGGCATCCACCAACGAAATTATATCGGGGATAAATATGTTGCGTGGGCATATCTTTGATGTTTCTAATCTCTAATCCCCATTTGATATATGTTCAATTTATAAAGATAGGATGTTTTGCTAAAACAATTTGACATGTTATATGTTATCATCTTAAGCTATGAATAAAATCATAAACGTGATTTTACATACTAATGAACATAAAACTAGGGTTTACTGATGGATGCATATACCGGCATTGCATTATAACCTAGAATTAGGGTTTAGTAAAAAGATAATCTTTTGTAGCAATTGTGGAGTCAAAAATAATTTCAAAAATTCTAAAGGCGACATGTGGACTTTTATTCAAAAAGGACAAGATTGCCCTCAATAAATGGGCAGACTTCTCAGATGCTCTCACTCGCAGCTCACATCCCTGCAGGTCTTAGCAGCTGAACACAACTGCCCATAGCTCACCTGCCCGTGGCAATGATTTAAAGATAAGGATTAATTACCCAAATCTTATCTTTAATACATTCTTATTTGAAGAATAAATTCAATCAAGTAAGTAATCCTAATTTATTTAAATTAGGATAATTACACCATTATCTTAAGATATTATTTCCTATTTTAATATCTTGGGAATAATTAGAGAATATTTCTCCATTAAACCCTATATGGCCAGCCCTAGCCCTATAAATAACCCATATTCTACCAAATTTGGAGAGCTTTTGCAACCCTAAAAAAGTCCTAAACACTTTATTCTCTGAGAAAAACTAACTTAGGCATCAGAGATCTGTTGACCCAACCCCTCACCTCGTAGGCGCGTGAGGCCTGGGTCTCTGATCAAAGGTGTTAATTGTTTTGCAAGCGCATTTTCGTCAAGAATGAAGATGGCGGAAATTTGCACCAACAAATTGGTGCTTTCATTGAGAGCTGATTCAAAATACTCGAAGAAGCTTCTCGCAAATTGTTTCTTGAATTTTCTATTACGTTGAATTTCTAACACGTCGTATCAATTAATTTTTCCTAGAAGAATTTCTTGATCAATCCCTGGAGAAAGGATACAAATGGTAGGAAATTCAGAAACTTCGATGAACGGAATCTCGTACGTACAAGGATTTGGACAGGAGAGTGGAGAAGAGGACATAACCCCATGATGGAGATCCTTAAGGGTCAACACGACGGCAGGATGAGCCCTACTACCACGGAGCTGCACCACCACTATTACGTGACCCAGTAACCACGGCAAAGCCACCAGGCCACGACCCAAGCTTCAACAACGTTGCCCTTGCAGCACACAGACCAAAATTCTAGGCAGGAGGCCGAGCCTACTATAGCAATAGGCTTCACTACACAATAGGCCCAAGCACAAGCCCAGAATGCGACAGCTGCTAGCCATGCAGCTTAACGTGCCCAAACCCGAGCCACCCAACCAGCAGGCTATGACGTGGCAGCCCAATAGCCAGAAAGGCCCATGACCGTGCAAGCTCAAGGCAAGCAAGTGCCAGTCCAACGCGCCCCACGACCCGCTCCAGTGATCCGGCTCACAGCTTAATCCATTATAAGGCCGCCTACAGCGATCCAGATTCTGACCACCGGTTTCGTGATTGACTCATGGTTATTTTCACCCCACTTTATGCATGAATGCCTGCTTTAGGCTCAAGCTTTGTACCTGCAGTCCACTATACTTCCAGCATACATAAAGATGCATTCCACTATCAATTTGACGAGCGCCCTCGCGCAGCAAACCACATTGATGAACCAACTTCTCGAGTGCATCGAGATACAGAGCGCCCTAGACGAGGTGTCCCAAAGCAGGACAAGAGCTGAAGAACGTGACTCATTTCAGTGACGTCCCGACAAAGAACCGCTCAGCTCACCACAAACCATGTGTTCAAGTAGTGTGCACTCTCGTTTGGACCATCAGGGAAACGTCTTCTCCTGCCAAGATGCACAGAAAAATGTTTATTCCTAACTCGGTTCACGAGTCAGTGTGTATTCGAGGTTAGGACCATACTCCGACGAGCATTCAAGACCTTCCAAGAGAAGCGTCCACACTAAGCTGGGCCCACAAGGAAATTCTCCTACGAGGTAACGAAGTAGGCAGCCGCATAACGCCCAAATGAGAGCACGAGAGCAGTCCAGTTCAAGTTTCATTAGCAGCCCTTGCCAAGAGTGAAGACGAGTAGCACATGATGAACCACGTGCACCGCGACTACGGTACAAACGAGTGAGACATATCAAATAGCAGCATGGACTAGCAGATCAACATCGGAGGCAGTTGGATGCTCCGCTGCCTCACCAGGCATAAATCCAGAAGGAAATACGAAGGCTCGTAACAGAGCAGCTGTGCGGATTTCAGTGCATTGACACTACTGACGATGCCCTTCGGGGAGACGTGGCCAACTTGAGCAAGTTACCCTTTATAAACGAGATCGAGCAGACATGGCCAACTTCTGGATTTGTGCCTCACCATGAAGGCTCGTAGCAGAGCAGCTGTGCGGATTTCAGTGCATTGACATTACTGACGATGCCTTTCGGGAAGATGTGGCCAACTTGAGCAAGTTACCCTTTATAAACGAGATCGAGCAGACAGAGCCACCGCGAAAGTTTAGCCCGCCGCATTTCACCTTATTCAATGGAGATGATTATCTGGACAAGCACCTAATACACAACCGAAGTGTCATGACTCTCTACGCCACTCCAAGGCGAAGCTCAAGATTGGTTTCACACCCTGTCGAAGCTCAGTGTCATGACCCTTTACGTTGCAAAGATCTTTGCCACGACACTCCAAGGTGAAGCTCAAGATTGGTTTCACACCCTGTTGCCACGTTCAATCTGGAGCTTCATCGAACTTTTCTTGGTTTTTACTAAAGAATATTCATCCTACCGCTCGATTAAAAAGAAATCTGATCACCCATTCAACATGAAGAATGACCCGAAAGAGTCACTCTGCATATACATCAAGAGGTTCAAGGCGAAGAAGACAAAGATTGTCGAATACGATGACAACATCGCATGCTCAGCTTTTCGAAAGGGACTCCCGGTGATCCACCCACTTTTCGAAGAATTGATTATGGGCGAGAACTTGACCCTAGAAAACTCTTATGCTTTGGCAAAAAAACTATCCCTCTGGGATGAGAAAAAGCTCTCCCATAAGCCGCCTGAGCAGCTACGCAAAGAAGCATAACCGACTCAGAAGAAAGCGAGCGATAAATCGCTCAATGACAAAAACAAGCCATAAAGCAGACGCAGGAATTGATCCCCGACAAAATGAGGTACGACACCTAAGTCGTAGACTAAGTTCTCAAGGAGTCGAAGAAGAAGTCTTTCACCCCAGTAGTAGCAGCTGAAGTGCTAAAAGACGACTCTACCTCTACCCAATAGCAATTACAGCAAGCAAGTTAAGAAGATGGCGTCAATGTCGACAATGCCCTGGAATATGAATCAGGATGGAAACCCTAAGAAGACGCCAAACATATCTTCCTTGACCCTAAGCAGCAGTCAGACTATGCAAAACGCACATCTAAAGAAGATTTGAGTGATCCTAGATCTGAAGCCCTTACCATTTTGAAGGAGATCCAAGGTCTAACTTGACGAGCAGCTGCATTCGGTCGATTTCTCTCGCAACCTACCAACTGATGCAATCCAAGCCTGAAGCAGCAGAAGATCTATGTATCTATATAATGGTATCTAAAGCAACAATGAGCTCTACCCTCATACGAGAAGAGTTAGGGGCCCAACCACCTGTATTCTACATTTCAAAAACTCTCATTGATGCGGAAACCAGATACTTGAAAATCAAAACTTTGATTTTGGCGCTAGTTGTTGCAACCCAGAAGCTCAAGCACTACCTTTAGAAGTACGCATTCATCATTATGACGAGACATTCCGCACAACCTACACGCATGATGTTAAAGGCGTAAAAACTGGTGAATGTTCCGATGAACATAGCAACTCACCCCAAAAATTCCCCAAAGGCAGCCGAGCACATCGTAGCCATGCCAATCCCACCTGCAGAAGATTTCATGCACTTGCACGTTAATGTATCATCCAACTACCAGGGATCAGAAACAGACCTAGTTCTTATTACCTTAGGCAATTCGATGCTCGAGCAGGCGATCACTCTAAGCTTTAAGGCGTCAAACAACGAAGCAGAGTATGAAGCCCTACTAGCAGGTCTTTAACTGGCAAAAGACCTAACGGTGAAGAAGCTAGCAATCTATTTTGATTACCAGCTAATCACCAACCAAACCTTAAGGGAGTACGCAGCAAAGCATGTAAGAATGGCCCGATACCTTAAGAAAGTACGAAAATAGCTAGTGACGTTCTAAGCGTACACACTCACTCAGGTTTCACGAAAAGAAGATGCACATGTAGACGCACTAGCAAGCCTAGGCTCCACGTTAGACCATCAGCTCAGACGTTCAATCCCAATTGAGTACCTGGAAAAGCCAAGCATAGATGAGGAACTAGCAGGCGAAGTGGCGCAGATCAGCACAACCCCGAGTTGACAAGATCCCATTATTGACTACATAGTTAATGAAACACTCATCGCAGACAGACTAAAGTCCAGGAAGCTCCAAATGAAGGCAGCACGCTACTACATGTGGAACAGCATGCTCGTTCAAAGATCATTCTCAGGACCGCATCTCCGCTGCCTATCGCATCCCGACAATCAGAAGATTCTTAACTCAATCCACGAAGACGTATGTGAAAATCACTTTGGATGTCGCTCTCTAGCGTAAAAAGCTCTTAACACTGGCTATTACTGACCAACCATGCATCAAGACGCCAATGAGTATGTACAAATATGCGATAGTTGCCAGCACTTCAAGCCCATGCTCGCACTACTTGCCAGCAAACTTCACCCGCAGACAAGCCATTGGCCATTCATGTAGTGGGCGATTGACCCTATAGGACCTATGTTGTCTGCCACAAGGGGCAGAGGCATGATGATCGTAGCAACTGACTACTTCACAAAATGGGTTAAAGCCGAACTCATAACTACAACTACCCAGACGGACATAGAGCGCTTCATATGAAAGAACATCATCTGCCACTTCAGCATCCCACAATTCATCATCACCAATAATGGTCCGCAGTTCGTGGGCAAAGATTTGACGAAGTTCTTCGAAAAATATGGCATCAAGCACTACATGTCCACACCCCGGTATCCTCAAATGGCAGGCCGAGGCGTCCAACAAAACCATCATCGACTGCCTTAAGAAGTTCATCTAAAGCAAAAATGGTAAGTGGTCAGACGAGCTCTCTGGTGTTCCATGGGCATATCGCACCACCAAAAGACGAGCAACCAGCAAAACTTAATTCTCTCTACGTATGGGTCAGAGGCAATCATTTATCCTAACGTTGTGGTGCCAAGCATCAGCAATATACTGCCAAATTTAGAGCAGAACGAAAAGGAGATGGCCACCAAATTAGACTTGGCAGAGGAAGAACGCGAGAAGGTAATCACCCATATTGAGGCCTATCAGCAGCAGCTCTTCTCCAGCTATAACAAGAGGGCAAAAATCCAACAATTCTAGCCAGGAGACTTAGTCCTCAGAAAAGCCTTCATCACCGCCCAACAAGAAGGCTCCAAAAAGATGGCACCCATTTGGGACAGTCCGTACAAGATTAGCAGAGTAAGCGAAAATGGCAGCTACATGCTCATCACTATAAGCGACAAAGAAATCGACAAGCAGTGGAATGCCTATGACTTGAAAAAGTACTATGTGTGACCTCCCACCATTCATTGGACCCTATTTAAGATGAAAAAGTTCGAAGACTCAAGCAACTCGACGAACAAGACCTCGTATGCTGAGGATTATCTGTTGTTATGCCATTACCGTCTACGAGCAAAGTTAATAAAAGCCTCTATTTTCAACGAAGATTGAAGGATTTATTCACAAGCCTGGGCCAAATGCAGAAACAAACTAACCAACTCCTGCTACAAGCAGAAGACGCCTATTGCCCTGTAGACACAGTGTAAGACGCTTGCTACCCTGTAGACATGGTGTAAAACACCTGCTGCCTAACAAACATGGTGCAAGACATTCGGTGCCCTGTAGACATGGTGTAAAACACTGCTGCCCAGCAGACATGGTGTGAAAACGTCGCTGCCTTGCAGACATGACGTAAGATGCTCGCTGCACGATCAGACATGGCATAACCACCCATGTGACAAGCAGAAGACACCAGCTGTACGATCAGACATGGCGTATCCGGAATATCCAGACGTGGATGAGTGGTACTACTACTCAGTTTCCCCTGATGTCAGCAACTACCTAAGCCGGAAAACTCCCAAAATTGGCCAAAATAGTCTTTTCACGAGAATAGACTTAACCAATTGAAGGATTTAATTTTGCGGGACCCGGGTCTCTAACCGGAAGAAATAATTAAGTGCAGGGCCTTTGCCCATGAAATATGTCACGTGAACAAGATTGTATGTCCTCGACGTGCAAATCATCATGAAGTGGCTTGATTTTAAAGTGTTGCAATACTAGTTAAGCGATCTGCGGGATCAAAGCTATGACTCGAAAGGATATAGTCTCTGATGAGCGACTTCGCCTACACCTCACGCTAAAAAATGCTTTCAATAGCTAGGGATGATGCCTTAAGTGGTCATGCGAGTCTTCTGCTTCTGTAAGTAAGACACCCGGCCAACGACTCTATGGCTACAAGCTCAAGGCAGCCCGTAAGCCCAGACTTACAGATGCTATGACTACGCGGACTTGCCTGCTTACTTACAAGTAACACTTCCGACCGACGATTTATGGTTTAAGTTTTGCTGGGACAAAGTCGAGTGTCACGACTCATAGTAGCTACGCGGACCTCCTCTGCTTTCTACGAGAAGCACGGGTCCAGCCGACGGCTCTATAAGTTAAAAATCTAGCAACGCGACCTGGGAGGGCCGAAGCTCAAGAAGCCACCAAAGTCTAGTGTCATGACTCATAGCAGCTACGCGGACCTCCTCTGCTTTCTCTGAGAAGCATGGGTCCCTCCGACGGCTCTATAAGTTAAAAATCTAGCAACGCAACCTGGGAGGGCCGAAGCTTAAGAAGCCACCAAAGTCGAGTGTCACGATTATAGCAGCTACTCAGACCTCCTCTACTTTCTACGAGAAGCATGAGTCCGGTTGATGACTTTATAAGTTAAAAATCTCGCAACCTGCCCTATGAGGGCCAAAGATCAAGGAGCCACTAAAGTCGAGTGTCACAACTTATAGCAGCTATGCGGACCTCTTCTACTTCCTACGAGAAGCATGAGTTCGGTTGATAGCTCTATAAGTTAAAAATCTCGCATTTTTCCTCTTGCAAGTAAAGCTCTAGAAGCCTCAAAGCCAAAACTGAAGCCTAAAGTGACTATGTGAGTCAACTGCTCCATCGGAGTAGCCAACTCAACTGCACGTCCTACGCCAAAGTTTTGCAAGTCACCTTAAGTAGGCAAGGCTCTCGAAGCCTCGAAGCAGAAATTAAAACCTATGTGACAACGTGGGACCAACTGCTTCGTTGAAGCAGCTCACCCAGTCGTCCATCCTACGGTAAAGTTTCGCAAAAGACATGGCAAAATATAAGGATAAAGCAAAAACCAGGAATATTGTTTATTAAATTTCTAGCAAATTGATAAATCGGCTTGAAGGTCAACAAAGTTCAAACAAAGCAGAACAAAAAGAAAAAGAAGAAAATTCCTTAAGTCTAAACAACAAGACTACTCCTTAGCAGCCTGCACAACCACTGGTTCCCCAACTGCCACAATTTTAGCTGCTACATCACTTCTAGTAGCTAAAGCTTCCATCAGCTCATCCTCAGCCGCTCCTGCCTAGACTACCTGACCCTCAATTGCTTAACCAAAGACAACTTCAAACAAGAAATCAAGTAAATCAATTGGAGAAATGGAAAAAGTCTCGAAGTCCTTCTCGAAAAACTCATAATCCGACGGCCTGCCCTGAAGATGGTCTACATAACCAAGCTTGTAGAAATCGGCTTGACAAGAAGCAAGCACCACTTCGTGACCAACTTTCTTATTCTTCAGTTGCGCATTCTCCTCAACAAGCCCAGTGCGAGCACCCTGCAGCTAATCCAGTTCATTTTTCAGCTAGCAGACATCGCACCTTGCAAATCCACTTCCTTAGACTCAAGCTTACTGGAAATCTCCTTGAGACGGGACACTTAAGCATGCATGAAGATAAGCTCTTCATCCTTGGCAAAGTAAGCAGCTCGTGGCTCCGAATTGACACACTCAAAGTCCTCGACCACTAGAGAAACACAACTAACTTCCTTCTTTGCAGCTTCCAACATCGCCTAAGTCACATTAAGCCTAGCATTCAAATGGGCAACCTCCTGATGAGCGATCTCCAGCTGTAAAGAAGTGGGGGCAGAGACATCAGACCTCTTCAAAATGGCAAGTTCATATTCGAGCTTCTCACTCACTTCGGCCTCCTTAACACACTTGACAGCATCCTGATCAACGTGCTTAGACTCAGCTACCAGGATCAAAGTCTTATGCATTGTAGCAATCAGGGATGACCTCTTCGAGTAGACAGGATGCTTCGCAAAAGAATCTGAGAGGATGACAACTTTTCTAACACTGTCAACAAATTTGGCGCATGCATCAACATCCTCAAGTAGGTCAACCTTCAACAGCGCACAAACCTCGGGAAACTTTTCAGCCTCAGACTCAGTGGATCTATCACAACTACCTGTGTAAGCAGATTTCCCCTTTTAAGCAGATGGGTCAGTAACGACAGAATGAGGAATAGGCCCAAGCACCACCTTAGCAACAGAATCCAGCTTCTCATTCTTTATAGCGGAGAGCCTCTCAAAAGCAGAACCAAACTTAGCTCTCGACGGACTCTTCGATACAAATCCAATTACCGGAAGAGTCACCAAACCCTTCCGCTGGGCAAGTCTCTCAATAATGAATGCGGTCACTTTCGAAGCTGCAGGTTTCACAAGCTCATGTTCAACGGTCTTCTTTGTCTCTTTAGGGGGAAGTTAGATCAATAACAAGCTTCTCAGCAGTAGACGAGCCCCCACGAGCAGCGGAAGAATTTATTGGCTTCTTCTCGACCAAAAGCTCACAAACTAGTAATGAAGATCTCTTATTTTCACCCTCATTAGCGGCAGGCTCTACAGTAGCCAACACCTCGTCCTTTATCTGCTTTATCTCTTCCTTCGGAGGCAGGCCACCTTTCTCATGTCAAAGATGGCTAAGCAGCCAGCACTATTCACGATACTTAGTAGGAATGCCCAAGGCAACATGCACTTTCTTCATATCTGCTGAAGTCTTTGGGGTTAAGCTAAACTCTGAATCTACGCAAAGTAAAAAAGACGATCAATAAATTAAAGGCATGAAGTAGCTCAACAAAATCTCAAATAGGACAAGAATGAAGTAGTTCACTTATCATTAATAAAGGTAGTCGGGACACGCAGCTCAAGAGATGAGTTAAACTCTCACTCCCCACTCACCTCCAAGGTGTCTCTTGCTCACTCATAATCGCCTTTACTAGAGGCATCGAGCAGCCTATAGCGAGACCTCAGCTGCCCCACACCTTCCTTGTGGCCGATCTAAAAAAGGTACCAGAATTCATTTATGGTCAAGCCAAGATCAAAGAACTTGCTCAAGTTCGAAAACACCCACCATCGCACGAACTGCATTTAGGGAGCACTGAGCAGGTGCGTATTTCATGGAGCAAATCACCTCCTGGAGGAGACGCGACATGGGAAAAGTGAATCCCAACACAAAGTAATACAGATGGAATTTGATGACCCTATTCCTAGCAGAGGCTCCATCGCCGCATGGTTCACGGCTGCTATCATCTTTCACTCGTTTGACGTGAACCCCCGATGAAATTGCATGCTTGTACGCCTAAAAAAATCCCGAAATAGCTAGTTGGAATTAATCTTGACATGCGCAGCCTTGAAGTAGCCTACCTTGCCAGAAACACCACCTTAACGATACAAAGGTAGAGGATATTTGTCACCTTTGTTATCAAAATAAGACATCTCAAAGTCTCTGCAAAAAAGCACGAAGAAAAAATATTTAGAAGACAGCTTAAAATTTTTAAATAAATAAAAAAGACAGCAGAGCCCAATGCCCCTGCGCCAGGCCCCACGGCCCAGCTCATTCACGCAGCTAGGCCACAAAGGGCCCAACCCACGCCTCATTTCACCCTACACGTAGCCCAAGCTGCTCGGCCCAGTGGGAATGGAGGTCTGCGCCTTTTTCCTCTCATCTCTTCCACGCACCAAGGGCCCCAAGAAGCAACCTAAACCTTACAGCCCAGGTCCTAAGGGTAGGAGGGCCGGTTTATCTTCTTTTCTTCTTGCCCGCCCCACTTAACCTGTAGAAAGACTCAACCCTAAACCCTCACGGCAACCCTAGCCAGTCTCTCTCTCCTTCATCACACAATAGCCCAGGCTCATCAAGCAGTCCCAAGGGCTCGGCCCGAGCTGACCTTTTAGCGCCCCAACGCTGCCAACACCTCGACCAAGCCGAGCTAACCCATGTCATGCCACCTAGCAGCTCTGTGGCTCATTTCCGTGTGTCACCCATACCCACGGCCCTCTCCAAGCCAATTTTTCAAGTCCCAAGACTCCCAAAAAATTCAAGTTTTTTCTTACCTTGGTACGGCACAAAGAAAAAGAACAACAACGAAAGACAACTCTTTGCAAGGGCAAGTAAAGAATAACGCTAGGGGGGGAGAAGAAAAAATATCATCTAGCTTCTCTTCCTTGTTGGAATAAAAATTGCACTTCAAAATTTTTTAATCCCGTGCTTAAGGCAGAATTAAATAAATATTGGGAGTAATTGGTTTCCTTTTCCTAGAAGAAGTCTATCTCCAAATCAAGAAAGAAGATCAAGTACAAATTGGGAAACAACTCTACAAGCCTAAGCAGATTGGGATTCCTACACCTGCTATCATTTCCCTGCAAGCAACACAATAGGTGTGGGGGCATTTGTGGAGCCAAAAATAATTCCAAGAATTCTAGAGGCGACACGTGGACTTTTATTCAAGAATGACAAGATTGCCCTCAATAAATGGGTAGGTTTCTTCGATGCTTCCACGCGTAGCTCACATCCATGGAAGTCTCAGTAGCTAAACACAACTGCCCACAGCTCACCTGCCCGTGGCAAGGAATTAAAGATAAGGATTAATTACCCAAATCGTATCTTTAATACATTCTTATTTGAATAATAATTTCAACCAAGTAAGTAATCCTAATTTATTTAAATTAGGATAATTACATTATTATCTTAAGATATTATTTCCTATTTAATATCTTGGGAATAATTAGAGAATATTTCTCCATTAAACCCTATATGGTCGGCCCTAACCCTATTTGTGAGAGCCCGTCCCGGGATATGTTAGTGGTAAAGTGAATTGATGTTTTTATCCTTGCTTGTTCGTGGACGTGTGTGTGTTTTGGGCTACGTTTTGAGCCCATTAGATTGTTTCCTATATTGTTGGACCGAATGAGAGTTGGGCTTGCAGTTGGTGATTGGTTGAGAACTTATACACACACGCACACCCACACATGCACCATTCTTTCCCTTATCTGTTTTTGTCTCTCACCTTCTCTCTCGAAGACTCACCTTTTCCCAGACAAATTATAAGGTCGACTTATAAACCCTTTCAAAGCCTCACGGATCGACCCATTTGAGACCGTGTTTGAGTTCCTTGTGAGCTTAAGATCTCAACCATACCTTTGGTTGAGTGAAAGACCTTCAAAAACCCGGAATCCGTGAAACTCCGTCGAGGGCGTTGTTCACATGCTGGTAAACTATGAGGTGTTAGGAGATTCTAAAATCACAGGGAGTCTTAGAACCTTCTTACAAAGCTCAGAGAGCATGGTTTTTAGACGCCGAGATCGTGAGTTCGAGCTTTGGCCGATTTCCTTGGTTTTTCTTTGGCAAGATTATGGCGTTGTTGAGGCTTAAAAGTGGTAAGGATATGTTCTTCTCATCCTAAGCTTCATTTTGGTGTTAATTTCGTAGAATTTGGTTGAAGTTTGAGTGAGAAAAATGAATTTAAAGATTTTCCAGAATCCGGCGACGCAGCGATCGCCAGCGCCGGATTCCGGCGACTGGAGGTAAGAGATGACAGAATATTTCGTCAAAGTTGATGGAATATTCCTAACGGAATATAACGGAGTTAGGTTAGTTTTGACGGAATATTCCAGTTTTTAACAGAATATTCCCTAACGGCGTTAACTGTACCGTCCGTGTGCCAAACACGTGCCTGCACCTGGGAGGCGCATGTGGTTGTGCCTTGGCCGGCGCGTGGGGGCGTGTGGATGATTAGAAAAAAAATCTAAAAATATGGGGGTGTTCGTGGGATTAAGTAGAGTATGTTGGTATATTCAAACACCCCAATTGAGCAATGTATGAGAAGTTATTACCTAAGGTTGATTACGTGCATTAAATTGACGGTTTTATAGTTGTTTCGCATATAGGTGAGGCCTATCTAGAGGACGAGCGCAGCCACGCCAGGCTCGAGGGCTACAACCCTTTTACATATCAGTGAGTGGGCTTTTATTTTTCGTGTATATATATATATATACATATATATAATTGGTATTTTTCTCAGAAATTACGTTTATAAATGGTTTTAGAATTAAAATGCCATGTCTAATACCGTTGATATTGTTATTGTGATTGTGCTGGTTATGCTTTGGCGCCATGGACGCTCAAGTAAGTCAGGTGAGTATATTAGTTAGTGATAGTTGTGTTGATGATGAGATTGAGATATAGCTCATATTCCTGCACCCTGGTGTTTGTGCTCCGCCAGAGTAGGGTTCACGTGATCTTTCACCTCCCGCACCGTACGATCACCTTAGATCCAAGGCAGGTGCCAGCTTATCATACAGATCATTATAGGTGGTTCCGACTCATAAGTGACTTACGATTTGTCGCACAGCCTTCATGTGATCATAGCACTGAGCGTAATATTATACACTCAGCCTGTCGTACAGACCACTATAGGTGGTTCCGACTCGTGTGCAAGATTTGGTTGAGGAGTTATAGATTCAGCCGTACAGGTCACGTTAGGTGACTCCAGCTGACGTATTGATATTGCCGACATATTATGCTTTGATTTATCTCACATGCTTGATGCTTATACTGTTTGATTAGGTATTCTGACATGACGTATTTGAGACTCATCGTTTTCTAGCATGATTTGGTATACGAATACTTATGATATGTTCTGGGAAATATACATGTCTTACAGAGATGAGTTACTACTTTGATATTGAAACAATTTTGGAAAAGCTTTGTTTTTACCTACTCACGTTTTCTGTTTTGCGCCCTTCCAGGTTTTAGGTTGCAGTGACATTGGTGGCGAACAAAGCACTGAGGCAATTATGACCAAGGTTCTAAAAGTCGTTAGGCGCTAGTCGGGCGGCGGGCTGGGGCCTAGGCGGACTAGGCGAATTTAAGTAAATCAATCATATTTCGTGTAAATAAGTGTCTGCTTATACTTAAAATATATATAATTTCATCATAAACTACAAAATAGAATGCATATATATTATGAAGTATTGAAACATAATGAAAACATGTGAAATAAGGATATAATGTGTATTCATTTAAGTATGCAACAAGTCTCTTACAATTTATTGGGAAAAAAACAAAATGCAAAATGAAAGTTATCTATTTTTTGTCTAAGTGAGTTGCGACCTAGGCGAATGTTTAAGCGGGTCTAGGCAGGTCTAAGCGGTCTTGGCGGGTGCCTAGGCGGTCTAGGCGGGTGCTTAGGCGGTCTAGGCGGTTGCCTAGGCATTCTAGGCGGTGCCTCAGCAAGTCTAGGCGCCCTTAGCATTAATCGGGGCGGCGGGCTGGGGCCTAGCGCCTAGGCGGGGATTTTTAGAACAGTGATTATGACAGAGCACCATCCATGTAGAACTTTCTGGCTATCGTTTATTTAGTTCTTGTTTGTTCTGGACTGCACCTAGGTTACTTGAACTCCGATGTTGTGTTTTATGCTTTCGTTTTCTTTACTCTCGCTTACTTATCTTTTATTGTAAATTATTTTGCTTGGTTTTATTCCCTTACATTTTCACTCTAGTACTTCCGCACAGTGCACTTGGCTACGTCACTCGCATGTGACGGCTAGCACGCCTCGATATTTTGGGTCGGGGTGTGCCACTATAAATACCCCATATTCTACCAAATTTGGGGAGCTTTTGCAACCCTAAAAAAGCCCTAAACACTTTAGTCTCTGAGATAAACTAACTTAGGCATCGGAGATCCGTTGACCTAACCCCCCCCCCCCCCCCAACCTCGTGAGCGCCTGAGGTTTAGGTCTCTGATCAAATGTGTTGATTGTTTTGCAGGTGCATTTTTGTCAAGACTGAAGACGGCGGAAATTTGCATTGACAGCAATGACATCTCTAATCTTTTAGATGAACTTTCTGGCCTCCATGTGTTGCGTAATGCAACCAAATGGTTCATGTATTATGCACCCTAAAGAGTTGCAAAGAGAAGGAAACTTTCATATTCCCTTCAAACGCACATAATCCACTGAAAATAGTAAAGGCTAGCTGCACACACACATGCAGTTTCTATATACATGCGTTATAATTCGATAGATTCACATGGCTTACTGCATGAAATTTAATCAGGAAGAAAAATTAACCACCCTATATATACAATCAAATCTTATCTCATTGATCGTAATGTATTGTCCTTATATACATGCATGCATGTGAGGTTGCTGTAAAAATAAGGGTGTAGCACCGACCCCATTTAACTTAATGGACCAATACAGGATTCATTTAAGGCAACAATCAGCTACTTATTAGCTTAATCTACTTTTCATTAATCATTATACACACTTGATACTCCAATTTTTTTTTAAGTATCGAAAATACAAGTTACGTAATTTATTATTACACATGTTATAAAAACAGTGGACGATATAATTGAAACGTCTCACTCATTAGATATTTAATAAATAAAAAAAATTAAATACTATAATTTAAATAATAACGTATATTAGCATCACATAATCGTGTTCCAAATTTGTTGAAAATTTGTTCCACGGTGCTCTTTGATTGTGAGCCGTATTGCTCTTACTCGATCCAGGTCCCCCTATTATTGATTCAATTAATTCAAAGAGGTGTTGCCAATTTTTGGGGTCCTCTGGGGGGCCTTTTTTGTTCCTCTATATTTTTTAAAGTTTTGTATTATTTATTGGGGTCTTGCTTTTATGTGGAAAGGACATTCCAAAAGTTTAATGATGGCCTACTACATTTCATGAATCTTCCTGATTCCTGAAAGTTATGTGTGTTGCAAGCTACAAATATCTGTTATATATCTATCTGTGTGATGTCATATGTGAATTGAAAATAAATTTCACATTAACGAAAGAAGGGATTTTGTTTAATATTGTCAATTTGGTTTTGTAATAGAACATCAATTTTCTTTATGATATAAGAGTATGTTGTTCCCAGTGTGCAGCTCAATGGCCACATGCTCCACGCCACCCCATTTGTTTTGTCTACGTGTTTGACTTGAAAATTCTCTACAAATAAGAGCGTATTAAGAATGAATCTCAAATTAAAGGGAGAAGAGACCTTGCATTGGCTTTTAAGTAAGTTGGGCTACTCCCTGTATAATCTGTATAATGAATCCCACATGGATGGAATGAGGGACCTTGCATGGGCTGATAAGTAAGTTTGACTACTTGTTATATTGTTAATTGGTTTTATGATAGAATCTCAACTTTCTTCATGGTATCAGAGTCAGATTGTCACACGTGTTAAGCTCAACGGTCATACGTGCTCCATGTAACCCTATTTGTCTTATCCAAGTGTTTGACTTGAATTTTGTTACATGTGAGTGTGTGTTATGAATGAATCTCAAATTGAAGGAAGCGGGATAAATCTCATATTTTCAATGCTAACTAGGAAGAATTATTGATTAAATATGAATGCATGGATACAATTGTATCGGCTGTCAAATATTATACAACCATTCTGGTTCCAACCAGTCCCGTCTAAAAACACAGTTTTTCCGAAACACTTTGCTTCAGATTCCATAACACTTTCTATATCAAGAAATTTGTTTTTCTGATCTCGCTTGATTAAGTCAATTTGATAGTTGGATAGGATCATGAATCTCCGCCAAATTAGTCCCTTGATTTACTCATATTTACTCGTCTCCACTAATTAATCCATGGCTTTTGCTAGGTAATTGGTATAGTTTGCAACTGTCAAATTGACTGCTTAATTGGCATATATTTCTACAGGTGCATTTTTGTTTACTATTTTCAAGTGGTGGTAATGCCCACCACTCTATTTATTACCCTTGAATGAGTTTAAATTTTGAGATTATGTCTATTTACTACACAGATCTTGAAATTTAAACTCATCCAACAGTAATAAATAAGATAGTAAATATCACCGTCACTTCAGAATTGTCAACAAAAATATTTCATATCTCTACAAGTCCACACCGTACTCTTTAGCTTTAGTACACAGTTAAGTTTGAATCTGCCCCGACAAATCGTAAATGATGTCGTAGTTTACGTGCACCGCCACCGACTTTTTCAACTTCATCACGAGTTAATGCAGTTTACTATTCATTGCTCGATCATCTAATGGCACCACCGACTTTTTCTTCTTCATCACGAGTTAATGCAGTTTACTACTCATTGCTCGATCATCTAATGGCTAATGCATGCATGCTTGTTTAAATCGATCATCTAATGGCTAATGCATGCATGCTTGTTTAAGTAAAATATTGCAAGGTCATTCCATGCGGTTCAATCGTTCACATTTCACCGACAAAATGACAATATAGATAATGCATTTTTTGCCGACTACTTTCTTGAGAGTGACTTTTATGACTAATGAATAAGGCTCTCTAGTGAGTTCGTGTTCCGAAAAGAAGTATTCAGTGTTACTATAGTCAGTGGTGGATTCAGGATTTCAAAATTGGGATCTCAACATAAAAGCTTAAAAAAATATATTAGACTAATTTGGTTTCATATCACTATTTTCTACTGAATTTGGTTCATTGAATAAATCAAGATTAATTTCAAAAGTAATAAAATCAACAAATTCTCCTCAGCAACATAACGCAATTAGTGACTCTATAAAGATAAAATTGTTAATATTACATATATCTTATTAATTGGAAGTTGGGACTAGAGTCTAGGATTAAAAAAACTTATATGAATTTGGAAGAAATAAAATTAGGCAACTAAAGGCAATAGAACGGCAAATGGTCGTGGGGAATAGGGTAACTTGGGTTTAAAGTTGAAAGGTTGCGACAATTAGGGCTGGGGGTTCTTAAATATAATTTGGGGATACTGGAAAAGATCGGGGTTCTAGGGCTCTGTAGAGAAAACAAAGATATTTTAGGTTTTAATTTTTTTTTATAATGACCCGACTAAAAACGTTGTCGTTTTCGCTAGGTCTTTTAAAACAAAAATTAAAAACCTCTTCTTTTTCTTTGTTATAAGCACTGCTGCCTACACATCCATGGAGGCAACAAGCCTCTCCACTGCACCTGCCCAAATTGTTGGAAGGTCCCGAAGGTCGATCACAAGTGTTTCTTCGGACTTCTGAAGGGTCCCGAGTGTAACATCCCACATCGCCTAGGGGAATGGATCCTCTAAGCCTTAAATATATATTCTCATCTCTACCTAGAACAAGGCCTTTTGAGAGTTCACTGGCTTCGAAGTTCGTCAGAACTCAAAGTTAAGCGAGTTTGCGAGAGAGCAATCCCAGGATGAGTGACCCCCTAGGAAGTTGCTTGTGAGTTCCTAGAAACAACACCGTGAGGGCGTGGTCGGGGCCCAAAGCAGACAATATCGTGCTACAGTGGAGTTGGGTCCAGGTTGTGGTGGGGGCCCGGACCAGGATGTGACAAATTGGTATCAGAGCCTAACCTTGGCCGTAGTGTGCCGACGAGGACGTCGGGCCCCTAAGGGGGGTGGATTGTAACATCCCACATCGCCCAAGGGAATGGATCATCTAAGCCTTAAATGTATATTTCCATCTCTACCTAGCACGAGGCCTTTTGGGAGCTCACTGGCTTCGAAGTTTGTCAGAACTCCGAAGTTAAGCGAGTTTGCGCGAAAGCAATTCCAGGATGGGTGACCCCCTGGGAAGTTGCTTGTGAGTTCCCAGAAACAAAACCGTGAGGGCGTGGTCGGGGCCCAAAGCGGACAATATCGTGCTACGATGGAGTCGAATCCGGATTGTGGTGGTAGCCCGGGCCGAGATGTGACACTGGGACACGGAGGTCCCTATATGGATCCGCCGTAGCACTGCAACATGACATTATCGTATCACTAATCATTCAAAAGCTACAATAGAAATGAATTATAGCCTTATAGGTTTGGTGAAGTAGTAGCGTTGTATAACAAAAGAGGACGTAGTATTGTAAGGGCATTGACGGTATACATTCTAAAGTTGTAACATAAATGAATTGTGACATTATGTGACAGTATTACGGTCATCCAAGATACCATGTTTCAATTGGTTATCTTAATTTTCTACGGAAGTACGATGTGTCTAAGACGCAAGATTTGTGAAATCAAAGCGCGGTTAATTTTATATTGTAATGAACTTCAAAAGAATGTTATATTGTAATAAACTTGAAAAGAAGCATGGAATATGCACCGGCCTCGAATGCGCATGCACTTGAGTTTAAATTACAATGATGATAGTTTTTCGAAAGAAAATTTTATTTAAACTCATGTAACTTTTTTTTACCCCTAACTTAAATTTTAGATGTTAATTATCTTTTTTACTCTATTGCATAATTACCATCAAGTATAAGATGAAATTAACAATAAAACTAAAATTTATTAATAAACTCATACACTATAATTAAACTCCACCTTAACTCTTTGTTTATCTTATGTTCATTTCAGCTAAAACCCTATAACTTTTATAGAGAAAAAAAATCTTTTTTAAGTACGAGTAAAGTGCTTCTATCGTCTATGCAACATTAGTTGTTGATAAGGAGTTGCAACCAGACAAGGTGAAAGAAAAATGTTAGTTTCCAACTGCAAGCTTTCAGTGCACTTTGAGGCTGCTAAGGTGAGATTTCTTCAAGCATCGTATAACACAATTCAAAAGTTGGTGTTTGTGGAACTTTTCAAAGGAAAAAAAAGAAGACAAAGGGTACTCTTTCATTCAGCATGAATAGTCCCTTGCATGTCGATCAGCGCAAACCTTGCTCCTGAAGTTCCCAAGTACATTATGAGATAAAGCTGCTACACTGCCCCAAATGAAACACCCACTTGAGCTTCATTATTACTGCTTCCAACAACCATTGGTACTATTGGACCTCTTGGCCGCCATCTCGGTCTTGCTTGCTCATTCTTCACACAATTACACAACCCATTTCTCGAAAAACTCCATATGTGGACTGAACATCCCTGAAGTATCAAACACTTAACGGCTTGAATTTGATGCACAACTATTGTAACTACCTGGTGTTGGTGATGAGAGAGAGAGAGAGAGAGAGAGAGAGAGAGAGAGACCATGTGTATGTGTTAGGGATAGCGACCATGGAAACATGAAGGAGGTTGCATTTGCAGCCATGGGAAATGCTACAAATGGGTAAAGATAATTTTACATTTTGAACTGGGTTTGGGAGGATAGTTTAGGTAATAACTTTGGGTTTAAAGAGATATTAATTCTTTAATAAAAATTAATATGGGTGTAGATAGTAAATTGGGTGTAGAAAGAAATTACATGAGTTCAAATAAAATTTTCTTTTCTCGAATCAATCACACACCTAACTGAATTTATGCTGAAATATATATGCAGAGGCTGCTGCATTTTCAAACTAGGCCCTGGATTTATGCCACTGATTATTCATTGGCTACTCTTTCTCTTTTGTATTTTTTGGCACAATTTACTAACATGGGAATGATTTCTACAACCCCCCTTTCTCCACCTGCACCTGCAAAAATCAAAGTTAATTCAATAGACAGAAACAACTGGAGAAGTGCATATAAAAAAAAGGAGTGTCGAAATCGTTACCTATGAAAATTAAGCATTGAGAGTTGCAAAAGGCACATAAGAATGACATGGAGAAATTCTAATGTCCGTCAGCTAGACCTCGTCACCTGTTCAAACAAGCTGGCCACCTAGCATCGGGGTCGGTGAGAGCATGCCCAAGTTGGAACCCAATACAAGAGGGTTCCACTTGCCTGTGTTTATTGTTGCACAGGCGATCATTGTATGGTGGAAGGACTTAAGAATTTCTCCATGGCATGAGTTTTGGAAACTGGAACCAACTCGGGATTTGAATCATAAGCAATAAGGAAGGAAACCCAACAAATTACATGGTACTCGGGGCTCACAAAGTGTAGCCCAAGAAAATCAAGGTTTACCTTCTCAGGCATGTTTCATGGAGACCCAAATGCTTGAAGGGCTGATTTTGAACGTAAAAAAGAATATAAGCTTGACCAAATAGGGCCGGCCCATCCGTTCTTCAAAAACAACCAATAACTTGTGCGTTTCATCATATTCTTTTCCTTTTTTGTTCATTAAGTAGGATTTATTGTTGAAAATGTCTTCTAAAGCGTAATTATACAAGCAATATTAGGAGAACAAAGATTCGAACACAAGATCTCAGATGCACTGTAAATAATGCTCATTGTCAATTTTTACCTAGTTTTGGCAACTTGACAATATAACTCGTCAATTAAGTTAAAATCTTGTATCAACTGTTCTATCGAACGATAGAAATTTGAATTTTGGAGCATTTTCTTAATCTCTCATATGTACTGCAACACTTTTGTAATAATTCATATATATCATTGCAGCAATGGGGAACAGATATTATCTTTGGACTGTTCACCTGAGGATCAGGACAAATCGAAGCAGTCGAAAATATTATCCATAGAAAGTTGAAATTAACCATTAATTGATAAAAACATAATCTACCTAGCTGTATTTTTTCTTTAAATGGAGAACAATTAAGCAAGATTAGTTCTTCGAAAATGGTCATTTTCGAGGCATCTACTCTCCCCCAAAGGGAAGAAGATCATTACACCAAAAACACCCCGCCCGTTCCTCCTCCACCAAATTTATTGACAAATAAAGCCTCAAAAAATCTTTGAATGAAACCCTAAAAAATATTTATGCTGAGTGCTTATCTTTATCAAACTTTGATCTAAATGGTTATTAGAATTATTGAAGATAATTGGATGGCCATGGCCTTCACACAGACAGGTGACAGGTCATCAATGTCAACAATTATCTTCTTCTTCTGCAGATTCAATTAAAGTTATGGATTGCCTTTCCCTGACCTGCCCACTCGATCTATCTTCTTCAATAATATTATCTCAATTATTGAAAGTTGTTTAAATTCAATTCCTCTTGCAAAACAAGGGATGAATCAAGTACCCTGTTCAGTTAACTTCCTCTTTGATAGTCTCCTTCTTAGTTTGCTTAGCAAGATATATATCATTGGCACGAGACACTGTGTTTTTTCAACCGGCTGTAATATTTGCTTGTGTTTATTAATTTGTTTTTTGTCTCGCGTAGATAAGCATAAGAGCTGCTAAGACTTTACGTAGGAATCAATCCTAAAATCTACTTGAAATGAGAAACTAAAATTGATAGTCTAAATCGTATTAGGATTTGGAGATTTAATTAATAAAAGAACACGAAAGAAATTTAATTAACTTCTCGAATATCGTTATTTGTTTTTTTGATCAGTTTGATAACTGAGATTGGTAAAATCTCTATTCCAACCAACTCTCAAACATAAAATTCAAAATTTTAAGACTCCTACGTGGATCTAATTGTTGCATGAATTCATATCTACCAAGTGTTCTTCATCAAAACCACTAACAAAACGGGTCCCAAATCATCGGGGTTGATGAAAATCACTCATAAGTAACAAGGACATCCATTGCATCATTCATCGCAAGATCCTGTGATTGGAATTCTTGCCAATGAAAGGCGATAAAATGGTACGGCCTGAGAGATGGGGTCCACCCTGTGACCTTGGCCATGCATACATACATAGCGGTCAACACTGAAACAGTCACACCTCTCTATCTTTCACCTGCAGAAGCAGAAGCAGAAACATGAATAAAGGGCAGCAGCAGAAGCAGAAGCAGAAACATGAATAAAGGGACCCTCAAGAATCTAAAGCTACCTTCCAATTTCTTCCCTTTCATTATCACTTTCGTTTTCACCATCTTCACTTGTCCTTTTCTATTTCTAGTCTCAATACAGCCAAGTATGTGTAAGTACTTTTACTCATGAGTTGTTAGAAGGGAAGTGATTTTTGAAGAAGTCAGGTTTTCACTGTAAAACTAATTGACAATATGATAAGTAAATTAAATTATTTATAAGTTCATGCAAGATCCTTTCTTCCGTCAATGTGGGATCGATTCCCAACATGTTCTCTTACGTGTGGCGAATTTTCAAGCATAACACATGGACAACACAAACAGGGTGACGTGAAGTGCATGTGGTCGTTGGGCTTCACACGTGAGACAACATGCTCTGCTACTATAAAACATTTGATGTTCTACAATTAAACTAATTGGCAATTGACAATGTTAGATTCATTCTTAATAATTTTCACACCTCTTTTTATTTAGGATAATGCTATTTACACACTCATTTATACCTCCCCACATCCTTATTAATTTTTTTCCATTGATCTTTTTCAATTTATTCGATCTGACGGCCGAAAATTGAGAAAGATGTGTGAAGAGCAAAAATATGAGTGTGGATAGCACTACCCTTTATTGATGACAATTGAGTTAAATAAATCAAATGTGTGAAAATCACTTCCCTTGTTAGTTTCTTTTCACAAGGTGTTTTTCTGGAAAACATCAATTCTATGAATCATAAACATTTTAAAAGTTTTTTTCCTGTAAACAAAGCTTCAAACTTTTAGTTTGTTTTAAAATACTTTTAGTCATTCCTGAAGCAATTCAAAATAGTTTCTTCTTACACTCAATATGGTGGAGGGAAGAAAGAGAGAGAATCGAACTCAACTTTAAACGCATGAGTGAATTCTCTTAACCATCTAAGCTAATAACTTCTCACAATAATCCAAAACAGGTTAAAACTTGTCAAAGATTCAACAGTGTGTGTACCTAGAAGGTGTAATAAGAGACCTGAAAAAACCCTAGTTAATTGTTATGCCACATTCAGATGTATCATTATTTGTACATACAAGAGAGTGCAGAAAAAATATAATTGAGACTGTCCACTGAGAAACACATGATGCATGTCATCTTTCTCCTTGCCATGCCTTGCCCTTTTTTTTTACTCTCTCAAATGTCCGACGGCCAACTCAACGAAATATTCAAACTGTAAAATTATCAGAAGACCTCCCTTGAAAGCCTTTTTTTTTTTTTTTATGAAATTATGAATTTACTATTTTATCTAGTTTTATCTTTCAAATGTTTGAATATCGACAGGACATTTATGGAAGAATAATGTTATTCACACACTCATTTTTATCTCTTACATACCAATTTTTTTGTCATTGATATTTTTTAATTCATCTAATTCGACAGCCGAAATATGAAAAGAACGTGTGAAAAATAAAAATGATAGAGTAAATAGCATACCCTTCTTCTGGAAACCCACTAATTTACAGCACATTCAGAAAAAGGGAGTCCCCAAAATATACAAGAGATGGGGCCTCACAACTTCACTAATAGAAGGGGAAAAAAGAGTAAATAATTAAAAATATGGACCCTTTTTCTGCTTTGCTTTGCAAAACAAGTGGTTTCATTATTGTCATCAGTGCTGCTTCACATTCACACCATCTGCTACAAATGAATGTGTCTCCATTTTATTATTAAGAGACAGCCTTTGCATTTTTGTAGGCCTCAGCCTTTAATCCCTAGTAAAGTACGGGCGTCAATGAGTCGTGTTTAGGTTTACTAACATTCGTTTAACAACGTTAATCGTATTAACTGCATATACATCGAGATCTTATAATCCCACGAGTTTTAGTATGTTTTTTAATTTTGTAAATTCTATATCGTATCTGAAATTGTCACATTTAAAAAGACATGTCCTTCATAGGAAACGAAAAATATATAAAAGTTGGAAACACATGCAAATGCAATGGGAAAAGAATGGCTGAGGAAAGCTTCTCAAAAAGGAGAAAGGAAAGATATGATATTTGATTAATAATATAATACTTGCTACTCCATTAGAGATTAGAGAGAAATTGTTCAGACACATTTGCCAATATCTACAAACTAAGAAAAATGGCGGATGCATAAACATCGATAGGGGACACACATAATTAACACCCAACAAGGCCATCCATGCATGCATGCTTGCTTTTGACCAAAACTCTTCTCATACGTGATGATTTTGCAGCTGCAACAGCCTTGAGTAAGCTCCGTCGGGGCGGCTCACTAGTTCCGAATGGCTGCCGTGTTCCACAATGCGCCCGTCTTGCACCACGCCAATGCTGTCCACCCCTCTAATTGTCGATAAACGGTGGGCAACAAGTATGGTGGTGCGGCCCCTCATTAGCCTCTCAAGTGCTTCTTGCAGCACACATTCTGATTCAGCATCAAGTGCACTTGTGGCCTCATCTAGCAAGAGTATTCTAGGGTCCTTCAGCACCGCCCTTGCTATTGCAATTCTTTGTTTTTGTCCGCCGGAGAGCTGAACTCCTCGCTCCCCAACCGGGGTTTTGTATCCATCAGGCAATCCGCTAACGAAACCATGCACATTAGCAGTACGTGCAGCTTCGATTACTTCTGCTTCGGTTGCGCCTTCTTTGCCGTAGGCAATGTTTTCAAAGATGCTTGCTGCAAACAGGGCTGGTTCTTGTTGCACCAGTCCAATTTTCAACCGAAGAGACCTCAAGTTCAACCGGCGGATGTCCTTGCCATCGATCATTACTTTCCCAACTAATGGATCATAAAATCGCTCGATCAATGCAATCACAGAACTCTTTCCCGAACCACTAGCTCCGACAAGCGCTTGGCTGTGGCCAGTACGGATTCTGAGACTAAAATCTTTGAACACCATGATATCAGGTCGCGATGGATATGCAAAATCAACATGCCTAAGTTCAATTTCCCCGCGAACTGATTCAACCACCTCAGCCTCAGGGTCATCCGGGTCAATCCTTGTTTGACGATCAAGGATTGAAAATACCGAACCAACTGCTTCACCACCCCTGATAATCTCCGGGGCAAGGCTGACAGTTTCAGCAACTGAATTCGCCGTTACAACAAGGACAATGAAAACCTTAATAACTTTCGAGAAGGTGGAGACACCTTTGCTAACGAGGTGGGCACCATACCACAAAATGAGAGCTTCAGAGGCATGGAGAGCAAACTGAGAGAGGCCAAATAGGACGCCAGCAGTTTGGCTGCGGCGGAGGCTCCCCAGCAGTGGGAGACGGAGCTCGTGGCAGAACAGAGATAGGATCTTGTTTTGGGCATTGAAGGCGGCGACTGTCCGAATGTTGCTCACTCCCTCCCCAGCAATCATGCTCGTCTTTGCATGAGCCTTGGCTGTGTCTCCAGCAAAGCCCTTCAAAGAAAGTTGCTGCATAACGCACAATTGCATAATTAAACAGTCAGTAAACTGCATTACGTAAATAAGTAATAACTAATAGTAATCAGGTTCTTTACTATCTAATACATTAATTAGGTTCCATGGAACAGAAATTTCCATTTAGTTAGAGTTTGTTCGTTCTTTGTTGGCTTGATGGTTGATAGTTATTTCTGGATACAATTTGGTGAGATCTTCAGCAGAAAGGTTAAAACACATGACAACGCCAACGCCAGGCAATACCGGCACCGTGTCATTCCAAGCGCTAGTAAGTTTCTCTCCTTCCACCAAGTTACCAACTCGTTACTTACTCAAAACCCAGAAAAACAAAACAGAGTAAAAAACACAAGGCAATGCTTCAGTGTCATCTCAGGTGTAGGTAAGTTATTCTCTTTTGACGGTCTCGTTACTTACTCAAAGCGGGCCCGCCAAAAACAACAAAACAAAGGACAAGGACTTAAATCTATCGGACAAGGTACGTCCTTCTTGCAGTGCATGGATTGGAGCATGCGCAAATTTATAACAATGTTTCAACACAAGACAAACCTACTATAGTTTGAAAAAGAACCCTCTAGATTAAAGCCTCTCAAGCTCTCCAAAACGACAAGATTGGCAAGTCAAATGGGGTTGTGCAAAATGCGAGCCAAGGACAAGTTACCTTCCCCCACAACCCCCCAACAATCACAGAAAAAGCTCTGGAAAAAAAGTAAAAGGAATCTACCATATTACACAATGTGGTCACGGGAGTATAGTATCTCTCGTAACTCTCAGCACATGGGAGTTTTCAGTGAAAAAAAAAAAGGAAAAGTATAAATTATTGTGACAAATTTTGGGGCCTATAAATTCAGACAGATGACAGTATAAGCTGTAGCTCAGTGATGTGAAGTGCCAGCTCGTGGGTTACTATTTATCGTAGGAAACAAGAGAATGCAGCGGTGTTCCCAGTTTATCATGCATCGTCTTATATTTAAATTTGCCACGAGACATTGCGTGATTAGTTTAAGATAATGCATAACTAGTTTAAAATAACGCTTTTGAACTCAAATATAACTGCTAAATATACAATCATTAGAGAAAAATAAGCAGCATATAAGGAATCTTTGGTATTTCATATTTTAACTTTCTGGTGACCATTTTCCAAGAGTTAATCTGCACAAGGCTCGGAGGGAGGCACGTGCAGTGCAGTGGGTGGTGACACGTGGCAGTGTTATATTGTCGTTTAATGGTAGGGTTTGGGTGAAGTTTAAGATTCCATGGGGTGTGAAGGGAGATGCAATAAAAATATTATATAGACCATACCCATATGCTTCTGCAGGACATTGGGTCAACCCACCAAAGTAAAAAGCCAGCATTTCTCTTTTTGGGTGCATAAAGCTTGCAATTTTCAAAGTAAATATGTTTTGGGGTTATAAATACGAAAAGAAGAGAGGGAGGAGATAAAAAAATGCTTCCACTTTCTTACATTGGTGTGGTGCAGAAGAACTTTCATGCACATGAAATGCAGAAAAGTTAAAACACATGAAGTTATGTGATTAACTAGTGACATAGGCACATGACTAGAAAAAGTTTAAACAAATAATAGTGAGCGATTGACGTGTAATACAGACACAGTGACATTCCAAGAGTAAATTTCTCTCAAAGTGAGTCACTAAAACATAGTTGGCAAGCCATAGAGGCCGTATACTAAACCACAATCACACATTGTCATAGTAAAAGTTATCATGCATGACAGTGCACGGTTGAGTGGCGATACCGTCGCCGTGACATCCAGGTGTAGGTCAATTTCTTTTAAGTAGAGTGAGTTGAGAGTGTGAAGTGTACCTGAGCAAAGTTGGCTAGCACCAGAAGAGGGAAAGTTGCTAAAATGAGCAGGGAGACTCTCCATTCCACTATGAAGGCAACAATGAATGAAGTGAGGAGTGAAGTCATGTTCTGCAATATCACAGATATCCTCTCAGAAACAGCTGATTTCACATCAGCAGCATCCGTCGCCAATTTAGCTGTTAGAAGGTTTGAGTTGTGCTCCTCCTCATCAAACCATCCAACTTCATTCCTCAAGATTGCTGAAGAAAAACAAGTAAACAACGCAAATCAAAAGACGTAAACTTTAAAGCGAATTAACAAAAAATCCTAGATTACATGAATGTATGGTATATATAGCTGAATGAAACAGTTGAATGTACACTCAAGAATTCAAGCTGATTTAACGAGTCGATAGAAAGACTAATTGTTTATACCTGCAAGCATCATCCTTCTCACTCTAGTGGTGAGGTTCTCTCCCATGATGCTGAAGAAGTAATGCTGTATCAAATACGCAACAACGGCATATAGCCCGACTCCAACGTACATGAAAACATATTCCTTTGTCTTCCTTTCCATTGATGCAGGGTTTCTATAGTAGAAAACCTCAATCATGTTTCCCATTAGAATAGCAAATGTTGGGCCGATAAACCCGGAGAGTACTGATCCTATAGCAGCCATGATGGAGTAGGGCCATTCAGGAGCGTTTAGCTTTAGAAGCCGGAAGAAATAGTTCTTAGGAGCTCGAGTTTTCCTGTCTGTTTCAGCATTTGAAATCATCTCTATCCGCCCATCAGCACCCGTACTGTATGAATAGCTCAGGTTCCTTAAGCTGCCAGACCGGAGGCTTAAAGACTTTGTTGACAATGAGTGGCTTAGACGTGATGAACGAGAGCAGCGAGTAGATGGGTTCCTGAAGTCTCTGTTCCCAACCATCTCTTGGAATCGAATTAGAGAAGCATAGGCCCCTGCTTTAGCAATCAGTTCTTCATGTGTACCTGTCTCGACAACTTGGCCTTGTTGTATAACTGCAATGCTATCAACATTTCTAATAGTGGAAAGGCGATGTGCCACAACAACAGTTGTCCTTCCTACCATGAGACGATCCAGGGCTTCTTGAACAATGCTCTCCGAGCTTGCATCAAGGGCACTGGTAGCTTCGTCAAGGAGGAGGATCTTTGGATTTTTCAACATAGCTCTGGCAATTGCAATCCTCTGCTTTTGACCACCAGAGAGTTGAACTCCTCGCTCTCCTACCTGAATTCACAAGTTAAAAATGTTCAGACAGGGAAGAATGCATAGCGTTTACACAGAGCCAAGGTACTTTCAGTGAATTATCGACACCAACCTGAGTGTTATATCCCTTTGGAAGCAAGCTGATGAAACTGTGAGCATTCGCTGAGGAGGCTGCAACTTCAACGTCTTCCATTGTTGCGTCGGGCTTTCCATAAAGAATGTTCTCGAGTATCGTAGTTGCAAAGAGTGCTGGTTCCTGGTTTACCAGCCCAATCTGATCGCGCAACCATTTCAATTGCAACGTTTTTATGTCCACGCTATCGATTAAAACCTGCCCTGCTTACCAACAAGAAATGTTAGATATTTCCTTTCATCAAGCATCATAGACTTTCAAACCAGCATCTTCAATTACGAAAAGCCTCTAACTTACCCTGGTTAGGATCATAGAACCTTTCGATTAGAGAGACAACAGTGCTCTTCCCTGAACCACTGCCCCCAACAACAGCAACAGTCTTCCCGGCCGGAAAGAAGATTGAAAAATTTCGGAAGATAATAACATCAGGCCTCGAAGGGTAGCTGAAGGTTACTTCCTTGAATTCTATATTGCCACTAACATCCGACAAGCACTTTCCTTCCAAGGGGTCTTGAACTATGGTTGGCTTTTGCTTAATTATCTCCATCAACTTGTATCCTGCTGATTTACCTTTGCTAAAGGCCCCGAGGTTCGAAAATGACTGACCCAAGCTTCTGTAACATTCAAGTGATCATATTAACATCAAGAAGCTTTTGGCCTGAAAAGGATAATATAAGAGAAATGAAAGTTCTTGGCTTAGAATCTTACATGCCACCAACAATGGCTGAGAAAATGGCGGTGAACGCTTTCCCTCCATCAGTCTGCCCATTTCGGATGAACACACCAGCGTACCAGTAAACAAGTGCCCATGACATACAAGCAATGCCGTAGGTGCACCCTAGGCCGAGACCTTTGGCCATTCCGGCCTTGTAACCAAGCTGCAAAGTGTTCTGTATCGCATCCGAATACGAATTGAGGGCCTTGCTTTCACCAACATAGGAATAAACTGTCCGAACTTGCGCAATGGCCTAGGCACACAGAAAACCTTACAAAATTAGGCCACGAAAACAAATATCATACTATAAAATTGTCGTAATCACACCAAATGTTGATTGATCGAACCCTATTTTCGAAACCATATAATCACCAAGAACGAAAATTTACTTAAGAAAAACAGTTACACATTTGTATTAAGCTGTAAAACTTCACCTGATCAGCCACTATCCCTGCATTTGCATACGACTGGCGGCTCTTGGACGTGAGGCCGGTGAGTGTATAGGCATATAAGCCGCCGGCAAAAACGATTCCCGGAATCACCGCAATACTCAGCAGCGCCAGCCTCCATGCTGATACAAACCCTACCACCAGGCCTGCCAGAAATGTAGATAGATAGTGTATGAAGTTCCCCACCTAAATCAAAACAAACAAACAAAAACACCATAAATTAAATAAAATAATAAAACATCATAGAATTAACTTAACATACTGGATATGACCTTTCAACATCAAACATTTAAGGACAAATCAAAATCGCCAAAAAAATGTGAGGAATAATCATAGGGGCATCACCACGCACGTTAAGCCAGTCCTTGCTAACGTGCGCAAGGATTAGGTAGTGGGCCCCGCATTGATGCATGCCCAAATATCTGTGTATCCAGAACACGGACAAATACGCTATATGTAATTATACAAGTAGAGAGACATTTGAAAAAAATCTTCATCACTTGTATAATAACATATGGTTTCCTATATTGTGTTATGGACAAATTAAAAATATTCTCTAGATAAGCCCCATTTACAAATTTAACACTCCCAAAGAGTAGATTTTGCTTCATATGGGAGTTGATTTTCTTCTACACAACTATATACATATATATATTTCCGTCTCTCAATTCTCTTTTGATTTAATCAAGAAAAAAGCTCGAAAATAAACAATAGTGTGCATAAAAAATATAAAAAAATAATGAAAATGAGAATTTTGTGTTTTAACGACAAAATAAAGATAAAGTGAATAATACTAAGATTAACTTTTTAGTGTAAAAATGTGATTTTTCATTAGAATGAATGGCACCGAAAACTTTTCTTAAAAAAAAAAGATTGCGTGGAAATCACTTATCCGCGATTAGATGAGAAGGAAAAAGAAGAAATGCTTAGAGAGATTCTAAAAGGGAGCAAAATGTAAATTGGCAAAGATGGAAACCTTCTCGCTGATGGCATCTTGGACCAGAAGAGTGTCCGTCGAGATACTGAAGACAATGTCCCCAGTTCTGGCGTCCGTGTCGAAGAAGCCGACGTCCTGTTTCAGCACCGCCTGCAGATACTTCTTCCTCAGCGTGCTCACCTGCCTCTCGCCGGTGTACATCCAGCATGCAATTTCTGCAAATAAAAATCACATAAATTAGTCACCTTTAACCTCATTAATCAACGGATTAACTTATTAATTAATGAAAATTTAGGGGAGGGAACAGTGCACGTGAAGTGTGATGCTCGAGTCATGTGGGACTGGATTGGACTGGACTAAAGTCCAACAAGTGTGATCTTGAAGACCAGCAAGGGCTAAAAAATGGCGACCCAAGATAACAAGCTCCCCGCTTTGTGACAGTCGGGAACGTCTACAGTACGCAGCATTACTTTTATTTTACAAAGAAGTTTCTACGACTCAACCCAGTTGGTCATAAAAAAAAAACATCTCCGTTGCAGCAAGAGATAAAAAATTAAAAAAATTAAAGGTTGGATTTTGAAGGTTTTACCTGCGTAGGATGTTACGCATACTATGAGACCGAGATACACAAAGTACAAAGCGTACTGCAATCAACAACAGAAAATCAGATCTGCGATCAGAGAAATCGCAACGATATTTCGAGAAAGGAAATGATTTCCGCATACTCTCTTTTGTACTGTGCACATCCATATGTATATTTATTTATTTCACACATTTGAGACGGAAGAGTTGTGCAGAAGAGAAATTAGGTGTGCGGAAATCATTTTCTTTATAAAAATATGAGAAATGAACAAATGGGTTGCAAACCTTTGCTACTTCAGCGGTCATTTTCTGCAAATTCATTTGGTTTTCTCCGAACCCGTTAACCATTTCGCCGAACATGAGGAAGAACAGCGGCATGGAGGAACCGTGCACGACGGCGCCCATGCTTCCGAAGATCATGAGCATCCAATCATACTTGTCTGCAAAGGAGAAGAGCTGGAAAAATGGCAGGCTCTGCTCCTTCTTCTTCTCCGCCTCCGGCAATGGCTTTGCCTCCGCCGCTGTCTCCGCCATTGCAGCAGCTCACCTTGTTAGGATAAAAAAGGCAGAGCAGAACGAACCCAACAAAAAAGAAACAAGCTTTAGAGCGTGAGATCTAAAGAACCCATCTTTTACTCTTCCTCTCTCTTTCCTTCCAGGAACTGTCAATGTCGATTTGTTCTGGGTGATCAGCCCAACAGAGAGGGGGGGATCCAGGTTAAAGGTGATGGGGGGGGATCCAGGTTAAAGGTGAGGAATCTGGTCAACAGTGTTACACTGTGCGTCCTACTCTGCTCTCTGCTCTCTGCTGCGCTTGGTAATTGTGGCTGAGTGGCTCTGCCTCGGTTCTCGTTCTTTGATGTATTTTTTTCCTTTTATTCATATCTTTTTTTTTTTTTTTTTTTGAAGAGCCTTTTATTCATATCTTTAACCTCAAAATAAAGTTTCAAAAGAAAATAGGAAACATGATAAACATGAGTTGGTTCAGTCCGTGAACAGAAGAAACCAAAAAAAGAAAAATGGATAGATACTGTCATTTGGACAGATTTCATGTGAAAGACGTTTGTTAAATTCATGAATTTCTCTTTGTTTATATATATAGGGTTTTGATAGTAGGGATGATATGTTCATACGTTGTATTAAAGAACGAACTTTGGTTTCATAGTTAAATTCATGAATTTCTCCTTGTTCTAATATACATTGAGAAAATTGTAGAAATGGTACTTCAATTTTGACTAGATTAGAGCAATGGTCCCTCTACTGTTAAATTCATGACCATTGGTTCTTAACTCATCAAAACGTGCATGTATGGTCATTTTCATCAACTCTGTCAGAACTTCCTTCAAAATGAGTCACGTGCAACACTCATATCATATGGCAGAATTAAAGGGCAAATATCAAAAACAAAATAAGAAAATTGTAGCAATGATTCCTCAATTTTAACTCAATTAGAGCAATAGTTCCTCAACTTTGACTCAATTAGAGAAATGGTCCCTCAACTTTAACCTAATTGTAGCAATGTCCTTCCACCATGACCTATTTTGACGAAAGCTCAGACAAAATTGACGAAAATAATCATAATTGCATGTTTTGATGAATTAAGGAATCAATTATCACAAATTTTTAGTTGAGAAACCAACGTTCCAATTGGGTCTAAAACTAAGAAACCGTTGCTACAATGTTCTCAATACAGTTTACCACATTACCACATTCTCATAATCTCATGTAGGCATTTCAACAAACACCTTGATATCCAATAGATTTTGATAGATTTTAGATGGAAGGAAATACTTTTTATTTTCTCTCTCTATGTTTGTGAATTGAAAAATGAAAAATACATTGTAGGATCATAATAAATTTATACCATATTCGTGGAAGCACCCCCTTCGACTGACATTGCATGTGTTCATTAGCCGTCCTTTTCCACTCTTTCGAAGTCCCAACAAGAGTTTTTTCCCCTACCAAAGTGATAAGTCCGAGACCATTTTTTTTTTTACAAACGTTATGATCATTTAAATTAAATTATAGAAAGAAAAATTTTAATACGGGACATTGAGTTCAAAAGCGAATGTTTTTATCTAACTAAGTTACAAGTCACTTGCAGTTGACACGATTTTTTGAGTCGCTAGAATTGTTTAGGAAAGACTAATTAACTTGACAAATATGATCTTTCAATCCATTGCATTGGACGAGTAACACACCCCATCAAATAAGCCAAGGACTTTACATCAAAATCTTATACGTTTAGAAGGAAATCCTCACGTCGAACATGCCCTTGAAACGCATCATTGAGTGGATAAAGATTCTCTAGTCACGTAATATACCATCTCAGTTTTTATTTTTCTCGTTAATTACGTGAAAAGATAGATAAAAACTGAACTGAATAACATTGTGACAGACACGTTTTTTTCCGCATTATGCGACCCCTTACAACAAAGCAATATGCCCCTAATGTTGTTTTCCATGTTATGGTGCATAAAGTATCAAGATAAAGGGTTACAATTTCAGAGCAATACGTGGACCCGTTTCCTTGTGCACTCCATTTATCATGCATTTTGGCGTTGGAAATCATGATTAAGTTGAGTGGTCTTACAAATTGAAAAGGTTAATATCTTTTGTCTGGTGGAGTGAGGTACAAATACAAATGGATAGTTGCCATGTAAGGAGTGGGTGAGTTGGCAAATCAAAAACTCCAACAAAGTAGTCAAATTGTGTGAAACTTTAGCTTCCATGAACTATCATCTTCTTCTTCTTAATCATATCTCCATTGTCCATTAGCTCAATTAGAATCATACGTTATATCAAATGTCACATTTTTGTTGTTAATGTAAGCTACATTTGATATAATATTAAGGGCTAGTTTGGGGTTTTTATTTTTTATTTTTTCAAAATTACTTATGTTGTGATGTGAGAATAAATTGCGAAAAAAGAAGTGTCTGGTAAACTATAGTATTAAAAGTGCTATTAGCAAAAAAAGATAAAGGTAGGATTGTCAATATGAAAGTTTCATTCATTGGTACTGTTCATCTTCCTTTAACTTTTTTTATAGAAGCATGTGTAGAGTTGATTTTTTTTTTTTGGCTATTTTGGACCCATAATTTTAATTTAAAAAACCACTTTATTTTTTTTATTTACTAATCACAATTAAAACCCCAACTTTTTTAAGAAGCTAATTTTTTTAAAAAAATTAACCAACTCCAAACCAGTCCTAGATTGACTTCTTTTTCTTTTTGTATCCACCAAGAGACAACCAAAATTATGGACATAATTTGGGCTCACACAAACATTTTCTTTATGGGAGGAAGCGTTTGCATTTGGGCCAACAAAATATGGGCTGAAGCAGTTGGCCCACCAAAAAAAGGGCCCAATCAAAAAGCTCAATGTATATTTATCTCCTAAAAACCTGAGAAAAACAACAGAGTACATACTTATTTCTTCTTAAAGCGTAATGTGTGCGATAAGAAGAAATGAGGCATACACTCGACGTAAAAAAACCACCATTAATTACTAGTTGGATTGATTTCTCAAAGTTCCAAACTGAAAACTAGGAACAGGAACTTGACCAACAAGTGGTGACAAATCACAAATTACAATTCAAAAATTGAAAAATATTCAACCTTAATCATATTATAATGAGAGTTTTAACGAAACACTTTCGGTACTGTTCACTTTTAACGAAAAATCACATTTTTACTTTTATCTAGTACTATTCGCTATACCTTTAAAAAAAAAGATTTTTCATTAAAAGAGAAGTTTTTAAAACTTTTCGTTAGTTTTCTATATAATTGATAAGAAATCAGAAATAAAGAATTGAAAAGTTACAACTAACCTAGCAACATCTTCTTGGAAAGATGTTAGCAAAGCTTTTCATACTAACCAATGATGGAGCACATGTTGTCGCATATATAACATCAAACTTTCTTCATAACCTTGACGTTATTTAGGACCAAACTAATTCTTCACATTAACAAATTCATATGGTATGTCGTCTTTCGAAAAACCCAACTCGCAAGAAAACCGACTGCTTAATTGTAAGTGCCCAACCAGTACAAAACAGTCAATTCATTTGACAGACAAGTGGTGCAATTTGTTGACCTACTCCCAATGGGTCTGAAAAACTTTGGCTAATATGTTGGAAGAAGCTATATAAAAGTAGAGGTGTGATATCCGCACAACGCATTTTATTTCTCACACTTTTTTTAAATTTTTAACTGTCGGATTGGATGAATTTGAGAATATCAATGAACATAAATTATTAAGAGGTCTGTAAAAAGTAAAATGGGGTGCCCCAAAACAAAAGTGTTTTTATGCCCATAAGTTGAAGTAGCTTTGGTCGCAATGTATGTCCTTTTGGGGACACTACTACGTTTTAGTGAGCTACTCCTGTCCTAGTTGATGTTTTGCTAACACTAAAGCATGTGATATGCTTCTCAAATTAAGGTTTAATTTGGTTAGATCTCGTTTGGAATTATTTTTAAAATGACAAAAAACGCTTTTAGTAAAAATATTTTTAAAATCAATTCCTAAAAAAAATGCAAATAAATTCCGAAAAAAAAACACTTAAAGAAAGCACATAACTGGTGCTTTTTACATAAAACATTTCAAGTACTTCTGAAACCCAAAAACATTTTTTCTAAAAACGTTTTCTAAAAATTGTACAAATGGTCCCTCAACTTTAATCAAATTGGAGTAATGGTCCCTCAACTAAAAATCCATTACCATTGGTCCCTTAACTTATTAAAATGTGTAGCTATAGTCATTTTCATCAATTTTGTCAAAATTTTGTCAAAATAAGCTATGTTGGAATGACTATTTATACAATTAGGGTCTCTCAACTCATCAAAGTGTATAATTATGGTTCTTTTCGTCAATTATGTCAAATTTTTTGTCAAAATGAGTTATATTGGAAGGACCATTGTTACAATTGAGTTAAAATTAAGGGACCATTTCTCCAATTGAATTAAAGTTGAGGGACCAATGGTAATGGATTTTTAGTTGAGGGACCATTACTCCAATTGAGTTAAAATTAAGGGACCATAGCTACAATTTAAACAAGTCCTTCTGAATCTATACTCCTAATTAAACATTTAAACATTTTTTTAAGTGTTTAAATTATCTGGCCAACATGCAAAAGTAGGGAAAGGGATCCGCTCCGGATCCTTTCCTCCTAATCCACCAAGTTCGGAAATTTAGACCGTTAAAATTTGATCCAACGGCTTCATACAGGGTCTCACTTTAAAAGTTATAATAACTTTAGTCGTTGAATCAAATTTCAACGATTTGGATCTCTAAAGGGATCCAAGTAGAAGCTGCTTGGAACAGATAAAGAATTAAATTAAATTAAATTAAATTAGGAGCACAGTCTGGACTCTGGAGACAAAGAGTCTATAACCTTAGGCCATCTCCAACCGAAGGGTCCAGAGGGCCAGAGGGCCGAAAATGGCCCTAAAACCGTCTCCAACCGAGGGCTAGGCCAGAGGGCTCTGGAATCTGGGAGGGCCCCACGGGATCGGAGAGGGCTGGAGGGCTGGCTGCTTTCGGCCAGCCAGCCAGCCCCGGGCTGGCTATTTTTTTTTTATTATTTTCTTACTGCTGTCGGTTATAACCGACAACATTAAAGAAGGATTTTTTAATACTGTCGGTTATAGCCGACAGTAATAGGTATTCATAGGCAAATGTATTACTATTAGTGTCGGTTGTAACCGACACTAATAATTTGAAATTCAATTTAAAACAACTAGCCGTTGCATTATTTTTTTTTTTGAATTTGTTTTTTACAGTTTTATTATTATTTTTTATTTACAAAAATTTTCCTATAACTTTTTATTTTTTCCTATAACTTTTATTTTTTCATATAACTTCTATTTTTTCATATAACTTCTATTTTTTCCTATAACTTTTATTTTCTCCTATTACTTTTAATTTTTCATATAACTTCTATTTTTTCATATAACTTCTATTTTTCCCTATAACTTTTATTTTACAAAATTTGTTTCATATTTTTTTAAAAGTCCATTTTCCCCTATAACTTCTATTTAAATTGTAGTTTTTAAATAATAAATTATGTTTAGCCCTATGGCCCTTTGGCCCTCGGTTGGAGACGGTTTTTTGTGATAGAGCTAAAACAAGCCCTCTGGCCCTCTGGCCCTCGGTTGGAGACGGAGGCAAATATGGCCCTTCACTGTTCATTAAAATATTAATATCTTGAAGAATCTTGGAGGGCCAGAGGGCTAAAACGAGCCCTCTGGCCAGCCATCGGTTGGAGATGGCCTTATAAGTTTGCTTTTGTCTGGACCACATTTCTGGAGTCTGTTCTCATTCAGCTGCACAGAAATTACTTAAAAATAATTAAAGTACTTGATTTGATTAAAAATAACTAAAGTATTTTATTTGATTTTTCAATTAATTAAAAAATAGGTTCAATTTGTACGAGCCAGTGAATTGTTATTTGAAGACAGCTTTATGTTCAAAATTCATGATTAATATCAAGCGAATGCCGGAAAATCATGGAAAAAGAAGTGAAAACTCATCTGCACCACACCACACTTCGGGGGACCCCCAAATTGTCACAATCTCAGTCATTCTGTCTAATAACTTTTTATTATTCCTAACGTACATTACATCCTTTTGAGTAGTAGGGCAAGAAATTCACGGCCTGTTTGATGGCTGGCTGAGATTGATTATGACCGATTAAATAAATTTGAGTTTAGTCCGTTATTTATTGTGTCAAAATGTGATATGGACATAATTGGACAAATGATTATAAATCGATGATAGTGAATTATATAACTTATCTGTATACAAGAGTCACAAGTCCTACCTAACCAATCTCTGTCAATCCAATCATATTCTCGATGTCTAATCTCATAGAGCCTATGAAATAGCCCTCAATGAAGTTGTGGGAGATGCATAAGGCAGCAGTCTCACCAGAACCACGTCAATCGTCCACACATACCTCGTCACAAAGAGATGTATATGATCACGCCCAACCATACATACTTCCCACTCCATTGAATTTGTTACCCAGTACAGGGATGTTGCACGCAAGATTTTCTCAAATGTGTAGACCCGTTAATGCAACTATCACAAGTTTTAATAACTCATGAGACTATTGTCCAAACGCTATTCGTGTTTTGAAGTTTTTGCGCCTAATCTCTACTTCATAAAAACGTAGGTATTTAATTCGAATCTCGCGAATTACAATCCGGCTATATCCTCGTTCCTTCCGATATACCTTTTTTTTAGTTCAGAAAGATACAACGACACAGCTGCTAAAAGAAACACAAGCATGGGCTCTCAAAGTTGCAAACTTTCTGTAAAGTTTGCGAGCATGTTTTATGCCCCAGGATGTCTGTAAAGCAGATGCAAAACTGTTTAGAAGTAAACATTGCATGTGTATTAAATAGCCCCAAATGGACCCAACAGAAGAAAAATAAGATGTCACAATTGGAAATTGGAATCTGATAACTTTTTCACAAAGTGTCAATCATGATTAGTTGTGGGGACGGAGAGATTTTTCAGTGTGCTCGAAACACGGGATGGTACGCCACATGTCATTATACAATTGAAGGGACAATTGGACGAAAAGTAAGAACATGATGAGCTTTGGGAGGGATTTACAAAATCAAATTTCCATCTTCTAAAAATGATGGTTAGAATGTGTGAACTTCAAACCAAATTAGCAAATGTGAAATGGGTAATTGGTATATTATTTACTAGACTTTCTAAACCAAAGTGGCATTGAGGATACATTTGTTTCTTCTATTCTACATTCTCGAGTAACTTTGAAGTTGGTGTGCAATACCAGGAAAAGAAGGCAAACCAAATAACAAAAATTGGCCGTGCAATTCATAGAATGATTAATTCAATACTCGCGGAGGAATCGATTGTATGACTCCTAGCCAAAACTCCGCTAGTGCTTTGAGAATGTCATTTTGGAGTTGAGTGAGAATCAAACTTGAGCGGCTATTATTATATCATTTCCAAATTACCAATTAGAGATTCAACTTAACCCAATCGTTTGTGTCATCGATCACACACATCTAGACAGCGATATTTTATTAAAAACTACTATAAATTTACGCGCGATGGGGGGGGGGGGTGGATTCGAGCTTAGATTCAAGGGTGCGGGCACGCGGCCAGGACTAAAAAATCCAAAGCCCAAAGAGGCTTGATAGGTCCATTTGTAAACTGGGCTAATTTGAAACTTGTACAAAGGCGAGTCCAATAAAACTAGACAAGGTCGGTTCTCGCTCTTTCACAATTCAAATTTCAAATCCAACGGTCACATACAGTCCTGGCTTCTGCACCGTTATAAATTCCCAAATGTCATTCTTCGCACAAATTTCCAATTTCCTCTCTTACTCTGCACATCTCGCTCTCTCTTCTCACGAAAACAAAACCCAAATAACGGAAAATGAGAGAGTGCATCTCCATCCACATCGGCCAGGCCGGAATCCAAGTCGGAAACGCCTGCTGGGAGCTCTACTGCCTCGAACACGGCATCCAGGTCTGTTGTTTTCGATTTCTTCCCCGATTTTGGTACCGGGTTTTGTTTATCTCTCTGTCCTAAATGTAATTTGGGTTATTTTTTGCAGCCCGATGGCCAGATGCCGAGTGACAAGACCGTCGGCGGCGGAGACGACGCTTTCAGCACCTTCTTCAGCGAAACCGGAGCCGGAAAGCACGTCCCCCGTGCCGTGTTTTTGGACCTCGAGCCCACCGTTATCGATGAGGTCAGGACCGGCACTTACCGCCAGCTGTTCCACCCGGAGCAGCTCATCAGCGGCAAAGAAGACGCCGCCAATAACTTCGCCAGAGGCCACTACACAAGTAAGAAATTCTCTCACAACCCCAATTTCGAATTTCCGATTTCAAAACGCGAAATAATTCCGTTGATTCTCGTTTGATTTATTGTGTTCGTGTTCCAACAGTTGGGAAGGAGATTGTTGATCTCTGCCTTGATCGAATCCGAAAGCTTGCTGATAACTGTACGGGGCTTCAAGGGTTTCTGGTGTTCCACGCCGTTGGAGGTGGAACCGGCTCTGGCCTCGGCTCTCTGCTCTTGGAAAGGCTCTCTGTCGATTACGGAAAGAAATCGAAACTTGGGTTCACAGTCTACCCATCTCCTCAGGTCTCAACCTCCGTCGTTGAGCCATACAATAGCGTGCTTTCCACTCACTCCCTCTTGGAGCACACTGATGTGTCGGTTCTCCTCGACAACGAAGCCATCTACGATATCTGCCGCAGGTCTCTCGACATTGAAAGACCCACTTACACCAACCTCAACAGGCTGGTCTCTCAGGTAAAACTGATTGAAGCTTTCATTGTGCACCGAAGGTGTTTGATAATTTGCCCGTGTGAACATATAGCATTTGATAGTTTACTCTTGTGCAGTCGAAGTGTTTGATAGTTTGTTTCTTGTGTGTTTCTTGCTAATGTGGATGAGGAATTGTGTTTTCTGTGCAGGTTATTTCCTCACTCACTGCTTCTCTGCGTTTCGACGGCGCACTCAATGTGGACGTGACGGAGTTCCAGACCAATTTGGTCCCCTACCCAAGAATCCACTTCATGCTTTCGTCATATGCACCTGTGATCTCCGCAGAGAAGGCCTACCACGAGCAGCTGTCTGTCTCAGAGATCACCAACAGCGCCTTTGAGCCAGCGTCTATGATGGCGAAATGCGACCCAAGGCACGGAAAATACATGGCCTGCTGTTTGATGTACAGGGGAGATGTGGTTCCGAAAGATGTCAATGCAGCCGTGGCCACAATCAAGACTAGAAGGACTATTCAGTTCGTGGACTGGTGCCCGACGGGGTTCAAGTGCGGCATCAACTACCAGCCTCCTACCGTCGTTCCTGGCGGCGACCTGGCCAAGGTTCAGAGGGCTGTGTGCATGATTTCCAACTCCACAAGTGTTGCTGAGGTGTTTTCGAGGATTGATCACAAGTTTGATCTGATGTACGCGAAGCGAGCATTCGTGCACTGGTATGTGGGTGAGGGCATGGAGGAAGGAGAGTTTTCGGAGGCTCGGGAGGACTTGGCGGCGCTCGAGAAGGACTATGAGGAAGTTGGGCTTGAGTCTGCTGAAGGTGACGATGGGGAAGACGATGAGTATTAGAATTAGGTAGTTGTTGGTTTGGGTTAAAAATGCTGTTAATGTGTTCCTGATTAACGAATGGATAGCTTAATTGTCTTTTGCTTATTTGTTGAATTTTATTATTAATGGAGTGCTTTCTTTTGTTACAATTCGGTCACGTGATGATATTTTCCGGCCCAATTCAAACATGTTAACGCTTTAAATTGATGAGGTCAACAAAAATTAGAATAATTTTCCTTTGGGCATGCGTCCCTCGTCCCGGTGTTTCTTAGAGGTTGAAAAGGACCTCACGTTAACAAAGGGTGCGTTTGGTACGCGGGACGGGACGGGACGAGGCGTTCCATCCCACGTTTGGTACGTCTAAAATGAGTGGGACGAGGCGTTCCACGGAACAAGGGATGATTTTTAGTTCCACCTCCCCCATGGAACGGGATTGTTCCACGTCTGTGGGATAGAAATTTTTAACATTTTAGGACAACAATGCCTCTTGTTTTTTTTAAAATTTACAACATCCGTCCCGTCCTGTTTCGTCTCGTCTGCGTATCAAACGCACCCAAAACGATCTGCGCAAGCAGCTTTGCTATAAGTGCTTTTAACAAAGTCCTTTGGAAGTGTTTCCTCTACAATACAACCGCAGCCGGAAACACTTTTGGGCTCCTCGGGAAGAGTATTTTAAAATTACTGAAACCCATTTTAGGAAAAACATTTTTAAGTTTTAAAAATGCTTGAATTGCTTCTTGCAAAAAGTATCAGTTTTCTGCTTCAAATGCTTCTTCGATTAAAACTGTTAATGTTAAAAATATTTTCATCAAACGAGTTTTCAACTATTTCAAAAAGAACCCGAATTATCAAAAAGTATTTTTGTTAAACTGTACTGAAATATATTTTTTTTTTAACGAACTGTACAGAAAAGTTTGCAGAACAAACTGACTACACTTTTATCCTAGAAAGAAGGAAAAAAAAAACACACGCACACACAAAAGATGGAACGTAATTCTAACTCTTCGTTTATCTCCTCGGAAATTTTCATTTTTCATTGCTGCTCTTTTCTTCACCTTGAAGGCCATCAACTTCCTCCTCCTAAACGAAAAACAAGAAAGCCCATTAAGATCCAAACAAGAATATGGGCCAAGCCCAATAACAAACAGAGCTGAAAAGGTCCATTTAAGCAGAATTATCGCGCGAGTGGGACAGACAAATGGAGGGAAAGTGAAATAGTCAAAAGAAAATTAAAGAATCGGAAAAGTTTGAAAGGGTTGTTTGGATGCCGAGAAAATTATATGGACCAACAAATAAAATTGTGATTTCTTGAACCCAAGAAAAGTTAAGAAATTTCTTAATCTCACAACTAGTTTTGATCTTAACAGAAACTCAGAATTTGCTTTGATCTTATCGGAGGATTTTGAAAAATAGTCATTTACTTCTGAAAAGAAAATCCACACTTCTGAGAAAATTATGAAAAAAATCCGGTATGAACTTTGATTACCATGAATTTTCCCAGCATCCAAACAGAAGCTATGGCAAAAACTCAAGGTTCAAATAAACAATTAAAAGCAAATCCTCAAATAATTTGCAGATACAATCAAGATCACCAGAGATACCAGAAATCGGTCAGAATTTCCTAAGGAAATCAAAGAAACTAAAGCAACAAATTAATCAATCAATTTCAGAAAAAAAAGAAAGGGAGAAATTAACAAACCTGAACATGATTAGCAGAGTAATTAGCGCAAACTAAGCGTTGATCGTTTTCTTGAGAGGCGAGGAAGGCAAGATTGGCCGGGCGAAAAGCACAACGTCCATGCCGTGATAATCTTTGCCGGCCGCAGCAGCAGCAGCACCGATCGGAACCGTACTCTCGCCGAGATGCGAGTCCTCCTCTCTGATCCTCAAGACCTGGCTGTGCAACACGCAGCCCTCCTTCTTCGTCGTCCCCCTCCGCCATCGCCCCACCGACCTCGGCGACTCCATCTCGTCCGACGATCCCGCGCTGTCCTCCTCCCGCTCGTCCGTACACGCCTTCTTCTCCTTGGACGAAACGAGCATCATGCTCCGCCGGACCTCCTCCATCATCTCCCGAATCTCGTTCTGGTTCCGGTTTTCCTCCTCCTGCTTGTGACGTAGTGTCATCGTGTTGGTCGAAACGGTGCGTATTGGGCAGTGACGAGAGCTCTGGCTTTGGACGAACGAGAGCTCTGGCACGGGATCTGGGGTTTTATAGCCTATATTGCGGGTGGAAACTTATGGGAGGCCGACACGTGGAAACAATTAGAGAGGAACGAGGGTGGCCACGTGGTGGACTGACGGGATTTGTGGTTGTTATAAACTCCACGACTTGGAGACCGTTCTACCGGAAATTTTTTAATTGTGAAGGGAATATGGATGATATGCTACGTATTTTTATATAAGTTGTGAAAATTTTTAATTTTTAAGTTATTAACCTTTTAACACACATATCTTATTATTTATATAAGAACATGTGATGTACCATTTCGTATGACGGTTACATTGAAAAATCAATTAGTAATTTGGTTTAGAAAGTTTTAACATTTTATTTAACATGTGATGTACCATTTATATAAGTGGTGAACTGTTTTTTGTAGTCGTAGTCATCTGGATGAGCAGGACGAGGCCGTTTCCCATTTTGTATTGAAATCAATTAGTAATTTGGTTTAACCGTATCCAAATTTAACTGTGACCGACCTATTGCCATTTGTTTTTAGAAAGTTTTAACAAAATACTCTTGGTCTCGATATTGTTCATTTTTAACGAAAAATCACATTTTTACATTTTTCTAGTCTTATTTACTATACCTTTAAAAATGACTTTTCATTAAAAAAGAAAAAAAATTAGACTTCTCGTTAATTTTCCTTTTTTTTTTTATTCTGTTGTTGTATGAGAGTTCTTTCCAAGTGATTGCCTTTAAACAAGGACTCTTACAATAAAAAAAACTCAATCATAACTGCTAACCAAATAGATCATTACGGTATTTCAAATTAATAATGCATTGTCATTTGTTTTTACACTGTTGTTGTATAAGAGTTCTTTCTAAGCAATTGCCTTTTAACCAGGATTAGGATTATACTGTCTCTATCTCATGGAGTCGGAAGAACTCGAGCATAGCAGCTAACCAAGCATTATCATGTCTTAATCTCTTAGGGAAGCTGGCCCACTGAGTCCCATCTTTGCATAGTGTTGATTGATTCGGTTTAGCATTGATATACCATGAATGAATTGTTGAAATTTCTTATTAGATGGTCCTACAAATCAGGAACGAACTTACGTATACATCGTGGCAACAACATTATACGTGTTTGATCTATATCAATGCCACACAACACAGAGACAGAAGATTCACTTTTGCAAAATTGGGAACAAATTTTTTTTTTTCTAGAATAATTAATCACACTAAACTAATCCATGATAGAATCAACGTTAGGAATTGAGTAACGTTATTCATACTAGAGTAATGCTATTCTGATCACAATTTTATATTCTATTTTTTTACTATCTTAGATGGCAGATGAGTAGGACAAGCTACATCATTTAATTTCAATATTTTTATTAATTAAAACACTTAAATAATCTTAGGTTGAAGAATGAGACTCCTCGTATACCACAATCATCATTTAAAAAGATTGACATTAAATGATGTAGCTTGTCCAACTTATCTGTCACCTAAGATGATAAAGAAATATGGTATAAAATTGTGGTAAGAATAGCATTACTCTTCATACTATGTTTTTGTACCACATTTTTATACAATTTTAGGTACTATTTGATATGAACATCCACATCATTTGAATTAATTAGTTTTTTAAATTTAGTTCATTATTTAATAAATTAATAATTAAGAAAAACTAGTTAATTAAATGATGATTGTGGTATACAAGAGTCTTTCTTCTTTCTTTCTTTGGGTTTTGCAAATTTTTCAAATGATGTGGCTGTTGAATCAAATGCCACTTAAAGTAGTATAAAAACATAGTATAAATAGCATTACTCTTTGAATGAAATCAAAATTTTAAATTTAGTTCATTATTTATTTAATAAATTAATAATTAAAAAAAACTAGTTAATTAAATAATGATTGTGATATATGACAAATTTTTCTCTTTTCTTTTCTTAAATTTTGCAAATTTTTCAAATAGTATAATTGTCCACGTCAAATGTCTGGAGAGATTAGATGGGACAAGTGGCATGCATGAGATATGAAGGGGGTTTCCGAGTCAAATCCAAAACCTTATCAGCACGGCCTCTCGGAGCATAAAAATAGAAAACGTGGAGTGCAATTGCAATGAGATTAATATCTAGGAGCGGAGTCAATGTGGAACACGTGGGAGGGGCCCCCACCTAATTCGATTTTTCAAATGCAAAACGCGATACCGTTTGATTTTGATTACGTGCACGCGAGAGATGGAGACCCAACTCCTTAACTACAAATGAAATTGGACACCTCTCACTATATTGATAAGACATCAATAATTGAAACGCTAATTAAGCAATTTAGATCGAGACAAATACTTTACGAGCTTGTTGTGAATTTGTGCGACGGTCGTATGCTATTAAAGTTTTAAGAATTTTTTTTATAAGATTAGCAATGCTTTATGACATGGAATACGAATGGGTAAAAATCAACGCATGCAAAAAATGAGTATAGCATAATAAGAATGCTCCGATGGTTGCTGGGCATACGAGAAAGGAAGAATAGACGCAATTTAAGATATGTGTTGGTAAACATAATACTGAATCTAGCTCATACGCATGTGTAACAGTGCAGTTGGAAAAAAAAATCAGTTTAAATCAAAGAAAACACAGGAAACTTTCATCAAATCAAAGCAAACAGTGCAATGGAATTAGAGACATGGATCCAAAGTTTTAATAAGCTAACACAAAATTCATTACTTAGGGTATTTAAAGCAAAACATTTGAGCTCTAGTCGCAACAAAACACGAGCAAGAAACGCTTATAACATCCGCTACAATAAACTGTAAAGGTCGGTAAAGGAAACTAACGATAAAATCAAGGCTCATGATATCGAAATGCTTCTAAATTGAGAGGCCTCCACTTCATTCTTCTTCCTCTTCGTCGCCATCACCACCGGCAGCCTTCTTGGCAGCGGCCTTCTGGTTCCTTCTCTTCACCCTTCCAGGGCGCCCACCTCCGAGGGGACTGGTGAGAGAGAAGTCAATGTGCTTCTGGGAGTCCACCCTCACCATGAAAGATGGGATGTTGACCACCTGCCTTCCGACCCTGGCAATGGAAGGAGGATTTTGAAAAATAAACACCACAAGCTTTGACATCAAACTTAACTAAACATATAGGGCATTTCTTTTCCGCGAGAACATAGCGCTGTACGACAAAGATGGTTCCAGCAGATAAAATAGAAAAACCCAAGTCCTGCCCTCCAACTCTTCACCCAAAAATGGTTCCAGCAGACAAAAATGTTCATTTCACTATGCTTAATCTGAATATAATAATAATAATAATACCAAAGAACACAAGCTTAGTATGAACGATGTGTGTTCACAATTACATCACAAAAATAGTAGACACACGCAGTAAACCCACTTAGTCACGACAATTAACCACATAAACTCACACAAATAACCAGACAACAAGTAATAACCAAGAGAGAACAGTTAGAAAATGTGAAGCTTGATTTACAAAACGCATGAAAATCATTAGCCGTCCAAAACAATTTGAAGCTTAATTAACAAATAAGAAGATCAACCATGTTGGTAGAAAAATTGCCATCTTATTAACCCACACCTCCCAACTATAGATATGTAACAAACAAATAACACAAACGACATTTTGAGTAACAAGTTTTATACCTGATGTGCCTTTGCCTGATGAGAACTCTGGCGTGGTGAATGGACTTGGCCATACCAGTTTTGAACACAAGGGTTTGAAGACGACGCTCCAAAAAGTTCTCCACAGTCAAAGCCAACACATAATCGAGCTTGTTCTGGCTCTCATCCAGAAGCCCATACCTGTTCATCCTGCGAAGAAGAGCCTCACCCTCAAAGATACGGCGAGGATTTTTCTCATCCAGGGTAAGAAGTTCCCTGGCAGCATTACGGATACGGCTCAGAGAATACTGAACCCTCCACAGTTCCCTCTTTGCGCGGAGTCCATATTCTCCGACAAGCTTCAGCTCAGCATCCAAACGTTCCTTCTCATAAGGACGACGTGGCTTCTTGAAGGTCTTCCCATCTGCCATCACACATCATAATGAACAAACATTTCAATACAAAATTTCATTCAACAATATCAAAAATTGACAAGAACGAAATCATAATTCAAAACTGAAACATACACAGGTTTTCAATTGATAGATAACATCGCAAACTGATAGTAAAAAAATGGATTAATAACAAGGGTAAAAACGAAAATCGTTCTATCAGCAAAAAATGTAAACTTTAAGCACCCACCTAAGACTTTTGTACTAAACCCTAACTCTTTTCAGGTTTTTTTTCCGCTTCTAATAAAAAAAAAACAGCTTCAATGTAACCAATTAGAAAAGATTTTTCAAAATAAATACATGAAACCAAAAATGATTTAACTAGATCCAGCATAAACAAAGCCAACATGATTAATCCAAGAAAATCCAGTAAAATCAATAGGCAAAAAACATTGTATAAATACAGATTAAACATCATTTGGCTGCAAATGCTGCATTAAGAAGAAGATAATCAACGATATCAAAGTTTAATGACGATTAACCCAAATGGGCAACTCAAAAACCCGATGAACTTCAACCGATTAGAATAATAAAACCAACAAGTCAACTAAAATCATTCGACAAGAAAGCAGTCAAAATCTACAAACACAGATAAACAGCTCAATCGAAACCCTAATTGCTCCATAGATATAAGATAGCGAGGGAGTTGAGAGGCTTACAGTTGCGGTAATGGACGACGTGCACCATGGCTGGCTAGCCCTAGGTCAGATCCAGAAAGGAGAGTGAGAGAGTGAGAGAGTGAGAGGGAGAGGAGGAGGCTCGCGCTGCCGAGTTCTGAGAGAAGAGGACGACACAAATGCCACTTTGTTTCGCTTTATATGCAAACCCTAAATTTGGCTAAAACCTAGTGGTACGAGCGTAATGACAAATTTGCCCCTGTGTTGTTCTGGGCTTGTGCGGAAAAAGCCCTTTACCTTTGGATCGGTTTTACTTCAAATCGTAGCTTCATCAACCATTAAAAGGTGCGTTTTGATTAGGTTACATAAAATGGAGGCAAAGCCAATCAAAACCAAACTAAAGTTTGACAGTTTGGCGATTCAGAACCAGTTTGGGATTGTTGCACTTAAAAAAAAAAAACTGCTTTGATGGCTTTAAGAATAATTAACTGTAAAATAAAGTAGTTGAGTTTTGACAAACTATATTTTTAAAAGTGTTGTTAGTACGGAAATCAAGCGATTGTAAAACCCCCATAACCAACCCACCGTTTAGTCGAAAACCGATTATGTCGAGTAGAGAACAATCTCTCTTACGCATGAGATGAAACATAATAATAATGGTGGTAACCCATGAAAAAATGTCACATGGCAAAACCAATGAAATTTATAGGCGGTTTGATTCGGTTTAGCCGGTTTCCCAACATCAAACCATACCAACCTAATTACAACTTGGTTCTTTTTATTAAATATTAAACATTGTGTGTTAAAACGAACCAAATTGGTCGAATTTGCTCTACTGACGTTACCTTAAAATATAAATATCGAGTTACGAGTTTTTGAAAGAGAATTGTTATTGACACTCTAAAATTATTATTTTACACTCCAAACTTTCTATATTTAAAAAGAAAAATAGATTTGTAAGACCTGGAAGATCCTGGAGCATGCGATTCATGAAATTTACAATGGCAATTTTAGCATCAGCTGCGAGATGTACAGGTTTGCTACTAGCTCTTTCGATTAACGCAAAAGGATATGTAAACTGTATGAATTATGATCTAGTTTTTGGGTGATGAAAATATTGATGCTTGTTAGGAGGTGATAGTTTGTTCTGGGTTTGTTGGATACGATTGGATAACTTCATTTGTACTACTTTACCATTAGTGTTGCTTATATATGTAAACTTCGAAATTTATACTTTTGCTTCTGTTGGTACATGTTGATGGTCATTAATAGCTTGTGAAATGGTTGCTATACTCCTCGACGAAGAAAACCATTTCGCAGGAAGCTGGGTAAAACTGAGCTCACAGTCACAGGAGGATACCATTCATCGTCTACTTTTTGTGGGATAATCAGCTGGAAATGCTGCAGTATTGTTATGTTATATGAAATCCAGATTAGAGGATCCAAGCAAGGCAAAGATTTGACAAATATGTCAATGAAAGGTTAGATTTGCACTTTTGAGCAAAAATGATTTCTTTTGACCACTGTTCGGTTCTAGGAGACTTAGCATTGTGTATAGTTTGCTCTGATCTTGTGAGGTCGATGCGTGTTCTAATTTGTTGTTTTTCTCTGACTGGGGATATCAATTACAATGAATAGCATTAAACCAAATAAGAAAGTATCTCGACACGCCCCCTCAAGTTTGAGAATGGATATCGTACACTCCCAACTTGTCAACTAGTTTGTCAAAAATAACCTTTCGCAAGGGCTTTGTAAACAAGTCTTCCAATTGTGAACTTGTCGGCGTATAAGCAAAGGAAACCAATCCAATATTAAGATGTTGCCGTACAAGATGACAATCCAACTCTATGTGCTTTGTCCGTTCGTGAAAAACAAGATTCTTGGCGATGTGTAATGCTAATTGGTTGTCACAATATAATTTAGCCGATTCTGGATGCTCAACACCTAAATCTTTGAGGACATATCGAAGCCATTTGAGTTCACAACAAGTATCTGCCATGGGCCGATATTCTGCTTCGGCAGACGAACGCGCCACAGTGTTCTGCTTCTTTGTTTTCTATGAAATTAATGAGTTTCCAAGGAATGTACAATAACCTATTACTGAGCGTTTAGTGGTGGGACAAGTAGCCCAATTTGCGTCGCAGAAGGCTTTGAGTTGAAGGTTGTTCTAAGAAGGAAAAAACAAAACTTGTCCTGGGGATGATTTGATATATCGTAGTAGGGCTGGGTTCAGTTCAAAACGGTTCATTTTTTTGCCAAAACTAAAACCAAGCCGAATTTTGGTTCAATTTTGTTCGGTTTTGATTTTTTGGGGTTTGGTTTTGGTTTTTTTTCGGTTTTTTCCATGATTTTTTTTAAATCTGGAACAAACCTACAATGATTGAAAAAAAATCATGGAAAAAACCTGCAACGATTGAGCAGTGAAGATGAAGAAACTTCTGCATCAAATGAATACGAACTGGGACGATCGGTCATGGATCTTACATTATTGGGTGTCGGTGCGTCTTTCTTGTTGCGAATCCGAGAGTTCTCGCAGAGAAAACGCATGCACGTGTTATTTCTTTGATTTTTCCATGAAAATAAACCCAATATAACTAAATATCATATAGGAGAGATTTTTACCTTGGGGGTTTGTTTTTAGTCCCAAACCTCTCATTAGCCATGGCAGCACCTATGCATCTGCTGCCAAATTAGAAGATTATAATATGCAAAACCCCAACAAAATAATTAAAAGAAAAGCCCATTTTAATTCAGAAAATTGCAATATAAATCATATTCGTTTTGATTCAAAAATTACCTGTAAGAGATCAGAAAACACGGATTAGAATCTCCCAATTTGGAGGGGTTCTGATTCGAAAAGGGGGAGGGAAAATCATGGTTTGGAATAAGGAATCCCCAAAGATAGGAGAAGACTGGAGATAGAGTGATTTGGAGGAAGAGAAGAAGGAGATAGATAGAGAGAGAAAGATTGAGGAAGCAAATGCAGAGACTCAGGGAGGAAGCAACGGAGGGGACAAAGAGAGTTTGAGAAAAGGTGAAAAACTGAAATGGGAGTGTGAGTAACGGCTAGGGTTTGTGACTTAAGAAATTTTATAAAGCATTAAATATTAGAAACCTATAAATACATTACTGGTACAACTATAACAATACAAAGTTTATAGTTAAGGTGGCTTGAAGCAACTACCCAACCTGAAGGTTAGGGGTTCAAATCGTGATGCCAACATGTTTTTGAATATTTATATATGATTTTTTTTTTGTTCGGTTTGGTCCAGTTCGGTTTTTAAACCTAAAAAATCGAAACTGAACTGGCCAGATTCGGTTCAGTTCGGTTCGATTTTGGCAGTTTTGGTTCGGTTTTTTTTTTGCTTTGGTTCGGTGTGGTTTTCAATTTTTTGAACCCACCCCTATATCGTAGAACACGCAAAGCTGCTTCCATGTGTGGCTGGTGTGGTTGTTGTATGAATCGGCTTAGTATATGCACAGCAAATGTGATGTCGGGCCCTGTGACTGTAAGGTAGATGAGTCGACCCACTAACCAATGGTATCTAGTGGGGTCTTGCATAAGTTTTCCTTCATCTAGTCTGAGTCTCAATGTTTGCTCCATGGGAAAAGGTCAAGGTCAAGCTCCTAATAATTTAGCGTCATCAATTACCTCAAGAACATACTTTCGTTGAGAAACAAATATGCCCTTCTTCGACCTAGCAACTTCGATTCCCAAGAAGAATTTCAGAGGTCCTAAGTCCTTAATACGAAAGCGACGGTTGAGAAAATATTTTAGCGCTTGGATAGCTTGCAGATCATCTCATGTAATAACAATATCATCAACATATATCAAAATGGCAGTGAAAAATTTGTTTAGGAACCTTGTGAATAAGGAGCAATCCGCCAAAGATTGTACAAAACCAGCTTCGCAGAGAGCAGTGGTCAATTTTGCAAACCAATTACAAGATGCCTGCTTCAAACCGTATAGTGACTTTTGAAGCTGACATACCATGTTCGCCCCCTGTCGGCTGAATCCGAGAGGAAGTGTCATATAAACCTCCTCGTCTAAGTCACCATGAAGAAAGGCGTTTTGGAAGTCAAGTTGGTGTAGAGGCCAATTACGGGTAGCTGCAATAGCAAGTAAACATTTGAAAGTAACGAGTTTGGCAGTGGGAAATAAGGTCTCCTTATAATCGAGTCATTTCGTCTGAGTGTAGCCTTTAGCCACAAGACGAGCCTTATACCGTTTAACCGTGCCATCAAAATTGTATTTCACTTTGTACACCTATTAGCATCCAATTGGCTTCTTGCCTACAGGTAAAGAGCTAAGTTTCCAGGTTTTATTTTGCTCAAGGGCCTGAATTTCTTTAGCCATGGCTGCACACCAAAGAGGGTCAACGAAAGCCTGAGCATAGGTAGTGGGCTCAATAATTTTAGAAATGGTGGCAACAAATGACCGGTGAGAAGAAGATAAATTATGATAAGAAATACAGTGAGAAAAAGGATATCTAGTACCCTTATCCGGTGTGGAGGAAGAAGACGATTCTCTTGGAGCAGAAGACATGGCGGCATTGCAGTGGTAGTCTTGAATGAAGACATAAGGTTTTGGAATGTGATTGGATCTTCTGAATGGAGGAGAAGAAGGGAGTGAGGTAGTGGAGGGTGGCGTAGGAAGGGATATAGCAATATCAGTGTTGGGATCGAAAGTTGGAGTAGTGGTGGTTGGGTTTAGGTTTGGGTTTTCATCAATGACGTGCGTAGGAGATTGATCTGGGGGTTTTGATGAAGATGGCAAGAGAATATATGGATGATCAGACAACATGTCATCTAGTGGGGTTGGAGATGGGCTATTTGGTGGTGAAGAAATTTGTTGTTGGTTTGGGCCCACAGTGGGTTTGTGTGGGCTTATAGGTGAAGCGGTGGAATGTGGGTCGGTGAAGTCTAGGCTGATAGATGGTGGAATGGGTGAGCTGATGGATGTTGGGGTGAAGGAGTCTGATTGGTGAGGGTTAAAAAGGATAGGTGTGGTAGTGGAATTTAAAGAGGTGAACGGAAAAAGGTTTTCATGAAATACCACATCTTTGCTAGTAAAAAAAAATTGAGCTTCAATATCATATTGACGGTATGTTTTTTGCCCGAAAGGGTACCCAACAAAAACACATTTATGAGCTCGTTGATCAAATTTGGTATTGGGTTGGAGATTGGTGGCATAACATAAACAACCAAAAACGCGGATATGGGTATATGTGGGTGGTTGATTAAAAAGTAGTTCATATGGGGTTTTCCATCAAGAACGGAAGTTGGCAAGCGGTTCATTAAGTAGGCTGCAGTGAGGACACACTTCCCCCAAAATTTAAGTGGAAGATTTTCATGGAAACAAAGGGCGTGAGCTATTTCAAGAATATGATGGTATTTTCTTTCAACAACCTCATTTTGTTGGGGTGTATAATTGCAAGTGTGTTGGTAAAGAACCCCATGGTTTGCAAAGCAAGGTTGCATAGAGGCAAATTCCCCCTCCCAAATTGTCTATACGGATGGCCTTGATTTGCTTGTTAAATTGCATGGAGACAAAAGAAGAAAAAAAATTTAGTAGACGTTGTGTCTCCGATTTCAATCTCATCAAGTAGACCTATGTAGTGCATGAGTAATCATCAACAATTGTGAGAAAATATTTAGCACCAGAATGAGATGTAATTTTATGCGGACCCCATATGTCACAATGAATTAAATCGAAATGTGCAATTTTCTTTATTGAACTAGAAGGAAAAGGCAATCTAGTTTGTTTTGCCAATGGACAAAAGTCACAAACATGCAGAGAAAGATGAATATGAGAACATTGTTTAGATAATAAACAGAGTTAGGCATCAGATGGGTGTCCTAATCAAAGGTTCCAAAGGTTGTTTTTGGTGGCGACATGGAAGGTTGAGGTAGAATGAAACTAGGAAGCAAGGTGGGTTAGATCGAAATAGTAAAGGTTTATGTGCCTTCTACCCAATCCAATCATCTTCTTTGTGCGCAAGTCCTGTATATAACAAAATGTCGGAAAAAAAATAAACACAACAATTTAGTGTTTCTGTAAGACAAGGAACGGATAAAAGATTCACATTGAATGAAGGGACACATAAAACATCTTTGAGGCGTAAAATTTTAGTAAAGTGAACAACGCCTAGTGACGTGATTTGTGCTTTTTCACCCGTGGGTAACTCTACTGGTGGAAGAGAAATATGTGAACTGGTGCTTAAATGATGTGGGGAGTGGGTGGTGTGATCTGTAGCACTACTATCTATAATCCAAGCATCTGATAATTTGGTGTGTGCCCTAAAAGGAGAATTCAGACCTGCAAAGTTTGCTTGGAGCGTTGAAGCTTCCTCCTTACTGACATTGTCCATGATTTTTTTACATTGTTCAAGAGTAAGATGAGGTGCTATGGACTATAGGTGATGAGTTTGATCGACTGAGCCCTGGACATTGTTGCTGGATGACTGTTGACGAGGATCACTTTTACGACTTTGGAATGAGCGGTTGGTACCCTCAAATCGCAGCGGCTCTTTGTCATGCCATTTATGCCTTGGTGGGAAACCATTAGGCCAAAAACAAGTCTCAACAATGTGATTATTACCATTGCAATAAGTACAGTGTCGTGATCCTTTCTGATTGTCGCGGGACGAGAAAAATGATGAATTGTTGGACGTGGTGAAACGATTTTGTGAACTTTGTTTACCACTGTCATTCTTCTTGTTAGATATGGAAAACATAACCATGCTCTCGTTGTTGATGGTTGAATTGGAAGCAATCTGACGTTGTTTTTCTTCTTGTAAAATAAAGCTATATGTCTTCTAGGTAGTGGGCAAGGGCGACATGAGTAGTATGTGCCCTCGAATCGTTGCATAAGACTCATGGAGCCCTATGAGAAACTGCATTAAATGTTGTTGCTCCTCTCTAACCAAGATGGATTTTAATGCACCACAAGAACAAGTTTCTAAAACATTGAGACATGAGAACTCATCCTAATAGTCCTTCAATTTGGAGTAGTATGCAGATACAAACATTTGATCTTGAGTGAGTATGGCAATATCTCTTTCGATTTGAAAGATCCTAGGCACGTTGCTTTGCGCAAATCTTTCCTCCAAATCAGCCCAAATTTCAGCTGCAATGTTGGTGAATAAGACGCTATCTGAAAGATCTTTCTCCAATGTGTTTACAATCCAAGATAAGACCATATCGTTGCAACATTTCCACCGAGCGAACGCAATAGGTTTGGCTGTTGGGGATGGTTGTTTGATAGAGCCATTAATGAAGCCTATTTTGTTTTTTGCACTTAGAGCAATTCGCATTGAACGACTCCAAGTTCCATAATTTTCAGTGGTTAATTTTTTCGTGACCAAGACCAGACCAGGATGGTCGGAGTGATGAATGTAGAATGGATGATCGGGGTTGAAAGAATCCATATCTGAAGTTGGATTCTGGCCTCCCTTTACTTTGGCATTGGTGCCGTTGCTCGGCACCGTGTCTTCTTTGTCGTTGTCCATGCTGCTGCCAGCCATGATTGATTACTTCAATAGTGTTTTGATGAAGGCCCTAAATGGGCTCTGAGTACCATGAGAAAATTGGTGTGAATTGCATTAGATGATTTACATAATAGTACAAAGGTCCTTATAAGGAGGACTAGGTAATAAGAATACAATGTCAAATATCCTAGAAATCTACTATTCACCAAATATGGCCCTAAACTATAGCTATGAAATTTTTGATAGAGATAATCACAATATCAATTACAATGAATAACATCAAACCAAATAAGAAAGTATCTCGACAAAAACCTCAGTGAATCAAACCCGATTCCTACCTTTGCCGGCGGAGACTACACTTTGAACTTCACTAATGCTTTAGGCTCTGCGCACTTTACCTCAGGATGGTCAAACACAAAAGTGACCAGCAACGTGTACTCAATAGATCCCGTTGCAATTTACCAAGTTGACAAGGCTCTTCTACCCGAGGCAATCTTTGGTACTGACATTCCTCCAACCCCAGCTCCAGCACCAGCTCCTGACATTGCACCAGCTACAGATGCTCCAACCGCCGAAGGAGGCTCATGGCCTGGCCATGATCTTGTGAGAAACTTCACCTTTGATCGAACATTGTTTTTAAGTTATGTTACGAGGGTCAATTCGCTTATTTTCGTTCGATTGTTTGATTTGAAACTATTTTTTCGTGGACATATGTGGTACTGAATATCTCTATATATGAGAATTTGAGTACTTTTATTACTTGAGTAAATGGGATTTTGTTTGATCTGCTGCTCTTTATACAGTGAAAAATGATTGTACTTTTAACTTAAATATTGTGTTGCTTGGTGTAGACATCGAAATTTCGATGAAATAAATGTTGACCAATAATTAAAATTTCAACGCTCAAGTGTCACATAAATTTAAACGTAGCGTGTGGCTCAACAAAAAATCGAAAATCATCAGAAAAGTCATTAAACAAGACACGTGTCAACACCTGGTAGAAATGATTTATTTTATCTGAATATTATATTCAAAATTAAGCCTTGAAAAATTCTATAAATAGAAGGCTAAACCTTTCATTTCATTTCACCAATTCACAAACACATTTCTCTACTCCTAAATTGGAAGAGAATTCACCAAAGAATTGGTCCTTGAAGCTTTGAAATTCTAAAGCTTTCAAGCATCCAACTTCCTTCAAGATCAAGCCCTGAAGGCCCTTGAAGAAACCATCTGTTCATCATAAGATCAAGCTCTGATGGCCCTTTGGTTCAACAACATCAAGAACAAGCCCCGAAGGCCCTTGAAGAATCCACACAAATGTTCATCAAGATCAAGCCCCGAAGGCCCTTCAAGATCTGTTCATCGTTCGTCAAGATCAAGCCCTAAAGGCCCTTGAAGAATCCACACAACTATCGCCTCGAAGGCCCTTGAAGATCCGTTCATCATTCATCTAGATCAAGCCCAAAGGCCCTTGAAGATCCGTTCATCCTTTATCAAGATCAAGCCCCAAAGACCCTTGAAGATTCGTTCATCGTTCATCCAGATTGAAGATCCATTCATCGTTCATCAAGATCAAGCCCCAAAGGCCCCTTGAAGATCCGTTCATCGTTCATCCCCAAAGGCCCTTGAAAATCCATTCATCGTTCATCAAGATCAAGCCTCGAAGGCCCTTGAAGAAACTTCCATCAACATTCATGATCAAGCCCCCGAAGGCCCTTGAAGAAACTTCCCTCAACTTTCAAGATCAAGCCCAACGGCCCTTGAAGAAACTTCTAACCGTTCATCCAAGATCAAGTCTCAATGGCCCTTGGATCAACAACACATCCACAAATCAACACCTTATGAAGATTGAATCAAAGGATTAAAATTATAAAGAGATTGTAACCCAAAATCATTAATACAAAATATTATTTTGTACACGTGTTCTTGTCTCGTTTATTTTAGGAATTTTTCGTGTTTACACTTGGCTTACAAGTTATACATAAATATATGTGAGATTTTTTGTGTTTTGGGGATCGCCTACTGTTTTTTGCTTCTTCTGAGCAGTCTGAGACAATCATCTAGAAAAAAACATATGCAACAGAAAGTAGCACATATTTTCATTGTGTCTCGTTGAGAAACATGTTGTGTAGAAAAAAGATTAAGCATTGCTCACTAAATTGATCTTTACGAGGAGAAAGGTGTCACGTAGTGTATTCAAAGACTTGAGTGTCACGGAGTATATTTTCCCATCTTCAGGTGTCACCGAGTTTATATTCTCGTCTCAATATCACACTCATTATGAGACTTGGGAGATAACTTGGGGAGATGGGATATATCTCCAACAACGAGTCATGCTATGAACCTGCCCCTACTTTTGCTTATGACACCACCTGCCTTTTCAAACTACGACGTTATTTCAGGCACAATCTCAAAGCCATAGATTCTAGCCCAGGCAACAAAGTTTGCAGCTTTTCTTGTATATATCTAATGGTTTGACACTGCTTCACACCCAAAGCGAGTTACGTTTGAATAAACTTGGAGATGGAAGTTTTTTTTCGTTTCTCGACAGTGAAGTAAGACTAAGCTCATGAGCTTATTATCCTAGGGAGGAACAAGTTGATAGGATCCCTTTTTTTACGTTCCTATGTCCCTCCCGTATGGCGACGTGGGGGTGTAAAAAAGGAAAGAGAGAAATGACGTTTCTCTCGCTTTTGGCATAGTGGGCCCCATCGGGCGGCCCACAGCAGGTTAAGCTAAGGCAGAAGTTCGCTAGACACTCAAATGAAGGAGTAATATATGCAAATGTGGTATGAATGAAATCTTGTTTTGAATTATTACAGTTTTAGAATCATTTTGTTTTCAGTTTTCACTTTTTGTTTTCACCTTTTTAAAATTGAAAATTGAAATCTTGTTTAGTAACTCATTTCAGTTTAAGTTTTTACAAAAATTAAAACTGTCCAAAATTTGGCCTTTGTTTTCAGTTTTCATTTTTTTTTAACTGAATACTCACCAAAAATAAAAAATTGAAAATAAAATGGTTATCAAACGACCCCTAAATCAACAAGCAACCAATGTGATCAAACTCTTTACTAACCATTGTAAAATTTTGTAACTTTCCGACATCCGAGAGTGCTCACACTAATGTATTTACTTATAAGGAAGCACAATAAATTATTTGAAATATATAGAAGATGCCAAACAGACGTTACCACGGAAAATCAATGGTTTTTGTGTTCCCTTTTCCCTCAAAATATTATTAGACATTCTCACACTCCTTATATAGAGACATAGCATCTCCTCTGCTTTTTCCGTTTTTCTAGTCTAAAAGCATCTCCAAAGAAGATGTCAAAAGATAAATGTCAACGTTAATTTTATGTCTGATGTGGCAATGTCAGATTTTCTCTTTTTCCAACCAAAATGTTTCTTTGTTATAAATGATATTTGTAAGTCCCATTTTAAAAAGAAATCGATTAAAATACATTTTCAAAATTTATAATTTGTGTATTAATAAAACCCACACAATAAAATAATTAAAAAAAAATATGAAAACTCATATGTCAATCATTATAAGATTGACATGTGGGTTGGAGCTCGCTCCGACCTTCAAATTGGAGTACATAGCTTTCCACTTGAGATTTGAAATATCGTTTGAAAGATGGTCTAACTTGCCTTCCCCCTGGCTCTCCGCGCGTCCTTGCGCCTACACGTTTTTCTCTCCTCTCACTTTCGCTTCTTCCCTTTCGTCTAATCGACACACAAATATTTCTCTCTCTCTGAAGAACATCCAAACTTCTGCAGAAACAATGAGAAAGTCCATCAATTTCGGTTTTGTTTTCTGAGTCTCTGTCAGGTACACTACATTCCCTGACATGGGCTTTGATTGTTTTGTTGGTTTATGTCCGTTACCGTACGATTAGATTACCGGGTCAATCTTAAAAACGCGTTTTTTGATCGACGTGCATGGTAGTTTACATCTGTGATATGATTCCTCAATTGGGTTCTCTTCATATATCGATCTAGTTTGTGTTTCTGTTGTTGCCAGATAAATAATTCCATGCTAAAATGTCGAACATTGTGATCTTTATGGATATTTGAAGATTGAAATATGTGATTTTTGTTTCTGGGAATTCATTTTTTTGAGTTTTTTTGTACCGGGAATTTGGCACAAAGGGGAACATGTCTGCATTTGAAGGAGTTATTGTTTCTGACACATGGCTGCAGAGCCAATTCACTCAAGTCGAGCTTCGCACCCTCAAGTCGAAGGTAAGATTTATTTTTATTTTTTAACAAATATATGCGTTTTGTGTTTTGTTCAATTTTTAGGCTGTACATGTTATTTTGGAGAAATTATATGATCATTTGGCAAATTTGTGGTGATATGTGGAATTGGTTGCATTGGTTTTAGTTTCTTTCGATAAGGAATCAGTCTGGTAGAGTCACATTGGGAGATTTGCCTGTTTTTGCGAAATTGAAGGCTTTCAGTGAAATGTTTAATGAAGATGAGATTAATCAATCTTATTGGAGTCGGGCAAGGACACTGGCGAAGATACTGATTTTGAGTCCTATCTTCGGGTGAGTTTTCGAGTATGGAGCAAAGTCTTCCATTTCTCCTTCGTTTAAATGAGATCAAATGGAATGAGATTTGCTAAATGGCACGCACATTTGAATTTGCAAGCGCGTGCAAATGCAAAATCTGGTGGTTCAAAACAATCTTCCTTTCTCAAGGCAACCACAACAACGGTTCACCACGCAATTAATACTTCTGAGAAGTCTTCTTATGTTGCCCACATTAATGGCTACCTGGCTGAAGATCCGTTCTTGAAGAAGTATCTTCCTTTGGATCCATCTACAAATGCTCTATTTGATCTTGCAAAAGATGGAGTACTACTCTGGTAGGGGAGCCAGAACCACTGAATAATTTTCTACTCAGTAGAGTCAGCTGATATATTCGAGTTTCTTAATTATTTTAGTTGCTTGATGTAGTAAGCTTATCAATATAGCTGTTCCTGGGACTATAGATGAGCGAGCCATCAACACTAAAGCAGTCCTTAATCCGTGGGAGAGGAATGAGAACCATACTCTTTGTCTTAATTCTGCGAAGGCTATCGGCTGTACTGTAGTTAATATCGGCACACAGGACTTGGTTGAAGCAAGAGTAAGTTGAGCACTGCCAGCTACCTATTGGAATCTTATTGTTACTTTCCTGTTGTCCTGAGTTACCTCATTTTCTCGTAACGTTTTCTCCTTATTCTTAATTTGCAGCCCCATCTTGTACTTGGCTTGATTTCTCAAATAATCAAGGTATGCTGTATGAAATCTTTTTTGCCTTTTTCTTTTGTGTCTTTTAGATCATAGAAACCACAATGATTCAAGATTTGGGCTGTCCAGGCTTAAACTATTAACTTGTTTTTTTCCTGTGGTGGCAATATCAGATTCAACTGTTTGCTGATCGCAATCTGAAGAAAACTCCACAACTCGAGGAATTGGTGGATGACAGCCAGGTCAAACTTTTTATTTGTTTCCCTTTTATCCTCGGTTGAATAAGGGTGGATGATCTCAATTTACACTTTTCTCTGTTTGTGAATGAACGCACAGACTTACTTGAGCTATTGTGTTAGTGGACAGGATGTAGAGGAGCTCTTGGGTCTGCCACCCGATAAGGTTCTACTGAACTGGATGAATTTTCATCTGAAGAAAGCTGGCTACGAACTTTTCTTCTGATGTAAAGGTAAGAGCGAGCTGACCACTTTAGTAATTATAAGCATTTTATGCATAAACCAAATAGCATTGGTGTTACAATTGTACTTCTGGTTTCCAGTAAACTGTCCACTAGATTATCAATTAGGAGGGAGAAGATTTTATATGTATTATACATCGTATCTTATTTGACCCACTTGCAGTGGCGGATCCAGGATTCTCACATTGGGTGGTCCTAACCACCCAATGTAAAACGTCCAAAAAAAAGAAATAAACGATAAACTTACAAAAACTAAATAATAATATTTTTCATTCATAAATCATGGTAAAAACAAAGCTAGGTCATCATGAATAAAATCTCTTCTTCTAATTTGTAAATATTTGCCACTTAGTACTACAGTCTAGTGGTATTCCTCTTCACTTGTAAGTGAGAGGTTTTAGGTTCGATTCTCGCCAAAAGCGAATTTGAGCCACATTATTGCTAGCTCATTGTGAGGCTAAGCCCACCCCCTCCCCTTTAGTGTAGATAATATCGATTGTTCAAAAAAAAAATTGTAAATACTTTGATAACTTTTCACAATTTTACGGAAAAAAAAAATTTCTTTTGTTAAATAGACATAAAGGTAATGGTTCCTATTAAGATCATGTAGTATTATTATATTAGCAGAGATAAGATTATACAATTCAAGTAAATCTTATTTCTATGAAAAAAATGATTTAGATGTGATTTACAAAATATGGGATTCTTAGCACATAAAATAGGATTCACAATAAAACTACGTCTTTGGCCATTTCATCCAATAGAGATTTAACCCAAAAAAAAAAAAACCATATAGAGACTATAAAAATTAAAAATTAAATAATAAGAAATAGACTAGTAGATGAGAAAGTGCTTTTTAAAAGCAATATTTTAGTAGCAATGGTAGACCCATGTAGCAGATAAAAAAAAAAACGAGTTTCAGCCTTCTTCCTCGTGGGAAAGCTGCAACTCCTCTACCTCCTCCATGAATGCACTGCACTAGAATTTTGATTGTACCACGGTCCATCCACAACTATGTTAGCAAAAGAAATTTCCTAGGCGTAGCCCATATAGTCGTAGGCATGAATCTGTCCTCCCAATTGAAATATTTGGAGGGTCCCCGAAGGATCTTCATAGGTGTTTTTCTGGTATCCGAATGGTCCTAGGACCACCTTGGTTCCTATATGAATCCGCCTCTGCCCACTTGCAACTAGAATTTGTTGCTGGCTTATAAATAAAAGCAATATTCTTCAGAAAACTTGTATCCGACATGATTTCCTTTTGTTTTAAAGTCTGTTGAGTTTTTTCTTGTCCTCATGATCATGTAACAATCTCACACATTTTCGGGATGGAGAGGCTTATGCTTACCTGCTTAATGCTCTTGCACCAGAGCACTCGGTCTCCGCTGCCTTGGATATGAAAGATCCTACAGAAAGAGCAAACCTGGTTCTTGAGCAAGCAGAGAAAGTGGATTGCAAAAGATAGATTACTCCGAAAGACATTGTTGAGGGCTCACCAAATCTTAACCTTGCATTTGTTGCACAAATTTTCCAGCACAGGCAAGAAACAGTATTTCACAAGTGCTTTAGTTTGAGCCTGCAAATTTGGCTTTCTCTATTGCAAATTAATTATGCTGTGTTAATCCTGTGTGGCGTTCTTATTGCAGAAATGGCCTGTCTGCTGATAGTAAAAAAATGTCCTTTGCTGAGATGATGACAGATGATGCTGAAACTTCTTGAGAAGAGAGATGCTTCCGACTGTGGATTAACAGTCTTGGAACTGCTACCTATGTCAATAATCTTTTTGAAGATATCAGAAATGGGTGAGATTTTCAATTCTTTCTCACACTTACCCCTTCGAAGCACATACATGTTGCTCCTGGTTGACCCGTGGTTAATGTTATCTCACTTGTGCGTGCAGATGGGTTCTTTTAGAAGTGCTTGACAAAATTTCTTCAGGATCAGTCAACTGGAAGAAGGCATCAAAGCCTCCAATAAAAATGCCATTTAGAAATGTCGAGAATGCCAAGCAAGTTATACAGATTGGAAACCAATTAAATTTCTCCCTTGTGAATGTAGCAGGAAAGATATTGTGCAAGGAAATAAGAAGCTCGTACTTGGTAAGTTTGAAGAGTTTTTTTTTCTTTAATGTTCTATGGTATGACCGCAATATTCAATTTTTGCATCCAAGCAAACCTTAAAAGTTATGGTACTTTCTTAGAATACGTTTTCTGATCGACTTGACAAAAATAAAAGACCGAAGTTTTTGTTTCTGGTTGTGCGAAGACAAACTGCGGCCGTGGCCTTTTTGTCAATTGATACTTTTTATGATGCAAGTGATTAACTTATCAAATTTTCTACCTCTGCAGCATTTTTATGGCAGTTGATGAGGTTTAGTATGCTTCAACTCTTGAGAAACTTGAGATCCCACTCCCAAGATAAATCGGGTAAAGAGATTAGTGACGCTGACATTCTAAATTGGGCAAACAAAAAAGTTAAGAAGGCGGGTAGAAACTCACAAGTGGAGAGTTTCAAGGTAATTAATTTGACAATAGCCGTTTTCACTGACAGCTTTGATCCCATGGTTGGTGATTCAGTTTTTATTTATGGTTTTGTTTATACAGAACTTTAGAATTATAGGATAAAAATCTCTCAAGTGGAGTTTTCTTCCTCGAGCTTCTTATTTCTGTGGAGCCAAGGGTGGTGAATTGGAGTCTTGCCACAAGGGGGGAAACTGGTGTGCTAATTTTTGTTGTTCATGAAGGTTTTTTTCTTACAATATCATTTGTACACTTGTTACATTGTACTTGCTAAATAGTTATTGTATCGAGCTAGCAGGTTTTTGGCTTTGTAGGGATCGACAATTTGACATGGACATGTATGTAGAATTACAGTGGGAAACGTTTCTCACTTCTACGTCATGTTCTTCTCGTTACCACTCAAGTTTTTAACTTCATTACCAATATTGCAGAGGAAGATAAGAAGTTGAATGCAACGTATATAATCAGTGTGGCCAGAAAGCTAGGTTGCTCCATTTGCTTGTTACCAGAGGACATTATAGAGGTATGAGTATTTAGAGTTGATCAAAATATTTATACATACTCATCTGTTTCATCTTGACTCGAATATATGAAAACATCGAGTACTTTCTGTCCCGTCTGGCCTCTGATTAAGTCATTTTTATTTCTCATATGTTTCTGTTTATGTTCGAACTGCTTTAAAGTAAAGAAGACCGTTAACCGATGCTTGTGAAGTAACGTGATTATTCAGTTGAAAGCTGGTTTTAACCCAAACCTTAGTTTACCGTCTTCAGCGGATTATTGATTAGTTGGTATATGTAAACACCCAAATTTAACTGTTGTGTGCTTTGGTATGACAGGTAAACCAGAAGATGATGCTTACTTTGACTGCAAGCACCATGTACTGGAGTCTACAGCAACCGGGAGGGGAGGCGGAATCAAACCTTACCACTCCTGACGGGTCCCCTACAGCTTCTGCTGACGGCGACAAGGAAGCAGCTTTGGCAAGTGCAGTCTCTAGTTTGTCCATGGACAAAGCTGCTTCAAACCATACCTCCCCACAGACACAACACGAGAATCCCTCCAAGGTCGAAAATGGAAAAACGGACACTTCTGATGAAAAATGACACATTTCTTTTTTTGTTTCTAGAGAGGAGGAATAAGAGGAAACTTGGTTGCAGTCATCAGACGCTCTCTTGTTAAGGGGCTTGTAAAACACAGATAAAAGTAAAAGGAAAGAGTTTTGTAAATTTTTATTAGGGATAAATCATTTTTTGTGCACCTTTCTTTTACTTTTTGTAAACTATTATTCTTTTTAATTGATATTGTTGTCATTTGATTTTGATTGGTTTTCTTTTTTAATACAAACGATATTCTACGTTAATTTACACAAGGAGTTGTATTGTATATGGAGTTTGATGCACTTTTCTTTACTCTTAAATTCAAGTGTATTTAATATAGACTTTTAAGGAGTCAACAAAAGTCTTCTTGTATTGAATAGACTTTTTACAACTTTTAATTAGTTTATGAAATCTTGTGGTATTCAACTGACATTTTGTGAGTCTACAAAAATCCAAGTATTTTTCATTTATTTTAAAGGATTTTAAAAGGTCATGAATTTTGATGCACTTTGAGTAAAGATTTTAATAGATTTCATTTTTCTCAATTCTTGGAGGTTATACTCCACCATAATGTCAATGAGCGACTATCATTATCACTACTTACACCACCACCTAACCATGACCATCTCCTCCATCCCCGCTGCCAAAACTATCACTATCACCGCGGCCAACGACACCGTCATTGCCATAAACATCATTGCCACCCTTACTATGACTGCCACCTTTACTGCCATCATCACCACCCCACACCACCGCCCCCATCCCTACTCCACCACTCCCATCCCTACTCCACCACCCCGCCACAATCACCACACCTACTATTATCGTGGCCACCAAAGATCGCAACTTTACTTCCACCATCTTGCCAACAATAACCAGGTGATACTTCTATACACAAATGTGATTATCATAAGATTGTAACATGTCTGAGTTCAAGACTAACGATTACTACAACTAATCAAAATATCATAGGAAGAGAAAGTAGGAGTAGGGGATAAAGGAACACCATACATGTTGGACAATTGCAACCAATTGCGCAATTCTGCAGGTGAGGCTAGGGGTGGGCAAACGGGTATAGGAACAGCGGGTCGGGATGGGTAAGGCGGGTACGGGCTAGGTACGAGCCGGTTCCTAATTTTTATAAAGAGAAACAGGGCGGGGCGAGCTGAGTCTTTGAAATTATAGGTTCGGGCTGGTTCCATAAGTGTAGAAAAACGGGTACATGGACCGGCCCGTTTGTAACATTTTGCCATTCCTTTCTGGCACTTTCTCAAAGACTCTCCTATCTTCCTCGATCCTCCATTTCGGATTTGTGATTCTCAATCTCCTCTATCTCGATCTCTTTCTCCCACAATCTCTCTCCCTCTTTCTCCCCGAACCTTCTTCTTCTTCAAGTTCTTAATCCCATATGGGTTTTCCATAGCCGAGAGATCGACGAATGCTAAAGTCCCTGCAAACCCTCACCGACACAACCTGACCGACCTAATTGAACAGATTGTACAACTGCGAGTCGATAACATTCTGGTCAAGATCCCCAATTGTGTGGCAATTGACGACGCGGGGGTTATCGACATCGCAGAATATTTCGATCTCGCGACAAATTTGGTGACGCACGGCTTAGGCTCAGAGAAGTTGATGAGCTGCGGCGGAATAGGATTGGGTAATTGGTTAGAGGAGAGGTTGAGGACGGCAAGGTTGATGAGGTACTGGAGGTCAGAGGGGATGGACCGGCAAGGAAGTTGGAGGAGAGCTTGTTCAATCTGTGCCCCCTCCCCAAAAAAAAGGGAGGACCCGTGTACCCGGCCCAAACCGGCCCGTTTCAAACGGGTCGGGTTAGGTCCGATTCCAGATTCTAAAATTGCATTACTCGGCCCGTTTCTTTTAAACCCGGGTCCGGTCCATTCAAAATTGGACCCGGCCCGGCCCGTGCCCAAGGCCTCTTCCAGGTGCGGCAGTAGTACAATAGCATCAAATAATTCCCAGGCTTGCTTAGTTGACGACGATTATTAGACTAAAAACATAACAGAAACTTTCTTTTCAATAAGGTTACAAGATCCATTATTTCTTTGGAGAAGTAATAAAAAGTCCCTCACAAAACATTTTTTTATTGAAAAAACACTTGGACAACTGATCGGACCATATTTATATACATTTTTATATCAAATTCACTCGTCTTTTCTCTGTTAGTTCGTTATATTTTGAGCTATTTACGTTATTTTTGTGTTTTAATAGAATTTATCTAGCTAAGAAAATAAAAATAGAATAAGTGAAGTGTTAAGTATTAATTTCATCTAAACTATCTTGTCTGTTGAATTATACTTATCATTTAGAAAATAATATATATTTATTTATATATTTATATTTATTTATATATATATATATATTTATATATTTATATATTTATATATTAATATATTATATTAATATATATATAATTATGTTGTGCAGTGCACGGTGGCATTGCAAAGCTGCTTTGGCAGCATGATTATTAAGCAAAAGCAATGGCCTCAGTGGGCAGGCGTGCAAGAAGCATCTAGCAGAAAAATATAAAAAAAAAAAAATAAACAAAAGCAAGTAAAAGCAAGGGACAGTCGGTGGAGTTGGTGAAGGATGCTTCTTTGGCAGCTGGAATGAAGACTAAAGAAAAAAATAATAAAACAAAGAAAGGCAGCTTTGGGCTGCCTCTGGGGGATTAAAAAGAAAGAAAACAGAAGCTCGAGCGGCGGGGGAGCTGCCCAGAAGGCAGCGAGCGATTTAGAGGAAATAAGGAGAGAGACTCGGGTCAGCACAGAAGCTGCCAGAAGCCAGTCTAATAGGGCAGCGCCCATCTCACGGGAGAGCGCCAAAAAGAAAACAGAGGCGCAAGCCTCATTGAGCTAGAAACTGAAGGGAGGCCTTACGGGAGCAGCCAAGGCAGCTGGCGTCGGTGAGGCGCTGAGCTTGCGTGGCGAGAGAGAGAGGAGTGCCACGGGTGAGCTTGAAGGCAGCTGCCAGGTGGTGCGCGCCCATTTAGCTAGCCTCGGAAGAACCGTGAGCTGCCCTCTGGCAGCAAGCAAAGCTCGGGGCAGCTGAGCAATTGGAAGGCCAGGCAGCTTTTGGCAGCATTGAAGCCTTGAAAAACAGAAAAACCAAAAGGGAGGACGGGCAGATCAGAGGTGCAACGAGCCAATCAGCGTGCAAGGCAGTCTCGGGGTGGTTTTTTTTATATCAAATTCACTCGTCTTTTCTCTGTTAGTTCGTTATATTTTGAGCTATTTACGTTATTTTTGTGTTTTAATAGAATTTATCTAGCTAAGAAAATAAAAATAGAATAAGTGAAGTGTTAAGTATTAATTTCATCTAAACTATCTTGTCTGTTGAATTATACTTATCATTTAGAAAATAATATATATTTATTTATATATTTATATTTATTTATATATATATTTATATTTATATATTTATATATTTATATATTAATATATTATATTAATATATATATAATTATGTTGTGCAGTGCACGGTGGCATTGCAAAGCTGCTTTGGCAGCATGATTATTAAGCAAAAGCAATGGCCTCAGTGGGCAGGCGTGCAAGAAGCATCTAGCAGAAAAATATAAAAAAAAATAAAATAAACAAAAGCAAGTAAAAGCAAGGGACAGTCGGTGGAGTTGGTGAAGGATGCTTCTTTGGCAGCTGGAATGAAGACTAAAGAAAAAAATAATAAAACAAAGAAAGGCAGCTTTGGGCTGCCTCTGGGGGATTAAAAAGAAAGAAAACAGAAGCTCGAGCGGCGGGGGAGCTGCCCAGAAGGCAGCGAGCGATTTAGAGGAAATAAGGAGAGAGACTCGGGTCAGCACAGAAGCTGCCAGAAGCCAGTCTAATAGGGCAGCGCCCATCTCACGGGAGAGCGCCAAAAAGAAAACAGAGGCGCAAGCCTCATTGAGCTAGAAACTGAAGGGAGGCCTTACGGGAGCAGCCAAGGCAGCTGGCGTCGGTGAGGCGCTGAGCTTGCGTGGCGAGAGAGAGAGGAGTGCCACGGGTGAGCTTGAAGGCAGCTGCCAGGTGGTGCGCGCCCATTTAGCTAGCCTCGGAAGAACCGTGAGCTGCCCTCTGGCAGCAAGCAAAGCTCGGGGCAGCTGAGCAATTGGAAGGCCAGGCAGCTTTTGGCAGCATTGAAGCCTTGAAAAACAGAAAAACCAAAAGGGAGGACGGGCAGATCAGAGGTGCAACGAGCCAATCAGCGTGCAAGGCAGTCTCGGGGTGGTTTTGCACAGAAAATACACGGTGCAAACTGCACAGTGGCACCGAGGAAAACCTCTATACTCTCAATTCGGTTTAATCCTCCAACTTATGTTTTATTTCTTGTTTTAATTTATAAATAATGTGTAATTAATTTATATTGGCTAGAGGTTAATTTGAAACCATGATTATATTTGTAATTTTAAATTGATTTACTCTAGTTATGAATTTATAAATGTTTGGATGTGGTTTACTATTCTGATTTGATTAATAACTTGTTTATGTATGTGGGTTAAGGGTCGATACTTAATTTGCATGCCTAAAACTTGATGCTAGAATATAAGTGAATTTCACCTAATCGTTATGAACTTATATTCATGAGTAGTAAAAATCGCTAGTCACGATTGTGTTTAGTAAACCCTAGGTTGGATTAACATGCGTATTCCATAGTTATGAAAGCCCAGTCGATGTTTATGATTTCCATTGAATTTAATGATCTTTGATATGTCTCTCTATCATGCGTATTCCATAGTTAGGGAACTTGATAAGAATAATTTGGTTGTGATGCGTATTCCGTCCAATTCAATGAATCTAGGGAAATCTGAAAGTTAATTTAAGCAAACCTAATTAACTTGGAACATTGTCATTCATTCGTTTGTTGAATTCATAACTGGGAATCAATTTAGGTTGCATTTGTGTCATGTGTGGAGAAAAACCCTCTAGCCAATCCGTCGTCTATCATTTCACTTTTATTTTATGTTTTTGTCAATTTTGTAATTTATTTAAGTTTAATTTACGTTTCGTCAAAAATCAATCCCCCCATTATTAAAATATTATTATTTAGTTAATTTTTACTATTTTTAATCTTTTAATTTAATTTCCGTCCAATTAATTTCCTAGTTTTTATTTTAAATTGTTTTCATTATTTTGAGTCATTTTTAGTGTGTTTCAAGTTTTTAGCTTAGTTTGTATTTTCTAGAGTCTTGAGTTGTTTTGAGTCTTTTGATTTGTTTTAGTTTATTTGTTAGTTTTATTTTGAGTTATTTTAGTTAAGTGTTTTTATTTTAGCTTAGTGTTTTAAACTTTGTTTTTACGTTTTTAAATTATTTTAGAGGTTTTAGCAAGCCCTCCTAATCCCCGGCCTAGAACGATACCCTACTTATACCTATACTACAACTGTCAAAAAGAGGGTTAATTTGTGCGTTAACTAATTTTAGCGCATCAAATTTTGGCGCCGTTGCCGGGGATTAGTAACTTTGCTAATCCCTTTATTTATTTATTTTTTTGTTTGTGTTTAATTTTTTATATTTGTGTTTTTGTTTGTGTTTATGTTTTTATTTGTGTTTGTGTATTTTACTGTTGATATTTGATTTAGTTTTCGTTCTTTAATTTTAGGTACTAGAGAAGTAAGACATGGATTTTGCTAGTATTCAAGCTCAATTGGCAAATCTTACTTCTCAATTGTCGCAGAATGCCGAACGGACCACAATGACAAGTGTCCCTACACTTGATGTGCCCTATGGGCAAGGATATCAGACTCATCAATATCCTCAATTTTCTGCATATGTAGAGGATTGGGGATATCAAGGCTATGATCAATCAAGGGGCAATATGTATTCCGACACTTGCAATTCGGATTGGAGGGATTATTCAAATCAAATGTGGGATGAACCTCAACATTTTCAACAAAGTGGATATTGGCAGCAAGACGAGTTCTATTCCAGGCCTATGCAGCCACCACAACATCCCCCACAACAATTCCAATCGAATTCAAGTATGCCCGTGGATTATAATCAAATTCTTAATGAATTAAACTCTTTGGTGCAGGGGTCACAAAATCAAGCTAAGGAGACTCACCAAGGAGAATATTGGCAGCCGTATGATGAGTTCTATACATCACCATCACAACCACCACAACAATCTGCCCAATTCGATTCAGGTACATCTCTGGATAATGATACATTTAATAAGTTACTCACTTCTTTGAATCAGGGAGTGGAAAATCGAATCCAGGAGATGCAAGACCGGACCAACAAGGTGGATGAATTGGAAAGGCAAGTTGGGGAGATTATGGAGATCATGGCACAGATTCAAGATCAAAGTGAATTCTCCAACTCCACCATTGCAAATTCAAATGCAGAAGTTGAAAATGAAGAAGCCATCTTTTTGGAAGGTGACGAGGAGGATGAAGTTGTCCCAGAACCATCCAACCATAGCCCGAACGTGGATGACTTGCCGCTGCAAGAAGAAGATGAGGAGGACGACCTGGGCAGTTTAGACGAATTCTTGTCTCAAACCCCTCAAGTCCCTATGTCGTCCAACTATGGTGAGGTTGTTCTAAGTTCAATTCATTCTGACATTTTTCCACCGAATGTCCTTTTTCCTTGCAGAATTTTACTTCCAAATTTTGATGAGAGTGAAAAAGACGTTGTGGAATTTCTACCAAAGGTCCATAGTGAAATCCAAATTCTTGGTGCACCAAGAAAAATGGTTCAAGATATCAAAGTGGTTGGGCAACATCAAGAAAACATCACAGAGGCAGTGCAGACAATCAAGGCCCAAGAAATTAAGATCGATGACACGGGACAGGCCATAACCATCATCGTCAATCTGGCCAAGTGCAAAGTCCCCGAAATATCCAAAGGCGTAGTTTTTGTATTTGAGTTTAAGTCGGAGAAAGACAGTAAGCCATTTTCTCCAATTTTAATTTTATTTTTATTTTATACTAACTTGTCTCTAATTTTAATGATTCAGGCGCCCACCCTTGAATTCAGACCACTGCCGAATCATTTCAAGTATCACCTCCCATTAAAAGATAAATTCCATGCTATGGAGCCGAGGGGAGGATAATGGAAAGATTCGTCCGGCTAAAGACATTAAAGCAAGCGCTTCTTGGGAGGCAACCCAAGCAATCAGATTTGCATTTCTTAACCCTCATCTTTATTGCCTTTACTTTGCATTTTTTTTGTTTTGTTTAGTTAGTTGTGTTATTTGGTTGATTTTTGTTTCGTTTGTGTTTAAATAAATTAAGGGCAATATTTATTTTAGGTGCGGGTAAATAAAGTCTTTTTACATTAATTTACATATTTTACTTTACATATTTTAATTTGCTTAAAATAACCTAAAAGAAAATAATAATAATAATAATAATAATAATAATAATAATAATAATAATAATAATAATAGTAATAATATTAGTAATATATATATATATATATATTTAGTTAAATAAACATTAAAAGCAAAAAAAAAAATTACAATAATACGAAAAACTAATAGCAATCATTGGTTTTGGTTAGGTGACGCCTCAGAGGTTGACGGAGCTCCGGGAAGACGAAGAGCCAGAGTTGGAATCTCCGGAGCCGGAACGCTTGGTGCTGCTCCAGAGGACGAAGGCAACATAAACCGCGGGAGTAACGCCATGAACCGCTCATGATCACTCTGGATTCGACCGTCCGACTCCTGCAGCTGGTCCAGCTTCCTCTTCATGCTGGTCGAGTAGCTAGTTGCGAGCATGTGCAACTCCTTGTTCTCGTGCCTGAGTCCTCTGACTTCTTGCCGAAGACTGACCACCTCCGCCATTAGCGACTCCACCTGACGAGATCTTGCAAGCAGGCGCTGACCCATGTTTGAAACTGAGCCTGCACACTGGACACTGAGAGCCAGTGAGTCCTGAACAGCCAGCTCGTCTGACCGCATAGACAGCAACCTAGTGTCTCTGGGAGTAAGAAGGTTTCTTGCAACCACCGTTGCGGTTATATCGTTCCTCATCATTGTGTCCCCGACTGTAAGAGGACCATTGGGGGATATGAAGGATGGATTCCAAATGTTGTTCGGAGAAGATGAGTCATCGTCTTCTCCGACATTCAAGTTTAGGCGACGGTCGGAAGGGCAAGACATTTTTAGAGGGTGTTGAGGAAGAAAAGAGTTCGGAAAGATTAAAAGTGCAGAAGTGCAAGAAGAGAGCGGAAGGAGTATGAATACAGAAGTGTTTGAGGAATTTTTGGAGTTCAAGTGTGAGGTGGAGCAGAATTAGCGCCTCTATAAAAAGAAGAAAATGAAGAAGCGCCCGCTCCTCAGAGGTGAAGACGCGTCCTCACGCAATTCGGAAAAGCTCGACGCTCCTTTCTCAAAAGAGCCGTTTCCTTTCTCAAAAGCTGGGCTTGACTCAGCAATCACGTGGGTCGGTTTGTCCGGATGTGTCGTCACTCATGACGTGCAGCGTGGAGCGTTGCGAAAACCACGAGCCGCACCCGGTTTTGAACCCCGGTTTTCAAAAGATCATCATTCCAATTTGTCGTCACTCGTCGTATGCGCAGTCAGCTTCGCGGAAATTACGGACGCGTTGTCAGAAAGCGCGTAACGGGGCACTGTTCATCCATCCACCGGCTGCCGACAAATAGTGAGGGAACAGTTCCGGTTGTGAAGGAAAATTTCTATAAAGTCGACATTCGCCTTCCACATCAAAGGCACACCTTCACACCCTCTCAACCTCACACCCTCTCAACCTCTCAACCTCTCAACCTCTCTTCATCTCCGATAATGTCTTCCCAAAGAAAGCTTTCAAGTTACTCAGTGTTCTTCATCCCTTGGATCACCCCAGAAAACAAACCTTCCAGAGCAAAAGTATTTCATATTAAAAAGGTTAAAAGCAAAAGTATCTCATATTATGCTTTCTCCTATCCTTCATCTGAGGAACGTGGAGAAAGTGAGATCCTGATTGCTTACCTAGTCTTGCTCTCGAGTACTCATCTCAGACCCCTCCCAGCCCACTTCAAAAATAAACCTGTGTTGAGGTACTTCTTCAAAAACAAAAGTACCTCACAGACGAAGCAGGAGGAGTCTGAGTTACTTCAAGGAGCAGATGAGTCTGGGTTGATCCAAGAGTTCAAGAAGATGCCACACCTGCGTGGAGACCGGACTACTTGAAGCATGTGGAGACAAAGTGCTGACTCATCCTCAACTAAGCTGAGGAGCACTTGCAAGAGAGGAGGCCCATGCTGTTCAAGAAGAAAGCTGTGGAAAATCAACAAGGACGACCAATGATCATTTATTAGTTTTATTTATTGTCTTTTATTTTCATTTTCAATTTTTTGTTTGCTTTTTCTATTTTTCTTGCGTGCTTAACTGAATTATTTCTTTTCCTTGCAGGAACATTTGGTTATTTCCTCCCTTGAAGTTGATTGCAAAATTGAAGCTTGGGGGTCCTCGATTGAGTTTTCTGCAAATTAGGGAAGTTTTCAGTCCTTTGCTTTATTTTGTTTCTTTTCATTTAGTCATTTTATTTTTTTTTATTTATTTTGCATTATTAATGTTTTCTGACATTGGGGACAATGTCTAGTTTAAGTGTGGGGGTATCAAGATAAAAAAAATGACCAAATTGAAAATTTTTGTACCTTCGACTTTGAACTGGTTTCATTTGTTTCCGTGTTATTGCTTTTTGTTTTCTTAGTGTTTTATGCTGTTTTGGTATGTTTTATTGTGTTTTGAGGAAATCTTACGAAAATGACATAAAAATTTGAAAAATATTTTGAAAAACCCAAAAAGAATTTTTTTTTATAGTTGTTTTTGTGTGTTTGTGTCTTAGGTACCTTCCAACACAATGATGAGGATTTGGTTTTTAATTGCATGACTGTTAAAGAAAATTATAAACATGGATGGAAGTTTGATATGCTCTTGGTTTATGCTTAGTTGTAGTTGTTATTTATGAATTTAAATTTGATCACAAAAGGATAAAATTAGTTTTTGTAACATGCTTGAAGGAAGGAACTCAAACTAATGGTACATCCCTGTGAGACTTGAGCTTATACCTTGTTTGGAGAGTTATTAATCTTGATGTTTTTGTTTTCTAAAGTCGTTGCATGATCTCATTATTCTTTGATTGGTTGCTACTTAGAAGGCGTTTTATCATCTTAGTTCCTGATACTAGAACTCATATCCGTTTCATTCAAAGCATGACATTGAATTGCATAACACATATCAAGATGAAGTTGTTTAGTAAACCACCTTAACCAAAAAGCCTTACCCTCCATCTTTCTTATGTTTTGTAGGCTTAACCCATCTCGAGCCTTGTTTAGCCTATTTTTGTTGTTAACCTCATTAAACCGCACCTAACCGTCCGCACCCTGGTTCTTAAAGAATAGTGAGCAAGACTTAAAAAGAATTCATTTTATTCTACACTATGCAGAAAAACAAGTGTGGGGGAGGGATTGGTTGTTTCGAGCTCAATTGTACGTTTTGCGTTTCTTAAATAAAAATAAATAAAAAAAAAGAAGAGAAAAACGCGTGAAAAGAAAAGAAAGAAGAAAAAGAGTTTGAAATTTGGCCATAAAATGTGTGAATCCTCCCCTCGGGTTTAGAGTTGAATTTTCATTCAAACGTGAATTCTATGCGTTAACCTTATTACTTTGCTTACTATTTCTTTAAGAACATTTGTTTTTCCATAGCCTTCCTTTGTTAAGCCTATATCCTTAGCCCCGTTACAACCCTTTGACTTCTATCTTGGTTGTTGTGTGTTCAATATGTGGAGTTTGGGATTGATATGAGCATATAGTGTCCCTGGTTCTCGCATCTAAGTAGTAGCATTCCGTTCATGAGATCATATTCATATGCACATTAATAACTCCAGAAAATGCTTTCTTTGCTATAACATATGTGAGTGATCGTTTCCTTGCTTACATCATTTTTCTCACATATACCTAGTGTAGGGAGTGTAGTCAGAAAATCTGAGCGAAAAATTGAGTGCATATCTAGTAAGGAATAGAGTAAATTCTCTAAGGCATGTTACTACATTCAAAATGTTGTTTTAATTGATTAAATGCGAACTAATAAATGGTGACTGTGATTAAGTATGTGCTTAAGGGTATGGATTGCCAAAATCTGTGTAAGTGATAATTTTTAATTTGTCATGTCCATTGGAAATCCCTGAGATAAATGTTGGAAGGTTTAGATTGAGTTTTGTTTTTGTTTCTTTGTTTTGCTCGAGGACTAGCAAAAGCTAAGTGTGGGGGTATTTGATCGGACCATATTTATATACATTTTTATATCAAATTCACTCGTCTTTTCTCTGTTAGTTCGTTATATTTTGAGCTATTTACGTTATTTTTGTGTTTTAATAGAATTTATCTAGCTAAGAAAATAAAAATAGAATAAGTGAAGTGTTAAGTATTAATTTCATCTAAACTATCTTGTCTGTTGAATTATACTTATCATTTAGAAAATAATATATATTTATTTATATATTTATATTTATTTATATATATATTTATATTTATATATTTATATATTTATATATTAATATATTATATTAATATATATATAATTATGTTGTGCAGTGCACGGTGGCATTGCAAAGCTGCTTTGGCAGCATGATTATTAAGCAAAAGCAATGGCCTTAGTGGGCAGGCGTGCAAGAAGCATCTAGCAGAAAAATATAAAAATAAAATAAATAAACAAAAGCAAGTAAAAGCAAGGGACAGTCGGTGGAGTTGGTGAAGGATGCTTCTTTGGCAGCTGGAATGAAGACTAAAGAAAAAAATAATAAAACAAAGAAAGGCAGCTTTGGGCTGCCTCTGGGGGATTAAAAAGAAAGAAAACAGAAGCTCGAGCGGCGGGGGAGCTGCCCAGAAGGCAACGAGCGATTTAGAGGAAATAAGGAGAGAGACTCGGGTCAGCACAGAAGCTGCCAGAAGCCAGTCTAATAGGGCAGCGCCCATCTCACGGGAGAGCGCCAAAAAGAAAACAGAGGCGCAAGCCTCATTGAGCTAGAAACCGAAGGGAGGCCTTACGGGAGCAGCCAAGGCAGCTGGCGTCGGTGAGGCGCTGAGCTTGCGTGGCGAGAGAGAGAGGAGTGCCACGGGTGAGCTTGAAGGCAGCTGCCAGGTGGTGCGCGCCCATTTAGCTAGCCTCGGAAGAACCGTGAGCTGCCCTCTGGCAGCAAGCAAAGCTCGGGGCAGCTGAGCAATTGGAAGGCCAGGCAGCTTTTGGCAGCATTGAAGCCTTGAAAAACAGAAAAACCAAAAGGGAGGACGGGCAGATCAGAGGTGCAACGAGCCAATCAGCGTGCAAGGCAGTCTCGGGGTGGTTTTGCACAGAAAATACACGGTGCAAACTGCACAGTGGCACCGAGGAAAACCTCTATACTCTCAATTCGGTTTAATCCTCCAACTTATGTTTTATTTCTTGTTTTAATTTATAAATAATGTGTAATTAATTTATATTGGCTAGAGGTTAATTTGAAACCATGATTATATTTGTAATTTTAAATTGATTTACTCTAGTTATGAATTTATAAATGTTTGGATGTGGTTTACTATTCTGATTTGATTAATAACTTGTTTATGTATGTGGGTTAAGGGTCGATACTTAATTTGCATGCCTAAAACTTGATGCTAGAATATAAGTGAATTTCACCTAATCGTTATGAACTTATATTCATGAGTAGTAAAAATCGCTAGTCACGATTGTGTTTAGTAAACCCTAGGTTGGATTAACATGCGTATTCCATAGTTATGAAAGCCCAGTCGATGTTTATGATTTCCATTGAATTTAATGATCTTTGATATGTCTCTCTATCATGCGTATTCCATAGTTAGGGAACTTGATAAGAATAATTTGGTTGTGATGCGTATTCCGTCCAATTCAATGAATCTAGGGAAATCTGAAAGTTAATTTAAGCAAACCTAATTAACTTGGAACATTGTCATTCATTCGTTTGTTGAATTCATAACTGGGAATCAATTTAGGTTGCATTTGTGTCATGTGTGGAGAAAAACCCTCTAGCCAATCCGTCGTCTATCATTTCACTTTTATTTTATGTTTTTGTCAATTTTGTAATTTATTTAAGTTTAATTTACGTTTCGTCAAAAATCAATCCCCCCATTATTAAAATATTATTATTTAGTTAATTTTTACTATTTTTAATCTTTTAATTTAATTTCCGTCCAATTAATTTCCTAGTTTTTATTTTAAATTGTTTTCATTATTTTGAGTCATTTTTAGTGTGTTTCAAGTTTTTAGCTTAGTTTGTATTTTCTAGAGTCTTGAGTTGTTTTGAGTCTTTTGATTTGTTTTAGTTTATTTGTTAGTTTTATTTTGAGTTATTTTAGTTAAGTGTTTTTATTTTAGCTTAGTGTTTTAAACTTTGTTTTTACGTTTTTAAATTATTTTAGAGGTTTTAGCAAGCCCTCCTAATCCCCGGCCTAGAACGATACCCTACTTATACCTATACTACAACTGTCAAAAAGAGGGTTAATTTGCGCGTTAACTAATTTTAGCGCATCAACAACTTCTCTAATTATTAATAAACAAAAAAAAGAGAAGCACACTTCATGAGGGTTTTGAAAAAAAAATGTCCTTAGTAATAGAGAAGTACACTTCTCTAATTATCATTAAGGGCACTTTTTCCTATTACCAAGGACATTTTTTTTTTCAAAACCCTCATGAAGTGTGCTTCCCTTTTTTTTTTGTTTCTTAATAATTAGAGAAGTTGTCCAAGTGTTTTTTCAATACAAAAAAGTTTTGTGAGGGACTTTTTATTACTTCTCCAAAGAAATAATGGATCTTGTAACCTTATTGAAAAGAAAGTTTATGTTATGTTTTTAGTCTAACAATCGTCATCAACTGAGCAGGCCTGTGAATTATTTGATGCTGTTGTACTACTGACACACCTGGAAGAGGCCTTGGGCACAGGCCAAGCCGGGCCCAATTTTGAAGGGATCGGACCGAACCTGGGTTTAAAAGAAACGGACCGGGCCGGGCTGGGTAATGCAATTTCAAAATCTGGAACCGGACCTAACCCGACCCATTTGAAACGGGCCGGTTTGGGCCGGGTACACGGGTCCTCCCTTTTTTCTTTTTTTTTGGGGCACAGATTGAATAAGATCTCCTCTAATTTCCTGTTCTGTCTGAAAGCAAACACATGTTTCAATTGCTATTAGGTTCAATCGAAACATGTGTTTGTTGTTCCAAAAAAAAAAGAAAAAAAGAAAAAAAGAAACATGTGTTTGCTTTCGGAGAGAATAGGAAGGGATAGCCATAATTTAGAGAATGCGGATCATAACCTCTTTTTAAACGTTATAAAGCTTGGATTTTAACCTCCACTTCCGGGAGTTGAGTCATTGGAACCTATACGTCTATCATGCTTTATGCATGAGACATCAAAATTCTCATGTCCGCAAATTGTCATTTCTGGGACGTGTATCCATACGGTGACTGTCATGCTTCCGGCATGCAACAATTATGCTTTGGGAATGCAATAGTTCAGTAGTGCCATATTCTTCTTCTTTTAAATAACTGAACCTTCTGAATCTAAGGGTTTGTCACGCTTCAAGTGTATAACAAATAAATCATTTACTACCACATTATCTGCCATGCTTCAGGCATGCAACAGATAAATCATTTGTTGCCTCATTATATTGTCCAATAGGGACATTAATTCTTGTAGGCACATTTGCAACAAGTATATGTGATTTCATCGCTTTTGTTGCATCATTCAATTATTCTTACTTTATTTTCTCATTAATTGCTTTGTGAATCAAAACAAGAAAAATTCTCTTCGTTCTTCTGGAACAGTGTTTTCTCATCATTTTTCTGGAATCATATTTTCTCATCATTCTTCTGGAACGATGTTATTTTCTCCCCCTAATGGCGGGAAAACTGTCTTATCAAAATCATAGTCCGCAAATCATGCTGTAAATATATCTCCAGTCAAGGGTTCTAAGTATTGAATGATAAATGGTGAATCAAATCCAACATAAATTTTCAGTTTGCCTTTAGGCCTCATTTTAGTACGTTGTGGCAGTGCAATAGGCACATAGATAACATAACCAAAAAACTCTTAAATGTGTAATGTTTGGTTGGTGCCCAAACAAGAGTTGTACTGAGAAATATTGATGGTTGGCAACTGGTTTCAATCGAACTTTAATAGTGAATTATGTAAAATGGCATGTCCACATGTAGAAAACTTGTAATTTCGTTTTCATGAGCAGAGCGTGGGTAATCAATTTCATCCGCTTAATAAATGCTTCTGATAAACCATTTTAAGTATGGACTTAAGGAACTTCTGGTCCTTATTTAATAGTCTGTAAACTGGTACTCTTATGGTCTTTATTACAATTAAGTTGAGGCACTACGACACTTCAAACTTAAGGTACTCATCAAGGAACTTCATGTCCTGATCTTAAGGATCAAAGGACTTCATGCCCAATCTTTTTGTATGATGAAACTTCTGATCCAATCGTTTTATATTTGCATGATGGAACTTCTGGTCCAATCATTTTTATATGATGAGAATTAAGAAACTACAGGTTCTGATCTGATCAAGGAACTTCGGGTCTAGTATATACTCATCGTAACAAAAAGAAGTACAATAAATAAATTAAAACAATATGCAATAATTCCAACCATGGTAAATAAAGCTTGTGACAAGGCCTTTGATTCAGCACCATTCACATAAATTAAAACTTAAAGCAGTAGGCGGTAAAACCGTCCATGGTAAATAAATTGCTTTAAAGTAAATAGAACTTGTAAAAGTGCACATAAATAAAAAGTATTAGAACCTTTTATTTTGCCACTTCTTTTTGTCCCTTTTATTATTTTTATTTTTGTTTTTATTACTTTTTCTTAGTTTCTCCGTGAACCTTTGTCTCAATTTCCCCCTTTTCTTTTTCTTTGTTTATTATTTCTTCCATAAGGTGCCAAAGCACCTAAAAAAAATTCTTTATCTTTTCAGATGGTGGTGTATGCTCTGGTGTGGTTGTCAAACCTGGTAGACCAAACAAGCTTCCCATCTCCATATTTTTTTTTCTCAACCACCTAAAATAATAACACTTTTCTTTGTTTGCCACTTATAAGAAGATCAAACCGTTAGATTTAACTCAAAATTTAGTATGATATGGATAAGAAGATACCAAACAACTTTCTTGAAGAAACAGTTTTGAGCTGAGCTTCTGAAAATGAAGATTTGGTACTCATAAGATGGCTGTCCAGTTTTCTGCGGAAATAGAAGCTGAGTTGAAGTTTCAGTCATCTGCAATGATAGAACCGTTGAAAATTTCTGAAATTTGGATATGTTCTAGGTACTAGGCGGACGAACAACTTTCAAGAATAAAGTATTTCAATCGGATGTCAGGAAGTTGGAGTTCAGAGGCTATTTACATGGCTGCCAGATTTTATGCGGATTTTGAGTCTGTAGTATTATTTCTAAGATCTGGAATGATTTAACCGTTGGATGGTTCTGGAATTGTGGTATGTTATAGGATATAGGATAAGGAACAGCTTTTATAAAGGAAGGGTTTCTATATGAGCACTGGAAGTTGAAGTTTCAAAGCTCATATGACTATCGGATTTTCTGCCAATAATAATGACAATAGTTATATAACCACATGTATATTTACTTTAAGAAAATTAGTCATTTAGAGGTATGATATGAGGATGAGATGAAAAGATTTTCTTATATGTGAGATTCCAGTCGATAGAGGTGAGAGGTAGGTAGTGCTTTACCAGATTTATGGCGTTGTGCTTTTCACTGACACGAGAGCTTTTCGTGCTGATAACGTGTTGTAAAATCGACAATGTGTGCAGTGGAATAAATAAGTAAGACACAAAATTTACGAGTTTCCTCTACAGTTAGTGTGACTAGAGTACATCCTCGGAGCAGCAGTAGTGTTTTCATTATAAACTTCTCATTCATTTTATAAGCAAAGAGAACACTATTCACTTTACAAAATTTCCACAAATGAATAGTAAAAATATTGTGCATAAATAGTAACAAACTATTCATGTGAGCCATCCACGTATTATTCACAACAATTATAAAATAAAGTTGTCGGCATTTTTCATTTGAAAATATTTTTGCTCACCACCTAAATGTGGTGTATGCTTGTCCTTTTATAACTTTATTAATTTTCACATTAAATATTACATTTTCAATTGTAAAAAAAACTTTAACGAAGCTTAAGTAAAAGTACACATAATAAATTATGAACTATGGTGGGCAAAAATGCTCCATTTTAACTCTTTCTCGACTCCGTTATCGTTATCCCCAAGTTTTCCCTTGATTTCCTGCGATTCATCTCCCCACTCCAATTTGAAACTCATAATTTCTTCATCTCAAACCCTTTCGCCTCCAAAACCCCTTTCTCTCGTGCTTTGATATGTTGTGCTTTGGCCATTTGGTGCGAAACCGAGATATAGATTACAACCTGACCAACCAACGGTTGAATAGAATAAAGAAATAAAGACATCGACAAATTTACGAGGTTTGGCATAATCCTACCTATTCCATCTGAGATAGATTGCTTCTCACTATAAGAATAATCCTCGTACACCCACTCACAAAATTTTATCCGAAGCTTCACTTTACTCCAAAAGCTCTTTCACTATAACTCTCTTGATTTCTCTCAACTGTGCCAATGGGAGAGCCAAATGGTCTCACCATGTCTTTGGATGCTTCCTTTATGCCTGCCCTTTCACTCGGCAAGCATAGGAAATGGACTCTCTTCAGATCTTATGCAGGGATCCTAGAGATCTCCACATCTCAGCTGTTCATCGTATATTATACAATTAGTTTTAGTCAGGTACTATTTGTGTTTAATTTTAAATAATAAAAGTCAATGATTTTTGACCGTACGATATACAATGAACGACTAAGATGTGGGAAAAATGATCCATTTCTGCAAGCATCCCCCAATGCAATCATTTCGTTGCTTCCCAAGTTAAAAAGCAAACGCATTCTTGCTTTTCCCTCCTTACGTAGGACTCCGCATCTTTCGGACCTGGATCCTCTCCTTGGGACAAGGAGAGGATCCTCCTGACCAAAGATCCAAGGCCGTTGGATGAAAATTCAACGGCTACAAACATGAGAGTCCATTTAAAGTTATAATAATTATAGCCGTTGGATTTTCATCTAACGGCCTTGGATCCTGAGGTCAGGAGGATTCTCCCAATGCTCAGGAGAGGATACAGGTCTGCATCTTTCAATACAGCCTTGTTCTCTCCACCGAAAGCAAACACGCAGTTCAATTGTCGCTAGCTCGAATCACAACATCTGCTTCGTTTGATCTTCATCCCAATTCGGGTCAACGGCCAGGGTTTTGTCGCAGTACCCGAACCGCCTGTTACGATCCCACATTGACTACACTTATGGGGGTGTAGGGGTTCTTAAGTCCTTGGGGTCCTCCCACCTATTGGACTAGTCTTTTGGGTTGGGCTCTTCCCTTGGGCTTGAGTACCTAACATTGGTATCAGAGCCTAGGTTCCTGACACTGCGGGACTTGGCGAGTGGTGCCGCCTCGTGGTGCCGCCTTGGGAGTATGGGCTCCTAAGGGACTTGGCGACGGGGGACTTGGCGACTGGTGCCGCCGTGGACGTCGGCTTCCGAAGGGTGGTGTAATGTTACGATCCCACATTGACTACACTTATGGGGGTGTAGGGGTTCTTAAGTCCTTGGGTCCTCCCACCTATTGGACTAGTCTTTTGGGTTGGGCTCTTCCCTTGGGCTTGAGTACCTAACACCGCCCAATCTCAATCGGGTTTCTCCGGAATCGGGACCGAGGATCGGTTAACCGGAGGTGTTAGTCTTTGAGCTGAGTTGAATTCGGGAAGATGAGTGCAAGGAACTTCCAAATTCAAGCCTTCAAACATCGGGGCGTGGTTAATCCCAAGTACGCTGAGAAGACGTGGAAGATCCTGGAGCATGCGATTCATGAAATTTACAATGGCAATTTTAGCATCAGCTGCGAGGAGATGTACAGGTTTGCTACTAGCTCTTTCGATTAACGCAAAAGCATATGTAAATTGTATGAATTATGATCTAGTTTTTGGGTAATGAAAATATTGATGCTTGTTAGGAGGTGATGGTTTGTTCTGGGTTTGTTGGATACGATTGGATGACTTAATTTCTCAACACTATTAGTTAAAAGTTTGATTAATTTGTGAGATACAACTTTCAGTCTGATCATCTTATTCTTATCTTAGGTTGCTTTCGGGGTGTATGATTGCTCTTTCGCCTTTGATTTTTGTGATCCAATTTCTCAGTTTACATGTTGATTTAGGTGTAATTGATGGTCTTATGGTCTACTTGTCTAAGGAGTGGGTTGATGAAGAGGTTCTAGGATGTCGTTGTATTATCTCGTATCTGTGTTGCTTATATCTGTACTACTTTACCATTTGTGCTTATTTATGCTGGAGAGTGTTTGTCTTGTCTCTTGTATCCCCTTGTAGAGCATATGATGGTAGTCTCCCACAGATTTTACTTCCACTGCACTTTAATTCTCATTCCGTTATTAGTTCAGAATTTTGGAACGATCCTCAACTGTGTATTGGTTAGGACAAATTTGGACCTTATTTTCCACTCTACTTGCGAGGCATATAAATTATAATCTTGTGCCTTGACTTGATTTGGCTATATTGATAAGCTTTGCTTAGTAGCAGTGTAATATATGAAAAACGGAGGATTCTTTCTGTGTGTAGCTTTCCAATTTGTTATGTCTCATTTTGCAAAGATAGCTAGCAAATGGATTTGATTCTTATGTTATAACTACGGTTTGTTTCACATCTTGATACTTTATGCTTCTGATGTTTAATAATGTGGCATAAATTCAGGAATGCTTACACTATGGTTCTGCACAAATTTGGAGAGAATCTATACTCTGGTCTGGTGACAACCATGACTTATCATCTAAAAGAAATGTCTAAGTCGATTGAAGCTGCTCAGGGAGAGTTGTTTCTGGAAGAGCTGAACCGGAACTGGGCAGTGCATAACAACGCGTTGCAGATGATCCGAAACATGTTGATGTACATGGATAGGACTTTCGTCCCAAGCACCCACAAAACCCCTGTTCATGAGCTTGGGTTGAACCTGTGGAGGGATGTTGTTATCCATGCTAGCAAAACCCAGTCTAGGCTTTTGGATACACTTCTTGAGCTTGTGGACAGAGAAAGGAGTGGGGAAGTAATTAACAAAGGCTTGATGAGGAATATTATAAAAATGTTAAGGGATTTAGGTTCTACTGTTTACCAAGATGACTTTGAGAATCATTTTCTTGAGGTTTCAGCTGATTTTTACCGCTGTGAGTCTCAAGAGTTCATAGAGTCATGCGATTGTGGGAGCTATTTAAAGAAGGCTGAGAGACGCTTAACGGAAGAGATGGAGAGAGTGTCCCATTATTTGGATGCTAGAAGTGAAGCTAAGATAACTAATGTGGTGGAGAAGGAGATGATTGAAAGTCACATGAACAGACTAGTTCATATGGAGAGCTCAGGTTTAGTTAATATGATTGTGGATGACAAATATGACGACTTGGGAAGAATGTATAGCTTGTTCCTCTGGGTGCAGAATGGACTTGTAATGGTACAAGATGTCATGACTGCTTACATCCGAGATACTGGTATGCAGCTAGTTACTGACCCAGAAAGGTTAAGGGATCCTGTAGATTTTGTGCAGCACCTCCTGGATTTGAAGGATAAATATGACAAAGTTATCAGCTTGGCGTTTAACAATGACAAAATATTCCAAAATGCTTTAAATTCCTCTTTTGAATACTTCATCAATTTGAATGCCCAGTGCCCTGAATTCATTTGTCTGTTTGTGGATGACAAGTTTCGGAAAGGACTAAGAGGGGTTAGTGAGGAGGATGTAGAGGTTATACTGGACAAGGTCATGATGCTTGTCTGTTATCTTCAAGAGAATGATAAGGAGATGATCGAAGGTAACATGAACAGACTAGTTCATATGGAGAGCTCAGGTTTAGTTAATATGCTTGTGGATGACAAATACGACGACATGGGAAGAATGTATCGCTTGTTCCCCAAGGTGCAGAATGGACTTGTAGTACTTGATGTCATGACTACTTACATCCGAGATATTGGTATGCAGCTAGTTACTGACCCAGAAATATTAAGGGATCCTATAGATTTTGTGCAGCACCTCCTGGATTTGAAGGATAAATATGACAAAGTAATCAGCTTGGCGTTTAACAATGACAAAACATTCCAAAATGCTTTAAATTCTTCTTTTGAATACTTCATCAATTTGAATGCCCGGTGCCCTGAATTCATTTGTCTGTTTGTGGATGACAAGCTTCGGAAAGGACTAAGAGGGGTTAGTGAGGAGGATGTAGAGGTTATACTGGACAAGGTCATGATGCTTGTCTGTTATCTTCAAGAGAATGATAAGGAGATGATCAAAGGTCACATGAACAGACTAGTTCATATGGAGAGCTCAGGTTTAATTAATATGCTTATGGATGACAAATATGATGACTTGGGAAGAATGTATAGCTTGTTCCGCAAGGTGCAGAATGGATTTGTAATAGTACGGGATGTCATGACTTCTTACATCCAAGATACTGGTAAGCAGCTAGTTACCGACCCAGAAAGGTTAAGGGATCCTGTAGATTTTGTGCAGCGTCTCCTGGATTTGAAGGATAAATATGACAAAGTTATCAGCTTGGCGTTTAACAATGACAAAACATTCCAGAGTGCTTTAAATTCCTCTTTTGAATACTTCATAAATTTGAATGCCCGGTCCCCTGAATTCATTTCTCTGTTTGTTGATGACAAGCTTCGGAAAGGACTGAGAGGGGTTAGCGAAGAGGATGTAGAGGTTGTACTTGACAAGGTCATGATGCTTTTTCGATATCTCAAGAGAAAGATGTCTTTGAAAAGTATTACAAGCAACACTTGGCAAAGAGGCTTCTTTCTGGGAAGACTCTTTCTGATGACGCGGAAAGAAGTCTGATTGTTAAGCTCAAAACAGAGTGTGGATATCAGTTTACCTGTAAATTGGAGGGTTTGTTCACTGATATGAAGATCTCTCAAGATACGATGCATGAATTCTACTCAACTATCGGACCTCTGTTAGGCGATAGCCCAACGCTAACTGTCCAGGTCCTCACCACAGGTTCATGGCTTACTCAACCGAGTGCCACCTGCAACCTTCCAGCAGAAATTTTGTGGGTATGTGAGAAGTTCAAGAGTTACTATCTTGGGACCCATAATGGCCGGAGATTGTCGTGGCAAACTAATATGGGCACAGCTGATTTAAAATCAACTTTTGGAAAGGGCCAGAAGCATGAGCTGAATGTTTCCACAAATCAGATGTGTGTACTGATGCTATTTAACAACGCTGACCGGTTGACGTACAAGGAAATTGAGCAGGCTACGGAGATACCAGCCGTTGACTTGAAGAGGTGCCTGCAATCTCTGGCCTGTGTTAAGGGGAAGAACGTTCTTCGGAAGGAGCCAATGAGCAAGGACATAGCTGAGGAGGATGCCTTCTTTTTTAATGACAAGTTCACAAACAAGTTCTTCAATATAAAGATTGGTACTGTGGTTGCCCAAAGGGAGACTGAACCAGAAAATGTAGAAACCCGACTGAGAGTAGAGGAAGACAGGAAGCCTCAGATTGACGCAGCAATTGTGAGGATCACGAAATCAAGGCGGGTCCTGGATCACAATAACATTGTTGCCGAGGTGACGAAACAGCTGCAAGGGGCTATTCTTGCCCAACCCTGTTGTAATAAAGAGACGAATCGAGTCTCTCATCGAGCGGGAGTATTTGGAGAGGGATAAAACAGATGGAAAATTGTACAGGTACCTTGCTTGAAAGGAAAAGAAAACCATGGTTGGTTTCTTTTCTTCTTTATTTCTGGTTTTCGGCACAATCCTGTATGATTTATCCTACATTTGGTCAGCCGGAATATTTTTCTTGGACCATTACGGGCTGCGGGTGGGTTCCGATGAAGTACGTTAATGTATGTTTGTTGCTTAATCTTTCCTCATGTTTATTCAACTTCTCCGAATGGGATGATGAACTATCAATCTTATTACATAGAATGTTGATACCAATATGTGGGTGGATTAAGTATAGTGTTTGAGGATTGAATCCCGTCAACCGTACGACCACAGACCTAGAAAACTCCTACTCGACCAGCCGTTCATTTAGGCGCACCCACCTTCAATCTCTGGCCGACCTCCCTCTTTTTGTTGGAGGCCGATTTGAATGAGTAGAGAACAAGAACAATCTCTTTTTAAGTATGAGATGAAACATAATAGTAAATGATGGTAACCCCATATAAAAATGTCACATGCCAAAACCAATGAAATTTATTAGGCGGTTTAATTTGGTTTAGCCGGTTTTCCCTATAGGCAACATCAAACCATTCCAATCTAATTACAACTTGGCTCATTTTAATTAAATATTAATACATTTTTAGCGTTAAAACGAACCAAATCGGTCAAATTGGCTTTACCAACGTTGTACTTTACCATATAAACATTTGAGTTACAAGCGTTTTAAATTGCGCTAATAGTGTCAAGAGAGAGATTTTTAGCTCTAGTTAAGTGGTCCGCATTTTACCTACATATACGGAATGATGTGCACTTAAAGTCTTCATTTTGAGTATCTATACATCTTTTATATAAACCTTACTAACTCAAATCCCCTTTATTACACTCAAATAAAATTCTAATTGGTAAAAAAGAGAAAACAAAAAGAGAGAAGAAGATTTGATGTCGAATCCTTCTTGAAGGTGAGCTGGGGTTTAATGGTCTTTTTCCACGCAGCCTCTACGAATCAAAAAGGGCTAACGAAGGAGAAAAGAGTTGTTGTCTCAAATTGTCCAAAGACAAATGCTACCAAAACTCTCTCAAAAGTAAGATTTTTTAATGAATTTTCTGTTATTTCATATATTTGGCACAATATTTAATAATATTACCACGAAAATTAACGTATAGAAAGTCCCACCTTAAGAGAGTTTTTTTAGTATTTCTCTTGTTCACATAATAATGTAAAAAGTCACTTAGTACTACAGTCTGATGGTATTCCTCTTCACATGTAAGTGAGAAGTCTTAGGTTCGAATCTCATGGATGCCAAATTCGATATCAAATTAAGTTGTCTATTATGAGACTTAGCCGAACTCTTCCTCCTCGCAGTATAAAATATATTTTTGTACTAAAAAAATAGGGAAATTTTATTTGAACCCACATTTTGTATCTCAACACCCAGCTTGTCACATCCCGGCCCGGGCCCCCACCATATCCTGGGCTCGACTCCACCGTAGCACAATATTGTTCGCTTTGGGCCCTACCCACGCCCTCACGGTTTTGATTATGGAAACTCACGAACAACTTCCCAGTGGGTCACCCATCCTGGGAATGCTCTGGCCCATTCTAGCTTAACTTTGGAGTTCCTATGGATCCCGAGTCCACCCCCCTTAGGAGCCTGACTTCCTCGTCGGCACACTTCCGGCCAGGGATTGGCTCTGATACCAAATAATTGTGACATCCCACATCGCCCAGGGGAGTGGATCCTCTATGCCTTATATGTACATACCCACCTCTAATTAGCATGATGCCTTGTGGGAGCTCATTGGCTTCGGGTTTCGTAGGAACTTCGAAGAAGCAAGAATGGGCCAGAGTATTCCCAGGATGGGTGACCCACTGGGAAGTTGCTCGTGAGTTCCTAGAAACAAAACAGTGAGAGTGTGGCCGGGGCCCAAAGTGGACAATATCGTACTACGGTGGAATCGAGCCCAGGATGTGGTGGGGGCCCGGGCCGTGATGTGACAATTTGGTATCAGAGCATAAGTTTGGCAGTATTGTGTTCATCACACGCGTGATGTAACCATTCTTGGTTTTTTGAACTTAAATGTCGAATCTTGACACCTCGTCAAATACGAAAAATGTATTAGCTTTTTCTAAGTCTTGAGTAACTTAGTCAACTTATCAATCTTTTAGAAAATTATTTTGGCGAACACCTCTAAATTATAAGTGAAGAATTCCATTGCCAAGGAAAGATGTAGATTTAAGATAAGTTGATGGTCCTGAATCAGGGTTACTATATCGACAGTTGTGCATCACGAGAGAATTACCTATCAGTTTCACTATTAACTAGTCATTTCTTCCAACCTATTGAGTTAGGAAACCATAAATAGTCTTGATTCCTTGGCAGTACCCGCTAGTGTATCACCTATTAGAATCCCTACAAAGTTTTAGTTTTTGTCGAAATTTCCAGAATTGTCTTGAGTGACAGTGGGGTGCTAAAGGGGTAGCACTTGACGTAAGAACGTCAGGGGTACAATCACTTATGGTCCCTGATAGTACTAATCTTTTCAAACGCACTAATTATTATTCCAGATCTTCAGGGAAAAGATCGACTTCCAACAAGAAATATATCGAAGAATTGGTGCTGCGTTGGTGGAAAATCAAAGTTTATTTGATCTTATATATATCGTATAATTCTTATATATATATATCATATAGTGAAGTACTACATGAGTGGATATATCATATATAGGAATCAAAATATGCGAAATAACTCAAAAGTTTTTCCCGCCCACGTGTTTCAAAGAGAACACCGAAAACACCTACCATTTGTATTTTCACCGCAACTAAAAATTTCTCCTTTACTCTGAAAGCAAACACATGTTTCAATTGCTACTAGGTTCTCTCCGGAGTCCGAACGCAAACACACTTCCTGTTCTCTCCGAAACCAAAGACATGTTTCAATTGCTATTAGATTCTCTCCGAAAGCAAACACACTTCCTGTTCTCCGAAACCAAACACATGTTTCAATTGCTACTAGGTTCAATCGAAATTTCTCCTGTTCTCCCCGAAAGCAAACAGACGTTTCAATTGCTACTAGGTTCAATCGAAATTTCTCCTGTTCTCTCCACCGAAAGCAAACACACGGTTCAATCGTTGCCAGGTTAAACTGTTGCGAGCCAATCACAACATCTGCTTCGTTGGATCTTCATCCCAGTTCGGGTCAACGGCCAGGGTTTTCTCGCAGTACCCGAACCGCCCGATCTCAATCGGGTTTCTAGGGCCCGGAAGAAGATGAGTGGTCAGAAGAAGAGGAGCTTCCTAAATGAAGCCTTGAAACGTCGGGTCGTTTTTGATCAGGAGTGCGCTGAGAAGACGTGGAAGATCCTGGAGCATGTGATTCATGAAATTTACAATCAGAATTTGAGCTCCTTCAGCTTCGAGGAGATGTACAGGTTTGCTACTAGCTCTTTCGATTGACGCAAAAGGATATGTAAATTGTATGAATTATGATCTAGTTTTTGGGTAATGGAAATATTGATGCTTGTTAGGAGGTGATAGTTTGTTCTGGGTTTGTTGGATAGACTTCATTTCTGAACACTATTAACTACTGTTTGTTTCACATCTTGATACTTTATGCTTCTGATGTTTAATAATGTGGCATAAATTCAGGCATGCTTACAATATGGTTGTGCACAATTTTGGAGAGAAACTCTACTCTGGTCTGGTGACAACCATGACTTATCATGTAAAAGAAATGTCCAAGTCGATTGAAGCTGCTCAGGGAGAGTTGCTTCTAGAAGAGCTGAACCGGAACTGGGCAGAGCATAACAAAGCGGTGCAGATGATCCGAGACATATTGGTGTACATGGTTCTGACCTTCATACCAAGCACCCACAAAACCCCTCTTCATGAGCTTGGGTTGAACCTGTGGAGGGATGTTGTTATCGGTGCTAGCAAAACCCGCTCTAGGCCTTTGGATACACTTCTTGACCTTGTGCACAGAGAAAGGAGTGGTGAAGTAATTAACAGAGGCTTGATGAGGAATATTATAAAAATGTTAATGGATTTAGGTTCTACTGTTTACCAAGATGACTTTGAGAAGCATTTTCTTGAGGTTTCGGCTGATTTTTACCGCTGTGAGTCTCAAGAGTTCATGGAGTCATGAGATTGTGGGAACTATTTAAAGAAGGCTGAGAGACGCTTAACGGAAGAGATGGAGAGAGTGTCCCATTATTTGGATGCTAGAAGTGAAGCTAAGATAACTAATGTGGTGGAGAAGGAGATGATTGAAAGTCACATGAACAGACTAGTTCATATGGAGAGCTCAGGTTTAGTTAATATGCTTGTGGATGACAAATACGACGACTTGGGAAGAATGTATCGCTTGTTCCGCAGGGTGCAGAATGGACTTGTAATAGTGCAAGATGTCATGACTGCTTACATCCGAGATACTGGTATGCAGCTAGTTACCGACCCAGAAATGTTAAGGGATCCTGTGGATTTTGTGCAGCGCCTCCTGGATTTGAAGGATAAATATGACAAACTTATCAGCTTGGCGTTTAACAATGACAAAACATTCCAAAATGCCTTAAATTCCTCTTTTGAATACTTCATCAATTTGAATGCCCGGTGCCCTGAATTCATTTGTCTGTTTGTGGATGACAAGCTTCGGAAAGGACTAAGAGGGCTTGGTGAGGAGGATGTAGGGGTTATACTGGACAAGGTCATGATGCTTGTCTGTTATCTTCAAGAGAATGATAAGGAGATGATCGAAGGTCACATGAACAGACTAGTCCATATGGAGAGCTCAGGTTTAGTTAATATGCTTGTGGATGACAAATACGACGACTTGGGAAGAATGTATAGCTTGTTCCGCTGGGTGCAGAATGGACTTGTAATAGTACAAGATGTCGTGACTGCTTACATCCGAGATACCGGTACGAAGCTAGTTACCGACCCAGAAATGTTAAGGGATCCTGTAGATTTTGTGCAGCGGCTCCTGGATTTGAAGGATAAATATGACAGAGTTATCAGCTTGGCGTTTAACAATGACAAAACATTCCAAAATGCTTTAAATTCCTCTTTTGAATACTTATCAATTTGAGTGCCCGGTGCCCTGAATTCATTTGTCTGTTTGTGGATGACAAGCTTCGGAAAGGACTAAGAGGGGTTAGTGAGGAGGATGTAGAGGTTATACTGGACAAGGTCCCGATGCTTGTCTGTTATCTTCAAGAGAATGATAAGGAGATGATCGAAGGTCACATGAATAGACTAGTCTATATGGAGAGCTCAGGTTTAGGTAATATGCTTGTGGATGACAAATATGACGACTTGGGAAGAATGTATAGCTTGTTCCGCAGGGTGCATAATGGACTTGTAATAGTACGAGATGTCATGGCTGCTTACATCCGAGATACTGGTAAGCAGCTAGTTACTGACCCAGAAAGGTTAAGGGATCCTATAGATTTTGTGCAGCATCTCCTGGATTTGAAGGATAAATATGACAAATTTATCAGCTTGGCTTTTAACAATGACAAAACATTCCAGAATGCTCTAAATTCCTCTTTTGAATACTTCATTAATTTGAATTCCCGGTCCCCTGAATTCATTTCTCTGTTTGTTGATGACAAGCTTCGGAAAGGACTGAGAGGGGTTAGTGAGGAGGATGTAGAGGTTGTACTTGACAAGGTCATGATGATTTTCCGTTATCTTCAAGAGAAAGATGTCTTTGAAAAGTATTACAAGCAACACTTGGCAAAGAGGCTTCTTTCTGGGAAGACTGTTTCTGATGATGCAGAGAGAAGTCTGATTGTTAAGCTCAAAACAGAGTGCGGATATCAGTATACTTGTAAACTGGAGCGTATGTTCACTGATATGAAGATCTCTCAGGATACGATGCATGGATTCTACTCAACTGTGGGACCTCAGTTAGGCGATAGCCCAACGCTAACTGTCCAGGTCCTCACGACAGGTTCATGGCCTACTCAACCAAGTGCCACCTGCAACCTTCCAGCAGAAATTTTGAGGGTATGTGAGAAGTTCAAGAGTTACTATCTTGGGACCCATACTGGCCGGAGATTGTCGTGGCAAACTAATATGGGCACAGCTGATTTAAAATCAACTTTTGGAAAGGGACAGAAGCATGAGCTGAATGTTTCCACATATCAGTTGTGTGGACTGATGCTATTCAACAACGCTGATCGGTTGACATATAAGGAAATTGAGCAGGCTACAGAGATACCAGCCGTTGACTTGAAGAGGTGCCTGCAATCTCTGGCCTGTGTTAAAGGGAAGAACGTTCTTCGGAAGGAGCCAATGAGCAAGGACATAGCTGAGGAGGATACCTTCTTTTTTAATGACAAGTTCACAAGCAAGTTCTTCAATATAAAAATTGGTACTGTGGTTGCCCAAAGGGAGACTGAACCAGAAAATGCAGAAACCCGACAGAGAGTAGAGGAAGACAGGAAGCCCCAGATTGAGGCAGCAATTGTGAGGATGATGAAGTCAAGGCGGGTCCTGGATCACAATAACATTGTTGCCGAGGTGACGAAACAGCTGCAGGGGCTATTCTTGCCCAACCCTGTTGTAATAAAGAGACGAATCGAGTCTCTCATCGAGCGGGACTATTTGGAGAGGGATAAAACAGATGGAAAATTGTACAGGTACCTTGCTTGAAAAGAAAAGAAAACCATGGTTGGTTTCTTTTCCTCTTTATTTGTGGCTTTCGGCACAATCCTGTATGATTTATCCTACGTTTGGTCAGCCGGAATATTGTTCTTGGACCATTACGGGCTGCGGGTGGGTTCCGAAGAAGTACGTTAATGTATGTTTATTACACATAATGTTGATACCAATACACATAATGTCTGAGAATCTCGTCAACCGTATGACCACATACCCAGAAAACCCCTACTCGACCACATTTAGGCCCACTACAGAACACTCTTTTTAAGTATGAGATGAAACATAATAGTAAATGATGGTAACCCATATAAAAATGTCACATGCCAAAACCAATGAAATTTATTAGGCGGTTTAATTCGGTTTAGCCGGTTTCCCGTATAGGCAAACATCAAACCATTCCAATCTAATTACAATTTGGTTCATTTTAATTAAATATAAATACATTTTTAGCGTTAAAACGAACCAAATCGGTCGAATCGGCTCTACCATCATTATACCTTACCATATAAACATTTGAGTTACAAGTTTTTAAAATTGCACTAACAGTGTCAAGAGAGAGATTTTTAACTCTAGTCAAGTGGTTAGCATTTTTTACCTACTTCTGCGTAATGCTGCTCACTTAAAGTCCTTATTTTGAATATCTATACATCTTATTTTTTACCTACTTATGTGACTGTTAAAGATAAAAAAATAGTTTTTCGTTAAAAATAAACAGTACTGGGGGTGTTTTATTAAACCTAACGAAAAATCCAAAAAAACTTCCTTTTTAACGAAAAACCACTTTTAAAGGTATAGTACATAGTGACTGTTAAAGGTAAAAAAGTGGTTTTTCGTTAAAAGTAAACAATACCGGTGGCGTTTTATTAAACTTTCTTTATATAAACCTTACTAACTCAAATCCCCTTTATTACACTCAGATAACATTCTAATTGGTAAAAAAGAGAGAACAAAAAGAGAGAAGAAGATTCGATGTCGAATCCTTCTTGAAGGTGAGCTGGGGTTTAATGGTCTTTTTCCTCTCAGCGTCTACGAATCAAAAATGGCTAACGAAGGATAAAAGAGTTGTTGTCTCGAATTGTCTAAAGAGATATGCCACCAAAAGTCTCTCGATTTTTTATGAATTATATGTCATCTCGTGTATTTGACACAATATTTTATAATATTATCATGAAAATTAATTTATATAAAGTCCCACCTTAAGAGAGTTTTTTTAGCATTTATCTTGTTCACATAATAATGGAAAAAGTCACTTAGGGGTGGTTTGGGAGTGAGGTGCTTAAAAAAAAAAGCACCCATGAAAAAAACCTGTGAGGGTTTTAGGTGTTTGGTAAACTAAAAAAAATGGCTTATTTTGGAAGCTGTTGTGAGAATAAGCTGAAATCAAAGGAAAAGCTGAAGCAACTATTTGCTACTTTGGAAAACTGGCTTTTTTTTTCAAAGCACACGAAGCTACAGTGCTCCTTTAATGAAAAGACCGACGCCGGACTTGTGGGCGAAGATCGAGTCGACGGCGAGGGAGGGTTCGGAGGTGGTCATGTCGACGAAGATGCCTCAGGGGCGAAGTCCGGAGAGTGCGCCGGTGGTGGGGTCGAGGAGGACGGAGCAGACGTCAGATTTGGGTTGTGGGTATTCTGGGTTTGTGGGTTTTCTGTCGAAATGCTTTCTGTCCTTGCGAGGGTGCAGTTGAAGACGGTGAGGGTGCCGGCCTTGAGGGTTTTCTTAGATCTCCAAACCCTAGAAATGGTTTCCTCCGACGGGGAAAAACCGATCCAAGAGAGAGACTTTTGTGGGTTTTCAGGTTTTAAAAAAAAAAACTAATTTTATATCATTTTTGGTCATTTCACACAATCACAGCTGTTTTACATAAAAATTTACCAAATACTATTATACTGCTTTTTTTCTAAAAGCACTTTTACAAAAAAGTTTACCAAACACTCTGCTGGCTTTATTTCACAACCACTTATTCTCACAGCACAGCCGCTTATTCTCACAGCAGCTTTTTTTTCATAGCACAACAATACCAAACTAAGCCTTAGTACTACCGTATGGTAGTATTCATCTTCACATGTAAGTGAGAGGTTTTAGATTCAAATATCATGGATGCCCAATTTGATATTAAATTAAATTGCCTATTATAAGATTTAACCGAACTCTTCCTCTCTTTAGTATAAAATATATTTTGTACTAAAAAAAATAATGCAAGAACACCAATTTATTTAAAAAATAAATAAAATTTTAATGAAAAACCATCAATAACGTTTATTTTAACGAAAAATTATTTTTTGTTGTAGTACTAATTAGGATAGGAATATGATTGTGTAAATCCTACGAGATATAGGAATGTATCTTATAGTCCTATTAGGAGTTAGTTTCCTATTCTATGTTGTAATCCTTATGGGAAAGGTTTTGTCTTTCTATCACTATAAATAGAGGCACAATGGGATGAATATTATATCACCCAACAATTAAATCTCTCTCCCTTCTCTCTACAATAGCCGTCCTCTCCCTCTCTCTCTAGCCTTATATCGCTCAATCAAATAGGCCTACAACACGTTATCAGCACGCTCTTGCCAGAAGCTAAGGAATTGACGCATCGTTGGAGGAGGCTTTCATCCACCAAATATTCAAAGGCTTAATCGTTTTCTGCTAATCAGGTACGCTTAAAATAAATGAAGATATTTGAAACGTCCACGAAGCATGCAAACATTCCCCATGATGCATGAACCCATATATGTTTATATTTTCCTTTCGATATATATATTGTATATGTTCATATATTTATCAATATATATATTTGTTTCATGCATTGCAAAATTAAAAATTGCTATGTGGAATTTGTGAGTCAAATTATAAAATTAAATTAGAAGCAAATTAGGGTTCCTAAACCCTAAAGGTTTTGAAAAAAAAAACCGGAATTGGGCAGGATTTGGTGCGGGTGCCGCACCATCCTTATGCAATGACACCAGGCTTTTTTGCCTGAGGGATACCACACGGGCCTGCAGCCCTCATCCCCTCGGCCCCAGCACGCCAACCCAGCTGTCGCTGGGCCTTCCCCCGTGTCACGGCCTGGGCTTTCGCCCTGCGGCCCGCATAACGCAAGCCTGGGAGGCTTGGTTTTTCCCGCGAAAAAAAATTGAAGGCCAGCTTTTTGCTGGGCCTTCCACCGTCCAACCCAAACCCAGCTCGGCTGGAGGTTTGCTTGTCACACCCGTGGCCTGCAGCCACCCCAAGTGGTCCCTTTTTGGACCTTGTCTTATGATTAAGACACCCAAAAATTATTTTGGGCTTATTTTTTCGACCCAATAAATATTATTTTAATATTTTGCTTCTATAATCGACCCTGTATGGCCCGATTTATTGAATTAATTAAAATTGACCTGCAGTTCATTAATCTGATTATGAATCCAAAATTATTGACCTGAAGCTCATTTTTTTTGACATTAACGATTCAATAATTTATTTTTATACTTTGAACCGTCACATACTTTCGTAGTAACGAAGCTCTCACACTTGAGTTCCCGAAGAACCTCAAATTCACTATATGTATATTTGTATATTGCATTCTGTGTTTCTTGCAGGAGCCTCTCATTATGAACTAATTGTTCATAAAACTAAATTGAACCTGTAGTTTCAAATTTAGTGCCTTTGAAACCTGAAGTTTTCATTCAAAACATACCACATGAAACCTGAAGTTTTCATGCATTATTTAAACCACTACATGTCTAAAGAACCTGTATGTTCTACGATATATGTCTATGGCTTACCATATGACTACTCACGTTTTCTCCCTCTGTTTTAGGGACATGTCGAACTTGAACAAGCTCGATTTCTCCGCTCTAGAAGTCTCTGGAAGAAACTATCTAAAGTGGGTTCAAGACGTGAAGCTCCATCTAACTGCAAAGGGTATTAGAGCCACCATCGAGGCACCCGTCACTGACAATCCTGTTGACGAAGCTCAGAAGGCTACTGCAATGATCTTCATTCGAAGACACATCCATGATGCACTGCAGACCGAGTACCTCGCTGAGGAGGACCCACGCACCCTCTGGCTTGCTCTGGCCGACCGTTTCGATCACCAGAAAGACATCTACTTGCCTGAAGCAAGACACGATTGGCAGCATCTTCGCTTCCAGGACTTTAAGTCCGTGAATGAATACAACTCTGAAGTTTGTAGGATCCGTTCATTGTTGAAATTCTGCAAAGTGGAACTCACCGAATCAGATCTCCTGGAGAAGACCTATTCGACCTTCCATGCCACCAATATTGTCCTGCAGCAACAATATAGGGCACAGAAATTCACCAAGTTTTCAGATCTAATCTCTGTTTTACTTCTCGCTGAAAAGCAGAACCAGCTTTTGATGAGAAATCATCAAGCTCGACCGACTGGCTCGAATGCTGTGCCTGAAGCACATGCCATATATTCTAGTAGCCATAAAAGACGTAAGAATCGTCGTGGTCGTGGTAATAGGCAACAAGCTCCACCACGAGCCCAAGGTCAACAGAGTGCCGCACCTAAGGAAAGAATTGCGACCCAGCAGCGTCCACCACTCGCCCCTAAGGTCCCAAACTTCAAGAACAAGGGCAAAGCTCCCAGTCAGTCTACTTCTACTGAACTGGACATGTGCTATCGTTGTGGATCAAAGGATCATTGGTCACGCGTATGCCGAGCTTCCCCTGAGGCTATTGCCAAGTATCATTCACGTCGTGAGTCTAACTTTGCAGCTGTGGACCATCCGGAAGATGCAACCACATCCATGGAGATATCAGATTTCCAGGAGGCGTCAGCCCCTATGGACGAATAAATTTTAGACATGATTTTAGGGTGTTTACCCCTAGTGGCCGAACCCACTAGGAGTGGCCGGCCCTATCTCCTATTTATCTAGGTTTATGGTTTAAATTTTTGAACAATTTTCCTAAGTATTTGGAATAATTTGTTTGGTTTTGCTTTGTTTTGAATTATGGATTATTATTTGAATGGATATTATTTTCTCGAATTGCTTAATTGAATGAATGGACTTATATTTATGCATGTGACCGATTCAATCAATTTATTTCTAGGTATGTCTAGTGGGGAAGTTAGTTGTCTGGCAGATAGTGCCACCACGCACACCATCTTGCGTGAAAAACACTATTTTACTAACTTCATACCCCAGAAATCTCCTTTGACAACCCTCGCCGGTTCATCCGACCTGGTTGAAGGATACGGAAAGGCACGTATCATGTTGTCTAATGGTACTATCTTGACCATTAAGGAGGCACTCTATTCTCCACGTTCCGGAAGAACGTTGCTGAGTTTTAGAGATATTCGAGATAATAAATATCATATTGAAACCACTGAAGATCATGGTTCTGAATTTCTTTGTATCACTTCATACGAATATGGCCAGAAGCGTATTCACGAGAAGTTGGAACGTATGCCGAATGGGTTGTACATCACAACGATTCGGGGCATAGAAGCCCACAGTGTGGCCGGCCCTATGCTTGTGTTCCAGGACACTTTGTTGCTTTGGCATGACCGTTTGGGACATCCTGGACGTGACATGATGCGCCGTATCCTCAAATCATCACACGGGCACAAGTTACATCCTCATGTTGGACTCCCACCATGCAAAGCGTGTTCTTTGGGGAAGTTGAATACTCAACCCTCATATACAAAGATTATTCACAACCCCCCTAAATTTCTTCAAAGGATTCAAGGGGACATTTGTGGACCAATCCAACCAACCTGCGGACCATTTAAATATTTTATGGTGTTGGTTGATGCATCGACACGATGGTCACATGTTTGCTTGTTGTCCACACGCAACGCCGCGTTTGCTAAACTCCTAGCTCAAATTATTAAGCTAAGGGCTCACCACCCTGATTATCCAATCAAGTCAATTCGATTGGATAAACGCTGGAGAGTTTACGTCACAGACCTTTGACGATTATTGCATGTCCGTAGGGATTGATGTGGAACATCCTGTACCCCATGTTCACACCCAAAACGGCCTGGCAGAAGCTTTCATAAAGCGCCTTCAAATGATAGCTCGGACTTTGCTTATGCGAACCAAACTGCCGGTATCTGCCTGGGGCTATGCAATATTGCACGCAGCCATGTTGGTCCGTCTGAGGCCCACCGCTACCCAACCACATTCACCGTTACAGTTGGTCACTGGATACGAGCCTGACGTCTCGCATTTACGGGTGTTTGGGTGCGCCATTTATGTGCCAATAGCGCCGCCGCTACGTACCAAAATGGGTCCTCAGAGAAAAATGGGAATCTATGTCGGTTATGATTCGCCATCAATTGTTCGATACTTAGAACCCTTGACAGGAGATCTTTTTACCGCACGTTTTGCGGATTGTCACTTTGATGAGACAGTCTTCCCGGCGTTAGGGGGAGATAAGCATGCTAACGTTTCCTGTAGAACGCCGCGAATTGTCATGGTATGCTCCCACTATGTCTCATTTAGATCCCCGCACTACTCAGTCTGAAACTGAAGTGCGTCGAATTATAGATCTTCAGAGCATTGCTCAAAGCATGCCAGATGCTTTTAATGATCTAGCTAAAGTGACAAGATCACATATACCCGCTGCAAACACACCTGCAAGGATAGATGTACATCGTGTACGTCAACAACCCGCCTGGGAAGGCCGGACCGTCCCCGAAGGAGGGGAGGCCGCAACTTCCACGCGGCAAGGTACATTGGCGGCTAGCCAATCATCTGCTCCGACCCTGAAGCGTGGCAGACCACCTGGTTCAAAGGATTCACAACCCCGGAAGAGGAAAATGGCACCAACTAGTGACCCTAGTTTGAATCCGACCATCGCTCACTCATCCGTTCCAACGCATGAGGTTATTCTAGATTACGGTGATGTTTCAGATGAAACATGCCGGCCTCCCGAGAATCGCGAGATTTCGGTCCATTACACAATATTGGATGAGGTTTGGAATAGGAATGAGATGATCGTCGACGACGCATTCTCGTATTCAGTAGCTACTGACATCATGCTTAGCGATGACATTGAACCACGTTCCGTCGATGAATGCTGACGTAGAACCGATTGGTCAAACTGGAAACAAGCAATCCAGGTCGAACTCGATTCGCTCGCGAAACGTAAAGTGTTTGGACCAGTCGCTCCTACACCACCACGTGTGAAGCCCGTTGGCTACAAGTGGGTTTTCGTGAGGAAACATAATGAGAAGAATGAAATAGTGCGATACAAAGCACGCCTCGTAGCGCAAGGCTTCTCTCAACGCCCTGGAATTGATTACGAGGAGACGTATTCTCCCGTAATGGACGTCATAACGTTCCGCTACCTAATCAGTTTGGTAGTTTCCGAAAAACTGAATATGCAGCTTATGGACGTGGTAACCGCGTATCTCTATGGGGATCTAGATACGGAAATATATATGAAAGTTCCAGAAGGACTTCCATTGACTGGCTCAAATAGTTCTAGACCACGGAACACTCTCTCAATTAGGTTGAGGAGGTCACTCTACGGATTGAAACAATCCGGGCGGATGTGGTATAACCGTCTGAGTGAATATTTGACAAGTCAGGGTTATGTGAACAACGAACTATGCCTATGCGTGTTCATAAAGAAGTCACATTCCGGATTTGCAATTGTTGCAGTTTATGTTGACGACATGAACCTCATTGGGACTCCTGCAGAGCTTGAGGGAATTGCTGCACACTTGAAATCGGAATTTGAGATGAAGGATCTTGGAAAAACTCGATATTGTCTCGGCCTGGAGATCGAGCATTGTTCGGATGGAATCCTAGTACATCAATCGAACTACACCCAGAAGGTGTTGCGTCGTTTTAATGAGGATAAAGCGAAGCCTTCGAGTACACCAATGGTCGTTCGGACTCTAGATGCTAAACGAGATCCCTTCCGTCCAAAGGAGGATGAAGAAGAGATTTTGGAACCCGAAGTTCCTTACCTAAGTGCAATTGGGGCTTTATTGTACTTGGCTCAGTGCACTAGACCCGACATCTCCTTCGCTGTTAATCTTTTGGCAAGATACAGCAATGCGCCCACACGCAGACACTGGAATGGTGTTAAAGACGTTTTCCGCTACCTTAAGGGTACAACGGATTTAGGCTTGTTCTATACCCAAGAATCACCGAGTATTGCCGCCCCTATTGGTCCTCGGGATGGTTCTCGCCTTGTTGGTTATGCAGATGCTGGATATCTGTCTGACCCACATAGAGCACGTTCTCAAACGGGTTATGTCTTTACCGTTGGAGACACCGCTATATCTTGGAGGTCTACCAAGCAAACACTAGTGGCTACTTCGTCGAACCATGCTGAGATTCTCGCCCTACATGAAGCAACGCGTGAATGCTTTTGGCTGAGAGAAGTTATGGAACATATCCGAAGTACTAGTGGTCTTACATCAGTCGTTGACCTTCCTACGACGATCTTTGAAGACAATGCCGCATGTATCGAGCAGTTAAAGAAGGGATACATCAAGGGAGACCACACCAAGCACATAGCGCCGAAGTTCTTTTACTCACACCAGCAACAGCAGCATCAGAACATTGAAGTCAAGCAAATCCGTTCCCAAGACAACTTGGCCGATCTCTTCACCAAGTCATTGCCCAAGTCTACTTTCCAGAAGCTCGTCCAAGGAATCGGTATGCGTAAATTATCTGAGTTAAATCGCTTGTAGTTCTCTTATTTAGAAGTTATGTCTAACTCAGAGGGAGTATCTAGAAGTATACTCACATGATCTTAATGTACTCTTTTTCCCTACGATTAGGAACATTTTTCCCACTGGGTTTTTGCTACCTAACTAGGTTTTAACGAGGCACCCATCCTGGGATGATCATACTCCGTTGAGTTCACTACCTTCGTCCAGTTCGACGAATGTTTAGACATTATGCATACTTTCTTACTTTTCTCCTTAGTCTATGGGTTTTGCCTATCATGGGTTTTACCATAGCGAGGTTTTTGTGAGTTTTTACAAATGCATACTTCAACGTAAATATGAGACTCGCGATTACCCGTTGTGCCGACGACTTCATCAACTATTCAACCTTATCTGCTGAAGATCTGATGCGATGGTGCTTTGAGTATTTACACACTCAAGGGGGAGTGTTGTAGTACTAATTAGGATAGGAATATGATTGTGTAAATCTTATGAGATATAGGAATGTATCTTATAGTCCTATTAGGAGTTAGTTTCCTATTCTATGTTGTAATCCTTATGGGAAAGGTTTTGTCTTTCTATCACTATAAATAGAGGCACAATGGGATGAATATTATATCACCCAACAATTAAATCTCTCTCCCTTCTCTCTACAATAGCCGGCCTCTCCCTCTCTCTAGCCTTATATCGCTCAATCAAATAGGCCTACAACATTTTTATATTAAAAAGTCAACTATTATTTATTCTATTATTTCCGTTAAAACTCGTAGTTTTCGTTTAAAATAAAGCCGTCGACATTTCTCTCTCTCTCTCACGCGTCTCCGTTATCATTATCCCCAAGTTGTCCCCTTTATTTCCGCCGATTCGTCGTCTCCTTTCCAATTGGAAACCCCTGATTTCTTCATTCCAAATGAAAAACTATTGATACCGTTCATTTTAACGAAAAATTATTTTTATATTAAAAAGTCAACTATTATTTATTCTATTATTTCCGTTAAAACTCGTAGTTTTCGTTTAAAATAAAGCCGTCGACATCTCTCTCTCTCTCACGCCTCCGTTATCATTATCCCCAAGTTGTCCCCTTTATTTCCGCCGATTCTTCGTCTCCTTTCCAATTGGAAACCCCTGATTTCTTCATCCCAAACCCCTACATCTCCAAAACCTCCCTCTCACGTGCGCTGATCGTTTGATCTTCTTCCCAATTTGGGTCAACAGCCAGGGTTTTCTCGCAGTACCGAACAGCCCGATCTCAATCGGGTTTCTAGGGTCTGGAATCGGGACCGCGGATCGATAAATCGGAGGTTTTAGGCTTTGAGCTGAGTTGAGTTTGAGAAGATGAGTGGTCAGAAGAAGAGGAACTTCCAAATTGAAGCCTTCAAACATAGGGTTGTGGTTGATCCGAAGTACGCTGAGAAGACGTGGAAGATCCTGGAGCATGCGATTCATGAAATTTACAATCACAATGCTAGCGGGCTCAGCTTCGAAGAGCTCTACAGGTTTGCTACTTAGCTCTTTCAATTAATGCGAAAGGATATGTAATTACGCATGAATTATGATCTAGTTTTTGGGTAATGAAAATGTTGATGCGTGTTAGGAGGTGATAATTTGTTCTGGGTTTGTTGGATAACTTAATTTCTGAACACTATTAGTTAAAGTTTGATTAATTTGTGGGATACAGCTTTAAGTATGATGATCGTACTCTTAAGTTGCTTTCGGGGTGTATGATAGCTTTTTTGCCTTTTATTTTTTTTCGTGATCCAGTTTCTCAGTTTACATGTTGATTTAGGTGTAATTGATGGTCTTATGGTCTACTTGTCTAAGGAGTGGGTTGATGACTCGCGGCGGAATGCGTTGTATCTAATAAATTGTATACTTCCTGATTGTTATTTCATAATTTTTTGCATGTTGCCCTTTGGTAGGGTGAGAGCTTACTGTGTGTAGTTATGGTAGGAAATTGAGTGATTATAGGCTGTTTAAAGGTTTGGCATATTTATTTGTTTCCAAAGTTACGTGTCATGATATTTCTAGGATATCTTTCCAGTTGATCACGAGGTGCTAGGATATCATTGTATTATCTCTTATCTATGTTGCTTGTATCTGTTCAACATTACCATTTGTGCTTATCTTATTTATGCTAGAGAGTGTTAGTCTTGTCTCTTCTATCCCCTTGTAGTGCATTTGTTGGTAGTCTCTCACAGATTTTACTTCCACTGCACCTTAATTGTCATTCCATTATTAGTTCAGAATTATGGAATGATCGTGAACTGTGTATTGGTTAGGACAAATTTGGACCTTATTTTCCACCCCATTTGTGAGGCATATGATTTCGTGCCTTGACCTATATTGATAAGGTTTGCTTAGTAAGAGTGTAATTTGAGGGAAGTGGAGGATTCTCCTGTTTAGCATTTCCAATTTGTTACTCTCATTTTGCAAAGATAACTTGCAAGTGGATTTATTCTCATGTATAATTACTGTTTGTTTTACATCTTGATACTTTATGCTTCTAATGTTTAATAATATGGCGTAAATTCAGGAATGCTTACAATATGGTTTTGCACAAATTTGGAGAGAAACTCTACTCTGGTCTGGTGACAACCATGACTCATCATCTAAAAGAAATATCTAAGTCAATTGAAGCTGCTCAGGGAGAGTTGTTTCTGGAAGAGCTGAACCGGAAATGGGCAGAGCATAACAAAGCGTTGCAGATGATCCGAGACATATTGATGTACATGGATAGGACTTTCATCCCAAGCACCCACAAAACCCCTGTTCATGAGCTTGGGTTGAACCTGTGGAGAGATGTTGTTATCCATGCTAGCAAAACCCAGTCTAGGCTTTTGGATACACTTCTTGAGCTCGTGCACAGAGAAAGGAGTGGGGAAGTAATTAACAGAGGCTTGATGAGGAATATTATAAAAATGTTAATGGATTTAGGTTCTACTGTTTACCAAGATGACTTTGAGAAGCATTTTCTTGAGGTTTCAGCTGATTTTTACCGCTGTGAGTCTCAAGAGTTCATAGAGTCATGCGATTGTGGGAACTATTTAAAGAAGGCTGAGAGACGCTTAACAGAAGAGATGGAGAGAGTGTCCCATTATTTGGATGCTAGAAGTGAAGCTAAGATAACTAATGTGGTGGAGAAAGAGATGATTGAAAGTCACATGAATAGACTAGTTCATATGGAGAGCTCAGGTTTAGTTAATATGCTTGTGGATGACAAATATGATGACTTGGGAAGAATGTATAGCTTGTTTCGCAGGGTGCAGAATGGACTTGTAATAGTAAGAGATGTCATGACTGCTTACATCCGAGATACTGGTAAGCAGTTAGTTACTGACCCAGAAAGGTTAAGGGATCCTGTAGATTTTGTGCAGCGTCTCCTGGATTTGAAGGATAAATATGACAAAGTTATCAACTTGGCATTTAACAATGACAAAACATTCCAAAATGCTCTAAATTCCTCTTTTGAATACTTCATTAATTTGAATGCCCGGTCCCCTGAATTCATTTCTCTGTTTGTTGATGACAAGCTTCGGAAAGGACTGAGAGGGGTTAGTGAAGAGGATGTAGAGGTTGTACTGGACAAGGTCATGATGCTTTTCCGTTATCTTCAAGAGAAAGATGTCTTTGAAAAGTATTACAAGCAACACTTAGCAAAGAGGCTTCTTTCTGGGAAGACTGTTTCTGATGATGCGGAAAGAAGTCTGATTGTTAAGCTCAAAACAGAGTGTGGATATCAGTTTACTTCGAAATTGGAGGGTATGTTCACTGATATGAAGACCTCTCAGGATACGATGCATGGATTCTACTCAACTGTGGGGCCTCAGTTAGGCGAGAGCCCAACGCTAACTGTCCAGGTTCTTACCACAGGTTCATGGCCTACTCAACCAAGTGCCACCTGCAACCTTCCAGCAGAAATTTTGTGGGTATGTGAGATGTTCAAGAGTTACTATCTTGGGACCCATACTGGCCGGAGATTGTCATGGCAAACTAATATGGGCACAGCTGATTTGAAATCAACTTTTGGAAAGGGCCAGAAGCATGAGCTGAATGTTTCCACATATCAGATGTGTGTACTGATGCTATTTAACAATGCTGACCGGTTGACGTATAAGGAAATTGAGCAGGCCACAGAGATACCAGCCATTGACTTGAAGAGGTGCTTGCAATCTTTGGCCTGTGTTAAGGGGAAGAATGTTCTTCGGAAGGAGCCAATGAGCAAGGACATAGCTGAGGAGGATGCCTTCTTCTTTAATGACAAGTTCACAAGCAAGCTGTTCAAGGTAAAGATCGGTACTGTGGTTGCGCAAAGGGAGTCTGAACCAGAAAATCTAGAAACCCGGCAGAGAGTAGAGGAAGACAGGAAGCCCCAGATTGAGGCAGCAATTGTGAGGATCATGAAGTCAAGGCGGGTCCTGGATCACAATAACATTGTTGCTGAGGTGACGAAACAGCTGCAGGGGCGATTCTTGCCCAACCCTGTTGTAATAAAGAAACGAATCGAGTCCCTCATTGAGCGGGAGTTTTTGGAGAGGGATAAAACAGATAGAAAATTGTACAGGTACCTTGCTTGAAAAAAAAAAAAAAACTATGGGTTGGTTCCCTTCTTCATTTGTAGCTTTCGGCACAAGCCTGTATGATTTATCCTGCATTTGGTCAGTTGGAATATTGTTCACGGATCATTACAGGCTGTTGGTGGGTTCCAATGAAGTTACATTAATGCATCTTTGTTGCTTAATCTTTCCTCATGTTTATTCAACTTTTCCGAATGGGATGATGGAACTTTGTTGGAAAGAATCATTCTCCCCCAGTATCAAATTTTGAGCACCAGTATTTACCCTCATCCAATGCAGGGTTTGTAAGAGTTCGTTAAACTTTGAAATTTATACTGTTGCTTCTGGTAGAGCTCGCAGTAGGATACCATTCATCGCCCACTGTTTGTGGAATAATCAGCAGGAAATGCTGCAATATTGTGTTGTTATTTGAAATCCTGATTGGAGGATCCAAGCAAGGCAAAGATTTGACAAATATGTTGATGATAACGGAAAAGCATCATGACCTTGTCCAGTACAACCTCTACAACCTCGTCACTAACCCCTCTCAGTCTTTTCCGAAGCTTATCATCCACAAACAGATAAATGAATTCAGGGGACCTGGCATTCAAATTAATGAAGTATTCAAAAGAGGAATTTTACTTTGTTTAGTCCCCTCCAGTTCTCACATATGGCTTTTAAAACAACAATGAAATGTTGAATTGATTTGGAGTAACAGTGATACATGAGATGTCGGAGGAAACCGAACCATGTTTCGGAATTAGGTTCAGTTACCTTCAGTTCTCATTTACAACCTCTTCTTTCCGAGTCGATTGAAAGACTGAAGAGCAAGCAAACATGTATTTATAGGCAGTCTCATTCCTCACATCTCAACGGGAGATGTAAGATATCTCCTTCATGCATTTGGTAATTCATGGGAGCAAAATTTGCATGCTAGTATAGCATACTGACAAAAATGGATTATGGGCCCCCAAACAAAGTCATATGTAAAACCTGCTGGTGTAGTTTTGGGCTCGAACGTACGTACGGACCCAAGTTCATTCAGTTTGATGCAGCAAAGGGACGCTAAAGGAAGCTCATAAACAAACCTAATACGATGATTGATTGATGTAGCTGAGGTTACTTACCTTGGGGTGTCATTAATTATGCATTATGATTCAGTTTAATTTTTATATGTAATTTTGTGTGTGATTGAGTTGAAATACTTTCGCAATTGCATTATGTTGCAAGGAGATATTCTTCTGATTGTCTAATTCTAGAATCTAGACCATGCTCTAAACATAATTGGTGGCAACGGTTAGTGATATGGTTTATTCATTTATATATGTCATGTTCGTGCCAACTTATAAATTGATTGACCGTATAAATGATGTCACAATTATAATATAATAATGGGGGTGGGTCATTGGCACGGTGACACCACTTTTCTACGTAACTTTTGAACACATTTTTGTGAGGTGAACTTCGTATAAATTTTAATGATATGAACTATCTATCTTGTAGAATTTTTTGATAGATTATCATTGCAAAAAAAAAATTAGATGAATCCATCACCTCTAAGTAGAGGTGGCATTTTTGACCCGACCCGTTAACCCGACCCGACCCGTTAATATTAGTATTTGGGTGGATACTTAACGGGTTGGGTCGCTAATGGGTGAACCCGTTAACAACCCGTTAAATAACGGGTCACTTTGGGTCAACCCGTTAGACCCGTTAACATCCGTTAGCACCCGTTAGTTGAGGATGTTTTAGTAATTTCAATAAAGTCTTAATAACAAAAAATAAACTCTATGCAAAAAAAAAAAAACAAAAATTGTTAACAGGTCTAACGGGTCTTAACGGGTGACCCGTTAGCTTAACGGGTCGAGTTCGGGTGACCCGTTAACTTAACGGGTTGGGTTCGGGTGACCCGTTAGCTTAACGGGTCGGGTTCAACCCGACCCAAACCTGATAAACCCGACCCGTTTACAGGTCTACCTCTAAGACATTCATTGTAGTGCAAAATGGACGAATATGGTTCTATAAACAAACCCTAAACCCTTAATCCAACGATCATATAGTTTCAAATTTGGGTGATTTTTGATAAACATTGATCTTTGGAGAAAGTTTTAAAAAATAAACAGTTCGAATTATTAAAATACATGACAAAATAGGCCTCACAAAACCGTATGTAAAAAAATGGTACCATAAATCCGCCCTTATAATAATACAATAACTCAAAGTATTCATAAAAAAACGAAAAACAAAATGATTGTACTAAACACTACACACAAGTTCAACGTCAACATCCCCAATTGCCTATTAAATCACTTGGTCTAAATGATGGGGACTAAATAGTCCTGTCCGGTCTGACGTATGCCCTACCTACTGTTTCTAAGTTTCAAACTACGAACCAGTAACAAGCCACACCAGCAACGCTGCCGGCTCCAAGAAGAGCTCACAAATTCCAACCATGTCCTCCAAATGGCGCGCAATCCAGCACCGCCACCGCTACACCTACAACACCGTCGTATTCCCCGCCACCTACACCGATTCCCTGAACTCACTCCCGCCGCAAATCGCCACCTCAAAGTTCTTCTCCCTCCTCAAAGAGCTAGTCTCTCTGAACTCCACCTACTCCCAGCTCAACCACACCAAGGGCCTCGCCACCGCTTTCGGCGACATACTCGCCTGTGGGGACGAAGCTCTGGTCTCCGAAGCGGCGCCGTTTTACTTGGAGCTTCTGTTTCTGGAAAATTCATTGCCTCTGCATAAAACTCTCGTCTCTGTTTTGGCAAAGGCGCGAACTTTCCAGGCTCTGATCCGGCAGTGCTATCGGAAGCTATGCGAAGACTACGGCGGCGGCAGGGGGAAGCGGTTCTGCGTGTCCCGGTCGGCCTTATCGGTAATGGGTATGCCAAAGTTGGGGTTTTTGGTTGAAATTGTGGAAGAATGCGCCGTTTTGATTGCATCCGATACGGTTTCGAGCTTGGATGCTCTGATTTCGGAGACGAAAGCGTACTCTCGGCCTTCTCCGATCGTTATGGAGCAATGCCAGGAGGCTCTGTCTTGTTTGTATTATCTGCTTCAGCGCTTCCCTTCGAAATTCGATGAGTTTAATGGTGGTTCTGATAATGATGGTCGATTGAATGTGTTGGAGATGAGTGTGACTGTCGTTTTGAGCGTTCTGAAGTCGGTGGCGTTTTCGAGAGATTGTTATGTGGCTGCTGGAGTGAGCTTTTGTGCAGCTCTGCAAGTGTGTCTCGGCCCCGAAGAGCTCGGCTTGTTTATAATTGAAGGTATTTTTCTGCCAACTGATTGTATTAGTAATTTGGATGCTAATGCTGATGGTGAAAGGAGGAATGCCATTGCCAAACTTCCTTATAAAGGGGATATGTACACCGAAATTCGTAGTTTATCTGACATGAGTAGACTTTGCTTGATACGGGGGATTCTTACTGCGGTTTCGAGAGCAGTGCTTAATACCCATTTTGATGTGTCAAAGGGTAGTTCGAATAGCTACGAGAGTCATACGAGTGGTGGCAACTGTGTTAAGACTATACTGTATGATGGAATTTTGCCTGAGTTATGTAACTACTGCGAGAACCCTACCGATAGCCATTTTAACTTTCATGCGTTGACTGTGTTGCAGATGTGTTTGCAACAAATAAAAACCTCAATGTTAGCTAATCTTACCATCACATCCGAGGATTATGATCCGATCCCAGTGGAGATGGGCACCCGGATATTGAGGATCATATGGAATAATTTGGAAGATCCTTTGAGTCAAACAGTCAAACAAGTTCATCTCATTTTTGATCTCTTCCTAGACATTCGATCCACTCTTCGCTGGTCAGAAGGTAGTGAGAGAATAAGATCATTCTTGCAAAGCATTGCTTCAGATCTTCTTCGTCTGGGTCCTCGCTGCAAGGGAAGATATGTTCCTTTGGGTTCACTGACAAAGAGATTGGGTGCAAAAACTATGTTGGATATGAGTCCTGGCTTGCTGTTTCAGACTGCACATGCGTACATTGATGATGATGTGTGCTGTGCTCTCACGTCGTTTTTGAAGATTTTACTTGAGGACTTGCGTAACGAGTGTTGGAGAAGTGATGGTATTGAAGGTGGTTATGCGCTTTATAGGGGGCATTGTCTGCCTCCAATTTTGTCTGGACTTGCTTCTGGGGTTTCAAAGCTCCGCTCTAATTTGAACACTTATGCTCTGCCAATTTTACTTGAAGTGGACGAGGACAGTATATTTGCTATGCTTGCTTTTATTTCAGTTGGTCCGAGCAAGGGTGAAAGTCAACTGTTATGTCCTGAGCTCTATCGTGGAAACATGGAACTGAGAGTTGAACAGAAAGTGGCCATCTTAGTTTCACTGCTGAAGGTATCTCGTTTACTTGCATTGCTTGAAGGGGACATTGATTACGCAGCACATGAAAATTTTGGTGGACTGGAAACAAATTTCCCCGACCGACATGCTCTTGTTTCTATCAAGGGGATAAAGGTTGAAGTTTGTGTTGAGTGGCTAGTACTGGCATTGACCCATGTTGATGATTCATTACGTGTGGATGCTGCAGAGACACTTTTCTTGAATCCCAAGACAGCTAGTTTACCTTCCCATTTAGAGCTCATGTTATTAAAGGAAGCAGTGCCATTGAACATGAGGTGTTGCTCTACAGCTTTCCAAATGAAGTGGAGTAGCTTGTTCAGAAAGTTTTTTGCTCGGGTCCGAACAGCCTTGGAGAGACAATTTAAGCAGGGACGCTGGGAACCCCTGGAGCATAGTAACAGCAATGGAATGCATCCTTCAAATGAAAGTGAACATACTGAAGCAAACAGAGCGAGCGATCTTTTTTATTTCATGAGGTGGTTAAGTTCATTTCTATTTTTCTCTTGCTATCCGTCTGCACCTTATAAGAGAAAAATAATGGCAATGGAGCTCATTCTAATAATGCTCAATATTTGGTCTATTGTGCCTGCTACTCAAGAAAAAAATGGTTCTTTATGTGTGGAAGACCGGCTCTATCCATATAATAAAGGAATGACCTCACCTGATTCAACTTTGTTGTTAGTGGGATCCATAATTGATAGCTGGGACAAACTGAGAGAGAATTCTTTTCGCATCTTGTTACATTTTCCAACCCCACTTCCAGGAATTTCAGATGAAGGTATGGTCCAGAATGTGATTTTATGGGCTAAGAAATTAGTTTGCAGTCCACGAGTGAGAGAAACTGATGCTGGAGCTCTGACCTTAAGGCTGATTTTCAGGAAGTATGTCTTACAGCTAGGATGGACTGTTCAAGCTTCAGTTAATGTAGCTTGTCTTCGTACAGAGTCTGCCGGGGAAAACGAAGATAATCAAACTTATAATACTGGATATCCCGTGATGGAATATGTAAGGTCACTGATTGATTGGTTGGATGTTTCCATAGAGGAAGGGGAGAAGGATCTTTCTGAAGCGTGTCGGAATAGCTTTGTTCACGGGGTATTACTCACTCTACGATATGCTTTTGAGGAATTGGACTTCAACTCTGACATAGCACGGTCTAGTATCTCAGAGATGAGACATTCACTAGAGAAGCTCTTGGAGCTTGTAATGCGAATAACTTCTTTGGCACTTTGGGTGGTTTCTGCAGATGCTTGGCATCTCCCTGAGGACATGGATGAAGTGGTTGATGACGATGATTCTTTCTTATCAGAGGTTCCAGATGAGGTGGAGGTTAAAACATCTCAGTTGGAGGATGAAGACAAAAACTACAAACTTGTCCAGAGTAACAGGCGATCAGAACAAAGTGTAATGGTTGGCTGTTGGCTTGCGATGAAAGAGGTAATTAAATTGGCGTTACTTATGGGTTTGTTTTGGAATGCAGTTAATAAGTCATTGATGTGATAAATGCCTAGGATATATGATGTTGTAGTACGTAGTATTATGTACTGTCGAGACCAAGGTTTTGTAAATGTACGTCAATATGACCATGTTGTTTTTGCCTAAATTTTCAGGTGAGTCTTCTTTTGGGAACTATCACAAGAAAGATTCCTTTACCAAGTAGCCCTTCCTCAGAATTATTAGATTCAGAAGCCACCTCTTCTTGTGCTTCTGATGCTTCAGTTTTGATGGCTTCCGATGCAATGCTTGATTTGAAACAACTTGAACGAATTGGGAATCACTTCTTAGAGGTCCTTTTGAAGATGAAGCACAACGGTGCAATAGATAAAACGAGGGCCGGATTTACAGCTCTTTGCAACCGTTTACTTTGTTCAAATGATCCTCGGTATGTTTCTGTCTTTTTTTTTTTTTTAAAAAAAAAATTATTTTTCAGGTTTGTACATTGTAATATTATATACTGTTATGTATAAGGTTTCCGTGCATCTCATGACTTTTATTTGTTGGATTATGCTGTCCCCATTCAGACTTTGCAAGTTAACAGAATCCTGGATGGAGCAGCTTATGGACAGAACCGTGGCCAAGGGTCAAACAGTGGATGACTTGTTAAGGAGAAGTGCAGGTATTCCTGCTGCGTTTATAGCACTGTTCCTCTCAGAGCCAGAAGGTGCACCTAAGAAACTTCTCCCGCGGGCTCTACGGTGGCTCATAGATGTTGCTAATGCATCTATTGTGGGTCTGGTTGAAACCAACAGTTCTAATGGCGACATGGGTAAATTGCCCTCAATAAAGTCGGGAAATGTTTTTGAGTCTGTGGTGCCGTCAGATATAGATATTAGCGACAAGGTTTCAAAGATCCGTGATGAGGGTGTCATTCCTACTGTACATGCATTCAATGTCCTCAGAGCTGCCTTCAATGATACCAACCTGGCTGCTGACACCTCAGGTTTTTCTGCTGAGGCTATGATTGTTTCAATTCGCTCCTTTTCTTCTCCCCACTGGGAGGTTCGGAACAGTGCTTGTCAGGCATACACTGCTTTGGTACGTCGGATGATTGGATTCCTTAATGTCCAAAAACGAGAGTCGTCAAGGCGTGCACTAACTGGGGTTGAATTTTTTCATCGGTATGGATGCCTTGACTAATTATTTCTTACTGTCATGGGTTCTTGCTGAATGCCTTGACATTTTATTAGGTTTTCTGAGTAAACTTTTACATTAATCAAAATATCCTTTTTCCTTGAAGGTATCCCTTATTGCATCCATTTCTATTCAAGGAACTGAAAGTTGCGACAGTGTTGCTTGCGGACGGGATATCTGGACAATCTGAATCCAACCTAGAAAATGCTGTGCACCCAAGCTTGTGCCCCATCTTGATTCTGTTATCCAGGCTGAAGCCCTCAACAATCGCAAGTGAGACTGGAGATGATGTGGATCCCTTTTTGTTAATGCCCTTCATTAGAAACTGCTCAACCCAAAGCAACCTAAGAGTCCGTGTTCTTGCATCGAGAGCTTTAACAGGCCTTGTATCTAATGAGAAGCTGCCAAGTGTTCTCCTCAATATAGTATCGGAGTTGCCCAGAATAGATGGCCAAGCTGCACTGACTCCCAAATTGTCCCTATTACTTCACAAAACTGAAAGAAGACACCAGAGTTCATATAATTGGATCCATGGAATTCTATTGCAGTTGAGTTCTCTCCTTGATACAAACTGTAGAAATCTGGCGGACTCCTCAAAGAAAGATCAGATTCTTGGTGATTTGTTTCAAGCTCTTTTAGCGCATTCATGGATCGGAAAGCCCAGATTGTGCCCTTGTCCAATCCTCAATGCCTCTTTCCTAAAGTTGCTGGATCACATGCTCAGTATTGCAAGGACGTGCCATACTAGCAAAAAAATTTATGCTCTTCGCAACCTAATTTTGGAGTTATCTACAGAATGCTTAGATGTAAAGGTTTCTAACGGGCGTTCATATTATGATCCAACCATGGCAGAACTCCGACAACAAGCAGCAGTCTCCTATTTCAGTTGCGTGTGTCAAGCATCAGAGAAAATGGCTGACGAGGTTTTTCAGACGCCTCAGAGGTATTCTCACAATAATACAAGAAATGTGGAGATACCTGAAATGGAAAACTCTTTTGCGGGACTCCAGGAAAGGCTGGTCCGCTCTTTGTCAGATTCAGATTATGAAGTTCGACTTGCAACATTGAAGTGGCTGCTGAAATTCGTAACATCAACAGAATCTGGCAACGAGTCCCATGATAACAATAGTGAGATTAGGGTTATTCAGCACTGGGTCAGAACTAACCTCCAAACTACATTGGTCAATCTATTAGACGTGGAGAAGTACCACAAATGCTCATATTACGTTCTAAGGAATCTATTCACTTGGAATACACTGCAGTTTCAGAAGTTTGGGGATGCAAAATGCACGGAAACAATTTACGTTGGTAGTATGGAATGCGATTCTGTGTTTCTGCTTTGGGATAAGTTGATTTCCCTGTACAAGGTCACGAGACATGCAAAAGCTCGACAAATACTCATCTGCTGCTTCGGAATCTGCGTAAAGCAGTTTGCAGGTATATTTACAACTGTTCTTTCGCACAACAGTGACTCTGATCGGTTAGAACAGTTGACCCGACTTTATAGCATAATTTCCTTTTTCACCAACGTAATTATGAAGCATAGTGCTTCGTCTGAGCCAATAAACATGCGCATGGCAGCAGCAGAGTCTATCATAGCATCTGGTTTGCTAGAGCAAGCTGCGCTTATCAGTTCCACTGTATTCAATAGCCGAATTCCTTCTGAAAATTCATGCTCTACTTTTGAACCAAAAGAAGCGGTTAATTTCTATGGGCATCAAATACTAGATATATGGTTCACATGTATCCAGCTGCTGGAGGATGAGGATGATGAGATTAGAGAAAGGCTTGCCATGGGTATTCAGGGGAGTTTTACGAGCAAAATATCTGGAAGCTCTCATACTGGAGTAGTTCCGACTCAAGTGGAGAAAGTGATCGGGTCTTGTTTTGAGCATTTATCTTCCATCTTTGGTCACTGGATTGGGTATTTCGATTATCTTTTACGCTTGGTGCTGAGCGCATCAAACCGTGAGGTGCCGAAAGGAGATCTTGTGAGACAAGTATTTGATAAGGAAATCGATAATCATCATGAGGAAAAGCTGTTCGTCTGTCAACTATGCTGTTCGCAACTGGAGAAGCTTCCAATTTCAAAATCTTGGGCGGCTGACTTTCTGAACAAGCAACAGTTTAGTGATTATCTACGCGACTGGAGACTCAGATTTTCTTGCCAGTTGACGGCATTTGCCAAGGACCGCATCGCGAAACTAGGTGGAGCTGATTGGGTTGGTGGAGCAGGCAACCACAAGGACGCATTTCTGCCGATTTATGCCAATTTGCTCGCCTTTCATGCCCTCTCGAATTGCATATTCAACGGGAAAACTGGTTACAACAAGCATCTACCGTCTGATGTTGCAGAACTCGGTAAAGCTATCCATCCGTTTCTTAGGAACCCGTTGATCTCTAACCTGTATTTGTTAGTCGTTAAATCGCACGAGGATGCTGTCGGCTCCAACGGTGACAGCGTGATCCCGAAATTGGGAGAGGATGCAATATGGGATGGATTCAATCCCCATTTTCTTCTTAGTTAAGATGTAATTTTGTGCAAATGCAATAGCCATGGAGGATTCATATCGTTCACTACTTGGGAGATTTCGGAGAATTTCAAGGAAATGTTAGCACACACTTTCAGCTGGGAATACAGTTATTCTGCATTCCTACTTTCTTATTGCATTTTTTTTTTTTTGATTTTTTTTATACAAGCAATATTAGGAGGAGAAGAATCAAGAGTCGGGTGCAGAAGTTGAATGCTTTTTAGAGAACCGATTTTTCGGCCGGACGGATATGTTTGAGGAATCTCGGTGACGGCGGTCAGCACAAGCAGTCTTCTTTATTTTATGGTTTTTTAGCCAAAATGATCCCTTAGATTTGCCTAACTCTTCACTTTGGTTCTGAGACTTGAAATTAATAGAAATGGTCCATAAAATTATTCACCATCAATCATATTGGTCATTCTGTAAAAATAAAAAAAATAAAAAATTATGTTAGAAAGAAATAAAATGACAAAAATATTCTCAATTTAATAAACAATAGGCCAAAATGATTTGACCAAAAATTGAAAGCATTTTTGTCATTTTATTCTTATTTAATGATATTTTTTTTATAGAATGACCAAAATAATTAATGATAGACAATCTTAAGGACTACTCCTATTGATTTTAAATTTCAGAAACCAAAATTGATTTTAAATCTCAAGAACCAAAATAAAGAGATGTATAAATCTCAAGCACTATTTTAACTAAAAAAAACCCTTGTTTTATTAAAGAGCCCTTTAGGTTAGCTCAGGCGATGAGGAAGGACGGGTTGTTTGGTCGGGATTAGGGGCCCTATGCCCCGGGAATCGATTATCCCCAATGTAACGAAAAAAACCCAAGATTTTTTAAGCTTTAAAACCTCATTGGCTATAAGATTGAATTGTATAAGCACGTCTACAGCAACCACCAAGCCGTAATCAGTTAAACAGAGTCAGCTATATGAATCCTAAAACGATTCTGCGCACCAAAACAAAACCCAAAAGGCCTAAAACGATAAACTGAGACTAATTTATATGCGACAAGTGCTGTGGGGGATTAATAAGCTACAAGTCCTCTTCTCTTCCCATATATCCTACTACAACGGTACATATTGCTGATCGACCAAGACATAATCCATGAAAGAGAAGTCGGCCCGAGAAGAATCTAACTATCTTCCCTGTCATCGTCGTCTTCATCATCTTCTTCGTCACCATTCTCCTGCACATATGCATTCAGAAGTTGTTAGTCATCAATTCAACACTAATACTCAAGGTGATCAACTCTGACTAGAATGAATATATACTCATAAGACACGAGGGGATGGGATCCTGTTTTGTGGGGCATGAGCGGGCTGATCGACCAGCCTCTCATAACCCGCCCGTGAATATGAAAAGGAAAACCATGCTCTGAAAGCAGAACTGAATTTGCTGTTATGGTTTTGTAACATGTCGGCATGCCACTACATTATGCAAGACCAATAACTCTATTCGATACAGACGACATGTAGTGACTCAGACTATTTTCACAATGCAACCATTTGCCACAGTAAAAGGAGGCAAAACAAAGAAACACAGAGAACCTATTGAATCGTCAACTAAACTATGGATACATCACTCGCATGACATGCCTATACACACTACAGAAGATGTGATTCATGTAAGCATCACATTTTTTCAACATCGGGTCTAACCACAACCCGCATTAGTAAAAAACAATTTTTTCTGTATGAGTTAGAAAAGAAGAATAATGGTGTACACAATATATAGGAAATGAAATTTCATCTTCGTTACCATTTCATCATCTTCAGAATCCTCTTCATCGACCTCCTCCTCATCAGCCTCCTGAAACAACAAATATAAAAAGTTACCCTGCCTGCCAGGGTTAGTCTTGGTAGATAGACTAGCACTCCCAACAAGTCTTGGAGATAGACTAGCACTCCCAACAAGTCTAGGAGACAAGAATTCATCCCGTTTGTTCCAAAGGCCTTAAAAAAGGGATCTATAGATGTTACCCAAGTACTTTTAAATAAATAAAACCGAAGTGATCGGTTGATGTATTAAAAATAACAAATATACACTCATGAAGAGAGAATATTACGTTATTAAAATACTTTAGAGGATTGGGCCATAAGTCGTTCTTAATTATCTCTACCACCTGCAATATCACAGTAAATGAAAGATCAGTAAAGATTAAAAGGAAAATAAAAACAGATTTTTTTAACTTCAATTTAAACCGTGCAGGAATTGGCTACAGTTAAACCTTAAAAGGATGAAACTATAACTAAAAACTACACATGGGCAAACAAATACCATTAATTTTGATCGTTATGAGTGATAACCATCAGGTGATTTTCCTTTTAAAAGAAGCATTTTACATATGAAAAATTAGCATGTACAGATACATACAAGCATTACTCAGTGCATATAGATAAACAAAAACAGACGTACCTCATCATGAATCACATCTATATCTTTATGTTCAGTTTCATTAAACAAACTGAAGAAGCTGCAATAATGAAAATACCAATAGGCGAGTCAAAGAGCAAGAACTACAAAATATATATGGGAACAGGAAAAAATAAGAAATAAGATCCTCAATGTAATAAATACCTATGTTAAAAAAATTTGAAGCAGTTAATTCTTATTAAGGTAGTACTCAATTGGTTCAGATGGAATACAACATGGAATACATAGCAGTACAAAAGATGTTTTGCTTCTTGGTTCAGATGAGCAAAAAACAGGGGATTCACACTTTATGCCAGGCAAAAAAAGAGGTCCTAATAGCTTATGAACCCTTGAACCCCAGCCTAATAGAACAGATTAGCTATAAACAAACACATAGAACCAAAAGAACATAACCTCTCATCAACATGTGGTCGTTTCTTTCCACTTTTCACATCAGTAACTCCATTTGCAAGACCCTACACAATTTACAACTCCAGTAAATTCTATGAAGGGAGAAAAGAAGAGAGAAAAAAGAAGACAAGGGCCAAAGTGGCAAATGCGGTGAATACCATGCCCTCCTTCCATTTGACGGGAGTACCAGTAATTTTTGTTGTCTGACCATCAATATATGTAAAAGTTTTTGTCAGCTTTGTATCTTCAAAATAAGGGTTGTCATTAAAGTTCTGAAACAGAGGGATTAGAAAGAAGCATTAGTAAAGAGTAATTCAAACACTCTCAGAGAAAAATGGGCATTATATAATTGGGGCAAAATCCAAAAAGAACAAAGAAAAGCAGCATGCAAAGAGAACAGACAATAGAATGTGTGTGTCCCCAAGGTAAAGTCAACACGAAAACAAGGAGCTTACAAATGTTACAGAGTATCCTAACGTCTTATCATCTTTGAAGTCCACCACATCAATAGACTTTAAATACTTGAAAATCTATGTGAAGAAGAAAAGAAGAGAATTAGTAAATACACATAATTGATCAATTCCAGTCAGCTGAAAGAATTAAGACAGTAGGAGGAAACACGAAAATTTACTCTAAAAGTAAAAATCTTTAACAAACTATTTGTCTGACCTTCTGGTCTTCTGCACTCAAAATATCACAAAGTACAGGATGGCTCATGAACTGCGTGCAACAATAATGCACAAGTTATATACATGCCCAAATTATGTATCAATCATTAAACATTCTAAAGAAGATGAATATGAAATATATCGGATCACTAACAGAAGTTAGCCAAAAGTCAGGAATGGTTTTTATTATCTCATTCCGCTTCACATAGACAGGCCTGCGTATCTCGTTATACTTTTGCTCAATTTCCAAAACCTTGTCATTCTCTTCGTCATCAACCTGTGGGGTGCCAATGCAATTTCAAGCTTCATCAGCATCATATACCAAAATGAAATCTTAAGCTTATCCAATGAACCAAACCATTCTGATATAAACATTGATAGGTGCTCAAGGCATAAAGATAACATATACGGGCACATTCATACATCCCTTGTTTTAAATTCTCCCATCAAAATATTCCATAATAACCTTCTTATCACAAATCAACAAATCCAAAAGGAAGGTTTCGTAGGAAACTCATTTATTAACATTGTCCTTATATGACCCACTGACGTTGCTAACTACATTTCCCACAAATTGTAAATCCTAGTAATTCATACGCAGCTGACGAAAAAAGAAACAAAACACTCAATCTTATGCACGATTATCCTTTTATCATGACGAAAAGAAAGAAAAAAGTTTTGGCAAGACTCGCAACTAACCCAAATAGCCTAAATAGACTCTCCATCAATATAAAATTCTAAATTGTTTATTACTAAACCTTGAAAAAAAAAACCCCAATTTCCAAAAACTTTACCTGATGATACTGCCTAAGGTCACATTCTCTAAAAGACCAAGAAAAATACGAAAATACGAATTCGAACAAAAACACCAACCACACCACAAAAATAAATGAAAGATGTAATTAAAAATATGTAAAGCTCTACACGGTGATTGAAATCCAATACAAATAACAAAAATTAAAATAAAATCGAAATTGAAATTGAAATTGAGAGCTACACTTATGAGCTATGATATGCAGACGCTTTTATACATACAAATTGCCAATACATATATTTATACACATATATACGCAGCATAGAGAGAGAGAGAGAGAGAGAGAGAGAGAGAGAGAGAGAGAGCAGAGAGAACAGAGAGGTTGCAGAACCTTGTCGAGTTCGTCTTGAACCTCCTGCAACTTCTCGACGGAAAGCACGAGCTCCTTGTCAAGGTGATCGGCGTCGTCCTCCGGAGCTCGCTCAATGAGCTTGGGCTGCTTCGCTGCGTCCGCCACCATCGTGAGAAAGCAAAACCCTAGCTCTGGAGGCAAAGCAAAACCCTAATTATACTCTGGAAAGCGAGGGAAAATCAGCGAGAGGGTTTTGTAATGATTGTTGTGCGTGTGTTTATATACGAGAGTGAGGTCCCGAGGGCTTTACAGTCTTTTCACATCCTCTCTGTAGTATTGTGTGACGTGTCACTTCATAAACAACTCCTTTGATGTCCAATCTGTTATTGTCATAGGTTCGAGCATTGTGGCATGCTAGAATATTGTTATTGGCCACGACATGACAAGCGTCACTGATTTTCAATATGTTATTCTCTCTATAACTAATGCTCCTCTTGGTTTCTCGAAAAATTTAGGAAATTGAAACTAAATTTAAAGAGGAGAGAGGCTTACATACATGATCGGCGTGTGATAGGGCCAGTTTATTTGAGAGAATTTGAAAGAGAATTTCAAAAGCCAACGACGTCGTTAAGGTAAAACTGAGGAAGGTGAACTGTCGTGCAATTCTGTTTTTTCCTTTCTGTGTAACACCTACCAACATCAATGGTTTGGCGTGTCGTGATGCGATGGTTAGCGTGTCAACGTGTTAGAAAATTACATGCCATGGCTTGTCTTGACACAGTAACCCTCGTATTGTAGCATGACAGAACATCGTTGTTGGCCACGACATGACAAGCATCGCGAATTGTCGACAGAAATGCATGTTATGATACAGACAATTTGCAAGACTTATTATGGCGTGCCACGATGTAAGGGGTTAGCGTGTGAAGACGAGTCATTATCTGCCATGCATTTTTCTAACACTGCCTACTATTTCAGAATAATTTTATAAAAATAAAAAATACAGGAAATATATGAAGCGTTAGGTAATAACTTTTGTAAATATTCAACTCAAATAATGCATATAATCTTACCGTTAAGAAGATGCGTAAATATTCAACTCAGATATTGAATGTGTTCTTATACCAGTAAGAACAAGTGCAAATAAAAGGCTTTGTAAACATTCGGCTCATATATTGTATCCACAGCAGATAGTCTCTCTCTCTCTCTCTCAATCACACACAAATGCATAGAGTTAATTGCCTATATAAATTCTGATTGATTTCTTGTTTCAGAGTTTTATGGCTTCTCATTAAGCATGGTGCACGAGTGAGCCAGAGGAACCATGTTGTTAGTATTTATTCTCTATTTGCCTCTTGGAGGCTGGCTCTCAGAATTCAAACTTCGACTGCTAACGTTTATCTCCGTGTCTGCAAAACTGTTAACATTACCATTAGACAAAGACCGATCGACCTGACAAACTCGCAAGATTAGCGTTTCAGTTCAGATTGCTGAACCCAACCAGTACTGCTAGCCTCAGTAAGTTGATTTTCGAAACGTGTACCAACTGTACATTTGATTTCACATTCCTAACTATTGGTTTTCAATTTTGCAGGTACCAATCAACATTTATGCCCTGCTTGTTCAAGAGGCGACGAGGCTTTCTCAAGCACCTGCGAAGCACTTCTAACCATGCAAGATGAAGACACCGCTACTGAAAGTGCTTGTGCATGTGTATGTCCTTAATCTATTAGTACGTTCTCAAGTTTCTATACTGTATGTGCATTCTCCCATTGCTAAAGCATTAGCACTCAAGCGCATCTTCGTCGGAGGGCTTCCTCCTTCAGTAGACTCAGGTTAATCTTGCCACCCTAGGAAAACTTTCTGTGTGTTGAGTTTTGAGTTGTATGAATTACGAATACTCGAGCATTCTTCATTAATTTGTATAACAGATGTATTCAACTCTATTTCTCTGGATATCGTAATGTTCATATGTTACTTTGTGAAGCAGATTCGTTGAGTATGCCATAGTCATTAATTTTAGCTCAAATGGAAAACAAGATGCAATCTGGAGGCTTTGGATTTGTCAGATTTAAAGAGGAGAAGTCTGTTTCTGCAGCTGTTCAAGCACACTATGTCACCATGGGAGGCAAGCCGGTCCAAATAAAAAGTCTAACACCAAAAATGGCAGCTGAGTCGGAGAAAATGTCACTTCGACAACAAGAACAAGAGAAGAATTGCAATTGCCAATCTCCACCACTTCCAGTTCCTGGAAAGGTGTCGTCCAGCGAGATGGTTATGGAAGCAAATAAACGCGAACAAGGTTCTTGGCTTGATAAGAAAGTCCAAGGCCAACCAAACACATCAACTCAAGCACATAATATCAGCAGCCCCAAGGACAGTAAAAGCATGCCTGTATGGCTTAAGGGCTTGCAAGAAGTGGTTTCCTCGATCGCTTCTTACAACGTCTTCCAAAGCATCCGAGTGGAGAATACGGTCTCTCCTCTCTGAAAAGTGATTTGAGGGATTATGTTGGCTTAGAATTGGATCATTTGCGCGTTGGCTTCTCTAAGCTCAGTGACTTCATCAAATCTTTCTCCAACTCATGTACCAAATCCCAGGCTTCACCACAACCTTTGTCATACACTCAAGGCGCTAAGATCACGTTCAATATGAGCTGCATATCTACACAACTTCTTATCGACTAAAAAAGGAGCAACAACTCTCGAGTGAAAAGTAATATCTCAGTATCTAAGTAGCCCTTAAGAACATATGCATTATCTAAGCTAAATATTTACAAAGGTTATTACTGATGAGAACGCTTCGTATATTTCTTAGATTTTTAAATTTTTTATATTGAAGATGATGGCCTGGAGGATGAGGCCTTGGAGCAATCCACAATGGCATTTGGTTGTAGAGGCCCTTGCAAGGAAAAGGAACAAATCATCGGGATTCTTTCTTCGTGAATTCGATTTCTACAAGGTGAGATCAGTAGCCGGTGAAATGAAAATTACGATTTCATATACATTGTTAAGCGATTTGATATATATTGTTCATATTGGACGCAGAACTACAAGGAAAGCATCTTGGAGGGAAAGTGTTTTGCCTGCAACCAGAACCAGATTTTATGGGCCAACTTCCCCTGCCAACACTTGGTCTGGTGCAGCGCCTGCAAAGTGCAGGCCATACTGGCTGCTGGTGATTTCGTTCACAAATGCGTTGTGTGTGATGCGCAAGTACACAAACTCATTTAACTTCCGCGGAATGATGAATTCCGGCATATATTTGCCTGATTTTATCTTCTTTTCCTACTCTAGTCCATTCGCGCAGAAGACATCTCCATTAACCGATAATAGATGAAATCGTTTGCAGTCGAAGTCCCTGTGCAGAGAGGGGGGGAAATGCTGCAAATGGAGGATAGATGGCAGCTATAGACACATAATAAGAGGGTGCAGGTAAGCTGTAGATATGCACCCGGAAAAAGTAAAAGGAAAGGCGGGTTAGGCCCGTCACACTAGAAAATACTTTTGGACTCCGATCAAAACCGTGGAGTTTGCCCTTGAGCAGTAGCCATATATCACCTAGAAGAAGGAAAGAAAATGATAGCAGAAGCGTTCTACTGATAAAACTTGTTTTGTTCATCTCGTGTTTTATGCTCGAAATTACTTTTCAGACATGCCAATTATGGTAAAACAAAGTGATTCACAGACACAGTTACTTCCCTGGATTGTTTGGTCATCCAACCGGAAAGAGAGCTTCTGGTTAATCCAAATCACTGTCGGTAATCTTACAACGAAAAGAATTTACATAAACAGTTAGCCATAATAAGTTATCCCGAAAATGATTAATCAACTCTCTTTCTTGTCCTTTAATTTTGAACAATATAGTTGCATCTTACTCGTACTCAGTTGAGATATTTGAACATGTTTCCTATTCTAAAAGCGAACCGCCACCATACTCGAAAATAGGGCGAGCTCATGAGAGTAGCAAACCTGCTGTGTCTTTGTAACACGGTAAATGTTGCAAAGTCTGTCCACATGACGCTCCCAGATGACGGTAAACTACACAGTAAAATCTCACATCTGCCCTCGTGGTTGTCTATCTCTGACTACTGGTTTGCACTCACCGAGTGCCACACGGCATTTGTTCATCAAATCTCCAATCCTTGCCTGCAGAATATCATTCTGTTGTCAACTCAACCATATTCAAAAGAACATGGAAAGGTTTACATCAACAAATGATATAAGAACCGACACATTGCTCGTACGGCATGTTGAGTTCAATTATTAAAAATTTATTGTCAAACTATGACTTGCAAAAAAAATAATATATATATGCAAAGAACTCAACCAATGAATGTAGTACGTAGTTACAGAACAACTCTACTTCTACTCGGTAATTCCGGCAATTGTGGCAGATATATAATGTGGTTAGTGGAAAAATTACCTGCAAGAACACTAAGCAGTTACTTTCTCTCCGAGCTCATGTTGTACAGACCGGTCATGCTTTTTCCTACAAATCAGAAGAAATCGTTAGCACTGTGAAATGGTAAGGCAAACAAATTAAGAAACATATATACATTTCACAGATGCCTCTGAAATCGATAATATTTGGAGAACAGTTAAAAAAATAATCAAAACATATCGAAACTTACTTCTCATACAGCTTGATGAGTGACCTTGGCCTCTCATAACTATTTTGCTTCTGTTCAAGAAACTTTTGGTTCTCTGCCTGCCTCGACTCTGGTTTCCAATTAGCATTGGCTAGAGACTTACCCAACAACTCAGCAATATCCGAGGCCATTGCCTCGGCCTTCTTCCAGTATGGAAACGTTTCCTTCTTGAAGTGGTGTGACAACCACATATACATAGAACAAACTTGGTGCTTGGTCTCCAGATCCAAGAGCTCCTTATTGTTACGGGCAGATCCCGTTGGTACTCCCATAGCAATGTTGACAGGAAGTTTCTGACCATATGATGAAGCAAACCTTAGAAGATGATACATAGCTCTTGGGTCTTTGATATTAACTGGGGCAAAACAGAAGTTAAAACGATCCTCCAGAGATAGTTCCGGAACCTTCTGTAACATATTTGCAACCTTCTTTATATGATCATGTCGACACAAGAAGAATGAACCATCCAGACGACAATTTTCACTAAATTTTTCAAGTAGCTGGCAGAACGTAACATTAGGAATTTGCCCTGCGAATAGCTCAACCTGCTCAAAGAATGGGAAAAGGCCCACTTTCTTGACTTCGTCAAAAGGTTGCTTTAGACTTTCAATTAAGTAATCCAGATCATCTAAATTCAATGTGGTTGTGAGTCCGTCTGGATAGATGCTTCCTCTCCGACCAGCTCTTCCAGCAATCTGCTTCACCTGAGACGCTGGAACCGCGACAGTTTTGTCACCATTGTACTTTGCAAGGGTAAAGAACACAACCCTCCTGATATTGAGATTCAGACCCATTCCCACTGCATCAGTAGCAACAAGCACATCATATTCATTATTTTGATCATTAAACAAATTGGCTTGCTGTCTGCGAGTCTCTGGTGGCAAGGCACCATAAATAACACAACAACGATGATTAGTGTGTTTTTCAATTGCAATTTTAACCTCAAATACCTCTCTCCTAGAAAAAGCAACCACACAGTCCCCAGACCGAACATTTTTAAGATCTCCCAAAAGCGTTTTGGCTTCAACCACCAATGGCTTAAACCTCTCATAATGCTGCTCATGCAACTCATCGCCAGTTTCTGAACAAATTTGTCGAACAATATTCAGAACACTTGGATCTCCACACAAATGTATCTCGTCAGCCTTCAGCCCAAGCAATGCTCTTGTCCATGCAAAACCTCTATATGGGTCTGCCATCATCTGAATTTCATCGATCACGGCAATATCATACATTTCATCAGTTGACACCATTTCGACAGTGCAAGCAACATGGTTTGAGAATGGGACAAATTTCTTTTCTTGTCCTGTGTGAAGGCTACAATAAACTCCATGCCCGTTGACTTTATCAAAGACTTCCATAGCCAATAATCTCAGAGGACTGCAGTAAATACCCTTCTTTGCTTCCATAAACCGTTGCAAAGCATTGTATGTTTTACCACTATTGGTTGGACCACAGTGATAAATTATCTTACGCTTCATAGCCCGTGCAAATGGAAACCATGTATGAGGCTTCGTGAGATCTGCTGATTCAATCATACTACGAAAACGCTTGATCTCATCTGGAAATTCTTCCAAACAATATTCAACAAATATAGGAAACAAAAACTTCACAGCATCATTAGATGGACCAAGGGATACCACATATTTGGCAACATCAGCCGAACACTTCTTGAAGAAAAAATTCCGAAACTTGTGCACGGCAGTAGGGAAAAATGAACGTCCAATGTATATTGCAAGAGCCTGATCGCATGCCCAACCCGAATTGCCAAAATTCCGGAATATCTCTTGAAGAGTCTCCCAATCAGCCCGTCTCTGCTTTGCACCCTTTTCAGCGTCGCGAAGCTCACGATACAATTCAACAGGCTCACGTGACGCAACCTGCTGAAAGTTCATAGGTTTCGCTGAACTCGCATTCTCATCACCATTTTCCGACTCAACAACCATCGAATCACAAACCACACCCTCATCTCCATCTCCCCAATTCGACAAATTGTGAGCACTACCCTCATTTACAAAGTCCAAAGTTTTCCCAGCATCTGCATCAAAATCACATTCAGAATCCACCATTCTACTACTACAAACCCCATTATCCTCCTCATCCTCCCCATCTTCCACAGTAGTCGAAAATGGTTTCGCATCAAAGGTACTGCAGCCTGTGAAATTCGGGCCTTTGGGGGGCAATCTAACCCGAATTAGGTCCCTGAATCCCGTCGAAAACGAACGGTGATTCGGAACATCGAAAGCGGGACAAAATTGGAAATTTGAGGATACAGAGCGGTCATATGACGCAGAAGAACTAACATACTGATTCCATATCAAAACCCTAAACCTAGATATGTTCTTCTTGGAAGCATAAATTCGAAACAGAGAACTTGCAGGGCCTCTAGCCATTGTTAAACACTCGCATAAAATTTAAAAAGCTCAAATAAATGATAAACAAATTTAAAAAAAGCTCAGAAATTTGGGAAAAATTCAAGAAATAACAAGTGAGTATGAAATGATTGGATTATAGTGAGCAAACCTGAGAGAATTTGAGAGCCAGAGAAATTTGAGAGGGAGTGGGTGGTGAGGGTTTTCCCCAGCAAAAACCTAAAACCCAGAAGCTGCTTTTGGGTTTGGACTTTTTGAGGCAGATTTTTCACACTTTATTTTACTTAGGTCGATTTAAGATTGTGGGCCTGGGTTTTGATCTGGGCCTAATCATACTAAGCCCGCATCCTTTTTTTATTACGGGCTTTCTCTCAACTTTTAAAATTTTACAAACGTGTGGATTATAAGAAGGAGAATTCGACTTGAATTCAATTCATTGCTCTAGCTAACTTGGTTAAGTTCAGGTCTGTCTGAAATTATGTTATTTGAGTCGTCCTCTTTTTAAAAAGACAATATTGTACTTTAGTTTAATTTGAACTGTAGAGAGGAGAATTCAAACTCGAGTGCATAAAAAAAAACATATATGTTCTAACCAGCTTGACTATGCCTACATCTGCTATTTGAGTCATATTCTTGTAAATTCATCTCAAATCACTTTGTACAGCACAATTTATAGTTATCGATAATTGGAGGCAGGCATTTGGGAGTATCTAAAGGCTCATTGGAAAGTGCTTTTAAAATGCCCAAGTGCTACATAAATTAAACATGTTGCCTAAACTTGTATGATGGAAATGTAGGAAACTGTACAACGACACTACAAGGACTAGGAGTATGATTTGGATACTAGCTACATGATTTACAAGGGGTCAACCACCAGAGGATAAAATTTCGGGTAGGATGCTTAACCACATCATCTATAAACGCCCTTTATATAAGTATGAGATCTCTTGATATTTTGATCTCGCCCAATGTAAGAATTACCCTAATCAGGCAGTCCTACCAAATATATTGTCTTCCGCAAAATGATTTGAATCAAGTGTAGCATTTGTTAGAAGAATAGCTACGAGGACAAGGTGGTGAATAATAAGGCAGAGTTGGTTTCCAAGCCTCATCATCTGAAGCCAAACTGAAGGGAAAACCAATTGATCTGATGCTGCTGCTTCCCCACTGGCTTGTACTATTACTACTACTACTACTACTACTCATGTTCTTCCTGAATCCCCATTCGTTTTCTGATGTCCCCGTGTTTCCTTGCATCTGATCCTGTTGCTGCAAACTGATCAAAAATCCGGTGAACTGCTGTTTTGAACCATCGAAGTCTGTGCTCCCGGCGGCGTTGCTTAAATCACCGATTAACGCAGGGTTCATAGTTCCTGACAGTTCAGCCGGCGAGAACATGAAGCTGTTGGGAGACTCTCCAACGGTAGGGTTGATTGGTTTGTAAGGAAGAGTGTCAAAGGAAGAGTAGTTTGTGTTAGATGCTTGTTGCAAGTCATTGTTATTCCAAAACTGCATGGTTGATCCCATGTCAGTTGTGCAAGACATGTTCTCTGAGCTGAACTGTTGAGTGAATAAACCAGCTGCTGTAGGCTCTGGAAACTGAGAGTCCCAAGAGTGAGAAAGTGCTCTCTGTGCCATGGAGTTTGTTTTCTTGAAAATCCTGCAAATCGCCCATGAATCCTGCACACCATGAAGTATTTTAATCAGCTGAGCGATAACATGTTGGCACGTTTTATTGACTATGAAGATACAACCATTGATAATGACATGTCGACAGTCAGTTCTTTAATAAATAATGAACAATAGTTTTGTAGCCCGATTCTTTTATTTCGGTGTCCAAAATTTTAACTAGTACTTACATTTGCAGGGAGGCTTTTATCTAAGAGCTTTTTTGGTGGAGCTGAAATTGAGAGAGAAGGCAACCGAAACTCGTGCATCATCCAGTCAGTTTTGATCCCTTTTGCAGCTCTGCCTTTGTAGAACACAAGGGACTTCTTTAAACCTATGCACTTGGAGCCTTCCGAAGAATAGATAGGCCGGTCTGTTCCGGTTGCTTTCCAAAACCCGGCTCCTGTGACTCGATTAGGCCTAGTGCTGTTCTTGTATTTTCGGTCCCTCGGGCTGTAGAAGTACCACTCTTTCTCCCCAGTACTTGCCAGCTCTGCTTGCACAGATGAAATACAACTTCTAAGTTCAGTGACAGTTGCTATACGCTCATTTGAAAAGTTAAGCAAAAAGCAAGAAGAATATATGAAATATGTTGAAATTTATTTTAAAAATCCAAGTGCTTCCTCTAGAAGCACCTACTAGATTAACAGAGAACGCTTCATAAATTTTGAGTTTTTTCAGTCTAGTCAAACACAGGTAGAAGTGCTTTTTGCTACAGAAAACACTTTTAACTTTTCTAAATTGGCCATAAACATCATAAACTTGAGACAGATCCAAAACATGAAAAGGGCAAGCAGTTTAAAAATCTGAACTAATTAAAAAAGCACTTTATAAGAATGAATCAGAGACAAGTTAACTTACTTGGAAGATCCCAGGGATCATATTTATAAATGTCAACTTGCTTAATCAGCTCAATGGGAAGAACCCTCTGCTGGATTTTTCTCTTCAGGTAAAACCCTACAAGCTCCTCATCGGTCGGGTGAAACCGAAAACCCGGCAACATCACATCATCAACCTTTTCCATCTCATTCTTCTGCTCCATACTTCTGTTCCTTCTCTAAATCGTAAGAAATAATATATCTCTAATCAAATAGTGGAACAGCTTAAGCTTTTTGGATAAGCACTTTTAACTAGTTCTTGAACGTGAGTTCAAACAGAAGCACTTGTGAGTTAAAAGCTAACTTCATCCAAAGCTATATATCATGTGCCGCCCGAGGAGGAGTCTGAATCCGGAGCCTAGCCGCCCTTTTAGGGTGACTAAAATGGAGAGAAGTAGGTTTGCTGGTAAGCAGAAGCTGAGGGTTTCAACTCTTACAACAACCGCTACCAAGAAAAACCTGAGTAGTCAAGTGAATGAGATTATTATTGAATTAAGTGCTTTTTATTTAAGCTGGTGTGTGCTTCTTGGACTGCATAAGGAGGAGAGGGTTATTTAAATCCAAATTAAGGATCTCAAAGAGTGTAGAAAAATTAGCATTTTTTTTTTGGGAATTTTAAATTCCAAGTTGCTTTCACATTTTCTCATAGCTTGGTTATAGAAACCAATTCCATTTTTATCTTCAAGCCACCTTAGAAAAAAATGACAAACAGACGTTCCTTAAAAAATGACAAACAGACGTTCCTTGTCATAATATTATAATTTATTTATTTGAGTAATCTTTATTTTTGGCTTATACCATCTTTTAAATAATCATTTCTTAAATTCTTTTTTTTGCTAACCATGTAATTTATGGACCAACTTCCCAAACACAAAAGCTCAAAATTATAGTAAATCCAAGAGATATCTATGCAAAAATACATTGAAATTCCTCTGAGCATTTTGAAAATATATAGAAAAATATTTGGATGAGAGAAAATATGTTAAGGTAGTTTGGACACGTAAACCAAACACTTATAGACACTCTGGTTAGAAGATGAAACTATGAGATGGGGGCTCAGGGCAGAAGGGGTAAGGAAAGATCTAGGAAGACTTAAAAAAAGATTTTAAGAAAATATATGGAGTACTTGAGCTAATGGAAGACCGAGCTCAATGACGTTCTAGAATTTAGTAGAATAAGGCTTGATTGTTGTTGTTGTTTATAGAAATATTTTAGTCTTAAGATAATCCCAGAACCAGTTATGGATTAGCTCAAGAAAAAACCACCATGCAAAATAAAACACCGTACTAATCTTTAATTACACACTGAGACGATGCATGGTAAATTGGAAATAATAGAAAAACGATATATTTTTTACCGAATTACCAGTAAATCCAGAAATTACAAGAATATAGTGCTGCAGTGTTCACAAGGTTAGGCAAACAGTGATTGTTTGGGCTAAAATTGTTCTTGGACAGCTCTCTATTTAGGATAAATCAGAGTACTGTTCACCAAACTGCTCAATGGGCAGTTCAACTACTAGGGTTAGGGTTTGACCAGTGATGCATGCCATATAACCTTTAAAGTTACATGCATGCAAGATGGAACACAATACGAACAAAACAAAAGCAAACGGGTGAAGAAATTGACACAACCCCAACCCGGAAGGTTTAATTGGACTCCGAATTGAGTCACCGAAGATCTTTCGGATTGGGGAGTGTTAGAAATCATGTCTTGTATATGTGCTCAAGAGTCAAGATTGGAATCATATATATTCAGAGAGTTTATCTGATCTTATGTTGATTATTCACGAATTTTTTCCTCTTCCTAAATTAATGAAGTATGGTAAATATTATTCTTAACAATTCTTCTTTTGGACACGGAGGATTGTCAATACGATGGCCGATCGACAATATTAGTAGATAATATGTTAATACAAAAATATATGGAACTTATAAGTTTTTGTTAAATTTTATTGAATTCCTTTTATTATGTTTTGAGTGTTGACTTAAAGGATATAAAAGTATGAACAGCATATTGTTTAATACAGAAAGCTTTTCTGTTTGGTTTGAAATCCATGCATACTGAAACAATGAATCCGCCTTAATTAGTTTTCTCACTGCATCACTTACTTAAGTCAGTCACCTTGATTTCACGAACATGGGAATCCAAACTTCCTAACGTCCAAATTTTGTTGGTAACCTCACTGGCCAAAAAGAACAATCTTTTTTGGTACTTTCCAGACACCCGTTTTGAGAAGCTGCATTTCTTCCAACGAATTGAGATCACTTAGCTTTGTTACGCTATATATATGTCATTCATTAATATTATGACGTATGAATTAGTAACGGTATGTGACAGTGTGACCTTCTTACTAAAAAAAATTTCCATGTCAACCAACCACTATACTATCAAAAAAGAGCCACTAGTATTAAGCCAACAATGAGATGTTAATTTAGATCGTCAGCGTGTACAATTTAAACAAATTGTCAATATATGTATATATATGTGGCGGAGACTCAAATTTAGTGAAATTTTCCAGATATAGATCCTCATTTGCATATTACCCGTTAACCCAAACCCAACCTGATTTCTAGCCCGAATTACTCATGTACATATTACCCGTTCCATTTCATATTATATAAGCTAGATATACAAGTTTGGGAGGTCTATACTTTAAGTTTGTTGTTTGGTTTTCATTTGAACAATGAATGATTGTGTTGATTTTACGTTTCTTTTGGTTAAATGTTGATATATTGTTTGGGTAAATTTGAATTTAAATATTTTTGACATGATTTGGTTCAAAATTTGAAATTTATCTTATAAAACAATGTGTTATAATATTTAAATCAATAAAGTTGGACAAAACCGAACCGAACCCGAGTAAGTCCGAATCCAATTTAAATCCGAACCAGAATAAACCAACATGAAACCAAACCAAACCCATACCCGAAATAGAAATGTCGGGTAAGGGATGGATTGATCATCAAACCCACCCAAGTTGCCCGCCCAAGTTGCACACCTAGACGATACATGCTTATCCCCTGTAAAAGTCGTCCTGTAAATATCCAATGTTTAAAAAAAAATTAAAAACTGAGATAGAAAATAATATTATCATTAGTTAAGTTGTAATGTAAGTTCCAGACATGCGTGCTTGTCCAAATTACTCATCAATCACATATAGGCTTTATGTTATAATATTTATGTTTTTAGGACAATCGATTAAGATAAATTTCTTTGAAAGCAACATTCCTTCAATATTTATGACATAAAATAACCTAAGATTAATACTGTCTTGTTGGTTACCTCCTAAAGTCATTCCTTGGATTGGGGATTTTGAGTTGAAGTTCTATGTGCATGACGTTTTTTTATCTTTTTAAAATATAGTAACTCTCGCGCTTCTACTCATTTTTCTTGGTGTTGATCTCATTTATTAATATAATTGATTATTTAATAAATAAAATGCCTTCTAGAGCCATCTCACAGGAAAGGGTGATGCATTTACGCATCATTTTTTATTTTCCATACATTTTTTGTTAATTTTTGTCCGTTGATCAACTTCACTTCATTCGATTCGTAGATACAAATTGAGTGAAATGTGTAAAAGATAAACAATGGTGTATGGATAGCACCACCATATTAAAAAATGTTGATGTCAATTTGATTGGGATGTCTAAGAGTCTGACAAGGTGTCAAAAGATTGGAAGCAACATAGAAAAACAAGGAATTTGATCCCTTCCGAGGCAAAGCCTCGGGATCTTACTGAGCAAACAACACGGGCTATTGGATTTTGATCCAACGGCTATAAACATGGGGGCCTCTCTAAAGTTATAATAATTATAGCTGTTAAATCAAAATCTAACGGCTCGTGTTGTATGGTCAACAGGATCCCGAGACTTTGCCTCGGAGGGGATCCAATTCTGAAAAACAAAAGGCAACACAAGGACAAACCTAGTCTTAATACTAAATTTGATGCATGGGATACAAATAATGTTTGGGATTTCTCTTGATATCAACAAAATTAAATAATTTGTCTCAAATCAATTAAATTAAAATTGCGTTCGGGAATAAGTTGATAGATCACAACCTAGTTTGGTAATTAATAATATTGAGAACAACAATACGAGAGTATACCGTCACAATAACGTCTCATGTCAATAATACAACGCCAAGTGATAAAAGAACTTACACATGTCATTCTATCACTAACATAGAATACCACAATGACAATGTACTCCTACAACGCAAGCCCTCGTATTGGTGGGGTTCTGAAAATCGATTATATCAAGTTATTAACATTACATAAATAAATATAGTTTGTTGGATTAACGAAAATTGCGTGTTCACATCTATTCATACTCAAATGGACTCGTGGAATATTCCGCAACTAAAAATCCACGAACATTGGTCCCTTAGCTCCTTAAAACGTGCAACTATGATATTTGTTGTCAATTTCGTCAGAACTTCCATCAAAACGAGTCACGTTGGAAGAATCATGGCTACAATTAGGTTAAAGTAGAATGATCATTACTCTAATTGGGTTATAGTTGAGGAACTATTTCTCAAATTGGATTAAAGTTGAGAACTATTTCTACAATTTTCTCATTTAGTTTTTAATAGTTACCCCTTGACTCATTTAAACATAAATTTTAAGAGTGTTGACAAAAAAGACCATAACTACATGTCTGTTGAGTTAAGAAACTAATGGTCATTAATTTTTTATTGATGGATTATTGCTACACTTTTTTCAAAAAACCAAAAAAGCGACTCGTGGGTTTCTTTGCTCAACCAAGACAGAATATTTAGGCCGTGGTAAAGGCCCATTTACCCTGGTACGGGTAAGCTTACTAATTACTCTGGTTACATTGATTATCTACAGTAATTCATTTTACATGAAAAATAATCAAGCAGAATTAATATTTTACTATGATGCAATTGAAGAAAATGATTTCCTGACTGAAAAAAGCCGACCCAAGCCAACAAGTCACTCTTTTTGACTCGAATCAGAGGTGAAATGTCTATCATATGCAATTTTATCCTTGATTAGCTTACTAGCATGTAAAAACTATCATCATACCAAATGATGAACTCTTTTCCTCTGATGTTATAGGAATCTCCGAATCTCCAAATTTTCACTGCTTCTGATCTTTAAGATTACTTGATCTCCCAAAATTATATTCATCAAATACTCTGTTGAACTCTGCTGTGCACTCAACCTAATATAACACAACATTACAACGACAAGGCCTTATCATGTTAGATGAAGTCGACTGTATGAATTTTAGAACGTTATTGTGTTCAATAAATCTTGCAAATTTAGAACACGTTTAAAAGTGCTATTAAAATGAATAGAAACGTTATGGGTAAAAATGTTTTGAAACTATTTCTTAATAAAAATACAATTAAATCTTTAAAAAGCACTTGAAGTGCTTCTTGTAAGCATGGTCTAAAATATCGATAATATTGGAAATATCGGTAGTCCAAAAACACGGAAATTTCGATGAAAATATCGGGATATTATCGATATCAATAAAAATTGAATAAAAACCACGGAAATTGTAAGAAAAACTTGGAAATTTTTATTGAAACTTTGCGGGATGTTTATTTAGTCAATTATCTATTAGTTTATCACAAAAAATTGGAAGGAAATGCATTGTATGATGGATTTAACTAATTTAAGTTGATTATATAGCGAGCTGACAAACATTGTGAGTGTAGAAAATATGTAGTAATTAATGAAAGAAGTTTAAACACACCATAATCATTTATATATAATGAATTAGTACAATATTTTACACTTTATACATTGCATTGCATGGTAAGATACATGAGTAACTTAGTACCACATAAAGTTCCTATGAGGTTCAAAATTTTCACTATCTTCATCATCTCTATGTGTAGAGTAAGTGTATTGTGAAAAGTAGTCATCAAATGATAAATCCCCTAAATAGTTTTGCATGTAATTGTTAACATGCCACCCATATGGATCCGAGATTAGTTGACGTTGTCCATAAGCAAAATCATTTGAAGATTGAGTCTCGGATTCTTTCCATGAGTCGCTCGATTCCATCCCAACAGGAATGGGATATGAAGGGTTGGAAAATGGTTGGTTATGAGTATAACCATAGTTACTACTTCTCACTCCAACATAGTCTGAAGTTATAGATAACGAGTCATCTTCTTAACTGGACAAAGTCCCCTTGCCTCTTTCCTACGAGTATAGTCCTTCCCTATGACACTAATTCCTGGTCCTGGCAACTGCCATGGTCCTCATCTTGTGTTGCATGCGTGAAGTTTGCCTCACCAGTGAAAGGGCTCATAAATTCGGGAGGTGGTCCAACATAGTCTTCATGTTCCCAAGCTGGATCGCATTTAGTAACTCTACTAGACATCTTAAACTAACATATATTTATTTTTGATGAAATTAGACAATTATTTTTTGGCCAAAAAATATAGTAGTGACGGTTATATAAGAGAACCTAAATAATAAAGTTATTCTACTAAGAATTAAATAGGAAGTAAAGAAAATGATTGTAAGAATTTAAGTAATTATAAAAATAATATGGAATAATAAAACCTAATATTAATGAATAATAATCCAATTTGATAATAAAATAATCCTAATATCAAACATATTAATGAATAATAATCCAATTTGACAACAATCCAATTTAATAATAATTCAATTTAATGAACAATCCAATTTGATAATAATCCAATTTAATGAATAATAATCTAATTTGATAATAAAACCTAATATTAATAAAATAATAAATAACATTAAACATATTAAAATTATTCTAAGGAATAATTATACAACATTACTTAATTACTTCAAAAAATTAACATGCAATTATCGATATTATCCCGATATTATCCCAATATATTGACGAAAATAAGGTAGATACGTGTGAAAATATCCTCATCTAAAAAAAATGATAATATCGGCAGTATTTCGCTAATATTATCAATATTTTGGTCCATGCTTGTGAGAAGTACCTAACTTGTGCTAATCAACTTGGAAAACATAAAACAATTGAAAAACAAAAAAATGAAAGTAGACACTAGATAACAAAATGATGGTCGTTAACCAAGATATAAACATCTCCCGGTAAATTAAAGTAGTTCACAATATCATCGCCATCATCCACGAGAATTTTAGACTAGCATAAAATTTGCACTGAAAAACAAACTGAAGCATTGCCATTTGCCAGTAAAGATGAAGAAAAACGAACAAGATTATCACAAAGTAAGAAACAGGGAATTAGTTATCATTGAAACGACATAACAATAAAAGCATTCCAATCTCAGATCCAAATTCATCAATCAACAAAACCTAACGACAAAATCTCCCTCAACCATTTCTTATAATTCATTCAAACGACTATCAATGTTTGGCTCCTTTCACCGCCTGCTTTTCCTTGGCCTTTTGAATCTTCAAAACCTTCTTCACGATCTTTTGCTCTTCCACCAAGAAAGCTCGAATGATCCTGCATACAAATGAACAATAAAAACTCAATGCAATGCCTTGATTACTAATTTACTATCATACAAAAACTATAAAACCAGAGCATCCAACGATCAGAATGTTCGCACTAATTTACCTCTCCCTAACTGCGCCTCCAGACAACACACCACCATAGGGCCGGTTCACGGTCCTGCGGTTCCTAGATAATCTAGACCTCTTGTACTCAGCAGGTCTCAAGTGAGGAATCTGCAAGGAAACCAAAATTATTATCAGCCACAGTTACCATCCAATATTCACTCCAACGTTCAATCTTTCAAATATCATATAAAGCTGGATGAAACGAACAAATATACAATCAATTCGTCAAAACTCCAGTCATTCACATTTTTAAGGTTTGAATTTTTGAAGAAGACTAATGAAAAAACACCAGAGGTTATGCAGAGCATATCACCAAACAGCAGAACAAACCCAAACAAAAGCCCCACATGGAACGCAAGTTTTTAAAAAGATTATACTAATATAATTTATATGCATGTAGGAGAGTCCCTACCGAAAAAATGCATTTGAGAGTGCTGCGTAAGTTAAAAGTTCAAAACTAAGAGTATGCTCAAACAAAAATTGAAAAAACAAAATGTCAGTGCATGGCTATCTTCCGAAGTGGTAATGGCAGTGACACTACTCCACGGGAAGATAGGATATGACACCACCATCAACGGAGGAGCTTCCAACAAGAGATGGGAGGACCATCAACGTCAACAAGTCTATATGCGACGTTATTAACACTTGGAATTTACAAGCATAAGTTGCCTGCTCCAAGTTAGGGAATGATCAATTCCCTCGTCACAAACCTAATAGTACGATTGGATTCAAAAGAAAGTGTTTTTTCATGTACCCGGTATCAGTCCTAATCTGAAAACATTCATTTGGACTTTGGAGTTCATGTTCGAAATTCGAATACTTCTGGCTAGTCTACTACAAATTCATACACCCCAACAAATCATTCATCAAACAAATACAATCACACACATTCTTGCATTCACATCATAAACCTAACCAAATTGCTCAGTCAAACAAATATATAGAAACACATACACATTCATATACAATCGCATATACAGATATTGAACAATTAAACGAAAGCAAAGACATACCCCTTGGATTCTCTTGCCAGTAACAGGGCATTTGGGACCGCTGGCTCTCTTCTTGGTGGTCTGATAGATCAATTTCCCCCCTAACATTCAACACGCACAAAACCAACTCAACCAAACCAATCAAACGACCCCATATACAAAACCAGCAAAACCCCAATTGAATATTCGATCAGATTTCCAGAAGCAAATTGGGAATGCAAACGGTTTACCGGGAGTTTTGACGATGCGGTGCTGGTTGGACTTGGTGGCGTAGCTGTGACGCTTCCGGTACGTGAGCCGCTGCACCATTTTTGGAATGCTCGTTTAGCTCGGCAGCTTCTCTATCTGTCGGTGCGATCGACTGCAACAAAAGGGTTGCGTTTGAACGATGAGAGCGTTTAAATAGGGTTTTAGAAGGCTGAGAAACCCTAGATCTGATGGCTGTGGAGAGATTTTAAGTATTGGACGGTGAGGATTTATAAGGGGTTAAAAGTTGAAATATGGGCCGGGTCTAAAAAGAAAAGGTACGGGCCTGAACTTAGAGTCCCATGCTGATCCGTAATAAAGGGGTAACTCAATCACACAGCCCATTGGGCTTTATAGATTGGCAGATCCACCTAAAATTCGACAAAACCGAACTAAACCGGCCTATCTGGTTTGGTGTGGTTTTTCTTGTTAATTTTCCTTTTCAGTACCAAATCGAACCAGATTAGTCGGTCTAGTTTAAAATTTGGGTTGTATTGTTTCTGGATCACGATTTAATCAAACCGAACCGATCATGTTTTTCAAAATTTGGTTATAACACCCCTCATAATATATGACACCCCAAATGAGATGTAAAATTAAATGTTTGGTCCTAAACTCGAGTCTTAGTGTGACTAATGGTTCAGTATAATTTATCTACATATAACATAACAGGTTGAATTTTATAAATTTATCTCTTGTCTCTTTTCAACAACTAACTATTTAACTTATTAACCAAATTGCTTTGCTAATAAAAAGACCAAACACTCTCTCGCATAGTTGGAAAAAAAAAATCTTAATGTGATTGTGATAAAAATAAAATGAAAAAAAAATTTCTTGCAACCTAATTAAAATCATACTTAAGGCTCGTCTGGAAGTTCTTTTGAAATAACTGAAAACGTTTTTTTGAAAAAAAAAAAAAATTGGGTTCCAAAAGTGTTTCCTGGAAAAAAATACCAATTATGTAATTTTTTTTAAAAATACTTAAGGTACTTTTGAATAACAATTATAAACTAGCACTTAATTGGTTATTGAAACACCACATTAAATTTTTTGTTAACTACCTTTCCACCAACCATTACGAAAAGTTAATAGGTAAGTTAATTTACTTGAGGAAAGGTATAGCATCATTGAAATTTGAAATTTTGACTCAGTAAATGTTCATTACGAATAGAAAGGCGTGGGCACCTCATCTTTCCCGCCAGATTTATGTTTAGTCTGCTGCCTCGAGACTTCACATTATCACCGCCAATGCATATTTTTGAATTGAGTAATGTTATTTATACTATATTTTTATACCACGTTTTTATATCATTTTAGGTGACATTTGATGTGGACAACCACATCATTTGAAAAATTTGTAAAACCCAATGAAAAAAAAGAAAAAGACTCATCGTATACCACAATCATTATTTAATTAATTATTTTTTCTTAATTATTAGTTTATTAAATAATGAACTAAATTTAAAAATCTAATTAATTCAAATGATGTGACTATTTATATTAAATGACACCTAAGGTGGTATAAAAATGTGGTACAAAAACATAATATGAATAGCATTACTCTTTTCGATCAATCAAAATATGAACAATAAGCATGTATGCGTTAACTCGTTAGGGCTGGTTTGGAGTTACTTAAATTTTTTTATAAAACAGCTTTTTAAAAAAGTTAGAGCATTAATTGGGTTCAGTAAATAAAATAATTTTTTTTTTTAAATTATGAGTCCAAAATAGCAAGAAGTAGAAGCAGCTTTACATATGCTTCTTAAAAAAATATTTTTGTCATTGGAGGCAAGTGAACCATACCAACTAATATAAGTTTTATCTTAACAATTCTACCCCTACCTTTTTTTTCGCACAAAAGCAGATTTTAAAATAGCACAACAGCCCTTAATCAAGTCGTGTGTTCGCAATTTTATTTTCAAATTTGAAATCTTTTCCTCGTACATTAATCTATACTATTATTAAAAGAAGAGGCCTTGTCAACCTTTTCTCAAAATGACAATTATATTCCCATTTTTTTTTATTTTACCTTCAGTTTTGATACACAATATTTACATAAGGAAGACAAAACAGTAATTATGTTCATTTTGAGAAAATGACAATCATATCCCTGTTTTTCCTATCTTACCTGCACTTTTGATACACAATATTTACATTAAGAGGACAAAACAGTAATTATGTAATATTAAAAAAAAATGCCCTTATTAAGATTGTCCCATACTCTTTTTTAAAATTTTAAAAACTAATCACACTTCTTAATCAAAAACAAAAAAAAAAAAAGAAATTATTCACACACACAGAGCGTGTGCTCATCTGCTAGTGTAAATTAACATATCGCTTTGTTGAGAAAATATGAACAATAATATATAGTTGGGAAGCTAACATTACTTCTTTGGTTAGACAAAAGTTTGACTACTATTGCTAGCATGGAAATAGCAAGATGGATCGATCTACGCGGAGCTTTCGGTTCACAAAATTTATCTTGCTCAACTTACTGTGACACCACACTAGTTGCTCTGTTGTAATATTCGACATGTTCAAAACCCTAGCTACTAATTTCATGTCAACTTGGGAGAAGAAGTAGAGGTGATCTGTGCCTATATCCTCATGCTTTTTCAATCTCTTTAGTATGCAGTTCCCGCTCCTCAATATTTCTCTTAGCTTCATCTTTTTCTGCATTCCAAAGTACAAGAAGTTAACTTTGTTGGTAGCTCAAACTAAAACATGAAAAATCGTGATACTGTATAACATGTAAGGCTGTTTGATATGAAACGTACACTGTGAACATCTGTTTGGATTTCTGTGTAAAGCTTCAAATCCGATTCTTCAAGCTCTTCTTCTGGTCTTCTCTTTCGACATGCAAGCGTACAATTAGCGTATTTATCAGCTCGAATGAATTTCCAAATCGTCCTTATTGATTTTTCGAGTATCTCTACTAGAATGTCGCTTGTAATTGCACCATCATCTTTCCCTTTTCTTCTTGCTTTCTTTCTCTCCATTAAATTGTCCCCTGCAGTGGCATACATTTGTATTAGTTTAAAGAAGTCAAATCTTCAACATCCCTAAGTAAACATTCAATCTGAACTTTTTAATCACCTCTAATCACCGGAACTTGAAGAAGATTGCGCGTGATGCATCGATTCTTGACGTAATTTTCAACCCTAGGCCCTTGATAACATTCATTCTCTACAAATCTTTGCAAGTGCACTTGGAACTGTTGGAATTCGCCCGCGACTGCATTGTACGAACCAATTCCAGACGGAGCCGATTCCCAAAGCTTGACGGCCTTCTCATACTGCCATTGAAGGATCTCCCAAGAAAGGCACAACTGCCCCACATAAACCACTTCTAATTCACTATGCAATTCTCTAATAAACTTCACCATTGGGTCGGAATCCGAATCCTTTTTCGGTTTGCATCCCCAAAAATTCAGTGAGAGAAAGGATGGGATTGCCGGAGCTGAGGACTTGGAGCTCGGAAACGACTGAAGTGGATCCTTGGACTGCAAGAAACCTACACATTTGGATTTTCATTTAACACATGAGAAACTAAGATCATGTGAACTAAATATAGTTAGCATAAAAACAACATAGAGCATCTAGCAATTAGCATAACCCAAAAGTCAATTTAATTTAATAATTACGGATTAACTTTTCATACACAAGAATTTCTGCAGATTGTCTGCATAGAGGAAACCAGCAAACAAAATGGTGGAGCACAAAAGCACTTCCATAATTAGACTGGGGGGAGCTTAAGGGTTAGCATGATCAGATGGTGCTAATTAAACATAAATTAAGGGTAATGGGGCGGCTCTATGTGCACATCCACTACGTACGTTATGTGCTTTTAGACAATATTTAAACAGGTACACATGCAAAAGTGCTTTTTTGGAAAAGTGCTCACACAATTGAGAACTAACCAAAGGTTTGTTCTAACTTCTAACTGGGTCATGTAAATTTACTTTTTATGTAAGCAGGCTCATGCTTCTTTCATGATCAGCTAACCTGATTTAGTAGATCCTAATTAGGTTGAATTAAACATACCGATGAATCGAATGGATTACAACAGTTCGAAATTAAGAAGAAGAAAATTTGGGAAGAAAACTCAAACAAAATGATTTGAAACTATGAAGACGTTAATCGAAATTGAAGAAAAAACTGACCTATTGCATATAACTTCTGGTAATTCAAAATGTCAAATTTTCGCATGCGTTCTCTGTAACTTCTGTGGAACTTCTGAAGTTCTCCAATTCTATCACCTTGATGGACTTTTTCATCGATCTTCCATGGCTTCAAATCATCCATATTCGGGGACTCGGATTCTTCAAGAATGGTAGGCAGGCCAGTAGCTCTTACTTTCTTGATCTCCACTTTCAACTGTTCTATCAAATCCTGGTGTTCCCACAATGTTTCCAATGTGTTTGAATCCTCGGAAGCATTAGGTATCAAACTACGAACATGGGGGGTTTCAGCATTTTCGAAACCCTCATTTGGTTTTTCGTCTTTGCTACTAAATCCTTCTGGACTCGAGCTGCTGTACAATTCTTCCAATTCTTGATTTTGTTCGTGTATATCTTCATCTTCGTCATCGAAACAATCAGACTCGTACCCCATATCGAAATTCTCAAGCTGGTTATTTCTTTCCCCAGAATCTGCTACTGACAAAAACCTCAGATTAGGAGAGCCAGTAGAAGCACGATCATAATCTGAAGCAACAAAGTCCTTTTCTGACAAGAACTTAACTTCATGCGAATCAACTTTCTCACAATCTGAATCGCTTTCAAGACTCCCCAGTCGCTCTTCATGCAAATGAGGATCTTCCGTCACCGATTTCTTATCAGACACTTCATCTTCCTCGCATTCCTCACCTGCAAATTCCTGAGTAATTTGTTCATGATCACCTCCTTCTTCGACAGTGAAGGTTGCAACTTTAGCTTCTTCCACGATGCAACTCACACTCTCTTCGGCTTTGAATTCGTATTTTCTGCTGCTGCTGCTTGTGAATTCTGGTTCTTCTTTGAATAGGTTAAACTTATCAGCCATAAACTCACACTCTCTATTGCTTCTGCTTAATATTTCTTTAGTCTGGTACTCGAATTTAAACACGAAACTCGGCTTCGACGCCTCTCCATCATCAGCTTCACCAAACTCTGAATCTCCATGGCTTTTTGAAATCTCGGAATCAGCTTTCTCAGGCAGAGCTTCTGGCTCAGCCGGATTATTCGATACCATTTGATCGGTTTCTTCAGAAACAGGGCCGGAACAATAATAATTGTTCATCCCAGAACTCTCACCATTAACAAAACTGCAACAACAACAAACACAAAAATAAGTTTCCGAATCGAATAAAAAAGTATATTAATTACAAAACCCAGCTGGGAATTCATCTAAAAACATCAGAAGTACAAAGCCCAACTGGGAATTTGAATACCTGACTCTGAGGAAGAACTTGCTGAAAAATCTGAACAGAGCAAGCAAGAGGGAAGAGACAGATAGGGTGAAAAACCAAGGAGAAAGAGGCGTATATGAGTAAAAAACCCCACCAGAAAAACCCATATTCCCGAAATCAAAGTGGGTATATAGCAAATAATTAATTAAGGCACCCATCAGTGAAGAAATCCATCAATCAATCGCTTTATCTCAGTTTTAAGAAAAAATAAAGAGGATTTTCATGCAGGCTCTGATTCCCGCGTTGAATTTTTTAGGGAGGAATGGACTTCCCACCTGTAAAAGCAGGAAAATTCATGCGAGTGCTCGAAAGGGATGCATGGAATGGGATTCCGAGAGGTGAAAATCTGACCTGATTGGTGAGATTTAAGGGGGATTTGGAAGCAAATGTTTAGGGGGGAGAAAAGAACGTGTCAGCGACTTGGGGTTGAAGTTGAACTAATCATGTTATGGTTTAGAAAAAAAGGGGAGAATTGGGTGAGATTGAAAGCTTACGTTTTTATGGATTTTGTTTGTTTATTTCTCTTCTTAATTTCGAGTGTAATTTCATTTGGCACTGGGAAAAGTATGTTTTTTTTAAAATTTTATTTTGATAAATCCTAAATAAGATGGGGGTATCTTTTAGATTTGTTATAAATAAAAAAAGAGTTTTTGAATACAAAATAATTTTCACACTCTCGTTTTTGTGCTATATGTAATTTTAGTTCATTTTAATGTGTAGAATAGTAATTTAGAATTACGGTAGTCTTAGGTTCGATATTCCCGAAAGCAATTTCAAACCAAATTATTATGACTAACACACTATAATGTTTAACTCTCTCCCACTCATTTGGATAGATAATAACAAATATGTTAAAACAACCGAGAATTTTATATTGACCCAATTCACAAGTATCTTTTAGGAGAAACCTTTATATTTTAATATAAACCCATTGAACAAATTTATGCAAAGACAAAACATAATTTTGTGATCAAGGATGATAGAGAGAATTATTTTATATGTATAAACTATGAATTTAGATCATTAGCATACGTTTCTTAAACAAAAATCATTAACACGGGTATTGGTTAAGCTAATATTTTGTATTTTTCGCAAAAAAAGAAAGAAAAAGAAAGACCAGTTGGTGCATCGTCACACTGTCTATCATTTCGGTGGCCGGGAAAGACTAACAGAGACATTTCAACATTCTTTTGGTCATCATCATGTAATTCACTAGCACCAAGAATTGAACTCATGGACGTACCGTGTAGTTATGCATATAGAATTCGTCATCGATTACTGGACCACCCCGTGATAGTTAGCTAATATTTTTTTATATTGTCTTATAATTATGTTGATGTGACATCCCACATCGCCCAAGGGAGTGATCCTTAAATATATATTCCCATCCCTACCTAGCACGAGGCCTTTTGGGAGCTCACTGGCTTCAAGTTCCGTAGGAACTCCGAAGTTAAGCGAGAAAGGAGCTAGAGCACTCCCATGATGGGTGACCCACTGAGAAGTTGCTCGTGAGTTCCCAGAAACAAAATCGTGAGGGCGTGGTCGGAGCCCAAAGCGGATAATATCGTGCTACGGTGGTGGAGCGGGCCCGGAAAGTGGTCCGCCCCGAGCCGGATGTGTCAGTTGATATGTGGTACAACCGTAGAATAGAAGCAACTAATGGCAATGGGAAATGGCCAATGTTCGTCATCTATTCCATCGACTTCAACCAAAACAAAAATATAAGACAACCCTAGCTCAATTAATTGGTTTCTTAAGACTGTTGTTTTGGCATATTTCAATGGTGGAAGTACTCCAAATTTGTGCTACACTACAGCTATTAGTTATTGTCCCTAAAATTATTATCGTTCTACTTGACTACATAATCTATACTTTTATGCCAACGATGGTTGGCTCGGTTAGTAAGGTCTTTACTTTGTGTGTCGCCCCATCAAAGTTCGAGTTTTGCCCCTAGCAGTCCTCGTTGATACGTGAAATATAAATTCCTATGTAAATTCATATTGGTGACAGCTAGCAGGTGTTATGCGTAAGTACTCCAAATTCATCACCTATTATTGGACCACAGTTAGCTAATATTTTTTATTTGGTCGTATAATTATGTTGACATGTGGTACAACCGCAGAAGCAACTAATGGCAATGGGAAATGGCCAATGTTCGTCATCTATTCCATCGACATCAACCAAAACAAAAATATAAGACAACCCTAGCTCAATTAATTGGTTTCTTAAGACTATTGTTTTGGCATATTTCAATGGTGGAATTACTCCAAATTTGTGGTACTACAGCTATTAGTTATTGTCCCTAAAATTATTATCGTTCTATTTGACAACATAGTCTATACTTTTATGCCAACGATGGTTGGCTCGGTTAGTAAGGTCTTTACTTTGTGTGTTGCCCCATCAAAGTTCGAGTCTTGCTACTAGCAATCCTCGTTGATACGCAAAATATAAATTCCTATGTAAATTCCTACCGGTGACAACTAGCAAGTGTCATGCTTAAGTCCTTCCAACTTGAGATTGTGGGTCTGTTTGTCCTGGTGCTGGTAATGAGAGTAACAATATCTCCCTAAACTTTTTGTCACAAAAAAAAAATCTATACTTTCATAGATTTTTATTATTACAAAACCGGTGCTTCATATATCTTGAAAAATAACTTCTCTTTGATAATATTGCCATTGGTTATCTGCACTCTAACCTTGTGCCTGCAGGTCACAGATTATGAATGTAAACCGCTACACCCGATATCATGTGTTTGATTTCTGTGTTTCCCAACATTATTTGTACCGAGAACCGATTCTCTTTTCTTTAAGGACAGTATGCATAATCAAGTATGTGACAAATTCAGATATGTTGCCACTGGTGATCGAAGTTGAAATTAGAATATGTTTTGTTTATCTGCCGTCCTAGATTGGCACATCTGAAGGCAATATCTTCCTAATAACATGTGGGGCTATCGATCATCTATGCATGCCTAATGGAATTGGTGCCACACGCTTTACAGTATTTGAGTCTTCACAGAGAATGAACGTTATTATATATGCATGACATACACAAGTCAAAACGAATTTATATATGAGATAGTTTAGTTGCGGTCCTTGGTCCCTAACTGTTATAGACTCAAAAACCTTACGCATTTTAGATTTTTGATTGAAGTCCCTCTCCTGCTATATAAATGACATAATAATGCTATATAAATGACATAATAATAAAAGAGATGCAATAATACCAATAAAGACTCAACCATTTTTTTTTTTGGCTTTCAATTACACTTCCAATTTAATTATTCAAAATTGCTTATGGGTTTTGATATAATAATAATAATAATAATAATAATAATAATAATAATAATAATAATTAATTGCTTATGGGTGCTGTGACATCCCGTCCCGAATTTTTATACGTTCGATGTGAAATGACGATTTTGCCCTTACCTACGCGTGAACGGGTACGTTTTGGACACGGAATCGGGCTTTGGGTGTCTGGAATATTAAGCCCAAAAGGTTGGGCTGATTTTGACACGTGTGCTGCACATGCACACACCCACGTTTTTAATCCAATCCATTCATTTCTGTTCTTCCTTATCTCTCTCTCTCAAATTCTCAAACTCTCTCGACTTCTCCTTACGGACGAACACACACAAGACGTATCGAACTCGACCAAGGCCTAAGGTAAGCCTATTCTTACTCCCCGAGACTTGCTGAACTTGTTTATATAGGTTTTAGGTTTGGAAACCCTTGAAAACATACCAAACCCGTGACCTAAACTCGGGGCACTGTTCATCATCTTTGATTTGGTTATGTTTTAGGTGAAAACAAGATCACCAGTCATCTTAAAACCTCCTCACGAAGCTCGGAGACCCCCGTTGAGACTTTTTGGACGTCGGGATCACTGGGTCTCAGTTTGGCCGAATTTGGAGAAATTCCCCGAGGAATTTCCAGTGGTTTTTCGAAGGATTTGAAGGTACAAATGTGTTCTACGTTGAATTTGGAGCATTTTGGTATAAATTTCATGAATTTTGGATGAAAAATGAAGGAGATATGAAGGTTTGAAGTTTGGCCGGAAAACTCGCCGGAAAACCAGTCCGGCGCCGGCGCCGGCGAAGGTCGCCGGAGCTGGAGGTTGGGGGTGACGGAATATTCCGTCAAAGTTGACGGAATATTCCTCACGCCGTTAGTTAATTCTAACGGAATCCGTTAGAAGATAACGGAATATTCCTTTGCTGTTAGGGTTAGCCGCGCGTGCACAGCACGTGACAGCGCGTGGGGGCGCGTCTGTCCGTGCTATTCCCGGCACGTGGGGGCGCGTGCAAGGTCCTAAAATTATTCTAAAAATATCACGACGCTCGTGACGTCGTGTAGGTCGCGTTGGTATATTCAAATGCCAAAATTGACCTTCGTATGGAAAGTTATTTACGTAGGTCGTTTATGTGCTGTTAATGACGGTTTTGCGATTAATTCACGTATAGGTGAGACGTATCCAGCGGACGAGCACAGTCACTCTAGGCTCGGGGGATACGACCCGTCGACATACCAGTGAGTGGGCTTTTGTTTTCAGTATATATATAAATGACGTTTTTCCCAGAAACATAAATGGATTAATTTATGAATTGATTGGATTTGATAATTAGATTGCCATGTCGCATGCCTACTATAGTGTATAAATATGATTATAATTGCATTCATTATGCACTGACGCCGAGGACGGCCGGTAAGTCAGGTAAGTACTGTGATAGTGCTTGAAATGATGATAAGTACTGTGGTAGTGCTTGAAATGATGATAGATTGTGATTTAGCTAATCACCTGCACCTCGGGTGTTGTGCTCCGCCAGAGTAGGGCCTAGCCTTCACGTGATCGTTCACCTCACGCACCGTACGCTCACCTTGGATCCAAGTCAGGTGCCTAGCCTGTCGTACAGACCACAATAGGTGGTTCCGACTCGTTGGTGACCCGCGATTCGTCGCACAGCCTTCACGTGATCGTAGCACAGAGCGTAATATTATACACCTAGCCTGTCGTACAGACCACAATAGGTGGTTCCGACTCGTGTGCAGGATGATGATAATGATCGATAGAGATTGAGTATGTTTAATGAGTTATAGATTCAGCCGTACAGGTCATTAGAGATGACTCCGGCTGACAGGATACTAGGGACACCCTAGTTTTATATTACTTGCCTGATGATGATAATGATTTCTGAATTGATATATCGACATGGCCTATTAGTACGTTTTGATAACGAGATTTGATATGTAGACGATGTTTTGTATATAAGTTTATATACGTACTATTTTCTGGGAAAATTATACTGATTTACAGCGAGGGGTTATTTATGGACTTTATGATATGGTTTTGGAAAACTTTGTTTTTGCCCACTCACCTTTTATGTTTTGCGCCCCTCCAGGTTCTAGATAGCTTGAATTCCGAGTTGGGCACATCGAGGATCCTTCGGCCTTTCTGACAGATTCGACATATGTAGGCACCGAAGGTGTAGATAACTCTTTTACTTATGCTTGACTGCACTCGACCTAGTACGCTCTGAATATGTATAAGTATTGAATTACTTCTAGCACACATCCTTATTTAGGTTGTTAGATTTCGATTTTAATAAATTCGTACTACGTCATCGATCTTCGCTTCCGCACAGCGCACATGGCTACGTCGCACTCACGTGACGGCCAGCATGCCCCACTTTCGGGTCGGGGTGTGTCAGGTGCACTCTAGATTATAAAAAAAAATTGGATTTTATTTTATTTTTATATATAAAATGAGTACATTTATATAATAAAATTTGGCTACATTTTATATATAAAAAATTGGTACATTTACATAAAAACGTGGGTACATTTTATATAGAAATCAATGGGTACATTTTATATTAAAAAAACAATGGTACATTTTATATTAAAAAAAATAATGGTACATTTATATTAAAAAATAAATAGATTTTACATTAAAAAATGGGTACATTTTACATAAAAAATAGTACTTACAAAAAAAATAGGGATACATTTTACATATAACAAAGTGGTACATTTGTAAAAAAAAATGGGTACATTATAAATAAATTATGGGTACAAATAGAAGGTTAAAAAAAATTATGAGTACAAATAAAGTTTAAAAAATAAGGGACAAAAAGAAATTAATATATGGGTACAAATTAAAATTTAAAAGAAAATTGGTACAATTTAAAAAATGATTGCAAATTAAAAATGGGTACAAACTAGAAATAGAAATATATGATAAAAAGTTTAGCCATAAATATAATGTGACAGCCCGTTTCGGGATTTTTATTTCAACGATGTGAATTGACGGAAATACCCCTTCAGGGTCGTGTACGTATGTATGTGTTTGTGTGCTGACCAATTATGATTTGCCCTCAATTATTGGGGCCAATCAGATTTTATTTGGATCCTTGAATCTGATTGAGAGTTATAGACCACACACATGCACATACATTCTCTCTCTCCCATCTCGTAGCCTCTCTCTCTCTCTCTCTCCTCTCTCGAAAACTCACTCTCTCTCTCTCTCTCTCTCTCTCCTATTTCTTGTACGGACAAGCCACAAAACCCCCAAATCTTCACAGATCGAGGAAAGCAAGACCACCATCGTGCTCCTGGAGACTATACGAACCCAGTGGTACCAATTTTAGGTAAGAACTCTTACGACTTCACGTTAAAAACTCACTCCCCGAGTTTGTCACTGTTTATCAAGTTTTTGTTGGTTGATTTTTAGGGGAATCCAAGATCACCACGAGCCTTAGAAGGTCTTCTAGAGGCTCGGAGAAGTTCATTGGAAGTGTTTTGACATCGAGATCGCGTGGTACAAAGGTGGCCGGTTTTGGAGAATTTCCCGACGAGATTTCAGATGTTTTTGAAGTGTTTTGAAGGTATAATCCTCTTCCCCTCGTAATTTAGAGCATGTAGGAAGAAAAATGGGTTAAAATGGTGTAGAAACGAGGGAGAAAAACCGAGTTGCAGGTTTTCCGGCCGGCGACATTTTCTGGCGAACCAAGGTAGGGGATGACGAGCGTGGGGGGTGCGTGGGTCCATGGCCTCCCCGGCGTGTGGCCCGTCCTAAAATTTTTCTAAAAATATGTCGACGTCTGTGACGTCGAGTAGGTCACGTTGCTATATTCGTATGCCAAAATTGAGCTATGTATGAAAAGTTATTTCCGTAGTTACGTCTATGTGCTTAAATAACGTATTTTTAGTAATTTCTCATATAGGTGAGACTTATTTCGAGGACGAGCGTAGCTAGGCTAGACGTGGGGGCTACGACCCGGTGACCTATCAGTAAGTGGGCATCTATTTTTTCGTATAAACCTATATATATATATATATATAATGATTTTTCCTGGAATAAGCTTTTAAATGAAAAGTACGTTTTATCGCCATGCATATAACTTAGTATTGATGCATGAGTATTCATATATACATTTCATGCATATGTTGGTGCCGAGGAAGCCCAGGTAAGTACCAGTTAAGTGCATGCATTGCTAAGAAAGAACAGACGAGATACGATGTGATATGTTGTTAGCTCATAAACCTGCACATATTGTTAGTGCTCACGCCCATAGTTAGGGGCACAGTCTTTCACGTGTTGTTTACCTCCCGCACCGCATGCTTGCCTTGGATCCAAGTTAGGTGCACAGTCCTGTCGTATAGACCACTATAAGTGGGTTCGACTCGTAGGTGACCCGCGAATCCCTCGCACAGTCTTCACGTGATTATAGCACTAGAGCATTCTTATGTTGATACAGTGATGTGATAATGACCTCATGAGGATATTGATGTATGTGCAGAGTACATATATGATGAGATTGAGATGTTATAAGCTATATATACAGCCGAGGGCTGAGTTGATACCTAGTAGCGATATGGTTATCAAGATGCATCACATGACATGGTTTTTGAGTTTCAGAATGATATTGAATTGCATTGCATGGCATAATTTGATATACGTTTGATAATGAATAATGCTGAGCATGTTTGAGATATATATGTACGTACTATTTTCTGGGAATTTATACAGGTTTTACGGAAAGGGGTTATACTTTGAGAAAAGAATGATTTTGAAAAGATTTGTTTTGCTGACCCACTCAATTTTGTTTTTCGCCCCTCCAGGTTCTAGATAGCTAGAGTATCGTTGGTGGCTAGCGAGAATCATACGGCAGTTCTGACAGACTTCTCTATATGTATAACACCTTTGGTGTTATTCGAATTTTACTCATGCTTGACTGCATTTTAACTTAGTACGCTCTGGTTCTATATAAGTACTATAATATCTCTCTAGCACACTATCTCTTTTAGGTTGCTAGTGGATTGATTTTAATTAGTTCGTATTTTGTTAATGATTCTTGCTTCCGCACTGTGCACATGGTTACGTCACGTTCACGTGACGGCCAGCATGCCCCACTTTCGGGTCGGGGTGTGTCATATAGTATATCAAATGTAACGTTTCTAACACTAAATGAATACATTTAAAAATAAAACTTAATTATCTTGACATGTAAATATTTTGTTTTTGAATAATTAATGGCGTTTATTAAAACCGAAGGACCTTGATCAAAATTTGAAAAGGAATAAGGTTTTAATCAATGAAATAGAAAAAATAAGGATGAAAACCTAATTAGGTGCACAGTCCTGTCGTATAGACCATTATAAGTGGGTTCAAGTTAGTTTTTCTTATAGATTTTTTATAGATTTTTTTATAAAAATCAATGAAATAGAAAAAATAAAGATCAATTTTTTTATAGATTTTTCGTTAGTTTTTCTTTCTTTTTATTCCTTTTTGAAAATAGAAAACATTACGATGAAGATTCATGTTGTTGCTTCACATTTTTTGGATATTTGAGAGCCATATCACAGCACAGGCTAATTTTATAGTGTCGTATTGGTCAAGCCCAATCCCGACTTTTCTTAAAAAGAAAGTTGCTCTAATGGTGAGTCCATGAGTTAGTTATTTGGGTTTTAATGAGATTTTTTGAACTTAATTTCTTGCAATATTTAGAATTGACTAGTTTTTTTTTAATAAATAAATAATTATATATTTACATGCCATATTTTTACCATTCCTGTGTTGCGGTAAAAGAATTAAAAATCACGCTGCAACTGAAGCCGATTACTCATGAGTGCCAAATAATGTTACTAAATCTAGAAATTAAACATCAATTAGAGTCAGCTTACTCGATACTTGAAAAAGTAAAATACTTTGAGCAATTAGTTTAGCCATGATTAGTATGAATAACTCATTTCATTAAAATTTGAAAACTAAGCTTGCGCGTATTGGCGCGGACAGTACTAGCCTCGAGCCTCTTAGTAGGCGCTCCTGCGCTCCAACCGTTTTTCAAATTTGTTAAACTTTCATATATTTTGATTACACAAGGTGATTTGCTACCCGTCCGTTGGAGAGTAAAAATGTAAAAACTTCCAAATATTACTAATTCAACGTAACCTCCTGTTTTACAAAAGAAACTTCTAATTGTATGCCATATTAAAAAAGGCAAAGGGTGAAATGACCTAAAATTATTCAAACTTTAGGATTAATTTCAAACTGTTCCTTGAACTTTGATCTCAACAAATTTATACTCAACGCGAGAAAATCCGATGTTTAGGTACATTAGTCAACGAGTCATCAAATTTCTTGGACTTGTTTGAAATCAATCAACCTTACAATTTGGGTAGTCTTAAGTAGTTTACCAAAATAAAAATTTATGATTATTTCTTTAAGAAATTCTTTATGTGTCACTTCAATGTATACAACAATTTTAAACGTCACATTAAAGAAAGGTTTAAGGGAGATGTCACTGCAATTTTTCAAATCATGTCATTACTCTAAAATCCTTAAGTTTTCGTTACTTAATAGTACGATTTAGTGATATTTTTATTCACTTGTAAGTAAGAGATTCTTGACTGAATATCGTGAACAGAAGATTTGATACAAATTTATTTTCTTCTGCTTCGTGTATATATTTTGAATGTATTTCTGACCGTTAATCGTATCATTTAAGGGCATATTGGGTAATTTAATTGATAGATAAAGCCCAGCCCAAATGAAGCCCATGTTAGGAATTAGGCTAGGACCAAACCCAACAACAAATTACCAACCCGATCTGTGTTTGATATTTTTTGTTCTTTCCCTTTTTTTTTGTTGCAATCTGTGTTTGATGGAAGAAATTTGAACGAAATGGTTTTGATATTATTTATTTTAAACGAAAAATTATACATTTATCTTTTGTTGATACTATTTATTACCATTTTATTTATTTATTTTTCATTAACTTTTTGTTAGTTTTCTTCTTCTTTCGGTGCACAGTCCTGTCGTATAGACCACTATAAGTGGGTTCGACTCGTAGGTGACCCGTGAATCCCTCGCACAGTCTTCACGTGATTGTAGCACTAGGGCATTCTTATGTTGATATAGTGATGTGATAATGACCGCATGAGGATATTGATGTATGTGCAGAGTATATATATGATGAGATTGAGATGTTATAAGCTATATATACAGCCGAGGGCTGAGTTTATACCTAGTAGCGATATGGTTATCGAGATGCATCGCATGACATGGTTTTTGAGATTCAGAATGATATTGAAGTGCATTGCATGGCATAATTTGATATACGTTTGATAATGAATAATGCTAAGCATGTTTGAGATATATATGTACGTACTATTTTCTGGGAATTTATACAGGTTTTACGGAAAGGGGTTATACTTTGAGAAAAGAATGATTTTGAAAAGATTTGTTTTGCTGACCCACTCAATTTTGTTTTTCGCCCCTCCAGGTTCTAGATAGCTAGAGTATCGTTGGTGGCTAGCGAGAATCGTACGGCAGTTCTGACATACTTCTCTATATGTATGACACCTTTGGTGTTATTCGAATTTTACTCATGCTTGACTGCATTTTAACTTAGTACGCTCTGGTTCTGTATAATTACTATAATATTTCTCTAGCACACTATCTCTTTTAGGTTGCTAGTGGATTGGTTTTAATTAGTCCGTATTCTGTTAATGATTCTTGCTTCCGCACTGTGCACATGGTTACGTCACGCTCACGTGACGGCCAGCATGCTCCACTTTCGGGTCGGGGTGTGTCATATAATATATCAAATGTAACGTTTCTAACACTAAATGAATACATTTAAAAATAAAACTTAATTATCTTGACATGTAAATATTTTGTTTTTGAATAATTAATGGCGTTTATTAAAACCGAAGGACCTTGATCAAAATTTGAAAAGGAATAAGGTTTTAATCAATGAAATAGAAAAAATAAAGATGAAAACCTAATTACGCCGATTCGTGACACCATTTTTTTTACATAGCTTTTGCAACACGTTTTATGAGACCCACTTCGTAATATTTTTAACGATCCGAACCATCAAATATCATGTATACCAAAAATTACCTAAATTTGAAATCATATGACTATTAAATTAAGGGTTTTATGATTTATCCGTGTGTATGAGTATATATATATATATTTATATAATATTAGGGTTTAGAGTTTTCTTAAGGTTCATATTTTCTTACCTTCCAAATGCAAAAAATTCTTTTTAATTCCTCATCCTCGTCATTCGTCATCAGCATGAGATTTATAGATGGAGACGCATAATATGATGTTGAGGTCGTTTTCTAGTAGGAGAAGAGGACGATGACCTAATGTCGCATGACTAGTCATGGACGGTTGCTTAGACAGAAATTCATTGTAACGATGGGCATGAATAAAAAACTCTACGAGATAATTCATCAAACACTTTATCTTTGTGTTAGTGCAATATTTAAATGTGAGTGAGAGAGAGAGTACATATGAGAAGCGTCTTAAAAAGTGTTCATGTTAATGATATTAACAGATTGTTACATCTGCAATCAAACTATGTATGGAAAATGATCATTTTTTTGTATTACCTGTATTTTTTCAATCCCAAATTAACAATTTTGAAACGAAAAAAGGGTAATGATGTAATATTCTTCGAAAAATCAACTAGAAACTAACCAAATACAAAATTTAACATAATGTTATACTTGTTTCCGAATACGATGTCACCATACATGCATATGGGAAAGAATTTTTCGGACTTATTTTTTACCTCTACGCTTTTCTTTTTCTTCTATTCCTTAGTTCCTTTTTGTTCAGTTCAACGCTTAGAAAGAAGAGAAAAGTGCATGTGAGAAAAAGAAAACGCAAAACTCATTTCTCATGACTTAAATATCCCCATCTTGTATTTAGTATGAATCAATCTTTGCTTATGCATTCTGGTGCGGATTCGATCTCTATTGATCCCCATTCTCCTAACATTTAACTATTTAACCCACCAACGTTATTGTTTGTCCAAAAAAAAAAAAAAACCAACCCTTATATCAATCCAACTGCACTCTCTCTTCTTTGTTATATTTGAAGCCCATTGACGGGGGTTTTCAGCCCACAATCAGGCCATATCCTTTTCATTTCACCTTGGGCTCAAAATGGTCCATTCAATTGGGATTTGAATTGGGCTCACATAGGCTGCTTGGAGCAAGTCATGGGACAATATATATATAATGAAAACTATTATTAGCATTTCAAAAATTTCATTCTACACTTTCTATAAACTCTTCATAAGTGTATTTTTTTAAAGAGAAATTTTTTGAAATGTCATATGAACTTGTAAGCATTTTTTTTTATTTGTCATATAAACTAAAATTTAAGCAATTTTTCATACCAACTTTTTGAAACCATTAATTCATCATCTCTCCCTAATTTCGTTAACTTTTCCATTGAATAGAAGTCACGTGCCTTGCACATGACTTGTGTTTAGGGTTATTTAGGTCGTTCTAATGCCTTACTTCCATTTGACAAAAAACAGCAGGGTTTCTCAAGCAATGGAACAATATTTTTGATATGATAACAATAGAATGATCATGCAATGCAATGCACTGCCTTTTGGTTATTCCAAATATGTAATGATACACAATTGGGAGTTTGCATTTTAGCATGTCACGAAGACATAATTCATACGGGCTCTATAAATGAGAAACAAGTTGACGTTTTGTGTCATAAATAGAGTTGTAAATGCATATGTGCTAAAGAAAAGTAAAAAATTTAAGTGCTTGTACTAAAGAAAAGTAAAAAACTTATGAAAATATATTAAAATGACCTAAATAACCCTAAACACAAGTCATGTGCCTCGCACATGACTTATATTGGATGAAAAAAATTAAAGAGTTAGGGTGAGATGACAAATTAATGATTTTGTAAAGTTGGTATGACAAATTGCTTAAATTTTTAGTTTATATGACAAATTGAAAAACATGAACAAGTTCATATATTGACATTTCAAAAAATTTTGCTTTTTTTAATTATAAAAATTTTAGAGTACCTGTATAATCAATATATATTTGTACCAGCAATATTAAAAGAAGGGAATTGGATTTGAGACTAGAATGTGAATTGTCTCAAAACAGCTCGAGATTGCATTGGTTTAGCTCACGTGGCTCGTCGAAGCTTTTGCTTGTAAAAGAAACAAGGCAAACTTATGTTTGGGTCGATAAGAAACAAACTAAACTTGAAAGATGTCTTAAGTTCGAATTTTTTTGTCTTCATTGCTTAAAAACAGGTAATGATTTTTCTTGTTTATATAGAACTAAAGTTTTTATGATCGAAACACTACTACTCGTATTGAAATTTAATTATTCATGTGCCAACTACTGCTCCAATACCTATGAGTCGTACCTCATTCTATTGACTTGACATGCGGCATACCATTTTGGAATGGAAGAGAGTTCAGTCGACGGAATTATCTACTCGATCTGATCATATCATTATGTGATACGTCCAATGAAACCAAAGAAATAAGTTGATGAGGCCACAATATAACAAGTTCAATGAATATCTTGAAGGTTGGAGTTATATCTCTCATATATATCCGCACATATATAAAGATATTAAAGATCATATTTGCTCATCTTTATCTTTAAATACGTACGTGTGAGAATACTTTTTCTTTCTTTTTCAAAAGGACCCTTTCGAGGACCGGAAGATTATGGAGGAATTTCAGGCTCTACCTGGCAACCATTTGTGATTTACTAGAGTCTATAATTGAACTTAGGATGTGTCGTGTGAGACACGATCTTGAAATTTGTCCCCAACCATTGGCCACCCCATGATGGTTGTACGTGTGAGAATACTTGAATATGTATTGATTTTTCATTTCATATACACCACTAAAGCGTCTTGTAAACTGTGGGAAATAATAATGCTCATGAATTTTCTCAGTACTCACTACTTGGACACTTCAAATCTGTATGGACAGTATGGGCATTTTAATCAAAGAAAATAGAAAGTATGGACATGTATTTGTTTCAGTCAACTATACTACTAGAAACCAACACCTTCGTATAAAAGGTCATGTATCTGTTTCAGTATGGAGTCTAAGGACACGTAGTCGGCCAGAAGACACTACTACAAAAGGGCCTTATAATGTCGGTAGCTTGTGTCGGTTTAATATAATATAGTGGCGGATTAGACAGTTCCGACACTAAATAGATATAACGTCGGATTTAGCGTCGCTTTTAAACCGACGCAATGATTTAGCGTCGCTTTTAAACCGACGCAAATATTTAGCGTCGCTTTTAAACCGACGCAACAATTTAGCGTCGCTTTTAAACCGACGCAGATTTTAATTTTTAAATTTTTTTTAAGCTTGCGTCGGTTTTGAGCGACATAATTTTTAATTTTTAAATTATTTTGAAACCTAGTGTCGGTTGTAAGCGACATTTAGATTGTCTTTCTATACTCTACCCGTGTTTTCTTCTTCCTCTTCTGAATTTTTCTTATTGTTTCTTCCAATTCACAAACTTTCCCATGTTTTCTCTTGCACTTCTTGTACTCCCTACTTCGTTTTCTTTATTTGCAAAAGTAAGTATTTCTTACTTTTAATATTTTTATTTTCTCTATTTATGTTTAATTTTTAATTACAATTTATTTTTGTAGGAAATTCATTTGAGTTTAAGAATTGATCGACGACGGAATTCTTCCATAATTCAGGTTTTTTTACTACATTCTTTAATTTAAAATTGTTTAATATCGAAGTTTATTTGTTTAAAAGTACTAGTTTAATGAGTTGGGTCTGACGTAGGCCTGGCAAACGTGTCGTGTTTGTCGTTTTCGTGTAACACCTGTTATCTTAACGGGTCGTGTCGTGTCACACCCGTTATCTTAACGGGTCCTTAACAGGTCGGGTCACTTTACCCAATGGGTAAAGTGACCCGACCCGTTAAGAAAAATATTTTTTTTTTTAAATTTGTACATACCACATATATTATTATATATTACTTCAAAACATTAAAACATTTGTCGTTTAAGTACTATATCTACACTCGAAAATAAGAACTTAATAAAAAAATAATACATACACTACTAATTTATTACAAATATTAAATGTGCAAGGATATGCAAAATGAAAGAGTTTTTGTTTTCAAGGTTCTAAGTCTTTCTCAAAAATTTAAACCTCAATTTACAATATCTTCAATTTACATCGATCATCATGAAATTGTATTGGAACTTTTACTTGATCTATTTCCTTCAAGAGTTATGTTGATGATGTTTTCAGTAAAAAAATTCACGTCAGAACTCTCTTCCGCATAAACTAAGTATAGAAAAACCAAACATTAAAAATCATTCAAATTATGAGAAGTTTAACAAAATAAATAATTATGAAAAGAAATAAAATAATAGTACTATACTATAAGATTTTGTGATATCTAGTGTCCACATCCACTAGTGTAAATATTTTAAATTGAAGATCGAATTCATTCATTGTATTCATATAGGGTCAAGGAGTGTAGCTGTAAAAAATCATCAAAATCGGAGTTAAAATAACCGTTAAACCGTGATTTTTCATTTATAACCATCGAAAAGTTTTGTCCCGTTACTTGATCTCTGAATGTTTGTTTTTTGTGATTTTTTGCTGATGTGATCTCGAAGCATATACATACAAGTTTGACGGTTGCGATCGTTGAAATTAGTTTTGGAGAATTCGTATCTCATTAAAACGATAGGTTCACTAACACTTAGAGTTTATTTATACTTTCATTAAGTATAACATAAGATTTTGTGGTATCCACTTGTATAGATATTTTAAATTGAAGATCGAATTCATTCATTGTATTCATATAGGGTCAAGGAGTGTAGCTGTAAAAAAGCATCAAAATCGGAGTTAAAATAACCGTTAAATCGTGATTTTTCGTTTATAACCGTTGAAAAGCTTTGTCTCGTTACTTGATCTCTGAATGTTTATTTTTTGTGATTTTTTGCTGATGTGATCTCAAAGCATATACATACAAGTTTGACGGTTGCGATCGTTGAAATTAGTTTTGGAGAATTCGTATATTATTAAAACGATAGATTCACTAACACGTATAGTTTATTTATACTTTCATTAAGTATAACATAATATTTTGTGGTATCCACTTGTATAAATATTTTAAATTGAAGATCGAATTCATTCATTGTATTCATATAGGGTCAAGGAGTGTAGCTGTAAAAAAGCATCAAAATCGGAGTTAAAATAACCGTTAAATCGTGATTTTTCGTTTATAACCGTTGAAAAGTTTTGTCCCATTACTTGATCTCTGAATGTTTGTTTTTTGTGATTTTTTGCTAATGTGATCTCGACGCATATACATACAAGTTTGACGGTTGCGATCGTTGAAATTAGTTTTGGAGAATTCGTATCTCATTAAAACGATAGGTTCACTAACACTTAGAGTTTATTTATACTTTCATTAAGTATAACATAAGATTTTGTGGTATCCACTTGTATAGATATTTTAAATTGAAGATCGAATTCATTCATTGTATTCATATAGGGTCAAAGAGTGTAGCTGTAAAAAAGCATCAAAATCGGAGTTAAATAACCGTTAAATCGTGATTTTTCGTTTATAACCGTTGAAAAGTTTTGTCCCATTACTTGATCTCTGAATGTTTGTTTTTTGTGATTTTTTGCTAATGTGATCTCGAAGCATATACATACAAGTTTGACGGTTGCGATCGTTGAAATTAGTTTTGGAGAATTCGTATCTCATTAAAACGATAGGTTCACTAACACTTAGAGTTTATTTATACTTTCATTAAGTATAACATAAGATTTTGTGGTATCCACTTGTATAAATATTTTAAATTGAAGATCGAATTCATTCATTGTATTCATATAGGGTTAAGGAGTGTAGCTGTAAAAAGTCATCAAAATCAGAGTTAAAATAACCGTTAAATCGTGATTTTTCGTTTATAATCGTCGAAAAACTTTGTCCCGTTACTTGATCTCTGAATGTTTGTTTTTTGCGATTTTTTGCTGATGCGATCTCAAAGCATATACAAACAAGTTTAACGGTTGGGATCATGCCAATGCGGATGATGAGCTAACAGATGATGACATGGAATAATCATAGTAGTTATTTTATGTATTAATTAGAGGATGTTTTAATTTGTGTGTGATGATATCTTATAAAAAAAATTATATTTCTGTTTTTTATTAAGTATTATATAAGTTAAATTTGGGTTTAATTTTTTAACTTTGGGTTTTTTTTATATTTTTTATATAAATTTGGGTTTAATTTTTATATAAGTTAAAATATTATATAACATAATAAAACAGCTAATTTTATAACATTGGTTTTTTTTTTCCACGTTTACTGTCGGTTTTAGCCGACGGCATAGGTCATATGCGTCGGTTTAGTTTAAATATAGTTGGGCGGGAAATTTCCCTCTTTTTTGAACGGGAAGATATTTTTAATACCAGCGTCGAAAATGGCGTCGGTTTAAACCGACGCAATTTGACCCTATTCCGACGCAATGTAACCCATTGTCAGTTGGCGCGTCAGTCAAAAAGTCGCAAATATTCAATCGAGGTCTGTCAGACATTGCGTCGGATTCAACCGACGCTACGTGACCCTATTCCGACGCTACTGACACTTCTGTCAGTGGGCGTGTCAGTCGAAGAGTCGCATGTGTTGAATCGAGGCATCAGAGATATAGCGTCGGTTTAATCCGACGCAATCACTTGCTAATCCGACGCAATGACTTGCTAATCCGACGCAATCGCTTGCTAATCCGACGCAGTGCTGCTCTTAATCCGACGCAAGGGACATTAATCCGACGCAAGGGACATTAATCCGACGCAATGTATTCCCATTTCACTTCTCTCCCATTTCCTTCTTATTCCCTCTTTTCTCCCATTTCAACCGTATACTCTATTTTCTGTCTTCTGTGCTCCCTCATTTCTGTCTCTTTGCTCCCTCTTTTTCGCTCTCTCCTCCTCCTTCCACTAACTTGAGATATGGATAATCTTGATGACGACCAACCTCATGTTCAAGAGGAGGAGCTCCAAGACGGTAATTTTTGATATATTATTAAATTCTGTTTTTGTTTTGTATTTTTTATTTATTATCCTTAAAATGAAAAATTACAGTTCTTTCCTCATTTTAATTGTTTTTTTGGTTGTTGTTATTTTTATTAGGAACAACTCAAAGGACGCGAGCACCCTGAGTTCCCAAGTGGACGAAACAACTCTGTTCTTTTGATGCTTTTGGAAAATGTGTTAGTGAGAACTCTGGTGCTTTTGCGAGATATGTGGCAGGGGAGGTTAGGGACCACAATATTCTCCCGATGACGAGTGGTTGGCGAAGGATTGATAACGAAACAAAGGAATGTTTCTGGAACAGAATAAAGGTATAAGTATTTGTATTTCTATATGAAAATAGAACATGCAAATGATTGAAATAATAATTGATTAGCTTGGTTTTTTTTTTGGATGTAGGGAAATATTGTTTTTGAAGATGAAGATATAGTAAAAATGCCCGTGATCCGTTACATGACGCTTAAGTGTGCGGAGCATGCCAACAAGGAATAGTAAAAGAACAATGGTAATTGTCATGATTTTTTACATTACCGCTTTAAAATTGTCCTAACATTTTTTTTTGTTCAGGAAATTGCCAAGCAAAAGAAAATTAATAGGCAAATGAAAACGACGAACCATACTAGAAAGGATAAGAGTTGGGTCGATGAATCATTGGAGCGCACTGGGGTAATTGATTTTTTCGTTCTAGTGTTTAGTTGTTATTAACTTTTATTGTCTATAGCTTATTTAACGGTTTAACAATTATTTATTTTTATGAATGTTTTGGCTGATAATCATATAGGTATTTTTATGAATGTTTCTAACATTAAAAACGTTTTTTTTTTAAATTTATTTTTTTTAACGTCGGTTTAATGCGACACTAGGTTATTATTTTATAGGTTTTTTATTATATAACGTCGGTTTAATCCGACACTCTTTTTAATATTTTATAGTTATTAATTATATAACGTCGGTTTTCCTCCGACACTTCGTTTAATATTTTATAGTTATTTTATTATATAACGTCGGTTTTTACCGACACTACGTTTAACATTTTATAGTTATTTTATTAGATAACGTCGGTTTGATTCGACACTACGTTTGATATTATATATTTATTTTATTAGTTTGCGTCGGTTTAATGCGACACTAGGTTGAATATTATAATGTTTATTTAATTACTTTACGTCGCTTTAAACCGACGTTAGTCTCAGTGTCGCTTTGTTCCGACGCTAGTTAGTGGCGGAATAGGGGTACAAACCGACACTGAAGCCCTTTAGTGACGCTAGCAAATGTGTCGCTATTCCAATCCGACATTACATTGTTTAACGTCGGATTTTTGCCAATTTTCCGACAGAAAGTCGTTTTATTGTCGGTTTGAGATCCGCCGGTGATAGCCTGTATTGTAGTAGTGAGAGAAATAAATATAAAAGGTCAAAACAAGAGAAAAATGAGGAAGATCAATACAGAAAACCGCCACTGATGGGCATGCGCTACTATGGGCCTATAAAATCAATTCGTTTTATTCGAGCAATACTCTAATATGATTTAAATTATGAAAAAAGAAACTCAGAATCTGATTTAAATTATTGAAGTTATACACGAATTGAATCGAACTATATGCTCAAGTTTGGCTTGTATAAAATTTTGAGCTTGAGCGAAGAGTGTCTTGTTTTTTATACGAGTCAAGCTCAAGCGAGCTTAAAGAAATAGAATTCGGTACCAAATTCAAGTTTCGATCTATTTTCTAATTTTAAGGTTGTCCAATCTTGTAACAAAAGTTCGCAAATTGGAGACACATCTTAATAATGGAGTAATGAAACATATAAAAGCATACAAAAATTTTAAACATTTAGTACTGAAAAAAAAAGTAACTCAATTCTTCAAAAGCAAAATCTCAAACTGACCTTTCGTTCCAAGGGAAACTACCATGCATTTGTTTAATTCACTTTTAACCTTCATATACAGTTAACATTTTTTTAAAGTAGATTAAAATTGCAATTATGTAATTTAACCATTAAAAATTGGACATAAATTCTCAACTACAATGATCTTCGAGATCCTAGTATTTGTATGATTGAATCATATATAAACAAATTACAAACATTCATGCTCCCAAATTTCATCACCCGTATATATATATAATCCGCATCAATTATTCACGTGCATTGGCAGCAGAAAATATATGGCCAACTGATCATGCACGAGATACTGTCATACAACTGGATCATTTTGTGAATTGTGCAGGCTGCAGGCTTTAAAAAAAATGCATATATATACAGACATATCATATATGCAGATTGCATCCTAATTGGAACCACGAGCATATATAAATTTCCAATCAGAAATAGCTAGCATAGAGCCAAATCAGAAGAGTGAGAAAGAAGAAGGAATTTTGATTCTGCATATATATTAAAGGGCACATGGAAATTGCAGTATGACAGAATCGGTGACGCGATTTAGAATTGGCACATACATATATATTTTTCTTTTTACACAAACAATTAAACATATGCACAACACAGACATGCATCTGCCATTCTTCTTCTGCTAGGGTTTCGCCTCCTGGTTCCAAATCAGCCTCTGCATTTCCAGATTGACTATACTTGAGAAACCTTTTTATTACATAAAGCTCTATATATTTACAATTAACCGGGCACACAAGAACGTTCTTGCATACAACGCGTGTATACAATTTCGGTGGTAAAAAAACAGTAAATGATACAAACAGAAATGTGCCGATTATAGGTTGCTATCAATTAACTACATGCATCAGAATAATTTCATTTTTCACTTTTAAGTATATATTGTAACTGTTTAAAATCGACTTTGAATTTTTACTACTTCAATGACTTGGAAGAAGACTTAGAAACATGTAATTATAGAAGATAATTTGATTGTCCACCAAGCTTAAATATTTATGGGGAACAGTAGGGACCATTAATTAGCCGGTTGAATTAAGTGCAAAGCCAGGCTTTTCACTCTCTAAACTCACTATCATTTTCGTTGTTTGACGGATGACATATAAATGATGGGTCCAAGCTCAAGATAATTACGATCAGGCATAATTAAGATTCCACAAGATCATGCCTCCCAAGGTCCCACCATCTCCTAGTCAAGTCACTTCCCAATGGTAAGAATAACACATGAATCGAAATTGCACGGAGGATCCTCTCCGGATATTGTTTATAGAGTTATTAAGAATTCTTACATTCTAATCGTTCATCGTACATCGTAAGGTAAGTTTTTGTCAGGTAATGTTTGTATTTAATTTTAAATAAATAAATTTAAGTGATTTTTGACTGTTCGACGCACTATGAATGACTAGAATATGAAAATTCCTAAGATCTCCACAATTTAGATCTGGATGGGATCCAAATCCAAATTGCACTATATAGGAACAGTAATTTATTTTTTAAAGAATTATTTAGCGTAGCGGCAAGAAAAAATAAACGGAGCCCAACAAGTGAATAGCTAAGTAATTTTGTTGTTTCTTTTGACACAAGCAATTTTGGAGAAGAAAAATCGAATATGTTGTTTCAAGTGCGTGGATAAATGTTGCCTTGCTTACAAGAAGGGAAAAGATATTCAAGATATGCATCAGTCTGATTAATGACACATCATACGTTTACCAGCATATAAAAATATAAAAAATTAAGCAACTCATTCGACGCTAAAATAAGTATCTCGTACATGGACAACTATATATCTAATTACATAAGGAATAGTTATCTCACACAAACATTTCGATATCATTCTGATTCATGACTTAAGTACGTAAACAAAGTCTTAGATGATCTAAATTTTATTTATTTATTTTTATGTGAATCATTCCAAGGATAAGATCATAAGATGATGAGCAATGTAATAGACATATGGCAAGTGATTTCCATGAGTAGCTAACATGGTTGACTTTGATCACTACCTCGCTATCCATGCAGGTTAGCCGACATGTATGATGCACGAGAAAACAAGACTCATCAATCACCATGTATGTCCCCATCTAGGATTTTGGCTACTCAACAAATTGATAAGTGAGATCAAAGTCTTTACATGAGACAAATCCAACACCAATTACACCCCCATATACATATTAGTTATGGTTCAAGATAAGTCCAACTTACTACTTTCATCACGAGAATTGTTTTAGTATATATAATCGCAATACAGCAACATAACGTTATCAAACTATTCATATTAATTATAACATGTTATGTGACCAAATCATTCTTACTACTAATTTTTTTATCACATCAATAAGGTAATGTAAACATGCAAAAAGGATATAAATATTTTGATAAAAAAAAGGATTTTTGACAATAAAAAAGGATCATAAAGGCAACAAAAGTTAAAATTACTTTTGAGTTATAAAAAAGGCTTTCTGTAGTAGCACTTTCTTCACGAAGCACTTCTAAAGGAGAGTGTAGAGGCAAAATTTTGATAAGTGATAGCATTAAATACTTTGGTTCCAAGTAATTACTAGGGGGGCTTGTAGGATTTTTTTACTGTTTACTTTTCACTAGGAGCAGTGCCGAGTCTGCTGAAAGCGAAGCACATTAAAGGACGGGGGAGCCACATTGAATGCCACGCGGTTTTGCTATGCAGTAGAAGGAGAGAGGAGAGAGAGGAGAGAGAAGGGGGAGGAAAGGGAGATGAAGGAGAGGTCAACACACTTAAAATGAGTGTGGCTTTTCTGTGATCTTAATAAGTGTCTGATACATATTAAATTCATGACAACAGAAATAAAAAAATTTAAAGATATTGAAGGGAGGGGGGGGGTCCGGGAAGTGAGATTGAGGTGCCACTACATCTGACTTTAGCTTTGCCTTGCTGCCGTTGAATAAATGCTCTTGCTGTCACCTTTTGACTCTTTTGCTACCCTTGGGTGAGCGTCTTCCCCTATCTCCCTATGTATCTCCTCTCTCTCTCTCTCTCTCTCTCTCTCTCTCCCCCCCTTGGCTTCATTTGTCTATTTATGCATACCAAAACCTCCACTCTTTGGTATTGAGTCTCTTGTCTTAAGCATTTTCCAAGAAAGAAAGCATTTTCCAAGAAAAAAAAAAAACATAGTTCCAAGTGTGTGAGTGAGAGGATAGCAGGACACTTGGGAGACTTTTGTGGTGGTGATTTGATAAAGAAAAGAGAAAAGAAAGGGAAAATAATATGGGGAGGCCTCCTTGCTGTGACAAAGAAGCGGTCAAGAAAGGACCTTGGACTCCTGAAGAAGACATCAGTTTAGTCTCTTACATTCAAGAAAATGGTCCTGGAAATTGGAGGGCTGTTCCTACCAACACAGGTAGATTTTCTTTCTTTCCATTTTTTGGGAGTAAAATGTTGGTTTTTGCTTGGAATGACAACATTGGTTTTGTTTAACTTTGAGATTAGTGGAAGGATCTTAAAATTTGTGATATTTTACCTTTAAATTGTCACATTCTGGTTTTCTTGTTCTTTGGGAATCAAAACTAATATGTATCGTTGATCTATTTTGGTAAATCCAGGGCTGCATAGATGCAGTAAAAGTTGCAGGCTTAGATGGACTAATTACCTCAGGCCAGGTATCAAGCGTGGTAACTTTACTGACCATGAGGAGAAGACGATCATCCACCTTCAAGCTCTTTTGGGCAATAGGTAATTTTATCAATAAAACGCACCATATTGTTTAATTTTTAGAATTTCTATTTACATTACATCTAATTGTACAAAAGATCCAATCTTTTTTTTTTTTTTAAATCTGAAAAAGATCCAATATATCTTCAATTAATTTGGGTAGGTTTGGTTTCTGCAAATCTAATAATAGCACCATTGAATGTGTGATTGCAGATGGGCTGCAATAGCTTCATACCTCCCTCAGAGAACGGACAATGACATTAAAAACTATTGGAACACACACTTGAGGAAGAAGCTGATCAAGATCCAAGCTGCAGGAGGAGGCACTGAAGGCCCTCACTCTAAAGATCAAGGAAACAGTAATTCTTCCTCACAGGCAATATCCAGAGGACAATGGGAGAGGAGGCTTCAAACAGACATCCACATGGCCAGGCAAGCTCTCAGAGATGCCCTTTCCCCAGAAAAGCCACTGGCTTTGAGTTCTGATTCGAATCCCGCAGATGGGTTTTCGATTTCGAACCTGAAAAAACCAACCCTAGATCAATCAAGCAATTCTACTTATGCTTCAAGCACTGAGAACATTTCAAGATTATTGAAAGGTTGGATGAAAAACCCACCAAAGAAATCAGCTAGGTTAACCAACTTGGCTAATAATCAGACAGAATATCAGCATTATTCATCTAGTGAGGGAACCACATCTGTGGCAAATACTGCCAATAGTGGCAGTGTTGAGTTATCTGATACATTTGAGTCTCTGTTCGGTTTTGAGTCCTCGAATTCCGATTTGTCTCCGTCCATGTCGCCGGAGGCCAGCTTATTCCAAGGCGAAAGCAAGCCGGATCTTATCAGCGACCAGTTGCCGCTGTCGTTTCTTGAGAAGTGGCTGTTTGATGAAGGTGCTGCTGCTGCTGCTGCTGCTGCTGCTCTAGGGAAAGACCACTTCTTTAGTGACACGATGATACCAGATCATGGAAAGGCTAACTTTTTCTGAGGATTTGCTTGTTTTTTGGGCAGAATTAGTTGTTAGTCTTTTGGTTACTTTAATTTAATTTCCCAGTGCCTTGATTAGCAAAGGGAAATTGTTAGAACCCCTCACTGCTACAAAAGGACGTGTAAAAATATTACTTTATAATTATGTCGATTGTCAAATCAAATGTCTTTGAAGTTGGAAGATAATAATTATTTCCCATTTTATGCTTAAGATTTTGTTCTATAGGATCTTGGAATGTTGTGATGAATTGAATTATCATCCACCATTTTGTTGCCTAGCTTCTTTTCATGATCACTACACACACACACACACACACACACACATATGTATATGTTATATTCTTGTTATTTTTGTGTTATAAAGAGTTCTTTCATGTTAACTAGCTCTTGTTCTTGTTTCTTCAAACTTTAAAGTACTTGTATAAATTCAATCAAAATATAGATCCATTGTTTTCTAGCAAATATTTGAATTTGCTTCACCTAATATATGACCGAATCAACGTTTTAATAAACGATGAGTGATAAAATCACTTGCTCGTGAGCTGATTTTGGCTGTTTCTGCTTTTATGAAGATTTCATTCAATAGATTAGCCTCAATGGTACTCTTTGTGCACAATGGCTTTAACTTATTCGTTGTGATGAAAGCGATACGACAGGGATTTATGTATGCCAACTGAAACCAAGTCAACCATGCATATAGCATAATTGAATGTTAAAAACTTAAGACACAAGTAAAGTCAACAGTCCTGCAGCTTGCTTAATTAAAAGAGAAACGGTAAAGATACTCTTTCAAAGTAGAACTCTTACAGACTCTTTTGTTACCTTATGTTTTTGGTACAATATTGGCATATGAATTGATGTTAAATTATGAGACAACATAGAGTTCATAGATAGTCTTTTTTGAGAGAGTTGCTTTAGCATTTCTCTAATTAAAAAAATTAATTGAAGTAGGTGGAATCATCAATGAGGGTTTTTATGTCTAGCTACACCCTGTCCAATTTGAAAGCTTTACATAAAATTCTCCTACTATTACTAGTCCACTTAAACATTGCCGTCAAAAGCAACCATTGGGAAGAAAATTTAATCATGAATTTTAAGCTTAAAGCTATTTCAATTATGTACCAATCATAACAAAATGATTAGGCTCATTAAAAGAAAGAAATAAAAAAAATGTGGTTCATTCTTATTATATAATAGGTGAACAATTAACATTTGCGATTGTGTGACCGAGCATGGGTAAACGAAATTGCATTGCAAATGTGCAAATCGGCCTTAAAATGAACACGTGAAGCGTTTGATGGCTGGCCAAGAAAACTAAATGAAACACGTGAAGGGTTTTGATGTTCATCACCACTACTTGTCATTACAAGTTGTGTTTTAACCCTGGCCAAGCAAATAATCCAGACTGTAAAGGCAAAACAACCCCATAAGAAAAAGGCATGCATGGCAAATGGGAATTATGGGATGATTGGGTAAGAATCACAGGTATTTGGTCCCCAATGAATACCATTCAAAATACGTACACAATACGAGCCACGCTGTCCAAGTTGGATAGTGAGTTACTAACTACTTGCCCCCTCTCTAGCTTCTTAATTTGATTGATCAGATATGCTAGTGGAATGAGCTGGTTTAACTAACGTTATAGCCTACTAAAGACATATATGAAAGTCAAAGTTGATAACACCCCCTGATTAGACATGATCATTAATTTGGTGCAATAGTGTAATGTGATGAAGTGATGGATGTGTAGGATTTAGGTGGAGAATTTTGTTGTTCTGACGGATATTTATCCGTCCAGCTAAACTCACGAAGTAGGGATTCTCATAAATTTCAATGTAGGTGTATGTAAGGCGTCATAATTTTGTGAACGTGGCCGGATGGTAAGATAGTCCAACCATGCCTAGAAATATTTGGAGAAAGAGACCAAATTTTTCAAGACAGTAACATAGAGATGTACTGGATCAAAATTCAGACTATTTTATGTCAATTCGGCTGTCCTCTCATTTCTATTATAAAATCAAATGTCAAGCTAGCAAGTATATATTCCCAATTTTTAGTTTGATGTTCCCATCACATTAAATTGTGACATTAGGCCCCGCAGGGTTACCCCACGGCTAAAATATTTGAAGGGTTTTGCATGTGGCAATGGTCTCTTGCTATAGCTAGCTCTTAGCTAGCAGTTTTAATTTGATCATAATATTATTTCCTTGTGTATGTATATAACATAAAATGGACCCTCCATTCCTAGCTAACTGATTGCTTTGCAAGTTTTGCCACCCTTGTCAACTTCCTGTTCCATGAAAGGAACATGTGCTCCTCTCAGACATGATTTTCCAAAACCCCCTTTATGCTGTATTAACTGTTGCATGTGTTTGTGTATGTGTTCTGAGTTTATGTATTCATATGTATACATTAGACTCTGCTAGCTTTAGGAAGGTGTTAGTGTTTGTTACGTACACACGCTCGAGATCTTAACCGACACTTAAAGTCAATGGCTAGATACATCCATGCGCGTACGTAACTAATTCTAGTGAAACCCTAAACAATATGTGTCTGCAACCAAAAATCTCAGCAATTTAATGGTTTGCATGAAAAGTCGTCCAAACGCAGTTCCTTGTTATGTGCGTGTGAAGCACTAGGTGGAAAATGATCACCGGCTAATGAGGTGAAGTCCCATTGAGGTTGTATTGACTTGGTCTATTTGCCATGAAATTGAAATAATATGCATCACGTCAGTAGTACTTATGTGTGCACTTTGTGTCCGACAATCTTCATTGAAACTTTTGACACCAAGAGAAAAATGCAACCAATGCCGCTGAGATTTCTAGAAGAGTGATTGATGAAATCTGGAAAAAGATATAAATATAAAGAAAGAAAATTCAAAGACCGACGAATTAAGAAGTTGCAGACAGTCACAGCCATGAGTCACTACCAAGAGTCAGTTATTTTTGCTGTCTGTTTTAATGCTACCACATGAGAGTGTCATAGGGTTTTGGTACTCAAACGAGACATTCACCACATGCATGCTCAAGAATATATATTGCACATGTAGTTTTTTCTTATGTACGTACTTAGAAAATGCTGGCTCGAAGGAATGGAAATTCAAGGCTCTCAAAGACATCGTTTTCACTAAGACATAATTGATGACTAACGTATAGTTTTTGTTACAAGAGAAAATGTGCTTTGGCATTGAAGCTTTCAATATAGAATGGCAAATGTATATATGTATCCAATATTCTGCTGGTACGACGAGAGATGTATCCAATATAGAATGGCAAATGTATATATGTATCCAATATGTGACCACAGATGTTTGTGAGCCTTCACAAACACCTAGGTACGGTCCAAAACAATCTAAGCGTGTAATTAAATTAGGAGATTGTGTTTTTCTTTCTAAATAGCCTTTAGAGGTAGTAAGTTTTAAGTTTGCTTATTATTTTGGATTCAGGTTTGTTTATTCGACCAGGATTGCGTGATAAATGGGTACCCTAAATTGGCCTAAATGTTATTTTGTACAACCAAACTCAAGAAAGATTATGAACAAAACCCTGGTCAATATGCACAACAGAAACTTAATCAAACACCTAATTACTACACCAACTAAATCTGTGATCTCATCAATTGGTACAAAGTAATGGGTGAAACCAAAATGTTTATTTGTGACAATGAATTCATGTAGGCCTCGTTAGCCGGACTCACATGCATCTATGTAAGATCAAAAACCACCCAAACTGTGGGTGGTTGATTGTAGGCTCATGGGTCTCTAGTTTGAGAAGTCACAAAAATGGAATAGATTGTCTATATATAGCACACATCGAAAGGCAAAATATGGTTGTTTGGGTTGGTATTTGAATATTGGACTTTGTAGAATGGAAGCCCAAATGCATTAATTCGAGTTGTAGTTGCCAGAGACCCAAAGGGAACAAATTGACATCTTTCCATTAAAGATATAGGCCATGTGCCTATAACTGAAATGACAAGTGATGAGGACTAACCTACTATCAGCTAAAAAACACTTTCTAGTGGTACTACAAGTAAAAAGTTGATGACTGACAACCCTCCAAGAGCTTTCGGGTAAGAGCAAAACCCTGACCATCGAGCCAAATCGCCTATAAAAGGAAGCAGAGACAGCAAAAATAAGGACACTCAACCAATCAAACAAACAAGCATACAAACTCTACTCTCTAGCCTGAAATCAACCCAGATTTGCATCCAGAAAGCTGAAATCAACCCAGATTTAGTCATTTTAGCAATAGTTTGGAAAAGCTATCTTTTGTTTAGTGTAAAAGCTCTACTACCTTCCGCAGTGTTGTAGTATCGATTCCCTGTAAAATATGTTTATCATCCATCCCTTTTAGGGTACAACCCCTGCAAACTCAAATAGAAGTGGCTGCAAGAGGTTCAACCTTGCCAGACAAAGTGAAATCTTGCCTGAGTCTCTTTGTTTGTCCTCTAAATTTGTAGATCTGTTGCTTAATGTACTGTTCAGCATGTATTCAAGTCATCTCCACCTATTTTCTATTTTAAGAGTCTCATTTGCATCTGGACCTGGTTAACTTAATAGATCTGTTTTCATTAAGAGCAACTTGGAATGAAGCAAATGACTAAAGGGCTCTGGACTCCCTCCATTTGAACATACAAGATCATGAACTAAAAGTCCTTGTTTACAAGGCAAGAAAAAGAACTTAATGCAGACTTAACCCATCTGCGATAATCTTTTGATAACAAGAAGTTTGAGTAACTTGGGGTGTAAGTAATCAAAAACACACTTGTTCTACATATGCTATACTGAGATAGCAATGGCACGCCTAGCAATTTGTTAGTTTTGATTGTGAGCCTCAAGGCCTACCCCTAAGGCCCTACAAAGGCACTTTCAGAACTAACTTTGTACTCTTCTTATAGCATACCAACAAGCATGAGCCCGACGACCAACATACACACAAAGTGCCATCAACCCTTGGGAGCTGTGTGAAGGGTCAGATCCACATTTTTCCATGAACATAGTTTTGGCACGCCCGATGGGATTCGATTAGTCTTGTATGCCAAGAAGGAAGATGAAGGAGCAAATTTTTAGGTGGAACACAGCGTACTGGCCACCCCAGTGTCTACTAAGATCAGATATAACCGATCACCCAGAAGATTTTCCCTCCCTACGAGGACCAGCTATTCTGGAAAGCCCAAGTTCATCTGAGAAGTCGAAGGGAAATGTGACCAATGAAGACTTGCAAGCCATCATGGTGCAAGTGTTGAAAAGTATAGAGAAGATTTCTTTGGAAACTAGATGAGAAGTGAGCAGACTCTGTTCTTTAATAGGAAGTTTGCAGAGAAGACTAGATCTTGAATATGATGAGGGATGCAAGCCCTAAGAAGGAGCCAACTATTCCCCTATTTCCTTTACTCGAGGAAAGGAATGAAAGAGGAAAAAAGAAAGTAGGACTTGGGGCCAATAAGCCAATACTAGAAGAAATCCTGGAAACAGATTTGCCCGACCCACTAGTATTCTCCCTAAATAGTAGGGGGCATGCCAGGCAAGACAAGAAAAAGTAGGGAATGAACCCACAAGTTGGAGAATCCAGTGAAAAAGCTGTGTCCTTTATCAAACAGCCAATTCCCTATCAACCATGCCCAACTTATATTTATTGTTCAGAAGGCATTGAGGCTGCCTTTGAGAAAGAAGTTTTATGATGTACAGTTCAATGAGCTATAAGAGCAGGTAATTGCTACCACAAAGTATGAGAAGCTGCTAATTGAGGAACAATAAGTGAAACAGTCGTCCAAGGTACCACATTTCTACAAGAGCAAAGTTGCGATTCATCAATTGGAGTTTGAAGGAGCACATCTTGGAGAAAGTAATGACAATGGAGTAGAGGGGATTGAAACGTGTGCAACAGAGATGACTAATCCTTTCAAACCTTTAATAGTGAAGGGTTTAGTCTAGCCGATCAAAGATCAGAAAGTAACTGCGTATGTCCCTAGCTAACCATCTCAAACCCATATACGTAACTGGGCTTTTGGAGGGAGTACCCTTCAAGATGATTTTGATTAATGGATGAGTTGCGGTTAATGTAATACCGCTGAAACAGATGAAGAAATTGGGAATAAGTAAGGAAGATCTTATTTCTACTGACTTAACAGTTTCCAATTTCTCTAGAGCCCTCACCAAAACGTATGGGATATTGCCCTTGGAAATTGACTTGGGATCCAAGCAAATCACGCTAGCCTTCTTCATGGTGGATAGTAGTTTCACTTATGGAGCATTGCTTGGCAAAGATTGGATTCACTAAAGTCTATTCGTGCCCTCTACCCTACATCAACAAATATCTGTTTACCACGAGGCAGGGGTCATGAGACCAGGATTTTGGGAGATAGTGAAGGCTGAGTCATGGCCATTCCTTCTTATAGCCAATATTGCAAAAGCCAGCTTTTACGATCCCAGTGTTGGGATTCTGTATTGCTTAGGGGTTGATGAGAACAGCCGCCCAACTAAGGCGACCACCCAAAAGTTTCTAGAATAAGGATTGTTTCTCACCATGGAAGAATGGGATAGGCCCATATAGTCTCAGATCCCCAACACCAATAAATGTCAGAACAAATAAGAAATGACCAAGTAATTAGGTCATTAATTAAGAGACTGTTGGTGTATGTGAGAGAGATAACATGAAAGGAAGAGCTTAACCAAGGACAAAGAAGAATGGAAGAAATAAGTTTCAACCAACCAAAACAGAGGAGAAGAAGAGTTTTTTTTTTTTAATTTTTAAAGAAGGAGATAGAGGCAGCCATACATATGGCTGAATGTATATATGACTTGGATTGGCCCGATGACATGCCCAAGGGCTAAACTTAGTTGAATTTTTGTGTATAGAACCTGACAAGCCAGCACCAAAGGTACAATACCCTTTAGAAACCATTGATTTGGAAACTGAGGAGGATCCAAGGCCTATACAGATCAGTGGCCTGTTGGAAGCCAAAGATTGGGCAAAGATAGTTAGCCTTCTGCACAAGTTTAAAGACTGTTTTGCTTGGCATTACACTGAAATGCCAGGTTTAGATTCAACCTTGGTAGAACACAGAATGCCTATATGGAGGGATATAAACCTGTAAAGCAAGCACCATGAAGAATGTCAAAAGAAATAGAAAAAAAGGTTAAGAAGAGATTGAAATGCTGGATTTATTAGGCTTGCCAAGTATTGAGTGGTTGGCCAACATTGTACCTGTATTAAAAGCTATAACTAATGTAGTTAGGTGTTATGTTGACTATAGAAACATTAATGGAGCCACATCTAAAGATGAATACTCCATGCCCATAGCTGACTTATCTATAAATACAGTTGCAAAACACAAAGTTCTATCTTTCATGGATGGGAATGCTGGTTATAATCATATAAAAATGGCTAAAGAAGATATAGATAAGACAACTTTTAGATGCCCAGGACATGTTGGAGCATATGAATACTTGGTAATGCCATTCAGACTAAAAAATGTGGTGCAACTTATCAGAGAGCAATGAACGCCATTTTTCATGACTTAGTCAACCATAGCATGGAAGTATATATTGATGACATCGTGGTAAAGTCTAAAATTGAAGAACAACACTTAGTAGACCTTAAACAGGCCTTAACAAGAATGAGGACTTATAAGGTGAAAATGAATCCTAAGAAATGTGTTTTTGGGGTAAGATCGAGCAATTTTTTGGGATTTTTTTATTCATCAAAGAGAGGGTAGAGGTTGACAAAAGCAAAGCTTGGGCAATAATGGAATCACCTCCCCCCACCAATAAAGTACAACTGTAGAGGCTGCTGTGGAAAACCAACTTCCTAAGGAGATTTATTGCTAACTTAGCGGGCAAGATTCAATCGCTGACTCATTTGTTAAGATTGAAAGATAAAGAAGAGTTTGAGTGGAGCCCACCACACCAAGAGGCCTTTGACATAATAAAGGCTTACTTGGCCTCTCCACTAGTGCTCATACCACCTCAGAGAAGGAAGCCTTCAAAGTTTTATATTTCTGCCTCTGAAAAGTCAATAGGAAGCTTGTTGGCGCAAAACAATGAAGGTGGAAAAGAACAAGTAATATACTACCTCAGTAGAATCCTTACTGAGATAGAAACAAGATATACACTAGTGGAGAAGTTGTGTTTGGCTCTATAATTCATTGTTTGTAAGCTAAGGCGTTACATGTTGCCCTGCCACATTCACGTTATTGCTAAGACATATGTAATCAAATATATGCTATCAAAACTAATGCTAACTGGAAGAATTGGAAAATGGATTCTAGCATTATCAGAGTTCAGTTTTCAATATGTGCCTTAAAGAGCGATTAAAGGACATGTGATTGCAGACTTCTTGAAGGAGCACCAAGGATCCTAAGAAGAACTTATCAATATCCTAAGAACTCTAGAAGTGGCCAGTGTTTGGATTCCACCAAGCAAAGCTTTATCAGGCAAGGAGCAATGGATTGAGCAAGAAGTCAAGAGAATAACTAGTTTCTGGATCACTCGTTAGATGCTGTATTTTGATGGATCTTGCACTCAACATACTGTTGGGGCCGGGGTTGTCATTATTGATCCCAAGGGTATTTAACACTGTTATTCATTTCTTCTGGATTATCAAGATATCACCAACAATCGGGTATAGTACGAGGCACTGATAATTGGCCTGAAAATCTTGATAGAGTTGGGGCAACTGAAGTTGAAGGTTCGAGGTAGATGTGGAAGTACAAAGGAGAAATCTACCTTTTATCTTTGAAAGAGGGTTCACCTAGATGTGATGACTAAAGAACCAGAGATAAAAGATTGGAGAACACCTATTACTCAGTACTTAAAAAATCCTTCTTTCCCTACAAGTAAGAAGAATAGACAGCAAGCAACTAAGTATGTAATGTGGGAGGAGAATCTGCTAAGGAAAACTCCCGATGGACTTCTGTTGAAGTGCTTAGGCTAAGAAGAATCAATAAAAGTATAACCAAGGTACATGAAAGAATTTGTGGGGCACATCAAGCTGAAACTAAGATGAGATGGTCGCTAAAAAGATATGGCTATTTTTTCCCAAGATGGAGAAAGATTGCAAAGCTTATACTCGAGGCTGTGAAGAATGTCAAAGGCACAAACCTCTCCAACATGTGCCCTCAGTACCCTTGAATTATGTGGTCAAACCTTGGCCTTTCAGAGGGTGGGCAATGGACTTCATCGGGCAAGTTCACCATACTTCTAACAAGGGACATACATTCAGAGGGTGGGCAATGGACTTCATCGGGTAAATTCACCCTGCTTCTAACAAGGGACATACAGTCATAATTGTGGTAACAGATTATTTTACCAAATGGGTGAAAGCTTCAGTTATGAAGACCATCACTTTAACTGTTGTCAAGAAGTTTATTGAAACTAAGATCTTACACAGATATGGGGTGCCCGAGACAATTTTTATAGACTGTGGGCCATCTTTTATTTCAAAAGAAGTAGAGGAATTTGCATGCAAGTTCAAGATAAAGATGATCCAGTCTAGCCCTTACTACCCTCAATCAAATGGTCAAGCAAAGGCCATCAACAAGATCTTGGTAAATATTATTAAGAAAATGGTGGCAGATAGTCTAGAGAAATGGCATGAGAAGTTAGGAGACACCTTTTGGGCCTACAGAACCTCCAAATGGTAGGAACTAGAACTAGACCTTATGCTTAACCTTCGGGCAAGATGCTGTGCTTCATGTGGAGATTAATGTAAGTTTGGTTAGATTTCAAAACCAGTCTGATCTACAAAATGAAGAATATGTCTAGGCTATGTGTCAAGGGGTTAGAGATTGGGATGTAGCCCGAATTGGGGCTTTGAAAAAAAATTCAAGAATTGAATAGAGCTGTTGCTCGAGCTTATAACAAGAAAGTAAAACTGAAAACCTTCAAGGAAAGAGAGTTAGTGTGGAAGGCAATTCTACCTTAGGGAGCCCAAGTTAGAGGTTTTGGAAAGTGGAGTCCTACTTGGGAAGGTCCTTTCATTATTCACCAAGTGTTGGATAGAGAAGGATATTACTTGGCAAATTTAGAAGGAACCTTGCAAAGGCATCCAGTCAATACTAAGTTTTTGAAGAAATATTGCCAAACTCTGTGGAATGTTAGAGATTGTTATATTGAAGGAGCATAAGCATATAAAAAAAGGTTAAGGATTAGCATGTGCAGTTAACACAAGTTCATAGTAAAGTAAAAAGTGAGTCAAGATGGAAGTTGAAGAAGGAGATCATTTCATTAAAAATGGGAAGTTATAATAACCCTAGCCTAACAAATTTACATCTTTACCCAAAGTCATTATTCTGGAATAATAAGTTTACATAATTGTAAAGATTCTGGTAGGTTCGACTAAGATAGTACTATTATTAGCAAATTGAGATTCAGCATCATCCATATCCAGATTTGCCTTCTTCACCTCTTCAATTTGTTGGTGGAGTTTATTGAAAAGAGTCACTTGTTCAGCCTTCAGCACAGCAAGTTGGTCCTATAACTTCTGGATCTCAAAAGTCACCACCTTGATCCTATCTTCCGTGGATGAATCTTCATCCATCCAGTTGTTGTATATAAGCTGAAGTTCTGGATTGTTTCTCCTAGAAGCACTTCACTTGATTAGCTTGCCTATCAGCCCACTGATGTTGATCCCTCAGAGCCGTCAAGTTCTCAAAATAGGAAAAGAAAGACTTGTACTGAACTTTTGATAGTTGACTAGCTTTGTACAGTTCAGTAATAGCCTTCTCTACATCGTGGAGAGCCTTGAGACTAAAAAAAAGCTGAGAAGTCCATCCTAGACCACTCTTAGAAGATCTGGTGTTGATCCTGAAAGCCTTGAGGCTTGAAGGGATGCCTTGAAGACCTTAGCCTTGTCTTAAGTTCCCCAAACTCTTTAAAAAGCTCAGGCAATGTTGCTGTTATAGAGATGGATGCAAGGGGTGGGGGCATCGCTCCAACTCATTCAGAGGTTGCAGCGGCAGAAGCAGTCTCAACATGGAGAGAAACCTGATGAGTAGAGGCAGCAACAGTCTTGGCTCTCTTCTTCGGCCGAGGGATAGGGATTTCCATGACTCTATAAGCTAGAGAATGCCCATTAAGAGCTGCTTTATGCATAAGAGGCGGGGGAAATTGGCCCAAGCTTTATCCAAGTCTTTGTTGCAAACTAAAGAAAACTAATTAAGAAGAAAGTCTACAATTCAAATTAAAAGAAGGCGAGATGAAATAAGTTAATATACCTGGGTTGAATTAAGAGCCTTGGAAAAAGGTAGATGGATTGATATTGCCTACGACAACTGATGATGATTATTTTCACTTGCTGAATGAGGAGGAATGATGCATGAGCACTCACCAGATGCCTGTAAAAAAGAAAAGAAAAGACAAGTGTCAGCGAACTAAATTTTACAAAGCAGAAAACAGAAGTGTATATATTTGTATACCTGCGCAAGGCCTTGAATAAGAGGAAGATGCACCTTTATGGTTACTGTTGCTTGAGAAGAAGCAGGCTGGTTGGCCTGAGCAGCAACTGGAGAAGCCCTTGGACTAGTCACTTCTGAGACCACATGGATCTCAGGGACTATTGGCTCCCCAAATAACCTTGGTGGTGGTTGATTGATCTCCTGTGCTGGGGAAGACTGGAAAAACAAAGTAAAACATAAGTAAAAACAAAGAAAGAGAACTTTAAGCATAAAAGGTTCAAGCTAAGATTGCTCACCGAGTTACTATTATCTTACACAAAGTGCAATAGCTCCCTAGTCTTTAGAATGAATTGGGAGGTTGGAGTCACCACTAGTGCAGGAGAAAAAGTTGAAGGAGTCGAGCTTTGCCCGACTGGAGATGAAGGTTCTCCAACCTTTGCTTAAGAGGGAAAAAAAATCGATCGTCAATTTCAAAATTTGTGAAGTCACCAAGTAAGCGAAAGGTAAAATAGAAATATACCTTTGAGGGCTTGGTTAAACAAGGAGAAAGATGAGCCACTCGGGCTAGAGGAGAAGAAGCTTTAGGCTAAGAGACTCATTCTTCCCTAGTATAAACCCTAAAAAAATTAAGTGAATGGTTAATACAAGGGTTTAAAGGAGGTAAAACTTCAAAGGAATAATTTGGTGCTCAAAAGGGTAAAAACCATACTTTCAGTTCCTTAAGGATAATGTCAAGAAGCTTCTGATCCTTCTGTTGCATCTCTGCGCCCAATGGTTCATCCCTTGAAACAAAGGTAGGCTTTTTGGTTGCTTGAAGCTCTACATACAAGACAAAAGAAGGTATTAGTTCATGCCACAAGAAAATTGAAATTGCAACTAAACAGAACAAAATCGAGATCACTTACTGAGGATTTTTGCTTCTTTCTACCCGCTTCAGTTAGAGAGGCAGTGGAGGCATATAAGACTTTGGAGGTTAGGGATCTAGTCCATTTCCTGGTTGGAGTTGCCCGCAGAGCAGGCAAAACAGGCCAAGGTTCATGCTGTTCTTTAGTCTCGGACTCTAAAGTTTCCACCATAGTTGTCATTGCCCGCCGAGTGGCCCAAGCCTCCACTTCAAGCTCAGCCTCAGCCTCTGAATCTTTATGGAGATATCTCTACCCTCTCCATCACCTTGCCTCGTCGTATTGTCCATAGCTTCTTTAATGACAAAGGCATCTTCAGCTTCTTCATCTAGTCCGACATCTATCTCTTCAGTGTTGCCTTAAGCTGCAAGTTCAAAATAACCAAGGAAAAGGTTAGAGAAGGGTAGGTTTATAAAGCATTGTGAAATACAAGTTAAGACAAGGGAAAATACCTATTAAAAGAAGCTGGTTTTTTTGGTGGACCATCTCCTTCTAGCTTTCAAACTCGCTTGGCTTGGGATAGAACTTGATGGCAAGCTGTCCGAAGAGACGGTCGTGAGATTCCCTGATATCCCCTCTATACTTCTTGGTCCACTTGGCCTCCCACCAAGTGGAAAAAGAAGGAGTACACTCAAAGTTTAATGCCATGGACTTAAGGGTGACCTTGCTAATCATTTCAAGACTACGCAGTGATGCCCAAAACATGGCTTCTATAGGAGAGCGAAGATGGTAAGATGTACCACAATGCATGGAGTAAAAAAAAATACACTGGGATGACCTGTCTGAATCCCAGCTGCCTACCGCAAAATTTTAGGTGGTAGACCTCTAACCTATGTTCATAACGGTCGCTCCTTACCCCTAGGCTAGATCTCTCTACTGAATGCAACTTATGAACTTCTCCTTATAGAAAAAGCTGACATCTTTTCCGAAAGCATCCTGGAAAAGTTGGTTCGAGAACCACATATACCTCATAAGTACTGAAACTCTCTACTCCAAGTCAACTCGAGTATGACAGACTTTGAAGAAGTACATATGGAAAAATATGGAATGATTGGTGGGAAAAGCCTTAGCTAAGATGCAGGCATGAGTCACGCCTTTGGGAAATTCTAGGTTTAGTGCCCGAAGCTCGGGAAAGTACCACTACAACCACAACTGGACCATCCAGGTTGGTCTGTTGAGGTTGGTTTCACCCTTAGTCATTTCGAAGAGGAAGTGGTAGAGACGAGCAAGAAAAAAAGGGCATATGGCTACATCATTAAAAGAATGAAGGGCTTCCACCAAGGGGATGCACTCAACCTTTACTCCTTTGGACTTGTTGAGGAATATGTGTTTGTTGAGCTAAAACAAAAAGAAGTACATGTACTCCTGATCTCTGTTGGCATTAAAAGAGGTCAAGCCAAAGCTCTTCTTGAAAAACGGGATAAAACTCGTGAATGAAGTACTGCAGCTCTTAAAAGTGGAAGAGTTGTACTTCAATCAGATAAGAGAATCAGAATAGCCCAAACGTTCAGCCGTCGGGTGAGAGGAAGAAAACTAGTCATGAGTTATATCCACGACCCTGCCTGAGAGCCTTAGCCCGAAGACTTGGGCCATGTCAAGGATGGTTGGGGACATGGGGCCCATTCGAAAATCAAATGTGTTGGTTCTCGTGTTCTAAAAGAGGAAAGTTGTAGTTAGAAGCTGTATCTTGACAACCACCGTGATCTTTGAGAGTATGATGAGCTCGTAGATCCTATTGTTCATCCACTTCTTCTTAAAAATGGGTTCGAGCTCATTTACCTATTGTGCCCATGCCTCATCCTTCATCAATGGAAAGCCTCGGGGATGAGTTGACCATTTGGAAGAAGAAATACCAACCTCTGTAGAATACGGGTTGGGGGTGAACCAATTTGCCTAGGGCATGTTGATCTTCATAGCAATTGGGACCCTAGAAGTCCAGGCAGGTCCCAAAAAGTGTACTCATTCTTCCTTGAAGAAAAGAAAAGTATTCAGGCCAGCCCGAGAGCGATGAAGGCCATTGAGTAAGCGGCGCATGGTAACGATCCCCTTGGCAGATTCGCATGAAGATTGATCAGCTTTAGGTGCCGTTGAGTGTGTTGGAAAGAAGATGGAAGAGAATCGAAGGCAGAAAGCAAGAAAACTATAAACGCAAGGAAGTTCTGGGAAGATTGGGAAATTCTAGAGTTTGGAAAATAATAATTGCTAAGGTAATTTGGCTGAGAGGTTTAAGTGGAGGTTATATAGTAAGCAGTTAGTTACGTTGGAAATCGTGACTCAGTGCAAAGGTTTATTCTAAAATGGCTATTTAAGTGGTGCAAATCCCGAGTAAAGGCATGCAGTTCGTTTTAATCATCATTAGAGCTAACAATAATTAAAGGGGCACTGTTTGGGTTGATATTTGAATATTGGACTTAGTAGAATGGAAGCCCAAAGGCACTAATTCGAGTTGTAGTTGCCACAGACCCAAAGGGAGTAAATTGGTGCCTTTCCATTAAAGATATAGGCTATGTGCCTATAACTGAAATGAGTGATGGGGACCATCCTACTATTAGCCAAAAAGCACTTTTTAGTGGCACTATAAGTAAAAAGTTGATGACTTACTACCTTCCAAGAGCTTTCGAGCAAGAGCAAAACCTTGACCATCATGCCAAATCGCCTATAAAAAGAAGAAAAGACAGCAAAAACAAGGACACTCAACTAATCAAACAAACAAGCATACAAACTCTGCTCTCAAGCCAGATTTGCATCCAAAAAGCTGAAATTAACCCAGATTCAATCATTTTAGCAATAGTTTCCTTAGAAAAGCTATCTTTTGTCTAGTGTAAAAGTTATGCTACCTTCTCTAGTGTTGTAGTATCGGTTCCTTCGTGTAAAATCTGTTTACCATAACCCTCGCAAACTCAAAGATAAGTGGCTACAAAAGGTTCAACCTTGCCAGACAAGATGAAATCTTATCCGAGTCTCTTTGTTTGTCCTCTAAATTAGTAGATCTATTGCTTAATGTACTCTTCAGCATGTATTCAAGTCATTTCCACCTATTTTATATTTTAAGAGTCCCATTTGCTTATGGACCTAGTTAACTTAATAGATCTATTTTCATTAAGAGCAACTTGGAATCAAACAAATGACTTAAAAGGCTCTGGACTCCCTTCATTCGAACATACAAGATCATGAACTAAAAATCCTTATTTACAAGGCAAGAAAAAGAACTTAATACAGACTTAACCCATCTGCAATAGTCCTTTGATAATAAGAAGTTTGAGTAACTTGGGGCACCAGTATTAACTTAAAACACACTTGTTCAATATTTGCTATACTGAGATAGCAGTGGCACGCCTAGCACTTTGTTAATTTTGATTGCGAGCCTCAAGGCCTACTCCTAAGGCCCTACAAAGGCACCTTTCAAAACTAACTTTGTACTCTTCTTGTAACATACCAACAAGCAAGAGCCTGACGACCAACATACACACAAAGTGCCATCAACCCTTGGGGAGCTATGTGAATGGCCAAATCCACATTTTGCCACGAACAATGGGGTACTTATTTTTCCCAGAAAATAGGTCTTTCCTTAATACTCCCTACTCCCAATGTACTAAGAATAAACTTCCTTTTTGTTTTTATATAGTTTTCTCCTAAAGTCCTTAATAACCACTAATTTTTCAGCGTTTCTTCTCAAATTTTCTTGGAAATTTTTTATTTGAACCCATATAACCTTACTCAGCACCCAACTTAAATTTTAAATGTTAATTGTCCTTTTTATCCTATTGTATAATTACCATTAAGTATAAGATGAAATTAATAATAAAACTAAAAGTTATCAATAAACCCATACTCAATAATCAAACTTTACCATAATTCAATCTTTATCCTATGTTCATTCTGACTGATGATGATTTTGAATCTTCCAACTAAGATATAATTAAATCGAGTTATGTAAGTTTTTTTTCGTTTGATTTTAATTTTTTTAGAGTTTAAAAGTATATTGCTTGCAAAGGTCTTTGTTAGCCTGTGAATAAATTTCTCTATAGGATTCATAACTCTTCCAAAAGGCATTGGGAATTCAATACTGCCACCAACTGAAACATATAAATAATGAAGCTAAAACACTGGTAAATAGCTTGGCATATACATAACAAAACAGACAAGGTAAAAAACAACTGAAGTGAAGACATGTACTTTTTGAAGTTCTTGAAAGCAGCAGTGTCATCCATCAACCAATGCGAAAGGGTTCATCCCCAAAAGTGAAGTCCAAATTCGGAACATAGTGATAATTAGCAAAATTGTTCTTACTTCTAACAACTTGAAATCCATAAAAAATGGCTTTGATAAAGTCCTTGAGGTAGATAATTGGGTTTAAAGAGATACTGATAGTTTAATTGAAATTAATATAGGTATAGAGAGTAAGTTAGTTGTAAAAAGAGGTTATATGGGTTTAAATAAAATTTCTTATTTTTCTGTCTACACAGTTACAAAAATTACTTTATGCAACATTCTTCTACATAGTTACGTATTTTATTCGAGCGTTTATTAACAATTGAGTGCCCAAATTTCAAATCAGGGACCACATAATAAATGCTAAATATTAGTGAACGAATGAATAATATTCTTACATGGATTAATAACAAAATAATACATGCGTTTCTCCCACTTGTAAATAACGTATTTTTACCGTAAAATTTTTATAATCCATCCAATTTCTTAATTTTCATTTGAAGATCATCCCTGCAAAAAATTATTCGAAACAGAGATCATTTAGTCATCCAAATGTATCAAATAATGGACGGTTTATCAATAACTTATTACTTAGTACTTATACCATTGATTTATTTGATGCATTTGAATGATCTAATGATCTCCAATTCAAATGAGTGTCTGTAAGGATAATCTCCAAATAAAGAATAAGATTAAATGATTCCGATTATAAAATTTCTAGTGTGAAGATACAGACCTTATTTGTAATTAAGAGAATGAGCTCATCCAAAGAAATTGAATGAAAGTATTATTATTATAACAATTTCCTATATATGCGGGAGTTCATAATTTACAACTGCAAGAAAATTGGGGGAAATGACTACATTGGTGAGTTTAGAAGTGAGATTATTTTGGTAAATAACATTTAGACCGATTTTTCTCTTCCACGAACAAAAGAACAAAATATTCACCCGGAATCATCAACGTAATCCCCACTTAATCCATCATGACAATTGACAAGAAAGTTACTGGATCCATAATTCAATGTCTTTTCAGTGGCCATGTTTTCTATTTTGACATGCCCCCTACCCATTGAGTTCTATTCGTAATTATCATTTTTTCTGACCAAATATATCTTTCAAGGACACTGTCTCAGATAATCACACCACCCAAATCTTACTTGAATCAATTGAACCACCCAAATCTTACTCGAATTATTATGGCCATCAGCACATTGCATGCACACTGCATATTGAATATTACCATACTAAATTTTTTAACGAAGTATCAGGTGATTAGCCCACTAGAGTACGAGGATGTAAGACATGAACTAAGCAACAACAAAATAATATAATATTTGACTAACTTTTCATGTTAAAAAACTTACCAAGGTGATATGATGGAAGTTAATTAATAGCTAGAATTCTCATTTCTCATTTCTTTTCATGCCTATTTTACTCTCTGCAATTTTTTTGTCAACCATTATTTTTCTAATTTAATGTTGTTTCACACAAATTAACTTTGAGCGTAAAAATAATTATATTTGAGACTTAGTAATGTGGATATATGTGTTTGATACCAAATGTAGGTAATCTCAATGACTTTGATATCGAATGTAAAGGTAATGTGGTTATATAGGTTTTGATACCTATTATGAAGGTGATGTATATAGGATTTGCTTACCTATTGATAAGGTTTAAATTGACTATGCCCTTAGTGTTCATTATTGACTGTGCTGATGACTTGGCAATTAACTAATGACATGGTGATATTAGAGATAAAGACTAATGACTTGGATGATGATTTGGCATCTAGTCTGTTGGTACTGTTGTAACTAATTCAGTTTGTTAGGATTGGTTGTTAGAGTTAGTTAGCACATATAGGCTATGTTAGGGTTGTATGTTTATTTAAATTTAGGGTTAGACTAATATTAACATTGGAACCCTATTTTTCGGAAAAAATCTTTTACAAACAGATTAACCTTGTTTTGAGACTTATTGGTTCAACTCATCTGTTATCACTTCCTGATTTAGTGGCAGATTTCGTGAGCATGATAAGCTCAACTATCCCAACGTTAACATCTCTTTGAGTAGTATATAAAGGGTAGGGTTCTAGTCAAGGAAATACATAGCAAACAGCTACGAAACTATTGAGTGATTAAGGGGTGAAAACTTGGGATCTTCCTCCGTGCAAAGGAAGATCTAAATAGCTTCGATACTGGGCTGTTTTATCCTGGGGACGGCGTGGCATTTGTGACTGCTTGCACACTTGAAGCAGAACCTCGAAACGTCTTAAAGAAAGCGACATAGTCCGCGACTCAACCTAAGACGTTTCTGCAATTTTTGTTCTTGATATTTCCTGGTAAATTCGTTCCTTGTGTTTGGTTTTGTGAAGTATTTTCCAACAATTTTTAAGACGTTTCTCTATGGACTCTGAAATCACTCCTTTTGTCACGGACTTGAGCAAACCTGTCAAGTTTGAAGGACTTCACTTCAAACGTTGGAGACAAAAGATGCTATTCTTCTTAACCACCAAGAAAATCTCTACAAACTGCACTTCTGAGATCCCACAACTACATGATCATCCAACTTCTGAACAATTCAAACTGTTTCAAACATGGAATGAAAATGACTTTCTCTGTAAAAACTATATCTTAAATGGTCTATGTGATGATCTTTCCGATTACTACTCTTCTTGTAAAACTGCTAGGAACTCTGGGATGCACTCTAAAAGAAGTACGACACTGAAGAGGCGGGTGCCAAGAAGTTTGCAGTCAGCCGTTACCTCAAGTTCCAAATGCTCGATGACAAGTCTGTGGAGGCTCAATCGCATGAGTTGCAGAAGATTGCTCACGAGATCATGTCTGAATGAATGAACCTGGATGAACAGTTCCAGGTTGCTGTGATCATCGACAAGTTACCACCAAGCTGGAAGGAGTTCAAGAAAGACCTACGACACAAGACGAAAGAGTTTTCTCTTGAAAGCTTGATTACTCGCCTTCGAATCGAGGAAGAAGCCAGAAAGCAGGATCTGCGTGAAGAAGTTCTTGTCATCTCAAATACCAACAAGAAATCGTAGACCAAAAACCATGCAGCTGTTGTTCTCAAGCCGAATGGTAAGAATCTAAAGAATTACACCAAGACTCGTCCCAGCAACAAGAACCCTATGAAGGTACATAATTCTTCTCGCTTCAACAATAAGAAACTGCCCCCCTCAAGAGATGAGACAGCTGAGCCTTTCCTGTGCTATAATTGTGATAAACCTGGACACCTTACTCGTAACTGTCGCAACAAACGAAGAACAGCTCCTCAAGCCAACCTCACTGAGGATCAACTTGTTGCAATGGTGTCAGAAATCAACATGGTTAATGGATCCGAGGGGTGGTGGGTGGACACTGGTGCCTCGCGCCATGTCTGCTATAATCGAGGGCTCTTCAAGTCATACACTGAAGCAGAAGATAGAAGGGTTCTATTGGGTGACTCTCATTCAACACATGTTGCTGGAGTTGGGGAAGTGGAGCTCAAGTTCACTTCGGGGAAGACTGTGATTTTGAGGGAAGTGTTGCATGTTCCAGAAATCCGAAAGAACTTGGTCTCAGGTTACCTTATCAACAAGGCTGGGTTCACACAAACCATTGGGGCTGACTTGTATACTCTCACAAAGAATGGTGTCTTTGTGGGAAAAGGGGTATGCAACTGATGGAATGTTCAAACTTAACGTTGATGTTATGAATAAAACTGCTGTTTCTGCTTACTTCTTGTCTTCTTACAATATATGGCATGGTAGATTATGTCACGTAAACAAAAAGCTAATATGTCAGATGTGTAGTTTAGGTTTAATTCCTGAAGTTTCAAGTAAGAATTTTGAAAAATGTGAGTCTTGTAGTCAGGCAAAAATCACGAGGAAATCACATAAAACCGTACATAGAGAAACTGAACTTCTTGATTTAATCCACTCTAATATATGTGAATTTGATGGTGTGATCACAAGAAATGGAAAGCGTTATTTTATCACCTTTATTGATGATTATTCTAACTATTGTTTTGTTTACCTAATGAGAAACAAGAGTGAAGCCCTAGACATGTTCAAACTATTCTTAACTGAAGTAGAGAATCAGTTCAATAGAAAAATTAAAAGGTTTCGCAGTGATAGGGGTTTAGAATATGAATCCACTGCCTTCAATGATTACTGTAAAAGTCTAGGAATCATCCATGAAACAACTGCGCCATACTCTCCAGAAATGAATGGCAAGGTAGAAAGGAAAAATAGAACACTTTGTGAATTAACTGTTGCTGTGCGTATTAGCTCAGGGTGTGCCTCATTTTGGTGGGGTGAAATCATCTTAACTGTCTGTTACGTCCTCAATAGGGTCCCATCCTCAAAGACTAAGGTTACACCTTATGAATTATGGAAAAATAGAAAGCCTAATGTGTCTTACTTTAGAACATGGGGCTGTTTAGCCTTCGTACGCAAACAAGATCCAAAAAGATCAAAACTAGAGAGTAGAGCACTCAAATGTGTGTTTATTGGGTTTGCATTACATAGTAAAGCATATAGGTTTTATGATTTAAACAATCATGTTATTATTGAATCAAATGATGCTGACTTCTTTGAGAATAAATTTCCGTTTATGTCCAGAAATAGTGGGGGTACAACCTCAACTATTTCAGATAATGAAGGCATAAGCAGCCTAAACAAAGATGATTCGGTCGAACCTAGTTTCGAACCAAGAAAAAGTAAGAGAGTCAAAGTCACTAAAGACTTTGGAGAGGACTTCCAAACCTTTGCACTGGAAGAAGATCCTACAACACTCCGTGATGCTTTGATCTCTGTGGATGCCGATTTATGGCCGGAAGCCATTAACGATGAAATGGATTCACTGGAATCTAATAAGACATGGAACCTTGTTGAATTACCTCCAAGATGCAAGACCATTGGCTGTAAATGGGTGCTGAAAAAGAAGCTGAAAACTGATGGCACAATCGACAAATTTAAAGCAAGGTTAGTTGCTAAAGGTTTTAAACAAAGAGATAATGTAGATTTCTTTGACACTTTCTCACCGGTCTCTAGAATCACATCTATACGAGTTATGTTTGCACTAGCTTCATTACATAATCTTGTGGTGCACCAAATGGACGTAAAAATTGCGTATTTAAATGGTGAATTAGAGGAAGAAATTTACATGGATCAACCAGATGGTTTTGTTGTACCGGGGCAAGAGTATAAAGTCTATAAATTAAATAAGTCACTTTATGGTTTAAAGCAAGCACCCAAACAATGGCATGCCAAATTTTACTGCTTACTTCTTGATAATGGTTTCAAAATTAATGAAAGTGATAAGTGTATGTACATCAAATCTGTGAGTAATCTTTGTGTTATAATATGCTTATATGTTGATGATATGCTTATCTTTGGCTCCAATATTCATCTAGTAAATGAGGTTAAAGTCATGCTTTGCAAAAACTTTGATATGAAAGATTTAGGAGAGGCAAGCTTGATTATTGGAATAAAGGTTAACAAAAATGAGGAGGGGTTTTCACTAAGTCAGTCACACTACATAGAAAAGGTTCTTAAAAAGTTCAATTATTTTGATTATAAACCTGCATGTACCCCTTCTGACCCTAGCGTGAAGTTGTTTAAAAACATTGGTGAAAGTATAAGGCAGGTTGAGTATGCTAGTGTTATTAGCAGCCTTCGATATGCTGCAGATTGTACAAGACCGGACATAGCCTATGCGGTTGGGGTTCTATGCAGGTACACAAGCAATCCCAGCATGGAACACTGGTATGCAGTTGAAATGGTAATGAGATACCTTAAGAGGACCATCAACTTTGGTCTATGTTATCAAAATTTTCCCGCTGTCCTTGAAGGATACAGTGATGCCGATTGGAATACACTTTCAGAAAACTCTAAAGCCACGAGTGGCTATATTTTCAATATAGCTGGAGCTGCTGTCTCGTGGAAGTCTAAAAAACAGATCATTCTTGCTCAATCAACAATGGAGTCTGAAATGATTGCCCTAGCAACAGCTGGTGAAGAAGCAGGATGGCTGAGAAATCTCTTATCAGATATTCCACTGTGGGAGAAACCAGTTCCTGCCGTGCTGATTCACTGTGATAGCATAGCAGCTATTGCAAAAGTGGAAAACAAATATTATAATGGGAAGAGAAGACAAATTCGTCGGAAACATAGCACGATAATAGGTTTTCTTTCCACAGGAACTGTGAGAATAGACCATGTCAAGTTTGAAAATAATCTTGCTGACCCTTTGACGAAAGGGTTAGCACGGGAAAAAATTTGGAAAACCTCGAATGAAATGGGGTTAAAAGCTCTTGATAAGTCGAGTCACTTATGATGGAAACCTAACCATTTGACTGGAATTCCCAAGAATTTGGTTCAACAGGTAATAACAAGTCATGGAGTGATATGAACTCATGCTTCACTTTTCATATGAATTGTCTGTGAAGGCATGAGATCCTGTAGCGTGTGTATAGGATGAGTTACGAAAACTCTTAATGTAAACTATACTCAAGTTGAGTAGGATACCTAGCTACGGGAGTATCCTTGATAGTTTCACCTTTGTGATGGTAAGGGTGAGGCCGCCCACTATGAAGTTTCTAGAGCTAACTTCTAGCACTGTCACTAAACTGGGATTTGAGCACATGGCCCAATGGTGCTGGCCCCAAGTTTCACCCAAGAAGAGTCGTGTGTGCTTAGCTGTCAGAGATTGAGTTCAAGACCTAGGGTCACTCTTGTTATTCTGAAGTTTTGTCACTATGTCTTGGTTCAAGTTGATTAACACCATCATTGATGCACAGCTCTATCACAGATTAACTCAATGGTCAAGTTTTAAATAACCAAATGGGGGATTGTTAGGGTTATATGTTTATTTAAATTTAGGGTTAGACTAATATTAACATTGGAACCCTATTTTTCGGAAAAAATCTTTTACAAACAGATTAACCTTGTTTTGAGACTTATCGGTTCAACTCATCTGTTATCACTTCCTGATTTTGTCAATAGAAGAACTCAGTGAGTGCATTCTGGTCTCAATTGTTAATCTGATTTAGCCTTGAATATCATCAATTTCAACTAAAAATTCTTGCTGAGACCAGAATGCACTCACTGAGTTCTTCTATAACATCAATGGTGGTGCAAGGCGAAGGGTCTAATTCTCAGAGATTCCAGTGAGGTTATGAACATGGAGAAAACTCTAACTCTAATGGGGATTAATATAATGGGAATCAATCTAACTTTTCAGAAGGATCTGGCTATGTTGGCACTGGAAATAGATCTTTTCAATAGAGGAATAATGGGCAAAATGACTATTTTGGGAACAACAATCATTCCAGCAACTACAGAAAGGTTAACAATGGGAATAACACCTCAAAGCCTCACTCTGAAAGTTATGGAAACAAGAATGGGAATTCAAATGATGGCAATGGAAGTAGTAATTACTTTGGAAATGAGAATCAATCTCAGAATGGCAACTCTTAAAACACAAGAACTAACTATTGGAATGGAAATACAAATTACAAGTCCTCAGTTTTCCTAGAATGTCAAACTTGTTTAAAAAGAGGGCACACTGCTCCAAGTTGTTATTACAGAATTGATAATAGTAATACTCAGGCTTCTGGTGGCTTTATAGTTTGTCAGATATGCGGCAAAAAGGGTCACATTGCATTGGAATGTTATCACCGAAACAATTTCTCTTATCAAGGTACTCTACCATCATCTACATTAACTGCAATGACTGCACAAGGACATATTGGTCAGCAAGATGCATCTGCATCACCTCCTCATAATTTCTTAACAGCTGATACTTAGATTGTGGGCACAGGGGCCACACATCACATGACTGCCAATATGAATGTTTTGAATCAAGCTACATCTTACACTGGAAATGAAAAGATTGTTGTGGGAAATGTTGAAGGTTTGGCTGTAAAGTATATTGGGTCTCTATAATTCATATATCATCAAGTCATTATTTAAAATTGCATAATGTGTTTCATGTTCTAATGATTACTGTCAATTTGCTCTCAGTTAAAAGTTCATGTTGAGCCAATGCTTGTTGGTTTATATGTGATGATCTTACCTTTTTTATACAGGACAAGGCCATAAAGGGTGATACTATACTAAGGAAAGAGTGATGATGGGGAGTTATTCAAGATTCCAGTGAGCACTTTTTCAAAATCATTTGCTGCGAAGTTGAGTAATTGTGCTGCTTTTCTGGGGAAGACAGTTCAACAGTTAGTTTGGCACCAGAGACTTAGACATCCATCTCAGGAGATCTTAACTGCAATGTTGACAGATTCAAAAAAATCAGTTAGTACAGAGTCTAATGATTGTATTTCCATGTGTTCTTCTTGTATCAAGGGTAAGATGTGTAGGCAACCATTTCCAATAAGACAAACTAGAACTAGTAGTCTTTTTGATAAAGTCCACACTGATGTATGGGGTCCATCTCTAACAAAGTCTATAGAAGGGTATAGATACTATATGAATTTTGTAGATAAATACTCAAGACTCATGTGGATTTTTCCCATGGTGAATAAATCAGAAGTTTCCAATATTTTTTCAAGTTTTAGGCCTTTATTTTGAATCAGTTTGGAGTAACAATAAAATGTTTACAATCTGATGGAGGTGGGGAGTATATGAGCAAAATGTTTAGTAAATTCTTGGGGTATAAAGGCATCAAACACATGGTTTCATGTCCTTATACTCCTCGGCAGAATGGTCTTGCAGAAAGGAAGCACATACATGTGGTGGAAACTGCATTAACATTAATGGCTAAAGCAAATTTGGAAACTAAGTTTTGGTACCATGCATGTGCACATTCTACTATGTTGATTAATATAATGCCATATAGGGTTCTTGAAATGAAATCTCCATATCAGTCTGTGTTTGGAAGAATACCAGAATTATCTCATTTTAAAGTATTTGGAACTACTATCTACCCTTATCTTAGATCATTTAATGCTAATAAATTACAGCTCATGTCTTCTCAATGTCTTTTTTTTTGGGTTATTTGAATGGTTATAAAGGAGTAGTTTGTTACAATTTACAAACTGGCAAATTGCTTATATCAAGACATGTTATACATGATGAATCAGGTTTTCCATGTCAAAAGTCAAATGCAAACCATGAAGAAAGGGTCTCAGATTTACAGAAACCTAGACATGTTCCAATATTGGTTCAACTGCCAGTTATGAAAGATAACAATTCAGTGTCCTTGTCACATTCTAGCTCGACTTAAGACAGCCAACAAGTCTGGTGTATGCTAATGTAGATCAATCTATGTCTGAAATTAGGACTGCAAGTTCTTCAAGTTTGTCACCCTTAACAACATTGGATACTCCTCATCATCATCACTCTACTCTAGCTTTTTCCACATCACCCTCGTTGCCTGTCCATCACAGCTCACAATTGGAGGTAATTATTCCTATCTCAGCATGTGATACTATTAATCCCAAGAGATCAATATTTGTGACAAATTCAGTTTCTCAGCATCTTATGGTAACAAGGTTGAAAAGTGGAACAATTTCAAAGAGAAATTATGCAGCATATTTGGCCACATTTCCTGAGCTACATACATTGTAATTAACAGAAGATGAACCATTTTATGGGGGCTTTTCTTTCAAGCCACTGATGTTGCAGAACCATCAAGTTTCAAGAAAGCTTCATGCATACCACAATGACAGCAAGCAATGCAAGAAGAATACGATTCTTTGAGAGCATAAGGAACTTGGGAGTTAGTTCCTCCACCTAATGACAGAACCATAGTAAGAAGTAAATGGGTGTACAAAGTGAAAAAGAATGCAGATGGGAGTATATCAAGGTATAAGGCTAGATTGGTTGCACAAGGATTTTCTCAGGAGCATAGAGTGGATTATTAAAAAACCTTTAGTCCTATTGTGAGACATACAATAATGAGAATTATTTTATCTCTTGCTACAATGAATTGTTGGGTTTTAGAACAACTGGACATAAAAAATGCATTCCTCCATAGTGATTTATAAGAGAAGGTCTATATGAAACAGCCACAAGGTTTTATTGATCCTTCACATCATAATCATTTATGCAGATTACTCAAGTCTCTATATGGGCTTAAACGGGCATCAAGGGCCTAGAATTCGAAATTCACTAGTTATTTGGTTGCAATGGGGTTCACAACTTCACTATTAGATACCAGTTTGTTCACAAAAAAGAATGATGATGATATTGTGATTTTATTGCTCTATGTCGATGACATTATACTTACAGATTCCAACACTTTGAAGATCAATAAAGCAATACAAGAATTGTCTGAAGTATTGGATTTGAAAGATCTTGGGAGACTCACATTCTTTCTGGGGCTACAGATTCGTTCTAGAGATAATGGAGATATCTTTGTGAATCAAACAAAGTATATCAAGGATTTTATACACAAAGCAGATTTGAAGTCGTGTAAACCTGCAACAACTCCCTGCAAGCCTCATAATTCAATGCTTGTGACAAAAGGCAAACCATTGGCTGATCCTAGCATCTATAGAAGTATTGAGGGGTCTCTTCAATATCTGACATTCACAAGGCCAAACATAGCCATTGCAGTGAATTCGATGTGTCAATTCATGACTTCACCAACTGATGTTTATTTAGCAGCAGTGAAATGAATTCTAAGATACTTGCAAGGTATAATTCAAATTGGTATTTGTTATTCAGCAACTATAGAAGTTAGTTTGAATGCATTTTCAGATGCAAATTAGGCTGCAGATCTTAATACCATAAGGTCAGTGACATGTTATGTAGTTTTTTCTTGGAAACAAAATTGAGTTTCCAGAAGCTTCACAAAAGCTGAGTACAAAACATTAGCTCATACAGCTGCATATATTACATGGGTAAGATATATTTTGAAAGAATTGAATGTTTTTCTCCCTCATCCACCGATGATACATTGTGATAATTTGTCTACGATATCATTAAGTGCCAGTCCTGTATTCCATTCGAGAATCAAACATTTGGACACAAATTATCTGTAAACATGAAAATTCTGTAACGAATGAAATGAGAACACATGTACAAAGTAGATTTGTATTGATTTGAATTTGTATGTTACAATCTATGTTTACAAATTTTCCTCTGATTCAGTCTTCAAATTTGATGTAGATGCGTGATTGTAGATCCAAGGGTCGCGATGACTTGATTTTGGACGAACGGTTGAACGATTACTTCAAGTTTTGAGCTTGAAAACAATGTGTGGATGATCTTCACCTCAAGGGTGCAGCAAAGGTGGTGTTTGATGTAGGATTTCGTTGCTTCAAGGGTCTTGGCAACTTGATCTTAAAACGAACGTTTCTACAAGTTTATATGCTTGTAACAAAGTCTTGAAGGAATCGGCACGAGCGCTTGTTGATTCTTCAAGGAAGTGCTTCGGCTTTGGTCGAGAGAAAGCTTCAGCTTTAGTTGAATGTTCTTTGAAGAGAGCTTTGGTAGCGTATTAGTCTTCAAAGGTTTGGCAGAGGTTCTTCTCTGTAGAAATTTTTCGACCCTTATGTGTGTCTTGAGACCTTGTATTTATAGACTTCCAAAGTCATGCCTTTGGATGGATTTGGCCTTGATTTGTGTCTTGATTCGTCCATGGGAGAATTTAGGCATGTTTTGTGTATTAATTTCAGCAATCTTTACTCCCTTGGCCGAATTATAAGGCCTTTGTTACCTATTTTGTGAGCAGTCTTCAATTCTTGCTTGTTTTATGAAGATACCTTAACTTTCTTTTCGGTTTTGAGAACACTTTGAACCCTTGCATTTCTTTAAGAGAGGTTTACTCTCTTTGATCGAATTTTGGAAAGTTTTAACATTCCTTTGCTTGATTTGTGCCACATGTCATTGATGACTTGTCCATTTGTGATAAGTCATATGCCACATGAAGCTTTGCGATGCATAATTTGTATGCAACGAAATTTACATGTCTACATTATCATTTTGTTCGAGAAAGAGTACAACAAGGTGACTTAAAGGTGTTGTATATTCCTACACATGATCAAGGAGCTGATATTTTAACAAAGGGATTGCACGGTCCTGCGTTTGTTAAGCATTGTTACAATCTGCAACTAGGAAATCCTAGTTGAGATTGAGGAGGGATATTGACTATGCTGATGACTTGGCAATCAACTAATGACATGGCAATATTAGAGTTAAAGATTGATGACTTGGATGATGATTTGGCATTTAGTTTGTTGGTACTATTATAACTAATTCAGGTTGTTAGACTTGGTTGTTAGTTAGTTAGCACAGATAGGCTATATAAGCCAAGTGCTGGTGTAAGAATCAATCAATCAAGTGTGTCATTTCCTTTAGAAATACAATCTATCTCAATTCATTCTTCTTTGACTTTCTCTTTGTTTCTTCCTTTCTATTTCTCTAGTTTTGTTATCATTCATATGTTTTTTGAGAAAATGTACAATATTCATTAAAGAAGGGAATATATACAATCAATGAGGGTATGGTGCATACAATTGGCTTCGATAAAAATCTTGCCGGAGATTTCAACCTCGTCTAAGGGAAAAAGAGTGTTCCGCACCAAACAAGTTAAGAAATATTATCCTCAAAGAGAAGGTCCATAATTACCCAACCTGATCCTCTCCGGATCCTTTTGGTGATGATCATGAGGATCCGCGAAACATGTTCGTTCATCGTAAATTGTGCAGGCAGTTTTTGTCAGGTATTATTTGTGTTTAATTTTGAATAAAAATATTTAAAATGATTTCTGAATGCACAATGTACGATGAACGGACACGATTCACGAATCCCCAAGATCCTCACAAAAAGGATCCGAATTCCATAATTACATCTGAAGGTTCTTCAAACCACAGTATTAAATATCGATATTATCGGCGAAATATCGCCGATAATATCGTTATTTTTACATAGCGATATTTTCAACGTTTACACTTAATTATCGTAATAATATCGCGATAATATCGATAATATCGCGATATTAGCGATATTATCGCGATATTAGCCTTAATATCGCCGAGGATCCTCCGTCGTCGTCGCAACGGCAGCCGAAGAAGAAATGGGGGGGGGGGGAGAACCGAAAAAGAAACAAGGAGAAACAAGGAAAGACTGAGGGAGAAGGTGAGTTGCAGTCTGAGGGACTGAGGCAGAACCGAAGAAACAAGGAGAGACTGAGGGATAAGGATGGAGAAGGATCGATCGAGAGACTGAGGGTGGAGATTGAGGGAGAAAGATAGACGGAGGGTCTGCGTGTGTGCCTGTCTGTCTACTCTGGGAAGGAAAGTTGCAGATGAAAGGAAATGAAAGAAAGAGAAATGAATGGAAGTAAGTGGGAAGAGAGGGAAAGAATCAGCATAAATGAGGGAAAATGGGGGAAAATGGAACCGTGAGGGAGAGAGATGTGAGGGAAAAGTGATGGGATATGGCGTGTGTGAGTGTGTAAAAGAGAGAGGGAGAGAGAGAGATATGTGAGATTGTGGAAGAGAAAGAAAATATATATTTTAAAATGGAAAAGAAATGATGTCTGATGGATGATAGCACAAAAATGTGGATTTTCAAAACCTAATAAAACAATATTAAATTGTCCACTTGCTACACACTTAAACCAACTTTCTTGGTTTCCAACGTACACAACCCACAAGGCTATTCAGAAAATCAGACCAAAGTAGTGGCACACTGCACAAGAATTTCGAGTTTGAATTCGCCTCAGATATTTTTACACATTTTCGAGCATAACTTGTTCGTTATAACTCCGAATTGAGTTCCGTTTACAGCCACGTGCTCGTAAAAATGAGAATTACTCAAGAATAGTAAAATAAGAGTGAAAAATGAAGGGAAAATTGAGGTCCACGTGAAAGGCCTACGTGGCATTGTATTTTGGTAATTTCACTACTATTAAGAATAAAATACGATAAATCGCGGGACAGGATGTCATAACCTAAGACACACCCCGATCCGGAATGTCCACCTAGACACCTGAATCGTGATGTGTTGGCCGACATCTGGAAGGTGACGAAGCCATAACATGTAGTGATGTGAAAAATGTAAATAAATTAAAACCTAAAAGTGACTAATCTATAGGGCGTATGTGAGCGGGATTGAACCATATCACATATTTATAATATTCCCAATACATGCAAAACTATTTTGGGGATTTATCATTTGATGACTACTCTTCACAATACACTCACTCTACACATAGAGATGATGAAGATAGTGAAATTTTTTGAACCTCATAGGAACTCTATGTGGTACTAAGTCACTCATGTATCTTACCATGCAATGTATAAAGTGTAAAATATTGTACTAATTCATTATATATAAATGATTATGGTGTGTTTAAACTTCTTTCATTAATTACTACATATTTTCTACATTCACAATGTTTGCCAGCTCGCTATATAATCAACTTGATAATGTTAAATCCATCATGCAATGCATTTCCTTCCAATTTTTTGTGATAAACTAATAGATAATTGACTAAATAAACATCCTACAAAGTTTCAATAAAAATTTCCAAGTTTTTCTTACAATTTCCGTGGTTTCCATATTATTTTTATCGATATCGATAATATCCCGATATTTCCATCGATATTTCCGTGTTTTCGGACTACCGATATTTCCGATATCATCGATATTTAATACCTTGCTTCAGACCAAAAAATAAAATTCTCACTACTTAGACTCATCCGTGCTAATTTGTGCACCACTTTATTCGTCTCCTACTACTAAAACCAATCTTCCACTGGGGCAATGAATGAATCATCGGTCGAGTATCATTTAAAATATTTCCAAAAGGCGAATAATCCTCCTAACCATCATGTTGTAGGCCTGCCATAAGAAGCAGCGCATCACCTCCAAACACCGTGGCCTGTAGTTGCTTCTCTTTGACCAAAAAAGCCGCAACCCTAGCTGCCATAATCTCGGCAGTAGAGGGGAGGAAATAGCAGCATGCCTAGTTGTCACGGCTGCCACAAAATCACCTCTATTGTTCCGAATCACCACCCCCACACCACCAACACCCCTTTGTTCGTCCCATGCCGCATCAAAATTACATTTAGACCACCCTACATCCAGCTTCATCCATTTTTGAGAAACTTTGGAGCTGCGTTTTGATAGGAACATATTTATATGACTTTATTCGTTTGTTTCCTTGCATTTACTTAATTAGTTTCATCTTATTAGAATGTTTTAAGCTATTTTCGTGTGTTTGTAGGTTCTAAATAACAAAGTTAGCAAAGAAGTGCATTTTGGTGCAATTTGGAGCTATTTTGGGGTGAAATGGATTGCATGCATGGGGAGCATAAAAATGGATGGTGGTGATTCATTCTCACCAACAAAATGGATGGTAGTGATTCATTCTCACCAACAAAAATGGATGGTGGTGATTCATTCTCACCAACAAAATGGATGGTAGTGATTCATTCTCAAAGCCTATAAATAGGCTTCTCCATCAAGGCCAAAGACACCAATTCACATCTACAACACATTCCATAAACAACACAATTTCTGCCGCAAGTTTCCTTCTGCCTCCATCCATTTCCATCCACCTCTTTTCCTATCCATCCCCTACCACCCTTCCACACTCTCTCAACCTATCCAATCTCTGCCACATCCCCTAGACCATCCAAACACCACACCCACCTTGGTGCCGCATGTTTGCAAGAAAGGAAGAGAACTTGGAGCTGTGCTAATCATTCAAGACATTGGATTGTTGGAGCATTCTTGGTGTCTTCTACTTTTGTTTATCATGTTTAAATTCAATTATAGTTGTTTAATTGCAAATATGTGGAACTAAATTCATTTTGGCTAGAGGTTGATTCAAAGCCATGAACATATTTGTAATATGAATTGATTTCCTTGAGTTGTGATTTCATAAGTTGTGAATTCAATTTGCTTAACTGCTTGATTTATAACTTATTCTTGTATGTTGATTAAGGATGCATACTTAGTTTGCATGCATGAATTTGATGCTAGAATATAAGGGAGCTTCACCTAATCGTTATGAACTTATATTCACAAGTAGTGGAGGTTGCTAGTCACAATCGCGTTAAGTGAATTCTTGGCAAGAGTATCATGCTGTTCATAGTTACGAATGCCTCGTCAATACTTATAGTTTTCACAAAGCTTAATGATCTTTGATTGTATCTCTATTGTGTTGTTCACGTAGGGGACTTTTGAAGAATGTTTTGAATTGTTGTATGTGCTTTTCCGTCCAATTCAATAACTTAAGGAAAACTTGAAGGTTAAAAAAGTGCTATTCACGGTTAATCTGGGGTGTTGAGATTCATGGTTTATTGAAAGAACAACTGAAAATTGGTTTGTATGCAAGTGTGTCATGTGTGGAGAAAAACCCTCTAGCCATCCATTCATCCATTGATTTACTCAAATCTGTCTTAAAATCTGTTTTACAAAGTTTACTTAGTTTTTGTTTAAATTCGTCCAAAACCATACCCCCCCCCATTGTTAAATTGTATTCTTTAGTTATAATCTGTACAATTTGATGTCTTTTGAGTATTTTGAGTCTTTGTAATCCCAAATTCGTTTAAATCCATCCCTAGTATCTATTTTTATTTAATTTGCTGGTTTTGTGTTGTTTTGACTATTCTAGTGTGTTTTAAGTTATTATAGTTTAGCTTTCTGTTTTAGAGTTTTGTTTTGTGTTTTTGAGTCTTGTTTAATATTTTTAAGTCAGTTAGGTGCATTAACAATCCCTCCTAATCTCCGGCCTAGAACGATACCCTACTTACATCTTTACTACAATTGTCAAAAAGAGGGTTTAATTTGTGTGTTGTTTACAACGCATCACGTTTTTCATTTTTCCCATGCCAATGTTGGAATTCCTTCAACCAACCAATTGCCCTATAATTTAGTTCCATCAGTTCAAGCGCCTTTTCTTTCCACAAAATGAGTTCCTTTCCTTCCACATAACCCAAAGAAGAACAAGGAACTAGTCGAAACTCCCTCTTGACAACTCACTTGCAAGTTTAGCCACACAATCAATCATATTCTCTGATGTGCCCGTCCGACTCCATAGCCCCAATGGACAAGACAACCAGATCAACGCCGCTCTTGGACAATTTCGCATCAAATGTACCAAAGTTTCAATTTTGAATCATATCCTCTGGAGTGTCCATGTTTAATTTGATGGTATTTAAGTTTTGTTTTGTTTTTTTTTTTCTGTTTTTTAAAGAAACGTTTTATTCTACCTCGACAATAGGTTTTATGGCTAACAAATTGTTTCTTATGACGGCAATGCAAGCTTTTAAAATCAAAGTGTATAATTTGATCAAATAATGCATTTAATCAGAATTTTTAAAATCTATTTCCTTATTTATCTAATTAAAATGGCAAATTTTTCACTAAAAATGCATTCAACCATACAAATTAAGTTCAATAGACATTACACACACACACACACACACACATATATATATATATATATAAACAATTAATTTGGATTTTTTTTCCCTAAAATATGGTTAGTTGACTGGATCTAAATCAAAATGCCCCAAAAATAAAATTGTAAAGGATTCAAATAAATCACATTGGTTATTATAGACCAAAACTCTGGATCTACGTATTCTGTGGTCCAAGCTCACGAGGCATCTTCCTCTTTTGAAATGGAAATTTCGTTGGTGTGGAGGAGGTTAATTGACAAGTACTGCTTCAAATACCAGCAGCTGTGAACCATAACTTGGTTGCTGAGGGAAAATACTTAGGTCAAGTTGCATCAATCAAAACCAACTTTTGTTTAAAAATTTCCATTTTAGTTTGCATTATTGATCAACTTGATTAGTGACTTGTTGTCACCATTTACGTGAGTACGATAACAATGTGATAATTGAAAAGGAAATACGTGATTAGGAGCCTAAGATGCTTTTACCCTAAGGACCCAAATGACACGATCAAACTAGGGCTTTTACTGTGGGCATAAAAATATTGGGTTGGGTTGGTGAGAGGCAAAACGCTTCTTCTTCCATTATCTTCTCAAAGCACAAAATCATATATATTTTTAAAAGGACCCCATCAATCTACAAAATATTTATCCTTATTATAAGCATCTCTCTATCTCTCTAGATTTCCCTTCCTTATACCTCATGATTTCTTGTACCTAGCTAGATCAAGTCAAGAACCAAAGAAACAGTATGATGCAGAACACAAAGTTCATTAAATGACAGCCAATTGTATGGGAAGTATAAGGCTTAATTAAATTTGAAATTTGAAATGTTATCACGTAGTACTACAGTTACTGATATTCCTCTTTACTTGTAAGTGAGGCGTCTTAGATTTGATTTTTGCTAAAGACGAATTTGAACTGCACTATTACTAGTCCATTGTGAGGCTAAACCCATCTCTTCCCCATAGTGTAAATAATTTCGTTTTTTCAAAAAACAAAAAACAAAAAAAAAATGTTGTAACTTAGGAGTTTGTTAAATCTTCTTTGGAGGTTGTAAGAGTCCCATAGAAATTAGAGGTCTATTAAATATTGTAAGCCTTTTAAATAGTGTATTAGAATGCCTAGAAGGGGAGACTAATTAATGAAAAAAAACATATATTTGCCTTGTGCAAGTGAAGTGAGTGATTTCTCCTTCTCAAATCAAGCATTTGACTTGGTCGTGTCGAGCGAATCCACGATCAACAACGTCAAGTGAATATGTTGACCCTGGTTCAATGAATCCCAGGTCACCTATCCTTTGTCCTTGACATTCCTCGGTCCACTCTGCGTTAAGTGGTATCTGGGCGGGTTTTTGGATTTTTATCTGAAATCCTGGTGGAGGTGCTGCACATATCATATGTGTATGTTCGTAATCAAAACTGCCTCAATTCCCGTGACTTTCATTTGGAGAGCTATATATCATCGGAAAGCTCTAAGAGTCTAATTTTCAATGCAACAAACCATGCATCAAATGGAATTTTGTGCGTTCAGATATTGGTAAAACACCATAGAGCATCAGTGATGTCGCAAAAACAGAATCAGTTCTCTTGCGGATCCTCAATCCGTTATTTCTACAAAATGATATCCTCAATTTACTAAAGCATGTTGCTGCTGTCAGTAAATGAGGTTAGCTGGGTTTTAGAAACGACTGCCTCTAATTTTTCAAGTGACGATTTTCTAAATCTTAATCTTCCTCTAGTTTTTATTGTAGTTCATGTGAGATTTGTTGTGTTACATGTATAGAGGTTGGAAAACATCCCAACATGGAGTTTGGCACAAAAGGGGAACATAAAGAATGCATCAACAAAGTTGATAACTTTGCCGAATGGGATTTTGCCCCGATTTATGATTATTACGAAAGCGGTGAAGATGTTGTTGAAGAATTCCATGAACAATTATATAATGGAGTACAAGTTCTTAATATCCGTAGCATTTATTATCCTTTTTGGGACGATTTTGTTGTTTGAGATATGAGAGGAGCTCTTTGATAAATGAACTTTTCAACATGATTTGAATTATCTCTACTCCTTAACAAGTCATGAATATGAATTTGGAATCATTAGTCCAGGTGATTATTTTCAAGAAGAAAAGAAGTGATTTGAAAATTTTTGGAGCTAAATTGGGTATTGTGGAACATCTTGGTTGGACATCCAAAAAATCGAGGAAAAAAAGAAGAAAAAAAAAATCAATTGGAACTCAAGGAAGAGTTTTATCGGAGAAGGGGAGAATGATGCAGTACACAAAGTCCATTAAATGATAACCAATTGTATGGGAAGTATTAGGTGTTTGTTAAGTCTTCTTTGGAGAGGTTGGTAAGAGTTCAATAGAAAAAAGAGGTCTATTAAATATTGTATTAGAATGCCAATAAGTGGAGACTTGATTAATGGAAAAAAAAACCTTATATTTGCTTTGTGTAATTGAAATGAGTGATTTCTTCTTTTCAAATTAAACATTGAGTTTGGTCGTGTCGAGCTAATCCACGATTAGCGACATTAAACGGATTTGTTGTCCCGGATCCAAAGATGCCCAGGTACCTATCTTCCGTCTCTTCCAGACGCTTGGGTCGCGTACGTCAGAGTATTACAAGACATTATATATATTCTCTTCCAATTTGATCATGAATAATCAAACTGATCTCAGTTGCAAAATCTTTGTGACGACGGTTAGGGGCAATGGAGTACTTTATGTAATATTTTCTTAAAAGTTAAAATATGTATTTGTATTAGAGAATTATTATTGGCACTCCAAAAATCTTATTTTGCACTCCAAACTTTCTATAATTAGAAAGAAAGGACTATAGAATGAGATTTTTTGGAGGGCTAATAACAGTTCCACTCGTATTATCGCAAACTCATATAACCAATAGTCCAAATAACAATTTAAACATAAGATACATTTTATTGACTACTCATCCTTTAACCCTTTTGATGTCATTATTGGCGCCATACGACACAAAATCTTGGCCTTTCCCATTTCAAAAATACGATAGCATAAGTTTAAATACCATTAAATTTAAGTTAATTAATAACCATAGGAATGTAAAATGTTAGTTTGTCACGGTATTACGAACTGGTTGGCTAGTCTTAAGATGTAATCATCAGTGTTGAAGAATGCAACTTTACATTAAAAAATTATGTTGAATGATTTCACTTCTAATAGCACAACAACCTTTTGCAATAATGATGCTCTCAAGTTTTGAGAATTAGGTCACTCAAAATCAAACACAACAGAAAATCCAAAACCATCCAAACGCCTTGAATGCATGCCATCCAATTTTTTTCTTAACACAATTTTTTCCACTATAGCTATAGCATTGTGAACTCAGTCACAACATTCATACGTACGTACCACATCACTTATAGCAGCACATATATAAACTAATATATGAAGGTTTCAACGGTTAAATTTCCCCTCACGGAAATTGTCATCCTTGGCCTCCTTATGTCGTCAAGGACACGGGAGGTTGAGATGTTCGGCCGACTTGATATTTAGTTGAATTTTGGCAAAAACGCAAAGCTGCATGCATGGATGTGGATCAAACTATAAGCCACGTAATGACCAAAAATGGCAAAAAGTTGGCATAGTCCTCCATTGATATCAGATACCAGCATATTACCTAACCACGTGTCCGTTAACACATTTTCATGTTAGGGAGTTCCTTTTCTAACTTTTTAACCAAAAAATCCGTCTGACACTTGTGCATGCATGTGCAAATTAGCTCTATAGAGCACATGAAATCATTTTGTTTAGGTGTAAAATTGTCGGGTACAATTGGCACAAAATAAAATAAAATCACATATAAAAAGCATAAGAAGTCGGTAGATTAGGCCATCTCCAACCGAGGGCTGATAAGAGGGCTCGTTTTAACTCTTTGGCTCTCCAATATATTAATATTTTAATGAACAGTACATGACCATATTTGCCTCCATCTCCAACCAAGGGCCAAATGGCTATAGGGCTCGTTTTAGCCCTGTCACAAAAAACCGTCTCCAACCGAGTCATAGGGCCAAACATAATTTATTATTTAAATTTAAAAACTACAACTTAAATTTAAAAACAACAACAATTTAAATTAAAAAAAATGCAACTTATATTTAAAAACTACAACTTAAATTTAAAAACGACAAATTAAATTTAAAAACTACAAATTAATGGTGTAGGAATGGTGAATGAATAGTTTAGGTATTTATAGGGAAAAAAATAGAATTTTTAAGAATTTAAAACAAAAAAAAAAGCCCAAAAAACCAAAAAAAAAAAAATGAATCCAACGGCTAGCTAACTAGCCATTGGATTCAAATTTTAGTTTTAGCATTAACCGACAGGAAATTCGATACAAAAAAAAAAATTTGCCTAACCCGGGGCTAGACCTCTGGCCTAGCCCTCGGTTAGAGACGGTTTTCGAGTTATTTTCGGTCCTTCGGCCCTCTGGACCCTTTGGTTGGAGATGACCTTATGTAATGTTTGCTCATGTTAGTTTATAATTGCACAGACAAAATTATATCATATCGGTTTAAATATGGTTGGAATCATCATTTGTTTTTGTAATTAATCAAAGGCAAAATTGTGCTCTTTGTTTATATGTGCGCTTGTGATTGGATGAACCTGTGAAATAATTTCTAGAAAGTATAATGTTAGGGAGACCAAATTTTTACATTAAATTTGCAAACTAGATGATATGTTACCAATATGAAATAAGTATGTTAATAATGCTAAGGAGACCAAAATTTTAAATTAAATTTGCAAATCAGGTGATGTGTTACTAATAGAAAATAAGCATGCTTAATCAACACTTAAGTAATAATCTAATCATGAACAACTACATCATTTGGTTTTCAAAATTTAGTTCAAAAATTTAGTCTTTCAAACATTACCCTTTTACAAAAATCATTATTGATATATTGCATGGCACCAACTATTGCCTTGTCTGTTTCTACAAACATTAACCATCAAACTGTTATTTTTATTTATTAATTCTGCATAAACCATGAAATTGAATTATTACCTTATGCCTTGCAAGCAAGATAACAAGAAGAGAATAAGAATTGTAGCATTTGCATTTCCGTACAGTGTTGGCAAGACATCATTTTCCATCGAGTTTTAGGGTGATGAAATTAAACTATTTTTTGGTCGTCGATGAAGCTAAGCTAGACAATTTCCATTGGCATCGTATCTTTGCACCCCACAAAACCATCCCTTTAGTAGCACTTTAGGGTCCACACAGTACATGCATATTATGTTTTATGAGGTCTTAATATTTCTGCTTAGCTGGTCATTCTATATTAAACCAATCGGAGTTACGATTGATATAGAAAAAGCTTTCTCAACATATTTAGCATCTAGGGGTCTTCCTTATTTACACACATCAGATTTCATAATTTTTTTTTTCCTTTCAATTTTACGCTAATGAGTTGTGAGGTTGTTGGACCGTCAGTTCACAAAGAATATTTTTGGGTTTACCAGTAGCTAGCAAGTAAACAATGAGATTAAACATTAATAGTTATATAGTAAAAAGTTGGTCATGGATCATGCGCCCACTTCCTGTCAGTAGAAAAATAAAACAATATAATTACCGACTAGTTTTTCGTCTAGTGATATCTGATATAAGATAAAACAATTTTTAATTAAACAAAAACAGCTGGATTACTGTGCCTACCAATAGTTAAGACTACTAAAGCAAGAAGAGAGAGAGATAATATTACGTGCTAATATGCTATAAACACATATCTAGGGTTAGGGCTTGGTCATACCACCACAAAACCATAATTACTTGTTTCCCCTCTCTTTCTCTCTCTCAATCACCAACTCACTGCCCCGAACTTCTAATTTGCCATTTTTTATTCTGAGTCAAAAAATCAGTCAGTAAATTCAGCATAGTGTCAAGGGGTTCGAGGAAATCAAGAAACGCAATTAATAAACAAGATCTTAAACAGGGATCTAATTTATCAGAAACTTAAATGAGGAAGCGGCAAGTAGTTTTGAGAAGGACAGAAGAAGCTTCAGCAGCTTCATCTTTCACCGTCGTGAGATATGGAGAGTGCCAGAAGAACCATGCCGCCGCGGTAGGAGGCTACGCTGTTGACGGGTGCAGAGAGTTCATGGCAAGTAATGGGGAGGAGGGAACAACTGCTGCGCTCACCTGTGCTGCCTGTGGCTGCCACAGGAATTTCCACAGAAGAGAAGTAGAGACCGTCTGCGAGTGCTTTTCGCCTTCTTCAAATGGTGCCTAATTAAAATAATTAAGCAGCTATATATAATAATTATTATTATTAAGTGTGTGGTTTGAGAGATATTGTTGTTTGAGTTTTTTTCTGGGTTGAGAGATTACGGAAATATATGCCTAGACAGTCTATTATATATGTATGGATGGAAGGTTAAAGGGTATTGTATTTTCCTAGTTGATTTAAGTGTGTGCAGGTACTCTTCATTTAGCGGTCCAGAGCAAAAATTAAAGATAAATTCTCTGCCGCAGGCTCCTGCTTTGGTTTTGGGGTCGACGGCTATATTCTTCAAAATCATTCTTAGCATTTTTCCTCTCCTTTTCCTTTTATTTTGTTTGGTGTAGAATAGTCGATGCGAAACGCTGCAATTGCCGTGATAGTCGTCTTTTGTCCACACACAGAGTAAACGTAAGGTTTGAATCCAGTTATCACCCTTGATATAGGGTTGAAGCAGGAAGTCGTGAAATATGTCAGTTTATGTCGGAAGATGTTAGTTTAGTCAGATCGACGCTATGAATTTAGCTGGTACGGTGATATGGCTCTCAGATGTCCAGAGAATGTGGAGCGACAACCTGATTTTATCTTTTTATTTGTTTATGTATAATAATTTCCACGAATTGTCTCGAAGTTTGGTTTGATTTCTTTGTCTAGGAAAGTTTGCTAGTTTGATTTCTCTCTATAAGAGAGTTGCTTGATTTAGATTTATTTTGGTGTGCTACCTCTTTTGGATCAATGTGTGAAGGATAGACCTATTTGATTTGCTGGATCTATTTCACTTGGTGTTCTGAGAACGTGGTGGTGATAGGTGATGTGGTCGACCTTTGGGCACTGTACTCGTCCCAAAATATGATTTGAAATTTTATTCTCACATGATCTCGTGTAATACAAGGTTTAACTGTTTTATGATTTGTGTAATCTAGCGGTTTTCTATGAGGTGGGACGAGTGCTTGAAGTCCATCTAACGAGGTTTAACTATTTTATTGATATGTGTAATCTTACGGTTTTCGATGAGGTTGGACGAGTGCTTGAAGTCTACTCATTGCTTTGCGATTAGTGATACTTTATTTAATGTTGTTAAGTCTTGTGTGCAAAGACCCTTTAAAAACCAAATTATTCATGATATCTATTTGTAATGCCCATATGAAAATATCGTATTTTTCTTTGAAAATAAGTCTGCAGATTAAAAGAAAACAACAGCTAGCAGCTATGGTGTATGTGCATTACATGGAAATGGAGCAGTGAAAAAAATGATACCAGTTTAGCTAAATCTTTAGTTTTTTTATTATAAAAAGGGTATATAGACAAACTATATTAGCTAAATCTTTAGCTAATTTATCTCAAGTAACCTAGCTAGCTAGTAGTTTCTGAATTTCTTAGTAAAAGGAAACTTCTTCTCATGTATTTAATTCTTCGGAATAATTATGTACGTATCTAGATATCACATTTGATCTCCATTGATAAGTGCATATTTGACATGTATAAAGCATCAATTTATGAGTGGTACTGACTGATTATAAAAGTTCGTTCCGGAATTATTCCTCCTTCTGTATCTAGGTATGTGTGTGTGTGTCCAATTCAATTAGTACATAAATGTTTAGATTACTTTGTATTTACTTTGAAGGCCCACATATCTAATCGTGTTGGTTGTTATAATGGAGGAAATTTCTTTAGCAACGTACTTGAAAGGTGATTAAATTGTTGATTATCCGTAATATAATCTCTTTTGGTAGGTGAAGTTGTTGATTATCCCAAGAACGAAAAGCCAAGAAAGAACGGTATAGAACGCTCCACGATGTTCATATGCAATTTCAACTGCCCGTATTCAAATGAACATGATGAAGAAAGTTGAATAAATTAGAATGATTAAAACATGTTCAAAATATATAATTATGGAGTAGTAGTACTCTTAGAAAACGTTTCCCTTTTGGCGTTTGGTGATCAAAGGATCTGAAAATGGCAATTGCAGAACCAAATATGTACAAGGTTTTCTTTTCCTCTCTTTTCCTTTTCGATGTTCGTAGGGTTTTGACGTTTTTTCATGATCGTGCATGTGAGTTGTTGTAATCAAGTTCGGCCTTGAGTATGGAGAGGGAACAAACATTCAGGTATACATTACATTATATGTGAGTCGATCGGGTACATGTCAATTCTAAGAAACCCTCAAAGCAGTGTGTACGCATGCATTTTAGCTTATTGGGCGCAAGCACTAAGTAAGCTATCACGCCTTTCTTCTATTCTTTGAGATCTCTAATGTGACCTTAGTAGTCCTTACTCCGCAAACCAAAGATGGTTATTGCTCCCTGCTCTTGTATTAATCTATTTTCTTTCCGATTTCTAGTCACCTGTATTTTCTTGTCATTTTTTTTTTCATTTTAGTTGTACAGCTCAAAACATATATTTTATGCTTAAGTATCATATTAGCCAAATATCTCTTTGCCTAAACTACTATTAGAAATTCCCAAATACATATTTGCTTGTAAACGGTCTCACAATTAATCAAGCACATTCCAAATTCTACCGGTATATCCAAGGGGTGTTCTATCTGTTAATTTTCTTCAATTTATCCGATTAGATGGCTGAAAATTAAATAGATGTGTGAAAAGTAAAATGGAGTATGTGAATATCGCACCTCTATATTCAAAATATTCATTCTATTTTCACCTGTACTAGGTAAAAAAAACGGTACGCAGGGCTTGAGGAGGGCTTCTTTAGGGCTCAAAATACACAATCTATATAATGGACCAAACTCATTTTGGCCTATGGGCCAAATAATTTGCTGTTCGAATAAAACCTTAGGTCTTAGAAATCCGTCAATACACAGCCAATAAGAATTTGGTAATTGGGTCTTAGAAATCCGTCAATACATAGCCAATAAGAATATGGTAATTGGATTTTATTATTATTATTTATCCTATCAAAGATTCCACCTGCTATCAGCTCAAGAGAAACGAACTTCTGCATAAAAAGAAGGCAATGAGTAGTCTTGCACTGTGGTCCAAGAAAAACCATCTTAATCAATTTTAGAGAGACTTGCATGCTTTTAGCCAAAAAAAAAAGTAATGGGATTTACTAGTGCTGTCATGTTGAGGAAAACCTCAAAATTGAATGCCAACGCCTCTTTCTTGGTCATTTTTTTATCTTGGCACTATACGGAAAGCTTACAGCATATTTGTTGGAAGATTAAACCAAATTTAAGTTACAAATAAAGAGTCATAAATCAAGGAGATAGAAGGTCTAGAGTTGTGATGTTTGGAATTCTAGAGTTAATCATGATTTCTCTAGATGTTTCAATGTTCAAGAACCTAAATTAATGATGATGTATTGTAGTGGCTATAAAAGCCATGTAGTGTAATGAGTTTGATGTGAGAAATCAGAAATAAGAAGAGTCTTTTCAAGTTTAAAAACCTCTCCCCTCTCCTAAAATATTGGCTTGAGTTATCTTTCACAGAAACTTATTGAAGCGTTTCTCTATCGCTCTTCCTTCTACAATTTATAATTGAAAACTTTGCGGGCCAATCATGAACTTAAATGGTTGCTGAAGCTTTTTCTTAAATTTCATATCCTTTTGCCTGCCAAGTCCACAATTTGCGTTATACGTACTTCTGCAACAACATTATACATTTCTAAAGTACTTTGAAAATGCATGCCTTTATACCTTTGGTAAATCTGTAAAGTACTTTGAGAATATCTTTGTATATAACGTTTTGCTGCGAAGAACATAGAAATATATGCAGTTACTTTTGAATTTCCACTAAAAATACTGTGCCAATGGTTGTGAAGCCTTGTGACACCAATATGGGGTTCTAGTTTTCTAGTAGTAAAAATAGTATAATAAACAATTAGAAGGTTTAATTCATTCTTTCTAGAGAATTAGACGGCCTCATCAACAATTACAATAGCAAACTTCTTGAAATTAATTGTTTAAATTTTTAAGGTAAATCTGTATAACCATTGATGTAAATGTGCTTTTGACAACATTTTTAAGTGAGTCACAAGCAACTCTTTGCTCCCGTTATCTCCAAAAACAACCCTAATCGAACTTTGAAAGACCCAAATATTAAATGCTTTACCAAACTCGTAGAAAAACAGGTTCAGTTATTAGAATCTTTAGTAAAGATTGAGCTTGACCTAATTCAACAGAGCTAGGGCAGCATTTGCATTGACCAAAGGCGATGTTGAAGTTGGCAGCTCGTGAATTAGACTGATAATGGGGCCATATGGTTTCCTAATTAGGTTAGGCAAATGACCTCTTTCTTCTTTGCTTTTTACATGGGTTCAAATTCCATACTATACGATCCAATATTACACATGAAGTAGCTATAGTTTTACGTCAACTTTAATTTGATTTAGAGAATTGATTAATCTATAAATCGCTATACACACTGTAATAGAACTTATGCTTGATAGAAATATTAGTATCATATAGAGTCTAGCGAATGAGGGGATAGAGGTAGGACAGTAGGATTATGAGTATTTAGTAGAAGAAGATGTGAATGTCTGACCCCGACTCTATAAAAAATGATATTTCAAAAAAGAGAATCAAGCTTTTTAACGCAAAAGAAGCAACTACAACATTACTTGGTTTTCAAAGAATAGTCTAAAAAATAGTCTCCTTGGCATTTTCCTAGTAGATATCATGCATGTATAATATTTCAGTCAGTACACAAAAATTCTATTTCCCTTGCAACCAACTTATTAGGTTAATTAATAAAATAACTTACGTGACATGGGTACACTATCACGTCTCGTGTCAATAAAATAATGACGTGAACAAAATTTTACATGTTTTTTACATGTGCTATATACATTCTTTCCATTAATTAGAGGCAAAGTTTTATCGTGAATGTAATCAATATCATGGTTTGTGAAATTAGTAACTAGTAAAGTTAAATGAGAATGATAAACACACTCAAATTAGCCTCTTACGCACCCTTTCTTAATCCTTGCCATTTTTTCTATTTGACTTATTCAATTTGATGAATAGAAAGAAGAAGAAATATGTGAGAAATTAAAAAAGGTGTGTGTGAACAATTTTTCGAGTTAAATGCTATAGATGGTTGATGGTACCACATGTTGTGAGAACACACCCACACGTAACTTATTCGCCGCAAATTAGAAATTATCAAGTGATGGCAAAAATTTTCATAAATCGGTGAATTCCCATACTTCCTTCGTATTGGGATTAAAGATTTCACAACGAACCAAATCTGCTCATATTTGCATATGTCCTTGTCTTATTAATATTATCATTATTTTGATTTGTACATGTCTTTGTCCCACTTATGAAATGATATCAGAAAAGTATGGTAAATATAAATGTAACCATTACATTTCTACATATTAATATATATGTCACAAGAAAATGTGTAACTGAAGAAATGTGAGGTTTTATCATAAAATTAATTGGTATAATATAGGGAGTAACTTATTCTTTTATAAGCACATGCAAGGTCTCTCGTTTCCTTGATGTGGGATTCATTAACACCCTCACGTATGGCGAAGTTTCAAGCCTAATATATGGACAATACAAATTGAGTGACATGGAACACGTGTGGCAGTTGGGTTTCATACTCAAGACAACCTGCTCGATACCATGAAGAAAGTTAAGATTCTATTACAAAACTAATTGGTAATATGGGGAGTAGCCCCATTTACTTATTAATACATACAAGATCTCTCATTCCTTCAATATGGGATACTCTCAACAGCAACCTTTATTCTCTCATATCATCCTCCTTTTATATGAGTTGTTTTTATGCAGAAACAAGACTTCAGGAAAAACTTGTTCGAATATGATAAGTATTCGATTGGGGTCGATTTTTGTTTTCAAGACACTGTCACAATTACGTAAAGGAGTATATATAAACACAATTAGGATGAGATTAAGGTGAAATATCTGGGTTTATGCAAGTTATGACAGTGTTTATAATTACTAATTATTTAGTATAAATAAGGAATATATATAAAGGATGGAGATTGTTAGGGGACTACTAGATCACATAGTAGCTAGGACCACTAAGTCACTAATGTATATATTAACCTTTATGCTGCAAATAATTGTGTGGTCCTTCATGGACTTGAAGTATTAATTAATTGTGTTTTATCTCCAAATAAATATGTGTTTGCAATTGCATTCCTTTAATATGTGGCATGTTAACGACATGAAAAAAGCATTTGAAAAAATTGATTGTCGTGATGAAATCACTAGCTGTTTTTTTTTTTTTTTTAAGAACTTTGGGTTGAGTTCTTAATAACAAAAAATACAAAATGAAAGAGGAAAATAACTTCTTTGTTGTTTCGAGGCCGGGTTTTGTTTCATACTGAGAATTATTCTACTTTAAACTACTCTAAAATGTATAGAAATAAATGAGAATTAGGGTGCGCACGAGAACCACTTGTGCAATAATTAATGTGATTACACTTGTATTTGCTTGTTGGTTTGCGTTTTAAAGAAAGAGGAATACTTTTGCTCACCACTATCAAGTGAATAGACACAAATTTAAAAACTCACTCAATGATAATAAGTAAAATAGTGAGCATTATCACCACTTGAGGGTGATGAACAAAAATACACTATAAAACAAAATTTAGAAATGAAAATCACATCATGGGAGAATCTACAGCTAGCTAGTTGCTTGTGTTAATATCAAGCATTTGATCAACACAAGTGTTAATATCAAGCAAGTTGAGGTGTCTTTGTTTTGTTGTGTTATAAATGACGAAAGGTTTGATAATTAGACGTTGCAGCTTACCACGCTCGTCTTTTTTATTCTTTATCTCATATACCTTCCACCGATCAACTCTATCGCGAGGTAGGTTAAAATCGATGTGAAGGATGTTAACACCCAATCACCATCTATCCAATGCAAAGAGATGGAAAAAAAAAACAGTTGAATATCAGAATGCGGGACGAACAAGACTACAAAATAATAAGAATATTATTAAACTAACGAGAATGTCGAAACGGCTACAAAACCTAAGAGGCTACATTGTGACTAACTTAATATTCTAGAGTTACAAAGTACCATATATATAGAAAACTGACTTAACCCTAATAGGCAAGGATACAAAACCCTAATACTAACGGGCTAAGCCCAAAATACCAAACACTAAAATAAACCTAAATACTAATATTTTCTAACACCCTCGTCAAACTCATGGTGGTATATGACATGGGTCTGCAAGCCATCATATATACATCATAAAGTTCCTAAGGCTACGCTCGGAGAATACATGTACGGGAAAGCTGCCTCCCTTTGGTCAGCAGATGAAGGAGCCGACCCCACAAGGTATGCATTTTTGGATTTTGCTGCAAGAGATGCTTCAAACTTGCTAATGTAATGGATTTGAATTCCTCTAATTGAACCACAAAAGGCCCAGTCCTTTTTCATAGGATTTCATATAATCTGGCACAGGAGATCTTAAAGCTACAACCAACCTCACGAAGATCAGGAAAAGATTCTAATTCCAGGTTTCTAGGCGGTGAACCGCTCTACTTTCTATAAAATTACTTACCGACATGGGTTTGCAAACAAGCAGATGCGGACTGGCAGGCATGCAAACTTGACTTGACTTGACTGGCGAACTTGACTTGACTTGAATTGACTGGCGAACTAGCAAACTGGCAAACTGGTTCCGATTCAGGCAGGCAAACTGATTCAAGTTCAGATTGGCTAGTGTTGAGAGTATAGAAAGAACCCATCACTAAACGGACTAGATTTCCATATCTCAATTGTAGCAACAAACAGCGAGAACCAAAAAACTATTATCACTCAAGTGGTCACATGTTCAAGCACTCGAGTGACAGTCACAAAACAATTCCAAAAAGACCAACAACTTGTGTAGGCCTAAAAAAAACAACCGAATATATATATATATATATTTATTTATTTATTTATATATATATTTCTCCCTTGTTCTCCAAAACAAATATTCCTTATTATTTTTTCCTTTCTTTTCTTTTTACTTTTTTTTTCTCTCCTTGATTTTTTTTTTACAACTGGCGGATACAAACTTGGTGGGATCTGGGCTTGCGAAGACAGTACAACTAATGTGCAGCTTCGGTGGTTCTAGCAGGTTATATCACAAAAATCATGGATGCAGAGCAAAAGTGGTAGGTCAGGTACAAGTGCGGGTTGATCAAGCGACATGGCAATGATGCAGGGATGCGAGTTGTTGTAGTGGCGGTAGATCATGCAGGTGATCGTGTGTGTAGCAGGCAAGTGGTGCTGTGAAATGGTTCACATATGGACGACAGGGTTATACTTAGTATACTTGTACAAAGGCTGGTGGTTGGTAGGCATAGCGGCAAATGTGCAACAACAGGTTAGGGAACAAAGCATCTGGAGTTGGGGATGGCAGTAGCAATCGAAAACTGGTGTGCGTATGGTTGTGGATCTAGGATCTAGTAGCGGTTCAGAACAAATTGGTGAGGCGAGTATCCAAGACATATAGCCAACAAACTGACATGAACAGAGCAGAAGCAGATTAAACCCAAAGGATCAAACCTACTATGATACCAGGTTGAATATCAAAATGCAGGACAAACAAGACTAAAAAATAATAAGAATATTATTAAACTAACAAGAATGCCGGAATGGTTACAAAACCTAAAAGGCTACATAGTGACTAACTTAATATTATAGAGTTACAAAGTACCATATATATAGAAAACTGACCTAACCCTAATAGGTAAGGAAACAAAACCCTAATACTAATGGGCTAACCCCAAAATACCAAACACTAAAATCAACCTAAATACTAATATTTTCCAACTAATCATCTCTGGTGCGGCAAAGTCGCCGAAGGAATTGACGGTGAAGTAGGGCCCGCCCCAGTCGTCGATTCGGTAGAGGTCGAATGAGAGAGACGGGGACTAATGGGAATTGTCAGTGGCGGCGGTGGTGGTTATGGTCGCCGGAAGTACGCTTGAGAACAGCAACGTGGAATAGAGCTATCCCCGACGAAGAGGTGGCCAAGAAGGGCCACATCAGCGTCCACGCAACAAGCCAAGGCCGGCATCTCTTCTTCCACGATGATTAATCAATAAAAAAATGAAATCAAGAATCAGAGAAATTTAGGGGTTAGGGTTTGAATTGTTAAATTGTGAGTTTGTAATGAGTGGGAGCTTTAAGCACCAAAATCTAGAGAATGGATGAAAGTGAAAAGGTGAAGAATGGATGTGAAAGAGATAAGAGAGAGAGAGAGAGATGACAGAGATTGCATGTGAGAGAGAGGAGAGAGAATAGGTGGGTCCCACATGTTTTTAAATAAAAATATTAAAATAATTTATCTTTAATTTATTAATATTTAATTAATATTTTTATCCACTTCGCTAAGGAGTGGGCTCCGCCTCATGCCACGTCAACATTTAACAAAAAAAAAATAACAGACAAAATGACGGAGGTATGACATTGCAACAAATTCGTAAGATGAGGTATGACATTGTCATTTTTAAAACATGAGGTATGAGATTGTAGTTCGACCCATAGTTGATGTAGTTTTATGTAATTTACCCAAAATATTAGTCCATTGTCTGATCATGTTGAAAATTAAAGGCGAATTGGAAGATGCGTAATAAAGTGAAGTTTAAAAGTAAGTCCCCTTCCTTTTCACGCCTTTGTCGTTCCACCTTAGTCTGAATTAGGCAGGTTGGAGTTTTCACTCCTAGTCATGTATAGGGTATTTTAGATAAGCAACTTTTAGTCTCTCTTGCAGTCTCGGTTGACTCCTGTAAAGCTTCTTATATAGTACTTGTTCTTTGGTAGCCCCCTCCATTTTCTTGGGTCAAAGTGAATTCTGATGACCTTGCTAAAAAGAACCCAGGTCCTGCAGCATGTGGTGGGGTTTTCTGAGATTTTGCGAGTTATTTTCTTGGTGGTTTTTCCCTGAGCTTGGGGCATCGTACCTCTTTTTATCCGGAGCTTCATGCTGTCGAGTTGGCTTACGCAAGGGGTTGGCAAAACTTATAGCTTGAAAGTGATTCTTCTAGTGTGATATCTTGTTTTGCTTTTGATTCTTTTTCTCCTCCTTGGTTACTTCAGACACATTAGAAAATTTGTATTTTCTGACTGCAAAACATGGTATTCCATAGCTCTCATACATTTCAAGAAGGGAATGCATTTGCTGACAAATGAACTAATTAGGGCTTCTATCATCTTCGCTTGTTTGGCATGCTGCTCCTCTTGCATATATTCTTCCTTTTTTGCCCTCAGATTTATTGGGCATGCCGACCTACAGGTTTGTCTCCCTTCTTGATGTGTGATTTTCTTTTTTACGTAATCTTTTTGGATTTTCCTTTCGTTTTCCAGATTGTCTTGCTAGTGCTTACCTTTTAGATTTTATAGAGGGGTTTGGTCCTATGTCCACCCTATCTTTTTTCTTGTATTTTTTTTAAGAGAGATACGATCTATGCCTCTCTCTTTTTCTTGTATTTTATTTTTCAAGAGGGGTAAGGTGTATACCCCCCTCATTTCTTGTATTTTGTTTTCTTATTCTATGAGGGGTAAGGTTTATGTCCTCATTACTAGGTGCAACTTTTTTTTCATATCAATAAATTTCCCTCGTACCGCCAAAGTTTTGCTATAAAAAAAAAGATGTTGGAAATCAAAGCACTAGTAATGAGAAAATATTAGTTAAAGTTCACAACATTTTCAACTGATTTTCTTAAAATTCTATGATTTTCAAGGAGAACTTAACGGAGTTAGGGTGATTTAACAAATAAGCCATGAACTTAACAGGACATAAGTCGTAACTTATTTTGGATGGAAAACTAACAGGATTTTAGGTGAAATGACAAACTAATGATTTCATATAGTTTATATAACAAATTGCTTAAAATTTTAATTCATATGACAAATTAAAAAAGGTGTATAAGTTCATACATGTTGTAAACTGAAACAGAAAGGAATGAAGTTACCCAAAAAATGTAGAAGCCTTGAGTGGTGAATGATTCTTGGGATGAGTCGCGGACTAAGTCGCTCTCTCTACGACATTTCACGGCTCTGCCCAAGGTGTGCAAGCAGTTCACAAATACTGCGTAATCCCCAAAATAAAATAGCCTATAACCTTCTTCTTCTGATGAGGTTCTTCCTTCCACACCTGAAGAACCTTCAAACTTACACATTTTTGATATGTTGCTCTCAAAACTTAATTCAAAAATTATATATAAACTCGTAGTATTCTCTATCTTTGTTTTACATTGATACTCGGAACTTATATTTATATACAAAGTAAAAAAATAGACATTGAAGAATTAAGAAATTAGGGGCTAGAAATCCATAATAAACCAAAACGTAAAAATCAAAATGGATAGATTATATATGTAGGTGGACATTATCTTCTTCTCTATATAGAGAAGGCATCTCAAATTTGTTGAAGTAAGAAACTTCCTCACGTCTCCTATATAATTAAGAATGAAAATTACTCTTAATTGACAACATCTCCAATATATTTACGAACTCCTAATGACAGTTACATATATTTAATATTTCTAATAAAACAAATCATAAATATATATATTATTTAAATAAAAACATAACCACTCCAACAATATAACATTTCAAAAAAAATATTTCCTTACTTTCTTTGCTGTTAAGGTTCATTCTCTTTGTTTCAATATTAGGTCTCTTTATAAATACACATATCTTGTATATAACTTAGAAGGCGTCTCTTTATAAATACACATATCTTTTATGTCACTGAATAAATAATCACATAATTTGCAATCCGTTATTTACTTTTCTCATGCATACTTTGATTTGTTAACATAATTTCCATTGAACTTGCTTCCTTAGTAACTCGATATGCTCTTTTTTGTTTTGGATCCATTGACCGATAATCGACATAATATGTTATTAAATTATGAAATTACTGAATTTAATATGTGATTTTTTATTTTTTTATTTTTTTGGAACAGAACCGAAACAGAACAGGGCCGAAGCCACAACCAACAACAGCCAGAGACCTGGCAAGAACGAAAGATAGAACAGACAAAGTAGTAAAGGAGGGTACAAAGGCAGAGACACTGCACCCGGTGCTTAGTGCCGCCTCCAACACTACCAGCAAAAAGAACTAAGGAGGGCAGGGTAGACCATCCTTATCCAGAACAAACACCAGCGAAGATGGGGGAAGGTTCACCCAGGACGAACCGCACATCTCCGGATTAGATCTCGACGCCAATCGGTCCGCCGCAGAGTTGGCTGATCTCGGAACCCAAGACCAGCGGCACCTCTGAAAGGAATCCCTGAGGCTCAAAACTCTAGCCAGCAGAGGAAAAGCCTCCCAGTAGCCCATGGAAATGTCCTTACCCAAGCAAGAAATATTCACTTGAGAGTCCGATTCCACGATAATATTCTGTAAACCCAACGACAACGCAAACTCACAGCCCATCAGAATGGCGTGAGCCTCAGCAGCCGCGGCCGACGGGGCATGAATAAACTCTTTCCTAGCCGCCACGAAGACTCCACCCACACCCCTAACAACCACCCCAACCCTGCCTTCACCCGTGGAGGCCAACCAGCTCGCGTCAACATTAACCTTAGAATCAGGACAAACCGGTGGAGACCAGCGCACCAGACTAGAGGCCGCGGCCTGACCAGAGAGAGAGGGATCAATCGTGCAAAGGGAGGCATCCAAGAAGAACCCAATCGACGAATTAATAACAGCAAGAACTTGATGAGGAGCAATCGGCAAATGGTTAAAAACAAACTTACATCGGGCCTTCCAGATGTGCCAACACGAGAACGCGACATAGGACAACAGCCAGCGGTCATCAACAACCGATCCCAGGTGAGAATTGACAAGGGAAGACAACCAGGCAGCCAAATTAGAAATACTTGCCTTATCCACTTTATAATTAAGAGAACCTCCAAACCAAATGGTCTCCACCCAAGGGCATAACAACAGCATATGCTCCACCGATTCCACCTGCTCAAGACAAATAGGACAGAGTTGGGAGTGGGAGCACTTGCGCCGAAAGAGGGCCTCCAGGGTAGGAAGCGCACCAGAAAGGGCCTTCCACAGAAAACACCGAATCTTAGGGGGGGTCATCATCTTCCAAATAGCCTTCCAAACCCTGGAAGGGGTAGAATAAGAGGTAGACAAAGGTCTTCCCATAGAACCCCCCCGTAGAAGAGTGAACCCAGTGGTATCCCGAGCGGACAGAATAGCACCCATTCCTAGTCGCCGGCCAAACAAGCCTATCCTCCCGTGAATTGTCCCCAATGCACACCTTGGCGATTTCTTCCCGATCATCCACCGAGATAAAAGGATTAAGGAACGAGAGATCCCAGCTGCGAGAAGACCCACAGATCAAAGAGTTTACCTTTAAGTTCCTGGACACCCGAACATCCCCTAAGGGCAAAGGGTGACCCCCGGGCAGAGAGGGGATCCACCTGTCCATCCAGACACGCACCGAGGCCCCATTCATAATTTGCCAGTGAGCACCCCGGAGAAGAATATCCCTCCCGACCAATAGACTAGACCACGCTCAAGAGGCCCTGCCCCCGCGCTTGGCATCAAGGAACGAGCAGTGTGGAAAATATCTCGCTTTAAGGATTTGAGCCCACATCGACTCGGGATCCTGAAGAAGCCGCCAGCATTGTTTAGCAAGAAGGGCATCGTTGAAATCATTGAAATTCCTAAAACCCAGGCCCCCCTCAGACTTCGGCAACCCCAGGCGATCCCGAGAAACCCAGTGCATACCACGACCCGTGCCCTGCTGCCCCCACCAGAAATCAGCAATCATCGAGTCCAATTCCGAACACAGAGTTTTCGAAAACTTGAAAATGCTCATAGGGTAGGCAGGAATAGCTTGGATCACAGCCTTGATCATCACTTCTTTCCCAGCTAGAGAGAGAGTGCATTGTTTCCATCCTTGAATCTTATCAAGGGCCCTACCCTTGACATAGGCAAGGCCCTGTTTCTTCGAGCGGTTCCACAAAGAGGGGAGACCCAAATAAGTTCCAGGATTATCAACCAAGGGGATACCAAGAAGGCGGCAGAGATCCAAAGAAAACTCCTTCGAGACATTGGAGCCAAAAAACACACTAGATTTGTGCATGTTCACCATTTGCCCAGAGGCAGTCGAATAAGCCTCAAGAAGCTTCATCATGTTAATGCAATTTTGACTATCAGCTTTCAGGAATAACAAAGTATCGTCAGCAAAGAGCATGTGCGAAACAACCGGACCCCGAGGATTCATGCGAATGCCAGCCAGTGCCCGAGAATCAACCGCAGACTGAACAAGTCTAGAAAGGACCTCGCTAACCAACAGGAAGAGGTAAGGTGATAAAGGGTCACCTTGGCGAATACCTCTGGAGGGGAAGAACCTCAACCCGGGTTGCCCGTTCAAAATCACTGAAAAATCAACCGACTTCACACACCTCATGACAAGGGTCCTCCATTTTTCACAGAACCCGAATTTCTCCATAACGCCATTCAAAAAGTCCCACTCAACCCGATCATAAGCCTTATGCATATCAAGCTTAATCCCCATTTCAAATTTGCCTTTGGCTTTACGAAGTTTTAAAAAATGGAACATCTCGTGAGCAATACCAATGTTATCCTGAATTTGTCTCCCCGCAACAAAGGCATTTTGCATAGGAGAGATGAGATCAGAAAGAATAGGTTTAAGGCGGTTCGCCAACACCTTAGATAAGATCTTATAAGAGTAATTGCATAAACTAATAGGGCGAAACTGCCCCACAGATTCAGGGTTAGGCACTTTCGGAATTAAAACCAAGTGTGTAGAGTTGATCCAATTGGGAGAACAAACCCCACTGATAATGCCCAGAACCAATCCATTAACCTCCTCCACCAAGACATCCCAAAAAGAATGGTAGAATAAACCTTGAAAGCCATCGGGACCCGGGGCCTTCATACCCCCCATTTGCAGGGCCGCAGCCTTGATCTCATCGACAAGAAACGGACGAGTCAAAATCTCATTAGTCTCCCTGCTCACAAGAGTCGGAATACAATCCAGCACCGAACCCCAGTCTCTACTTCCCGAGGAAGTGAAGAGATTGATATAGAAATCTTCCACCATAGATCTCAGCGCCTCTTGATCATCAACCCACGCACCATTGATGTCCCTGAGCTTGAGCACCTTATTTCGTCGACGTCGCATTACCGTAGATTGGTGAAAAAAAGCGGTATTCGAATCCCCTTCTCGAAGCCATTTGACCCTGAATTTAATATGTGATTTTTAACGAAAAGTCTAGTTCAAATCGATAGTCTAGCAACAACCTATCACCTAATGGTAAGCTTATGAGTGTTTGCAGCTGTAAATAGAACCTGATAGGATGGAAGTTTGGGGTAAATTTTGATTTACCAAAAAGGACTTGGTAGGCCTTCCCTAGTTGTTGGAGCTTTATTCAAAAGTAGCTTGGTGCTAATTTACCCACTTTATTTCTCGTGTTTGGATTGTGCTGAATTCAAGAGAATCCACTGGTCTAGAGAGTGTTAATGGCCAAATCCTATAGTGACATAAAATAGCCTATAAGATTTGAAACGTCCTCTACGAGAATCCATAGAAATTAAATAGGCTTGAATAATTAAAATACCAAAAAAACCTAGCCTGGCTCTTGGAATCACTTATGAATTTCCCTTGTGAAAAAGTTAGAGACTAAAACCATTCAATATAACATAGATGGTGATTCACTACCAAAAATTACCATTTGCCCAATCAAGTTTTATCCGACGAATGGAAGATAATCCGTTAGGCAAATAGTCTTTACTCAACGGAATACAAACGTTCGTCGAGCAAAAACAGTCAACATTTTTGGTTTCTTAAGAGGCTTTTGCCCGACGATTGGAGTTCGAAGGGCAAAACTTCTGGTATCGGGTAAAGTTTTCGTGCGTGATGAAATATAAACCCTAAACCCTAAACCCTCAATCGAAGCCATACAATATATTATTTGTTACTTAAGACTACGACAGAATAATATTCCTCTGAGTGAAAGATTTTAGATTTAAATCTCATGAATGACAAGTCCGAAATAAACAATGTATTCCTCCACTCTCTTTATGTAAATATATCATTGTATTTTTGTTCTTTTTTCGAAACCATACAATATAACATGTACGTCAAACTAACCTGTGGTTCTATGTGTTATCCACTAACCCTAGCCAGTTCCCTGTACCGTGTTCTCTCTTCACATGCAGCTGCCATGCACATTGAAATCGTGTTTTTATTATTACAACTCATGGAGCATCATCTATTGACACAAATTTGGGCAAACCAGTATAACAGTGTCCTATTCACGTTTTGCCAATTGAGGGAAACCCAAAATTTAAAAGGGGTGAAATATTGCATGATGACTCTGATCCAAAGTCTAAAAAAATGCTTCTTTGACTAGGAATAATCCATATGATCCCCACCACTCCATTTGATAGTAACACTTTTATTTCACAAGTCACAGCTCAATCCTGTAGTGATGGAGGAATCTTATCGTACAAACTTTGACACAATGTTTAAGAGTGCATGAGTAAAGAGTTTACGGTAAATCGATATAAGTTACTATATAAGTATCGTCCATTTACATTGCAAATGGACAAGTACATGCAGTAACCTTGTGTTAATCTATAGAAATGTAATGAGAAAGATGAAGGAACTCAAGAAGTCTAAGAGAGAGAAGTAGAGAGAAATAAAGAACTTTTGTATATCTGATTTCTTAGCCTTTAAGCAAGAATATTACATAGTATTTATACATTTCTCAATTCTTCTAACAACCTAACTAACTAACTAACTCTCTATTCTTCATACAAATGGCATAATCTCAGCCGCACAACTTATCTCTATCATCCTCCCTCAATCTGATGCTTGGAAGATCCTAGCATAAGATTGTTACAATGAACACGAAACAAAGGAGCACTAAGGCCTTTAGTTAAAATATCTGCAAACTGTTCCTTTGAGGACACAAACTGCACCAAAAGCTTGTTTGTTGCTACCCTCTCCCGAATAAAGTGTACATCAACCTCAATGTGCTTGGTCTGTTGATGTTGAATCGGATTAAAGGACAGTGCAATAGCAGAAAGGTTACCACAAAACAGCACAGGAGGTGCAGATATGGAAATGTGAAGAAAGGCAAGAATTTGATGGATCCAATCAAGCTCTGCCGTTGTAGAAGACAAAGCACGATACTCAGCCTCAGTGGAGGACCTGGAGACAGTTTGTTTTTTCTTGGAAGACCAGGAAGTGGGATTATTGCCTAAAAACACAACCAAGTCAGTGGTAGACCGGCGATCATTGGGATCACCGGCCCAATCCGCATCACCAAAAGCATGTAAGGCCAAATCTCCTCGTGAATAAGAAATACCAACATCCATGGTGCCTTTCAAATATCTCAAGATCCGTTTGACAGCAGTGAAATGAGAGACCATTGGATTTTGCATGAACTGACATACCTGATGTACAGAGAAGGCAATATCAGGTCTGGTGAATGTAAGATACTGCAGTGCACCAACCATACTTCTGTATAAAGTGGGATTGAATAGGGGTCACCATCATCCTTTAACAACCGGTTGTAGGGAAGACAAGGTGTATCACAAGCCTTTCAGTCAATCATTTCTGTTTTAGCAAGTAACTCTTGGACATATTTTTGTTGAGACAGAACCAAACCGTTGGGAGTCTTAGAAATCTGAATCCCCAAGAAAAAATGAAGAGGACCTAAGTCCTTGATATCAAACTTAGATGTTAAATCAGTGATCACTTGTTGTACCTCAGTAGTGGCACTTCCAATAATGATTATGTCATCAACATATAACAATAATATCACAATCTGGGAGCCAACAGTCTTGACAAATAAAGAAGAATCTGAGTATGTATTTTGAAATCCCAATGTAGGTAGAAAAGTAGTGAACCTGTCATTCCATGCCTTTGGGGCCTGCTTCAAACCATAGAGGGACTTGTGCAATTTACACACTAAGGAGGGATTCTGTGGATCCTCAAAGCGAGGTGGCTGAGACATATACACTTCCTCTTGGAGGATGCCACGTAGAAAGGCATTCTTAACATCAAGTTGCCTAAGAGACCAATCAAAGTGTGCAGCAAGTGCTAAAACAATCCTCACTGTGGTTGGTTTAACAACAGGACTAAAAGTCTCACTATAGCCAAGACCAGGTTCTTGACTGAAGCCTTTGGCAACCAATCTGGCTTTATGCCTTGCAATTGACCCATCAGAATGCTTCTTGATTTTAAAGACCCATTTGCACCCCACTAGATTTTTATTGGCTGGTAAGGAAACCAAACTCCATGTTCCTTGATCATGTAATCCACTGATTTCCTCCTTCATGGCTTGAAACCAAACTGGACTCTTAAGAGCAGATTTGTATGTGGAGGGTTCACAGAGAGATAGATCAACAGCCTGAGAAGCAGAAAATGTAGATAAAAACACCTTTTTCTTGTTGATACCACTTTTACTCCTAGTCTGCATTGGATGTAGATTAAGTGGTGGGATGGAAGGAACCACTTGAAGTGTATCAGTACTATGATCAAGTGCCACAGGGATATGAGGAATGGCAGAACCTGCACCAATAATGGACTGAGACAATGGAATAGTGGAAGAATGCATGGGTGAGTGAGGTTGACCTGAAGATGAAGACAAGGGAGATGGTACCGGAGTTGTGTTTGTGGCATAGGGATTTGTGTTTGTGGCATGGGGTAACATGGTGACCACATTTTGGGATGTAACTATAAGGGGAGAAGATTGAACATTAGAATTCACAAAACATGAGGATGAAGGATTGGTATGTGCCAATAAATCTGTATAAGGAAATTCCTGCTCACTAAACACAACATGTCTAGAAATAAAGAACCTGTTCTGAGAAACTGCATAACAAATGAATCCCTTGTATCTGGAAGCATAACCTAAAAATATGCATTTAGTGATCTTAGGTTGAAGTTTTGTAGAATTATAGGGTCTGAGAAGGGGATAACAAGCACAGCCAAAAGTTCTTAAGTGTTGGATTACTGGAACTGCACCATACAAAGCTTCAAATAGAGACTTATTAGTAGGCATCCTATTAATAAGATACATAGCTGTTTGACATGCAAAAGACCAAAACTTAGGACGCAATTTAGCTGTTTGAAGAAGTGTAACTGTGGTTTCAATAACATGTCTATGTTTTCATTAAGCCATGTCATTCTGTTCTGGGGTATAGGGGCAGGATTTTTGATGTGAGATGACATTGTGTAGAAGAAATGACTGAAGGGGTTTACCTATGTACTCACCACCACCATCACTTTGCAATATTCGTATTTTTGCAGAAAAATGAGTGAGAACATAAGCATGAAAACCAACAAAAGTAGCACAAAGATCAGATTTAGTAACCAAAGGAAAAATCCAAGAATACTTGGTACATTCATCAATGAAGGTAACATAGTACCGATATCCATCCATAGATACACAAGGTGCAGGACCCCAAAGATCACTATGCACCACTTCAAAAGGAATGACAGATTTATTGACACTTGGGGAAAAAGGAAGTTTGCAAAATTTGCCCTCTAAGGAAATGCAACATTGGATTTATGCAACATTAAAGACATAACTGAATTAGAAGAATGACCTAATCTATTGTGCCAGGTAGTAGAGGTAACAAGCTGACCAAGAAGGGCTTTAGGATGAACCATGCCCTGAGAAGTTGTGGAACAAACATTAGCATGAGAAAAAATTGGATAAAGTCCATTATTGCACAGTCCTTTGTAGAGTATCCTCTTTGTGGCCTTGTCCTGGATCCAAAAACAGAAGGCATCAAAGATAAGCCAGCAATTATTGTCCAAATGAATTATGTGTACAGATAAAAGATTCTGTGACAATTTGGGCACATATAACACATAATTCAGGTTTATAGGATGTAAAGAAGGCTTGATAACAGTGTTACCAATGTGTGATACAGGCAAACCTTCACCACTTGCATTTTAAATGACTTTATTAGTGGGATAAGGAGAAACCAAAGACAGATTTGAGAGATCAGCAGTCATGTGGTTTGTAACACCTGAATCAATGAGCCATACTTGGGAATTAGATGAGGAGACTACAGAGTGTGGGGGCTGTGACACCATAGTGTGAAAGGCCTGCATTGGTGCTGGAGATTGAAACTGATGATCAGAAACTCGTGGGGAAGACCCTTGTTGTGGATAGGAAGGCATTTGAGAGTAGTGATACCCTTGTTGTGGATAAGAATTCATATGAGAGATTTGAGGACCAGCACCAATATAATTTGGAGCCTTTTCATTGTAAAAGCAGAACCATGTGTTATGATTAAACCGGCCACAAATTTGACATCTCGACTTCTCAGAGTGTGGAGCAGAAAAACCAGATTGCTACTGATTAGGAAATGCACCAAGTACACCAGGACTTGAAGTTTGTATAACATGGGTCTGAGTAGGAAGGTACGGCCTTGGTAAATAGCTCATGTTACTTGGATGAAACCGGCCCTTGCCCTTATTCTTGTAGGCATTGAACTGCTTAAAGCCACTAGATGGAGAACCAGATTGAATAGGCCCTTTTTTAGTGGAATGATGTGCAGCCATAACTATCAGGAATGGAGCATTGACAGTGGATTCCAAAATAGCCTCATCAGCAAAAAGTTGGGTCCGAAACTCCTTCAGAGAAATAACACTCTCACGCCCCCTTATCACCGTTCGAAAAGTGTTATATTCGGCTGGTAAACCATTCAATGCAAGTATGACAATATCTTCATCAACAAAATAAACCCCAGCAGCAGAAAGATAATCTCTAGCCTCCTTAATTTTTTGTAAGTATTGAGCCACAGAGTTGGAGCCCTTTTTAATCGTTTATAGGTTTGATTTCATCTGAAAAATACTAGTTTTGGAGACAGTAGAAAACTGTTATTTCAATCGAATCCAGAGATCCTGAGAGCTCGTACTGCCAATAGCACACGACATAGCCACATGACTCAAAGAGGCAGTAAGTAACTGCATCAGAGCTTTATCATGCATCATCCAAATCAAATATTCATCACTATCAGAGAAACTAGAAGAATCAGAGTCTCTAGATGAAGATGAAAATCGAGCAGGACAAGGATGAGTACCATCCAAATCAAATATTCATCACTTTCAAGCAGTAATTTCATTTGAAAATGACAATTGAGATAGTTCGAATCATCTAGCTTAACATTCACAGATGTAGAGATTGATGAAACTAGAGCAGTTATTGGTGATTGAAGGAGCTGTAATTGAGAAGCAGTTACCATGTTTGCTGAATGACTGATCGAAACACAACTGAATTCTCTCTGAGAAAAAAACACCAAACACCTGGAGTGTATGAATCGAAGAAGACGAAGAATTAACGAGAACGCAGTCGCAAAGCACCAGAAAGCAAGAAACCCTAGATTCCAGAGAAGACGAAGGCAAGTCAAGCATGAAACACCTTGAAGAATCGAGAGACCTGAAGAAGACGAAGTGATAGAACTGCGGAAGCTTCGGATCAAGGATTAAGCGTAAGCTTTCATGGCGATTGATACCATGTTAATCTCTAGAAATGTAATGAGAAAGATGAAGGAACTCAAGAAGTCTTAGAGAAAGAGAAAGAGAGAGAGAGAGAAAGAGAGAGAGAGAGAGAAAGAGAGAGAGAGAGAGAGAAGTAGAGAGAAATGAAGAACTTCTCTATATCTGATTTCTTAGCCTTTAAGCAAGAATATTACATAGTATTTATACATTTCTCAATTCTTCTAACAACCTAACTAACTAAAAAACTCTCTAATCTTCATACAAGTGGCATAATCTCAGCCACACAACTTATCTCTATCACCTTAGAGCTAGAGGTGACAAATCAAAAGAGAGGAAACAATACCTGAAAATCTGATACGGATTGACCGACAAGAGATAGGAAGAGGGAGAAATCGAAAGAAAAGAGAGAGAGAATGGGGCATGGGCGCCGCGTGCGGGGGCGGGGCAGGGGCACGCTGGGGATGATTGGGTGGTTAGGGAGTGAAGGTGGGAGTGGATGTTGGGAGTGCGTTTGGAACGTTGTAGTTCAGCTTTTTTTTTTTTTTCCTTTGGTTAAATATACAATTTTAAATTAATAATATAAAATTTTGAAAATGATAGATTTGGAGTTGAGTTGAGTGAGGTGTAAAAAATGGACCAAGATTGTCTACCCTCCACTTACCATCACCTTCTCATTCCCTCCTATTTGAACGGTCACGATTAAGCCATATCAACATTTTATATTGATTTTTTTTATAGAGATAATAAGACAAAAAGCAATATGAATATAAAATATTGACGTGGCTTAACCGTAACCGCTCAAATGGAAGGTAATGGGAAGGGAATGGGCAGACAATCTTGGTCTGTAAAAAATTAGAAAGGAGACATAAATTTGGGACAACAAATCAGCGGCCGAAACCATTCCTATTAATAAGCAATTCAGTTAAAAACTTTGGCGGTACGAAATGAAATTTTATTAAATAAAAAAAATTACATCTAGTTAGAAAGGCATAAATTTTATCTCACATAATAAAGAAAAACGAAATGCAAAGTTACAATTAAAAATGGGGCATAAATTTGGAGAAAAACTTGTGTGGGACTTGGCTTGCCACTGTACTTCGCTAAGTGGCACTAGAATCCACTCAAAACTTGCCACGTGGCAAGTCTTAAATATTATCTTTTATCGTTCTTTTATATTTAAAATTTTTATAATTATTTTTTTAACTAATTAATATATTATATATATTAATGTTATGTTTCCTTTTATATTTCTTTGCCCCTATTTTTTTTTTCCCAAATCCCCCCCCTTTGTTTTGCCATAGGTCTTAGGTTTTAGTACTCCCTCCCTTTTCTTTCTTTCCCAGTTTCGTTTCTTTCTTTCTTTAAAAAAAAAAAAAATTTGCACCCGCTCCAATTTTATCATGGAAAGCAACCAAGAATTTGTAAGTTTGTTTTCTTTCTTTATACAATAGTTGCTTTGATCATGTGACATGAATACAAAAGTGCACATTCCTGATTATCGAGTCAATTTTTTCATATTTGTTATCTTTCACTTTGTTTTGATCGTAGTAACTTTTTATTTTCAATAAAGTACATCTCTATGAAATATAATTAAGAACTATAGATAATACTATTTGAAATAAAACTTTGATCAAAACATAAGTTGTTAAAAAACTTGATACCAAGGTGAATCTAAAAGTTATTTTGACTAGTTGTCAAGCAGCCAGACTATATAAATAAAAAGAAAAAAAATCCCACATCGTCTCTTCAATTCATCCATCTTTAATCCATGAGCTCTATGTTTCCAGCATCTGTGCATTTTTCTAAGAGTTCTTGAAGTTGAAGAGCTAAAGTTGTGTTATCCAAGATGTCTACTGCTATTATCTTAAATCAATAAACAGAATGTTAGAATGATATTACAAATTGTGACTTATAACCCCAAATATAAGTTTCAATACAAACCTGATTATAAAAGTCATGAAATGATGGATATAGGGTTGTCATATTTGATGGAGTATTGATAGTCTCTTGATTATGTTGCTCCTCAAGTGTACATATATTTATTGATGATTAACTCCAACAAATACAGCGCAAATCACATTGGTCCACTTGTATCGAATAGAAAAATTTGGAATCCTTTGCTTGCCTTTCCTTGAAATGATTAAACAAACTTTGTGCATCTCCTCCTTCCATTGTTTCAAACTTCTTCCTATACAAAATATTTTGACAATCTTTCTTTGTGAATCCAACATTTTCAGCCCCTCCAACTTCTTCTGCAAAGTAACAATATGACTATGAGGGCTTTATACTTGCATCCACCATAGAACTAATGATCCAAGCATAAGCATTGTGTATTTTTCTGCCTGATCTTAGAAATTGTCTTTCTCCAGGCTTGGCAAGCTCATGATTATGAATTGAATTAACATGTGAAATCTTCCATACACCTTGATTTACTGAAAATTTGATTAAAGCTTTGCAACCTATTCGTGTAGTAAGTTTATCAACCATGCTATCGTTGCATAAGTGTTTAAACAGTGGAAACCCTTCCTTGTAACACAAAAAATCTCATTGCATAACATTATTTGATTTATCTCTTCGAATATGCCCTTTACGAAGATTGAATCCCATCCTCAAAGCATAAGCATTGCATACATGAAAGCTTCAGTGTCTGAATGCACCATCATTCTGATTTTCAGATCTTCTTCAACCTCCATTTCCTCAGCAGCAACCTATCAATTGAAAGAAAAAAATCAAAGATTAGACTAACATATTAATTAAAGACTCATAATAAAGAAGGTAGCAAACATAACATATAACCTGATTCATATTATAAATATAAAAACCAAGCACCCGAACCCGAACCCAAAAACCCCCAATTAAAAGAAAAGAAAATAACCCTAATACAGCTATATATGTGGGTTATCCATGTCACGTGATCAAAGCAACTATTGTATAAAGAAAGAAAAGAAACTTAGAGATTCTTGGTTGCTTTCCATGATAAAATTGGAGTGAGTGCATAACTTATTTTTTTTTTAAGAACGAAATGAAACTGGGAAAGAAAGAAAGGGGAGGGAGTACTGAAACATTAAGACCTACGGCAAAACAAGGGGGGATTTGGGAAGAAAAAAAATAGAAGGAAAGAATAAAAAAGGAAACATAACATTAATATATAATATATATAAAATATATAATATATTAATTAGTTAAAAATAATTATAAAAATTTTAAATATAAAAAAATGATAAAAGATTATCTTTAAGACTTGTCATGTGGCGAGTTTTGAGTAGATTGTAGTGCCACTCAGCGAAGTCCAGTGACAAGCCAAGCTCCACACAAATTTTTCTCATAAATTACCCTTGTTGAATGAAAATAAAATTATAAGAAAGGAGGACATATAAAACCTAACCCCTCAAAAACAATACTAAGAAATACAATGCATCTTTTATTAAGTACATGCTTGATGCTTCTCCACAAAGCATTACGAAGTAACTTTTTAACCCATAAGTACTTTTACTATGTACAATATCAAAATCACCTTTGGTTAGGAGAGGTAATGGATCGTGTTTGATATTAGCCAGTCATATGCATGTCGTGTTAGTGTAAATTTTTCACTACGTCTTTTGGAACTCGATTTTAATTTCACCTTACTCTCTGTAATTCAAAAGTCATCACTTTATTCTTTGAAACTCAAAGTTTGCTCTACTTTGGTCCCTACAACTCTATTTTGATCCCATTTTGCCCTCTAAAACTTGAAAGTTGTTTATATAAAACTCAAAATTTGCTTCATATTGTCTTAAATCTGTTAATTTCTTATATGGGTTTGATTTGGGTGCGGCAGGCTAATCAATTTCTTTTTTATCTTTTTCATCTCTTCAATTTCTTTTAAACTTAATATTATCCTATTGTTGAATGTTAGTGCATAATGAAGATTCATAATCAAATTTATTACACATGTGGCATAGTCTTATTGAGTGTTTGGATCTCACGTATGTTTCAGGAGGAGACCTATAATTTTCAGGGAGAGAGAGTCCACAAATGAAAATGGAACAAATTTTAAGCCTCATTGAGTAAAGTGGTAACTTTTGAATTACAATGAGCAAAGTAAGATTAAAATGAATTCACAGGGGGCATAGCTAAAAATAAGTCATAATACTATAACTCATGTTATTCATTTAGAAAATCGAGAAAACTTATCATTTTAATCATATAATATTAATTACGCATGTGGTCCAATATCTTAGTGAATAGGATGTTAAGTTTTTACTCATAAGTTTTGAGTTCGAAGCTCCCACCTCCCTTGAGCATAGCTAAAAAAATTCTCATGAGCATCATACCTGAATTTAAAGTCGAGGCTTTGCATTCTATATTGTGCCCATATTTCGGAAACTGCTCTTCTATCATAAGAAAGTACATCAAATCTAAGCATCTGTCCGGTGTTCAAGTTCGAACTGTAGATCTGAGAATTTGCTAGCATAGATTCGTTTAGACTGGGAATTAAAGAGAACCTTCTTGGATTGTAATTAGGGTGAAGTTTTAATGTGAAGTTTTAATTAGACCTTGACTCTTACTACCGGTCCATCCACCCTAAATTTGAAGGAAGATGTCCCTCTTTCCATGGAAATATTGAGTTTGAACTTAAACTTTTTCACAAACCGACTTCCGAAAAAGTGAAATGTTAAGGAGATTTTTTTAAACGGGACTCTTCATGGATTCTCGCCACCTCATATTTTCGACACAATATTTTATAATGATGGCAAAAGAAATTGTAGCAAAAAATGTTATTTTATAATGTCTATGGAGAATTCCATTTTTAAAAGAATCTTCTTAGTATTTCCCTCCAAAAAATGTTATATTTTAGGGTAAAAGACAGTTTACTACCCTCATGTTTGGTAGTTTTCAACATTTAGTACATAAATTTTTTTTCATCCCAGAGTCATACCTAAAGTGTAAATTTTGGGACAGTTTCATACATGTGTTAGTCAAACTGTTAGTTCTACCGTTAAGTGATGACGCGGCGCCCAATGACGCGGCGCCCTGATGGGGCGCCACGTGTCATTAAAAATATTAAAAAATTATTTAAATAAAAATAATAATATTTTTTTCTTCTCTCCTTCTCCTCCTTCTCCTCCTTCTTCTTCCTCTTCTTCTTCTTCTTCTGGGTTCGGTTGTTTTTTTTTTTCTTTTCTTCCTCCTCCTCCTCCTCTTCCTCCTCCTTCTTCTTCCCTTCCTCCTCCTCCTTCTTCTTCCTCCTCCTCCTTCTTCTTCTTCCCTTCCTCCTCCTCCTTCTTCTTCTGGGTTCGGGTTTTTTTTTTCTTCTCTTCCTCTTTCTTCTTCTTCTTTGCAGGTGGGTTTTTTTTAAATATTATTTTTATTTAAATATTTTTTAATGACACGTGGCGCCCAATCAAGGCGCCACGTCATCACTTAACGGGAGAACTAACAGTTTAACTAACGGATGTATGAGACTGTCTCAAAATTTACACTTTAGATATGACTCTGGGATGAAAAAAAAACTGATGTACTAAATGTTGAAAACTATTAAACATCAAAGTAAAAAACTGTCTTTTACCCTATATTTTAACTAGCGATATATAGATAAGCAAGTCTAGAACCTAAATACCACTTTACAATTAATTGCGTATACACGTGTGAGAGCTGATTCATTCACACTTCTGAGACCTACAAAACAAGAACAGTTACTAATCCTATATAGTATTTCATTTAGATCAACATGTTCCACTAAATTTTTTTAAAATCAACATTTACATCTTTTAACTAGGGCTAAATAGGTGCAGAGTCAATAATCACGACCGTAACTGCTATGGATCATTTATTGTGGAACCCACAAAGAAGGGTTGACGGTCAGATCAAACGGCATGCTCAGCTTTTTGTAGAGTAATGTTATTCATACAATGTTTTTGTATCACATTTTTATACTATTTTATATGGTATTGAATGTGAACAGTCACATCATTTGAATTAATCAGATTTTTAAATTTAGTTTATTATTTAATAAATTAATAATTAAGAAAAACTAGTTAAGTAAATGATAATTGTGGTATACAAGGAATCTTCCTCCTTCTTTTCCTTAGGTTTTGTAAATTTTTCAAATGATATGACTGTCTACATCAGATGTCATCTAAACTGATATAGAAATGTGGTATAAAAATATGAAATTTGGATCCTCTCCGAGGCATTTGATTGGGATCCTCCTGACCGGTGTTTGTGGGTCGTTGGATTTTTATCCAACGGCTACAATTATTATAACTTTTAGAATGACCATCTATTTGTAGTCATTGAATAAAAATCCAACGACCCACAAATACTAATCAGGATGATCCCGACCAAATGCCACAGAGAGAATCCAAATTTAAAAATATGATATGAATAGCATTACTCTTTTGTAAAAGAAACTGGCCAGGTGACCGGCATGCACAACTCGTGTCAGCACAACAAATAGACCGACACGAGACGGTTAGGTCAACCAGCATGTGTGACTAGAGTTTGCATTTCCCTTAAACAAATAGTAAGTTCGACCAGTCGACTCGTGTTAACATTTTTCTTATGTAAAAGGCTAAAGTAGCCCCATCCCATTTCCCCACTAAAACGCTTTAGAGGGTAATTGACCCAGCATGAGCCCATACTTGGCAGCTGGAGCCTGGAAGGTCATATGCAGTCAGAGGACCCGCCCCCACGAAAACAAAATTACTGACTTCACCAAATGACAAAACAAAACAAACTTACATTTTGAAAAGAAAAAAACTTTAGTGTGTCAGAAATACAATTCAATACGTCAAGTGTTGTAATACAAGCTGTTAAAAAAAAATTCAAATATCGAACCACTTATATTATAAAATTTAGTGTATTAAGTCATATTACCGACACACTAGAAATTATCTCCACATTTTGCTGTTGGAAAAGACACTTGATTGTTTTAAGTACCATTTTCCACTAAGCGTCGTCAGCATATCATTCTTAATCCATCTAATCGGATAATTTATTCCAACCTACTTAGGGTTATCACTAATAAATCTGCTTCCCTTAAAAGGCAAGGGACAAAACAATTAGCACCACATTCAAGCTTACCAACTTAGATTAAACTAATTGATTAATGAACACTTTTGGAATAGATTAAGGTTAAAATCATAAAGTAATCCCCAACTGCTACCATCCAAACCCCACCACCAAAAAGGTCACAATTTGCAATCATTGTCCAAATTTGTATCCTCTCCGGACCTTAATGTAGGGAGCCTAAAGAATAAAAAAATTGAGTTCTTAGTTTGTGTGAAAGAAAAATCGGAGTACTTATTGTGCGAGGTGAGCTAGCAAAATGAGTTGATAAAAACCGTCGAATACAATTTGAATGGTCTGAATTGCCTAATCTTGAACTTCAGGCAGTGAGATCTGAAGTGAATCTCTGTCCATTGTTCTATGTATTGCCTTGTTTTTCTTCTGCTTGCACACATTTAGAAGGAATAAATAATTAAAGCCATGATAGCTAGCTAGCGATTTCTTAATTTAGAGGCATATTAATATATGATCCAGCAGCAAGATGGTCCATACCACAATTATTAATTAATTAATTAAAAATCTAAGCCAATAATAGGGATATGGGTATTAATATAAAATTTTGATTTCTTGAGACCTCTCTCGGATCATTCTCTAGTCTAATTTATATAATTTTTTAGATGTTGCTATCCAGACATTTTTTTTTTATCTAAATTTTTTTTATCAGAATTATTATCTATATTACTAAGGAAAATGCTAAGTAGACTCTCTTAGAAACTCTCCATGGTCTTTTTGCTATCTTTTTGACATATAAATTAACATTAAACTGTGAGGTGACAGAGAATTCATGAAGACTCTCACTTTGAGAGTATCTCTAGCATTTCTATTTTTTTTTTACCACTCTAACCTTTTCACCAAAATTAAACAAAAACAAAATTAGACGAGCAACTTAGTAAATTATACGCAGCATAAATTTTGCTGTGTTCTACGCCACTCTCGCAGACATGTAACAGGTCTTATTTAAAATTTAAAAAAAAAATAAAAACAAGTAAATTTATTCAAACTTCTGTGAAGCAAACTTGTAGTTGTAGAAGTGGGTGCAATTTGATAGTATAATTAAAAGTATAGAAAATGCTTAAAGCTAAAGGGGTAATCTAGAATAATTTTTTTTTGCAACCGTCCTCCCAATGAAATGATCTTATGTTTTGCGCTTAACGCTTTCTGCTTCTTTGTATCAGACACAGGATAAGAAAATCTCTCCCTGACAAGACATTAGATTCACTAATTACAATGCCTCTCTCTCTCTCTCTCTCTCTCTCTCTCTCTCTCCTTCTGAAAAGCAGAAAAGAGAACCCCGCATTTCTGCAGCTTATTCTCAGAACAGAACATTAATAAAATCCAGTTTCTGATATATTAATATGCTTCTTTGTTTTAGTAACAAATAATTGAACACATTTCTAGCTTGACATAGCTTCACAACAACAACAAAAAAAAATAATAATAATTTTCGCACTCTCGTCTTTTTTTGTTTACTATAACTTTTTTCTGTTTTTTTTTTTTTTAGCGTTTGTTTGTAAACTTATTCAGTATAAATGTAATAAATTTATTTAATACAAATGTTAGAAATAAACAGATGCTTTAAGCAGTCAAGCTTCACAACAACAAAAAATAATAATAATTTTTGCACTCTCGTTGTTTCTGCCCACTACAATTTATTCTGTTTCTTTCTTGACGTTTGTTTTTGTAAACTTATTCAGCATAAATGTAATAAATTTATTTCATACAAATGTCAGAAATAAAAAGATACTTTAAGCAAAAAGAAAAAAAGCACGCGGAAATCACTACTCTTCTAATACCAAAAATTCGGAAAATGGAAAAAAATTAAAATAAATAAATAAATTAGAGAAGATATAGGCAGCAAATTAATTCCCTTTTTTGGACCAATCAATATGTTCCCAGGTTATCCTCAGCAAACTGAAGTATTGATAGTCTCATTAATTAAACTAAACACGATGAGAAAGAAAAATTAAGAAAGAAAGAAAATTAAGAGCAACTAATTAATAGCACTGGCCTTACTCTAATGCTAATTAAGCTCCTCTTATTATTCATCAAAAGGATCAAGAAGACGACGACGATCCATTGTTGGCACCACCGTCAGCACCCTGGTAATGATGATTCGGATTCAGAACTCCGTTTTTGTTGTTGTCGTCGTCGTTTTGATCATCATCATCGTCCTCCTCGTCATCATCGTTGTTGTTTCCGTTTCCGTTGCCGTTGGTGCCATTGTGGGGGTGGGTCTGCTGCAGTAGAAAGTTGGGTCTACCTAGGCCACCACCAGCACCGCCGCCATTTAGCACGTCTCGCTTGGTGAAGGTGTTCTTGTTGTTGTGCATCCAGACTTTGAGAACACCTTTTTCGACGCCGGCCTCATTGCAGAACTCCCGTACGATTTCCTCGTCTCTCTTCTGCATCTTCCACCCGACCCTCTCTGCGAATTGGTACATCTTATCTTTCTGGTCCTGGGTGAACTTGGTCCTGAACCGCTTCCTTGCATTCGGGCTCGGCGACACGATCGGGGGCATGACGGCGGCGTTGTTATTCACACCCAATAAGGCGTTTTCGTGAGCGGTGGACAGAGCCAGGAGCATGTGGGGGGCGGAGGGGTAGTAGGAGGACGAGATCGGCGGCGGAGAAGCTGAGTTGGGGCTGTGGTTGCCTAGGTGAGTCGGCGGCGGAGGGTGGTGGCGGTGGTGTGGCTGGTACTCGATCACATGCGTTGTAGCGGCGGGGGTATTTGGCTGCACGGGGTCCTCGGGGTCCCGGCGGTGAAAATTACGGTGGCAGCCACATGCAGCGCATTTTAGAGAGGTGGGGTCGGCGGAGTTGGCGGTTGGAGACGGCATAAACTCGCCGCAGCCGTCGAGGGCGTGGCCGCCCAGAGTGGCGGCGTGGTTCTTGAGGCATTCTTTGTAGGTGACTACAACAGGGGTGATGGGGATGTTGTGGTGGTGGAGGTGGTGGGTGGGGTTGTGACGCTTGAGGACGCCGTTGCTGAAGGACACAGGCTTTATGGGTTGCTGGATCCGGGTCGGAGTTTCGCTGTCTGCTTCCGGGGATTTGGTGCTGGTGGTGATGGAAGGGGTTAAATCCATCGCTCAAACATCTAGGGGTCTCCAAAATCAGAGAACGAAAATCAAAAGCAAAATCAGAGAAAGTTAAAAGGTAGCTGCTTTAAGTCGTTAGGGCTAGATTTCTGGGCAGATTACAGCTCTGAGCTGCCATGGAGGCGCTGAGGATATTGAGAAAGTGAGGGGAGATATGGAGGAGTGAGAAAGATGGTTAGTTTTTTGGGGGGGATATAGAGAGAGAGTTTAGCTAGCTGAGAGAGGGATGATGATGATGATGAGCAGTGATGACTGTCCATAATAAAAATCTGGGTTTTGTGGTTGTCCTTCTTAACCACTTGTATTTTTAACCCTAGTTCTAATCCATGGTTAAGTTGCTTACCCCACTTGGGGTTAGATGTGTGTGCAATAAATCGGGTAGTGTTATTCACTTGCCATTTTTACCTTTCATGCATTCTTCTCAATTTTCAGTCACCGGATTGATTGAACTGAAAAAAATTAAACTGACAAAAATTAAAAAGGAGTGTGCGTGATGCTATACTTACCACATGTTTATATTATCATTTATATTATATCATCTCTCTAATAGAAGTATTGTCTACCAATATGTCTAATCTCTAATGATGGTACAAATATGTAGTAAGAGTAGCATTTTTCATAAATATAGGGAGCATTTTTGCTCAAGTAATGCTACATGTACCACCTATTTATACAATCTCTCTAATAGATGTACGGTCCGCCAACGCATGTGAGTTTCATCTCTATTAGAGAGATAGTACAAATTATGGTACAAATATGAGGTGAAAGTAGCATTGTTTTTTTCTCACCAACCTAACTATAGTGTATGCTCACCATAAAACTAATCATTTGTCATCTGTCATTTCAACTAACTCTAGTTAACTTTCACATTAAATGTTACTTTTTTAATTTTTAAAAAAAGTAACCACAATTAAGTGAAAGGTCACGTGACAGATGATTTTTGTGTAGTGAACATAGACAAAGATTTAGGGTTGTGAGCATTTTTGCTCCCATAAATATACCTTAGCAGCTTATGCTATAGTTGCTACTAAGTTGAGTCCGAAATAATTATCATAAACCCAATTTTTCCTTATATGCTTTTACTCGGTCTCTTTAATTTTTCGCTAATTTATTCAATTTAATGACTAAAAATTAATATTGTGTGTAAAAAAAGCAAAGGGATGTATGAAAATCACTTCGAATAGAGATTAACCTTTTCACATTTTCGCATTTATTGATTTTAATTGATTATGACTTAATAGTTTATCCTTCACGCATGGTTCATACGTGTCGCTGATTATATGTGCGTATTTAAGTCACTGTTAATTGGACTGCATCGTTGCTCCACATCTTAGCAGCTTAATTTTTTCAAAGCCAAGTGGTTGTCATGCCGAGCTGTGCATTTCATTTGTCTACATTTCTTTCTAAGTGCGATATGGAGTTGGTGGTAATGGCTTGATATTGTTTGTGTCAATTCTCCTTTTGCACACTCTATTTATTTTGTTCTTTATTTCTCCTTTAGTAGCTATAAACAAACAAGGTGTATAGTAAAAAAATAAAAAAATAAGTGTGTGAAAATTACTTCCCATTAAAAATTAACCTTCTCAACTTTTTTTTTCGTTGTGGACTAGAATTAATTGTTTGACTTAATCGCAGACTTCATCCATGGATCGTATGGTTGTCATGCATAGCGTTGTGTAGTTTGTCTGTCTACATTTCGCTCTAAGTGCAAGATGAAGTTGCATGGTGGTGTTGGCTTTATATACATGGTTGTTTTGTGCAACTCTGCTTTTGTACACCTTTTTTGTTTTTTTTTGACCGATGATTCTTCTCTAATAGCTTATGACAAATAGAATGTGCAAAGAGAAAATAGGTGTGTGAAGATCACCTTCCTAATGAGATTTCACCTTTCCAAGTTTTTTCAATATAGATTTAATTAATTCTTCGACTTAATAGATTATACTTTGCTTTATGAATTGTGGATGAAATTTTCTTCCTTCTTGTTCTTAGACAAAAATGCACCTGAAAAGAAAAAAAAAACAATTAACACCTTAGGTCAAGGCAAGAGCCTACATGAATTTTTTTTTGCCGGGGGGGTGGGGGGGGTGGGGTTTGGCCGAAGAACCTCCGATGCCAAAGTTAGAATTTTGAGGGAAAAGTGTTGGGAGAATTTAGAGAATTTTGCAAGAGGATTCCACATTTAGTGATATCTTGCAATCAATTAGGAAATTAATTAATTACTTTAGTTGATTAACCTTATTTTGAATGAATATTTGGAGGTTACCTTGTGGGGTGGATTTGATGAGGATGGATGAAATAGGTTTTGAATAAATACCTATTTTGATCATTTTGACCTTGATTGAGTGATGATTGACCGCTGCTTGTGCGTAGGAGTTCCGATGTGCCTCAAGGGTAGTCTTGTCTTTTTCAACCAAAAAATTGACGTGTCGACTCCATATTTTTCATGATTATTTTTTGCTTCACAAATGCCCACACACCTGTTGTGCTACTTGCATGAAAGTGCAGCAGGTGTAGAGATCTTCTTACTTTAGGAAACATAGCATTGTTTCCTATTTTGATGTTGATTCCCTCTTTAATTGGAAATTAGATCCTTCTAGGAAAGGGAAATAAATTTCTCTCAAAGCTTATTTAAGTCTACCTTAAGTAGATTACTAAATCAACTTTGGAAAGTGATTTATTTTTCCCTACAAGAGAGAAAAAGCTTAGAGGATATTTGTTCCCCATCCCCTAGCAATCTTCCACATCTTGCCCGTGCAAATGATCATCTTTTGTTGCTTGCTTTGTCTTCATGTTGCTTTAAGGTAAGAAAAATTAATTTTCCTTGTCTTCTTAATTTTTGGGAGCCTCAGAGATTGAATGTTGGCTCAACGAGGGTCGAAGAGGCGTGAAAAAGTGGCTAAAAAGCCACTGCATAGTTGCTGCCGCGGGGTGGCTCCATGGGTTTGGCGCTAGCTGCGTAGGCCTAGCGCTCGGTTGGCTGGAGCTTGGGTACTGCAGTCTGGACCTCTGTGTCTGGGCCGTGAGGAGAAATGGGCCAGGGAAGAACGAGCCTTATTTTTTTTTTCGTAGGCTGGGCTCGGGCCTATGCCTAAGAGAGAAGAGCTAGGAGGTCGAGAGGCCTTTTGGGCCAAGGAATTGAACCAACTTGCGGGGCCTGACATGGTCGCTAGTTCTTGCTGTTTGGGCCGCGATTTTGGGCCAATGAAGCATGGTGCACCGACTGCTACCTTTTTTTTCAGGCTTGGGCCCGTGTCCAATAGAAGAGAATGAGAGAGAGAGACTGAGAGCTGCTTGGGCTGTGAGGCCTGTTATGTCGAGCCCACTTTTTTTTTTTGGTGCAGCCATCTAACGAATCTTCCTTGCATCTTTGTAGAATTTCTTCAATCATGTCTTCCTCAAGCCACAAGAACGATGATAGTGTGCCGCCTTTGTATCATCAAGGCGAATCTTTGAGCAAGGTTGGCTACTTCAAGGTTGCTCACTTCAAAATTGGCTCTAATGACTTGTTTAAAGACTTTCTTGAGGCATATAGGCACGTTATTTTGTCGGGAGTGCGAGTGAAGCGTGTCAAAGATGGTAACAGTTGTGAGCCATGTGGTGGGGCTCGGAGAGCCATCAAGTTCCACCCTTACTACTTTATGTTGGGATTTACTTTTCACATGCCTCGTTTATTCTAGGAAGTATTTTGCTCTATGAAGTGTGCCTTCGCTCAATGTTCTTCGAATGCGGTCCATGTGATGATGTGCTTCCTCAATCTAAGCCAATTCTTTGACTTAGATCTAACCATCAATGAATTTTGGTACTTTTTTTACATAGGCCTCATCGAGAGAGTTGGGCAGTTGTGGTTACGCCATAGGCTCTTCAATTATTCGAGTAAGAGAGATCATGACTGGACCAAAGAGACTTTGGAGATAAGCGAATAGTGGGAGTCTGATTCTTCCCCCAAGTTGTGTGTTCCAACGGTCTTCATATCTAGTAAGTAGGCTACTTAATCTCTCGGTTGCTTTGTATTTTGTGCTAAGCTGCTCTCTAATTTTCTGATTGTCTCATGGTGCTTTTGCAGATTCAGAACTTGGCTCAACTCCTAAGACTTCTCCAGACATGAGGAATGTACATATCGTACTAGGCATTCCCTCTGAGTATTGGGAGTGGCATTGGCTGCTTAGTCATCTTCATAGAGAGAAATGTGAGATGCCCTCGAGAGAAGAGATAAAGTGAATCAGGCTGATGCGTTAGCTCATCCTATCACTATGGTAGAGCCTGCTGCAAATGAAAGTGGGAAAATAAACCTTTCACGCCTACTCAAGAGACACCGGCTGAGAAAAAGCCCAAGACTTCTTCCGCTGCTCGCAAGGATTCGTCGACTGCCCTAAGCTTGTAATTGACTTAACTTCTCCCAAGGGTGAGAAAGATGAGGCTACTAGATCTGTGCCGGTGATGCCTACCGTTCCAAAGGTGGCAAGTTTGATTACTGATAGGATTGCTTAGCGTAGAAATTCCTCTGTGCCTCTAGTACCGAAATTTGCACCAAAACATCAGTCTGGTTCACCTTTGGAAAGGCTTGCTACTATGAAGAGTGACAAGGTGCCTTTGTCTACTAAAATGGTGCCAAAACTTGTTCCCTCTGCTATTGAGAGAGATTCATCTATTGAGAAGAATGATACTGCTTGTGCAAGCAATTATGAGAAATCTGCTAAGTCTGTTTCTAGGGAAGCTGCAGAGATTTGTGCCCTCTTGAGACCAAACCTGCTCGAGGACATGAATGTGTGCGCCAAGTTTGTTGATGACGTCAAGGGGGTTGTTGACCCAAATTCCTTTGCAAAGCATACGACCGAGTATATGAGGATTGCTCTGCTGGTTATGATGCAGAAAACGACGATTTTAGCAGCCGAGTCTATGTTCCTTAATGACGAGGATACCGAGGCTGCCAAGGAGGTGGCAAGAACCGTGGTAGCCGAAGCTTACTCATTGACCGAGAAAGTCAAAAAGCTGGAATATGAGCTTGCTGCTTTGAAACTATCTAATATTTATGCCCTTACTTTTCTGCAGCTTGAGATAGCTCATCAAGAGATCGTGGATTTGAAGACTAGGCTTGAAGCGATCTAAGTAAAGTATGAAAGTACAGAAAAGGAGATCAAGTGTTACATAACTCAGATTTAAGACCTTAAGCATGCCGTTTCTTAGCTCCGCTTCGTTACTTACGCAAATGATGATGAACTGATCACTACTTACAACCAAGTGATCCACTTCAAGAAAGTTGTTGATAGGCTTGAGCCTCAAGTGTTGGAACTCCAAGGTGCTTTGAAGATCAACTACAGTCTGAAAAAAGAAGTGGAGGAGTTGCAGCGGGTTCGTGCTTGTCTACTCGAGGAGAATGAGCAATTGAAAAGTGAGAAGGCTGGGTTCGAGGCTTCACTTACTCAGAGTCAAGCCGATTTCTATAAGCTAGGTTATGTAGACCATTTATTTGGGTGGCTGTCTAACTTTGAGATTTCTGGTAAAGACTTCGAGACATTCTCTATTTCTCCAGAAGATTTGCTCACCTTTACTTTCAAGGCTTCTATTAGTGAAGTAGTCAGAGAGGTTGATGCCCAAGTTGGGGCAGCTGAGGGTAAAGCGTCGAATGGTGCCATTGTCGAGAGCGTCACAACTGTTGAAGGTGTGGCGACCGAGTAGTCGTGGGATGTCCAAGCTGCTGAAGAGTAGTCTTATAGGTAGTTTTTAGGATTTTCTTTGTTTTTCTTGTTGCTTTTGCTTCGCTTGAACTCCTTTGGTCTTCGCTAGTTATTTATCAATTTTGCTAGAAAATTTAATAAACTTGTTTCCTTCGCTTTTCTCCATCTTTGCTTCTTTTGTTCATGCCCTAACCTTTAGACTTTATAGACCAGTGGCAGGCATGCTACTTTTCTATAAGCAGACAGGCCTGCATAGCCTATGCAGCTGTAGGTGTTGGCGTAGAACTTTTCAAAGTTGTTAGCTATAGAGTTGGCAGCCGGATGCCGTACTTACAGAAGCAGACAAGTCCGCATAACCACTAAGCTGTTAACCTTGGCTTTCTCCAATTCCGTAGGTTAAGTAGCAAGTATCACAACACTTTAGGACTTGGTGTAGGTTCTTCCGCACTTGGCAGATGTGAAGCTTATCGACTACATAGCATGTCAGCAGTGGATAAAGCTTCATATATGCACGCTAGCCTGTCTAACCTTCCACAAAAATGTGCGGTTGTATAATTCTAGTGTGGCTTTACTACTCGAATGCTACCTTAGTGCACTCGGTAGCAACTTTAGGGTTCCAAGGCAGCCATCTATAGGGCGTACTGCGTTATGTGCCTCCTCCGTCTTTAGGACCCCGTTTCCTACTGATTAGGTCAATAGACCCAAAATTCTTTAGCTAAGCTTTGAAAAAGACCATTGTGGTTACTTTTAGGAATCCCAACGCAAGCCATCATGCATCTCGTTATACTAGAGCGACCCGGCACATCCATGTCTGGATATTCGGAGTGTAAAGTTTATCCCCGCTTTGGAGAGCAGAGCCATGTGCAGGTCAGGGAATTGGTTTACCCTCTCGCACTGGAAAGCATGGTTAGTCCCTCGTAGGGTGCAATTCATGCGACGAGTCCCTAAAAATGGCGCAGTCTTTTTTTGAAGTGCATGAGTGATCAGTTGTTGTAGACATATAGTCCAACCAAGTTGCAAATTACTTCTAAATTCCTCATTGAAAAACGAGTGAAATGAACGAAAACTTAGCTGTAAAGTAGATACTACATAATAACTGGATAATTCTCGGCTTGCAAGGTGGTGCTTGTTAAGCTTCATGAGTTCTTTGGGCTTTGATGTAGCGGGAGATCACACATGGTACTTCCTCAGATTGTAGGCATTACACTGCTTTTCAATCTTTTTGTCATTCATGGTGGTGATGGTGTAATTACCCTTACCATTAACTCTACTGACCTTGTATGGACATTCCCAGATGGGATCCATCTTTTTGGAACCTTCTCTATGGGCAGTGATGAAGGCTTTTCTTAGGACTAGATCCCCAGGTTGGAACTGCCGAATCTTAGCCCTTTTGTTGCAGTTAGAGAGGAGCTGTTGCTGGTAGGATGCGATGCGGGTGATGGTCTACTCATGCTTCTCCTCTGCCAGATCTAAGCTTGTGGCCATCTCCTTACTGTTCTGCTTAATGCTTGGCAGTAGAGTGCTGATACTTCGCACGATAATGTTAGGAGGAATGATTGCTTCCAAACCAAATGCCAAAAGAAAGGAGTCTCACTGTTTGCTCATCTTTTGGTGGTGTGATATGCCCATAGATATCCGGGGAGTTTGTCTGGCCATTTTCCCTTCTTGTCTGAGAGGGATTTCTCGAGGCAATCAAGGATCGTCTTGTTGGATGTTTCAGCCTGCCCATTGCCTTGAGGATACCTCGGCGTGGACATATGCTACTTGATGCCATACTTTTGGAAGAATTTCGTCAAATATTTGCCCACGAATTATGTGCTGTTTCGATGTGCCTCAAGGGTAATCTTGTCTTTTTAATCCAAAAATTCACATATCACCTCTATATTTTTCTTAATTATTTTTTGCTCCACATGAATCATACGCATTACCAGTTATACATGTAATAATGTGCGTATATAAGTCAATGTTCCGTAATCCCTATCATGACAGCTAAACTTTTTTGGGACCAAGTGGTTGTCATGCCTAGCTTTTTCATTTGTTGTTTCTATATCTCTTTAAGTGCAAGATGTAGTTGCCCGAGGGTATTGGCTTTAAGTCAACAAGAGTGTGCATGTGAGAAAAAATGGCGAAAATCACTCTTCTTTTGAGAAATGACCTTCCCACAAAACTTTCCATTATCAATTTTAATCAATCTTGTACTTTGTAGCTTATATTTCACGTATTATTATTTACATATTCTCAACTGTTTATGTACTAATGTGTGTATTTAAGTCTCTGTTATCTCGATTAACTGAATCGCTGGTTCATATTCTAACAGTTTAACTTTTCAAATCCTGTGGTATGTCATGCTTAATGTTGCCGTTTATTTCTTTGCATTTCTCTCCAAATACAAAATGGAGTTGCACAGTGGGTGTTTGTCTCTTGAAGTGTAAGATGGAATCCCACGTTAATGTTAGTTTGAAATACATTGTAATTCCGTGTTCATTTCATTGTTTGTCTTTACATTGTAACCAATGAAAGAAAGTACATAAGCATTTCGACCAATAAAAGTTATGACTCGGTTGTGCAATAGGCCGAGTTAACTCGGTGGTGTTAATTCTCGGTGTTTAATTTTGGAGATTGGGATTCTCTCCCCTCCTCTTTCTATCCTCTTCCATCCCCTTCTCTCACATTCTCTATTTAGTCTTTTTCTTTCTATAAAAAAAATTAATATAAGATGTTAACGTGACTTAATGTGACTATTCAAATAGGAGGAGAGTGAAGGAAAAGGGAAAAAAAAAAAGAGAATCCTATTCCGTTAACAAAATCTTGATGTGGGGTGATGAGGAGGGCCTGCAAATCTCAGACGTTGACTGTAACCTTTCTTCATTTTTTTTTAGGTCAAGTGGCACGGTGGTGGTCTGGACCGCTTTCACAGTACGTTAAGCTTTGCGATTTGTTTCTTGGACCGTCAAAAGACAGTATTGCCCTTGTTCGCGAGCTCTGGGTTTGCAATGTACGTGATGATATGCAGTGGCAATGTTGAGTTTTTGAATGATAAGGAGCGCATTTATCAAATCAAGGTGTTTAGGCAACCACGTCCCTATAAATCAAAGGTATCTTTGTCGGCTTTGAGAGAATTGACGCTGAATGGTGGTTTGTCTAAAGAACATTATTTTGATTTTCTCACACTCTAAAGACGTCGTTTGCCGTACCTCATTCCCCATGTTCAAAATTCGACCATATATCAGTGTATAAGATGCATCGTTTAATTTGATGGCTGAACTTGCGTTCATAAATTTAAACATTTCCATGGATTGTAGCTTTCTATGAAGCTGTCCGTAGGCAATCTGGGCCCTTTGGACCTTTGCTGCTCAGTGATCAAATGTCCAATTCCTATTGCGCCCTACTTAAAAGTCAATGTTGATGCTAGTTGGTTACTCGGTTGTGCTCCAGTTTCATGGGGATTGTCATTTGGGATGCTGAAGTTTTGTTTGTGGCTGCGAAGCGGCAAGCTATTCGTGCTTTTTCAGTGGGCGTTGCTGAAGCTCTGGTAATCCTTAAAGGTTGTGAAGTTGGTCTTGCAATGGGACTTACACAGGTTGTTATTGAATCTGATTCTCATGACTCTATCAATTCTCTGTTAAATTCGGTTGAGTCTGGCAGTTGGGAGGCCTACCCTTCCTTAGTGACTGCTAAACAGTTAGGGGAGTCTTTTCAAGATTGTCGCTGGTCTTGGGTTCCAAGGTCAGCAAATATGGCAATGGACTTGTTAGCATCGCAGAAGTGTGCAGAGATGTGCGATTTTGCTTGGGTCACTAGACCCCCATCTTTGTTAGTTTTTGTTCTTCAAAGTGATGGTTTACCCTATCCTATGTGAAGGCAGAGGGGCAATGGAGGGGTCGATAGAGTAGCATGGCTAGGCTGTCTTCCTTGTAACTCCCTCTAATGTCCGGATTTTTCTTTTTGTTGTGCTGTTTGTTTACCTCATGGTAGGCACTCTCTGTTTGTTTGGCTTCTTAGCCCAGGTAATTCTCTTCCCCGTTTCCCAAAAAAAAAGTACATATGTAAGATCCCACATCGCCCAAAGGAGAAGATCCTGAAAGTCTTATATGTATATTCTCATATCTACCTAGCACGAGGCCTTTTGGGAGCTCACTGGCTTCGGAGTTCGTCGGAACTCTAAAGTTAAGCGAGTAGCGCACGAGAGCACTCCCATAATGGGTGACCCACTGGGAAGTTCTCGTGTGAGTTCCCAGAAACAAAACTGTGAAGGCGTGGTCGGGGCCCAAAGCGGACAATATCGTGCTACGGCAGAGGTCGGGCCCTGGATATGATGGACCCCAGGCCGGGATGTGACAATTTGGTATCAGAGCCGAACCCTGGCCGTGGTGTGCCGATGAGGACGTTGGGCCCCTAAGAGGGGTGGATTGTAAGATCCCACATCGTCCAGAGGAGAGGATCCTGAAAGCCTTATATGTATATTCCCATATCTACCTAGCACGAGGCCTTTTGAGAGCTCACTGGCTTCGGAGTTCGTCGGAACTCTGAAGTTAAGCGAGTAGCGCGCGAGAGCACTCCCATTTTGGGTGACCCACTGGGAAGTTCTCGTGTAAGTTCCCAAAAACAAAACCGTGAGGGCCCAAAGCGGACAATATCGTGCTACGGCAGAAGTCAGGCCCAGGATGTGGTGGACCTTGGGCCGGGCTGTGACAACATAAGCATTTTAACCAATAATAGTTATGACTCGGTTGTGCAATAGGCCGAGTTAACTCGGTGGTGTTAATTCCCGGTGTTTAATTTTGGGGACTAGGATTCTCTCCCCTCCTCTTTCCATCTTCTTCCATCCCCTCCTGTCACATTCTCTATTTTGTCTTTCTCTTTTTATAAAAAATTAATATAAGATGTTGACGTGACTTAACCGTGACCAATCAAATAAGAAGGGAAAGAAGGGGCAGAAAAAAGAGAGAGAGAGAGAGAGAGAGAGAGGGAAGAGAATCCTACCCCATTAACAAAATCTTGATGTGGGGTGATGAGGAGGGCCTGCAAATCTCGGACGTTGACTGTAACCTTTCTTCATTTTTTTAGGTCAAGTGGCACGGTGAAGGTCTGGACCGCTTTCACAGCAGGTTAAGCTTTGCGATTTGCTTCTTGGATCGTCAAAAGACAGTATTGCCCTTGTTCACGAGCTCTCTGTTTGCAATGTACGCGATGATATGCAGCGGCAATGTTGAGTTTTTGAATGATAGGGAGCGGATTTATCAAATCAAGGTGTTTAGGCAACCACGTCCCTATAAATCAAAGGTATCTTTGTCGGCTTTGAGAGAACTGACGCTGAATGGTGGTTTGTCCAAAGAACATTATTTTGATTTTCTCACAATCTAAAGACGTCGTTTGCCGTACCTCATTCCCCGTGTTCAAAATTCGACCATATATCAGTGTATAAGATGCATCATTTAATTTGATGGCTGAACTTGCGTTCGTAAATTTAAACATTTCCATGTACATAGATTGTCAAAATGCATGCCCGGAGCGTTTATTAGGAGAGGAACTTACCAACGTCAAAAATACAATTGTGGACAACGTTCTGAGCTAACTAAAATATGAAGTGCATAACATACAATTGACTTTGAACGCAACTACAAGGACAACCCAACTGTTGTTCTCACATTTGTGAGTACATGAAAAGAAAATCATTACAATACCTGAACACCATCAACGTAGCATTCTCATTTTAGCATTTTTTTCTTTCTCAATAGTTGTAGACGAATTTCAAGCTCGTATTTCACATGGCACGTTCTAAGTTCAATTATCGCCTAGTGATTAGGGAGAGGTTGACTACCCCAAAATTATGGATTGCCATGTCAAAGCTACGAGCTGGTCCCCTTTTTAAGACATTATTATGGTTAGCTTAATATGCGGGTTAGCTCACTCTCTCACCCTCTTAATGAAGATAATACCGTTTGTTAAAAAAAACATCTTATCATAAAATGGGGTCGTAAGCACGGTATAAATGATAATTCTTTAAATTTAGAATTTGTGCATTTACCCGTATTTAGATCTAAACAGTTGAAATGATCTGATAGCTCAAAGTAAGCTAGTTCCGAATTAAAAAAAAAAAAAGAAAAAAAAAAGAGACAACTAAAAACTCAAAATAATGTGATTTTGATGGGGCTTACTTTAAAAAGAAAACTAATAAAAATGACTTGAAAACTTTGAGTTTTAACCAGTGTTCTAAAAAACGCCCTAGACGGCGCCTAGCAACCAAGACGCTTTTGGGCAAATCGGGCGGAAAAATCGGATTGGGCCTAGACGGTCCTAGGAGTTTTTTTTTAAATTTTTTTTTTATTAATTGTGTGCTTTTTTCTTTTTTTAGTTTCATAGTGATATACTTATTGAAATGATGCATCTAATTTGCAAATGATGGATTTACTACAAGTTCATCCAATACTTATGGAAATAGTGTACCTAATTTGTATTTTATCATTATTTTATTATCTATACAAGCATAGTTTTTTTTTTAGGTGTCAATATGCACTTATTTACAAGATATACAAGAAATTTACCTAAATCCGTCTAGGCGCTAGCCCGCCGCCCGACTAACGCCTAGCGTTTTTTAGAATCTTAATTTTAACGATAAAAACAAAATAAAAAGTAAAATAAATAATATTAGCATTGACTTTTTTAAATATAAAAATATAATTTTTTATTAAAATAAAAAAGTTCGTCGCTTTAAACCGTCATATCATTCTGAATAGCATATGGATATGCACGAATTTTAAATGCAGAAACTTCAAATCCAGCGCAGAAATATTAGACACTCGTTTGGAGCTTAGTGCATGGCCCTAATCTTACTTAGCACGTAATAAAGCACCTTTATTCCCCGACACGCGTAAGAGGGCTTCTTACAGTCGACACGTGTGTGCTAACTTGGTCCCTTACGCTTGCCACGTGGCTTGCTAATCCGAGTTTATCCAGCAATTAAAGCCAGGTTACGATGGATTTAGACGCGGTGAGGGGGGGAATGTTACGCTACGCGCGCGATTACTGAAGTGCAGCGTGGTCCCAAAACCGTTGGGTTGCACTGATTCCGTTGTACTTAATTAACGGCTGATTGGCTAATGCTGTGATTAAAGGTAGAGCTAGCGACGGGAATGGTGAAGCTGACGTCATCAGGGCAGTCATGGAGCAGCTAAGGTTTACATCGAAGGGCGTGCAGATTAGTCAACAGCCGTTGCATCCATTGCATCGAAACTCACAAATTCGTTCCTATTTATTTTATAATGGTTTTAACCCGATAGAAAGAAAAAGAGCACTTTGCGTAAACAACTTTGAAGTTTTTCTATGTGGCTACGAATAAAGAATAAAGTCGAGCCCCCAAACAAAGAAAAAATGATCATATTTTATAATATGCAAGAAAGATTAAATTTGTAAAAAATGTTTTGAAAACGAAATAACATGAAAGTTGATGACTGATTTAATGTTCATAAATGTGTCAATTTTTAGTGATTACATATCATTTAGTCTCTCTAATATTATTAACATTTTATGATTTGGATTTTGTTTCAAATATCAAAATTTAGTATTTTTTTAGACATCAACTTGAAGCCACCGGAATCATAATAGAGTTATCAAAACTAACCAAATTCATAAAAATTAATATTCTCTTTATAAAAAATTAAAAATTAAAAATTCGAGCATTATTATTCATAAGCATTTGAGGATTTTTAGCTTCAATATGATGTTGATCAATTGTCTGACAACTTAAACTCATTTGAAAGTATTTTTCAATGACTGAAAGTATTTTTAATGCAAATACTTTTTGAATTAATCATTCTTAAAATGGCAAGTGAATCCTGAAAAGAAAACAAAAACATTTTATTGCTTTATGCAATAAGCACATAATTGGTGCTTTGCAAAAAGCACTTTATATACTTTTAGAATCCAAAAATGAGGTTTCAATCATTTTTAAAAGCAGTTCCAAACAAGTTTTTTTAAACTTTTAGAGATTAATGATTGTCCAACATAGTATCATAACTTTGTCAGATGTGTAATCTTATAGTAAAACTGAACAAGTATGCCTAAAGTATCAAGTTCATACCTCAACTCACGAATTAACATTTAACTCTTATTTTAATCTTGTTCTTCTATCCCTTTCAACTATAAACCTTTTAATTTAATTAATGATTAAGGATCAATATATTGGAGATGAAAATCTTGAATCACAATCAAAGTAAGGGCCATATATGAAACAAGGCACATGGGAATTTCAATCTATGAGGATACATTGCCTTAATTAGAGATTTAGAGCAATAATTTTCTTAGGCCATCAATCCCACTGGCTAAATTGCTAATGGGAAACAAAGCTGTATGACTTTGTTGCTGGATTTCATCGGTGGAACCCATGATCTTTAATAGGATAAGAAATTTTCAGTATGCTGAGAAAACGTCCCAGTACACTAAATGTCTTATATAATTAGTTGGAATTTTTTTTTAAAGTGTCCAACCAATTGTATTTTCACATTTTGTCGATCAAGCCGCTTTCGCGGCACATTAAAAAGTCACTCCAATGGGACTTAAACTTTCAACTTGTGAGCTAGCCCAAGTTCCTCAGTCCTATGTCCCGACCATGACCGCGGGTTGGATATAGGGACAGACCACCTCCCTCACACCTACAAACTTCCCATCCTTTAGGGACACCGTCACATTTTGTGGAGTGGTATCACTGCCGTGACAATTACTTGCTCTCTTCTCTTAATTTCTTTTTGTTTCTTAAACTTTTTTTTACATTTGTCTATGTCAATTTGTTCGTAGCCTGTCTTGGACTACGATGGTTATATTTTTTTTGGAGAAGTTTCTTGTGTGCGACTGTCTCATGCGTCAATAACTTCTCATACATGAAGGGTCGAATAAGACTAGGTTATAATCTCATGTTCTTGGTGCAATGAAAAGGACACTTAATCGATTTGGCACGTAGCAAAAAGATCTGCTGATCGATTCAAGTTCATCAAATCCACAACTCCATAACGATACTATTGCAGGCACTATGCTTATTTGCTGTGAGTCACATCTTCAATCTTATCATATAGGCTTCACATACATGGATGAACTAGGTTGGACATATAGGAAAATGACTCCTGCGACGTCCTATCTATCCTGTCTTTCTTGATGTAACTATTTTCGGGTTTTTTTAAGCATTATATTTCGGTTTGGCTTTTTAGCCAAAATAGTCCTTAAGATTTGCATAACATATTACTTTGGTCCATGAGATTGAAAATTAATAGAAATGGTCCTTGAGATTGTCTACCATCCATTGTTTTGGTCCTTCCATTAAAAACTGCGTTAAGTGTCCTAGAGCTCTTGGCTGGAAGTTTGGGCAATTTTCAAACATTTGTAACTCAATCGTTTCTTAATCAAATTCGACCCATAATATATCAAAACGAAGATAGGAAAGTCTAGAACAAGACTATACCTATTTGGAAGCCCAATGGTTGCCGGAGATGGCTAGAAAATAGCCTGAAAGGTGACTGGTCCGCGAAAAAACTGAAAAACTCGCCGAAAACTGGGTAAATTTTAAACATTCATAAATTCTTCAATACTCAACGAAATCGAGTGATTAAAAAACGAAAATCATACTTCTTGATGAGATGAACATAATGGTACCTTTTTGGACACAAACTGGTCATGGTTTGGCCAGAAAACGGCTCAAAAGTGGCTAACTTGACGACCAAGATAACCAATTTCGAGCCATTTTCCGGCCAAACCACGGCGACTTAGCCTTCAAGAAAGGTACCATTCTCTTTTTCTCGTCGAGAAGTATGATTTTAGATTTTGACGAGAAGTATGATTTTAGATTTTGAATCATTCGATTTTGTTGAGTATTGAAGAAGTTATGAATGTTTAACGTTTACCCAGTTTCCGGCAAGTTTTCCAGTTTTTCCACTGACCAGGCACCTTTCAGACTATTTTTCGGCCATCTCCAGCAACCATTGGGCTTCCAAATGGGTATAATCTTGTTCTACACTTTTCTATCTTCATTTTGATATATTATGGGTTGAATTTGGTTAAGAAACGATTGAGTTACGAAGCTTTGAAAATTGTCCAAACTTCCGGCCAAGAGATCTGGGACACTGAATGGAGTTTTAAACGGAAGGACCAAAATAATGGATGGTGGAAAATCTCATGGACCATTTCTATTGATTTTCAATCTCAGGGACCAAAGTGATGTGTTATGCAAATCTCAGGGACTATTTTGGATAAAAAGTCTTTCGTTTTTTAGCTTCAATGCATATATGTTTTAATATCCCCATTGTTTAAGTATTTATTTTGGCATTCACGACATAAGTTTGACTCTTGTTTCTCGATGTACTTCAATAAAACTTTGAATTCTCATGACATACTTAGATGAAAATTTGATTATTTTAGCATTCACGACGAAAGTTTGATTCTTGTCTGCATGGTTTTACATCTCTGATGTTTAAGTATTTATCGCTCCCTAAATTTTCATTTGCAAGCAATTCAGAGAAATAATGAAAATGCAAAAATCGTAAACAAAAATTCATCGGAGGACTTAAAATTTGCTAAACAAATGGAAGTACAAAATACAAATTCCCCAACCAATATTAATAATGCCTCATGTTACCTTGCACAGGTGCCAGAAGACAGTGCCACAATGTGAAAGCTCAGCTACCAAAATAAATCAATTCGGAATTGGAAGAGAAACAACACACCTTCTTCAATCATACAACAAAGCCAGTAGTGATGCATTTGAACCATCAGACAGTTCCCTACCATCCAATAATATAAAATGGTCGTTTATATTAATATCACACAATCATTGAAATATAAATGTGATATTGATGTTATAAGGGGGCATTTCGTAGCTTCATTTTTTTTTTAAAGTTTTCTTTCTTTTCTCGGAGGTGTTAAATTGTGTGGTGTCGGTATATAATATTGTGTCGATATTAAATCGTGGTATGAAAAATATTTTCAAATAACTTGGCTCATTTCTTCTAAGAAAACAATTATCTTTATATACAAATCACAGATCAACAATTATGCATAATATTCACTAAATGCATGTAAACGGAAGATTATGTACATGTATAAACAACTCAAACCGTGTTTTTGTGTCCAAAGAGGGTCCTAATTAGGCAGAAGAGCCAAGTATTTATCATGGATTATCTGTTTCGTAGCAAGCATTAGATTGTAATTGTTTTTTGGGTAAATTACAAAAAACTACCTCAACTATTGGTGTCACGACACTTTCATATCTCATCTTTAAAACGTGACAATGTCATACCGCATCTTACGAATTTGTGACAATGTCATACGTCCGTCAATTTTTCTGTTAAGTGCTGACGTGGCAAGATATGGGGACCACTCACTAATACAGCTGGATTAAAAAATAATTAAATATATTTTTAATAATTAAAATTTTAAAAATTAAAAATTTTTAAGAGAGAGAGATTTAATATAAAAATAATTTTTTTAAATTTTTTTAAATTTTAATTATTAAAAATATATTAAATTATTTTTTAATCCAACTGTATTAGTGAGTGGTCCCCATATCTTGACACGTCAGCACTTAACAGAAAAATTGAAGGAGGTATGACATTGTCACAAATTCGTAAGATGCGGTATGACATTGTCACGTTTTAAAGATGATGTATAAAAGTGTCGTGACACCAATAGTTGAGATAGTTTTTTGTCATTTACCCTTGTTTTTTTTATCAAACATAAAAACAATGCTAATAATTTACGCATGCATTGATAACTAATTAGACTCACAGCCAATGACTGAGCTAGAGGAGCTAAGAGTCTAGAAAGTTGTGTCTCTTGTATTTTGGTAAATATATGTTAAAGAGATTTTTTCAAAAGTGAAATTCTTTATAAACTATCTATCACCTCATGTTTTTAGTACATCATGTTTTTAGTACAATATTTTTATAATGTAAGTACAGAACTTTAAGGTGACATTGTGACAAAAAGTTCATAAAAAAATCACAATTTAAGAGACTCTCCTTAACATTTATCCTTTTGGTATCCAATAGACCCAATAATGCTGGTCTTTTTCCATTAATGTCGTCTGATTTGCTCATTTACCTAACCAACCAATCAGTGCCAAACTATTTAATTAATTTCTGACCAATTTCCCTTATGGAGGAAAAAGTCAAAAAGGAATTCAAGTATTAGACACTAAAGATACAATTTGGGAGAAATTTTTAGTTGTGACAGAAACACGGATAGTACACCACATGTTTCTATGTAAGTGATAATAAATTTTACTTTTTATGTTATTAACTTTTTAATACACATATCCCACTATTTATATAACGATGTGTGATGTACCACTCCGTATGACGGTAACACTAAAAAATCTCTCCAATCTTAGTACTTAGTGAGACTTCTCATTTCTCTACATCTAGTTATAACTTAATTAATTAAGTCCTAATCATTAGAACTGGTGCATCAACTTTTACGGTTAAGGCCAAGTTACTCAGTACGGCAGTACTAATCCTTTTTTGGATATTAAATCTAGTTGCTGTACTTTGACAAACCTATAAGAAATTAGTGTGCCGGAAACACGAATTAGTACACAAATATTATAATACAATAAGTGGTTGAATTTTTTTTTATTTTTAAAGTATCATGATCCAACCACTTTTAATATGACCTTAATATACCGGACCTTATTCTCGACAAATTATAAAATATCTCCACACCTCGGGTCCAAATCAAAATCATACGTTGTTGGGGTAAAACTAAAAGCTACCAGAGATCGGTGAAACATTTAAAACTACAATATTGACCATTGATCAGTACTTAATAGATGCGACATTCTGCACTTTTTTGTTTTGTTTCCCATTAAACTGGGTTAAGGCAACAACCAGCATCACTTTAAAAGAGCACTTGCGTGTTTCTCCAATGGTCATGGTGGTAAAGTATATGACCTACATGAACATGGGTTATCAGGGATAACCAAACAGGCCAAATGTGTATATGATTAAGATTATTGGGTACGTTAAAGTACTTTTTTAAAATTTTCAATATGGTTTCATCATTTTTTATTTGGCCGATTTGGGTAATCAATTAGTCATTTTCGTCCAATTTATGCGTTATTGTGCATACATTACTCACAGAGAGACTTACATATCGTAGTTGATTAGTGCCAAGTTATGCAAAATTAATTAAGATTGTCAATGTGATGAGACACAAAAATCAAGTTAAGGGTCGTTTTATACCCATTTTATTTTCAGATTTATAAAATCTTTGTTTAAACTTTTTTTTAAAAAAAAAATTAAAAAGTGAAAACTATTTTTGCGAATTCATTGATATATATTTGAGTTCCGACTTGAAAGCTCTTAGAAACTCAAAACCAAAAGGCACGCATGAAGTGAAACTAGTGACAGGGAGTGAGTAGTACTCCAACGGGCATGTGAACCAAAAATTATTGCAGAGTTTAACCCCCAAAGAGTATGCAGGAGTCTAAGATGATTGCCTATGTATCAAGAAACACAAGTTCCAGCTGGGTTGATTGAGCAAACATAAACACATGAGGTTTATCAAATCATTGACACCAAACTCGATTGCTCGTGGTTCTTAGACATGGCAATAATTATTTATGATGGCTCTGCTGCCACAAATTTCACTCCTATATTATTGAAACAAAGATATAATTAAAACAATATTTATTTATAGAGACTTATTAATATTCATCTTTTACACAAACAATATTTTACCGTAAACTAATTTAAACTGTGAGATAGAGAAGATTTCAACTCGGCTATCGAAGGTAACAGATCTCACAGAGAAACCAGGAATATTTTGGAGATATGGAGCAGTAATGATTCCACCCAGATATAATTAAAACAATATTGAAACGAAGATATAATTAAAACAATATTTTTTACAAACATTTTACTGTAAGCTAATTTAAACTTTGAGATAGAAGATTTCAACTCAGATATCGAAGGTTACAGATCTCACAAAGAAACCAGAAATATTATTGGAGAAATGGAGCAGTAATGATGCCAGGAAAACCTAGGGTTTTTAAAATAATAAAAAGTGAAGAACGATCAAGGACTCAAAAGTTCAAAACTAGTCTCATACAATTCAATGGATGTTTCTTCGTTAACATTACAAGAGAAAGCCATCTGGCCTTATACAACTGCAGACATAATTAGTGCTACCTTATCAGAAACTAATCATTAACGAAAAACGCCATGATTAATCGTTACAACATGCAGTAGAAAGTGGGAAGCATATGGACTAATCAACACGCAGAGCTGTTATTATAACTGATCAACAGTAGAAAGTGGGAACCTAGATATAACTAAAACTAATCATTAACAAAAAAAACACCATGATTAATCGATTCACTAAACTAATCAACATGCAGACTGTCGAAACTAATTTAAATATTGCACTGATGTGGAATATATACGGACTAGCTACTACTCAAGAGAGTGAGCACATCCGCTCAAACCAATGTAGTTTCGTCCATGTATGCAATAAGTATCTATTTTTATTTACAAACTCGTAGTGGAAAGGATCACCTGGGCACAAGCTTATCTCATTAATGGCGTCTGACATGTCTACCTAACAGACCTTTACATTGTTGTACACAGTTTGTATAATTTCTCTGGGTAGTGGTGGTGAATCAGCTCAGCTCAGCTCATATGAGGCATGTGAGAAGCCGGTTGTTTGACTAATACCCAGTGGTCCTACGTGCATGCTGCTCCGATCGGGCCCCGGGTCCCCCGTTCAGGTCCGTTTCGAAACGTTGGACTCAATTTGCATTGTTAGTCCATGATTCTTAATGAGATTGGTACTATTGTCCAACTCACTAGCATGAGTTGTTGGTGTAATTATGAGCTATCCATTCGCTTCATCTGTCCTTAGGAACATGAATTTGAATTACTGTCTAGTACATCCTTTCTACTGCTACAAGTTCGCAACTCAGTTCATTTGCTTTCCACTTCAATACAACGACCTGGATCGACTCACTAAACAACAAAAGAAAACTAGTTTTTCAAGTTGAACCTATCTATGACATTATGAAGGAATATTACTATTTGACTAACCACTGCTATCACAACGATTCTTCAGTCCCTCAATTGATCACTCCACCACCACCAGCCTAAAAGAGCCCCTAAGAAGGAAAAAAAAAACAAAAAAAAGGGGATAGGATGCCCAAACAAAGCCATTTTAAAGCAAAAACTGCTCTATAGGGCATCAATTCACCGCAAACCAGAAGGAAAAAGCTCAACTACTTACATTTTCTCCTTTTTAGCCCCCCTCTTACCTGATCGAATGGTTTCGGTAGCTCGAGTCTGCGATAGTCAGGAGAGCTTGACAACATCAATTCTCAAAATACCTAATTCCTGAGACATATCTACCCCTATTCCATGCCTTTAGCTCGTGAAGTGCATAAATAACTATTTGTTTCCTCTCCCGATGGTTGAGAGTAATGTGTCACATATATTTTAATGTAAAAAAGAATAATTTAACTATAAAAGTTTCAGGCAGCCTAATCACCAAGAGTGGAGCTAAATTTTTTGAAAAGGATACGAAGAAAAGGAAAAACAAAATAAAACCAAGAATCACCAATTAGGGTTTGAAAATCGGAGGTTTTAGTAGAAAGTGGGGTGATAGTCAATTGTCCACAAATGTCTAACCCTAGTTTTTATCATTTTATGTGCTAAAATGGCAAAAGCCCAAAATCTTTCAGGATAGCCCCAAAGCTAATTAGGCATGAAGCTGCCCTGGGCTACAACCCAATGAGCATGGTGAGACATTATAATGAGAGTATCTAACCATTCAGATCGTCAAGCTGTCTTATGCGAGTATTTCTCTAATCTAACCTTTGCTTCCTTTTAATCCCACCCAAAAATAATCAAAAGCTTGGGCTTAGGGATTTCTATGAAACCCTTGTACAAAAAGACTAAACGCCAAAAGGCAGAATTGTGACAACCTTGCGGAAGAGGGGAAAAACTCCCAAATTCTTAAGGAAATGCAATTATATGCAGGCCCATTTATATCTGGCGTGGCATACCTCTCTTTGTAGTCCTGCCCATGAGTACTTTCTTTTGGGCAGATAGCCCATGTTTATACCTTCTTTTGGACAAGAGCACTATGTTGCAAATCTGTTAATGTTATATGCTCATCTTATCCTTACATTGTGGGCTACTAAAAAGTGGTACCTCGTGAGATGGCGTACTGGAAAAAATGTTAACGTTCATATCGAAGGGTTCTACTATGATTGCATCAAGATTTTTTGGGATAAAATTTTCGATATGTTAAGTTTTGCAAGTGTTTAAGTATTGAATTAGTGTTATTAATAGTGGATCGTTTCACTGCTTCCCTCAAATAAAATACATTGGTTTTATTAAACCTTTCCTCTAATAGGAAAAAAAAGAGCGAATTTAGAGAAAGTGCTAGTTGTGATCATGCATGTGGCTTTTAAACAAAATTGAGCACCTCCCCGTGTGGAAGTTGGATCGTGTTCACATGAAAGAACAAGACGTACTTGAATAAGGCATACCTTCGTTCCTTCTTTCCATGATGTACCTTGCAATGCACGACACTTTTTATATTCTTGCAAGTTTAGGCATCATCCAGTTCATTTATGTATGATTGTGAAATCTTGTTGTAAAAGTTTCTCAAGTTGGTGCAATTTCTTTCCAATTGCCAATGCCAACCTAAGAAATTGAGGATACCCTACAAGTTTGTTTGCCCATCGGATTTGGTAATTTAGAGGATGTCAAACATCACAGTCGAGAATATATGACAACATATGCCTTTTGGTTTAGAGAGTTATTAGAAAATTTAAAGTTATTTTGCGTTCAGTCGTGTGCAGTATGCTCAAACCTTAATTATTATAACTAATCTTGATTAGCAATATTTTATAGATTTAGACAAAACATAATACGAAGTCTTAATTCTCATTTTCTTTGTTGGTTTTGTTAATTTGATAGATATTGTTGGTCCATAACATGAGGTCATCTTATATTCAAAACACGCTTCACATGAGCCTAATACGTTAATTTTTGTTGATTGATGTGAGAGCACGAATCATCATTGTTGTGCCGCCATATGTACACATAAACTACTCTCACATCGACCCAAAACAAATATACAAGGGAGAAGAATTAAGCACCAAATGTAACACACATCTAACATAAAAGAGAAATTTACCTACAATAAAAAGGCCGTCACAAAAACAATATGTCAAGTAGATTATGCATCATTATGTGCTTACCTATCTTATATAGCAATACATTATTAGTTTATCATTCTGTCATTATGACATTCTCGTTGTCTACAAGTTCTTTGGCTTATCTAGATACATAAAACAAGTTCCGAAAAACACAAAATCGTGGACTTCGGATGTAAACCCTAAGAAATTGCAGTTGCAATAGGGAAGAAACGGAAGCAGAAATGTCGGTGAATCCGTTGAATGTAGAGCGTTGGAACATAATTCACCCCAGCCATTTTTGATTGGCACAGAGAGACTGAGAGATGAGATTTGGACCAGACAACGAAAAGGGATGGGAAGCACAGTATAAGCACTTTTGTCAAAACCACAAACGCATGCAGATCTGCTTTGGGTCATGTGCTCTCGTCAGTTGAAGCACATGCAGATGCAGTCGAGAGACAACCCTTTAAGACTTTTCCTTTAGCTTTTCTTCTATTTCTTTTTGTTTCTGTATTTTAATTTTATTGTTCTTTTACGCGGAGCATGTTTACTGTCACGGTAGCCGTTTTATCAAATTAACACATTGTCATATAAGAAAAACTCTAGCACAAAAAAAAATATTAACCTAAACATTATGCGGTGATGAATCGTTCATATAAGTTTTTATTTTTTAGTATTGAGTGAGAATTAAAAACATATACATTTATTTAAGAGAATTATTATTGACATTATAAAATGAGAATTTTCCGTTTTCTTGAAATCTCCGATCATTATGACATTGGGGGACCCTCAACTACCTTAACTACCTCTATCCTCCCTTCTTCAATGCACCGTTTGCCTCCATTTACCTGTTTAAAGAAAAATAAAATAGTAGGGCACATTATTTCATAAAAATTGAGTTTGATGTTGAATTATTGCTATATTATATGATCTAGTCAAATTCTCAAGTTTGTTATTGTATCAAAGAGTACAAAATTAGGAAGGTAATAATTCCACTTTTTGTTTAATAATTTATTTGATCACATAGTTAGAACAATATATCTAAAAAGAAAATAAGTGTGCGGAAATTAAAAACTCTCCATAAACCTCATTGAACTAGTGGGCAACTTTGCCCTCCTTTTTTAAGGCTGAGCATGAGCATGAGCTATACCCTTTGATCCATAGTGACCTGCCAAGTTATCCAACTAGTTCACCTATACAAAGTGCCTGTCTTTCACTTCCATTAAGGCTCACCATTTTTGTACCAAAATAATAAATTGCATCCATCCATGGAACGTAGGGATTTAGTATTTTGTTTCTAAGTTTCAATTTAGTAATATCCTAAATTAATTGGTTGATGCAATGCTATCTGAATTTCTGAATTACTTGACGGCACGAGCTATGCCTTGTTTATGTAATTGAAATCAAACCATGAGGAATTAGATAAATAAGGAATTGAATTGAGATGAAGTAAGTAAAACTGCGTTCATACAAGTAGTTTACTAGCTCACCTGAATCGGGATAAAAATGAATATGATTACTAAAATACGCTTTTTCTAGATATGATATATTTATATGCTAATTAATTGCATAATTTTTATTCAAATTAATTGTATATCATTACTGATGGATAAGAAACATTCCCAAGAGTCACACTATTCTATTTTTATATTTTTATCCGTCAAAACATAGGTTGGTTAAAATTCTGTTTTTCTTTTATCGTTTATATATATATATAAAATAAAAAAGATTTCATCCATACATCATGTTGCCCATGTGATGATGTTTTACATCAACAGTAGGCTCAAGGATATTTTGAAGCAATGATGCATCAAGAAGACAAAGTTTGGATAATGTTATGAACCTCTTTCCCTTTTTCATTAGTAGGTTAAGCCATTACTTAACCTTTGCTTCATCCTTGCCGCTCAATCAATGTGCCTGCACACGTGTCAGTTGATGCTAAAGCTAGCAGATCTATTAGTCTGTGTGAGTGTTCTTTACCCAGCAATTGCATGCTCATTGATTTTCTGCTATTTATACCCCCTACACTGCCAAGTACTCACCACACTTGGAAGCTTGAAAATAACTCCCCCTTCTCTTCTTGTTCACATCTCCCTCTCCTCTTGTTCCTGAGGTTATTTTTGCCATTTCAGGAGGGACTTGTCTGTAACAATGGCCATGGCTAAGTTCTTTGCTGCCTTGATCTTGGCTCTCCTTGCCATCTCCATGCTTCAAACCATGGTATGAGCTCAAATATTTATCTTTACACCCCCCAGAAGTTACATAGGAAAAGAAACTTTTCCCACTGACAGTAAAGGGCACCTACATTCACAAAATAACATCTTTTGTTCATCAATTTTGTTGCAGGTTTTGGCAAATCATGGGCATGGAGGTCATCACAAGGGCAATGTAAGCTCTCTCTCACTACACCCCTCACACACACAGGCCCACTATTTTTATCCATTTTTTTTTATGAATTTATGATCATGATATGTCTGCATTTTGCTTAAAGATTGTTGCTTTTTTTTTTTTTTTTTTTTTTTTTTTTTTTTTTTTGTGTGATTTCAGAATGCATATGGACCTGGGAGTCTCAAAAGCAGCCGTAAGTAAATCTCACAACCCAATTTCCTTTATCTTCTCTTTTAACATAGCGATATTTCAAACAACTTTAATATACTAAATTTTTTTTTTAACTTTGATCCAGCCATGCTGCATTAAAGCGAAAACACTATTTTACTCAATTGACTTAGCACGTTTACCTAGTAACTTTTCTTTCTAGATACTAAAGTAAAGATTTTTCTTTAACCAAAAAAAAAATTAAAGCTTTAATTTCTCTTCCCAGTCAAGTTCTTGACCATGGTTTTTGACCTTTTTGACCATGTGGAATATGTTTATTTGTTGGGTTGAAAAAGCAGAGTGACTGTTACAATTTCGGTTTTGTGACTTTTGGCTCTCTGTGTGTGTGATAAAATGACCAGAATGCCCGTCAGAATGCACGAGGAGGTGCAGCCAGACGCAGTACCACAAGCCCTGCATGTTCTTCTGTCAGAAATGCTGCAAAAAGTGCCTGTGTGTGCCCCCTGGGTTTTACGGGAACAAGGCCGTGTGCCCTTGCTACAACAACTGGAAGACCCAGCAAGGAGGACCCAAATGCCCCTGATTAATTTATCCCTTAATTATCCCATAATCATCTTAGTATTGCTAATTAACTATATATAATTATAATATAAAATGTATGAGTTCTTTTTTGAACTGGGTTCTGTTGGTTTGAGAAAGACTTGAATTTGTCATTGTCTTGCTAATTTCCAGCCACTGAGAATTTGGTTTAAATTAGAGAAACCCTAATATGTATTGTCATCATGAATGCAATTTCGGGTTTTAAAAATGGAATAATTTTTATATTTAAATGTGCACTATCTTGTGTATTGTGGAGGGTGGAATCCTACTTGAATCTTGTGCCCCCATAGTGGTCGGCCTTATAATGCGAGGGTGGTTGTCCACAGGAAGCAAGGGAGTACTCATATCTATTGTGTGCCTTTTAAACAAGAGATTTTCTATTGTTTTAGTGGCGTTACCGATCTAATAAATGTTAGACATAAGTTTTCATGTGAAATGTGAAATTTCTGAAAGATAGCGTGCCAATGTTTAGTTGCATGGGAATATCTCACGTTTTGAAAATTGTGGGGTAGCACAAGACTCAATTTTGTGCAGTTTGATACGAATGAGTAGAATTAGTTACAAAATTTCAATTGAAAGTAGAAAGCTACAAGAAATGTGATTTATAACTGGACCACTTATTATTTGTTTTGTGTATATTTCCTTTTTTTTTTTTCAATTGAATTGGTATCGGACGACATTTAGAACTTAAAATTAAAAGGGTAAACAAATTATAAATACAAAAGTATAATAGGATGGAATTGACATTGTCTTCTGTACATCAATAGTTTGAAACATTAACATTTTCGCCCTTTCTTTCATATAAGTCATTTTCTCTGATATGAGGTGTCTACTTTCGCGATAAGACTTCCCTTGTTTTGCACATGGAAGTCTTATTTTTCCTCTTTCCCAAATCAGTTAAGAAGACGGTATTGTCATTTTAAGTGAGTCATCTTGTCGCTTTCCTAATAGCGTCTCCTTGTGTGATTTGGGAAAGAAGGAACAATGCATAATTACTTTAATAGTGTTGATAACAACCATTACAATTAAAATGGGCCACACAGGCCCCAAAAGCTTTAGCTTGAACAAAAGTCCTAAAGAATGTTTGGGCCTCTATCTTTAGAATGTGGGGCTATCCTATTTGCAAGCAGTAAGGAGATACCCAGTACCATATATAGTAAGATTTTCTCACCTCTGAATCTCCTTTCTCCTGTCCCTTCCTCTTGTACCCTCCTTTTCTTTCTCTCTTTACGAAGAAGTCAACACCAGATGTTGACATGCTTAATTGTGACCGTTCAAATAGAAAGAAATTAGAAAGAAGGGAAATTTGGAGGAGAAAGAATTCTACTCCGTACCATATGTATGCAGCAGGTATAATATATTAGCGGTTTTCCTCTGATGAAATGAATGGCTGTTTATATAGTTCATCCTACTAACTAGTTTGCTCCGGTAAATATTAATAATAATAAAAATAGTACAGAAAAGTCAAAACCACATGAATAAAACCCATAGGTACATTGCATACTTTTCTTACAGGACAAGAGAGTTTACTGGTTTATACAACCATCGTTATTCACCATACAATACACAATTATTTTAAATAAAAAGAACACAGACACATACTATATGCCAACATTACAAACACGTAGCTTCAGCTTTCCATCCAAGGTGATTTGAAACACCGAACTCCGAAGAAGAGTCTTTATATCAATATCGATGGGAAGTCATGTCATACTGCGACGCTGCAGCTGAGACCTCCCCCGCTGCCAAATCGCCTTGACTTCGGTTCTGTGCACAACACTAGTTATTAATGAGAAATGTGTAATAAGATAATTAATCATGGAAGAGTTCAAGGTAATAGGAACTAAATATCTGAGTCTGAGTCAGTGCTTGCTTACACATGTACTTGCCCACCATGCTATGAGATAGGATGGTAAAAGAAAACCCAACAAAGCCTGTGTGTATCAATCGTCATGGTGCTGAGTTAATCTTAACCTTAACAAAAATGAAACATTTTCTAAGAAGAAAATATATAGATTTAGTGTTGATTAATATCCCACTTACGCAAAAGACAGTAAGAAAATCGCTATCCTCTCCATTTTCGTAGATGTAGTAGATATCTTTCATCACAAGAAATGTGAGGCACTGCAAGGCAATTAATTGGACATTTCAGCAGTGCATTCAGTTCTGTGTGTGTGTGTGTGTACATTTGTACACGTAGATCATGACAAATTGATTGATATATAACTGAAATTATTATGACTTAACAAAGATATATGATTAGCTTCTTGGCCTTACAATAACAGCTGCAATGCGACATAGTACACTTGCATTGAAAGATTTGCCACCATTAGCCTGCATAGCATGCTGGTGGCGGAGGAACTCTGCCGCTGCCTCTCTCTGTGCAGCCCTTTCCGCAGGTTGCAGCCCCGCCTGATCAGTATCCACCGTAAAATAAGTTCCATCTCTGCTATACATGCATCCATACGCATATATATCATATTATTAGGTACATGATCAACATTAATTTATACGGTTATAACTACAGCTTTGGGACATTGGACTTGCCTGATGCCAACAGTGACATTTTCGGTTTGAGCACCAGGCGGTGGTGGGGGTATCACCATCGTATATCCGGCCTCATAGGGCTGTGTATTCAGTGGCATAAGAGAAACAGAAAAGAAAAAAAAAATCATTTTTCATAAACCCTAAAACCAATATTTATGTAGAAAAAAAATGCAGAAATATGAATTAAGAAGCATGCTATATAACATATACCTGGTTGCAGATTTCACAAGTCATACTTAGCCTCTCGTTGATCCACTTTTGAATGCAATCCCTGTGAGCAAACTATACAGTGGAAAATAATTATTTGAGCTATTTGCATGGGTTTTTTTTTATTATTTGACAAACGGCACTGACATTATTGCTGACATATCCTCTAATAAATAGGTCCTACAAACCTACCAAACCTAAAGTTGACTAACAGACATTGCTGACACGTCTTTTTTGAGGATAAAAAGCGTTACATGCATGTTCATATGCAAGTAATTAACAGCACATGTATGATATGGTGTACCTTAAGTGTGCCGTTGCAGAGGCAAGGAGCTTCGAGTTTGTGAAGGTAATCCTCCTCCTGGCAAATTCTGCATTCATTTTGTTCTCCAATACCAGATCCCTGCCCTTCTTCTATGTTCTCATTCGAGGATCCATATTCTATGTCTTCACTCAACGCCTCTACTTTCTCCATTGCTTCAGTGCTACTACTTTCGCCGGAGGCCGCCGATTTATCTGCCATCTTGCTCCCGGTCTCCATCGAAGATTAAGTACTGTTACCTTCAAAAAAAAAAAAACTATACAGATCAGTACTTTTTTACGCACAAAAATGCCTAATTTTTCAGCAGATCAGGCATGCATTATAAGATGATCAGATCTTGAAACATGCAAAAAAAAAAATATATATATATATAAAATCACAATAACCAATTAAGTGTAAGCATTTTAATTTACACGAATATGTAGAAAAATCATCAAATGTTTCCATGGGGAAAACTATTAAACAGAAGCAAATCCTTGAAAAATATGAGGAAAAATTGGGAAAGGTGGTCTCCTTAAACCCTAGATAAATATTTATATATGTTATATTATATGTGCATAACCGACCAAAAGAACTATATATACACACATAAAAATAGCTCGAAATCAGTATATATACAGCAAAATTAGACAGAATGCTCAAGGGTAATGAACTGAAAGAAAGATATCAGATTAAAAATGCACCACCGACTGGTGTTCTTCTCTAAGCTTCTCTCTTCTCAGACACACACACACACACACCCACACACTCTCTCTCTCTCTCTCTCTCTCTCTCTCTCTCTCTCTCAGAGCAGTGCGTGTTCTTCGCTTTGCATCGAGGGCTTAGAATAGCTCACATTTATAACGCGGTGGGTGGACTATAGGCTTGGAAGGAAACAAAGTTCATGAAATCCATTTGGCGCCCGGCATGCATGGCTGGGGATGGACGCGTAATCCAGTGTTTGTGCCACATAACCATGCTTTTGTGTTGCAATTTGCTTTTCCATTCAATTTGTTCTGGTTTTTTCTCCTCTTGTTTTATCTACGACGGTTACGCAAGGTTGGATTTTTCCTACTCAATTACTACCATGACCTTCATTTTATCAGAAAAGCCTTCTTGTATTTTACAGATATGTGTTGACGAATCCACAAGAGAAGTTAACATGTATAATTAGCCATGAAATTAATACATATTGAATTTCATGATTAACAACTCCACAATACTTTTGCCTTAATCAGAATGTCATTCATATTTTAATCACAATTCAAAGATTGATTCTACAAATGTCAAAATCAGAGTACCACTCATAAATAAGTATTAAACAAATTGATGATTCAATATGAGAATGTCAGTTTTTACTAGAATCATTGATTTGTTTTATACATAAGTATAATTACATTAATGACCTCCAATTTGTTTGTTTTTTTTTTGGTAGTGTTATTCACACTTCTTTTTACCTATCACATACCCTTGTCATGATCTTCTTCAATTTAATTAATTCAATGTCCGAAATTTGAAAAGAGCACGTGAGAGGTAAAAATAAGTGTGTAGATAGCACTATCCTTTTTTTTTCTTTTTTCTTTTTTTTTGCAAAAAAAAAATTTATATTGATGGTTAAAAAAAAAAGCAATTACACTATGTATGATTAACTTTAATATTCGAATATGAATGTAACCATATATGGGTGACCAAGAAGGTGTCCTAATAAAGTGTATGTGAGTATTGCCACTAATTAATAAATATGCATTCCTCACCTCTTAGTATAAAATACATTGTTGCATTAAAACAAACAAATATACTCATATTTTAAATTTTAAATACTCAATAATTAGATATTTACATAGGGCGATGATAAAACTTCACACGTAAAGAAACTGTAATTCATAGTAATATTACAAAAAAGTACAAATAAAATGAAAAAAATAAATAAACGCAGACATAGTAACTTCATTCAGATGAAAAGAAATGTAGCCATTCGTAGTGACAAAACTGTAATTCAACACGAATTTTTCGGACAACTGATCAAATTCCGACAAAATTTTGCTTTTAGGTTCGTTAGTGTTCTTTTATAACCTAGATTTGTTAGTTATGATACGTTACGTAGACAATTGTAAATCAATACAACAAAATTGTAATACGACGTGATCATTTATTCGACATAACGTTGCGACAAAAATAAACTTTCGGCTAGATTTGATAATTATAATGTGTGCTATACATAGACAAATGTAAAGGAATTGCACTTTTAAGACATGATCAATCAACTAAACCTAGTTGTGTTATGCCTAAATGTAATGTTTAACTAGATTGCACCTTATTACAAATTTGCTTGGGTGTAAAGTTTAATAAATTATGTGGAGAGCTTATAATTCTAATGTAGAAAGTCCATACCAAAAGTCTTTAAGATGAATAATATATGCACCCTCCAAACATAGAAAAAGATAGAATAGTTACTCTCACAATTTTATGTCATAATTTTGATTCTCACCTTCTATTCACTAAGAAAAGGGCTATAGCTCAAAGTAAGAAAAGGGTTGGCCCACTAAAGGAACAGTATGATGAATGGACAAAGAAGAGGCTGTTAAGTGTTAACATGAGGTCAACCCGTCTGGGGTTAGTTGACTTTGTAATTAGGATTTCTTATAATTTTATAGGTTTTCTGCTCTTTTGTAATTAGCTTGTATGGATATTGCCTCCATACAAAGAAGAATAATATTCAGAACTTCCCCAATATTTTAGAATCATTCTCTCATATACATATGTGATGCCCAAAGTTTAAATTTCAACACACAAATCAAATCTCAAACACAACTTGAAATCAAATTCCTTAATTTTTTTTTTATCCCTACCTTTAAATCAAATTTCTCAAAAGCCCAAAATCTAAAAATCATTCATACAATGAATTCCGCTGCAATTCAAGAAGACGTTCATACAAAAATTCAGGCTACATCACATCAGATGGTGCGTCTGCATCACGACAGACTAGTACTTGGATTATTGATTCTAGAGTGACGGATCACGGATCATATGACAAGTGACCCGAGATTAATCAAATCTTTTCATCCATGCCGGCAGTCGTTTGTCTACGTCTGATGCTATTCCCACAACTGTGATTGGGGAGAGCTCAATCTATCATAGAAACTCTTTGCATATGTACTCCATCTTGGCGGTTCCCTTCTTAAATTACAACTTCTTGTCTGTGCTCAAATCACAGATGCTTTGTTTTGTGCTATTTCAGAGTATGATTCAAGTTCTTCGTTCTAATAATGAATGCCGGTGAGTTTGTGAGTCATGAACTATCACAGTATTTACAGGATCATGGAATAGTTCATCAGAAGTTCATTCACTACGTACACTCCTCAACATAATGGGGTAGCGGAGTGGAAAAATCGTCGTATGATGGAAATTGTTCAGGCTTCTCTATTCGAAGCCAATATGCCACAATGTTTCTGGGGGTGAAACCGTGATATCTGCAGCTTACCTGACTAATCGTGTTCCTTCCAGTGCCTTAAATTTTTAAACTCCAATTCAGACTCTTTATTAACATGTAGATGTTTCACCTCAGCAAAATCTTGAGCCTCGGGTGTTGGGTGTGTAGCGTTCGTTTGTGTTCACAAGCATCAGAGAAGGAAATTGGATCCATGTTCGGTGAAGTGTGCCTTCATGGGTTATAGTTTTGATCAAAAGTTGTACCGGTGCTATGATCTGACTATATAGAAGGTGCATGTCACTATGGATGTGTGTTTTTAGTGAATACGAAATGTATTACTCAGGAGGTTCTTAAAGAAAGAGCTGCGCTATAAACATACTTGTCCCAAGAGTTTGAGACGAAGGACCTTGGTCCTTTCAAGTATTTCTTGGAGATTGAAGTGTCCAGATCGCTGAAAGGTATTTTCCAATTTCAACGTAAGTACGTGACAGAATTGCTAACAGAGACTGGAATGCTTGCTTGCAAAACTGTTGATACACCTATAAAGATGAATCACAAGTTTTGTGAGTAAGAATACCAAACACCAACAAACAAGGAACACTACCAACACCTTGTTAGGAGGTTAATATATTTGGCACTCACCAGACCAGATTTTGCATATGCAGTAAGTGTGGTTGGTTAGTTCATACATGCTTTTAGTATTTAGCATCATAGTGTGGTTGATCACATTTTGAGATCTAAAGGCTACCCTGAGGATACGACTTACGTTTTCATAACATGGTCACTGGATGTTTCTAGGTATACAAATGCAGAGTTGGCAGGTTCTTTTAAGTTCATTTCACATTTGTTGGAGGCAGTCTCGTTACCTTTAGAAGCAAGAAACAAAATGTTGTTGCTAGATCCAACGCTGAGGCAGAGTTTTGAGGTGTGTCTCATAGCATTTGTGAGTTGTTGTGGATTTGAAATTTACTTTCAGACTTGTGCTTTAGAACACGAAAACCAATGAAGTTTCATTGTGATAACAAGGCTGCGATCAACATTGCTCACAATCCAATTCAACATGATCAAAATAAACATGTTGAAGTGGATCGACATTTCATCAAAGAGAAATTGGAAGTTGGACTAATTTATGTACCATTTTGTTAAGTCTGAAGATCAACCGACATATGTTCTTACAAAAGTTGTCTCTACAAAAGTTGTCTCTAGCAAAGTATATTATAGCTCGCTCGACAAGTTGGGCATTGGTGAAATCTGTGCACTTGGAGAAGGAGTGTTAACGTGAGCTCAGCCTGTGTGGGCAATCTTATAGTTTTCCTGTTCTCTTGTAATTAGCTTGTATATATATTGGCCTCCATGCGGAGAAGAATACTATACAGAATCCCCAAATATTTTAGCAGAGGCATGCCAAAGTTGTAATTTTTATTCATCTGAAATTTTGTGATTGTAGGATAGATGAATTCATGACAGGATTCAATGCAATCTCGTTGAAATTAAAGGAAATGTATCAGGTTGGTCAACTGATTTCGCTTTCTCTCTCTGCCTCTCTCTCTTTCCAATTTGTGATGGACTTTATATTTCTTTCTCTGCCTCTCTATATCTGATACTGTTTATGTTTATTTCCTTTGCTCAGTAGGGTTTTCTCGAATCTTTTCTTCATAGTTGCGCCCTAGGTACTTTTCAATGAATGGTAGAGCTAAATTCTAATTTTATATCATATCAGTTTACGCATCTTTTGTATTCGTTTGACCAACATCATTTTATGCTTGATGTCATTGTAGACTTAAAGAATGTTTCTGTCGTGGGACATTACGTGAGCAGAAGGACCGCGAAAGATGCACAGTTCAGAAGCATAAGGTTGGTTGATTGCTGTTAATGGATTATAACTGGAACTACTAATATCAAATTCACTTTGAGCTGTCGTTTCACATAACATTTTATATTGCTTGCATCCTAAGGAACAATATGTATGAGTTGGGTATAGATTGGTTGGGATATATATTCAAAACAGATAATTGCACGAAGAGCATTATCTTCAATCCAGGGAATTTTCTGGTATGCGTACAAGTTGCTTTACGCGATTTGCTGACTTTTGGAAGTTCATATAGTTATATTAATCTGTTCCCAGAAATTTCAAGCAGAATCCAGAGGGTCTCTGAAGGTAAGTTGTCCGTTGCTGTCGCTCTTGATTCGACGAAGCTTGAATGCGAATGAGGGTGGTGATACTGCCTGGATGGGGTTATCGCTGGCCCGAATGAAGCTGTAGGACCATGAGCCAAGTAGGGCTCCTATCACTGGTCCAACGACGTAGATCCATATTCCTTTGTAGTATGCACTACCGATTGCTGGCCCTATTGTTCTTGCTGGGTTCACTGATCCACCAGATATTGGTCTGTGTATTCACAAAACACCATGCACGTTAGCTGTTTCACTTGCTCAAATATATGCACGACATGTTTACTTACCCGGCAAAGATGGAAGTTATGCAAACAGCGGAGCCAACCGCGATGCCTGCTAATTCTCCCACCTGTTGTGAACAGTCCCCATTGAAATGTCAAATAAAGAGTGGAAATTCATGTCAAGATAAAGGGGAAGAGTTATATCTGTGAAAACAGTACAGCTTTGGTATCAGTTGCGACGGCGGAGGCGATAAACACCATGGAAAATGTCATGATTATCTCTGCGATCAAAGCTTGGGTATCTGATCCAGAAGGTGAAGTGGTGCCTAGTTGTTTAATCGGGTGCAATAGCACATACAGGGTAAACGAGGCAGATATTGACCCTGCTAGTTGAGCTACTGCATAAATTGGGACCTGAAAAGAAAGGTTCATAAGTATTTGTGCTACAAAAGTATATGGTATACATTCCTAAACCACTACACTAACAGGCTAACTTGTTGAAAAGTGGACAATGAATGTATATGGTATACAATTCCTAAAATCACAATAAAGATTTGGTAGTCCAAATTCTTTTTTCGAAGGGTGGGGAATTGAACTTAGAATCTTGTGTATAAAAGTAAATGCTCTTTATTACTTCAGCTAAATAAAGAGCTATAAATGCCTTATAAAAACTTCGCGTGAGGGACTTACATTAAAGAGATTGAGATCAAGTTATTATTGTAAAAAATAATGCTAGGGATATCAAACTTTTTAACCAAATAATGTGTCACCAATAGAATAAGCACGTTAATCAACACTTAGAATAATAATTCAATCATCCACCACAACATCATTTGGTTTAAAATTTTGGTCTCCCTAGCGTTATCCTATTGTAAATCAGAGGGGTTAGAAATACATTACATGTGCAGTACAAAGACATGTGAAAGAAGTTTGCAAATCCCTCATTGGAAGGTGTTATTTACAATTCTTCTTACATAATTTTAAAATGATCTTGTAGTGCATTTTTAATCCCTCTCATTTGGATTTTGTAAAATATTTTTTATATGCTTGGCCATGGCCCCAAATGGGCCTTAATTGGACCACGGACAAACATCTATCATGTGAATTCCATGGGCCTTTAGACTATCTCCAAAGGAGATGTCAAATTTTAAACTTAAAATTTAAATTTGAAGGCTTACGTGGTACTTTGGCATCTTTTAAACTTTTGCTCTCTAACCGATATGTCAAATTTTAAACATAAAATAATAATTCATATGTATTTTCTTTGCATTGGGAATGAAAAGAAACAAAAGGAAAATGCTTTAAACCAATAAAAAAAAATTAATAACAGGCATTTAATAATTAATTAAATTTTTTTGAAGGTGCTGTCAAATTTGGCAGCAAAGATGAGAGATGTCAATCCATGTCATGCCACATCAGATTTGGCTTATCGGTTAGAAAATAGTAATGCTATCTTTTGTTACCATTATTACTGATTCGGACATTTTAGAGATTTTCGGCATTATGTTGTCCATAAAGTCACATCGCACACATAGTCCCGAAACTATAAAATAAAATAAAATAAAAAATTTGCAATTCCATTAACTTTCTAAGTGCTCCATAACAAAACAGAACCATGGGGACCTCAGAAGGCTAGCTGTAAGAGTACCTGTTTCCATGGAAAGTGCCTAACGGCGGCGAAAGCAAGAGTGACGGCCGGGTTCATGTGTGCTCCAGAGATGTGGCCGACCGCATAGATCATCACGGTTATGATGAGCCCTCCTGCAATCGAAGCTCCAAGCTTTGAGACCTTGTGTTCGTCGCTGGCAGCAAGAGCAGCCGAGCCAGCCGTGACAAACACCAACATATACGTTGCTATCATCTCTGCCACCACCTGCAAACATATACATGTGAAGTTGGATATTTTTTCTAGTCATACGTATTTACATTAATTTATTTAAACTGCCCGCAGAGAGAAGTACACTATTCTATCTGCGAAGCTGGATAGTTTAAGAACATGACCAAAGTGTATGGTTGCGACGAAAGCAAAACAAACGCAGACGTATACATATACAATGTTCATACCTTTTTGAAAAAGCCATGTGGGTAGTATTGTTGTTCAACAATCGATGACTGCGGAATATGATCATATATGTTGGGATTTTGGGAGGTCCCCGGGTGGTTTTCCGGCGAGGCTAACTGATCAATTGGAGCCATTTCTCGATTCACAATAAAAAACCTGGAATACTTGAAAAATATTTATAAACTACTGATGGAAGAAACTAAGTAGTGCAGAGGTTGTAGTAACTCCTTGACATACATAACTATGTCATCCTCCAGGCTGGTTTGGTTCCTAGTAAGAGCTTAGTTGATCACTATATATAGAGTCCAACAATTTATTGCCCTATGTGGGGAAACTTTGATTGATGGAAGAGGAGAATAAAATAATAAGGTTGCGAAACGGACTATATTATATGGAGAGAGATATTTATGTGGTGGTTAACTTTATTTAAATAAAAAGGACATGCAGTTGACATGTTATTTGAAAATTATTGATATTATTGTTAAGTCGATATTGTAAAGTTATAATTTGTCAAAATATTTTCGTTACGGTCATTGATGTCTTATTATTATGCCCACAAGTACAATTAACTGTAACTTTGCTGTTTGGTGTTTCTAGTTAGCAAGTGATAGAGCATGGTCAAAGAGAGGACCGTCTAGAAAATCTTTCGTGTCATTAGGTATAATCTTATATACGTTATTTTACAGAATTTTATCTCACTAGTAGGCACAGTTGTGTGTATCTTAGTTAGTGTCAGTAGGTATAGTCTCTACTGATAGGAAAAATAGCGCACCACAAAAGTAGCACACTATAATCCTATTGATTTTCCTTATTAACACTAAAATTTGTCGATTGTAGCATATGAAAATAAGGGTCTTTCCCGCAGAAGATTGTTTTATCCAAATACTTAAAAAGATGTCACAAAAATTGGTGGCTGTCTCCACTGACCAGCCACCGAAAACTAATTATTAGACTGACTTATACTTATCCAAATGCAACGAAATTTTATACACATAAACTAGACACAACGAACTATGCTCACACAAATTTTTGGGATTTTTGGAGTTGATTTGCTATTTAAATTAATTCGGACAGAACAGAACAGAAACAAGTTGTAAATAATGACAAAAGATTTTAATTCACAAGTTAAGAAAAACGAGTTAGGGGAAATGTTATCCACCCCAAATAATCATGCAAATGTGTTATGTTTCATTCAAATTCCTTTTATTTCCGGATGAAGATGCTCAAGTTGGCTCAATGTTAGAACTCAACCTATTACTCTTTCTTACGTAGTATGTTAAGAGAATGGCGTTTTCAACTTAACTTAGTCCCTAACATGCAATCTAGAATGGCGTGTTCATAGATTTAACAAGTAGAAATCATTAAGCATGAAAAGAGTTTGAGACATCACAAGGCATCGTAAGTACTGGCGTTGTCTTACTTATCCTAGAAATCGATTCACATGTTAACCATAATTAACAAGTGCTACTCTAGAACATATGTAGGTCCTCATTCAATAAGGGCAGACACACATATATTCATAGCATTAAAATCCTTAATATGCTTACTAAGTATGCATCCAAAGAAACACATCAAGAATTTATCAATTACATAAGTAGTGAATCAATTTTCATCCTTCCATAAAAGTCATTCAAACGAAATATCACAACACATTCACAATCATATTCGGGGCTTCAAAACAGCCCCTAACTACTTAAAATTTAATTACATATTATTCTCAAATTAAAACAAAAATAAAACATAAATTGAGAAAAGATAAAACCGATTATAGAGTGCAAGAACTTTTGCACCGTGCACCCTCTGTCCTGTTTCCGTGCAATCTCCCTGCCGCTGCACCTTGCTCGCTGCTGCCCCGAGGCAGCTTTGCTTCTGTTTTCCAAGGCAGCTCCGCTGCCTCCTTTCCTCTCAGCGCTGCCAAAGGCAGCTTTGGATTTTTCTTCTATTATCTGCCTCGGTGCTCTGGCTGCTCCTATGCCGAGGCCCTTTCCTCAAGCCTAATTGGGCAGCTTCTCTGCCTTCTGTTTTTATTATTTTTTTTCTTTTCTCGCTGCTCGCTAAGGCAGCTCTCTCTCTGACTTCTCCAATGAAGTCCCTCTTATTCCTCTGCGCCTTCTGTGCAGCTCACCAAGCTGTTTTTCTTTCTCTTTTTGCACTACACGTCCCCATGCCTTCCACTATCTCCTTAGCTCCTTCTTTCCAGCCCCGCAAGCCCCCTTTTTATCATTGGATGCTGCCTTACATTTTTTTTTTATGCTTTCTTTTCTTTTCCTTTCATCTCCATCCGTTCCTTTCTTTCTTCTACAAAACAAAACCATCATGATGTTGTTCAAACATCATCATGACTTATCATTATTATATATATATATTAATGTAATTTAAAAGCTGATACAGTATTGACGAATTTATTACATAAAATTTCACTGTTCTATTTTTATTTTCTTAACTTGACAAATTCTATAAAACACAAAATCAAAGTAAATAGCTCAAAAATATAAGGAACTAACTAAGAAAAGACGAGTGAATTTGATGTAAAAATATATATAAATATGAGCTTATCAAATACCCCCACACTTAGCTTTTGCTAGTCCTCGAGCAAAACAAAGAGACAAAAACAAACAAAACACAATCTAAACCTTCCAACGTTACCTCAGGGATTTCCAATGCACATGACATATTAAAAATCATCACTTACACAGATTTTGGCAATTCATACCCTTAAGCACATACTTAATCGCAATCACTACTTATTAGTTCACATTTAATCAATTAAAACAACATTTTGAATGTAGTAACATGCCTTAGAGAATTTACTCAATTCCTTACTAGATATGCACTCAATATTTTTCGCTCAGATTTTCTGACTACTCCCTACACTAGGTATATGTGAGAAGATTGATGTAAACATGAAAACTAGTACTCACATATGTTATATCAAAAGAAACATTTTCTGGAGTTATTAATGCACATATGAATATGATCTCATGAACGGAATGCTACTACTTAGATGCGAGAACCAGGGACACCATATGCTCATACCAATCCCAAACTCCACATATTGAACACACAACAACCAAGATAGAAGTCAAAGGGTTGTAACGGGACTAAGGATATAGGTTAACAAAGAAAGGATATGAAAAAAAAAAAAAACACGGTTCTTAAAGAAATAGTAAGCAAAGTAATGAGATTAACGCATAGAATTCACTTTTGAATGAAAATTCAACTCTAAACCCGAGGGGAGGATTCACACATTTTATGGCCAAATTTCAAACTCTTTTTCTTCTTTCTTTTCTTTTCACGCGTTTTTCTCTTCTTTTTTTTTTTTTTTTTTTTTTTTTTTTTTTTTTTTTTTTTTTTTTACTTTAAGAACAAAACGTACAATTGAGCTCGAAACAACCAATCATTCCCCCACACTTGTTTTTCTGCATAGTGTAGAATAAAATGAATTCTTTTTAAGTCATGCTCACTATTCTTTCAGAACAAGGGTGCATACAGTTAGGTGCGGTTTAATGTGGTTAACAACAGAAATAGGCTAAACAAGGCTCGAGATGAGTTAAGCCTACAAAACATAAGAAAGATGGAGGGTAAGGCTTTTTGGTTAAGGTGGTTTACTAAACAACTTCATCTTGATATGTGTTATGCAATTCAATGTCATGCTTTGAATGAAACGGATATGAGTTCTAGTATTTGGAACTAAGATGATAAAACGCCTTCTAAGTAGCAACCAAGCAAAGAATAATGAGATCATGCAACGACTTTAGAAAACAAAAACATCAAGATTAATAACTCTCCAAACAAGGTATAAGCTCAAGTCTCACAGGGATGTAGCATTAGTTTGAGTTCCTTCCTTAAAGCATGTTACAAAAACTAATTTTATCCTTTTGTGATCAAATTTAAATTCATAAACAACAACTACAACTAAGCATAAACCAAGAGCATATCAAACTTCCATCCATGTTTATAATTTTCTTTCACAGTCATGCAATTAAAAACCAAATCCTCATCATTGTGTTGGAAGGTACCTAAGACACAAACACATAAAAACAACTAAAAAAAATTCTTTTTGGGTTTTTCAAAATATTTTTCAAATTTTTATGTCATTTTCGTAAGATTTCCTCAAAACACAATAAAACACACCAAAACAACATAAAACACTAAGAAAACAAAAAGCAACAACACGGAAACAAATGAAACCAGTTCAAAGTCGAAGGTATAAAAATTTTCAAAATTTTCAATTTGGTCATTTTTTATACTCTTGATACCCCCACACTTAAACTAGACATTGTCCCCAATGTCAGAAAATATTAATATGCAAATAAAAATAAAAGGAATAAATAAAACGAAACAAAATAAAGCAATATGACTGAAAACTTCCCTAATTTGCAGAAAACCAAGCGATGACCCCCAAGCGTAAATTTTGCAATCAACTTCAAGGGAGGAAATAACCAAACGTTCCTGCAAGGAAAAGAAATAATTCAGTTAAGCACGCAAGAAAAATAGAAAAAGCAAACAAAAAAAAAAAAAAATTGAAAATGAAAATAAAAGACAATAAATAAAACTAATAAATGATCATTGGTCCTGTTTGTTTATTTTCCACAGCTTTCTTCTTGAACTGGATGGGCCTCCTTTCTTGCAAGTGCTCCTCAGCTTAGTTGAGGATGAGTCAGCACGTTGTCTCCACATGCTTCAAGTAGTCCGGTCTCCACGCAGGTGTGGCATCTTCTTGAACTCTTGGATCATCTCACCCTCAGCCTTCATCAGGATGCACCTCAGACTCCTCCTGCTTCGTCTGTGAGGTACTTTTGCTTTTGAAGAAGCACCTCAACACAGGTTTATTTTTGAAGTGGGTTGGGAGGGGTCTGAGATGAGTACTCGAGAGCAAGACTAGGTAAGCAATCAGGATCTCACTTTCTCCACGTTCCTCAGATGAAGGAGAGGAGAAAGCATAATATGAGATACTTTTGCTTTTAACCTTTTTAATATGAAATACTTTTGCTCTGGAAGGTTTGTTTTCTGGGGTGATCCAAGGGATGAAGAACACTGAATAACTCGAAAGCTTTCTTTGGGAAGACATTATCGGAGATGAAGAGAGGAAGAGAGGTTGAGAGGTTGAGAGGGTGTGAAGGTGTGCCTTTGATGTGGAAGGCGAAGGTCGACTTTATAGAAATTTTCTTTCACAACCGGAACTATTCCCGCACTATTTGTCGGCAGCCGGTGGATGGATGAACAGTGCCCGTTACTCGCTTTCTGACAACGCGTCCGTAATTTCCGCGAAGCTGACTGCGCAAGCGACGAGTGACGACAAATTGGAATGATGATCTTTTGAAAACCGGGGTTCAAAACCGGGTGCGGCTCATGGTTTTCGCAACGCTCCACGCTGCACGTGATGAGTCACGACAAACTGGAAAAGCTGAGCCCTCGTGATGCCACGTGAATTCTGAGCAATTCCGACTTTTGAGAAAGGAAACGGCTCTCGAGAAAGGAACGTCCAGCTTTGATCTCTGAGGAGCGGGCGCCTCTTTTTGATTTGCTTCTTTTTATAGAGGCGCTAATTCTGCTTCACATCACACTTGAACTCCCTTCCTCAAACACTTCTGCACTCATACTCCTCACTCATAATCTTACTCCCTCTGCTCTCTTCCTGCACTTCTGCACTTTTAATCTTTCCGATCTCTTGTTCCGCTTCAGCAATCTTAATTTTTCCGAACTCTTTTCTTCCTCAACCCTCTCTAAAAATGTCTTGCCCTTCCGACCGTCGCCTAAACTTGAATGTCGGGGAAGACGATGACTCGTCTTCTCCGAACAACATTTGGAATCCATCCTTCATATCCCCCAATGGTCCACTTACAGTCGGGGACACAATGATGAGGAATGAAATCACCGCTATGGTGATTGCCAGAAATCTGCTCACTCCAAGGGACAATAGGATGCTGTCTAGGCGGTCGGACGAGCTGGCCGTTCAGGAATCTCTTGCCCTCAGCGTCCAAAGTGCAGGCTCAGTTTCGAACATGGGCCAGCGCCTGCTTGCCCGAACTCGTCAGGTGGAGTCACTGATGGCAGAGGTGGCCAGTCTTCGGCAGGAGGTCAGAGGACTCAGGCACGAGAACAAGGAGTTGCACATGCTTGCAACTAGTTACTCGACCAGCATGAAGAGGAAGCTGGACCAGCTGCAAGAGTCGGACGGTCGGATCCAGAGTGATCATGAAAGGTTCATGGCGCTACTCCCGAGGTTTATGTTGCCTTCATCCTCTGGAGTAGCACCAAGTGTTCCGGCTCCGGAGATCCCAACTCTGGCTCTTCGTCTGCCCGGAGCTCCGTCGACTTCTGTGGCGCCACCTAACCAAAACCAATGATTGCTATTAGTTTTTCGTATTATTGTAATTTTATTTATGCTTTTAATGTTTATTTAAATAAATAAATATATATATATATATATATATATTACTAATATTATTATTATTATTATTATTATTATTATTATTTTTGGATTATTTTAAGCAAAGTAAAATATGTAAATTAAAATATGTAAATTAATGCAAAAAGACTTTATTTACCCGCACTTAAAATAAACAAGGCCCTTAATTAATTTAAACACAAACTAAATAAAAATCAACCAAATAAAACAACTAACTAAACAAAACAAAAATGAAAGTAAAGGCAATAAAAAGAAGGTTTAAGAAATGCAAATCTGGTTGCTTGGGTTGCCTCCCAAGAAGCGCTTGATTTAACGTCTTTAGCCGGACGAATCTTTCCATTAACCTCCCCTCGGCTCCAAAGCATGAAATTTATCTTTTAATGGGAGGTGATACTTGAAATGATTCGGCAATGGTCTGAATTCTAGGGTGGGTGCCTGAATCATTAAAATTAGAGACATGTTAGTATAAAATAAAATTGAAATTGGAGAAGATGGCTTACTTGCTCGTTCAAACTCAATGACAAACACCACATTTTCAAAAGTGTCAGGGACTTTGAACTTGGCCAAATTGCATGTGATGATTGTGACTTGTCCCTTGTCATCAAATTCAACTTCTTTGGCATTGGTTTCCTCAACGACATCATCTTTGATGCATTCTACATATTTTCTAGCCACTTCATCTTCTTGAATCATTTGTCTTGGCGTACAAGGTTCTTTGAACAATTCAACACCATCTGAGACTTGTTTTGTAGCACCGAGAATTGGGATCTCACTTTGTACCATTGGCTGCTCAAAAACTTCTTGTCCACTCACAGTCACAGAATTCATCTGCTCAGCATTTGGATTCACCACCGTTTGGCTAGGCAACCTTCCTTGTTGGTGTTGTTGCCCCATCAAACTTGCTAACTCACTCATTTGGTGCTCAAGGCTTTCAATTGCTTTGTCTGTTTTCTGTTGATGAGATATAGTAGAGTTAGCTAACGAAGCAATTAAATCCTCAAGAGACTTACTTTGAGCTTGTTGTTGTTGAGGCTGAAATGGTGCATGTGGTGGTGCAAATGGACATTGATAGAACTCCTCAGATGGATTCGATTGGAATTGTTGTGGGGGAGGTTGTGGTGGCTGTATAGATCTTGAATAGAACTCCTCTTCTTGCTGCCAAAATCCACCTTGTTGAACTTGTTGAGGTTCCTCCCACACATATTCTGAATAATCTCTCCAATTCGAATTGTAAGCGTTGGAAAACATGTTGTTGCTTGGTTGATCATAGCCTTGATAACCCCAAGCATCTCCATTCGCAGTGAATTGAGAACGTTGATGAAGTTGAAATCCTTGCCCATAAGGTACATCGAATCTAGGGACACTTGGCACTGTGGTCCTTTCGGCATAATGAGTCAATTGAGAAGTGAGATGCGCCAATTGAGCTTGAATGGTCGCACGTGCCATGTCTTGCTCCATTTGTACCTTCGAGTATAAAAATACTACAAAGAGTACCTAAAATAAAACAAATAAAACAAAAACACTAAATAGACAAGAAATAGCAAATAATAAAAATAAATAACAAAATAAAAATGAAATAATAATAATAAAAATATAAATAAAAAAATAAATAAAAAAAATAAACTAAAATAATAATAATAAAATATAAGCAATTAGAAATAACAATCCCCGGCAACGGCGCCAAAAATTTGATAGGAAAAATAGCGCACCACAAAAGTAGCACACTATAATCCTATTGATTTTCCTTATTAACACTAAAATTTGTCGATTGTAGCATATGAAAATAAGGGTCTTTCCCGCAGAAGATTGTTTTATCCAAATACTTAAAAAGATGTCACAAAAATTGGTGGCTGTCTCCACTGACCAGCCACCGAAAACTAATTATTAGACTGACTTATACTTATCCAAATGCAACGAAATTTTATACACATAAACTAGACACAACGAACTATGCTCACACAAATTTTTGGGATTTTTGGAGTTGATTTGCTATTTAAATTAATTCGGACAGAACAGAACAGAAACAAGTTGTAAATAATGACAAAAGATTTTAATTCACAAGTTAAGAAAAACGAGTTAGGGGAAATGTTATCCACCCCAAATAATCATGCAAATGTGTTATGTTTCATTCAAATTCCTTTTATTTCCGGATGAAGATGCTCAAGTTGGCTCAATGTTAGAACTCAACCTATTACTCTTTCTTACGTAGTATGTTAAGAGAATGGCGTTTTCAACTTAACTTAGTCCCTAACATGCAATCTAGAATGGCGTGTTCATAGATTTAACAAGTAGAAATCATTAAGCATGAAAAGAGTTTGAGACATCACAAGGCATCGTAAGTACTGGCGTTGTCTTACTTATCCTAGAAATCGATTCACATGTTAACCATAATTAACAAGTGCTACTCTAGAACATATGTAGGTCCTCATTCAATAAGGGCAGACACACATATATTCATAGCATTAAAATCCTTAATATGCTTACTAAGTATGCATCCAAAGAAACACATCAAGAATTTATCAATTACATAAGTAGTGAATCAATTTTCATCCTTCCATAAAAGTCATTCAAACGAAATATCACAACACATTCACAATCATATTCGGGGCTTCAAAACAGCCCCTAACTACTTAAAATTTAATTACATATTATTCTCAAATTAAAACAAAAATAAAACATAAATTGAGAAAAGATAAAACCGATTATAGAGTGCAAGAACTTTTGCACCGTGCACCCTCTGTCCTGTTTCCGTGCAATCTCCCTGCCGCTGCACCTTGCTCGCTGCTGCCCCGAGGCAGCTTTGCTTCTGTTTTCCAAGGCAGCTCCGCTGCCTCCTTTCCTCTCAGCGCTGCCAAAGGCAGCTTTGGATTTTTCTTCTATTATCTGCCTCGGTGCTCTGGCTGCTCCTATGCCGAGGCCCTTTCCTCAAGCCTAATTGGGCAGCTTCTCTGCCTTCTGTTTTTATTATTTTTTTTCTTTTCTCGCTGCTCGCTAAGGCAGCTCTCTCTCTGACTTCTCCAATGAAGTCCCTCTTATTCCTCTGCGCCTTCTGTGCAGCTCACCAAGCTGTTTTTCTTTCTCTTTTTGCACTACACGTCCCCATGCCTTCCACTATCTCCTTAGCTCCTTCTTTCCAGCCCCGCAAGCCCCCTTTTTATCATTGGATGCTGCCTTACATTTTTTTTTTTATGCTTTCTTTTCTTTTCCTTTCATCTCCATCCGTTCCTTTCTTTCTTCTACAAAACAAAACCATCATGATGTTGTTCAAACATCATCATGACTTATCATTATTATATATATATATTAATGTAATTTAAAAGCTGATACAGTATTGACGAATTTATTACATAAAATTTCACTGTTCTATTTTTATTTTCTTAACTTGACAAATTCTATAAAACACAAAATCAAAGTAAATAGCTCAAAAATATAAGGAACTAACTAAGAAAAGACGAGTGAATTTGATGTAAAAATATATATAAATATGAGCTTATCATCTACTGGTACGCATTCTTTTGGTCTCAACCCCAAAAAATTAAACCTAACTCGAATCAGTTCATTAAAAAAGAAAAGCATTAATACAAGCGTAACGCTACTTACAATTACCAAATAAACCAGCCATAAGAGCTGACCCAACCTTGGTAGGAGAATCACTGAACTCAAAGTTGTTCCATGTTAAAACTCTAATCCGCTATTTGGTCAGCAACGTAGTTCGTTCTGGAGTAGGATTTTCTTTCCTCTTAATCTCTCCCATCTTCTCTCTCCTCCTGTTTAACCAGTTATTACTAAACCATGTCAACATTATGTAACGAAATTTTTATATAGAGATAAAAGCAAAAAAGAAAATGAGAGGAGGAGAAGGGAAAAAACAGTAATAAGAGGGAAGAAAATCCTACTCCACTTAAAAATGTGTTTCAACTCCTATCTTACTAAGTGTCTTTTCCCTGATCTACAACCTCTCAAATTCATACCAAGAGAACGAAAGTTGTCAATCAGATTTTCTCATGAACCCTCCCGATCAATCAACATATCAACCTCATTAACCACCTTCCAGTTCCACCCTCATGTGTTGTATACATGCGTACAGACACAAAAATTTGTACACGCGCATACTTCATAAGAATTTGTTGTTCGTAGGTCTTTGAATGTCCTCTTAGATATTAGTTCCTTCATGACTCACTTGGACCTGTTTGTAAATGTTTAGAGTAGGACCTCCTTAGAACATTTCCGGTTGTTTTGGTAGACCGAGACATAATTGTTAGAGCCGATGTTCCTTTAGAAATAGCGGAACTTAAATATAGTGTTGAAAAATAGGTGTAACTGTCGAGTTATGGCAGTAAACTCAACAAAATCAGTTATAATGATCACGCTACTGTGAAAAAATATGCTAGATGATAAGATGTTTAGTACCTACACAAAAAATGGTTAAAATCACTGGAAATACTTGTAAGAACACAAGGTAAGTGTAGTATAATTGCTCATGCAAGGTCGTTGTCCCCAAAGATTGTTTGACTAATTCGTAATTAATCTAACTCTTAATTAATTATTAAAACAGATTTTTATCACAGATTTGAGATTTATGAATTAAAAAAAAACAATAAAAGAAATTTGGAAATTTGGAAATAATGGCAGCAAAGAATAAAAACATTTTTTAAATTATCAATTTAGAGAAATCTAGGGTTTAGCTGTCACCGTTACAATCCTATGCAATTCTACCAATTACTTATGAATTTCCACATACATGCTTTGAAGGTTAGGTTTTCCTAATGCATATTTTCATTGGTGATGTTCAAGCAAAACATATATCTAACATACATCCCGTCTGTGATGTTCAGATCAAATATAAACATGCAAGATTCATAAAGCTTTGTGAAAAACTATGCAACCCTTAAGAATGTGATGTTCGCTTTAAGTAAACTTACAATTACTAATCACAAGAAGGCCTCCTCAATTTCAGGGGTGATGTTCCAACAGAAATTGCATCAAATTACTTATCGAAATATCCTAATGGTGATCAATCATTAAAATATATAGATAGTTCACGGTGATTAATAATTCAAAGCAAGCATGCATCCATTCATAAGCAAATTAATAAAATTACATATTCTTGCTAAGGTTCATAGCCTAACCCTAGCAAAAAGAATTAGTTACGCATACTCATAATAAAAATCAACAATATTATCATTAACTAGAAAAAAAATCAAAAACACATTGTAGGTAAAAAGTCTATAATTCTCCAAAGCTTGCTAAATTCTCTCAATGTTGCATAGAGAACCCTAATGGTTTATACTACTCCAAATTAAAACCCTCACAGAAAAGGTTTTCTAAAAAACTAGGAAATAAAATAACAAAATGATAACTAGAAATTACATTCCTATTCTGACTAGGAAATCTGCCCTTCAAACAAATAGCCATGTTTCTAGGCCTTCAGAGCTCCCAAACAGGCCCAAAACGACTCGAATTAAAGATTAGAACCTCCTCTTTAGGTTCCAAGAAGAACCTAAGTCCAAAATCCATCATCTTCTAGCCCAAAAGTTGCAAATAAATTCTGCAGCCCAATATGCCAGCACTGCACGCTGGGCATAAATTAATTTGCCACGATCAGATGTTTCGGGATAAAATTATGAAATTTTGAAGCAACCCACGATCAGATGTTTCGGGATAAAATTATGAAATTTTGAAGCAACCTTCTTGACAGATTCGCGAACCCGCTTTAATTGGAATCACTCAAAAATCCCACCGTTTGATTACTTTAATGCTCAGAATAAGTTCGCATGTCCTACATTAAAAACACATAGTAAAGCATCAAAATCTCACTAAAATAATAACCAAAATATACCAAGAATAGGGAATAATATACAGTATAAAATCGCCTCATCACTAGACGTGCTCAATTGGATGAATTTTCTGAATTAGATCGTGCTATGTTGAAATCTAATGGTGTTTTTCTTAGCAGTCCAAGGGATTGGTTTACTTTTGAACATGCTTCATTTTGCTTTGGTCTTCATTCTCAGACACATTTATCATGGTGCTAGAACTTAAGTTTAGAAATGTTTTTGCTCGATCCAGATTTAGATGCTCAAGTTGAAATTGGAGCATTCCAAAAACGTAAGATCCAACTCTAACAAGACAAGCAGTCTGATACAATATGGCCCATCCTATATTGTTTTACCTTGGGCTTAGCCTACAATTATACCAGAAAGAGCAACACATACATGTATGTTCCATCGGCATGTGTACAAACCATTCTTCTATCTATTCTTAACTTGTTTAATCTCAAAACGACAAAAAAGATAAAAGAAAAATGCAAATAGAAATTGCTAATATTGCTAATGATTGAACTAGTGGGATTAATTGAACATATATGCAGCAACTAGCAGCTAGTATTCTCCCATTGAACTAGTGGGATTAATTGAACACATATGTAGCAAGCGGTGTGATATCCACACACCTTTTTAATTTTCGGCTGTTGGATCGGATGAATTGAAGAATATGAACGAACAGAAATTATCAAGAGGTGTGTGTGAAGTAAAATAAAGTGTGTGGATAGCACACCCCATGTAGCAACTAGCAACTAGTACTCTCCCACATACGAGTTTTCAATGAAAATCCAACCCTATCAACTAGATTTTCTTTTCCAGATCAACACGATACAAATCATACCTATCCTAATCCTTTCAGCATATAACAAATTATATGGTCCAGACTTTCACTTTTTCTCCGCAATATTTTAGTACCGTGCAATAATTTTATTTTATGAAAAATGATGTTAAATAAGACTCATGCACATTGAGTGATTAAATTTAAACTTAATTGAACATGACTGACACATTTCATTATTAACTATTTACATATCAACTATATCATTTACTCTTATTATAACTCATAAATTAATAATATCATATGATAGGGTGAATATCACACTTAAAAAAATTTCTTCGATATCATTCAAAATCCATGATTGTCATACCACATCATTGTTTTGATGATGTGGTGCAGCAGTGATTGGGGGCCTTGAGCCTTGGTCGTGAGGTGTTTTCCAGCCTCCTCCCAAAGAATGGGGAAGTGGGGCGAGACTGATTCACCAGAGCCATGGTTGTAGTTGATCAAGTTAAAAATACGCTCCACCTTTTATACATTAATTTGTATGAAGTTTCTAACCAATTGTGCAGTGTCCAGGTTTTTCTTCTTCCTTTAGAGCCGCCCATCAAATCAAACAACTTGCAGTCCTTTCTTTGTCTCTTTCTGTGTCTATTTGTAGTCATGGAGGCAGGAAACCGTGATGGATTTCTCCTGCATGAAAACCACGGCAAATTACATGACGATGACGTGCGCACCTCATTTTACATGGCTTGCTTCGATGGACTAATCGCCTTTTTAGGTATTTTCTTCGTCATGATCCTCTTTCTGTTCAGAAGTGAGCATTAAACTTAAAATTAAAAAACAATAATAAAAGAGATCGAGATGATTTAAATTGATGTTTTAGTTCAAACCCTAGCTGGTTAGGGTTTTTCTTTTGGGACATTATTTCATCACAATGTGTAGGTGAGTTTTTTTTATAGAAAACTTCATTTTAGTCCCTAGATAAGATTAACTTTTGAATAAAACCGTATTGAAGTTTAAAATTTGAAAATAGTCCTTTGACTAATGTCCACGTCAGATTATATAATCCATCTCATATTTAATTACTTTTCTACAAATTTATTATATTTTTAGTTTACCTATATTGGCCTTTAGGTATAGATCAGTGGTTAAACGTTTTGTAGTTCAGGATTACTCTCGTCTCTGCCCGTTACAATTCCTCTCTCCATCGCCTATGTATCGGTTACGAATTACGATTCATCTCTCCATCTCTGGCGTCAATGAAGTTTTCCCCTTTTTCTCAGCTGATGATGATGTTCATGCTTGCTTTCTATATATTGATCCTGAAAATCAGTTTCTATTTATTGGTTGGAGAGTCTCATTATCAATTCATAGTAATCATCCTGATTTTTAGAATTTTCTTATACAAATTCCAACCAATTCCATTCGGGTTATTCACTGCATGCTTGATACTAGACTATTTTCTTCATCCTTGATAATCGCAGATTATTTTTCGTTCGGGTTTTCAGCATCAATTCCGATTCCGACCAGTTGGGGTAAGTTTTGTAAACTATAAAATGAACATACCTAAATGAACATACCGAATAGAGGGGGACCTAATCGAATGTACCAAATGGAGAGGACCTAAACAAACATACCTAAATAAACATACAAAATGGAGGGAACCTAATCGAATGTACCACATGGAGGGTACCTAAGTGAACGTACCGAATGGAGGGTACTTAAGTGAAAAATATTTTCCATAGATTATTTGCTAAATAAATGTTAAAGAGACTTTTTCGAAAGTAAAATTTTCCATAGATTATTTGCTAAATAACATTTTCTTTGCATTGGGATTCCTGATCCCTTTGGAATCTTTGATTTGCAGATCCACAAACTGGACGAAATTTTATAAAGCCACAATTTGATTTAATTTTTCTTCCATTGACTAGTTTAAAGTAGCGCATGCAGTGCGCCTAATGTGGCTTCTTACCTAATTGTTTTTAGGGGTGTGCTATCCACACACCTCTTTTTACTTCTCACACTCTTGTTAATTTCTGTTAGTTAGATATTCTTTAATTCATCCGATCCGACGATCGAAATCCAAAAAAGGTGTGGGAGAAGTAAAAAATAGTGTGTGGATATCACACCCCTTGTTTTTATTAATCTAAACCAAGGTATTAAATATCGATGATATCGGAAATATCAGTAATCCAAAAACAAGGAAATTTCGATGGAAATATCGGGATATCATCGATATCGATAAAAATTGAATAAAAACCATGGAAATTGTAAAAAAAACTTGGAAATTTTTATTGAAACTTTGCAGGATGTTTATTTAGTCAATTATATATTAGTTTATCACAAAAAATTGGAAGGAAATGCATTGCATGATGGATTTAACTGATTTAAGTTGATTATATAGCGAGCTGACAAACATTGTGAGTATAGAAAATATATAAATATTATAGCATATTTTCACAAAAACATAAGTGATATGGTGGTCAAGGTGTTGAAGGAGTAAAATGAGAGGGGTTTGAATCCCCTTGGTTTTTTTTAAATATTGAAATTAAAAAAACATGGAAATTTCGATGGAAATATCGATGACATCGGAAATATCAGTAGTTCAAAAACACGAAAATTTCAATAAAAATATCGAAATATTATGGATATTTAATACCTTGATCTAAACACAGATATGAAAAAAAAAGAGAGAGATATCATGTGTTTGAAAAAGAAGTAAAGTAGGCAGCTTCACCAACCCACTATAGTCCTTTTATATCCAATGAAAAGGGTTTTATATCCAAATCTCAGGCTGCACTGTAAGAACAACTTGAATTATATGAGTAGAATACAATGTTACTGGCTACCAGAATATTGGCTTTTATATAGCAGCAGAGTTGGCATGATATTATTCAACTTTCCATCTGTTTCACTATAAAAATTTACAAAGCATGTTGCACATGCTGTTTTGTTGTTTTCATATAAACAATTTTCAGGTGGCAAAGATTAGTCTCTTTCAATAATAGTGTAGGTGGTCCTGCTCAGTCTGCGCGTCAGTTTTGATCGAGAAGAAGGATTTACAAAGTACGAGTTCATAGTCACGTGGTGTTTTTTTTTAGTAATGTATTATTATGCGTAAAAAAATTTTACATGACAATGTATTATTAAATCGGAAAGTCATGTGACAGTGAATTCGTTTCATATAAATTGCTCTCTGAATTGAAGCCTAAAATCTTGTAATTAAGCCTTATGTCATATATTATTATAATTTCCACCGACTTAACTTAATGAATTTTAATGAGGAGAAAACAAAAACAGTCCACAATTTGAAAACTATTTCTAAACACTCCATATATATACACATATCACTACCCCTGCTCACACATTGCATATGTCTGGATTCATTGTTGCTCTTCACTTCTAGTTCTTTTGACAACTCTCTCTCTCTCTCTCTCTCTCTCTCTCTCTCTCTCTCTCTCCATGGATGCTGATCCTTTAGAAAAATCATCATCTTTGAGCTTGCCTCTTATTCTTGGTGAGGGGCAGCATGAGCAAGCTGGAAGCAAGGTAGTAGAAGAAGTAGAGTCAAGCTTTCATCACCAAACTACAGCCACAACCTCCTTCCTCAAAACCTGTTTCAATGGACTCAATGCACTTTCAGGTAATTATCTACTTCTTAATTAATTATGTCAAATTCTTCTTCTCAAATTAATTCTTTTTATTTTTTATTTTTAAGAAAGCTTAATTTAGGCATAAACTTATCATCTTAACAACTTTTTTTGTGCTCTCTTCATTTTGCACTCAGCAAGTTTAGTTACGAACAAACTTATTTTATTTTTCATACTGTTGGTCTGATGATAGCTAACCTCATCTGAGACTATAAATGGTGATTTTCACACTCATGTTTTCTCCTTTCTGCACCTCTCCCTTTTCTTATGTCCCTTGATTCTCCTTTGATTTATTCAATCTAAAGGCTAGAAAAACGAAGAGTGGATATGGAGGAAAGTGGGGTGTGAAAATCACTACGCATGTTCATGTGGAACCATGACTTCTGATCTGTGCATGATTCATATCGTTACATTTGCATTTAAAATGTTCTTTACTTCTAGCTCAAGAAAAGTGAGGTTTTAATGCCCAAAATTGTGCTCTTTTCGGTTTTCAGGAGTAGGGATACTGTCAGTTCCTTATGCGCTAGCATCAGGAGGGTGGCTAAGCTTGATCTTCCTTTTCTTAATTGCGGCTTCATCCTTCTACTCGGGTTTGTTAATCCAGAGATGCATGGATGTGGATTCTGATATAAGAACTTATCCGGACATAGGCGAACGCGCATTCGGGAAGAAGGGAAGAATACTGCTGTCGATTGTCATGAATGTAGAACTGTACTTGGTTGCAACGGGGTTCCTAATTTTGGAAGGAGATAACTTAAACAATTTATTTCCCGGCGTAGAATTAGACGTGGCCGGATTAAGAATTGGCGGAGAACAGTGCTTTATAATCGTTGTTGCCCTCATTATTCTGCCAACAGTTTGGTTAGATAACCTGAGCCTTCTTTCTTATGTATCTGCAAGTGGAGTTTTGGCCTCTGTCATCATCCTCGGTTCGATTTTGTGGACTGGTGCTTTTGAAGGAATTGGATTTCATGAAGAGGGCACACCACTGAAGTGGAATGGAATCCCAACGGCTATTAGCTTGTACGCGTTTTGTTACTGCGCGCATCCGGTGTTCCCGACCCTCTACACTTCAATGAAAAACAAACGCCAGTTCTCCAATGTAAGTAGAAACTTGTTACCAAGTGACATTCATTCTGTTTTGTTTCGGGATTTTTATCAATCTGTTGTTTCCTTGTTGCAGGTTCTTCTCCTATGCTTCATCTTGTGCACCATCTGTTACGCATCAATGGCAGTTTTCGGGTACCTAATGTTTGGATCTACGGTTCAATCACAAATAACTTTAGATCTCCCGACTCACAAAATCAGCTCAAAAGTCGCGATATACACCACGCTGGTCAATCCCATATCCAAATATGCGTTGATGGTTACACCAGTTGTGAATGCTGCAAAGAAGAGGTTCCCGAGTCACTACAACAAGAGACTCATCGGCATGTTAGCCAGCACCACCTTGGTGACGAGCACCGTTATGGTAGCTTTGGCTATACCATTTTTCGCTTATCTCATGTCACTCGTCGGAGCATTTTTGAGTGTAACAGCTTCAATTATATTGCCGTGCTTGTGCTACCTTAAAATTTCAGGTATTTATCGACGCCTCGGATGTGAGATGTTGATTATAGGGCTTATGTTACCACTGAGTGCTGCAGTTGTTGTATTCGGCACTTACACATCTCTAGTAGAAATAATAGGGCACTTGTAAACGGATTCTCTTTGTGGCCAATATATTTGTTTCGGTCGCAGTTTTCAAGTTCGTCCTCTCTTTCTTTCGAGATAGTATATCAGCAAGCTGCTGCGGTTTGTACCAATCTGCATAGTACCAAAAAACAGACTCAGAGTTGGAGAGGTCTAGGATTTGTAAACAGGAGTGTTTTTAGTTATTGAAACTACAGATGCTTCCTTTATTTTGTTTCTTTGGGATCGAAAGGGCTTCTTTATCAAAGAAATTCATGTTATTAACGATCCCATAACTCGGAGAAGACCCTTTCCAGAATGTAATGCATTACATCTAATATGATTGAAAATTCTTCATTTCTTCGATCCTACAAAACACAATTCAAGATACAGAGAGTTCACAGAGGAAAATTATCCATGTCGGACAACACTTTCGAAAAATCAGCAATGTGCTATTCCATTAATGAATTTTGAAATAAAAGAGGTTACATGATAACTGATTTTGATTACATGTTAACCAACTTCATGTGCAAGCTCAATACATCTAGTATCTGGTAGACATCCTCACAATCAGCTTGGGAATCATAGCCAGAAAAGAACTTATGGACGGACCCGCCTAACTCAACGCAACTCTCCCCCGCCATCTTCTTCATTCGTCTTTCTTTCATAACCTTCCTCAAATTTGCGGCTTTGTCCCACATCCCAACTTCGGCAAACATGTTCGCGGCCATCACAAGATTCCCACCCCTCTTTGGCTCCAATTCAAGCAACTTCTCTCTTACTTTGTTCCCTACCCCTTCGTTATCCTTGGCACTGTGAGTAGTGCATGCACTAAGCAATGTTCTCCATATCACGGGATCGGGGTCAAGGGGCATGCTCATCATGAAGCTATAAGCCTCGTTGAGATGGCCAGCACGACCTAAGATATCCACCATGGCACCATAGTGTACCATCATGGGTTTAATCCCATGTACGTGTTCCATATCATTTAAGTATTGGTACCCATCCTCCACCAGTCCAGCATGGCTACAAGCACAGAGGACCCCAAGAAAGGTGACGTAATTCGGGTTTACTGAGGAGCTTAGCATCTTCGGGAAAAGTTCAAGGGCTTCCTTGGCAAACCCATGCTGTGCTAACCCTACAATCATGGCACTCCATGTCCACACATTCCGCGTCTCCATCATATCGAAAACTATCCTAGCATAACCCAAAGCCCCAGACTTTGCATACATGTCCACAAGTGCAGTACCCAACTGACAATTCAAAGCCAACCCTCTTTCAATTACTTGGGAATGAACCCATCTCCCAATGCTCAAGTTCCCAAGCTCCGAGGATGCGTTCAACACAACCACCAACGTAGTCTCATCCGGCTCAAACCCACAAACCCTCATCTTCACAAAGTACTCAATCCCCTCATCCAACCAGAAATTCTCAACGCAAGCAGATATAACCGCATTCCACGAAACAACACTTCTCTCAGACATTTCATCAAACACTTTCCGCGCATCCTTAATTTTCTTACACTCACCATAAAAATGAACCAGATTGTTCTGAACATACACATCACAGTCCAACCCACACTTCACAACTCCCACATGCACTTGCCTCCCTTCTTTCAGCGCGGTGGCCGAAGCGCAACACTTGATCAGGAAAGGGAAGGTGAGCTGGTTGGGTCGAACACCTCGGCGGAGCATCGCGCGAAAGACCCAGATGGCCTCTCGGGCCGAGTCGCTGGAGGCGTAGCCGCGGATGAGGAAGTTCCATGACGACGGCGGTGAGGACTCAGAGTGGTGGAGGAGGATTCGGGCGTAGGCGAAGTTTTTGGCGGGAGAGAAGGCGCAGAAGCGGACGAGCTGGGTGAGGAGAAAGTGGTCATTTTGAAAGCCGGAGACTTGGATTTGGGCGTGGATCTGAGAGAGGTGTTTGAAGGTTGAGCAGAGGCTGAGGAGGTGGAGACATTGCTGCTTTTTGGAGCCAAAATTCGAATTACAGTTATTGGCGGTTGGGATTGGAAGCCGAACCATGCATTTGGGATATGGGGATTGAGTTCTGGGGAGAAGCGTGGGCGTATAACAAAGTAAAACAGATTACCACCATGTGCAATACTGTAGGTTAAACCTTCAAAATTTTGAAAAATTATAGGGAGATTACGTTTCTGTAATACGTTAGTATACCATTTGACGTGGCAAGTGATGTATACATACTACATTAATTATTACTACATGAGATGGTACACTAATGTGGTTTAAAATTGTGGAAAGATCTTTCAGTATGTTAGGAGTACGGTACGTTTCATAATACAAGTGATTGAATATTTGAAGATTTTTTTTTCCAACCGCTTGTATTATAACACTTGTGTATGGACCGTATTCTCGGCACACTACATTTTTTTCAAATCTAGAAAAAAAATGTCTGTAAATTATTTGAATTATTTTCAGAAAAACGAATGTTTGAACAGATAAATTTATAAACCAGTTAACAGTTCTCCAAATAACCGTTGATAACAACCTAAATTTTGAATTTAACCTAGTAACAAAGCCTCTAAATGTAATTCCGAAACCGTTCCAAAGTTAAAATCCATATCCAGAAAACCAATTGGTCGAACTTGCCCACAGAGACAAGAACAACTGCAAAAATGGACCAAAAGACTGATGGAGTCGGAATCAAAATCTACAACAATGCAGTCTACGGTGACCCACACGACGAGGAGTCCACCAAATCACTACCAAAGCCACCGCCACCTTCTTCTTCATCTCAGCCTCTGCCCCTGCTCCGACTGAACCCGGACCACTTGCACGGCCGCAAACGCCGTGCCGTTGCGAAAGGGGTCCAGAAAACCCTATCCAAGACTTCAATGCTGGCCAACTTTCTTCCCACGGGCACTCTCCGAGGCCGGCTAGTGTTGTTTATCCATACTGAAGATATCACCGGTTGCCTTTACTGTGCTATTTATCCAAACTGAAGATGTGAAGACGGAAAAAGAAAATAAAAAATCTCAAAGGTTTTGAGAGGTTTCGCATAGAGCAAAAATTTGCACAGGATAGTTTGTGTATTGAGTTGGAGGCCCTTCGAATGTTGTCATCACCCCTCTATTTATAGCAGTGAAGTATGTTTGATGGCTTTTAAAACTATCTGCCGTGTAAACCGCATATTAATCCTTTTGCCAATAATATTCTTATGAATATTAATCCCTTCGCCTTGGAAACAGCATACTAATCCTTTTGCCAATAATATTCTTATGAATATTCATCCTTTTGCTTGGAACCTCCTGATAAAAACAGTCGTGCCTACATAGGCTTCCTTCCTCACCATCATAGCCTAGCCAAAAAGTAATCATTATCCTCCGTTACAATTAAACTCCTCCATGCATGCATCATGATAGAAGGGATCCCAATATCAGTCGAACTGTCCATGTTTGAAGATATAATACTAGGATAATTAAAAGATAATTACTATGGCAAAAACCATAATATTATCCTTTAACAATAACAAAATTATCTTCATTTTCCGATCGACGGTGTAAAAGTATGTTTACTCAATGACCTTGATTACTCGGGCCAATGGTGTAAATTTGGGCCCAAACATAAAATGTTGACCCTAAAAACTACTTAGCCTACATGGCGCGCATGCCGAGTAATTAATAAGCTAACTACGTCCTTCAGTTGTGTGCGGGGCATGCCAACTCAGCGGCCGAGCTCGGCCAAAGAGTAAAATATGCTGATGTTGCGTTGAGCACGCTATTGACTTCTACGTCTTGCGATTGCGGCCGAGGAACGAACACGTCTCGGCCTTTGGATTCTAAAGCATGAAGACAAGGCTGCTACTTTTACGAAGTTCAATATCAAATTCGGCTTTCAATGTGCCGAATGTAGTAACCTGGTAACACCCCACTTCGCCGAAAAGGCTAATGAGATGTCATCTGCCAATAAGGATCCGAAAACCCTTGTCGACCGAGACTTGGATAGATAACCAGTCGGCCTCGACGCAGTGCTGTTTATCCAAACTGAAGATATCACCGGTTGCCTTCACAGTGCTGTTTATCCAAACTGAAGATGTGAAGGCGGAAAAGGAAAATAAAAATCTCAAGGTTGTTGAGAGGTTTCACATAGAGCGAGGGTTTGTGCAGAGCAAATTTGTGTGTTGAGTTGGTGGTCCTTTGAATGTTGTCTGTGGTATTTGGGGTGTGATATTCACACACCCCTTTTTATTTTTCCCACACCTTTTTAGATTTCGACCGTCGGATCGGATGAATTGAAGAAGATCTAATAGACAGAAATTAACAGGGGTGTGTAAGAAGTAAAAAGGGGTGTGGATAGCAGACCCCTTTGAATTTATAATAATGAACTGCCTCATTCTCAAGTTGGAGCCACGGCACACGATTATTGGAATATCACTTTATGTAGAATAATCGTCACCTAATCTCGTTGATTATCCCGTGTGTTGCATTAGGATAATTATCCCTTCATCACTCGTGAGCCAACTAGAAATCGTTATATGCATCCATAGAATCCTGAATTGCATGTAACCATAGGTGTCATCACCTCCACATGTTAGCCAGAGATATAATCTTAATAGGACTCGTTTTCATCTGTCGCATGCAAAATCAAAGGCTGCCACCTAATCATCCATTGCCAATGACAACCCACATGCACAACAAGTTTGTTGATCTTTGACTAATATTCTGACCACATCACCATCTCAACTCCATCTTTATCACATACAAGCATATCCAGCAAACAAACCAACTTGATTCAAACCACACGTCCCCATCACAACTTAGTTTGAACTATTCTACTTGTCTCTATCCCATTTATTTTGTATATAAATATTTTGAGATAATTCATTATTAAAATTATCTTCTTTTTTCTATCGGACGATGTGAAGCTATATTCACTCAACAACCTTGATTGCACGGGCCGATGGCGTGAATTCGGGTCCAAACAATAACTTATGTTGTAACCATTATCTTGCCTAATTCTCAGATTCATTTGAAATAATCATTAATTTACCTTCCAATATTGGTCTAAAAAGTAGTGTATATATCTGGACAATCGAGCATATATAGTTTCTCATCCAAGTTAAGGTGGATGAGTTTTAAATATTGAACCCACCCATCAATTATATTCTTGTTAATTTGTTAATATTTCTAAGAAATGGACAGCGCCAACAAAATTGTATTTTGCAAGGCGGTCGTACTGTTTATAACTGTGACTACGACCATGAAGGCTCAAGCAACTACGCGGCTCCCAGACCTCTCATATCCATATGCAGTCTATCTCAACGACACCAGGCTGTCTTCCTCCGCCAAGGCCGCCGTCGCCAGTATGTAAACAACAAGTTTAATTAATCCCTAAGAGCACTTCCACTGGAGGTGAAATGTGCCAGTACCCAGTCAAAAAAACAAGCTGGGGGTCAGTGCATCCACTCCAGCCCACTCAACAGCCTGACACCCAGCCCAAGCAAGGCAGCAGACTAGCCCATTTTTGACTGACCCAGGGACCGGCCTATTTGGCTGGCGCGTGGCTTTCACTCGCAAGTGGGCGCGAGTAGGAGACAGGAATGCAGGCGGCGAGGCCCGCTATCAGCGCACTCACTCATCACCCGGATCATGGCGACATGGCCCTCTCTTTGCCGTTAGATTTTAAATGGCTAGTTTTTCTAGACCGTTGGATTTCCAATGGTAAAAAAATTTGAATTTTACTTTTAAACTAGACTGTTCGATCACAGATCAATGGTCCACGTTTTTTCTCAAAATAAAAAAAATTAAAGTCAGAAATTAAAAATAAAAATAATAATATTTTAATAAAATTGATTAGGCTATTTTTTTTTTTGTTAGGGGTGGAGATGCTTTGGCCTGTTACTGTTTACTGGGGTCTATTACTGTTCACTTGAGTGATAAATGCGCTGGGTGCTGGCGCAAAGTTTTTAGGAGTGAAATTGCTCTAATAGTACTCTAATATTAATTAATTATATACTATACGCAGTTAATCGGACTTAGTTTTGTTTGTTGAATAATATGTTGTAGAATGTGATGGGAGATGTGCAAGCTGCTTGTGTATGCATAATCCAAAGCCCTATTGCTTTGAGTGTTGCGATCCGACAGGCACTGCCCCGACCCCGACGACCTCTGCTTTGCAATATGATGCATAATCCAACTGCTCTCAAGACCATGAAGAGTGAAGGATGCCTATAACTTTTTTGATTAACTAGTCGATAAATGGCGTTGCTTGATTGATATAATCGTGTGGACGAACTATATGTATTAATAATTGTTTGGACCCAAATTTACATCATCGGTCCGAGTGATCCAGATCGTACACTGATAAGACGATAATTTTTAATTATTGTTTAAGGGATGAAATAATGTTTGGACCCAAAATAGCAGTTTGGGCCGAGGGAAGATTTTCTCGGCCTAAAAGAAGATTTACTTGGAACCCTAAGAACTAGGTAAGCCTAGGACACCAACTTTTCCTTGATTTAAGGTGAAAAACATGCCCTAAAACAAGGAAAAGATAAAACATGCCCTAAAACAAGGAAAAGAGAAAACATGCCTTAAAACAAGGAAAAGAGAAAGCAAGTGGCTTCTTCACGTGACTTGGTTCCAACAAGAGAGGATTCGGATCCTATAAATACAGAAGCAATGGCAACGTGCAAAAAAATCAACAACACAACACACAAATCTGCCTTGCGCAATTCCTCGCTCTACGCGAAACCTCTCAACACCCTTGAGAATTTTATTTTCTTCTTCGCCTCCATACCTTCAGTTTGGATTGACAGCACTGTGGAGGCAACCGGTAAACATCTTCAGTTTGGATAGACAGCACTGTTGCCGTAGAACCGACCGTCCGTGAAGCATCTTCAGTTTGGATTGACAGCACTGCGACAGGGTCGATTGGTTATTTATCCTAGTCTCGGCCGAAGAGGATTTTCGAATCCCCCTCGACAGAGGTCATCTCATTAGCTTTTTCTCGGCGAAGTGAGGTGTTACCAGGTTACTACATTCGGCATGTTGAAAGCCGAATTTGAATTGTGAACTTTGTAAAAATAGCAGCCTTGTCTTCAGGCTCTAGAACCCGAAGGCCGAGAGGTGTTCCTTCCTCGGTCGCAATTGCAAGATACAGAAGTCAGCCGAGCGCATCCATACCACATCAAGACATTTTACTCCTTGGCCGAGCTCGGCCAACGAGTTGGCACGCCCCGCACACATTTGAAGGACTTAGTTAGTCTACTATTTACTCGGCCTGCGCGCCACGTAGGCTCGGTGATATTTGTAGCCAACAATAATAAAATGGAACTTTTGATTTTGCAAAAAGTTGTCTCGAGTTAAGTATGAATTTTTACTTCTTTGGTTTGCATTTGTTGCAAAATTATGCAAAGTGCGTAAATGGGATTTTGCATTTGGTAGTAGCTAGGACCCTTGGAGAAGATAGGTCTAGCCGATCCACTGTATGTAAGCTTGGTTCGGTGTTAATCCAGTAGATTACGGCACGTTCCATTTCAGTTTGAACAAAAATGGGCAGACCAATGAACAAAACTGGATTTATCCAAGCATGCTTCAGTGCATTTGGTTAAGTTTGGTTTCTGCCATTTGATTTTTTGTTTTAGGGCTTTTAAGAATCTCAATATATCCTTACGAGGAAAGGGGTCTTTTATCCGGAACCCAGACTACAGACACAGAGAGGGCGGCGAGTTGGGAGTGTGTTTTTTTTAATAAACGATATTATCTACACTAAAGGAGAGGGGAGTAGGCTTAGCCGCGCAATGAACTTGCAATAATGTGGTTCAAAGTCGAATTTGGCGAGAATTGAACTTAAGACCTCTCACTTACAATAATTTTTTTGTGTGTGTCTGGAACATAGGAATTAGTCGGTCCGATTGCCAAACATAAAAATTTCTCTTTTAAAAGGCCAATACATTACTTTATGGCATGTTGAAAAACTCTAACAATTGGACCAATTCATTTCAAGTTTGTGAGTTTCCAAATATTATTATTCTAAAACAAAGTGATTAACTAAAGCACTTTTTCAAGTTTACAAAGCAAAATGGTATGAAGAAAGTGATTACAAAACAACTTGTTTGATCAAGATTGGAAAATAAATAGAAGAAAGTTATCTTTTACATATCGAGAGATGTAAACTGTTCAACATGTCACATCTACCAAAACCTAAGGACAGTACAACTTTTCATGGTGTCAAAGTCAATGTGAAACATGTGGCAGCAGATTAGAACTAAAAGGTAATTAAAACGTGTAATTCGTTTATGTTCTTTCTTATTTCTTACTGATAGAATTCAATTCTTGATTTCTATGGTAGGAGTTTACAGATTGAGAGATGTAAATCGTTCAAAGAAAAAAAGATCTGAACTATTCAAGTTTTTAAATTTTATAAAATCGACTAGTAGAATAAACTATATATAAAAAGCCGTATGATAAATTAAATGATTCAAATTTTTTTATTCATAAATTTTGAGATCCGAAACAAATCTTAATTTTTCAGTAACTGCCACTGAATTTGAGCTGGTGGCGACTGCGACTCATGAAGATATATGCCTACATTACACGTTTTTAATGATTGTTTTTTGAAAAAAATATAACAATAGTTTTGTACTGTTACGTTTGGATAGATCAGTTGATTTTAAGCAGTGCTTTCATAATCTTCAAATCAAATACGTTCATCGTGCATCGTGCTATAAAAAATTATTGTAAATTTTTATTATTTAAAAATGAACATAAACAGTACTTAACGAAAACTAACCGCACAATATACAATAAACGAATGCATTTGAAATTTTTTCAGAATTCTTACAAAAATGATCTCATAAAAGATTTCCAACCTTTTAATTTCGAGAATTCTCGAGAAAGCTCTACCTCAAATCTAATCCAAACCAAAGGGACACTACAACTTTTCATGGTGTCAAACTCAATGAGATGATTTCTTGGACTGCAATCATGCGTTCTGAGACTGGACTGGTGGTGACTGTAGCTCACTTAGTCATATGCCCACTTACACGTTTTTAATAATTTTGTTGAAAAATATGACCTATAGTTTTGGACTCTTGCATTTGGATGGATTATTTAATTTTAAGCACTGCTTTTGGATAAGCTCGAATCTTTCCTTCAGATTTCACTACAATAATTGCAAGGATCATCTCGACGTTTAAATCGTGATTACATTAAAAACATATATTCACATAATTATATTTAACAAGAGGTGATTGTATTCAATGCGTGTAACTATTATAGCTAATTCTATTTATGTCAATTTCTTTGCATTTTTTTATTTCTCCTCCTTTCTAAACTAGTATAATTTTAAGAAGAATATCGCTTTGTTGAATTATCATAAGTGAGTTAATTTTTAATTTTTTAATTTTATATCAAAGAAAATAGAGAATAACCATAAACAGAAATGTGCTCGCTTTCAAATAATACATATTCATTTTAGTGCCGAGCAATTTATATAATGGATGTGATATCCACACAACTCTTTTTATTTCTCATGCATTTTTTTAATTTTCGACCGTCGAATCGAATAATTTAAAGAAAGTCAAAAAACAGAAATTAACAAAATATGTTTTAGAAGTAAGAAAAAAAAGTATGTAAAAAAAAAATAGTATTGCTAGCACATCCCTTTACATAAAACAAAGTCGTTATGACTAAACAACAATTTATTTTTTTATTAAAATTGAACGATAATTTAATTTAATAATATAATGTTATAAGTTAAAAAAAATTTAGACATTGTAACCGTGTCTATAAACCTCGTTAAATACTCCTTTTTCACTTCACTAGGATGCCAAGGAAGCCCAGGCCCCACCACAGAACCCGAGTTTCTGGCGGAAGAATCACAGTTCAGCAAGGACTCTGTTTGTGGTCAGTGGGCACTATCATCTCATTTCTTCCCCAATTTTCATCGGCAAATTTGAGCCTCGTAGACCCTTCCATGATTTCCCCTGATTCAGTGGGACCCATCTCAACGACCCTCCTCCCCTATTGTTCTCTTGCTTTTTCCATCCCCGTCCATGGGTTCTCTTTCTCCCGTTTCAGTTTCGCCTCCGATTCGTCATCATTGTTCAATCCGGCTTCGTTTTCCCGCAATTTCCTCGATTGGGTTTGTTTCTGATTGAATTTCCTCAACTGGGTTTGCTTTATTTTTCAGCCGAATCGCCTCAGTGTGCTGCATCCGGTCTTTGACCTCCTGCTAGCTCTCTGAGCCATTTGGTCGAACACATTGTCTAATGGCTTTCCTTGGGTCTCTGCCTATTATAATAGAGACCAAGACTGACAGCTCTGTGCTTGTTCACAGAATTATTAATCGCCGGCTCAGATTCCCATTCTTGACGAATCGTCCAAGAAGCTCCATTGAAGTTAGCGGGATCAATGTTTCTGCAGGTGGGTCTTCAGAAGCTGCGGGAATGTGCAGAGGACAGATTGGTTGGTGCTCAAGAGGGAATCTTTGGAGGATTAAGCCGCTTAATGCGATTGGAAAGAGCTCGGCGCAAGGTGAGGACGGCGGCGAGCCGGAGGATCCCCTTCAGTCCACCATTGAAAAGAGCAAGAAGGTTCTTGCTACGCAAAGAGAACTGCTTCAACAGGTAATTTCAGAAATTACTCTCTTTTGTAATGAAAGTAAAAAGATTGCATCTTTTGTGCTTTTTTTAGTAGTTTGGGATAGTTCAAAATTTGGAATAAGCAAATTTGGGTTTGCAGATTGCTGAAAGAAGGAAATTGGTATCTTCTATACAAAGTAGTGATATAAGCCAAGAAGAAGAGGAAGCTTATTTTGAACAAGGGAACGAATCGTTTGCGAATGCAAAAAGTTCTTCAAGTAGTGGTGATGATACTGTTGAAGACCAAATTGGCAGTATTGCTTCGAGCAGCTATGAGCATTCAACTGAAGAAAAGGAGTTCGAAACCGTGCCTTCTGCTCTTAGTACAGGGCTTGATGAAATAGAAAAGGATCGTGGAGGTGCTTTACCGCTTAATAAGTCTTCCATTGAGCTAGAGTCCAGTGAGCATGTGAGTACGGATAGTTCCAAGACAGAGTGGTCTGATGGTTTGCCATCTTTTCTTACAAACCCTGAGTCGTCAATGCTAAAAGATGAGGAGCTGGTTGATCTGAAAGAACCAAGTGTAGAGGAGGTCCATGATGGGGCAACTGGTTTTACGAGTGAAGACGTAAAGCCCCCTCCTTTGGCGGGGCCTAATGTCATGAATGTCATATTGGTAGCTGCAGAATGTGCTCCATGGTCGAAAACAGGTAATGTTACGTAAGCCCAGATTGTGAGATGGCAATGTCCTTTATAGAGACTGAAAATGAAGAATTATTTTAGGTGGGCTTGGAGATGTTGCTGGGGCTTTGCCAAAGGCTTTGGCTCGGCGTGGACACAGGGTCATGGTAATGCATCTCTCTTTTGTAATATGTAACTTATTTCCCAAATTTCCCTGTTCAGTAGTTTCATGGAAAATGATCTGGGAATATAATGAGTTAGGCACGGGGATGAAGTAAACTGACATTTCGAGCACCTTGCATTTGATTTATTATTGTATGGCTGTTAAACCCAGAGTTTCTCTCTCTCTCTCTCTCTCTCTCTCTCTCTCTCTCTCTCTCTCTCTCATAGGTTGTGGCACCTCTCTACGGTAATTATGCGGAACCCCAAAATTCAGGAGTTCGGAAAGTATATAAAGTTGCTGGCCAGGTGGGCAGCATCTGCAGCATTTGACTGTAACTAATATTCTATCAAAGTTATGAATTAGATACATTTTAACTACTCTTCGTCTAACAAATAACTTACTTTGCAGGATATGGAGGTAGCATATTTCCAAGCCTATATTGATGGTGTAGATTTTGTCTTCGTTGAATCTGCTGTGTTCCGTCACATGGAGAATAATATATATGGAGGAAAGCGTGAGGTAAGATACTTGTTCTAATTTTAGCTTCAATTGCTTCTCAAGAAGGATAAACAATGTTCGTCTTATTTAGATTAATATTAGATTACTTTTGCCATGCTAATGCGGCAGAATTATCACTAGAGACTTGTATTGAAGAACCACTACCACTTAAAAGAATGACTCTGACTTAGTGACACCTCTTTCTTCTAAAAAACTCTTAACATCTATGTCATTTGTGCTCCTCGTTAATGAAGATTGGTTGGCTAATTGTTTACTAATGTATCAGGATATAACTGTGTAAGGTTTGTCCCGATGGTACTCGGATGGGCTTAGTTTCTTAAAGCAAAAAACAAAGTTTAGGCTGGGTCTGGGATTTTAAATTAGACCTCATGTAGCCTTGTGCAGCTCAATATTTATTCCTTAAAAGTATAATTTTTCAAGAATCGGTTAGAATTGATTAGGACTTGCTCAGACACACTCTAATCTTAACCTTTTGTGATTGGAAATGAGAAGGTAAACTAAAGTAGATAACTTTGTGCGTGAACATTTACAAGATAGGCTGCAGCGGCTGCACAGATAACCAAATAAATAAATTAAGTCTATATAATCAAATAAATAAATTGAGGCTAAGCTTGGCTGGCTTCTCAACCTTGATGGTGATCCTGTTTCGATTCTTGATGATTACAGTGTTGATTGGGGTATCGTCAGTTTAAATAAGATTATAAATTCCTTTTTGCAATATGGACCGCTGTTATTTGCCTGCCATTTTAATGCAAATTGAGTTACTTTTCTTTGGATTTATGGTGCAGGATATTTTAAAACGCATGGTGTTATTTTGCAAGGCAGCAGTTGACGTACACCACCTCACCCCTTTGTGTAGACTCTGTAGAGTCAAATTAGCAAATGCTATTTTCCATTTTATCTGTTAAGACATAACAAAACAAAAAAACTGGTTGCAGGTCCCTTGGCTTGTCCCCTGTGGTGGTGTTTGTTATGGTGATGGAAACTTGGCTTTCATTGCAAATGATTGGCATACTGCATTGTTGCCGGTGTATTTGAAGGCATATTATCGAGACAATGGCTTAATGACATATACGAGGTCCATCCTTGTAATCCATAACATAGCTCACCAGGTTAGTTCCTTTGATAAAAGTTCATTTAACTGAAATTTATTTTCTAGTCATTTTATTGTCTAATGGAAACACGACCTAAATTTGCATCATGGCTCGTCAGACAGTAAGCTATGAACTAAGTTCCTAGTGTATTTTATCCAGGGTCGGGGGCCAGTAGCTGATTTCTCCTTCGTTGGTCTTCCGGGACACTACCTGGACCTTTTCAAATTGTATGACCCTATTGGAGGTGAGCACTTCAATATCTTTGCAGCTGGTCTAAAGACAGCAGACCGTGTGGTTACTGTAAGTCATGGATATGCGTCGGAGCTTAAAACGGTTGAAGGTGGTTGGGGATTACACGGGATCATAAATGAGAATGACTGGAAATTCAGAGGCATTGTTAATGGAATTGACACGAAAGACTGGAACCCACAGCATGATGCTTTCTTGAAATCAGATGGTTACACGAACTACTCCCTCGAGACACTTCAGACTGGCAAGGCTCAGTGTAAAGCGGCGTTACAGAAGGAGCTGGGTTTACCAATCCGTGAGGATGTCCCAGTAATTGGTTTCATTGGGAGGCTGGATCACCAGAAGGGTGTCGATCTCATAGCAGAGGCAATTCCGTGGATGATGGGTCAGGATGTGCAACTAATCATGTTAGGCTCTGGTAGACCTGACCTGGAAGAGATGCTCAGGGCATTCGAACACCAACACCGAGACAAGGTCAGGGGATGGGTTGGGTTTTCTGTACAAACATCTCATAGGATAACTGCCGGCGCAGACATTTTACTCATGCCGTCAAGATTTGAGCCGTGTGGACTGAACCAACTATACGCTATGAACTATGGGACAGTTCCAGTTGTTCATGCAGTTGGTGGACTGAGAGATACCGTGCATCCTTTCAATCCGTACGAGGAGTCGGGACTTGGATGGACATTTGACAGCGCTGAGGTCGGTAAGCTAATCCATGCATTAGGGAACTGCTTATATACATATCGAGAGTACAAGCAGAGCTGGGAAGGAATCCAGAGACGAGGGATGATGCAAGACCGGAGTTGGGACCATGCTGCTCAGAATTATGAGGAGGTTCTTGTGGCTGCAAAGTACCAATGGTGAGCTATTGCTGCTTGGTGGCTACCATTTTGACCTTTTGCAAGTTCTGTCCGAGCACATCGATGCGCCGAGGTTCTGTTAAGGAAAATAACTACGGTCCTTGTTACCATGTAAATATTGTTCAGACTTTTTTTTAATCAATCACACGGTTGCTCTTTGTGCTCAGTCCGGCATGCAAAAGTGAAGGAATGATAATTGTTTCTCACTCGTTTTTAATCAGTATTGCTTCTTATCAAATCAGGCTAGCCATATTCTAATCTGATCTAAACTACGAGAAAAAGTTTCGAACTTGTGAGCAGATGGGAGCGCATTGTCTTAGTCAACTTGGTTACGCGTCACCTTACGTCGCAACTCGCAAGTTTGAAGAGGATGAGGAAAACGAAAATCGCCATTTCCATTAAGACTCGGACACACCAGGAATACAAATTAAATTTATTAGTTTCTTATCAATCCGAATGGAAGACTATTATTAACACTAAGCGAACAAATCAATAAGATAGACTAACTCTAAATTGTGTTCCAAAGCATCCAAATATATCAAACCACATCTCCTTGTAAAAGACACATTCGATGTTTGCTACTCTACCAAAACGAAACTCCCCTCTCCCGATCAAACTGCCGACAGGAACGTGTAGAAAGCAGTCCTGCAAAGCCCTTCAACAGGCAACCTTCAACCGCGCATGGAGATTTTGAAGAATTCAGCGGACTGCTATGTCTTACGGTTTCCATGGAATCATCCACAGTATTTCCTGATGTACTATCGTCCCAGTTTGCTGGTATGCATGACATCGCCCGACTTTTTTTAGTGCTTAATGCAGGATTCCAGTCTGTACAGTGTGGGAAGAGGGTGGGTGAGGATACCATTTCATCGATCTGCATGTCTCCAGGTAACTTTCTCTTCAAACCGGGTAAAATCTTCAATCCTGGATCACAATATTATTAGGACGAAGGCTTGGGATGTTCCACCAAATACAAGTCTGGCATTAGCTACGGTAGTGAAAAATGGGTCTGAGCTTGGAAGTATAGTGACGTACCAGGCAGAGGGTCATCATATGTACATGACCAGGATTCTGAATCACCGCAGTTACAGTTGAAGCTAGAGTTATTGTTAGATCCCAAAACCCTGCAAGACAGTAAGTCTGTTCAAGTATACATTTACGTAGACCTATCATTATGAGTATTTAGACTAACGTTATGAGCTATTACTACGAGGGTACAGAGATCAAACCTGTACATATGTTCAACGAAGTCGTCTATTAAAACAGGCCAAGCTCCTGCAAAAATGATTAAAGCAATGATGTTCAGATAGGAGTCTCGTATCTGATGGACTCAAAGGGCAATTTGAATTTATTTATAGTTATTCATTTAGTTTGTTGACAATCTAACGTGCTTTAGATAGAAAGGAGTAAGCATCAGTGTAAGACTGATGATATGTACCTTCAGGATCATACCCTTCCAGATTTTTGTGCACGCAGCGGCTAAAAGCTAAAACTTGCCGCCATGTATCTTCAGAGATGTTATGCCGCTGATTTTTCTAAGAGGAATACCAAAGATTAGTTGCCTTGTAATACAGCAACACTTTATGCACATGAACCCAAAAAACATTATGTTCTTATATTTCAAATAATTTTGCATTTAACATGCAGAATTCTTGGTTCTAGCCACTACACTGTTGACATTTTGGCTTCGGTCTGTATATAACTTTACATCTCAACCAACTACATGACATAGAACCATGAATTCTTGGTTCTAGAACTTCTAACCACGGTCACCATTAGCAAGACAATCATTACTATATCTACAAAATGTAGTAGCAAGCATTGAGTTACAGAAACCTTAGAACGTTTGTACCTCAACAAAATCACACCATTGATTCAACAACCGAAACCTCCCAGCTAGGACGAATCTCCATGCAGTCACTGCCTTATTTACAGCTGCAAATAATTCAAGAAAACAAGAAAGGCAAAGTAGGGTGTTCATATTGCAGGGAATGAACAAAAACGTTTAAGAATATCGAGGGTTGAAGAAAATAAGATAACTTACTGATATTCTTCTGACCATTTTCACGGCACATGAAGAAAACAAAGTCGTAGAAACGTGAGTATTCAGAAAAGTCTGCCTGCAGAGGGAGGTTTTTCTTTTGTCAGGAACTCATTGAGTCATTTAAACTAACCTCACACATCAATTAACAAGAATCTACTTTAAAGACTTCGATAAATAAATTTTACCATCAAATCCAGATGCAACATTAGCTTGAGAATTTCATCAAAAATTGATATCCTGTCCAAGCGAACAATTTACTATTCAATCAACTGATAAAGAAAAGGGGAAACAAAATGCTCGATGGCTAAAATAAAAGCATGATGCAGAATGACCTCGTCCTAAGGGCTCTCCAAATTATGTTTCATCTCTTAACTCTAGCTTCTATATAAAGATATATACCTAGCATGTAGTTTTGATTCCACCAGATTTAAGAGCTGAGTTAACGCCTCCCTTGAATATTTAGCCATCTGTGAATCATCATTTTCTCTATAACCTTCCGCATGACCATATCCATTTCCTGTCCTGATATCTGCAACTTAACAGTCGGCATTCCTACTCAAGACTCATCAATAATCTAAACTGAAATTTACATAATGACTGGTTATACTTATACACAGAACTGGAGACTAAAACAACTCGTATCTAATCAAATTGAAAACGGAAATTTCCAAAAATACCTAACGAAAAGAAAGCTACTCTTCCCGCATACAGGTAGAGTTTTTGAGTAAGTATATGAATAGCCAAGTAAAAACTAAATGAAACCAGAAATGCATTTGCTTTATTTCCTAAGTTAATAATAACCAAAAACATTCAATAATTCACAGCCAAATGCAGTTAGCTAGCACAAAAGGGTAACCTTTCGAGCGATGAACTGATAGTCGATCAAGGACCCGAAGACAAAGGCAGCAAGAAATATACAGCCTTTGCACCACATCTATCACAAAGCTACAGCATTTCACACAATGGAACCTCAAACAAGTAAATTCACGTATTAAATCAGCTCACTGCATGTGTTCTCCACACTTTCTCGGCAACCAAACAGAAAATAATTAACAACCCAACTTCAGTAAGGAAAACACCGCAAAGGTAACGTATTTATTTTCAAATTTCTCGCACCAAGTTGAAAACTTTCAGAAACCCATTAGAAAGAAGTTAAAGGTTCAACAAACGAACAACCATGATGGAAAGATTCAAAGCTAAATACGAATTGGGAGAATTTAATCAGTGAAACAACAATCAAAGAAATTAGAAAGAAAAAAAAAGGGTGGAGCGCAATAATTACCGCAGAATCGGCGATAAATCTCGAAGATGTCGAAACGAGTGGACCCGGACGGATCCATACAGCTCCGGGGAGATTAGAGTTTCCAGGAAGAAGGAGGTGGTTGGCCTCTGGTCTCCACCACAACGCCAATTATGAGCTACCGACGCCCTTTCTCTTTCTCCCTCTGGTTTTTCTCCTATTTGAGTTGGGTTTGATGTGTCAGTTTGAGCGAGAGAGAGAGAGAGAGAGAGAGAGAGAGAGGATGTTGTGAACCGGATATGCCAGTCTCAGCCCAGTCTGTTGGGCGGGCTTTATATTGGTGGGCATCGGAAATTCGGTTGGCTCAATCCGAAGGAGGCAGATTGTCTGCCCTCCTATTATGGTGCCCTCCCTATGTCATTTTATTTGTGCGGTCACGGTTAAACTACTTCAATATTTTATATTCTTATTACTTTTTGTTTTATTATCTCTATAAAAAAAACTCAATATAAAATGTTGACGTGGTTTAACCGTGACCGCACAAAATAGGAGGGCATAGGGAGGGCACCATTTTGGAAGGGTAAACAATCTGCCTCCCAATCCAAAAGCTAGAAAAAATAAACAAATAAATGAGTGCCGAGTCGAAAAAGGAGTGCGAAAATTCGGTTGGCGTATCCAAGTTGGTTAAAACAGCATATTTCTCCTTTTGCATTTAAGTTTAAACTCTTTTTTTCTAAATTTAGATTTTGTATTTAAGTTTAAACTTTTTTTTTCTAAAATTTAAATTAAAGTAATTAGAATATGATTTGAATTAAAAGTGCTTAAAGAGTGATTTCTTCTGCACCCTAATCAGAAAACATTTTTATCTTTAACTGTAAACAATCCGACAAGTATTTTTTAAACAAAGTATTGAATAATTAAACTAACTTCATCTTATGAGAAGAGGAATTCGAATCTAGGTGTAAAGTGGACACCACAGTCGTGGCAAATTTGGTCTAACAATGCGAGTTTTAATTGTTGATTATTAGCTTATTAACGCCTTTATTTCATAGACGGAGACAATGAAGGTTCACTGGGGGCATCTGCCCCCCACTCAAGTAATTCATTTGTTAAGTTGTAGACTACAGTTATGTAATATATATGCCTTAACTTTGAAGAAAATTATATGTATTTAATATCTAACATATCTTCATATTTCTTATACTTCATATCAAACATTATATGAGCAAAAGTGCTCTTATTCTGTCATTCAGACAAAAAATCTCTTCCGCCTATCATGTATTAGTATATTTCTTATCACTTTGCCACTTTTCACTACTGTACTGAAATTTTTGCAATATTAGAATTATTTTGACACACCCGCACCCGAAAAGTGGGGCGTGCTGGCCGTCACGTGAGTGTGACGAAGCCATGTGCGCTGTGCGGAAGCTAGGATCGACACTAAGAACGAACTAATTAAAATCGAAATCACTAGCAACCTAGATACGATAGTGTACTAGATGCATAAAAAGATACTTATACATAATCAGAGCGTTCTAAGTTCAACTGCAGTCAAGCATAAATAAAAAGGGTTTAATTACACCCTCAGTGCCATACATATGAATAAAGCTGTCAGAAAGCCGGGAGTCCTCGAAGTGCCAAACTCGTAACTCTCGCTACCTAGAACCTGGAGGGGCGAAAAACAAAACTGAGTGGGTCAGTAAAACAATTCCTTTTTCAAAACCATTCTTTACTCAAATCGTATAGCCCCTCACCGTAAAACCTGTATAATTTCACAGAATCAAAATATACTCGTATATACGTATAATTTCTCAAATCATGCTGAAAAGTATATGAATGCCGTGCCAAAGTATTCCAATCGAACTCAATCATAAAGTATTGATGTGATAAATAACATGTAATCATCTAGGCCCTCGGCCGTCTAATATTTCACATAGCTCATAGCATTATCTATATCAATATTGCACAATCATCACTACCACATCTGGTGGTCTACTCATCATCATATATATCAAGAAATTATGCTCTAGTGCTACATTCACGTGAGGACTGTGCGAATAATTCGCGGGTCACCTACATGTCATACCCACTCAAAAGTGGCCTATACGACAAGACTGTGCACCTACTTGGATCCAAGACGAGCATACGGTGCGGGAGGTGAACGACACGTGAAAGACTATGCCCCTAACTCTGGGCGGGAGCACTAACATCAATGTGCAAATATATGAGCTCTAATCACATCGTATCACATCAATCTCAGCATAATCAGCATATAATCTTACCTGAAACTTACCTGAAACTTACCTGTGCGTCCTCGGCACTAATATATGAATATGCAATCATTAATGCATAAAAATAATATATGAATACTTTGCATGGCATTAAATTCTCATAAACGTTCATTTATTTCTTTCTGGGAAAAATAATAATAAAATATAGGAAATACGGTAAAAACTGCCCACTCACTGATAGGTTGCCGGGTCGTAGCCCCCGCGTCTAGCCTGGCTACGCTCGTCCTCGGTGTATGACTCACCTATATGAGAAATCACTATAAATACGTCATTTAAGCACATACACGTAACTACGGAATTAACTTCTCATACATAGCTCAATTTTGGCATACGAATATACCAACGCGACCTACTCGACGTCACGAGCGTCGCTATATTTTTAAAATATTTTTTGGAGGTCTCACGCGCCCCCACGCGCCAGCACAGGCACGGGGCTACGCGCCCCCCACGCGCAGGCGCGTACGCGCCACGCGCCTTCTTCCTCGAGCTCGCCGGAGCTCTCGCCGGCGCCGGCCACCGTCGCCGGAAAACCTGCAACTCGTGATTTCTCGTCCATTTCTTCACCATTTTCTCTCATTTTTCTTCCTACGTACTCTAAATTAAGAGTAGAATAAGTCTATACCTTCAAAAACTTCGAAAACCAACGAGAATCTCGTCGGGAAATTCTCCAAAACCGGCCACCTCCGTTCTCGACGATCCCGACGTCAACGCCTAGCCAACGAACGTCCCCGAGCTTCCTTGGGACCTTCTAAGACTCGTGGTGAGCTTAGATTTGCCTAAAACACAACGTATGAAAAGTTCATGAACAGTGCCAAAATCGTACATCGTGAGAACGACGTGAAAACGAACGAAACCTCACCTGAAATGGGTGTCAACGTACTCGTAGGAGCCTCAGGAGTCGAATGGTGGTGATGGATGATTCGATCTGTGAAGTTTTGAGGGTTTTTGGGCTTGGCCGTACGTTTTGGCGAGGGAGAGAGAGAGACAGTCGAGGGAGGAGAGAGAGAGAGTCAGATGGATGAGAGAGAGAGTGTGGGGTGTCGGTGAGGGTGTGAAAATAATAAGTGTGTGGTCCAATACACACACACACACACAAGCACACGTGTTAAATTCCCCGAAGGGGTAGTTCTGTCATTTCACCATTAATATTTAAAATATGTCGGGACGGGTCGTCACATATTTAGTATAAGTCATACTATAATAAGGTTTTCTTAGTTGTTTTTCGGGTTGCCCCCACTAGAAGAAATTTCTGGCTCCGTCCTTACTTTATTTCTTAGATATTTTTAGTTATCTTGAATTTCAATTCAAGTATAATTTTTGGAATGTTAGGTTATGTTGGTAACGTTTTACAAAACAGTTTTTTAAGAACTGTCTTGTAAAACGAATGACAAATAGGATTTGAGAATGCGTATGGTATTTTAGTTCGAAAATGGAAAACAAAAACATTGAAAATGCATCTCGTACTAAATGTCAATATATATTATAGATAAATTTTATGTTTGGTAGTAATAGTTGCCATGGTGGTAAGAATGGTGTTGTTGAGACGAGAGTGGTGCTGATAGAAATGATGGTTGGAATAGTGGTAGTAGCAGTGAGAATAAATGTATTAGCAATGGTGGAATACATGTGGTGGCAATAGCAAGGTAGAGGGCAATGGGGAAGTGAATGATGGTGGTCATGGCAATGGTGGTGGTTGCGACGGTGGTAGAGGATGGTTGTGTTAACAATGGTGATGAACGATGGTTGTGAAATAGTGGTTGGGAGGTAGGGATGAGTGGAGATGGTTGAGGTGGTGGTGGCCATAGTGAAGGTAATGCGTTGGAGAATGTGGTGACACCGTGATGATGGTGGTGGTGCGAGATGGTGGTAATGGTGGCAATGGTGGTGGCCACAACGGTGAGATGGTGGAGGTAGTAATTAATGACCACGATGGTGGCGTTATGGGGATGCATAATATGGTGGTGGTGATGGTGGTGTGAAGGTGCAAGTTTTGGTGGTCATGTTAAGACGTACGGTGGCGGTAATATGGGCTGTGGCGACTTTGAGACAGTGGAGGTGGTGGTGGCCATGGTGGCGATGTTGATGATGGTTGAAGATATTGTAGTGGCAACAATGGTGGTGGGAGGTGGTCGTATAAAAAATTATGGCCATGGTAGAGGTGATGGTGACATGGTGGAGAATGTGGTGGTAGTGATAATAATGACTACAGTAGTGGCATACATGATTTTATTTTATATTAACTTTGTTTTATAATATTTCATTTATTTGTTATTATTTTGAAAAACAAAGGAAACATCAATTTGATGTTCTACAGAACTTAGACTAAATATTTTTTTTTTCTGCGTTTTTCGTTTTATACTATATTTTCACAAAATAGTCTACCGAACGTCTTTTTTACCCGTTTTGATATCTGAAAAATGAAAAATAGTTTTGCAAAACATTAACTAACCGACCCTTGGCTTCTTTCCTTATATATTTTGAAAAATGGATTTTGATGTAGGGAAGTAACCTTATAATTAACATGACCAAACTAAACTATTTTCTCTTGGTGGGAAGCTTGCCTTATTCCTTCAAAGAACTAACTTTAATTGGTACCGCACCCTTTATATTGGCTTAAATCTAAACCCCCACTCGGTCTTTTCGCTCAAAAGCAATGTCTTCCCAATCGCAACCCACAGGCCCTTCCACCGACCCACCACCGAACACTGCTACTCAACCGACAACGCCCTCCACGCTACACGCACACGACGTCGACTCCGACAATACGTCCGTTGTACTAGCCCTACCAGTTACCCAAGCGACGGCAGAAGGAGGAGGACCACCCCAACCCAACAGTTTCCTCGACTCTTATTTTTATCCAAATCCCCCGCCCGCCGCTGCCTTGGCGGCTGTGGCGCGCCTGTCGTTGGTGACGGCCTTGGCTGGGGCGACCCAGGCGTCGATAGAGGCCTTGCCGAAGGTGACTGTGACGGAGGAAACGTCGGCGGAGTGCTGTATCTGCCTGAAGAAGTTGGAGGTCGGGGAGGAAGCCAAGGCGATGCCATGTAACCATAGGTTTCATCCGGTTTGCATTGATAGCTGGCTCGAGAGGCGTCCTTCCTGCCCGCTTTGCCGGTTTTCGATGCCTACGAGGGCGGAGGCGGCCGCACAAGGGCGAGGACATCAGACCGACAGGTGGGATTCTATTGAAATGGTTGATTAGGGTTCCGTGAGTGCTAGAGATTCATGGAATAATAATAGTATATATATAGTCGTGTTACGTTTTTTTTTTTAATATTGTGTTACTTAATTAGTTTAAATTAGGTATTATATAATATTTGTCTTATATATATGAGTAATACTATATGACACTAGTATTTTTTTTTCTTCTTCTGGTACGAACACATATTCATAAATAATTTTTTTAAATAATTTGGTTGTCTATATTTTCATTCACCGTTCATACATTATCATTTAAAAAGTAAAAAAAATTAAAATCATTAAGATATCAGACTATAATGAAGAAATAAAACACCAATATTACTACTATTTAATCCAGTGATTACATAATTACGAATTTTTCAACGGTTGGAGCTCGTTGAACATTATGTCATTCTCATCCTTGTGTTGTGGTGGCCCGTGCCAACCAACCACGAAAACACAAGACGCTTGAATATTTATCATTTTCTCATTTTTTTCTTTCACCTTGCTCCTTACTTTTTAGAAGGCAGTACCTAAATGACAACATGAATGACTTTCTGTCATTGTAAAGCACTGAATTACATAAATCTTTTGTGAGACGATTGGGACATAATGATACATAACCCTTCAAAGTAAAGACATAAGTGTGAGGGACCCCAACCTTCTCCGAAATTCCATCTCCATTTGATGGTATTTTCCAAGTCACCGGCCTTTTTTCAGCCCAAATAGTGTCTTAAGTTAGCATCACTCCTTATTTTTGTCTTTGAGATTTAAAATTAATAAAAGTAGTTTATAAAATTGTCTACTGTCAATCATTTTGATTGTTATGTGAAAAGTCTCTATTAAATTGAAGAAACCACTAGTTCAAGTGGAGGGTTTGATTTGACAAAAGTAGCCTCAATTTTAATGGAGATTTTTCAGGAATGATTATAATGATTGATAGTGGACAATTTTAAGGACCACTTCTATCGATTTTAAATTTCATGGACCAAACTGAGGAATACCAATCTTATAGACCATTTTAAGCCAAAATACCAAACTTTAAGTTTTAGCATAAACCAAGATGACAATTTAAATAGCATGTTTAAGCTAATTCAGGGCGTTACATTGGATGTCGTATTCTATGCGGATGATAATGCAATAATCGCTTGTACCACATTGGCTTTCACTTTCACAGTCTGGCAATCTGCGTCCAACCCTGTGCTTAGGTTTGTTCCTCAAATGTGTTAAAATTAATCATTTGCTTCTGTTTTTGTTGTCTAACTTTGATGTCCTTTTATGTAATTTGAAATGCTTTGGATATTTAATCTATTGCCACATGTATGGCTTATATCTTTAGTAAAGGGCTGCGCAATTACCTTAGCAGATGTCCCTTGTATTGGGACAATCAATCCAAATTAGAAAAAATATATCTCTTCGTGAAAAAGTCTCCCCCTGCACTCTGTTTTCTGTAGCAAGCTGCTGCTCATATGTTGCTTCATCTTTCTAGCCTAATCTGTATGTTTAGTTTATTTGAGATGAAAGATTGCCTGATTATCAACATGGTATCAGAGCCAATCTGATCAAAGAGTGGAGCGTTTTTTTATTCTCAAAAGGGGAAAATTCTAAGTGAAACCCTAGAATCAAATTTTTTTCAAATTCATGGCTGGTTCAAGTAGCAATGGAGAGATTCGAATTCCTATCTTCAATGGAGTGAACTACGACTTCTGAAGGACAAAGTTGAGAATAATATTTGTATCTCATGATTTGTGGAGCTTGATTGAAGATGGCTATGTGGTATCCCTAAGTATTGTGGCTTTGACAGAGGCTTAGACAAAGGAACTGAAGGAAAACATCAAGAGAGATGCAAAAGCTCTTGGGGTCATCCAAAATGCTATCTTAGATGAAAAAATTTCAAGAATCTCGAACAAGACAAGTGCCAAATCAGCTTGGGATGTGTTAGAGAAAGTCTACAGAGGCTCTACTAAGGTAAGGGTTGTCAAACTCCAATCTTTGAGAAGAGATTTTGAGTACATAAGAATGAAAGATTATGAATTGCTAGATGATTACCTGAGTAGATTGTCTGAGATTATTAATCAAATGAAAAGTTATGGTGAAATCTTGTTTGATGAGAGAATAGTTCAGAAGTATCTAATTAGTGTGCCAAGAAAGTATGACAACATAGTTTCAATCATAGATGAGACTAAAGATTTGTCAACTTTGAGTGTTGAAGAATTGATTGGTTCTCTCAAAGGTTTTGCTCATAGACTATTCAAGCATGACAACAATGATGTAGAAAATGCTTTCCAAACACTTACAGTGAATCCAAAAACTGAAGCTAGTTCAAGTCAAAGCAAAGTCAAGTCCAACAAAAATTGGAAAGGCAAAAACAAAAAGTGGGAAGGAAAGGGTAATTTTGAAGAGAAGAAAAAGGTTGAGAAGAGTTCGTATGTTTCGAAGTGCAAAATTTGTGATAAAGCTCATTCTCGTGAATGTTGGTTCAAGGGAAAGGTGAAATGCCACAAGTGTAGCAGATTCGGGCATATGCAAAAGGATTGTACCTATAATTATAATCAGCTAGCTCACTACTCCGAAGCAGAAGGTGAAGAGACTAATATGTTTTATGTTGGTCATGATGCAACTGTCCAAGAAGAAGCTAAAGTTTGGTTTATGGACAGCAGTTGTAGCAATCATATGACGGTGAACAAGAACATTCTCCATAATATTGACACTATAAACCCAACCCGAGTGAAGATGGGAAATGGGCAGCTAGCTAGTCGATATATTAGGAATAGGTGCTATCGATATGCATACGAAGAATGGAAAGATGTTCATCAAGGATGTCAAGTTAGTTCCTGATTTGAAGCAAAATTTGCAAAGTCTTGGACAACTCATTAGACATGGTTATTACTTGTATTATGGAGACAATACCTGCAAGATATATGATGAGAGGAATTGTAACAACTCTTGGCTAAGATTGAGATGAGGAATAGTAGAAGTTTTCCTCTCACAATTGAGTATGCAACTCAATCTGCACTCAAGATGGAAGTGCAAGAAGATTTAAAGCTATGGCATAAAAGGCTTGGCCACTAGAATTTTCAAAGTCTCAAGAAGCTACAAGAAAAAGAAATGGTGCATGGGTTACTGAGTATCCAAGAAAATGAAGAAATATGTGAAGGGTGTGCACTTGGGAAGCATCATAGAGATTCATTTCCACATGGTAAAGCTTGGAAAGCAAAAGCTTCATTGAAATTGATTCATACAGATGTTTGCGGACCCATGAAGACCTCTACTCAAGTAGGAAACAAGTATTTCCTAATCTTCATGGATGATTATTCGAGGATGACTTGGGTATACTTTCTAAGATAGAAATCAGAAGTGTTCTCAATCTTCAAGAAGTTTCAAGCTATGGTTGAGTGACAATTTGGTTATCTAATCAAAGTTCTTAGAAGTGATAGAAGAGGAGAGTATACATCCACAAAATTTGATAAGTTTGTCAAGATATTGGCTTGGAAAGGCAGCTTACTGTCAGCTACACTCCACAACAAAATGGAGTAGCTGAGAGAAAAAATAAAAGCATAGCTGAAATGGCTAAGGCAATGTTGCATGACAAGGGAATGCCTCAATATTTGTGGGGTGGGGCAATTAATACAGTGGTCTACTTGATGAATAGGTATTCGACAGTGGCGGTTGAAGGCAAGACACCATTTGAGGCATGGAGTGGAAGAAAGCCTTCCGTGAATCACTTGAAAGTGTTTGGGTCAATTTGCTTTGCTTATGTTCCGAAAGAACTAAGATAAAAACTTGATGAGTCAAGTGAAAGATGCATTTTCGTAGGCTATGCTTCACACACAAAAAGGTACAGACTCTACAATTTAAAAAAGAACAAAGTTGTGGTTTGTAGAGATGTTCTTTTTAGTAAGAAATCTTCGTGGGATTGGAATCAAGCAACCATTCGAGAGGAATCAGAATTGAAGAAGAAAATCAGCCAAATAAAGAGGAAAGTGAGCCAGAAATTCCACAATTGTCACCTGAAAACAGTCCTTAAGTTCACTCCCCCACACCTTTGAGTCCAAGTTTAACGCCAGTTCGATTAAAAAGCTTAAATGAAGTCTATGAAAGTTGTTATTTCTGTGTTGAAGAACAGGAAAACTTTGATGATGCAGTGAAAGAAGAGACATGGAAGGCTACAATGCAAGAGGAAATCAGTGTCATTGTGAAAAACAAGACATGGGAACTAGTGGACAGACCTTGTGACAACTCCGTTATTGGAGTAAAGTGGATTTATAAGACTAAGCTTAATCAAGATGGTTTCGTTCAAAGGAACAAAGCTAGATTGGTAGCAAAAGGTTATTCTTAGAAACTCAGGACTGACTTCCAAGAAACCTTTGCACCGGTAGCTAGGCATGAAATAATCAGAGGCTTTATTTCTGTAGCTGCTCAGAATGGGTGGTTTCTACACCAACTTGACATCAAGTCCGCTTTCCCAAATGGAGTCCTAAAAGAAGAGGAGTTCATTGATCAACCTCAAGGATTTGTTCTAAGAGGACAAGAGCACAATGTGTACTAGCTTAAGAAGGCACTTTATGGCCTGAAACAAGCTCTGAGAGCATGGTATAGAGAAATCGTCTCATATTTCAATGAAAGAGGTTTTCAAAGAAGTGAGAATGAACCTACTCTCTATGTCAAAACAGAAGGTACTTTAGACATCCTTATTGTTTCCTTATATGTTGATGATTTGGTTTATACTGGAAGTCGTGATAAAATGATCTTGAATTTCAAGAATGACACGATGAAGAAATATGAGATGAGTGATCTAGGTATGTTGCATTATTTTTTGGGAATTAGTATCATCCAATCAAATGATGGTATCTTTATTACTCAAAAGAAATATGCAAAAACACTTTTATAAAAATTCAAAAATGGTTGGTTGCAAGCTTGTTGCAACACCTCTAGTTGTGAATGAAAAGTTTCAAAGAGAAGATGGTAGTGGTGATGCTGATGAATCTGTGTATAGAAGCCTAGTTGGGAGTTTGTTATATTTGATAATGACTAGACCCGATATTATGTATGCTACAAGCTTGTTGTCTAGATTTATGCATAAGCCTACTCGCATTCATTATAGAGCTGCAAAGAGGATCCTACGATACATACAAGGTACACTTGACTTTGGTATTATGTATGAAAGGAATGTTGAGCCAAAATTGTATGGGTTCTATGATAGTGATTAGGGAGGTAGTGTGGATGACTTGAAAATCATATATGGCTATACTTTTACACTAGGGACTGGTGTATTCTCTTAGGCGTCTAAGAAGTAGAAATCAGTTGCACTATCAACGGCAGAGGTTGAGCATGTGTCGGCTTCAATTGCAACTTCTCAAGCAGTGTGGTTGAGAAGAATTATGCAACACTTTGGTGAGAAACAAGAATCAACAACTCCTATCCTTTGTGACAACAAGTCAGCTATTGCCATGAGCAAGAATCCTATCTGTCTTGGAAAATCAAAACATATTGCTCTGAAGCATCACTACATCAGAGGTGCTGTTGAAGACAAGGAAATGGATGTGGTCTACTGCAGGACAGAAGATCAAGTTGCCGATATCTTCACCAAGGCATTACCAAATGATAGATTCTTCTACCTAAGAGAACTTTTGGGAGTGAAGCAACAAAGCATCAAGAATGAGTGTTAAAGTTAATCCTTTGCTTCAGTTTTTGTTGTCTAACTTTGATGTCCTTTTATGTAATTTGAAATGCTTTGGATATTTAATCTATTGCCACATGTATGGCTTAGATCTTTAGTAAAGGGCTGCCCAATTGCCTCAGCAGTTGTCCCTTGTACTGTGACAATCAATCCAAATCAGAAAAGAAAAAAAATATATCTCTTCGTGAAAAACTCTCCCCTGCACTCTGTTTTCTGCAGCAAGCTGCTGCTCATATGTTGCTTCATCTTTCTAGCCTAATCTATGTGTTTAGTTTATTAAAGATGAAAGATTGCATGAATATCAACAGAATGCATTGGCTTGATAAGGAGGTTAGACCTTTTGCCTTTATGGGTGCCTCATATTCTAGCTGAGCTTAGAAAACTTTGGTGCTCAGTTTTGCGGGGTTCAATTGCTTATGTGCCACTTTCTTAGGTTTTCGGTTTTCTGAGCTCGAGTAGAAACTGTGAAGATATCGCTATGTCATTGCTTGTTGCTAACGCCACAGGTGGTGCCCCTCCAATTTGGGTGAAAGTTTTTGCATTTTGATATGTCTGCATATTGCATTGGATGAACCCTCCAAATTTGTGTTACTATCTGAATAACTTTACTAGTCTAAATTAGATTGCTTTCTAGCGTAATTACGGTCTAATGACGGAATTTCCAATTGCTTATTGTATGCATCGTCGACGAACTTTGCATTCACCAGTAGCTTAGTTATTGATGGAGGCTCTTGATGAAACTTTTGTCACCTTTTCCTTGTTTGGAAACATATTCACAAACAAAAATTTTAAGCACCTTTGCCTGTGAAGAAAATCAAAGAGAAATTAATTAATTCTTTCTCGATTCAACGAACAAGGTACCTTAACAAATACTACCGAAAACTGACAACTCAAGCTGTTAAAATTTCCCAATCTGTGGACATGTTTTGTTGTGAATGCCGCCCCTTAAGGTTTTCCTCAATCTTCCTGCACCACATACAGGCCACAGATGTAGAAAGAATGTGTGAAAAAGGAAAAAAAAAACTAAATAGAAGAGTCCTAAAAATATAGAGACCAGCTTGAAACTCGAAAGAGTCACAAACAAAACACTATTTCCTCCCAAGTCCACAATCTTACTACCTTCATTCACCTCAATCTTCATATAGTTTGGGTGCTGACGATACGCCAAATACGTTAATCCTCATTACCCCGGGCTCCACAGATGCAACAACCCCATATCCTCCCACCTCTCTTGGAGGCTGGCTGATGTGAGAATTACTTGACACACAAATTAAACCCTATTGATGACAATTGTAGTAATGATGCAAGTAGGGATCGTTCTAGACCGGGGATTAACTAGGGATGCTAATCAATAAATATAAGACTCAAAAACACTAAACTAGACTCTATAAACTCAAAACTAATTTAAAAAAAAACTCAAAACAGCAAATAATAATCAAAAAGACTCAATTCTAAACTTAACAAGTGATTTGGACGAAAATATAACTTTAAAAGACTCAAAAGATTTAAAGAAAACAAGTTTTGACTCTCAAAGCAAGACTTAAAAGCAAGGGGTTTTGTTTTGATGAAAATTGAACTTTAAAACTTAAACTTTGAAAACAAACTTAAAGCAAAATGATTGTGATGAAATAGAATGATGAGAAATTAGTTAGAGGGTTCCTTATCCACACATGAACATATGCATATAATTTGATTCCCAGTTATGACTTCAACAAACGATAAATGACAATGTTCCAAGTTAATTAGGTTTGCTTAAATTAACTCTTAGATTTCCCTAGATTCATTGGATTGCAAGGAATACGCATTACAACCAAATTATTCCTCATCGAAGTCCCTAACTATGGAATACGCATGATAGAGACATTTAACAAAGATCATTAAGTTCAACGGAAATCATAAACATTGACTAGGCATTCATAACTATGGAATACGCATGTTACTCTTGCCAAGGATTTACTTAACACAATCGTGACTAGCGATCTTTACTACTCATGAATATAAGTTCATAACGATTAGGTGAAATTCCCTTATATCCTAGCATCAAGTTTAGGCATGCAAATTAAGTGTCGACCCTTAACCCACATACATAAACAAGTTCTTAATCAAAATAGAAAAGTAAACCACATCTAAAGTTTATGAATTCATAACTGGAGTAAATCAAATTATAACCAACATATGTCCATGGCTTCAAATTTGCCTCTAACTAAAAAGAAATTAGTTCCACATGTTTAACATAATTGAACAACAATTTAAATTAAACATTGAAAAACAAAAGAAAGAAAACACCTAAACGTTCCAACGATCCAAGCGCATCCAAGGACTTTCCTTTTCTTCTCTTTGTTGCGGCACAAGGCTTTGAATGATGTTGAAGGATTGGTTTTATGGAGGAATGGATGGGGGAAGTTTAGATATGTAGGGAGAGGCAAGGAAAGGCTTGTAGAATGGTTTATTCTTGGATAGTTTATGGGCAGATTTTGTGGAGGAAAGAAAGGGTTTTGGCTAGGATAGTTTAGGGTGTGTGAAATGGGATTGTTGTGTGAATTGGTGAGTCTAAGCCTTGCAAGAAGGCTTTATTTATAGGTGCACAAAGGTAAGGAGCCACTCAAGTGATTCTAATAAACAAATACAAAGCAAGAATTAATCATCAAAAACAGCTAGCACACATGCTTCATTGCAGAAATTTCATGATGAAACAACTTGCATTCATCCTCCTTGGTCCATGCCTTGGATTCCTCTTGGTCTTCTCATGATGAATCAGCTAGAACACTTGCAAAACAGCTAGCACACTTGTATTTCATGATTAAACAAGCTAGCACACTTGCAAAACATAATCATTCATCCATGCCATGGGTCATCCTTGCAGCTGTCCGCCTATTCCTTCCCCATGTGCTCTCTTGACCTTCCCTTACTAAAATGCCCATAACTTCTTCTAGAAAAATGATCTTAACAATCCGCAAAATGCTCCAGAAAATAGACATCTGTAGCTTTCCAAGCATGTAAGGCTCATTCTCTAGTTCATTTTGGGCCGCTCGCAAATTGCTTCCAAAATGGGCTGATCTGCACAGGCAGTTTTGACCCATGTGCTCTCTTGACCTTCCCTTACTAAAGTGCTCATAACTTCTTCTAGAAATATGATCTTAACAATCCGCAAAATGCTCCAGAAAATAGACATCTGTAGCTTTCCAAGCATATAAGGCTTATTCTCTAGTTCATTTTGGGCCGTTCGCAAATTGCTTCCAAAATGGGCTGATCTGCACAGGCAGTTTTGACGAATTTGTTACATAAAATCTCACTTGTGCTATTTTTCTTTTATTTGCTTGACAAATCATATAAAACACAAAATCAAAGTAAATAGCTCAAAAATATAAGGAACTAACTAAGAAAAGACGAGAGAATTTGATGTAAAATATATATAAATATGAGCTTATCATTAAACCAAAAATCTGGTGGGAAACAACAAGGAAAGCCCACGGCATTGAGTTGTTTTGGTGGGTTGGGCATGGTTTTGAGTGGAGTTTTGGTCAATCCTTCTAGAAACCTATCCCTTCTTGCAACTTGTATTTGTTTCACCATATTTTTAGCATGTTCCTAGCTTCTTTTGACTTCAAATTCGTCCATCCATCTTGCATGGATCATAAGCAATCCATCTTGGGGCCAAAAACACTCCAAACTACTCCAAATTGGCCCAAAATGCACCCTTAGCCCATATAACCTACAAACACACGAAATTAGCTTTAAACACTATTATAAATACTAAATAATTACTAAAATGCAAGAAAACAAGCAAGCTAAGTCGCATAAATATGCTCCTATCAAATTCCCCCACACTTAGCTTTTGCTAGTCCTCGAGCAAAACAAAACGAAACAAAGTAATCAAACGAATCAAAACAAGTAAAACACAACCTAAACCTTCCAACAATCGCCTCAGGGATTTCCAATGCACATGATATGTTAAAGATTATCATTCCCACAGATTTGAGTCAATTTAATACTTAAGCACATACTTAATCATAGTCACTACTTATTAGTTCACAATGAACCAATTAAAACAATGTTTTGAATGTAGTAACATGCCTTAGAGAATTCCCTCAATCCTTACAAGATATGCACTCTATTTTCACTCTGATTTTCTAACAACACACCCTATACTAGTTATATGTGAGAGAATTGATGTAGATATAAAAACGAATGCTCACATATATGTATCACAAAGAACGTAATTTCCGGAGTTAATAAGCATGTTTAGATATGATCTCATGAATGGAATACTACTACTTAGATGCGAGAACCAATGACACCATATGCTCATACCAAATTCAAACTCCACAAATTGAAACACATATCACTCAAGAAGAAGTTAAGGGTTGCAACGGGGCTTGGGGTATTGGTTAACAAAGAAAGGATAAGGAAAACAAACGTTCTTCAAGCAATAGTAAGCAAAGTAATGAAATTAAGACTTAGAATTCACTTAGATTGCGGAATTTAACTTGAAAACACAAGGGGAAAACTTAGACAACTCTTTAGGGCCGAATTCATTGTTTTGGACCCTTACTTCAACAAACAATACTTTGGAACTCTTTTTCACATCTTTTCAACTTTTTTTTTATTTTTTTATTTTTTTTATTTTTTTTTTTTATTTTTTTTTTCCGTGCCTATGGCACACAATTCACAAAATAAAAACTTCCCCCACACTTGATTTCCGCCATAAAGGAATTCAATTTGAATCATGCTTACTATACTTTAAGAACGAGGGTATGGATAATCCTAATCTAGGCTAAGTGAGGAAAACATGGGTTAACAAAGAACATAGGCTAACAAGGCTCAACGGGGTTAATTTAAACATAAAATAGAGTAGGGCACATGGCATTTTTGGCTAAAGTGGTGGTCACTACACAACTTCTTCTTGAATATGTGATATGCAAATCAATAGCATGCTTTGAATGAATTGGGCATGAGTTCTAGCATTTGGAACTAAACGATGAAACGCCTTCTAAGTAGCAATCAAGCAAAGAATAATGAGATCATGCAACGACTTAGAAAAGCAACAAGTTCACAGATTATTAACTCTCCAAATAAACGTTTAGGCTCAAGTCTCACAAGGTTGTAGCGTTGGTTTGAGTTACTTCCTTCAAGCATGTTACAAAAAACTAATTTTTCCTTTATGATTACATGTGAATTCATAAGTTACAACCACAACCAAGCATAAACCAAAGAGTAAATCAAACTTTTATCCATGTTTATAACTTTCTTTAACCGTCATGCAATTACAAACCGAATCCTCATCATTGTGTTGGAAGGTACCCTAAGACACAAAAACAACTCTTTTTGGGTTTTTTTAAAACAATTTTTCAAATTTTTATGGGATTTTCGGATTTTTGACACAAAACACACTAAAACACATCAAAACATTATAAAACAGTGAGAAACAACATGTGAAATGATAAGTGATAAAATCCCATGAATTTCATGCAAAAATAGCTTGTTTACCCCCCCACACTTAAACCAAACATTGTCCTCAATGTTTCAAACATATATTAACACAAAAACAATCAACTAACACAACTCGCAAACATAACACAATTGGCAAAGTAATAGCAATAAAGAGACAGGTTAGGGACGCAAATCTGGGTTTGGAGTGAAAGTTCCTTCCTCTCATGTTTCAACACATGGGTTGCCTCCCAAGAAGCGCTTGCTTTAACGTCTTTCAGCCGGACGGTACCTCCGTTTAAGCTTGACTAGGTTTCACGGCATGGAGGGGTATCTCCTCCACGACATGCTCCTCAAACATCTCGTAATAGGGCTTCAATCGATGCCCATTCACTTTGAATTCTTGCTGCGTCCTTAAACTTTTGATTTGCACTGCACCATGAGGGAAAACATTAGTGACAATAAAAGGACCAACCCATTTGGAACGCAACTTACCTGGAAATAACCGAAGGCGAGAATTGAACAACAACACTTTCTGCCCAATAGAGAATGTCTTGGCACGGATCATCTTGTCATGGAATGCCTTCGTTTTTTCCTTGTAAATCCGGGCATTCTCATATGCTTCATGTCGGATTTCATCAAGCTCACACAATTGAAGCTTTCTATGTAAACCTGCGGCATCAAGGTCCATATTGAACGTTTTGACGGCCCAATGTGCACGATGCTCTAACTCGACAGGAAGATGGCATGGCTTCCCATAGATGAGCCGAAAAGGTGACATCCCAATGGGGGTTTTGTAGGCAGTGCGATACGCCCACAATGCATCGTTCAAGCGCAAACTCCAATCCTTCCTTGTAGGCCCCACGGTTTTCTCAAGAATCTGCTTGATTTCCCTATTTGAAACCTCGGCTTGCCCGCTCGTTTGAGGATGATAAGGTGTGGCAACCTTATGCTTGACATTGTATTTCTTGAGCAACGCCTCAATGGTTCGATTACAAAAATGGGAACCTCCATCACTGATTAGCACTCGTGGCATTCCAAACCTTGCAAAAATGTTAGTTTTCACAAAATCTGCAACCACTCGAGAATCATTAGTTCGGGTGGCTTTTGCTTCCACCCATTTCGACACATAGTCCACAGCAAGCAATATATAAAGAAACCCTTGTGACGAAGGAAAGGGACCCATAAAATCAATACCCCAAACATCAAAGATTTCAACACTAAAAATGGGGGTTTGCGGCATTTGTTGTTTAGGACTAATATTGCCTGTTCTTTGACATCTATCACAAGACATGCAAAATATTCTAGCATCCCTAAAGATGGTAGGCCAATAGAAACCACATTCTAACACCTTAAGTGCTGTTCTTTGAGTGCCAAAGTGTCCTCCACAAGCATAAGTGTGACAAAAGGTTAGAATAGCATTAAACTCAGAATCGTGCACACACCTACGTATAACTTGGTCAGGGCAATATTTCCATAAATACGGGTCATCCCACACATAAAACCGTGCCTCTTTCTTCAATTTATCATATTGGTGTTTAAGTAATTCACTAGGAACATGTTTAGACACCAAATAATTCACCAAATCAGTATACCACGGTTCACTTACCTTGACGGACATCAGTTGCTCATCTGGGAATGTCTCTATGATAGGCACAGCATCCTCCTCATGCACCATACGGCTCAAATGGTCAGCCACCACGTTTTCACTTCCCTTCTTGTCCCGGATTTCGATATCGAACTCTTGGAGAAGAAGCATCCAACGAATGAGTCGTGGTTTGGCTTCCTTCTTGGTGAACAAATACTTCAATGCTGCATGGTCAGTATAAATAATAACTTTAGTACCAAGCAAATAAGATCGGAATTTATCTAAAGCAAATACAACAGCAAGAAGTTCTTTTTCAGTGGTAGAATAATTCAATTGTGCATCATTTAAAGTCCGACAGGCATAATAGATAACATGTGGCCTCTTTTCCTTCCTTTGCCCCAAAACAGCTCCTAATGCATAATCGGAAGCATCACACATAAGCTCAAAAGGAAGGCTCCAATCCGGTGGAACTATGATAGGGGCCGAAGTTAGCATTTCTTTGAGGTGATTGAACGCCTTCTCACACTTCTCGTTGAAGTCAAACGCCACATCTTTTTGGAGGAGATGGCAAAGAGGGTTTGAGATTTTGGAGAATTCCTTGATAAATCGCCTATAAAATCCTGCATGACCAAGAAACGAACGAATCTCTCGAACCGAAGTAGGAGAGGGTAAGTTGCGTATAAGATCTATTTTCGATTTATCCACTTCAATTCCTCTTTCTGAAACAATATGCCCTAGAACTATGCCTTGTCTAACCATAAAGTGACATTTTTCCCAATTAAGCACAAGGTTAATCTCAACACATCGTTTCAAAATTATTGTGAGATTTTCCAAACACCCATCAAATGAATTTCCAAACACACTGAAATCATCCATAAATACCTCAATAATCTTTTCCACAAAATCTGAAAAGATACTTACCATACACCTTTGAAATGTGGCCGGAGCATTGCATAAACCAAAAGGCATGCGACGATAAGCAAAAGTACCAAAGGGGCATGTGAAAGTTGTCTTTTCTTGGTCATCCGGCGCTATGACAATCTGATTATATCCAGAATAACCATCAAGGAAACAATAAAAAGAATGATCGGCTAACCTTTCAAGCATTTGATCAATGAACGGCAAAGGGAAGTGGTCCTTCCTTGTGGTGGTGTTGAGCTTCCTATAATCAATGCACACTCTCCAACCTGTTTGGATACGGGTTGGCACAAGCTCATTCTCGGCATTCTTCACCACTGTCACTCCGGACTTCTTTGGAACACATTGTACCGGTGATACCCAACGACTATCAGAGATCGGATAAATCACTCCACAATCAAGAAGTTTGATAATCTCCTTTTTCACAACTTCCATCATTGGAGGGTTGAGACGGCGCTGAGCTTCTCGAGTTGGTTTAGCCCCCTCCTCTAGAAGTATTCGATGCATGCACGTAGTCGGGCTAATTCCCCTAATATCGGCCAAAGTCCACCCAATGGCCGTCTTGTGCTCTTTCAACACTTGGATCAACTTCTCCTCCTCTATGGCCGTGAGTGATGAGGAGATAATGACGGGCAATGTCTCGTTGTCTCCCAGAAAGACGTACTTTAAATTATCGGGCAACGGTTTAAGCTCAAGTACGGGTGCCTGAATCACTAAGGGTAACAATTTATTAGTGGAAACTGAAATTGAAATTGGTTTAGAAGGCTTACCATGATGTTGAGGTAGTGACTCAAGGGTAGCCACTATCTCGGTCTCCTCCACACTTCTAGGCACGGCAAAACCAGATTTTTGCCCAATTCCTTGTGCAATTGTTGTTTCAAGTGTATCCCTCTCCAAACAATCGAGAAAATCCTGCGCCAAATCATCAATTATGTCAATAGAAAAGCAAGAATGATCGTCTTTAGGAAATTTAATACTTTCAGAAAGATTGAAATCAATGACTTCCCCATCAAATTCCATCGTTAAAGTTCCTTTAAACACATCTATCTTGGTGCGGGCTGTTTTCATGAAGGGCCTCCCTAATAGAATCGGCAATGGGGTGGAATGGGGTGAATCCTCCATGTCAAGTACGTAGAAATCTGCTGGAAAAATCAAGTTACCAACCTGCACCAATACATCTTCCAAAACACCCTTTGGATATGCATTAGAACGATCGGCTAATTGAATTATCACACCATCATTTTTAAGCTCACCTAAGTTCATAGATGCATAAATAGAGTATGGCATAACATTAATCGAAGCCCCTAAGTCTAACATGCATTGTTCAAACTTAGTATTACCAATAACGCACGGAATTGTAAAACTACCCGGATCTTTGCATTTAGGGGGTAATTTCCTTTGTAACACAGCAGAAACATTTTCACTTACTTGAACCACCTCTTTGTTCGAAATCCTTCTCCTTGTTGTACAAAGTTCTTTTAAAAACTTAGCGTACCTCGGGACTTGCTTAATCGCATCAAGGAGCGGGATATTGACTTGAACTTTCCGAAAGGTCTCTAGAATGTCCTTTTCGGCTTCTTCCTTCTTTGATTGCCTAAACCTGCCAGGAAAGGGCACATTTAGTGGAATAGAACTAGAAAAAGTTGAATTGGGACTTACCTTGGTGGTTTGGTACGGTTTAGGAGGACTAGATGAATTCGGCAAGGTTTGGTCATCTTTGGCCGTGGGCTTTGCTCCCTGTGCTTCTTCTTGCAGCAACTTGTCCTCCTCGTCTTGACTTGATTTGGATATATTTGAGTCCGTTACAACCTGTTTACCACTTCTCAACGTGATGGCCTTAGCGGTTTCAAATCCTCCCTTCGGGTTCATTACGGTATTGCTTGGTAACTTGCCTTGCTCATGAAACTGCCCCATAAACTCGGCAATTTGCCCAATTTGCTTCTCTAAATGGTCCACTCTTTTGTCTCGGTTTTGCATAGCCTTAGCTTGATCTTCCTGCCCATGAGACAATTTAGTTAGTAACTTAAGGAGTGTATCATTGTCAAGAGACGTACCTGAAGAGTTTGAGGCAGATTGGGGTTGGTTTTGATTGGGGACGTATGGCTTTGTATAAAAGCCCGGTGGTTGCTGCCTAAATCCTCCTTGTTGTTAGGGTTGTTGAGGATCCCGCCATTTGAAATTTGGATGGTCCCTCCACCCCGGATTGTAGATATTAGAGTATGGATCATGGCGTGGTTGATTTTGGTTCCCAAAACCCACGGCTTTGGCAGATTCCCAACCCCCATTCTCAATCAATTGAGGACATTGATCATTGGCATGTCCTTGCATAGAGCACACGCCACACACATTTGGTCCATGAATCTTTATTCCCTCGGCCAACTGAGAAACAATAGAAGTAAGGTTAGTTAATTGGGATTGAATGTCGGACGAAGAACTTACCTCATTCACTTGTGGCCGTGGGGGGTCTCTTTGTCCAACACCTTCGTATTGTTGTGCATTATGTGCTCGGTTGGCAATTAGAACTTTTGCAGCCCCCGGAGTTTTATCCATCAACGCACCTCCCGCCGCGGCATCAAGCATTTGGCGTTCCATGGGAAGGAGTCCTTCGTAGAAGTATTGAATGAGTAGCTCCTCCTTCATTTGATGCTGTGGACAAGAAGCAACAAGTGATTTAAAACGTTCATAATAAGAAGGAAACGATTCACCTTGATTTTGTTGGATGCCACTAATCCGTTTCCTCAAGAGGATGACTCTTGAAGTTGGGAAAAACTTCTCCAAGAAAGCTCTTTTCATACTATCCCAAGATGTAACCGTTCCGGGTGCTAACTCGTAAAGCCAATCCTTCGCCTTTTCCAAAAGTGAGAATGGAAAAGCCTTCATCATCAGAATGTTCCCGTCCACATTTATGGGTGTCATGCTTGAACAAACAACCTCGAATTCCTTGAGATGCTTGTTGGGCTCTTCCATGGAAAGTCCATGGTATTTCGGAATGTGGTGCAACAAGCTTGACTTCAACTCGAATTCATCGGTCTTGCCTTGGGCGGCCGCGGGGTATTGAATGCATAATGGTGCGGCATTGGTCAACCCCGAGGCCGAAAGCTCTTTAATGGTCCGATTGTCCGCTGCCATAACTTCTTCTTTTACTTCTTCAAACTCAGATTCGTCCTCTGAACTTGAACTAGGTTCACTAGGTTCGCTAGGTTCGGGATGCCTCCTCTTTCTTCTCAAATCACGTTCAAAATCGGCGTTAAAGTCCAAGATATGCACAGTTTGAGAACTCCGCGTCATGCATTAGTACCTAAACCAAGAAAACAAAATAAAATAAGAAAACTAGGTAAATTACACTAAAAACACACGGCAAAAACACAAGGGATTAGCAATTTCGCTAATCCCCGGCAACGGCGCCAAAATTTGATGTGAGAATTACTTGACACACAAATTAAACCCTATTGATGACAATTGTAGTAATGATGCAAGTAGGGATCGTTCTAGACCGGGGATTAACTAGGGATGCTAATCAATAAATATAAGACTCAAAAACACTAAACTAGACTCTATAAACTCAAAACTAATTTAAAAAAAACTCAAAACAGCAAATAATAATCAAAAAGACTCAATTCTAAACTTAACAAGTGATTTGGACGAAAATATAACTTTAAAAGACTCAAAAGATTTAAAGAAAACAAGTTTTGACTCTCAAAGCAAGACTTAAAAGCAAGGGGTTTTGTTTTGATGAAAATTGAACTTTAAAACTTAAACTTTGAAAACAAACTTAAAGCAAAATGATTGTGATGAAATAGAATGATGAGAAATTAGTTAGAGGGTTCCTTATCCACACATGAACATATGCATATAATTTGATTCCCAGTTATGACTTCAACAAACGATAAATGACAATGTTCCAAGTTAATTAGGTTTGCTTAAATTAACTCTTAGATTTCCCTAGATTCATTGGATTGCAAGGAATACGCATTACAACCAAATTATTCCTCATCGAAGTCCCTAACTATGGAATACGCATGATAGAGACATTTAACAAAGATCATTAAGTTCAACGGAAATCATAAACATTGACTAGGCATTCATAACTATGGAATACGCATGTTACTCTTGCCAAGGATTTACTTAACACAATCGTGACTAGCGATCTTTACTACTCATGAATATAAGTTCATAACGATTAGGTGAAATTCCCTTATATCCTAGCATCAAGTTTAGGCATGCAAATTAAGTGTCGACCCTTAACCCACATACATAAACAAGTTCTTAATCAAAATAGAAAAGTAAACCACATCTAAAGTTTATGAATTCATAACTGGAGTAAATCAAATTATAACCAACATATGTCCATGGCTTCAAATTTGCCTCTAACTAAAAAGAAATTAGTTCCACATGTTTAACATAATTGAACAACAATTTAAATTAAACATTGAAAAACAAAAGAAAGAAAACACCTAAACGTTCCAACGATCCAAGCGCATCCAAGGACTTTCCTTTTCTTCTCTTTGTTGCGGCACAAGGCTTTGAATGATGTTGAAGGATTGGTTTTATGGAGGAATGGATGGGGGAAGTTTAGATATGTAGGGAGAGGCAAGGAAAGGCTTGTAGAATGGTTTATTCTTGGATAGTTTATGGGCAGATTTTGTGGAGGAAAGAAAGGGTTTTGGCTAGGATAGTTTAGGGTGTGTGAAATGGGATTGTTGTGTGAATTGGTGAGTCTAAGCCTTGCAAGAAGGCTTTATTTATAGGTGCACAAAGGTAAGGAGCCACTCAAGTGATTCTAATAAACAAATACAAAGCAAGAATTAATCATCAAAAACAGCTAGCACACATGCTTCATTGCAGAAATTTCATGATGAAACAACTTGCATTCATCCTCCTTGGTCCATGCCTTGGATTCCTCTTGGTCTTCTCATGATGAATCAGCTAGAACACTTGCAAAACAGCTAGCACACTTGTATTTCATGATTAAACAAGCTAGCACACTTGCAAAACATAATCATTCATCCATGCCATGGGTCATCCTTGCAGCTGTCCGCCTATTCCTTCCCCATGTGCTCTCTTGACCTTCCCTTACTAAAATGCCCATAACTTCTTCTAGAAAAATGATCTTAACAATCCGCAAAATGCTCCAGAAAATAGACATCTGTAGCTTTCCAAGCATGTAAGGCTCATTCTCTAGTTCATTTTGGGCCGCTCGCAAATTGCTTCCAAAATGGGCTGATCTGCACAGGCAGTTTTGACCCATGTGCTCTCTTGACCTTCCCTTACTAAAGTGCTCATAACTTCTTCTAGAAATATGATCTTAACAATCCGCAAAATGCTCCAGAAAATAGACATCTGTAGCTTTCCAAGCATATAAGGCTCATTCTCTAGTTCATTTTGGACCGTTCGCAAATTGCTTCCAAAATGGGCTGATCTGCACAGGCAGTTTTGACGAATTTGTTACATAAAATCTCACTTGTGCTATTTTTCTTTTATTTGCTTGACAAATCATATAAAACACAAAATCAAAGTAAATAGCTCAAAAATATAAGGAACTAACTAAGATAAATATGAGCTTATCATTAAACCAAAAATCTGGTGGGAAACAACAAGGAAAGCCCACGGCATTGAGTTGTTTTGGTGGGTTAGGCATGGTTTTGAGTGGAGTTTTGGTCAATCCTTCTAGAAACCTATCCCTTCTTGCAACTTGTATTTGTTTCACCATATTTTTAGCATGTTCCTAGCTTCTTTTGACTTCAAATTCGTCCATCCATCTTGCATGGATCATAAGCAATCCATCTTGGGGCCAAAAACACTCCAAACTCCTCCAAATTGGCCCAAAATGCACCCTTAGCCCATATAACCTACAAACACACGAAATTAGCTTTAAACACTATTATAAATACTAAATAATTACTAAAATGCAAGAAAACAAGCAAGCTAAGTCGCATAAATATGCTCCTATCACTGCCAGCGCCTTCTCCTCTTTTTCCTTATAGCTCGACTCCTCAAGATCACTCAAAGTTTCCCCAACAGCCACGACCTCATTTTCCTGTCCACCATACAGCTCAAAAGTGCAGTGTGCTCCGAAATTGAACCGAATCCCCCAAAGTGCTGAGGTGGGAAGTGTTGGAACCTAACCAGCCTCTGGAGTCGAGGCGCCAAAGACAGCAAGCAAGCCTAACCTAATGATGGTGTCTGAATCGAAGAAGGAAGAAGATGAAGGGTTGGCGCCCAAAGGAAGAAATGAAAAGGAAGCCTCCAACGGCTAGTTTTGTTTAAACATGGGAGTGACAAGTGTACACTCCAAATTAGATCACTTAAACCCAATGAAGGGCTAGGATTTAATCTAGAGAAGTAAGGTGTTTAGTGTTAAATATTGTCTAAATTACCAACTCTTTTGTACACAAGTATGGGTGATGGAAATGTGTCATACCCTTACAAATTCCTATTTATTAATGAAGAATGGCTGCTGAAATTGCAGTACACAATCTGAAAATTAAAATAAAAAAATCAAACTCCAAAAATCATTTCAATTCTCTCTCCCTTTCAATAAAAAATCATGGCCTCAGGGCCTTGTTTATGATCTGGAAAAACTTTCTGGGTGTAATCTGTGCAAATTGAAACTTCTGGGAGCACCAACGTAGTGTCCTCAACTACAACAATCAACAAACAATCCTGAGATGAAGGGATCCAGCAGCAGTGAGCTAAAAGCTCCAATCTTTGATGGAGAAAATTATGATTTTTGGAGAATAAGAATGACAACCATTTTCAAATCCTATGATCTATGGGATATGGTTCAACACGGGTATGAACTACCTGAAATGGAGATTGATGCCTTAGAGGAGGATCTCACATAAACACAACTCAAGACACTAAAGAAGAATCGGATGGAAGATGCTAGAGCACTTGGAATCATTCAAGGTGCTGTCTCAGACACCATTTTCCCAAGGATAGCAAATGAAGAGACTGCAAATGGAGCTTGGGAAGTTTTACAGCAAGAGTACAGAGGATACACTAAAGTCAGAAAGGTAAAACTTCAGTCCCTTAGAAGAGATTTCGAGTATACAAGAATGAGGGAAAATGAGCTGTTAAAAGACTACTTCACTAGACTATTTGATGTTGTAAACAAGATGAAAACATATGGTGAGGATCTGCCAAATGAGAGAATTGTCCAAAAATTGTTGATTAGTTTAACTAAACCTTATGATTCAATAGTGAGTGTCATTGAAGAAACTAAAGACACTGAAACTCTCAGTGTGCAAGATGTGATGGCATCCTTAAAAGCTTTTGATCAAAGGCTCGAAAGACATGTAGATCTTTCACCTGAGAAAGCCTTTCAATCACTCAATGTTGGAACTAGTAGTCAAGCTAGTGCAAGCAATCATAAACCACAGTGGAAGGGCAAGAACAAGAGATGGGAAGGAAAAGGGTATCACAACTCTAAACCTAACCAAGGCAGCAACACTAACACAGGTGCAAGAACCAAACAACAGTGCAAACATTGTGACAAATTCCATCTTGGGGAGTGTTGGTTCAAGGACAAGCCTAGATGCCACAAATGCAACAAGTTTGGGCACATCATGAAGGACTGCAGATCAAAGAATGTGCAGCAAGTTAACTGTGCAAACCAAGTGGAAGAAGAAGCAAGTGTGTTCTGTGCTTTTAGTGCCAAAGTGGAGAAAAACAATGAAGTGTGGTACATTGATAGTGCCTGCAGCAACCACATAACTGCACATGAGTCACTACTCATCGACATTGATACAAATTTCACTGGAAAAGTGAAAATGGGTGATGGTAACATTGTCAAAGCTACTGGAAGAGGAACTCTGGTTATCAACACCAAGAAAGAAAGAAGATACATAAGGGAAGTGATGCTAGTGCCAGGATTGGATGAAAATCTACTTAGTGTGGGTCAAATGATGGAACATGGCTATTTCCTACTTTTTGGGGGAACTGTGGTTGAGATCTATGATGACAGATCTAATCGGATCATATTTATGTACATTTTACATCAAATTCACTCATCTTTTCCTAGTTAGTTCCTTATATTTTTGAGCTATTTACGTTATTTTTGTGTTTATAGAATTTATCAAGCAAAGAAAATAAAAATAGAATAAGTGAAATTTTAAGTGCCAAATTCGTCAAAACTATCTTACTCACTTATTTTCTTTGTTTATGTTTTCGGTTCGAATCGGAATGTGCAAGGCAGTGGGAAACTAACAGAAATAGAAAACAGAATAAAAATAAAAAAAGGGCAGTCGGCACATGATAAAGGAGGAGTGCAAAACAGCAAGGCCACTTGATCTAAATATCATTTAAAGGATAAACAGATTAATGGGGAGGGAGTCAGAAGGCAGAAACAAAAGGCAATGAAGAGGCAGCGTGGGAATTAAAGGGGAAAAAATAAAGGAAAACTAATGAAAATGGCTTGAAAACTTTGAGTTTTAATGATAAGGACAAAATAAAGGGTAAAGTGAATAGTGCCAGGATTGACTTTTTAGTGTAAAAATGTGGTTTTTCGTTAAAGTGAACAGTACCGGGAGCTTTTCGTTAAAGTTCCCAAAAAATAAACAAAGGCAGCACGCTGCCAGGTAAGGCGCAATAGAAGAAAATTAAAAAAAAAGAGCATTGAGGGAAGTGGAGGGCGCCCATTAGCAGAAAATAAAAGAATAAAAAGGGAAAGCCTCGAGGAAAGGAGCTTACGGAGAAGAAGGGGGCAGTTGAGGGGAGACACGGACAGAAGGCTGCACAAGTGTCACAGAAAAACCAAAGCACAGAGAAGCAGCTCGCAGGGGGTGAGCTGCCTTGCAGCGGGGTGGAGAAGCACCGAGAAGGTGGGAAAGCACAGAGCACAGAGGGCAGAGAAGCTCACGGTGCAAAAGTTTTTGCACTCTCCTCGTTTCGGTTTCATCCTCTCAAACCTTATGTTTTATTTTTGTTTTAATTTGAGAATAATGTGTAACTAATTTTTAGTAGTTAGGGGCTGTTTTGAAGCCCCGAATATGATTGTGAATGTGTTGTGATATTTCGTTTGAATGACTTTTATGAAAGAATGAAAATTGATTCACTACTTATGTCATTGATAAATTCTTGATGTGTTTCTTTGGATGCATACTTAGTAAGCATATTAAGGATTTTAATGATATGAATATATGTGTGCCTGCCCTTGTTGAATGAGGACCTACATATATTCTAGAGTAGCACTTGTTAATTGTGATTAACATGTGAATCGATTTCTAGGATAAGTAAGACAACGCCAGTACTTACGATGCCTTGTGATGTCTCAAACTCTTTTCATTCTTAATGATTTCTACTTGTTAAATCTATGAACACGCCATTCTAGATTGCATGCTAGGGACTAAGTTAAGTTGAAAACGCCATTCTCTTAACATACTACGTAAGAAAGAGTAATAGGTTGAGTTCTAACATTGAGCCAACTTGAGCATCTTCATCCGGAAATAAAAGGAATTTGAATGAAACATAACACATTTGCATGAATATTTGGTGGTGGATAGCATTTCCCCTAACTCGTTTTTCTTAACTTGTGAATTCAAATCTATTGGCATTATTTAAAATTTGTTACTGTTCTGTTTTGTCCGATTTAATTTAAATAGCAAATCAACTCCAAAAATCCCAAAAATTTGTGTGAGCATAGCTCGGTGTGTCTAGTTTATGTGTATGAAATTTCGTTGCATTTGGATAAGTGTAAGTTGGTGTAATAATTAGTTTTCGGTGGCTGGTCAGTGGAGACAGCTAACCAATTTTTGTGACATTTTTAAGTATTTAGATCAAACAATCTTCTGCGGGAAAGACCCTTATTTTCATATGCTACAATCGACAAATTTTAGTGTTAATAAGGAAAATCAATAGAATTATTGCGTGCTACTTTTGTGGTGCGTGGTAATTACCTATCAAATTTTTGGTGCCGTGTCGCCGGGGATTGTTATTTCTAATTGCTTATATTTTATTATTATTATTATTATAGTTTATATTTTGTTTTTATTTTTATTATTTTCTATTTCTTGTCTATTTAGTGTTTTTGGTTTATTTCAGGTACTCTTTGTCGTATATGCAGACTCGAGGGTCTGAGAACATTGATTTAGCTTCTTACAATCCTGAGCCTAAACGAATACTTCGAAAGGTTCGAGGAGAAATCAAACAGAATCAAGCGTTGGTGTCCGTACCATCATCATCGTATCCACCACATTTGAGTTCAATAGAGGAGGAAAAACCACAAGGAGACATGGCTGATAACCGCACTCTGAGGGAGTTGGCAACGCCAAACACGGATCAACAACCATTGTGCATCACATATCCAAATGAAGAAGGAGGATGTGAGCTCAAGTCCGTCATGATTCATTATTTGCCTAAGTTCCATGGGTTCTCAACAGAGGATGCCAACAAGCATCTCATGGAGTTTCATGTAGTATGTTCAGGAATGAGACCAGCAAATGTGAATGAGGAGCAAGTCAAGTTGAGAGCATTCCCATTTACATTAGAAGCTAAGGCAAAGGAGTGGCTTTACAATTTACCGCCGGGATCAATAAACACATGGAATCAAGTGAAGCAAGCATTCTTGGAGCAATATTTTTCGGCCACAAAAGCTGCAAGCATAAGAAAAGACATATGTGCAATCCGACAACAAAATGGAGAGCCCTTTGGAGATTATTATGAGCGGTTCACACATTTGGTTGCATCTTGTCCTAATCATCAAATTTCAAAGCATCTTTTAATACAATATTTTTATGAGGGATTGTGTGGTATTGATCGTGTAATGCTTGATGCAGCAAGTGGAGGAGCATTCATGGATAAGACACCAACTAATGCTAAGGCATTAATAAAGAACATTGCTGGCAACACACGACAATTTGGAGGAAGAGAAGAGCCATCTTTCAAGAAAGTTAACGAGGTAAGTGCTAATTCTAATATTGAATTACAATTAGCTAACTTGACTAATCTTGTGCAACAGGTTATGGTGGGTCCAAAACAGGTGTGCGGTGTATGTTCAATGATGGGACATACCACGGATATATACCCATCATTGAGGGATCAAGGTGGTCTTGAGCAAGCTAATGCATTAGGAGGGTTTCAAGGGCAACAAAGGCAAAAGTATGATCCATATTCCAACAACTATAATGCAGGGTGGCGCGATCATCCAAACTTAAAGTGGAACAATCAAGACAATGGACAACAATCTGCTCCCAACAACTATAACCGTCCACCTGGCTTCTTTCAAGCAAGACCACAGACACCATTTCAGCCTCAACAACAACAAGCTCCAAGTAAGTCACTTGAAGATTTAATTGCTTCCTTAGCTAACTCTTCTCAATCTCATCAACAGAAAACAGACAAGGCAATTGAAAACCTTGAGCGCCAGATGAGTCAGTTAGCAAGTTTGATGGGGCAACAACACCAACAAGGAAGGTTGCCTAGCCAAACTGTGGCAAATCCAAATGCGGAGCAATTGAATGCTATGACTTTAAGAAGTGGACAAGAAGTTTGTGAGCAGCCGAGGATGCAAAAAGGGGAGCTACAAACCAGGAATCTTGAGCAAGATGAGGCTTCAACAGAAACTGAAAAGTCTCATAAAGCAATTGAATCGAACAAAAAAGATTCCGGTAAGTTAAGCAAACAAATTCAAAATTCGTTTAACTCATGTGTCCCTGTTCCTTTTCCTGGCAGGTTTATGAAGTCGAAGAAAGAGCAATCTGATAAGGAAATCTTGGAAACTTTCCGAAAAGTCCAAGTGAACTTACCTCTTCTGGATGCCATAAAACAAGTGCCAAAATATGCAAAGTTCCTTAAAGAGCTTTGCATAAACAAGAGGAGATTCAATGATCGAGAAACTGTGGCATTAAGTGAGGAAGCATCAGCTGTTTTGCAAAGGAAGCTACCACCAAAGTTGAAGGATGCCGGTAGCTTTACCATTCCATGTGTAATTTGAGGGAAAGAGTTTGGGAGAGCATTGTGTGATTTGGGGGCATCCATAAATCTGATGCCATATTCAGTGTATGAATCACTGAACCTTGGAGAGTTGAAGGAAACAAAGGTAATAATCCAGTTGGCAGACCGTTCAAATAGATATCCCAAAGGCCTATTGGAGGATGTACTTGTGCAAGTGAATGAGCTTATTTTTCCCGCTGATTTTTTTGTTCTTGAGATGGAACATGACCCTATGCCTACTGCACTTCCTCTGATATTGGGAAGACCATTCCTTAGAACGGCACGTACGAAGATTGACGTCTATGATGGTACTTTGACCATGGAAATTGATGGGGAAGTCGTCAAATTCAGAATCTTCGATGCTATGAGGTACCCTAATGATTTTGAATCTTGTTCTTCTATTGATGCATTTGACTATTTTGTGCAGGATTGTTTTAATGAAAATGTGGGACACGATAATTTAGAAAAGGTGTTAGTGCATAGCAGTACACATGAAAAGCTTAATACTTGTGAACATAGTGAAGAAGAATTAATTCAGACCATGGCAGATCTTGAGTCTCTTTCACCAATTTGTGGTAAGTCTTCTGCCTATTTTATTTCTCTTCCTATGTCTAACGAAAAAAATCTTCCTTCTGTTATTCAGGCACCCAAATTGGAGCTTAAATCGATTCCTGATTATTTGAAGTATGCATTTTTTGGAGAGGATGAAACATTACCAGTCATCATATCATCACAACTCACAGAAGAGGAAGTGGAGAAACTGATCCGGGTACTGAAGGATCACAAAACTGCGATAGCTTGGAGCATTACAGATATCAAAGGTATAAATCCAGCTACATGCATGCATAAGATTCTGTTGGAGGAAGGTGCAAAACCAACAAGGGAAGCTCAACGTCGTTTAAATCCCCTCATGATGGAGGTCGTCAAGAAAGAGGTTATCAAACTTCTTGATGTTGGCATCATATATCCTATTTCAGACAGCAAGTGGGTGAGCCCTGTTCATGTAGTTCCAAAGCGATCAGGAGTCACAGTTGTGAAGAATGAAGCTAATGAGCTAGTGCCTACACGTGTGCAAAACAGTTGGAGAGTTTGTACAGACTATCGGAAGATAAACAACACCACACGCAAGGATCACTTTCCAGTCCCATTCATTGATCAAATGTTGGAAAGGTTAGCTGGTCATTCTCATTATTGTTTTCTTGATGGCTACTCTGGATATAATCAAATTGCAGTTGCTCCAGATGATCAAGAAAAGACAACTTTCACATGTCCATTTGGTACATTTGCATATCGAAGGATGCCGTTTGGACTTTGCAACGCACCTGCCACATTTCAAAGGTGTATGGTGAGTATCTTTTCTGATATGATTGAGAAAATAATTGAAGTGTTCATGGATGATTTTTCTGTTTATGGTGATTCTTTTGATGCATGTCTACATAATCTGTCCCTAGTTTTAAAACGTTGCCAAGAAACTAATCTGGTCTTAAATTGGGAAAAATGTCATTTCATGGTTTCTCATGGATTAGTTCTAGGGCATATCATATCTGAAAAGGGAATTGAAGTGGATAAGTCTAAAGCAGAACTTGTTAGTTCTTTGCCTCTCCCTACTACTGTCAGGGAGGTTCGTTCGTTTTTGGGACATGCAGGTTTTTATCGCAGGTTTATGAAGGATTTCTCAAAGGTTTCTAGACCGTTGTGTCGTTTGCTTCAAAAAGATGTATCATTTGATATGAATGAAGAGTGTGTGGTAGCATTCAACAAGCTGAAGGAGTTGTTATCCACGGCTCCTGTGATCATGCCACCAAATTGGAGTTTACCTTTTGAGTTGATGTGCGATGCTTCAGACTATGCTGTCGGTGCAGTTCTAGGGCAACGTGTCAACAAAGTGCCACATGTCATTTATTATGCATCTCGGACACTTAATGATGCACAATTGAATTATTCAACAACAGCGAAGGAGCTTTTAGCTGTTGTATTCGCTTTAGAGAAATTTCGATCTTATCTGATTGGAACTAAAATTATTGTGTTTTCTGACCATGCAGCATTAAAGTATCTACTCACAAAAAAGGAGGCAAAACCGCGACTCATTCGATGGGTACTTCTGCTTCAAGAGTTTGACTTGGAGATCAAGGATAAGAAAGGGAGTGAGAATGTTGTAGCAGATCATCTTAGCAGACTCACACATGCAAACACAGAGGAAGATCTCATCCCTTTACGTGAGAGTTTTCCGGATGAGCAATTGTTTTCTTTGAATGCCACTGACCCTTGGTATGCAGATATTATCAATTACAAGGTGACCAAAAAGATTCCGGATGATTTTACACGTGCTCAGAAAGATAAGCTTGTCAAAACCGCCAAATACTATGAGTGGGACGATCCATATTTGTGGAAATATTGCCCTGATCAGTTGATTAGAAGGTGTGTACCCGAATCTGAGTTTAAATCTATTCTGATTTTTTGTCATTCTTATGCATGTGGCGGCCATTTTGGAGCAAAGAGGACAGCACTTAAGGTGTTAGAGAGTGGTTTTTATTGGCCCAGTCTGTTTAAGGATGCGTATGAGTTTTGTGCAACATGTGATCGTTGTCAACGAACAGGTAACTTGGGCCCGAGAAATCAAATGCCACAAACACCTATTTTGATTGTTGAGATTTTTTATGTGTGGGGCATTGATTTCATGGGACCTTTTCCATCTTCAAATGGTTTTCTTTATATTTTATTAGCTGTGGATTATGTTTCAAAATGGGTGGAAGCAAAAGCCACCAAAACTAATGACTCTAAAGTTGTTTCAGATTTTATTAAGACTAACATCTTTACAAGATTTGGAATACCTAGAACAATCATCAGTGATGGAGGGAGTCACTTCTGCAACAGAACTTTTGAAGCGTTGCTGAGAAAGTACAATGTCACACATAAGGTGTCTACACCTTATCATCCACAAACTAGTGGTCAAGCAGAAGTATCAAATCGCGAGCTGAAGCAAATTTTGGAGAAAACTGTTAGCCCGAGTAGGAAAGATTGGAGCATGCGCTTGAACGATGCGTTATGGGCTTACAGGACTGCCTATAAGACTCCCATTGGAATGTCACCATTTCGGTTAGTTTATGGAAAACCATGCCGTCTTCCAGTAGAATTGGAACACAAAGCTTATTGGGCGATCAAAGCTTACAATATGGACATGAGTGTTGCTGGAAAGCAAAGGAAGCTGCAATTGAATGAGCTAGATGAAATCCGGAATGATGCATACGAGTCGAGTCGAATATACAAAGAGAAATCAAAGGCGTTTCATGATAAGATGATCTTAAGGAAGAACTTTGTCATTGGACAGAAAGTTCTTCTGTTTAATTCTCGCCTTCGGTTATTTCCAGGTAAGCTTCGTTCTCGATGGGTTGGTCCATTTGTTGTAACTAATATTTTTCCTCATGGTGCAGTGGAAATCCAAAGTATGAAGACGGGAAACGTGTTCAAAGTGAATGGGCATAGACTTGAGCCATATTACGAGTCTTTTGCCGAGCATGATGTGGAGGTTGTATTCCTTCAAGAACCAGAGCCCCTTGAATGATCACTCTTGGTACCGTCCGGCTGCGGACGTTAAAGCAAGCGCTTCTTGAGAGGCAACCCATGCAAAAAAAAAAAAAAAAATTGAATTTTCTTGCACCCTTATCTTTATTGCTTTCATTTTGTTTTTGTTTAGTTAATTGTGTTGTTTGTTTGATTTGTGTGAGTTTAAATTTATAACATATTTAGTTGAAGTGTGGGGGAAGGTTAAATAAAGTCTTTTTACATTAATTTACATATTTTACATTTACATATTTTATTTTGCTTAAAATAAACTTAAATTTTTTTTAATAATAATAATTATTATTATAATAATAATAATAATATATATATATATATATAGATATATATATATATATATTTAAAAAAAAATTACAATAATACGAAAACTGATAGAATTCATTGGTCATTGGTCATTGGGCAAGTGGTGCCTCAGAGGTCGACGGAGCTCCGGGAAGACGAAGAGCCATAGTTGGAATCTCCGGAGCCGGAACACTTGGTGCAACTCCAGAGGACGAAGGCAACATAAACCTCGGGAGTAACGCCATGAACCTTTCATGATCACTCTAGATCCGACCGTCCGACTCCTGCAGCTGGTCCAGCTTCCTCTTCATGCTGGTCGAGTAACTAGTTGCAAGCATGTGCAACTCCTTGTTCTCATGCCTGAGTCCTCTGACCTCTTGCCGAAGACTTGCCACCTCCGCCATCAGCGACTCCACTTGACGAGTGCGTGCAAGTAGGCGCTGGCCCATGTTTGAAACTGAGCCTGCACTTTGGACGCTGAGAGCCAGAGATTCCTGAACAGCCAGCTCGTCCGACCGCCTGGATAGCATCCTATTGTCCCTTGGAGTGAGCAGATTTCTGGCAATCACCGTAGCGGTTATTTCATTCCTCATCATTGTGTCCCCGACTGTAAGAGGACCATTGGGGGATATGAAGGACGGATTCCAAATATTGTTTGGAGAAGACGAGTCATCATCTTCTCCGACATTCAAGTTAAGGCGACGGTCGGAAGGGCAAGACATTTTTAGAGGGTGTTGAGCAAGAAGAGAGCGGAAGGAGTAAGAGTGCAGAAGTGCAAGAAGGGAGTGTTTGAAGAAGGGAGTTCAAGTGTAAGGTGAAACAAAATTCATGCCTCTATAAAAAGAAGAAAATGAAGAGTGCCCGTTCCTCAGAGATCGAAGAGGCGCTCCTCTCGCAAATCAAAGAGTGACGCTCCTTTCTCAAAGGCCGGATTCCTGTCTCAAAAGAGCCGTTCCTCTATCAAAAGTCGGGATTGCTCAGCATCACGAGGTGCTCAGCTTTTCCAGTTGTCGTCACTCGTCACATGCAGCTTGGAGCTTTGCGAAAACCACGAGCCGAACCCGGATTTGAACCCCGGTTTTCAAAAGATCATCATTCCAGACGTGTTGTCACTCATCACTTGCATCGTCAGCTTTGCGGAAATTACGGGTTGCTTTGTCAGAAAGCGCGTAACGGGTACTGTTCATCCATCCACCGGCTGCCGACAAATAGTGAGGGAATAGTTTCGGTTGTGAAGAAAATTTCTATAAGTTTCGACCTTCGCCTTCCACAGCAAAGGCACACCATCTCTTCATCTTTTCTTCTCTGAGAATGTATTCCTAAAGAAACCTTTCGAGTTACTCAGTGTTCTTCATCCCTTGGATCACCTCAGAAAACAAATCATCCAGAGCAAAAGTATTTCATATCATGAGGGTTCAAAGCAAAAGTATCTCATATCACGCTTTCTCCTCACCTTCATCTGAGGAACGTGGAGAAAGTGAGATCCTGATTGCTTACCTAGTCTTGCTCTCGAGTACTCATCTCAGACCCCTCCCAGCCCACTTCAAAAATAAACCTGTGTAGAGGTGCTTCTTCAAAAGCAAAAGTACCTCACAGACGAAGCAGGAGGAGTCTGAGGTGCATCCTGATGAAGGCGGAGTGTAAGATGATCCAAGAGTTCAAGAAGATGCACATCTGCATGGAGACCTGAGTACTTGAAGCATGTGGAGACAACGTGCTGATTCATCCTCAACTAAGCTGAGGATCACTTGCAAGAAGAAGTCCCATCCAGTTCAAGAGGAAAGCTGTGGAAAATCGACAAGCGACCAATGATCACCTATTAGTTCTATTTGTTGTCTTTTATTTTCATTTTTTCGTTTGCATTTTCTATATTTTCTTGCGTGCTTAACTGATTTATTTCTTTTCTTTGCAGGAATTTTTGAATATTTCCACCCTTGAAGTTGATTGCAGAATTTAAGCTTGGGGGTCATCGATTGAGTTTTTTGCAAATTAGGGAAGTTTTCAGTCCTATTGCTTTATTTTGTTTCTTTTCATTTAGTCATTTTATTTTTATTTTTATTTTGCATATTAATGTTTTCTGACATTGGGGACAATGTCTCGTTTAAGTGTGGGGGTATCAAGAGTATAAAAATGACCAAATTGAAAATTTTTGTACCTTCGACTTTGAACTGGTTCATTTGTTTCCATGTTATTGCTTTTTGTTTTCGTAATTAGTTTTGTTTTATTTAATTTTTTTCGAAAAATTTAAAAAAAAATCCAAAAATATTGTCTTGTTTTCCTTATTGTTTTGAATTAGATTTTTTGTTAGTTTCCCGACCCAATGATATAATTGAATTAAATTTGAACCATGATTATCAAGAACTTAGTTAACATGTGTTGTATGAAATTCCTTATTCTCTTGTTAGTATTGTACATGTTTGATCATCTTTGAAAAACCAAATGCACATAGCCTTGTTGATGTGAAATTAAAGCATGACTTAAAGCTTCATATGTGAATTTAGTGACCATATACATCCTATGTGAGTTTTTGAGCTTATTGAAAGTGTGTGCATTTTTCATACACTCCCATTCTTTCATGTGTGATGAACTTATGTGAGATACATCTCTAGAACTTGCGTAACGATCTTTCGAAATATTTGTCATTGATTGCATGAACTTGAAAATGAAAGAGGCATTAGGTTTACCACCATGGCCCAAATAAACATGTTTCCCAAAGAAAAATGATATCATTAGATTGCCAATTTGAGCCGTTTTTGTGAGCCTTTTATTTCTTATTACCAGATATGTCTACCCTTATACCTCAAACATGTTTCCTTACCCTTTCCAAGCGAGCAATTTGAGACTGTCTTATGAGAAATGTTTGTGAAGTACTTGGAAGGAGTTTGGCAAAAGAATAAGTGTGGGGGTATTTCATGTTTGTATTTATTGAAAAAAAAAAGAGAAGAAAAGAAAAAGAAAAGAAAGATTGATTCAAAGAAAATAAAAAGTTTTTAAAGTTTCAGTTTAAGGGTGTGGTTGGAGGAGTTAAAAGAATCGTTGGAGAGCTTGAGTTCTTATAAATCTCAACTAAAAGAATTGCTTGCAATGTAGCTTGGAACTTGTGTTTTCCTATTCTTTCGTTTCAATAGCCCTATCCCTAAGCCTCATTACATCCAATAAAAGTCCTCTTGATTTAAGTTTTGCAATTATGATTGTGGAGAAGTGATCTTTATGCAAGCTTATGGTAGAACTTTCACATTTGATTCTTTGAGCGAAACACATTAAAACTAAACACATGTGTGATTGAGTGCATATCCCGTGAGAAGGTTGCTAGTTTGCATATGGTGATTTTAAAAAATAAAAACTTGAAATTGCATTAGCCTGGCTATCTCACACACTACACTTCAAGGATGATTTAAAGATTACTGCTAATATTTGAATAAGGAAGATGATTTGAATTAGCTTGTTTTGTGCTAGCTATGGTTCTTGATGATTTATGTTCTCGAATGAAATTCTATAAGGGTCACGTAGGGGGAAGCTAATGTTTTTTATGTTATTTCTTGTTCTTGTTTTCTTTATTTTGCTCGAGGACTAGCAAAAGCTAAGTGTGGGGGTATTTGATCGGATCATATTTATATACATTTTACATCAAATTCACTCATCTTTTCCTAGTTAGTTCCTTATATTTTTGAGCTATTTACGTTATTTTTGTGTTTATAGAATTTATCAAGCAAAGAAAATAAAAATAGAATAAGTGAAATTTTAAGTGCCAAATTCGTCAAAACTATCTTACTCACTTATTTTCTTTGTTTATGTTTTCGGTTCGAATCGGAATGTGCAAGGCAGTGGGAAACTAACAGAAATAGAAAACAGAATAAAAATAAAAAAAAAGGCAGTCGGCACATGATAAAGGAGGAGTGCAAAACAGCAAGGTCACTTGATCTAAATATCATTTAAAGGATAAACAGATTAATGGGGAGGGAGTCAGAAGGCAGAAACAAAAGGCAATGAAGAGGCAGCGTGTGAATTAAAGGGGAAGTCAAGCAACAAGGGTGTGTTTGTAGGCTATGGTACCAGTGAGAAAGGGTACAGAGTCTATAATGTGTCAACACAGAAAATAATCCTATATAGGGATGTCATCTTTGATGAGGATTCAATGTGGAACTAGGAAACAAAAGTAGAGGAGAAGGATAGTGTCTCTCTACAACCTGATCTCAATCAAAGGCAAACAAGAGAGTCTATGGAAATCTCAATTCAAGAAGAAAACACAGATAATGGTGACACACAAGGGACTCCACAGCAAGCCACTACAAGTTCACAGTCAAGTCAATCACAGCAATCAACACCAAGTTCAACTCCAGTGAGATTGAGGAATCTGGATGAGATATATGCTACATGTAATTACTGTGTAATAGAACCAGAAACATATGAAAAAGCTGAGAAAGACAAAGCTTGGAATGAAGCAATGAAGGAAGAGCTTGAGATGATTGAAAAGAATGACACTTGGGAAATTGTAAATCGACCAAGTGACAAGCCTGTGATTGGTATAAAGTGGGTGTACGAAGTAAAGCTCAACCTAGATGGTTCTGTGCAGAAGAACAAAGCCAGACTGGTAGCTAAAGGCTACTCACAGAAGCCTAGTGTAGACTTCAATGAAACCTTTGCTCCAGTAGCAAGGTTAGACATCATAAGGACCTTGATAGCCTTAGCAGCCAAGAAAGGTTGGAAATTGCATCAACTAGATGTCAAATCTACATTTCTAAATGGAGTGCTAGAAGAGGAAGTGTTTGTGGAACAACCTCAAGGGTTCACAAGTCAAGAGTTTCCAGAGAAAGTGTACAAGTTAAGGAAGGCTCTTTATGGCCTAAAGCAAGCTCCAAGAGCTTGGTACAGTGAGATTGATTCCTATTTCACTGAGAAAGGATTTCAAAAAAGTCCTAGTGAAGCTACACTCTACATCAAAACAGGAAGCAACAACAAGACCCTCATTGTTTCAATTTATGTGGATGGTGTAGTCTACACTGGAAATGATGCTGCAATGATTGAAGAGTTCAAAGAAGAAATGATGAAGAGGTATGAAATGACTTATCTTGGCCTCTTGCATCATTTTCTTGGCATAGGGGTAATTCAAGGAGCAAGTAGCATCTTCATTCACCAAAGGAAGTATGATGAAACCTTGATTGAGAAGTTTGGACTAAAAGGATGAAAACCAGTCTCTACACCCCTATTTGCAAATGAGAAGCTTAGGAGAGATGATGGAAGTGAGGGTGCAAATGCAAGTCTCTACAAAAGCATTGTTGGCAGTCTTTTGTATCTAACTGCAACAAGGCCAAACCTTATGTTCTTAGCAAGCCTACTGTCTAGGTTTATGCAGAATCCTAGCAAGATACATATGGGCACAGCTAAGAGAGTGCTAAGATATATACAAGGAAGCCTAGATTATGGGATCAAATATGAGATGGAAAAGTCATCTATCCTAATTGGATTTTGTGACAGTGACTGAGAGGCAGTGAAGATGATAGCAGAAGCACATCTGGCTATGCTTTCACCTTCGGATCAAGGGTATTTTCGTGGGCCTCTGTAAAGCAACAAAGTGTTGCACTGTCCATAGTCGAGGCAAAGTATGTGAGCGCATCAGAAGCTACAACTCAAACTATCTGGCTAAGGTTCATACTTAAAGACTTTGGCGAATTGCAAGTTGAAGCCACACCACTTTTGTGTGACAACACCTCTGCAATTGCCATGACCAAAAACCCAGTATTTCATCAGAGAACAAAACACATCAACAGAAGATATCATTTCATCAGAGAAGCATTGCAGAACAACACAATCAAGCTAATCTATTACAGCACATAAGATCAGATCGCAGATATATTCACTAAAGCATTACCGAAGGATAGATGCAATTACCTGAGGGGTTTGCTCGGGATGACTCCAAGAAGCAGCTTAGAAGGGAGTGTTGGAACCTAACCAGCCTCTGGAGTCGAGGCGCCGAAGACAGCAAGCAACCCTAACCTAAGGGTGGTGTCTGAATCGAAGAAGGAAGAAGATGAAAGGTCGACGCCCAAAGGAAGAAATGAAAAGGAAGCCTCCAACGGCTAGTTTTGTTTAAACATAGGAGTGACAAGTGTACACTCCAGATTAGATCACTTAAACCCAATGAAGGGCTAGGATTTAATCTGGAGAAGTAAGGTGTTTAGTGTTAAATATTGTCTAAATTACCAACTCTTTTGTACACAAGTATGGGTGATGGAAATGTGTCATACCCTTACAAATTCCTATCTATTAATGAAGCATGGCTGCTGAAATTGCAGTACACAATCTGAAAATTAAAATCAAAAAATCAAACTCCAAAAATCATTTCAATTCTCTCTCCCTTTCAATAAAAAAAAAACCGAAAAACAAGCAAACTTTATCAGGAAGCTGTTGGTCCTTGGTTGTTGTCTGGATGTATACCAGTTCCCTCTATGTCAAGGTGCTCCAAATATTGCTGCCTTCACTCTTCTTCCCCATAGCTTGACTCTGCAAGATCACTCAAATTTTCTAAATCATCGCTCTAGAGGACTCCCCCACCAGCCAGCGCCTCCTTGTGCTCATACTTGAGCCCTCAATATCAATCAAAGGTGCAGCGCTTCGAAACTGAGCCAACTCCCCCAAAGTGCTGAAACATCGCTGTTTTTTACTTATACCAGTTCCCTGTACATCAAGGCGCTTCAAATACAACAAGTCCTCAGGCAACTTAGAAAGTTTTGAGCACCCACTGAGAGTGAGCCATTCAAGACGTAACAAATTGCAGATACTGTCCGGAAGATGGACAAGGTTTGTGCAGTTTTTCAGATTTAACGACACAAGCCCCTGAAGCCGTTCGATTGATTGGGGAAGCTCTCTGATAGATGTTTCATCCAGATCAAGGCTGGCTAATCTTTCCATATTTTCTACAATGTCCGGAAATACCTCAAACTTTGTACAACCAGAAAGAGAAAGATAATTAAGGGACTTGAGTTGACAAATTCTGCTTGTCAGACTCTTAAAGTCTTTGCTATACCGTAGCGTCAAAGTAACAATCCCGGTAAGATTATAAATTACCGATGGCAATTCTTTGATTGCAAACCCTGAAACATGAAGAAGCTTCTGAAAATCTTGGTTCTGAAGATATCGGTTGGTAAAGGTTTGACGATCTTGAATATATCCTTCATGCTCTGTAAGATTATCAAATGTTATTGGGTATAAAAACCGATGTATATCTGTAGTTTTTATAAATTTTGGATGGTAAACAAACCAATCCAAGTGAAGCTCTGATAGGTTCTCCATAACTTCTAGAATCATAGGAAAATTCATCAGATTTGAGCAGCCAGAAAGATTTAGGGCTTGAAGAGATCTCATATGAATGCTGCTTGGAAGAACCTTAAATCTTTCACAACCCTGCAGGTTCAAAGTAACGAGCCTCGTAAAATTTTTAATGGATGGTGGCAGTTCTGCAATTCCAGTCCCATCTACATAAAGCTCCGATAGGTTCTCCATAACCTCAGGAATTTCTGGAAACCTCTCCAAATTTGAGCAGCCAGAAAGATTAAGGTTTCGAAGGGATCTCATATGAATGCTCCTCGGAAGACTATGTAGTTTTGTGCACTGCTCCAGACTCAAACGCTCAAGGTTTTGAAGAAAGAAAATTGATGGGCAAATCTCTCTAACGGATGTTTCATCCAGGCAAAGCTCTTTTAAACCTTCCATATTTTCCACATTTTTCGGAAAGGCCTCAAGCTTTGAACAACCAGAAAGATAAAGAAATTTAAGCGACTTGAGTTGAACAATGCTGCGTGGAAGCTTCTCAAGTTCTCTGCAACATTCAAGGTTCAAAGTAACAAGCCCCGTAAGATTGTTAATTGATTGAGGCAGTTCTTTCATCGATGTCCCTCGCAAACACAGCTTTGAAAGCTTCTCCATAACTTCTAAAATCTCTGGGAACTTCTCAATGTTTGAGCAAAAAGAAAGATTAAGGGTTTCAAGAGATTTCATACAACTGATGCTTGAAATAGTCTGGAGTCTGTAGCACCAACTTAGATCCAAGAGCACAAGTTTTTCAAGAGCCCAAATGGATGGGTGAACCTCAGATAAACTTGTACAACCATCAAGAATCAGTTTCTCAAGATTTCTTGCCTTGGTGAAGTCGGGAGTTTCCTTCAGTTGAGAGCCTTTTAGATTGATAACTTTCAACTTTTCGAGAGGCTGTCGAAAAACATTCGCGAAAACATGTGTTACATAACAAGGCATCTAAGAACTAAACACATTTAAAAGAGACACATATATGTAAATGATGAATTAATGTACCTTAGTTCCTTTCCAAAGGTGTCTAACGCGACTATATTGCATGTCAAGGTCAACAAGATTCTCTGGGTTAAATTTGGAGGACAAAGACTTTAGAGGGCAATTGGGCCAAAAAAGACAACTTAAGTTTCCAGAAAGAAACTTTAAATTCTCATACTGGCTTCGATAATCAAATGGCGGGACTATTTGTAAATAGTATGAGTGGACTCTGAGTAGTCTTAGTTTTGTCATTTTAGCAAAAGCCATATCTAATTCTACCACATTGTTTGAATGCGGCCAACGCACAATTATACTTTCAACTGCTTCCGTTGCCTGGATAACCAAAAATTGCAAATCGAGTGAGTACAAATCTAATTAAGATTGTAAAGCTAGTGCATGTTTATAATGAATTTTCTCTTGGTCAAAGTTGAAGCTTTATTTACACTAATGACTTGTACTTAAGGAAAAAAAAAAGGAGGTCATGCATATAATGTGTATCTCACCATATTTTGGTTTAACACACGACCGACATCTTCATATCTCCACAACCTACTACGTTTTCCAGGCTCTTTAATAGATTCTTGGTGGACAATTTCGCAACCCATTTCCTCTAGTAAATCATGCATCTCGAGAGTACCGTCAGATGAAATAGCTACAAGAGCTCTACCAACTAGAACGTCTAATCCAGTATGGGGATGGAAGCCACAACCCTCCATAATGCTTGTTGCATAATCTTTTTTCATTTGTTTAAAGAAACATGCAACATCAAGAAATATTTCCTTCTGTAAATCGTCTAGTCCATCGAAGCTCGTTCTGAGGACTTTCTGAATTCCCAAGTGCGGGGTTCTCTCGATTTTCTTTAACTCGTCTTTCCACACAAGCACACTTTTGTTATCGAGAAAAGCTCCCAAGACTTTAAGTGCTAAAGGCAGACCTTGAGCATATTTTATGAAATGGCTTGACAAATGATTGTATTCTCTTGTGGGTTGCTTTGTACTGAAAGCATACTGCATAAAAAGTTCAAGAGCGTCGTCGTCATTTAACAATTCGGGCTTATATATCTGATCACCAACTCTACTTAGCGATTGCCTATCTCGAGTTGTTATAATGATTCGACTTCCGCCACCAAATGAAGGTTGTTTTCCAATTAAGTCTTCAATTTGGGTTGAATTCTCTACATTATCAAGAACAAGTAGAACTTTTTTCTTACCTACTCTTGCCATCATCTTGTGAAAACCATATCTCAAAATCTCTGAACTCCCTACCCTGGTATTCGTGATACTAGATAGAAGTTCTGCCTGCATATCGAGTGGTGCTTCACCTGCATCAACTGTCGGGAAACGTCCCTTGACATTTTCGAGAAAGCAGCAACCTTCAAAGTGATGATTGATTCTGTCATACATAGCTCTGGCGATGGTGGTTTTGCCTATACCGCCCATACCCCATATTCCAACAAAGCGAACATCATTCACCTCGGGACATAATAGTGAATCCATTTTCTGTAAGCGGGAATCCATTCCAACCAAGCCATTCTTTTCACTTGTTGAGATGTTGATCAGTTTCTTGAATACATCTTCTACGATCAACTCAATAAGCTTGGCATCATCCCTGCGGAATTCCAAAAACAGTATTATTATAAAGTATCTGAGCACCAAGCAGTAATGTCGAAAATAGGAAACTAGCTAAAATTCTAAACCCTAACAATTAATAAGATTATGAAGGAGTGAGAGTTACTCGTAATTTCGCGAATCCCAGCCAGATAAATTGGGGACTCTTCTCAGGGCGGAGCTCCAGCCCTGCACCTCTTCCATGTCGGCGTTAGAATCGTGTTCATGTTTAGAAAAAGCTTCCGCAAAACTTCCCTCAAGTTTACGAATATGAGATGGATCTACTCCGTAGAAAATAGGGAGCACTATCTGCTCATGCATATCCATGCAGTGCATGATGTGGACGAGTTCTTTTAAGCACCATCTGGAAGAAGCATAGTTTTGAGAAAAAACTACAACCGAAAGCCTCGAGCCGCTAATAGCTTTTAGTAGCTGCGAAAGGTCGTTGCCTTTTCTGAGCTCTTCGGCATCGATGAAGGTGTTGATTGAGTTGTGAACTAGAGCTTTGTACAGATGGCCGATGAAGGTCTTTCGAGTGTCTTCCCCTCTAAAATTCAGGAACACATCATATTTCCAATCAATAGCAGATGAAGAAGACGATGAAGAAGCCATTGACAAGCACAGGATCGACAGCCCCCAAAGAAACTCAAGATTGCAGGTCAACGAACCCATTCATTGTTCTTGTAAGGATATAGACAGTGGCTAGGATTATGCCATCTGTCTAAATATTGTAGATCTTAGTTAGATAGTTAGTTAGAGAGTTAGTCTTCTATATAAATACATCATTGTAATAGCTTGAAGATTAAGAAAGTTTAATACAAAAGTTTACAGCTTCTCTCTCTAAAGTCTTGCTCTCTTTCCCTCTCTTTCTCTCTCTCTCTCTCTCTCTCTAGTTCTTGAATTCTGATCTTCTTCTTCGATCATCCTCAATCTACATTAACATGGTATCAATCGCCATTGTTGCTTGCGCTGTGTTCTTTGATCCTTCGGCAGCTTCCGCTCATCTTCTTGCTCTGTGATTTGCTTTCGCCGATCGACTATTACTGCATTCTTGGTCGACTTTTGGTATCTTCTTTCTTTGTGATTTCTAGGGTTTCTGCATTTCTCGTTCTCCCTATTTCTGCAACTATCAATTTGTGCACATCAGGTGTTTGTGCTATTTCCTCTCTCCAATTTCTGTCTCAATTCTGCAAGTATGGTTACTGCATCTCAGTTACAAATTCTCCAATCGCCTATTACTAGTCTTATATCTACAATTTCTACGTCTGTGAATGTGAAGCTTGATGATTCTAATTACTTGAATTGGCATTTCCAAATGCAATTGCTACTTGAGGGGCACGGGATCATGAGATTTGTTGATGGCTCCACTCCTTGTCCATCTCGCTATGTTTCTTCTGATGATTCTTGTGGTGATGGTCTCAATTCGTCCCCTCCATCTGCGAATGAAGAGTATATTGTCTGGAAGATGCATGATCGGGCCCTTATGCAGTTGATTACTGCAACTTTGTCACCGGTTGCGCTTTCCTGTGCCATTGGCAGCACAAGTGCTTGTGATCTTTGGACCCGGTTAAAGGAACAATTTTCTATTGTATCTCGGACTAGTGTCTTTCAACTCAAGTCGAATCTTCAAACCATCAAGAAAGGGACTGCTTCTGTGTCTCAATATCTGCAGCGAATTAAGGAAGCTCGAGATTACTTGTCCGCGGCTGGAGTTACTTTTGCAGATGAGGATATTGTTATTCTCGCCCTCAATGGATTACCTCCTGAGTATAATACGTTTCGTAGTGTTATACGGGGTCGTGAGAGTGTCATTTCTCTCAAAGAATTTAGGGTGCAGCTTCTTGCTGAAGAACTGATTGTGGATAGTACTGTGAATTCTCAGTTTTTGTCTGCCATGGTGGCTAGTAACTCTGGTCCTAAATCCCATCACTCTGGTGGTGCTCATTCGGGTTTTTCAGGTCCTCATTCTGGTTCCTCTGGTGGTTATCGATCTTTTGGTTTTAACAAGAAGGGTAAAGGTAAACCTCATCAGGGCTATAGGTATTCTAATACTAGTTCTCGACCACAGTTTCTCCATCATGGTTCACCTTCAGCACCTGTTTTCTCTGGAGTGCTAGGACCTTCTCCATCACAGTCCATTGGACACTCCGCTATGCAGCAAGTCCCTTGTCAGCTCTGTAATCAGGTTGGCCATACTGCTCCGGTATGTCCCTCAAAACAGTTGGACAAACAAGGCTGCCAAATTTGTGGCAAGACAAATCATACCACCTGGTATTGTTTCTTCAATGACAAAGGTCCCAACTTTGGTGGTCCGCACTACTCTCCGATGTCCCGCAATGAGTATGCTCCTTCAGCGCCTCAATCCAATATCCAAGCTCTGCACACAGTATCTTCTCAGCCGTCTTCAGCTCCTACATCACAGATGTGGCTTACCGACTCGGGAGCTACAAACCACATGACTGCCGATTTTAGCACCTTGTCCTTTGCATCTCCTTATCCTTCTAATGAGACTGTGCAAACTGCCAATGGTGAAGGTTTGCAAATTTCACATATTGGTCGCTCCATCATTCAAACACCTGTGCAACCACTAAAATTGAATTCCATTCTTTATGTGCCTCGGCTATCTAACAATTTGTTATCAGTTCATCGCCTTTGTCTTGATAACAATTGTTGGTTAGTGTTTGATGCTTACTGTTTCTGGATTCAGGACAAAGTCACAGGGAGGATCCTGTACAAAGGCAAATGCAGTAATGGACTATACCCCATTCCATCACTCTCCAATCATCCATCATTTCACTCTCAAGGCCATTTTCCACCTTCTGCATTGCTTGGACAGCGTGTTAGCTCTAATCTTTGGCACAGTAGGTTAGGGCATCCTTCAAATACTATTGCTTCTATCATGCTTACTAAGTCTCATATCTCTTGTACAAAGGATATTGATCCTATGCTCTGTCATAGTTGTCTAGAGGGCAAGTTTACTAAACTGCCTTTTCAGTCTAGTGCACACCAATCTGTACTTCCTTTTGAAACTGTACACAGTGACCTTTGGGGTCCTTCTCCCTGTAATTCCATCGATGGTTACAAATACTATGTAACTCTCATTGATGAGTGCACTAGATATTGTTGGTTGTTTCCTCTTGTTCATAAATCTGATTTCTTTGACATCTTTGTTGCCTTCTATTCATTTGTGCAAACTCAATTCTCTGCTTGTATTAAGACTTTGCAAACTGATGGTGGTGGTGAATATTGTAACAATAAACTCCAAACTTTTCTTACCAATAAAGGTATACTTCACCATAAATCTTGTCCCTATACTCCAGAACAAAACGGCTTGGCTGAGCGAAAACATAGACACCTTGTTGAAACCACTGTCACATTGTTACAATCTGCCAAATTACCCTCTTCTTTCTGGACCTTTGCTTGTCAAACTGCTGCCTATCTTATAAATCGAATGCCTACACCAGTCTTGAATAATTGTTCCCCTTTTGAATTGCTTTTTGGTACTCCCCCTGTTTTGACACATCTTAAGGTGTTTGGGTGTTCTTGTTTTCCTCTCTTACGACCTTACATTCAGACCAAATTCCAACCTAAAACTAAAGAGTGTGTATTTCTTGGGTATGCTTCCAAGTATAAGGGATTTATTTGTTTTGATGTGTTACAAGGTCGGTTCTACATTTCTAGACATGTAGTGTTTGATGAGTCTACTTTTCCATACCCTCACTTATCTGCATTACCTCAGCTCACACCAGTGCCATTCTCTCCTTCTCGGTCATGTTCACCACTTCCAGTTCTCAATATGGATAATATCCTAGTTTCTTCTCCACCAACCCCACCACACTCATCCTCTATGTCCTCATTCCCCTCACCTCTACCACCAACCTCTCTACCTACTGAGCTATCACCTTCACCACCCAGTATCTCTTCCCAGTCCGTTACTGCTACTGCAGGCTCTATTTCTCCACTCCCTGTGGACTCTGATTCTAGTCCGGACTCACTTCAAGTGGTGTTACCACTTGCTCCACTTAACATGCATCCTATGCAAACTAGAGGTAAGAATGGCATCATTAAGAAGAAGGTATTTTTCAGTCAAGTGGCTGCATCTTGTGATGATGATCTCACTTTGGTGGAACCTGCAACTTATAAATCTGCAATGAAGGTACCAGTTTGGTATAAAGCAATGCAGGAAGAGGTTGATGCATTGCATAACCAACATACTTGGAGTCTTGTACCTTTGCCTCCTCACAAGAACCTTGTTGGCTGTAAGTGGGTTTTCAAACTCAAAAAAGAATTCAGATGGGACAGTGGCTCGGCATAAAGCTCGACTTGTTGCTAAAGGGTTTAGTCAAGAGCCTGGTTTGGACTATGGTGAAACCTTTAGTCCCGTGGTTAAACCAACCACTGTGAGGTTAGTTCTAGCCTTGGCAGCTCACTTCAATTGGAATCTTCGACAGTTGGATGTCAAGAATGCGTTTTTGCATGGTTTGTTGAATGAAGAAGTGTACATGGCTCAACCTCCTGGTTTTGGAGACACTGCTCATCCTGATTTGGTCTGTAAATTACACAAGTCTCTATATGGTTTGAAACAGGCTCCTCGAGCATGGAATGACCGATTTACAAGCTTTCTTCCCTCTCTTGGGTTTCAATCCACATATGCTGATTCTTCTTTATTTGTTAAGATTGCTGGCAGTGACATTGTGGTACTCCTTCTCTATGTCGATGATATTATTCTTACTGGCAGTTCTCATTCAGCTATTCAACAAGTGATCAATTCTTTAATCTCTGAGTTTGACATCAAGGACTTGGGGGAGCTCCATTATTTTTTGGGAATTCAAGTTCTCAAAACTCCTACGGGATTATTCTTGTCTCAGTCCAAATATATACTGGACTTATTGCAGAAAGTTGAGATGGTTGATTGTAAGCCCTGTGCCACCCCGTGTTTACCTTCCCATCGGTTGGTGAAAGATGATGGCATTCCCTATACTCATCCATCAGCTTATCGAAGTATCGTAGGAGCCCTCCAATATCTAACTTTCACTCGACCGGACATTGCCTTCTCAGTTCATCAAGTCTGCCAGTTTATGCAATCTCCGATGGTGTCCCATTTTACAGCTGTAAAAAGGATTTTGAGGTTTCTAAAGGGGACATTATCTGTTGGCCTCTCTTATACTCGAGGAGATTTAAGACTGAAGGCTTTTAGTGATGCTGATTGGGCTGGCGATCCCAATGACCGGCGCTCAACTACTGGATTCGTTGTCTTCTTGGGCAATAATCCTATTTCTTGGTCTTCCAAGAAACAAAACACTGTTTCTCGTTCCTCAACGGAAGCCGAATACAGGGCTATGTCTACTACATCCGCTGAACTTGATTGGATTCACCAGTTGCTGGACTTTCTGCATGTCAAGCCTGCTGTTCCTCCTGTTCTCTTCTGTGACAACCTTTCTGCCATCGCTTTGTCCTTTAATCCGGTTCAACACCAACGCACAAAGCACATTGAGATCGATGTACACTTTGTGCGTGAACGGGTTGCTACAAAGAAGCTCTGTGTTCAGTTTGTCTCTTCTCGAGAACAATTTGCAGATATTTTAACTAAGGGCCTTAGTGCTCCTCTTTTTCAATCTCATTGTTTCAACCTCATGCTCGGTTCATCCACTCATGAGTTTGAGGGGGCATGTAAGGATATAGACAGTGGCTAGGATTATGCCATCTGTCTAAATATTGTAGATCTTAGTTAGATAGTTAGTTAGAGAGTTAGTCTTCTATATAAATACATCATTGTAATAGCTTGAAGATTAAGAAAGTTTAATACAAAAGTTTACAGCTTCTCTCTCTAAAGTCTTGCTCTCTTTCCCTCTCTCTCTCTCTCTCTCTCTCTCTCTAGTTCTTGAATTCTGATCTTCTTCTTCGATCATCCTCAATCTACATTAACAGTTCTCACCGGAAAATGATATCTTCAAGGGGGAGCTGGAATGTCGACAAAAAAAGAAACGGCCGGCTAAAGTCCAATTTCCATTTTTTAATTGCATCGGAATTTCTAATCAGAACTTTTGGAAAAGTTTAATCAATATCTCAAAATTTTGGAACATTTGTGCAATTTATTTTTCTATTTTAATATTTAGTATGTTTAAACATGTATACATTCAATTGATTCGTAGTATACTATGTTCATCATTTCAATATATAAATGTACGTTAAATGTAGGAAAAATTACATAAAACTATCTCAACTATTGGATCAGTGACAAATTCATATCCCATCTTTAAAAAATGTCAATGTCATACCTCATCTTACAAATTTGTGATAATTTCATACATTCCGTCAATTTGTCTGTCTTCCGTTAAATAGTGACGTGACTTAAGACGAGACCTACTTTCTATTAAAAAATTAATTAAATATTAAAAACTAAAAAAAAATAAAATCTTTTTTTTTTTGCATGGGGACCCACCCCTAATCTTCCTCACCCTTTCTTTCCCATCCATCCGTGTTCCCCCCAACCTACCTTCAACGCCAAAACCAGACACCCCACCCCCCCCCCCCCCCCCGGCAGAGCCGGCCCTTAGGGTAGCCCAAGTAGGCACCCGCCTAGGGCCCCCACTTCGAATGGGCCCCCAAAATTATTTTATATATTGTAAATAACATATAAATACAAAAAAGTAAGAGATATCACAATTCATTTGTTGGTGCAGTGGAAATGTTTGGCTTTCTTTTTCTTTGGAGTGTTGAGTTCAAAACACAGAGATGCCTTTTTTAGTCACTAAATTTTTCTTGTTTTTCAAATTTACTGCCAATCCATCTGTTCAAATGCATATAAAGTTATAAAAATCAAGTTCCTTTGCAATCTTTTTTTCTTTCAACTTCCCAATCTCCCAATTTCTATTGAATTTTTAAACCAACTATAACATGGTCTTGAAGATTGTACTTTAAGGTAATCAAAACTCTGAATTTATATTTTTCTTTTCAATAATTTTTTATTCAATGGATTGTTTTAGTATTCGATTCGTTAGTGTGATGTTGATTTTACGAAAAAATCACAAGAGAAACAATTGGCGTTGTTGAATTTATTATACTCATCAATCAAGTTTTATTGTTTTTTACTCCCTTGATCATCAAGTTCTATTGTTTTTCACTATCAATCTTAGACTCTTGACTACAAACATTTAGTACATTTGAGTCTAAAAACATGAGCCGTTTAATTTTTAAGTAATTTTGTATATTTATCTTCTTTTTATATTAATTTTTAATGATATTGGATGTGGAAATAGAATATTTATGTATTTAGCGAATTCTTTTTATACATATCAATGTACAAAGAACCGGAAATCAAAGAATATTAGGGCCCCATTTTGAAAACTCGCCTAGGGCCCCCAAATTCTCAGGACCGGCCCTGGCCACACGCCCTCTCTTCCTCCATCTCCACCTCCCTCACATGGCACTCCTCCCCCTCCTTCTACACACCCATCACCCTCACCAAATTAATCCTTGTAAATACCACAATTTCACCCTAACCCTAACCCTAAAATTTGAATTCGCCAATTTCAAAAACAAAAAAAAAAGCTTCTGCATCTCCCCCACGCGAATGGGCTGTGACACAAAGGAGTGCGAGCAGGTTGAGGGCGCAGGTCTACAATCTTATCGAAGGGAGTGCAAATTTTTCTCTGAGATCGCAGCTTAGCGGGGGTTGTGCAGGTCGGTGGCGGGTGGTTGTAGCTGGGTTGCAGAGACAGGTTTGTGCAGGAGTAGCTGCAGGTATGAACTTTGGTGGTGGAGGGAGCTGAGAACATTGGTGATCTGCAGGTATTTGGGTATTGGGAAGTCGTCGAAAGAATTTTAAGTTCTGGGTTTTGATGGAGGGGTTGATAGTTGGGGGGAGAACACTGGTGAGATGGGAAGAAAGGTGTAAGGGGGATAAGGGGTGGGTCTCTCATGCAAAAAAAATTATTTTTTTAGTTTTTAATATTTAATTAATTTTTTAAGAGAAAGTGGACTCCGTCTTAAGCCACGTCACTATTTAACATAATATTGACAGACAAACTGACTCAATATATAAAATTGTAACAAATTCATAAAATGAGGTATGACATTGACATTTTTTTAAGATGGGGTATGAAGCTGTCACGGGTCCAATAATTGAGGTAGTTTTATGTAATTTACCCTTAAATGTAAAAGCTAATGAATAAATTGTATAAAAAAAATCAAAATACAGAATTGAATAATAAAGAAACAGAATTAATAAATAACCATAAAATATTTGAATATTTAGAGAAAAAAAATTATCACAATAAGTTTGAAACATAAATTTGAAACAATTCAGGTCGAAAGTTCAGAATTCCTATATGCATTCCAATTTCCATATGGATTCAGAAAAGTTTGGATTCCAATTTCTATATGCATTCAAATTTCCATATGGATGCATCCAAGTTTCAAAAGTATTGGATTCAAAACGGAAATCCAATGGTGGAATCATAAATTTCAATCAAACTTTGCACCCCTGGTGGGCTAACTAATTAGTCATGAGTTAGGACAGTTACTCACATTTGAGTTAGGACAGTTAGTTGTATGAATGTGCTTGTTTTTGAGGTAATTAACGTGCTTGTTTAATTACATTTAAGTTTGAATTTTTCTCACCGTAATTTATAATTTACAATATACGTCATCAAGTAAAAGAAAAGTTACATTTAAGTTTGCACCTTCTGCTCTCCTCCAAAAACAAACCAAAGAAAGGTTTCCTACAGAGTTTGGGAGATCGACTCGTCCTTCACGATGCAGGAAATAGCATGCCTTTTATATACAGAGGCCAAGTACTCCTCAATAAGTAGGCAAATTAATCAAGGTGTTTAGTAATTCGGAGGAATTTTACTCGAAGTCAAAGACAACAACGATGTCCCAAGAATCCAGCAACGCATCTGTATTTGCGGAGGCATCCATAGGATCACTCATGGAGGAAGCATGGACGATGAAGCCTTTGCTGTCGGATGATTGCAGTATTTGCTTAGAAGGGTTGAACGGTGAAGAAGCCAACAAGGAGATAACAATGGCTTGTATTCGAACCTCAATAAGTAAGCATATTAATCAAACCGTGTCTGATAATTCGGAAGACGCAAAGATAAAGACGAGGATGATGTCCCAAGAATCCAACAATGCTTCTGTAGCGACGGTGGCATCCATAGGTTCACTTATGGAGGAAGCGTGGATGATGAAGCCATTGTTGTCGGATGAGTGGCAGTGCTGCAGTATTTGCACGGAAGGCTTGAACTGTGAAGAAGTCGATAAGGAGATAACATTGCCTTGTAAGCATAAGTTTCACTTAGTCTGTGTTCGAACCTGGATCGCCAAGCGCTCTTCCTGCCCGCTCTGCAGGATCAATGTTAAACCTGCCATGCCGCTCTGCAGGATCAATGCTAAGCCTGACGCGCCCGCAATGATGGAAGAAGACGATGAGATCGACATGTGGGTGAATATTATCACCAATATGGCTCAACTATGGCAATTTCTTAGTCTTTGAAGTTGTTATTGTTTTATGTCAGCCTTTTCTTGTTCATCATATGTAGTTTCCTATCGATATTTTTCATTAATTAGTTTGTATTTTTTATGTTTATTACTACGTTGATCTATATCATAACACAAAAAAATTTAAATTTTGAAGAAAAAATAATCGGCTCAATAGACTCCTAAGGATTCAACGTGAAAACGAAGTGTCAGTTGTCGACTACCTGACGCCCTCCCCTCTCCTTTATCCGGGCTTGGTACCGGCTGTGTAAGATAAACTTACATAGGACAACAATTTTTGCAAGCAATATGATGAAGAAGAATAAAAAGATCTTGATTCCATTCATTGGCCTTTATTCTTTGTTTACAACAGTTAGCGGAAGTGATTTTCACTCTTTTTTCCCCACACTCCACTTTCTTTTTTGTAAATGTACGTTTAAATAGATCAAAAAGGAATCATAACAGGAGTACATAAATAACTCTGCCATCACCAGTAATTTCCACAAGAGCAACTCCCATCCTTGAAATGGTGGAATCTGCTGGCGTCCCTCACTACGATTTCCCTTCCCGTAACCCTAGCAATTAACATAACCGCAGAATGGCAGTCTCCGCAAATACGGTGACTCTGCACAATTTGCAGTGGTGTCCCATCCGAAGTACTGATCAGACCATAAGATATGGCGAGTTTCTCGCTGTGGTAAAACGATGTCTGCTCGTGTTCGCCGACGTCAGGAAGCAGATACTTCTCCTCAGGGGTGTAACCGTGTTTTGAAATCTTGATCATCAAGTCATCCACTTTCTGGTAAATCTCTCTTGTTTCAGCGTGGCTTTTGTCTCCAGAACGAAAAATATGTACCTGTTTTTTAATTTCAATCCAAGTGCATGCCGGAAGCATTCTCAAACCCTTTCTTCTTAAAGTCTGCACAACACCGGCAGCCTCCTTCAACTTCCCAGAACTGTTGTATATATTTAAAAGCACAATATAATTACTTAGCTTATCAGGTTCCATCCCATAAAGTTTCTCTGCAGCGAGTTTTCCGAGCTCTAAATTCTCATGGACTCGACAAGCTGTTAGCAGGGCAGCCCACATATTTGCCGTGGGATCAAAGGGAGAGTCTCTTATTAGTTCATAAGCTTCGTCTAAAAGCCCTTCTCGACCTAGCAATTCAATCATACAAGCATAATGCATTGCCCGGGGCTTGATCTTGTGATCCCTGCTCATTGCTTCAAAAATATCCCATCCGCATTCTGATAAACCAGAATGACTGCAAGCAGACAACACAGCAAGAAATGTAACATGGTTGGGTACCATTCCTTCCTGAAGCATCTTCTCAAACATCTCAACAGCCTCGTCACCCCGACCATGATTACCATATCCAGCGATCAAGGCATTCCAAGATATAACATTCTTGAGGGGCATCTGGTCAAAAACATGACGGGCGTCTTCTATTCTTCCCCATTTGCAATAGAAGTCTACAAGTGATGTGTTCGCCACTATATCTAACCCAAAACCGTGACGAACTAGACCTGCATGAGCTTGCTTAGCATGTTCCGGTGAAGCCAACCTCGCACAGATTCTTATGATCATGGAAAATGTGAAATGGTCCATCTTAACACCAGAATCACGCATGTCATAGTACATACTCAGAGCTTCCTCGCTGTAACCATGAAGTGCATAACCTGCAATGATAGTATTCCATCCTACCGTCGTCTTCCGCGGCATCTCATCGAAAACACATTGAGCATCTTCGATGCTCCCACACTTGCTGTACATATCGATCAACGCACAAGACACGAAAATATCAGAACCTAGCCCCATCTTCAAACAACAGGAATGAAACTGTTTTCCAGCAAAAATGAGTGCCAAACCAGCTGATGCCCGAATCATGGTGGCAAAAGTCCGTGATCCAGCGTCAGAAAATTCGTGCCACATAATTTGAAACAAATGGAAGGCCTCCATGAAATTCCCCGAATCCACAAGGCCCCCTATTATCGTGTTCCAAGAAACCTGGTTTCTCTCAGGCATTTCCTCGAACAATCTACGTGCATCAATCATCATCCCGCATTTCACATGCATAAGAAGCACCCTGTTCCTCATATACTGATCCAATTCAAACCCATTACTAATCATGTAACGAGAAACCCTCTTAACCCCCCTAATCGATTTCAAACTGACGCAAGCACTCACCAACGCGTCGTACGTACTACCCGCCAATTCATACCCACCTTCAAACTCCAAAATCTCGAACAATTCAAGCGCTTCCCGGTACCGACTACACAAAACCAGCTTCTCAATCTGACTACAAAGCCCAGAATTGCGTTTGACGATCTGAGTATCTTCCAAAGGCGCCGCCTTCGGCTCATCGACCTCGATTTTCGACGGCACGGGCTTCGGACGCGGCTTCAGTTCCTGCTCCACGGAAGAACACTTGATATGCGGAAATGGTTTCCTCCATTTTCGTCGATTGAATTGGAAAGAGTACCCAGAAAACAGAGATAACGATCTCCGCCTGAAGAACTTAGGATCCGAGAACGAAAAATGTAAGCTGGATCCGCTCTGGAACTGATCCAACGCTATATTTTCGTAGCGCAAAAGTGGGATCTCCATGATTTGAAAAATGGAATTAGACCAGCGAATCAGAAATGGAGCTGGTGAGGAAAGTTGGTACCCTTGAAACGGAACACCGGATTCTCCGTTCAGTGAAACGACGAGGTTGCGGTTGGGAGGAGAGGAGAGGAACAGTGCGGTTTCAGGGTGGAAAGGAGGAGAGTGAGGGGGACGAAGGGGTCGGCGGTGTAGGAGAGAGGATCAGCATTGGGAATTCCGCCGGGAAAAGTCAGATGAGGGTAGTTCGAAGTTGCTCACCTTCCAACTGAAAAAGCTTCTATATTTCTGTGCAGGCTCCGGAGGTAGAAACTAGAGAGTAAACTAAAACGGTGCGTTTTTTGTACGTTTTATTTTTATTTTTAATTTTTAATTTTTCTTTAATTTATTTAATTGATGATTTTAAAAAAGAAGGGTACGGATTTCGTTTCTCAATTAATGAATATGGTTTTGTATCTCACATGGAGTAACGATTTTATTGAAGTGCTAACCGTCCTTGATTACTTAATTTAAACCGTTAGATCAAATACAACGGTTAAATATATGTCAAAACCTGTTACAAGTAAGTCGTAAAAAATTAAGAAAAAGTATGCATTGGAGATCTTGTGTTCGAAGTTTATCTCCTTTAGTATTGCTCTTATAGAAAAAAATGACATATGTAGAAAATACAAACATTTTCAATTAGATACATACATAGACATATCGACCATATAAATATTTATTATATTCGTGATTAGAATGGGAAACGTGTTTTATACTTTTCAAGTCGACCACACAATGCTACGCGCCTAAACTTTCCTGCGCAATTGTGCGTAATTAATTTAAAATACCGTTATCGTGAACAATAATTTGAAATACCGTTAAAATGGACAATAATTTAAAATACTACTACTGTGAGCTTAACGATTAATTTAAAATATCGTTAATGCGTCACCCCAGATGCAGAAGTGTTCATTGCCGTGCCACTTTTAGCCACCATACATTGAAACCAAAAAGAGTGATAGGGAAGCTTTTTCCTCGCCCTTTTATTCTTGGAAAGGAAAACACAAAAGTGAATTTCACTAAAGAAAAATGAAACACCACCACCATCTCACGAATGCATCAAAGCAACGGAAACTTCCTTATGCCCAACATGTCCCTTCATCTTTCTCGCTCCCAAGGATTGAAGGTGGACCAAGTTCATCCTCTTGTGCTCATTCAATCAAAACAAACAACAGAGTTCACTGGTATTCTAACTACAAGTATTCTGAACCATGCATGTCAAACATCGTCGGTATGCAGCAAAGTCCACCGTGAATTTGTTCGAGAACTTGTGTCCAGAAACCAGGTGCCGCCAGCCACCCACGCGTGCAGGTGAACCGGTAGAGCAGCAACTGCACCATCACAACAAAATGATCTTCACCCGTATTTCTTTCTAACCTAAACCATGACATCCGAGGATTTCCAAACCCGAAACTCTCTACTACTCTAAGCAGAATGAGAACGCCTCAATCTTCTTTTGATAATGATCTTGAAACATAATTTATCGACGGGGAAGCATACAATACATAGCAGCTGCAAATGAATGAGGAATGGATCTAATATTTCACTAGGAACCTTCATGTGTGCGTGCGCTAGCTATCCAATCAGACTGGTTTCTTTATGATAAAAAGCTTAAAGCTAAAGTGAAGCAGAATAAATTACTAAGATAAAGCAAAGCAGCCAAGCAAATTATGCAGTGTGGTGCAAACATGAGTAGACAAAGCATATCATAACCAATCATGCAGTCACAATCAAATGGTAGTTCCTTCGGGGAATCGCATTTGAGTTTACCTCATCAGTTCCCACTCGTCCAACCAGAACCGCTGCTTTCTAAGCCAGATTTCCAGATTACTGTTACCCGGCATGATATGAAAGAAAAAGTTCCCTGCTTTTAGAAGTTTACACAGCCAAGTAAGCTGCAAATTTCAACAAAAACTTGAAACTGCGGAATCAGAGACCGCTTCTCTGCAAGGGAAGTCTAATTACGCTACCTCAGAGAAACCATTTCAAGACAATCTTACCTCACAGAAGAATCATATTCTATAAACGAAAAGAAGAGGAACTGCATCAATGGAGAACCAAATTTAAATTTCAAATTCAAGAACTTCAGGAAAAAACATATAACCAAAAGGAAATGAAATTAAATACGGGATCGTTATATATTCCCCGCTATAACCAAGGGTATATAATCCTTACAACTTATTCCATGAGCTAAGCTTATTTAAAAACAACAGTGTGTTCCGAGAAGACGGCCTACAGAACGGCACTCTTCTTCTCTGCATTATGACTACTCATGTACTCATCATAATCCTACTTCTTGATCTTTTTAAGCTTCCTCGGTCCCGGAACTTCCAATCTACCAACAGAACACCCGCACCTAGCCCGAAACAAAAGCACTGCTCTCCCATTAGGTGGCGCCATCTTCTTAAGCTCGGCCTCCAATTCGCGGTGGTGATCGCGGGGCAATTCAAAAAGGCCCTTCTTCACTCCGTCCTTAGCCACCGAAGCCGAATTCTTCACGCACTCCTCCGTCTCCAGCTGAATGTCGAATTCAGCAGCCTTTCGGAGGCCCTTGCAATTGGGATTCCCACATTTCCTGCTGGTGCAGGCCAGCAGAGCCCAAGCGGCCAATGCCGCACAGCAGAGGCTGAGTCCCATACATCCGTACACCAACGGAGCATTCGAAATCTCCTCCCTCAGCACATACATAATTATTTGCACAATTTCAATTGTCTTAACACATACAAACTTCACATACGGCAATAGCAAATATCCAAAAGCGCAAACCACCGCAATGAATAACACGACATCGATCAAAGCCGATCGAGATCCATCGCAAGAAGGAGTCTTTGAGCAATTGGGGGAATTGGGTATCTTTCTTCTTCCTTGAATATGGTTGGTTTGCTTAGATTTGGCACTTGGGTCGGTTAAACTCATTGAATCCGCCATGGGAGCGTTTGGTTGGTCAACGGAGCTGCAGACCGAGATTGAGCTATGGAAATATACCATTTCAAATCGAACCCAGAATTTTGATTTCCAATCCAGTCAACAAAATCGGATCAAAATTCAAAATCCACCAACATATACCGAAAAATAAGATCGACCCAAATCCGATTTGCACCTGACGATCCGATTGAACCACTCGTCGGTGCCCCGAATCCAAATCAAAACCAATCAATCCTGTTTCGACATCTCAAACCCCTCAATCCAATTCACAGCTAAGAACTTGAGAGATCAATACAGAAAAACAAAAAACAAATTGAGAAAATTGGAAAAGTGAGAATTGGGTTGGGATGCGATTGGCCGGCTCGAAGAGCAGAGGAAGCAGAGCGGACAAGGAAGAAGCGTATACTGGGTATTTTTTTATCACATTTTTCTTCTTCTTCCGCAATGAACTAGTAAAACCATCGATCCCTCTCTCTCTCTCTCTCCGTGGTACGTTTATACGCGCAAAGGAAAATCCCGAGCGACACGTTGTGAGGATTACGTGGGCTGCGTCAGAGAGATGGGCTTTCCATTTTCTTGCCGCTTCCGCGCAATGATGATGTGTGCATGATTTGTGGGGTAGTTCATTGGGCTTGGCCCACTTTTGCATAATTTTGAATATTTAAGAAAATTAAAAGAGATTTTATTTTTATTTCTTTTCAACTTTTTTTTTTTGGTCAAGATGGTGACCAAGTCACCCCAATGAGGAATTGATGGAAAAGAAACCAACTTTGGTGATATGTTCTTTTGTGGAATTAGTCTTCTTAATCGAGAGTGGAGTAGGAATTTTATGTTTGAGTGGCCAGAGAAACATAAAAGTTTTACTATATAAATTGTTGTCATGACTATTGACATGTTCTTTTCTTTTTTTTAAAATGATCAGTTGGTGGTTGCACCACGACAGTTCACCTTTCTTAGGGTCGGGGGATTGGCCAAACGTAACATTCAATTGTATAAATTGTTGTCATGATTAAGACTGTTTTTTCCTTAAAAATGATTTGCCACGACAATCCAACCCTTCGTGAGTCACTCGCAAAGGCATTTCACTCTTTGGCCTCATCGTGTGATTTATTAGCGTTAGATATTAAATCCAAGACATATCATGTGGAAAACGGACTTAAAATTCATCCACAACTGGTGGTTCACGATTATGACATGCATATTTTTCTGAAATGTGTATTAAAATGTTTCTTATATTCTTAACTTTCACAGTTTATTAAAACATGATATTTGATTGTGCCGATTCTTGATTTTTTTTTTTATTGAGACATGAAATAAATAAATATTGAGTTTCTCATTAGAACTTATAATTCAATACCTGAAAAACCATGAATCAAATCTATCTTTCCCTCTTCATAACTCCTCATGCCAAAGAATGAAATATTGCTTGACAATATAACATGTTAGATTGTTTTCTATTTTTTTTGTTTTTGAGACATCCTAATGTTCATGTATGGATGAATAAATGCCTTTCTTTATATGGAAATAGACCAAACAAGTGAGAACAAAAGGAAGCAAATTACGAAATGAGGAATTTCCGCGTTTGGGTTGGCAATTGCCAATTGGCACACAAAGTAAAATGGAAAGAATCAAACACTTTTGGGTTGCATGAGCACTAAGGAAAGGTAGAAGACTTAGTACGTGGTGCCATATTTTCAACCATATGGACGCATCATATCCTTCATTAGCCGTGTTGCCCTTATGCTTCTTGACTTTCATGAGTGCTTTACCTTGACTTGGTGGTTGTTGTAGCTAAAACGATATCTAAGATTATAATAACTTCTAACTTTGGTCATTGAAATTTAAAATTGATAAAAATGGTCCGTGAGATTGTCTACTATCAATCGTTTTGGTTCTTCTGTGAAAAATACCCATTAAATTGAATAAACCACCAGTTCAGAGTGAAAGGTTGATTTGACAAAAATACCCTCAATTTAACAAACACTTTTCACGAAATGACCAAAATGATTGACAGTGGACAATCTTAGAGATCATTTCTATCGATTTTAAATCTCAAAAACCAAAGTGAAGAGTTATACTAGTTTCAAAAACCTAATGTTAGAAATAACTTTAACCAGGTAAGGTTATTTTTTCTCTAACCTATACTATTTCATAGGTATTTAATTCCTTTTGCATCACCCAAACTAGTGGACCAAACTACAAAGTGACACTCCAAGTGCCCTTTACCACATTGGTGGAAATGAGTTGAGTCCGTATATGACTAAATGGGTTTAAACCCCATCAGTGGCTAGTCTAATATCTAATTTAACAAAATCTATCGTTTGACAAAAAAAAAAAAAACTACAAGGTTATACTGAGCCCAAAGGCCAAAATTTACAACAGAAAGCCCAAATATCAAATTTTACAACATAAAAGCCCAATACACACTTTCATTTTGCCAAATTTAATCTTCTCAAATTGATTTCGAACCAAATAAACAGTATCTGTACTGGATTTGAACTTCAACCGTTGTCTTGTTATTCCTAGCGCTTTCCTTTTCTTCTTTTTTTCTTCAGTTTTCATCAAAGTTTTCAACAATGTTTAGAAGTGTTTTTAATATGATTAGAAGCACCTTTGAAGAAAGTGATTTATAAACTAAAGTAAAAATGCAAGTGAATAATGAAAAAACACTTAAATACTTCATGCAAGGGTTCTAAAAGACGTTAGGCGCTTGTCAGGCGGCGGGCTGGGGCCTAGCGCTTAGGCGGACTAGGCGGATTTAAGTAAATCTACCATATTTTGTGTAAATAAGTGTCAGCTTATACTTAAAATATATAATTTCATCATAAACTACAAAATAGAATGCATATATATTATGAAGTACTGGAACATAATAAAAACATGTGAAATAAGGATATAATGTATGTTCATTTAAGTATGCAACAAGCCTCTTACAATTTATTGGAAAAAATTAAAATGCAAAATGAAACTTATCTATTTTCTGTCTAAGTGAGCTGCGACCTAGGCGGGTGTTTGGACGGGTTTGGTTGGGCTAGGAAGGCGTCTCAGTAGGTCTAAGCGCTTTTTCTTAATTTTCAAACGCCTAGGCATTAATCGGGACGGTGGCCAGCCGCTTAGCGTCTAGACTAGGTGTGATTGTTAGAACAGTGCATGCAACAAGCACATAAACAATGCTTCTTTCAAATGCAATTCAAATACATGTGTTGTTATGATCTCCAACTTATTTAAAAGTAGATTGTCATAACGAAGCCATCAACCAATCCAATTTCAAAAGAAAAATATAAAGTTCAAAACAAAACTTATGCCTTTTAGTAAAAAAAGATACAAATAAAAGCATAAAATAAATAAATATAAAAAGGTTTATATTCCATCTAATCAGATGGCTACGAGTCACACGTGGAAAGGACAAGATCTGCTCCTAGTTTTCGTTGGGTACACGTGTCACCACAAGAGGAGATTTCCATGTTTGACAGGCAAAATCACAGCCATTAGCAGAAGATTCTTTTCGGTGTTTCGCCCCAAGGACAAGGAGATGCTTCACAAGTATACCTCACTTGACACGTGTGATGAAATGAGTGGACCTGAATCATGGGGTTCGCATTTGGTGACTTTTCACTTTACTTTCTCGCGGGGCCCACTAGAAGGTACGTTTGACTTGGCACTCTTTATCAACTTCTTTTTCTGCCTAAAATTGCTTTTATTAATAAACTAGCGAACATGTGTTACAATTTGCATTTTTTTTAAAATAAAATGATAGTGTTAGCGTCTAAGACCATCTCTAAATGAGATGTCAAATTCTAGGTGGAATGTCTTGTAATTAAATTTGAAAGTAGGAGCTAACTTCAATTGACATGTCAATCATATGTGGATTGACATATGAGTTTCATATGTCAAATTTGACATATGAAAAAGGTGATGTCAAATAATTTTCAATTATTTTATTGTGTGAATCCCATTAATGCACCAATTATAGACTTTAAAATTTTATTTTAATTGATTTCTTTTTAAAATGGGTCATATGAATATCATTTATAGCAAAAAAACATATCAGTTGGAAAAAAGGTAAAATCTGACATTGCCACGTCAGCAATCAAATTAACATTTGACATTTATTTTTTGACATCTCTATAGAAGATGCTCTAAGTTGTTAGTTGTTCAAAGGTATGGGGTTTGGTATTGTGGATATAAATTTTCGTCCTCTTATTCTTAGACAAAATTGCACCTACAAAACAATTAACACATTTGGTCAAGGCCAAGAGCCTCAAGCGCCCACGATGAATGAGGGGCTTTTGGCCGAAGAACCTTCAATGCCAAAGTTAGAATTTGAGGGAAAAGTGTTTAGAGATTTTTGCAAGAATGTTGAACTTAGGTTTTTGGAGAAAATGGGGTGGTTTTTGTTGGGGTGTCGCCGGCCCTTTTGGGAAAGATGGGAACCGGCCACTTTAGTGGTTTTTTTGGTGTAATTCACAATTAATTAGCTAATTAATAAATTAATTGAGTAATAAATCAATTAATTAGCCAATTAATATAATTTAAAATAAATAATTTGGGAGTTACCTTGTAGGAGGATTTGATGAGGATGGATGAAATAAGTTTTGAATATTTACCTATTTTGACCACTTTTGACCTTGATTGAGAGATGATTGTCTGCTGTTTGTGCGTGGAAATCCTGGTGTGCTTCAAGGGTAATCTTGTCATTTTTGCCAAAAAATCCACATGTCACTTCCATACTTTCCTTGATTATTTTTGGCTCCATAGGTATGAATCGGACCCACACCTAGGTGCATATCCATGATTACATTTTTTCATTGCATTAAAGCACTATCTGCTTAATTTATTTTGACATTTTTTTAAATAATTATTTTACTAATTTATCTTTATTTAATGCGTCATTATTTTTTTTTGTCAAACAATAGATTTTATTAGATTAAATATTAGATTAGACACCGACGAAGTTTAAACTCACACTGTCATGCAATGACTCAATACTTTTCTACCATTGTGGTAAAGGGCCACTTGCAATGCATCATTATTTTTAAAGGAAAATTAATTAAAATGACTTGAAAACTTTGAATTTTAACAATAAAGTCAAAATAAAGGGTAAAGAAAATAGTACCATAATTGATTTTTTAGTGTAAAAATATGATTTTTTGTTAAAGTGAATAGTACCAATATTTTTTCGTTAAAGTTTCCTATTTTTAAAAGTTGCAAGAATATGTGAGTTTTTGGTATTATGATGCTTCACCAAATTTGTTTCTCTTTTTATATATAATTCAATTAATTTATAGACTTGGTTTTCTACGCCAATTTATGCAACTACAAGGCAAAGACTCGGCAAAATTCGGTTTTCTTTTTCTTATAAAAGAAAAAAAAAGTGTGTTACGCTATCATTTGACCTTAAAGATGTTAAAACTGAGTAAAATTTCATTTAGAAGTTGGGGTATAATTTATCATGTGGAAAAATATGGAATCTAGGTGTTCTAATCATACTCATATTTAATTTCATTTCAAACTATATTTAATTAAAATACTATTTCAGGTACAATTTGGTGCCACATTTGACTCACTTTAATATTTTTTTATTTAAAAGAAATGTATTTCCCTTTTTTTTAATTGAACAATTCTCTCTTACTAAGAAAAGTCTAAAGATGCTGCATTTAACAAAATTTGATTTAATATAAGGGGTGTGCTATCCACACACCCCTTTTTACTTCTCACACACCCATGTTAATTTCTATCCGTTAGATCTTCTTTAATTCATCTGATTCGACGGCCAAAATCCAAAAAGGTGTGAGAGAAGTAAAAATGGGTGTGTAGATATCACACCCCTTAATATAACTGCAGAACAAAAATTTGTTAACTTGTTTTTATTTTAATATATTTGCAATACATTTATAAATGCAGTAATTGGGATCAAATAATTAAAAGTACAATTGGGATAAAATGCTAGAGAGTTATCTTGAAAAGGTATCCCGACCTGAAATATTCACTTGAGTGCTTGAATCGAGTTGTATTGGTTTCGTCATCTGGAATCATGACTCGCAATGTCCACTTAGACACCCGAATCGAGTTGTGATTTTCGACACTTGGAAGGTGACGAAGTCAGCATAGCTCCATCCGAGTGTTCAATTGAACAGTCTGAGTCAGAGGTTATCATATATGCTCAATTTCATTTGATGAAATAGTAGACTCAACTACTTTAAAAATGATTACAAGTCATTTTTTTATGATCTACGTGAATAACCATACATAATTAAGAAAAACTCATCTAAAACTAGAGCTCAAAATGCCTTTTTTCGTTTTGAGACTTTTCAATAAATACCACGATTAATATAGAAAAAAAGAAGAAGAAGAAGATTTGCACTAGGATTTGAAGACTTAATGTGGAAATTGGATCCAACTTTTGAAGACTATTCAACCAGAACCCAAAAAAATGTGTTTAATAAGATGGAGAGGGGGACAAAAGGTTAAGACAGAAAGAAAAAACAGTATAAAAATTCATTTAAAAAAAAAATAAATAAATAAAAAACAACTACTGAACTTGTGGCTCAGAATTCCCCTCCCCGATGACGTGGCACACCGCCTCCATAGACAGCTGAGAAGATAGACGACAAACGCACACACTTTCTCTCTCTCTCTAAGTTTTTTTTCCGAATCGAATTTTTGATGAGAAAAAGATAGAGGAAAAGAAAGGAAAAGCGTAGCAAACATGTCGGAGGCAGCAAAGGACCCAGCGATCAATCTTTTCGGGAAGACGATTTCGCTGCTGAGCTCCGGCGGCGACTCTGTCGGAGTTACCGGAGCTCCGGAACCCGATCCGTCGTCCGGGACTGTCGCGGAAGAGACTGTCAATCAGGAGCACGCCGCCTCCTCCTCCTCCAACTCTTCGCCCGAAGTCAATGCCCTCAGAGACCGGGAAGAGAAAGAGGTCAATGACAACAAGGTAATGGAATTTGGGTGTCCGAAATTTTCTATTTTTAGTGTTGAGCATTGCTTGGAAGCTCGAATGGATTCACGGGTTGCTTTCTGTGGAGGATTTTTGTTGACTTTTTGATATGCTGCTCTGGCTTTTGCTTTTGGGGTTTTTTTTTTTTTTTTTTTTGTGTGTGATTCATCTCAATTCATTTTTTAACAATTTTTTTGCTTATTTTTGCTTCTTTGGGGTTCGAAGGTGGGTTTTAAATCTTATCAACTACAAAGTTCTTATCTTGTTTGCTTTGTGGCATGCTTATCAGATTATTGCTTTTTAATTGTTTTGGAGATTGCTGGTTATTTTTCAAAGAATTTGTTTTACCTTGTGTTGTCATTGTACTTTTTTTGCTAGTGATTAATCAAGCAAGTAAGCAAGCAACTTTCTTATGTTAGCGCTCAACCTCATTTGAAATTTTTCTATTTCAAATGGGTTTAGTTTGCACTTTCTGGGTTTTTCATTTCTGTCTTCTTTTGAAATTTCAGCTGAACTTTGCTTAAATGGATTCCCTTTATGATTTGTGGCAGTCTGGGGTTAGGTTTTGTTTTGAAACTTTGCTTATTTTACATTTGTATTGGGGATATCGATTCGTAGCTTGTGTTCATAGTTTTTTTTTTCTTTCTATTTGAGGGTTGAAAAGATTTGGAAAAGTGCTCTGCAAACAAGCTAATCATTTGCTGCTTCTACCATGATGCATTTGGAGGCCGAAACTTCTGTTAGCTATTACTGATCTCTACTTTTAGCCTGCCTGCTTATAAATTATAATACTTTCGTGTGGCCAATGCAGTACTTGGATGACATATGAATATCTGATGCTATTTTACTCATTACATAGTGGATTAGTACTACGAATCTGAATGCTTCTCTAAAGATGCCATTACCCTTATATCCAAATTGATTAAAACCCCTTCGTAATGAAGGGGAAGGAGGCCGTTGTGTAAAAAAGAAAGAGGGGTTTCATATCTTATGTAGAGGCAAATCCTCAGGAACCTTCATGTCGTGTTTACTTTTAAGCATTGGAGTTCGATTTTCAACACAGCTATGTAATAAGGAGTCTAATTGTTTCAGTCAATTCAGCATGCCAGCAGTAGATAGTTAAGTTTCAGACTATTTTTGTATCCTGTAGTAACGTAGTAGACATAAAGGATGAATGATAATGTTTTGTTTATATTTCACGATACTCAGTTTTGAAACTCATCTTCTCAATTAATTTTTTTATCAATTCAGGACACAGTGCGGAAACCAATTCAAACGAAACAGGAAAATGGAATCCCAACATTATCTTCGGAAGAGTTAACAAATCCAGATGCGGCATCCAGAATAGGTGTAAACCCTGAATCACCTGTTGAGAAGGAGAATGCCACATTAAAGACTGAGAAGACTGAAGAGGAGCAGAGTGAGACAAGTAATTCGCAGGATAAGACCCTGAAGAAACCAGATAAAATACTTCCATGCCCCCGCTGTAGTAGTATGGACACCAAGTTTTGTTACTACAACAATTACAATGTCAACCAACCCCGGCACTTCTGCAAGAACTGCCAGAGATACTGGACAGCTGGTGGGACAATGAGGAATGTGCCTGTGGGTGCCGGTCGTCGTAAGAATAAGAATTCTGCTTCTCACTATCGTCACATAACTGTCTCTGAAGCTATGCCGAATGCTCAAGCTGATGGTCTCAATGGAGTTCACCACCCTTCAGTACAACCAAATGGTACTGTCCTAACATTTTGCAGGGATACGCCCCTCTGTGAATCAGTGGCTTCTGTCCTTCATCTAGCCGATAAAAATATACAGAACTGTACACGTAATGGATTTCAGAAACCTGATGGGTTGAGGATTCCAGCTTCTTATGGAGGTGGAGTAATTGGAGATGATCATATGACTGGATCAACAGTGACAGATTCAAATTCAAATTCAAAGGATGGGGCATGCAAATCTGGATCACAAGAGCAAGTTATGCATAATTATCAGGGCTTCCCACCTCAAATACCATGCTTTCCCGGGGCTCCTTGGCCTTACCCTTGGAACTCTCCCTTCGCACCACCTGCTTTCTGCCCTCCAGGTTATCCTATGTCCTTCTACCCTGCAGCAGCTTATTGGGGTTGTGCTGTGCAAGGTGCTTGGAATATCCCTTGGCTTCCTCCACCATTGTCTTCAAACAACAGTGCTTCAAGTTCTGGTCCCAACTCTCCCACCTTGGGGAAACATTCGAGAGAAGAGAACACTGTGAAACAAAATAGCTCTGAGGAAGAAGAGCCACCGAAAGAAAAAAGTGCTGAGAGAAACCTTTGGATTCCAAAAACTTTGAGGATTGATGACCCGGGTGAAGCTGCAAAAAGCTCTATATGGGCAACATTGGGGATTAAGAATGATAAGGCTGATTCAGTTAGCAGCGGGGGACTCTTCAAGGCCTTCCAGTCAAAGGGTGATCAAAAGAATCACCTCTCTGATGCCTCTCAGGTCTTACAAGCCAATCCAGCGGCATTGTCTAGATCACTCAATTTCCAGGAGAGCTCGTAGAATCGGTAGCTTATTATAAACTTCTTGTTTATTTCAAGTGCTGCAAACAGTTCAGCAATGTCCAACTGCTCCACACAATATGACACCGCCTTTCTACACCCAGCAGTCTTGTTGATTAACCATCGTCGGCCACAAAACCAAACATCAAAACCGTCAATGGAGGAAACGAGAGGAGGATTTGCGGCCTTGTCTCTTAATTAGGAGCTGGGAGCCATCTTACCTTAGCTGAAATTGCCACTAATTTTCCCACTGTGAGTGCTACTATGAATATTTGCAACGTACGTATTTTGAGTTAGATGGTTTGCTGAGTTCTTGAACATATAATTACGTGTAAAATTGAGAACTAGAAGAGTTCAGGTTTGTGTAGCATAAACCCAATATGTAATTAAATAACATGGGGATCCAAATGAAAAAACTTTCGTTTCTTTTGTGGTTTTAATTGAAGATGTAGTATTTTTCTTCTTATATCCACTTCAATACCATAATTTCCTGCTGCGGGAAAATCTCAGATTTGGATTTCTCAATTCGCTTTTAACTGTCAATTGTTCATTTTTGTTAAGTAAACATGAGAGTTCATTTCTCGACCTTAGTGGGAAAAGACTTTGTTGTTGTTGTAAACATGACTAGTAACACATTTGTTAGCCATTTCTAGTATAACTATCTGAAAGTTTAGAATTTTGTAAGCCAGTTACGTAGAGCCACACGGAGGCTGGGGGCCATGGCAGCATCCAGTCTACATGCAACTACTGCCTCCGCCTCGGCCCCTATGGAAACTAGTTACTGGAGGCCGACAATATGATAGAGGAAGCGAGATGAGGTTGGAGAGAAATTTACATGAATTGCGACACCTTAGTAGTAATATCTTAGTATGTTCCAGCTTATGATGTGAGTTACCGCTATTGTAGCGCAAAGTTCTAAAAGGCGCTAGGCGCTAGTAGGATGGCAGGTTGGAGCCTAGCACCTAGGCAGATTTAAGTAAATCTATTATATTTCAAGTAAATAAAGGTTTTTTACATAAAATATATGTAATTACATCATAAACTACAAAATAGAATGACATATATATTATGAAGTATTGAAAATAATGAAAACATGGGGAACAAGTATATAATGTGCGTTCATTTAAGCATTCGTTCAACAAGTCTCTTACAATTTACTGAAAAAATTAAAATGCAAAATGAAATTTATCTATTTTTTATCTAAATAAGTAGCAACCTAGGACAGGCTAGACGGGTGCCTAAACAGTCTAGGAGGGCGCCTCAGGAGGTCTAGATGCCATTTCTTAATTTTCAAACGCCTAGGCATTAATCGGGGCGGTGGCCAACCACCTAATACCTAAGCGGGGAGTAGGTAGCGCTAGACGAAGATTTTTAGAACGGTGTTGTAGCGTTATAGTTGCATATAAGTTTTGTTCATGGACTAGGATTGAGCTATTACACTTCACTTTCCATTCAATTTAAACCAAAAGGCACCAAAAAGCTGGAAAGTGGACATGAAGTTTGCCTTTTCCTTGTTCCATTTGTTAGTGTTGTTTTCACTTTCTCTTTTCTTTTTGGGTAGAGCTATTCAGTATTCACACATCCTTTTTTATCTTTCACATGCTTTTATAACTTTTTTTACATTGATTTTTTTCAATTCATTCGATTTAATAGCCGAAAATTGAGAGGGATGTGGACAAGTAAAACTCTGTGTGACTGCAAACAAAGAACATTGAGATACCTTAGGTGGAGGGTACTTTAGGAGAAAGGTTGACCACCAGTTTTTGGATGGCTCGAATTTGCTGGTCTTGGACTTGGGACCCCATACAGGTGAGCTTTCTTGGTTCCCCTCTTTCCTGGATTTTGTCTGGTCAATTTATCAGTTTGCAGTTAAATGCATAAAGGGAAATTTGTTTGAAGTTGAGGAGAAAAAACTTCAATACAAGCATCCAAATCACGTGGTTTGTCTGTCTATACATACATACACAAAAAGTTGAGTGAGGGAAATTTGTTTGAAGTTGAGGAGAAAAAACTTCAATACGAGCATCCAAATCACGTGGTTTGTCTGTCCATACATACATACACAAAAAGTTGAGTGAGACAATCTGATTTGACAACTAGTAATGCTCCTCCCACAATAGAGCGTGAGACTCGTGCATTGGGGAGCTGTATTACCTGCGTGAGGTTGAATGGTAATCACATGGCACATTCTCATGTAAGAGTACCTGACTAGCTATATGTGGCCAGACTGCTATACTTAGGCCATCTCTAACTGACCCGATCAAAGGATTAGAGAATTAAAAATAGTTCAAAATGATACGAAAATCGTTTTCAATCGAGGGCTAGGCCAAAGGGCTCGTGGGCCTCAACGGGCAAAAAATTGAAAAACAGGCCAATCGGCTAGCCCAGAGGAGCCAGCCAGCCCTGGGTCGGCCCAAAATTCAAAAGTAAAGGCTACTAGCTAGTGTCATGCTGACGCCATGTTACCGTTGCATTTGAATTATTATTATTTTTTGGGACAAATTTTGTTATAAAAAAATCTATTTTTTTTCTATAACTACCTAAGCCATTAAACAACATATGTCACTCGACAGAAATCTGGAGAGTTACTCACTTTAGCTATACGTGTCACTTGAAATCTTATCCGAAAAATTATTGAGATTACATATCGACAAGAAATCCTATCTGAAAAACCATATTAATTCAATTAAAATAATAAATTATATTTGGTCTATGGCCTTTTGTCCCCCTTAGTTGGAGATGGTTTTTTATTACAGGGCTATGTTTAGCCTATAACCATTTGTTCTCCTCGATTGGAGATGAAATGAAATATGTTATGACACTGTTTATTAAAATATAATTTTTTGGATGATTATAAAGCTAAAGGGAGATTGGAAATGGCTTTAAGTTTTTATCTTGTCACAGCTCGTGATTCCTACGCTTTATATATGTTGACGTAGTAAGACAACTTTACCGAGTACTTATGGTAAATGTCAGCTCACACAACCTAACCTAGATAATCGGTGGAGTTCATTGAAGGCATGAATGCATGGTTAGATTATAGCCTCTCGATAGAAACCTGCCTTACGTATGGATATTGCATGTTTTAAATTATGGCCTCTCGATGGAAGTCTCCAATGCTGTGGTTCTCCTTCACTGTTTTCTAATCTGCAGCTACACCAGCCTAAACCCCACCCCTATTACGGTATCTTGTTCTTAATTTGAGACTTTTGTGATCAGTCCACAAAAGGGTAGCTGATTTCATTGTTACCGGTCGATGATGAGTGCTAGAATCAGTAACTAACGCATGTAGACACATCTTAATTATTTTATGGTTTTGTAAATCTGGCAAACATGAATTGTCATCAAATTACACTTGCAAGAGCGACTGATCTTTGTGTTTTCTTTATGTGATCATATTTACATAAGTAGTAATATATTAGGTAGCTTTATGGTGTAGGTTAGAGATCATCCAGATTTGTGATATGTAAAGTCAACTTATTTGGGAGGGAAAAGGATCCCTCCGGATCCATTACGAGAGAATTATAGGAATCCTAACATTTCAGTCGTTCATTTATATCGCGCAGTCAGTTTTTGTCAGGTATTAGTTGTGTTTAATTTGAAATAATAAAGGTCAACTAACGGTTAAAATGTGAGGATCCCTACATAATGGATTCGGAGGGGATCTTTTTCCATTTGGGAGTACTATATTTTGTCTGGTTCTTTCCAAGTCATTAAGCTATATACAGTAAGCTAATCCATTATAAAAAATAATAATAAATATGAATTTTAGACCCTTATTCTACACGACGCGTCTTAGATTCGATTTTTGACACTAATGAATCATATTATGGTGGTTAGTGAGAGGTTGAAATGCCTCTGTGAATTTTTTCAGCTTCCAAAAACATGAACTACCATAGCAAAATCATTAGCTGATAATTAAAAAAAATTAAATAGCAGATGTTGATAACATACATGAGGTCTCAGGTTCGATGCTCCAAGCTGGTGAGTTTGTTTAACTGTGGCCATGAAGATGCTGAAATGTCTCTGTGAGTTTTTCTCAGAAAGATGAATACTCGTGATTTGCCAGTAGTTGCCTCTCTTTCAAGGAAAAAAAGAAAAGAAAAGATATTGATAACATGGACTGAAAGCGTGATAACTTTTCAACTAGTTGGCTGCCCACTGGTTACAAGCTACAAAATAAAATTATGTTATGCAATAAAAAATATTAAAATTTGAGAGAGAGGGTTTTGCGCAAAAACAAAAAACAAAAACCATGTGACAGATTGAGAGGGGGGTCGAAGCTTCGCTTTGCCTGGAAAGCAAGAAATATATGGAGTTTATTAGTGGGAACACTAATGGCTTCCCACTTTTAATTATGAGAAGTTAAGTTTGATTATTTTAATTAATAATAAATAGCATTATATATCATCATAAAATAGCAAAATCTTTCTATATATAAAAAAAATCTTAAAGTTTAAAACATTGATCAGTTGACGTACAATTGGATGATCACTTTACTTTACTGTAAACATGGTGTTGCATGATTAACTCGATACAATTACATTAACATGTTCCCGTAACATGGAAGTCGTTCTCCATCATTCTCCACCATATTTTAGGCAGATATAAGAAAGTGAAAGGCTTAAAGAACAAAGAAGAACCTTGGCAACTGTGGAGAAGATTAAAAAATGGAAGGGACAAATCATGGGGTATTAATGTGGGTTAACACCTGAGGAACTGATTAGAACCCATAATCCCACATGCAATGCAATCACTAATATTTTAAGTTTAATGATCATCCTATGAAAATTAATCTCCTTTTCCTTTCACTAACTCAGAAGCTTACTTATAATAAGCAAAATTATCCATGTTAATCCTGAATTTATTATTATTATTATTATTATTATTTAAATGAACTAGCTGGTGGCTTCGCCACTGTTGTTCATCTTTTTGGGAATCGGAACGAGAAAGAGGTATTTCAGCCTCATTCTGGCCGCCATCATGTGATTTATCAACGTCAACAATTGAACTCAAGACGTTCTGTATAAAATACGAATCTAAAATTAAAAACAGAAAAAGAACAACTTTCATAGTGTCTTTGGTTGTATGAAACTAATTAATTTGATTAATTATTCAACTGACCGACTTAATCCCATCCCAAAATAAAAGGACATAAGTAAGTATAAAAGATTGTGTATAATCCCAATGTCCTAATTGCTAGAAATTGAGTACTCTCACAGCAGCTGTTTGGGATTTTATTTTCCCTGTAGCTAGGAGCCTAGGACTTGTTGCTACTAATGTCTTTTGATTATCATCCTAAAATTATTGGCCTAATCGGACAAATGGTTCCTGTAGTCATAAAGTATTCGGAAGATAGCCCTTATGGTAAAAAAATTTAGATTTAAACCTCTGTGATTTAAGTCTGTTAGGATTTATACCCAAAATTAAAACTTCCGTTATTCCTCTGTTAGTAGCATGCACGCGAGTCTCATATGTAAGGATAAGATGGTCATTTCATAGTTAGTAGCATGCCAATCGCTTAGCTAAACCCCTCATGATGTTCCCAATTCTAAAGCACCAACAAAATTCTTTTATTGAAATAAGAGGTTTGGTTCGTGTTTGAAAAGCCACATCAATGACTAAGCGAAGAATTGAGGGAGACGTTGTACATACTCATGTATTGCTGCAATCTTGATAACTTTAGGTGATCGTTCTATTTTGAAAATGGTTTGTTCGTAATCGTATCCACCATGTGCAGTTTTATGCTTGAAAGTTTTTTCTTTTTTCCAGTCAGTCTCCTCCTTATTATGCTTCAACGGCTGCTCTCTTTTTTTTCTTCTTCCAATCGGTCACCTCCTTATTATGCTTGAAAGTTTTTTCTGTTTTCCAGTCGGTCTCCTTCTTAGCGGTATATATAGGGGTTTATGTGTAGAGTGTCTTTTTTTTTCTAGTCGGTCTCCTCCTTTTTTCCAGTCAATCCACATAACAAATCCAACACTTCAACCTCTATTCCTAAACTACAAGGTAGAAGAGGAGCAACATCAATCTAAAATCAAAACGAACAAAAATCAAAATCCAAAATGAAAAACCAAATCTAAAATTGAAACGAAAAGATGGAATGGGCAGCATCAATCAAGAAGAAGGAGCAGTTCAATCAAAGAATTCACCTGCGCACCCGGATGCGATTTCAGTTCGTGATGTCCTTGTTTATGAATGAAGAGTGACTATGGAAGGGATGAAACGGGGGATGGAATGACCATCTTATCCTCACATGTGACACTCACGTGCATGATACTAAATAAGGAATGATGGAAGTTTCAATTTTAGGTATAAATTCTAATAGACTTAGACCACAAGGGTTTAAATCTGAATTTTTTTACCACAGAGGATACCTTCCGAATGGTTTATGACCACGGGAATTATTTATACGATTAGGACAAAATTATTTCACAACATATTATCAGGACGTACAGACCACATTGTTTATTATATTTTTAACAAAAATAGAGCGTATTAGAAACATGATATAATATGGTATGAATAATAAGTTCTTTCTAGCATATTTTATAAAGCCTAGATAGACGAAAGTGATTAACCCTAATAGGATTTTTTTTAAATAACCACATCATGCAAAATTTTGGACCATGCGGAAATGATTTTTTTTAATATTAAAATGAATTTTTATTGACATTAAAAATTTGAGTTACCCTGAATTATTATTTCTTTACCAATAGTGTGGCGACCCGTCCCAAAACTTTCTACGTAAATTCTCCCCGCATATGTATAATGACAATTATGCCCTTATCGTTGAGTGACGTGAACGCGTGCTATCAATTTTATTCCGTTCACGTTTTCGTATTCTAATTTCTACGCACGCATACGAATCTAACAATACTTGAATACACGGTATTAAAACTTAAACCCTATACTGTCAGAAAATATTCTATCATTTCTTAAGGGGTCTGTGTTCCCTCAACCAACCCACTCAGAATTCTTTTATCTAAAACCCCGGCTGCCATCCGTTACAGCTCACAAATCCATTCCATTTGCGTTATTCAAATCATAACCTTATCAAACGGAATAATACAACTCATCATCTCAGACTCTACCTCTCTCAAGCTCTCAGACATTCTCTCTCTCTCTCATCGAAATCTCAGACTTCAAACTCTCTCTCTACCCTTCCACACGGAGCAAACTCGAAAGCCACTCAAACCTCGAAGATTTGAGGATCCAAGACTACATTTGGATTGCTGAGGACCTCACGAGTCCATCCACATCAATCGCAGGTAAAAACTCGATCGTTTTTACGTCGAAATGTCAAAATCCGATTATGGTACTGTTCATCACCTTTCTTGTATAACCTTTTCAGCAAATTCTAAAATCATAGGAAGGCTTAGAACCTCCTCACGAAGCATGGAGTAGTTCGTTGAGTCGATTTGGACATCGGAGGACTAAGTTTCGAACGTGGCCGAGATTTGAAGGATTTTTCCGGCGAGATCCTTTGATATTCAAATCCCAAAACAGGTATAACGTTGTTCTACTCGATCCCAGCTTTCTATTGATATAAAATTCGTGAAATTTGGATTAAAAACGAAGAAGATATGAAGAAAATAAGATTTTCCAATTTCCGGCGACCGGAGCGTCGCTGGAGTCCTATCGGAGAAGACGACAGAATATTTCGTCAAATCTGACGGAATATTCCGACGCCGTCAGTCAAAGATAACAGTCCCAGTTAATATTTAACGGAATATTCCGAGGAATATTTCGACGCCGTCAGTCAAAACTAACGGTTTCCGTTAAGACTTAACGAAATATTCCGAAGAATATTCCTGACGGCGTTGACAGAAACCGTCAGCGTGCGTGGCACGTGACCGCGCGTGGGGGCGCGTAGGTCCGTGCCATTTTTGGCGCGTGAGGGCGCGTGACAAGTCCAAAAATAACTATAAAAATATGGGTGTGTTCGTGATGACGTGTAGATCAATTTGGTATATTTAAATCTTAGGATTGAGCAATATATGGGAATTTTATTTAGGTTTCCGTAACTAAGCTTTAATTAATTCGTATAAATTATGTATAAATAGGATAAATATATCCGGAGGAGTTACAAGACCAAGCTAGGCTCGGAGACTACGACCCAACGACGTACTTGTGAGTGGGCAGTTTGTTTTCGTACTTATACGTATTTACAGTTTCCAAGAATGCATGAACGATTCATTTTACGTATATATTGTCAAATAAATGTTACGTATGATATAATTGCGATAAATGCTACTATATGGTTGAGATATACTTGTCATGATATCCATACATGTTTATGTACATACTCATCTGCTGCACCGGTGTTAGTACTCGCCCTAGGGACAGGGCCAGTCCTTCACGTGTATGTTCACATCGCACCGTTCGCTCGTCTGGATCCAGGTTAGGTGCCAGTCATGTCGGGTAGATTGCATTAGACAATCCGACTTGTATGTGATGTGCTTCTGCACCAGTCTTCACGTGATCGTAGTACTTGAGCGTATTGATTACACCCAGTCCTGTTCGTGTCAGATTCCGTCTGTTCGAACTTGTGTGCAAGCATTAGATAGATGAGAATTGCATTATATCATTGCCACATGATTATATTTCTGTAGCATCGATCCTGTCATGATTTGACTTGCATATTGTCATTTATACTTGGCTTTAGTATTGTGGATATATATACGTACGTACTTACTCATAATGTGCTTCTTAATAAAGGAAACTATAATTGTTTTACGGCGAGGGGTTAGTATATTCAAAACCAAACGTTTTCACATAAGTTTGTTTTGCTGACCCACTCAACTTTGTTTTTCGCCCCTCCAGGACCTAGATAGTTGTTCTGCGTGGCATTCGAGGAATCTTGAAACGTTTCTGACATTCGGCAATCAGCTTCTGATGTATGAACTTATCACTATGTGTAATAAGTGTACTTTAGTTGCTTGACTACTCTTCGGTAGTCGTCTTATCGTTAAGCTCTAAATAACTATAGTGAGCTACGCCTACGTTTGTGCACTCTGTCACTATTTAAATTTTAAATGATTCTAAGTTCGATTTAAATTTATGCACTTTTTACATCACTTACCCCTATGGTTACGTCACTTCACAGTGACGGCCAGCATGCGTCGACCTTTCCGGGTCGGGGCGTGTCAAATAGGGTGGTGCTATCTAGACCACACACCTCTTTTTATATTCCACGTACTCTTTGTTAATTTTTATTCTTTAATTTTTTTCAATTCATTTAATGTAATGACCGAAAATTGAGATTAGTGTATAAGAAGTGAAAAGAGGTGGGTAGATAGCACCTTCCGAAATACTACAAAAAACAGTCCTAAAAGATTCAATGGGTGGTTGGGATATTAAACTCTGTCTTATCTGTATCATCGAAAATATCTTCTCTATAATACTCTTTTAATTTCGGGTATTATTACACAATTTCTTATCTCCTCAGTCCTCGGGTGGTTGAGTATAAATAGGGTTCTTGAAAGAATCGACCTCTTCACAGCTTTATCCCCAGCCAATAATCTCCCTATACATATATTTTCCAACATATAATTTACACCCCAAATTTAACTCTCTTTTTTATCAGATCTGAAAGCTCATAAGTCGGTTTCCTGGAAACTTTAAAGCTCCAGGCTTTTGCCATTTCTTCCTCAAATCTCATCAAATCCCAAATCGTATTCAGAATTCCGAAAGCTACCCAATTCGTAGAATTCTGCAGGAAAAAATGGGTCGTCATTGGTTTCTGAGATTTCTCATTGTTTCTTGCCTTCTCGCTCTCTGTTTCTCTCACGGTACGTAACACACACCAACGTTTCTACTGTTTCATTGGAGAACTTCATATTTTGGGAAGTGACTTTCGCACAATCATTTTCTTCTACCGAGGCATGCAGAAGTATAAGAAAGTGTCCGGAAATCAATTCCTAGTATTTTTTTTCGATTCCCGAAAGACCAATTGTGAATTTGGTTTTGTTTTTCTATAGGATTCGGTAGAAAGCTGGTGGAGACTGCTGAGCACGGTGAAGATTCTTCAGTTCTAGTCTCAAAGGTAAGAGTCTTTGTCCTTTCACTTTTGTTGGGTACTTTTTACTTTATTTTGGAGGATGAGTGGTTAGTAAATTTTCTGTTTGTTTCTCAGGAAAATCATGGAAAATCGAGGAAGAGGATTACATTGATGGATTATGCAGATCCAGAACCGAATGTGAACCCCAGAACAGGGTATATCTTTACCCCTCCTCCTCAGCTCAACTAAGATGATCAAACTTTTGTGGCAAGAAAAATAAAGTCATGTCAGTTGGTTTTCACCTTTTCTAGTTTAACTCATGGTGAAATATGAATCATTTCATTAGTTCAGGTTCTTTGTCAACCGACGTGTAATTCTCTCTCTAAATTTTAGTTCTTGTTATTTTTTTTTTCTTTGAACATCATAACAATGATCCTCGTTTGCTATTTGTCTTATCTTTCTTTTTGGGTTGTTTTATTAACACCCCACATATACTTTTTCAATTAAGATTTATCTTAATACACCCCACATACTTTCCTATACTACTTTCACACCCCAAATGTTCTACATACACCCCACATTCTTCACATGCATACTAAATACACTCCCCATCTACTTTTTCATCAAAATTTATCTTAATACACTCCAAATACTTTCCTATACTACCTCTCATTGTTCATTCTCACCATATCTCCAAATTTCAAGACTCTCGCTAAACATGTAAATGTTAATTATAAGTTCGACAACATGATATTCGATTGTTGGTTTATGTTACTGGTAGAGCACAAATCCAAAATTTGCATCCCTCTCAATTACTCATCTAGAGTCAATCTCACAAAATTTTAACTCAACAAAGAATGACAGGACATGGGTGAATTTTTTTTTTCTTTCAAAATTATAATGTGTTCAATTCTTTTTAATATACAAAACTTAAAAGAAAGTAGTGCCCAACTGCCAAGCTTACCAATTAGAGAAAATTTTGTTTATATTATAATGGATTTTTTTTTTTTTTGAGAAATCGAAAAGTTGTTTTTGGAATAGTTAAAGATTTTGATAACAAAAAAAAGTTAGTTCTTACAAAATCCAGAATGAAGTACGTGTGGTTAGGAGTTCGTAACATTTTTTGTTTTGAAGGTTTTGGTTTCTATCAATTTGGGGGTTTCTGTCAATGACGGGTTTCAGGATTTTAGGGTTCGGGTTTAGACAACCAAGTTAGTGTTAGGATTCATATTAGTAAATAAATTTTGTGTATTCAATTTCTTTTAAATTTTTTGGGGCTAAAAAGTCATTTCATGTTAAGATATATGAATAATTTAATAATAATATTTATGTGGGGTGTATTCAATAATGTGTGGGGTGCTAATAAAAAAACCCTTCTTTTAAAAATGTTAGGCTTAATCGGTTTAATAGCTTCCGTGGTGATAGCGCATGTCCTAAAAAAAATTAGGATTTAAATTCCGATAGAAAAGTCTGTTAATATTTAGGCTCAAAATAAAAGGTTTCGTCACTACGTTATGAATAATACACTGAATACATCAATTTTACCTGCAAACTCACTAATAAGTCATAACTTAGTGATGCCTCACTACAGTTGATGCACAAATATATAAAAAACGTCATGTAGTTTACAAAATATAGTCTAAAAAAAAGATCTTTGTAACATTTTTCTATATGCACACATATAAAAAATAAAAATAAAAAAAATAATGTAGTTTACAAAATATAATTATAAAAAAAAATTCTTCGTAGCATTTTTCTACAAAGTTGAACTTTTGCTGAAATCGCAAATATCGAGGAAATTTGACATTGGCATTTACTTCGACTCTGATACAAAAATAAATATAAGTTAAAGTGTGCACGACCCTATCTCAACATTAGATTTGACTTTTAATTGTTTATATATAACTATGGATTATAATATAATCTTGTTTTCACGATTTTAATACCTAGAAGAGAAACACCACTACTGTTGACTATATTTATGAGATTTTTTTTTTCTTTTCAATAACATTGAATGATACAAAAATTGAATTGTTGAGATTGAAACTAAAAGATTTGAACAATTGTTAAAATAAAATCCAATGGCTAAAATGCTCATAGCATAATCGTGGCATTGAACTCACATAGTTGCATGCAACCAACTCTTATCATGCATTGAATTAGAATGAAGTTAAATTGACTAAAGTGGTGTGTTTGTGACAGTCCGTCCCGAAATATTTTTATCGACAGCGTGAATTGACGTTTTTACCCTTACGTGTTTGTGGTTGTGGGTGTGAGCTACATTGGGCCAATGGGGTTGTTTCCCACATTATTGGACCCAATGAGAACTTGGGTTTGGTTTTTGTGTGATTGGTTAAACATATACACACACACCCACACATGCACACGTGCACCTTCTTTTCCATTTCTGTTAGCCTCTCGAGTGTTCTACCCATTTCACCCAAACTTGCACGGACATCACCATCTCCCATAGTTGTAGTCACGGATCGAGGTCCCAAATGCCTTATTCATGTTCCTTGTGACCTAACAAAACCAACCATATCCTTGGTTTGACTTGAAACCTTCGAAAAACCCTAAACTCGTAAGCTTCGTCGAGGGTACTATTCACGTGCAAGTGATCAAGGATGTCTTAGTGGATTTTAAGATCATAGTGAGCTCTTAACGTCTCCACGAAGCTCGAGGAGTATCGTTGGATTGTTTTGGAGGTCGGGAATCATGAGTTCGAGTTTTGGCCGAATTTCATGGTATTTCTCCTGCGAGTTTCCGTCGTGTTTTGTGCTTTAAAGAGGTATAAAACTCTTCCCCTTGTTTTGAGCTTTAATTTGGTGAAAGAATCATGAAATTTGGTTGAGGAATGTGTAAGAAAACTTAGTTTAAAGTTTTCCAGAATCCGGCGACGCAGCGGTCGCCGGTGTCAGATTTCCGGTGATCAGAGGTAATGGATGAAGGAATATTCCATCAAAGTTGACGGAATATTCCTAATGGAATTTAATGGTGTCAGGTCAAAATTGACAGAATATTCCCTAACGGCGTTAGGGATTCCGTCCGTGTTCCAGGCACGTGCCTGAGCATAGGTGGTGCGTGACACATCGAAATTTTTTTCTAAAAATATGTGAGTGTTCGTGGGATTGAGTAGAGCATGTTGATATATTCAAACACCCCATTTGAGCAATGCATGAGAAGTTATTACCTAAGGTTGGTTATGTGCGTTAAATTGACGGTTTTATAGTTGTTTCGCATATAGGTGAGGCCTATCTAGAGGACGAGCGCGGTCACGCTAGACTCGGGGGCTACGATCCTTCTACATATCAGTGAGTGGACTTTTGTTTTCAGTATATATATATATATATATATATATATATATATATATATATATATATATATATAAAATTGGTATTTTCCCAGAAATTTACGTTTTAAATGGTTTTATAAATTGAAATGCCATGTCGAATGTCATTTATATTATTTATGATTGTGTTGGTTATGTTTTGGCGCTGTAGACGCTCAGGTAAATTAGGTGAGTATACTTGTTAGTGATAGTTGTGATGATGATGAGATTGAGATATAGCTCATATTCCTGCAACCTGGTGTTTGTGCTCCGCCAGAGTAGGACCTACCCTTCACGTGATCGTTCACCTCCCGCACCGTACGCTCACCTTGGATCCAAGGCAGGTGCCAACTTATCGAACATACCACTATAGGTGGTTCTGACTCGTAGGTCACTTGCGATATGTCGCACAACCTTCACGTGATCGTAGCACTGAGCGTATTTATACACCCAGCCTGTCGTACAAACCACTATAGGTGGTTTCGATTCGTGTGCAGGATTTGGTTAAGGAGTTATGAATTCAATCGTACAGGTCACGTTAGGTGACTCCGGCTGACATATTGATATTGCCGGCATATTATGATTTGATTTATTTCACATGTTTGATGCTTATACTGTTTGATTGGATATTTGGACATGGCGTATTCTGACATGGCATATTTGAGATTTATCGTTTTCCAGCATGATTTGATATATAAGTACGTATGGTATTTTTTGGGAAAGTATACGGGTTTTACGGAGAGGGGTTACTACTTTGATATTGAAATGGTTTTGGCAAAGCTTTGTTTTTGCCCACTCATGTTTTCTATTTTGCGCCCCTCCAGGTTTTAGGTAGCAGTGATATTGGTGGCGAACGAGGTATCGAGGCAGTTCTGACAGAGCATCATCCATATAGGATTCTCTGATTATCGTTTGCCTAGTACTTGTTGATTCTGGACTGCACCTAGGTTAATTGAACTTTGATGTTGCGTTTTATGCTTTCGTTTTTATCTCTCACTTACTTAGCTTCTTATTGTAAATGATTCTATTCGAGGGGGTTTTTTTTCCCTCTCATTTTCACTCTAGTACTTCAGTACATCGCTCTTGGCTACATCACTCTCACGTGACGGCCAGCACGCCTCGATATTTGGGTCAAGGTGTGTCAGTGTCCGTCAGTGACAGAACTAGAATTTTATCTATGGGGGCCTCTCACATACATATTTAATTTGAGCTCAAAATATGAGAGATTTAAGTAATTTGCATAAAAATTGAAAATCCTTAAGTTCAATAGAAAGAACTAAAAACAATGTATAAACTCAGAAACCCAAATACGAGGTAAATAGTAAGCAAGAAAATTTGTAAAATATAAGTTAAAGTTAAAAAAAAAAAGTTGATAGAAGTGAAGTCTACACTGCAATAAGAGGCATGGAGAGAAAAATAAGGCCTAGCCTGGAACAAAAAAAGGTTTAGATTGAGAACACGCTTAAAATTTTAAGAGTACCAGACTGATACGCAATAACAAGATTTGTTAAAGTAGCAAGAAAAAAAAAGTAGAATGGGCTAGGGACCATTCTAATCCCTTAGTAGCTCCACCCATAGTATCCGTTTTATAATTCCAAATTCAAACCTCTCCCGTACTTTATACTATTAGAATATCGCTCGAATAAAATTCGTCGGGCCAATCAAACAATTATTTGACTTTTAGTGGCGGACGTCTTATCATGTTTAGCAATATGAGCTTTGAGAAATTGCAGTAGGATCCAATCCATGTAACAATATTGCCTTCTAAAGAAGCCGTCCCAATACGTTTTCGTTATCTTTAATGGGCCTATATATATTGGGCCTCGGCCCAAAAGAAGAAGAGGCCTGAACCTGACTGAACGCAAAAGCTACTGGACCCTTCTCGCACGTCAGAAAATCAAACGTGTGTGGAATGTGCAACGACCAAATATCAACGTGGAAAATTCCAAGGCACACTCCACGACTCAAATCGCAATTTCCACAACTTTTGCCAACAAATAAAGTAACTTGGAATTTCCTAAGGAGTCTATGTTTGGGAGGCAGATTGTCTGCCCGTATGGTGTCCTCTTCGTGCCCTCATATTTGTGCGATCACGGTTAAGTCACGTCAACATTTTATATTTCTATTATTTTTTGTCTTATTATCTCTATAAAAAAAATTAATATAAAATGTTGACGTTACTTAACCGTAATCGCACAAAATAGGAGAGTACAAGGAGAACACCAAAATAAGAGGCAGCCAATCTGCCTCCCTATGTTTGAACTCTCAAGTACATAATACTTGCTTTTGCAGATAGAGATAGTGAGATTGATGGGAAATGTGAAAGCCAATAATACGAAAAGGAAAATCAATTGACTAAATAAATAAAGCGGAACAAAGAGGTGTGCGGTTGTTATTTTCTTATTGCAAATTGCAGGCAGTAAAAGAAATAACACTACATACTTCTTTAAAATTGCAGTAGAGAAAAGTGGTGTGCGGTATCATTTCTTTAGTTAAAATAGTATATGAGATTGTCATAACTTCTCTCTTTGATTTTTGGGATTTAAAATTGATAAAAGTGGTCTCTAAAATTGTCCAACGTCAATTATTTTGGTCATAATGTGAAAAATCTATGTTAAATTGAAAAAAAACCACCAGTTCAAGGGAGAGTTGATTTGACAATAATACCCTCAATTTAACGGAAATTTCTCATAGAATGACCAAAATAATTGATGATGAACAATCTCATGGATCAATTCTATTGATTTTAAATCTCAATAACCGAAGGGATGAGTTATGCTAATCTCAACATCCATTTTGGATTTAAAAAAGCCAATTAACACACATGCACATATAACTCATCGGCAGGTAAGTATGCTCATTCTATCAAATCACAGGTCGATAAATATGCAGAAATAACTAACTTTCAGAAACGCTTTCACACTGTAATTAGCAGGTAAGTACAGATGGTTGATTTCAAGGAAATGAACAAGTAATTTTCTTTAAAAAAATCAGTGCGTGGAAATTGAATTGCAAAAAGTGTGAACCAAGAGCCGCCCAAAATCAAACCCTAATTTCCTAGAAACTCACATGTAGAGATTCTTTTCATTTTCTAATTCCTAGTGATTAACTAGTCAACCAGCCGTCCGGTTCCCCAACACAAGATTTCCACATACACCCCAAATTGGACACAGCCAAAAGAAGTGCAGTCCAGTCGGACCCGCCTCATTTCCCTCCAACAGAAAACAGACAAACTTCCTCACAACATACTTTCTACCAAATGGCTTATTTCTTTCGTGACCATTTCTCCTTCAACTTTCCACCATTTTTTCCCAAGGACCTGCGTTAGTAACTCACAAGCAACTTCCCCCCTGTATTTCGGGGCTTGACCACTTTGATTCGGCTTCAAACACAAAGACTCAATCCTTGGTCTCTATAAAACACCCCCCTCCTCCTCTCTCTCCCACAAATCAAAAACTTAATTAAAACAATACCCTACTCTCTCTCTCTCTCTCTCTCTCTCTATATATATATATATATACACACATATATATATTAGCTTTCACACACTTAGAGATTTCTAACTTGGTTTTTCCTTCTGTTGATATCCACATCCAAGCTTTTCAGCCTATACTACTCTATCACAATGGAGAAGACATCGTCGTTGACTAATTCTAACACATTACCGTTCTTTGTTTTGATCGATGAAATCTTGTTGCACACGATTTCTAACTGGTCGAGTAGAGTTCAGAATGGTTTTTCAAGGTTTCAGTCTGCTTTCCTCCAATCCCAAGAGAATTGTTGTAACTCAAAGATTTTGGAAGAGAAGAACTTGGATTCTGAGTCAAGGCGCCCGCTGCTGGTCTGCGAGAAGAGAGATGATGGGAGTTTGAGAAGAGAAGATGTGCAGAAGGTGATGGGAGACTTGGGAATTTTTAGCAGTGCAGAAGGTGAGCAACTGCCGGAGACGTTCAGTTCCGACGAGCTTACAGGGCTGTTTGATGAGAAGGAGCCGAGTTTGGGGGAAGTGAAAGAAGCTTTTAACGTGTTTGATGAGAACAAAGATGGGTTTATCGATGCAAGGGAGTTGCAGCGAGTTCTCTGCATATTGGGGTTAAAGGAAGGATCAAAGATAGAAGACTGCCAGAAAATGATCCGAAGCTTTGACAAAAACGGAGATGGAAGAATAGAGTTCAATGAGTTTGTCAAAGTCACGGAGGCCAGCTTTTGCTGAATCAATTTTTTCTTCTTTCTTTGGCTAATAAGTTGCAGTCAAGTTAAGATTTCATGCATTTCTATTCTGTCTTTTACGACGTCTTGGTAAAATTATTACTAATGACAAAATAAGCGAACTTCATGCACAGACTATTACAAGATGAGAAACGTTAAATGTAGATCGTATCGTATGAAGAATCAAAGAGAAATTTATATGACTTTCTGCAACGCAAGTTGACAGACGATTAAATAAAACGACGTACCTGAGCTCCAATTCTGATACACAGCAATAGAGTGATGAAAAATTAGCCCCAATCTATATATTTTGAATCTGCCTTTACACTTTACTTGACTTTGCCTTATGCTCTAGGAGCATAATCATGTTGATAGAAAAGTTATGATTTGATTCATTGACCAATAAGATTACATCTTTGGTGTATATATACTAGTGACTCACCCACTTATGTTAACAACTAATTACATCATTATCTAACTAATTATAAGCTAATTACAAGGGCTGTTATAACAACCTTATAACAAACTCAGATGTTTATAATTTTACCCCTATTATCCCCCCCTCAAACCTAACTGAGGTAACTGAAGAGAGAGTTTGTTCCTGAGCAAGAGAAACTTGTGCTTGGACAGTGCTTCAGTGCATATATCTGCAACCTGATCTTGAGTGCAAAATAGAACAGTCACTTGGTTGGCTAGCACTTTTTCTCTAATATAGTGGTAATCAATTTCTACAAGCTTAGTTCTTGCATGGAAAATTGGATTTCTAGCCAAGGAAATAGCAGAAACATTATCACACCAAAGTTTGGGAGAAGAGGGAAGAACAAGGCCAACATCAACTAAAAGCTTGGAAATCCATGTCAATTCTGCTGCAGTATTGTCAAGTGATCTATATTCAGCTTCAGTGGAAGAACGAGCCACAATTGGTTTTTTCTTTGCACTTCAACTTATAAGAGAGTCTCCCAAGTAAATACAAAACCCACCAATGGATTGACAATCAATACTACACCCTGCCCAATCTGCATCTGAGAATGCAGTAAGGGTGAGAGGCTTAGAATACTTTGGAAACCATAAACCAAGAGACAATGAGCTTTTTAGATATCTGAGAATGCGCTTAAATGCCTAAAAGTGCGATTGTCTTGGATGCTGCATGAACTGATATATAAGATTCACTGCAAATGATTAATCTGGCCTTGTCTAGGTTAAATACTATAATCCACCAACCAAAGACTTGTATTCTTTAGGATTAGCAAGCAAAGGAGACTCATGATCCAATTTAGTTGTGCTTAGAGATGTAACACAAGGTTTGGAAACCTCCATATAAGCTTTTGTGAGGAGATCCAAAATGAACTTGTTCTGAGATAGGAATATACTAGATGATGATCTATGTACTTCAATACCAAGGAAGTAATGTAGCGGACCTAGATCCTTAACTGGAAATAAACCATTGAGTTGAGAGATGATTGCTTGACAGAGTTAAGCATTGGGACCAGTGACAATAATGTCATCAAAATACACCAATATGAAAACCAATGCTCGATACTTCTTGACAAATAGAGAGTGATCCTTCTGTGAACCTGAGAAACCAAGAGACTTTAAGGCAGTGGTCAACTTCTCATACCAAGCCCTGGGGGCTTGTTTCAAATCATACAAGGACTTGTGCAAATGATAAGCATGATTAGGTTTAGTAGGATCTTCAAACCCAGGTGGTCGTATCATAAACATTGATTCAGATAAGTTTCCATGTAAAAAGGCATTACTTATATCAAGTTGATTGAGAAACCAATCAAACTTGATAGCCATAGTAAGAAGAAGCCTAATAGTGACAGGCTTAGCAACTGGACTTAGCTACTGGACTAAAAGCCTTAGTGTAGTCCAAGCCATATTGTTGATGCCTTTGGCAACAAGCTTGGCTTTGTACCTATCAATGGTACCATCAGGTTTGCGTTTGATTCTAAACACCCATTTTGCGCCAAAAAGATTTTGAGAAGAGGTAGCAAGAGAATAACCCAACCTCTTGATAATATGAGGAGTAGCCTAACCTCTTATAAGCCCATGCAAGGTCCCATTTCCCATCAATGTGGGACTCATTCTCAACACGCTCCCTCACGTGTGGCGAATCTGCAAGCCTACACAACGGGGTGACGTGGAGCGCATGTGGCTGTTTGGCTTCACACGTGGGACAACCTGCTCTGATACCATGATAGAAAAGTTATGATTTCATTCATTGAACAATAAGATTACATCTTTGGTGTATATATACTAGTGACTCACCCACTTATGCTAACAACTAATTACATCATTATCTAACTAATTATAAGCTAATTACAAGGGCTGTTATAACAACCTTATAACAAACTCAACTGTTTATAATTTTACCCTTATTACATGTGACTTAACAAAACCTTTTGTTGGATGTCTTCACCTGGAAGGTAGAAACTCATTTGTATGACGACCTCTGCTACTTGCGTACAACAACAACAACAACAACAAACTTTTTTCCCACTAAATAAGGTCGGCTATATGAATCCTAAAACACCATTGCACTCGAATATGTGTCACATGTCTTCCGTTAGCTCCAAGTACTTTAAGTCTTTTCTTAGAATCTCTTCCAAAGTCTTCCTAGGTCTTTCTCTACCGTTTCGGCCTTGGACCTCTGTCCCGTAATTGCATCTTCTAACCGGAGCGTCAGTAGGCCTTCGTTTCACATGTCCAAACCATCATAACCGATTTTCTCTCATCTTTCCTTCAATTTCGGCTAATCCTACTTTACCTCAGATATCCTCATTCCTAATCTTATCATTTCTCGTGTGCCCACACATCCAATGAAACATTCTCATCTATGCTACTTGCATACGCAAACCATAATTCTTATGTACATTACAAGCGTTGATCAAAGTTCTCCAAGCAACAATCACTTGATTGGCATGGTCCTCATATAGTTCTCAGCATGATCAAGTTGGCCAGCCTTGCTGAGGAGTCCCACGATACAAGTATGGTTCAAGCAGAGGATCCTTCCTGCACCAAACCCAAATGAGTGCAAGCAGAGGGAACCCCGACAAAAGTAATTTTGTTAGGGCCGTCTCCAGCTTGCAACATGTCTTGAAAGTTTAAAACACATTTAGAGCTTCCTTGCCAAGCCCGCGATGGGTATCCAGATATCATTGCATTCCAAGTAACAGAGTCTCGATATGTCACATCCAAGAACAATTCATTTGCTGCGTGAATGTTGCCACACTTGGAATACATATTGATCAAAGCATTCCCAAAAATGACGTAGTCTTTGAAACTCGACTTCTCAACACAGGCGTGTAATAAATCTCCATGTCTTAGCGGAGACAAACCTGCACTCGAGTTAAGCAAGACAGCAAAAGTATATTCATTTGGAAGAATGTCTCAGTTCGCATTTTCGACAGTACACCTAATGCATCCTCAAAGCACCCATTTTGGAAACAAGCAGCCATGATTGGGTTGGGCTATGGATTTGTAAATGTTATAACACCATTTTCTGGGCTTTAAAGCCCCTACATGTGTACTTGTGTCCATCAAGAAGACCACATCAATTGTACGTTATATTATGGCCCATGGGATACCACAATACTGTTGATAATAAGTTACACATTGATGGGAGGAATAACATTGCATGAGTTTACAAGAAGTTTGGCTATTCCTCATATTGTCAATTGATTTTATGGTTGAACCCCAATTTTCTTCATGGTATCAAAGCAGGTTGTCCCACATGTGAAGTCAAACGGCCACATGCGCTCCACGCCACCCTGTTGTGTTGTCTACGTATTAAGCTCGAAAATTCGCCACACGTGAGGATGCGTGTTGAGAATGAGTTCCAAATTGATGGGAGGAGGGGCCTTGCATGAGCTTATATGAGGTTGAACTACTTCTCATATTGCTAATTGATTTTATAGTGGAACCTCATCTTTCTTGGTCTCCTTTATTTGTATATGGGCGTAAGGATGATGTGGTTCTCCAAGTGAACACGACAACTTCTCCTATATTGCAGTAAATTCTAACTTGTAGCAATAATATATCATTTTATTAGTATTTCTCTCTTTACGTGTTAAGTGATATAAAAGAGGTACCAATATGGAAATATACCTCTAGTTGTACTTGAGAATACCCCTACACTTGAGCCAAAGAAGGCCGAACCAGCAAGTCTTTTCAGTAACTAGTCCACTTTCCTTTAGCTTTAAACAAGGGCCCTTAGGTGTATTGAATGGGAGAGTGTTGGATCAGCTGCGCATGCTAGTGTGAGTCAGCTCACTTTCTTATTTTACGAGTTTGAAAAACATGAAAAGTCAAAATCAGCTCACAACAAACAAATTAATTCTAGCATTTCAGGAAGTTGCATTTTGCTGGCATTGGTGAACAGTTGAACTGTATCAGTTTATTGATCTTGATGGCCATACATGTCATGCAATCAACCAGCTGGTGACACCGTTTGATGAAACATTAGGTTTCCTTTTACTATCACGCACATAAGTCCCAAAGGACCTACAAATTAATCATCAATTCACTCAACGATCAAATCAAGTAGTTGCCCCAAATCTAAGTCTAAATTCACCGCATCTAATGTTGTGTGAGAATCTGTCGCGTAACCAGTTTTATATCCCATAAATCAGGGATAAGAGTTTACCCTTGGATTTTATAATTTGAAATCACCAAAAGTTCCAAAAGATTCGAGCTATATGTCAAATGTTGTTGTCCTGATTTGATAATTTGATCGCATTTGGCATCCGCATTCTGCGTACAGCTTGCCTAGATGTCAATGTGGTTGTGATTTTGATGTGATATAACTTTCCACTGCAATTATGAGATAATTGAAGCATAAAATCGTATATTCAGGGAAGTTCAATTAGCAAAACAATCGAAGATATATTATTTAAATTAACATTAAACAGTGTATTTAGGAGATTAACATACAGCAAGGATATATTTCTCTCGAGAATCGAGATATAGACGTCAGGTGAGGATAAATACAGAGAGGACAGCCAAGAAATCTTCCTTTTGTGTTGGTTGCAGCAATCATTTGAAACCCTAACCCTATTATTTGAGCACTGGCTTCCATTAATTTTGTAGTGTCGGTGCCTCTGCTTTCCATATTTGTTACACCAAAAACATTCCTCACTTCTACCTTGAGAGTGAATTTCACATCGGAGATACTCCCTACATTGTCAATTGTTTTTACGGTGAAATCTCAACTTTTTCATGGTATCAGAGCAGATTATCTCATAAGTGAAGCCAAACTGCCACATGTGCTACATGTCACTCAATTTGTGCCGTCCACGTGTTTACGTGTTAGATTTGAAAATTCGTCACACTTGAGGGAGCTTGTTGAGAGTGAATCTCACATCAGGAAAATAAAGAACCTTGCATGTGCTTATAGGCAGTTGAGTTACTTTTCATATTATCAATTAATTTTATAGTGAAAACCTTGACTTCCTCTATCCCATAAAGAACTTTTCAACTACTAAATGGATGAATGGAGATTGGAGACACCATGTTCTATTCCATTCGTACTTTCTGCTGTTAATTTATATAACATAGTTGAACGTTTGGCTTCATTCTGATGATTAAAAGAGCAAACAGCTCCAAAATATTTCACTATCTGCATTAAAATGGATAATATATACATGACAATATATATATATGTACTCTCTTTTGGGGTTTTCCTTCTTTTTCACCAGATATGAGTTAAGATTTTTCTTCCAGCACAGTGGACTAGACAGAGTATGCTTCATCTTTTACACTCAATTACAATCTCGAAAGTAATTGTAGACCTTAGCTAGGTTAGTTTGTCAAAACAATATTTGCATGCTCCCTTACACTTGAGTTCGAGTTTCATCTCATAAATTAGAGTAGTTTAGATTAATATCGGCTTAGAATGTAATTAAAGGCGCAGAATACGCAGCCAGAGTTTTTTACAATGACATTACTCAAAGCTGATTGTAAGACCTCTTCTGCTACAGCATTTGCTAATCTCAGTAAAAGAAACACCTCTTCTATTCAATATTCATAACTTCATGAACTAACAGCGGGTGGTAAATTTCCACTTCCAAACTGCCTTACAAACGGATTCTCTCTCTCTCTCTCGCTTTTCACCTTTTACCCTTAAATTTTTTCCACATATGCAGCTAAACAAACTGGAATAGTTAAATAAGCTTTTTTAACCATACGTAGAGAGATAATTAACTAATAGAGAAACTGTCTCCCAGTATATGTCTGACCAAATGACCAATTAGGAGGGGCAACATTGTAAGAAACCAATCTGCGGCCATCACCGGTGGTCACAATAAAAGAGAGGCTTTGTCCATTGAGGTAAGAATTGCTCTGCCAGTTTTGGCCCCAGTTTCTTGACATTGCTTGCCACCGAGTCCTGGAGCCCTTGATCGCCACAGAATGCACATCTCCAGCACCACCGACGTTTGTCACAAGGACTAAGTTGAAGTAAGAGTGTCCATTCACAGTGAACCTTATGCCTCCTCGTCTCCTGCATCTAACCCTACAAAGCACATTGGAAACACGTCGGAAACTTGATAAAATAAAATATAGTATATGATAGTGGTTCCACTACTAATATAATGACCTCTTTGTGATAAAACTCTTAACCTGAGTTAAGTAGGTGGTTAAGTTGAGGACAATTAATATCAATGCTAGACCAAGTCTCTGAAATCTTAACATAATTAGGTCTCATTGGCACTCAGCACCTTATAAGAGAACCCATTAGGGATAAATGATTTAATTTACCTTCTGTAGGACACTGGGACAACCCCAGCTTTGTATTGAGCAATGCGGAGGAAGACAGGCTGAGAGAGATCAAAGTGTTGCTGGGGAGGGTCGCACCAGCCACCTGGTGGGCAGAAGTTTGTGGCAGTGACTATGATGGAGCCAGGGAGGCACCACTGTGGGTCATTCACACACCTGATCTGATAGCATGCTCCACAGGTCAAGCCATTGTTGAACAATGCAGTGCTTAGAGCTGCTGTGTTAGTCCCATAGCCCTGGCTGTAGAGGTTCCCATACCCACAAGCCCCACCTATAAACAAATTGCATGCCCAAATCTAATAAGGACAAATAGAATAAAGTAAAAGTCTAGTTTGCAGTATCACTTTTAACATAAATGATTATCCAGAGCTGTTATTGGCACTCCGGAATTGTTATTATGTACCTTTGTTGAAAAAAAGTAAGGAATGAAGGAGTACATGATGAATATTTTGCAGTGCTAATAACCATTCCGTTCATTAAATCAAAATCATAGAGCAAGGCATACCCATTGTGCCAGAAGCATCACCACCTCCATAAAAGGTTGCATGAGCATTGGACCAACCTCCATAGTAGGCATTAACAGAAGAGACAAGTGAGAGAAACCCAATTACAAGAATCCCGAAAAAAGCCATTTTCCTGCACAATAAGGAGAGTATGAAGTTATGAAAAAGCATTTTCCTGCACAACAAGGAGAGCATGAAGTTATGAACTCTTTAGCATTACTAAATTTATAGGAAAAAAAAAAAAAAACTAGCTAGCTAGTATTAAATAGTACACAGCAGTGTCCTATTTATGAGAAAAGGAGAAAGAGGAAAGAGAGAATTATTACAGTGAGGAAATGCTGATATGATGAAGAAGTGGTGAGGAAATGAAGAGGCAGGGAGGGAGGGTTTGATTGTTTTTGAAGAAGAATAAATAGAAGTCAGTCAACATCACACCTGAAATGACAACAGCTGACAATTTTTGAGCTGTTGGGACCATGCATGCTGCTAAGTGGTTTTGGGGACTCTCATGATATATAGCTGTTGTAGTAGAATCAATGCGGTTTTTGGGGCCTGAGAGCGGTTTTTAGGGTTCAAACCGCGTGGTTTTCAAGTTTCCACAATTTGGCAACTGCCATAGTGAACCTCATGTGTGGCAGAGAGTAAACTTGGCTCAACTTCTCTACTAACAAGATGCCCCTCACATGCGAGAAATTTTGGTAGGGCAAATCTCATACGGGTGGGGGCTGATGTGGAGTCCGACATAGAACTAAATGTATGATATGTTATCTTTGTGAGAGATGTCCAACTGATCACGTCGTTGAATACCCTGACTTATTCAAAATTTTCTCCTGTCATGCATAGAAAAAAATAAAATAATCTGTTTGTGAAGGCAGAGATACTGAAGATGGTAAATTTTAGGAGCTACTCATATTTACTCTTAATTTATTGGCATGATGGAGTTTACATGTCCAAACTCCAATTTTATTGAAAACAGATCATGTAGTTGTTGGTAACTTACCCTTTTTGTACTACTGCCTGCAAAGACAGCAAGTAGCTAAGACTTCAAAGTTTTCATTTGCAGCAAGTGTGCCTTGCTGTTGTTAGATTTGCTAATAAAATTCCGTTCATTCAGACCAACCACTGATGGGATAACCGCACATGTATAATGCTTCATGTTTATTATCTTCTTCTTTTAACCGATCATATAGTTCATCAGATTCATTCCTTGACATGTGACCAAGTTACGTAAAAGAGTTAAACACAAGAAAATATACAACCCGAATAGGCTATAGCTAAGAATCTCTCAAGGTGTATGGGAAGGATAGATATAATTTATTACAAGCCAAACGGTAAATAGAGAGGGAGTGGGACCTTAAATCTATGGGGGTAGTCTCGTCCAATACATACGGTGGTGTGCAGTAGGGACAACCATTTTGCAAAGTGGTCATGTGAGATTTTACCTTTACGTCCAGAAACTTTATTCTGCATCTGCACCTTGATTTGATGTCAAGTTCATAAAGAATAGCAACCTTGTCTAGTAGTCGAGGTGAAAACAGCGTATCTTTGGACGAAATTTTGTGGGCCTTAATGCTTTCAATTTTCTCGTCTCCGTGACCTACACCAACGACCTTATCAGCATTAGATAATACTCATTGTTGCAAAACCAAGAATTAGGGTTTGCTCAGCATTGTAAAGAAAAGAGAAATTATATATATATATATATATATATATATATAGAAGATCTGAGACTTCATAAAATAAATATGCACAAATAGACTTAGTTATTAACATTCGTAATATGCAAGTCTACGATATATACACTAAACAAACAATATATATACATTTCACGATTCAGCGTTTTTTTATTCTTCGTTTAGTCCAGCTTTGGTCTTATTTGTGTTCATTCCTAGTAAAAATCAAGTGATGGCGTATTTACTAAGGAGGAATGGAGGGGATGGTAATGGAATTACACACTCTTCGATGGATTCATGTGTTTACTAGTTGAGTATGAATCAACTTACGTGTGGGTCTGCATCCAGTTTCGAGGGAGATTTTTCAATGTGACCGTCACACGATATGTTATACCATGTGTTTTCATATAAATGATATGATATATGTGTTAAAATATTAGTAACTTAAAAATTAAAATTTTATACTATTTACATAAAAACACGTGATATACAATTCGTGTTTCAATCACAGCTAAAAATTTCTCTAACTCCGGAATTGAACTTTTGAAATTGGCGGAGTGAGATTCTCTAGATTAAGCAGTATTTGAGTTCCGGATATTGGAGGTCATCCGGAATACAACTTTTCTTCCGAGATTGCCGTCCTATAATTTTTCTTATTACAAAATAATCTACAACTTCACCAGCAGCAGGCAGACACTATATCCGTCTCCTCCAATCCCACCAATTTCCATTGGAGGGCTCAGGCTCAGGGCTCAGGCCACCGGACCCTGTTCTCCTGGTTGCTTGCAGACCTATTGACGAAAACGATAATTGATTGAGGATGATCGGAGGCGTCATGAAGGTTTATGCATCTGGGCAAAAGAAAAGACGAGAAAGAGAAGTGATCCGAATGAAAGGGGAAGTGATCTGAACAAGTGAGAGGGAAGTTGGGAAAGAAAAGGTTCAGGATGCATCTGGGCAAAAGGGTGGAATGAGGATGATGAAGATCGGAAAGAAGAAAGAGTTTTTTATCAAATAACAAAGGGGTGGGAATGGATGAGAGGATGCATCTGGGCGAAAAGGTCGGATGAGGTCATGAGGATGGTATAATATTTTTATTTTTCTTTAAATAACTATAGTTTTTATTGCCACAAAACTTTACGTGATGAAATTTATTAATATGATATAAAATTAAATTTCATTAACAAGGCAGAGGCTAAGCCTAACAGACAGTGTCCAATTAATCACCCAACCCCAAGTGTTAGTATGCATCATTTTCAACATATTTGAACTCACAAAACCTTTGAAAACAACGGCCAATATTTGTGACTGATGATATGGACATTAAAATATTGTAACTAGGGTTTGATGCAGATGGTGCATGCTTTCATAATCCGTATGTACTTGTCGATCACGATTTTTTTTTTATTATCATCGAAATATGAATGATACATTATGTATTTTTATATAAATGATGAGAAATTTTTTTTAAAAATTATTAACTTTGTAACACACACATCACACCATTTATATAATGATAGGTGACGTACCATCCCGCGTACCGGTCACATTAATTTCTCCTTGATCACATGCACTTGCCTTTCAAACGCCATTTGATGGCAGTTCTGCGTTATTAATTTGATGAGTCCATTGACTGCGACGTAAAGTGCAATAAACATGCATGCGTAGAGTGACCGGAGAAAAATCCTATTACGCGATGTATACATTTCGATGTTTCTCTTCTCACGTAATAATTAACACATTAAAGACATGATGTATTATGTAGTAAGAGAGGGGAGACAAACTATGATTTGCATGTTACGCGATGTATCTTTCTGGTTGAGTGACGCATCAAAAACACAATTACGCTTCTCCATTAGTATCGTAAGCGTGCTGCATTACGCCCTAGATTACACACTCCTAACTAAGACATCAAGTTAGACCATATTAGACCATATCGTAGTTGGTTATTAGCGTCCAACGCACAACTAAATACACCCAGAAAATTCGTTGCTGCAGTTAATTAATGTTGTGTCTGGCCCCGACCCGGCATATGACATGCGGATTAGCCGGGTGAAATCGAGTGGGGCACATGCCCCCTCTCGTCTTTTTTTGTTGTTGTTGTTGCATTACAAATTATTCAATTAATCATTTTATTTTTCTTTTTTGTTGTACAGATCATATTAAAATAGTGAAAATTCTCTTTTAGTTTTTAAATGTCTCTTATTTTTGTATATTTTTAACACGTACTAATGTCTAAACCTTGTTGAGTTGTATGTATGTGTCTAATTAGTACAAATGAGTATTAGATTGTCAATACAACAATTAAAGAAAAATTAGACAATAGAGTAATAAAATTTGGCATTTTGTACTTAATTTTTTCAGCATTGTAAAATAACTAGCTTTATTTGTCCAAAAAAGGAGCTAAATTTTTTAAGATACCCCTTCTTAGTTAAATTTTTTGCTTCAACCTTACCCATTCTCAACCTAAACTTTCGATGACAGATTTCTAGTAAACTTTTAACTTGGCATGTGGTACGACATCACCAGCCAACTTGTGGGGAACCATATTTTTAGACAATGCTGCATGGTAAATTAGAAGGACCTGAATGTAACATATGCTTCGAGTGAAAGAACTTTTCTCAATTATTTGGAGTTGATTTTGGTGGACCACGTATGAGGTTGCAAAGCACAACCACCACCTAATTGACAGCATACCAGATTAAGGACTTAGAATTGAAAGCTGTTTGATGTATGACTTATTCTTAAAGCTTTTCACTATTGATTAATTGAACATTTATAATAGGCTTTTTAGCCAAACTGATTCTTAAAATTGACATAACTCTTCAATTTATTCATTGATATTTAAAATCAATAGAAGTTGTCATTAAGATTGTCTACCGTAAATTATTTTTGTTTGTGAAAAACCTCTGTTAAATTGAAAAGAAAAAAAAACAACAGCTCAAGTGAAGAGGTTGATTTGACAAAAATATCCTCAATTCAACAAAGATTTTTTATGAAATGACCAAAATGATTAATAGTGAATAATTTCAGGGACCACTTCTATCGATTTTAAATCTCAGGGACCAAAGTGAGTAATTATTTCAATCTCAATGACCATTTTGGCTAAAAAACCTAATAATGGGTAGTGATTTATGCGCTTCATTTTCACTTTCTACTCCTTCATCTGTGGTTTTGGCTATTGGATTGAATAATTGAAAAGAGATTTAATGAACAAAATGAAAAGAAAAAGTGCAGAAAGTGAAAATAGGATCGTAAAAATCACACCCGTGATACTATAATTGTCTTTAAAATAATAAATTATCTCCAACTGTGTCTGGCTTCTGATTATATTAGTATATGATCATCATCAATGGTGATTGACTATCTGCAATATACTAATTACTTGCAACTCTACAGAAGTACTAAGTCAAGATTTGCCATGTTCCTGAGATGATAAGCATCTGCTGCCGACACAGACAAAGGCACATGGTTTCTCTTTCTCCCACTTACATGAAAATGCAGTGAAAGAAAATGACATCCATGTATATATGAAGATGAAAACAAAGACTTCGATTTTTAGTTAAAGGCAAAGGCTGACAAAGATTACAACTAATGAAAAAACAACCGTATGAATCTCATAGAAGTTCTTCACTCTAATCGTGACGAGGGTTATAGCCACAAAGCGATATACAATCAGTTACAAAGCGGATTTTCTGAACAGTGTCGTATTGTTATAGCAAGTGTAATCGTGTGGTGATATACTTAATGCTGGCTGTGTTTGATTAATCTTGGCATATCTCGAGGCATCCAGGAAAGAAAAATAGTGGAAATATCTTGGACAATGGGATGTTTGAGATCCGAGAGCTCTCCAGTCACCATCGAGGCAAAATCTTAGGCACGATCAGCATATGTCTCTTTGTGCTCGTCGCTCGGCGAGATAGGCACAAGGCATATAACACGCGGTTGCATTTTTCTCCCCCATCGGGGGTTTGATTATGTCTGGATGCGGACACTTGGCAGCTCTCATACTCCCACTGTCTGAATCACACGGTAACTCACATGCCCTACTGGTACTGTGAGAAGGTTGTTCGCGTTGAGTTGAACCAGAAGCCTGCACAGCTCTCTTTTTTTAAACGAAGTAGGCCAACCCTGAAATTGACCTTTCATTACAGGCTTTGCACGAGCGTGGTGCTATCCACGTCTTTTTTTCCCACCCACACACCTTACTCAATTTTCGGTCACCGAATCGAATAAATTGAAAAAGATCAAACAACATAAATTAACAAAATATGTGAGAAATAAAAAGAACGTGTAGATAACACAACCCTTTGCATTATACTATTACTTTGGTTGAACTTTTCACATGGTTCGTGAAAATGATTTCCCTGCTCAACAGCACCGGATGTCACCGTTGGAGTCCAAACTAATCGGGCACCAGAGATTAAAAAACACAACAGACAATGCATGATTGGTTTAGAAAACCGTCGCAATGGAATCCCAAGAACAAGCGAGTTTGAGGAACCATCAAATTGTTGTTGAGCATTTTAAAACCACAAAAATGTATTGGAAAACAATACATATGGCCTATTCAAACTAAAACCACAAGAACGGGTTCCAATCAAAGCAAGGGCAGTGCTGAGTTTCCGACACTGCAAATTGAAATCGGGGTTTTACGTTTAAGGTCCGGACACATTCCCGACCAAAAAACACAAAAGATGAGACCGGCAAGACCCAGCATTCTTGTAAATACTACATCCTATTGGCCGTAGTAGGATGGTGAGGCACCAGGAGGCCGAACCCCTGGAGATGAAGCACCACCACCAGGTCGCACATTGGGTGGAATGCCTGGATGAGACATTCCCCTAGAACCCATACCCGAAGAAGTTGGGCCTGATTGGAGAGGCGAAGAACCGGCTGGCATTGCTGCAGAGGCATATACAGGACCAGACGATGCTTGGTATGGTTGACCAGGAAAGGTACTAGGAGCCGAACCAAACGTTGATATGCCTCCCTGCATGGCTGGATCCCATGATGGAGATTGTCCTGGAGGACCTGGAGGAGCTTGGGCCTGCACAGAAGCTGCACCACTGTACTCATTGCCATGGTACATCGGAGCAGCCTGAGGATTCTGCCAAGCTCCTGAAGGAGGAGGGTAACCAGAAACTTGTTGCGCCGCAAGCAAACTTGCATCTGAGATTGTATAGTCCCTACTTTTGTCGCTATACGCCTGCAAGTAAAAATAAATACAAGCAATCAAAATCTCAGGAAATATATTTTAGGAATGCATTGAGATAATCAGATGGAAACGTAAGTGTCAAGAAGCATACATTTAAGGACCAAATCGTTTTTTACCAAGAATAGATCCACTTATTCCTCGAAAGATATCTTTACATTTTCCTTCTTATTTTTATTCTCATGAACGGTTTTAACTCAAAAACTCATATTTATACCTTTACATTGAGATCAGTATGACGAGAGTATGATAGATGAAGCTTACAATAGCCACCATCATATATGCAGTGTCCCTCTAGAGCTTCTCTGGCAATTGCTGCGGTACTGAGATCTGAAAATAACAACTCACAAGTCAGCCACAGTCGAATTCTCAAAGATCAGTGACAAATCAAAAAGTCGTACTGAAAGAGGAAATACCAGGGTATTGAACTAATGCTTGTGTTTGGCCATTCTTCTCAAATATGGCAATTTTTTGGACAGTGCCAAATGCAGAGAACACCTGTAGTATATAAGAAAGGATCATGACATCTATAAATCCTCTTAGTACTCTGAGCACTAAAAATGCATGAAAGGTATAAATCCTAACCGTGTGAATAACATCCACAGTGACAGCATACTGCATATTTTCAATTGAAGCAAGAAGCACGTTACTCTCCAGCTCTTTCCTCTTTCCATCAGGACCTACAGTAGGCTGGAGGTGGAAATAAAATCAGAGCAATGTTGGCCTTATCGCTTACGTGGTAATACCCAATACTGCATAATACATATTAAAAAGAATGTTCTAAAAGCAAGAAGAAACCTGCATAATTCCCTCTATGGCAGTAGGATTTACAGGAAGGAGCGGATTTGTATAGTCCCTGCAGGATCAATGCAACCAAAATCATACTTATTGAGCCACAATTACATGCACAAACTGATGTGAGAGTCTAAAAAACTGCCTAAGAGCAGAAACACATCCATAAAAAGCCAATTTGAAACCCAAATAAAAAAGGTATATAGTGTTTTACCAAAAAAAAAAAGAGGAAGATATCAAATAGAAGAACACTTATCAAGAATGAACTTAGATGAGCTCTGTGGAAATATTATTTAATCACCTTATTGTCCTTAACATTTAATATATAACTCAATTCATTAAATACTGGAAGGATTAAGTCGCCATTTAACCCGCTTTGGTAGAAAAAGAGGGTTCTCTAAAATACAATATAGACAGTTCCAATTATAGATGTTACATGCAATGAATAAGAATATTTATGACATGTAAGTTTTTACATTTCTCTTTTGGCTGTGCATTAGCCTCTAAACACTTTGTGTAAGAAGCATACTACCAATAAATTTATGTCAAATTTAAACAAAAGTGATTATTTCAAATAATCATGAGAAGAATGTAAACACATTTTCACTATGCATTAACAGTGTCAATAATATATGTTGTCTAGCAGTATCTTATTCCAAATCTAATAATTTAGTATAAAGAAAGTATGTTGCAAATGTATGACACTGACGATATGCTGGACAAGAAGCCATCCCACCAAGAAAAATGTGATGACAAAGAAAATAGAAGGTATTGTATAGTGTGTGATAGTGTAAGATGAAGACTGAATACAGTGCTAATTTGGTACATTTCCGCAATAATAAATACCATACGGGTACTATATAAGATCAAGGAATTACTAAATGGCCATGACAACACATCTGTGTTCTGGCTACCAAGCTTCACTAACCCCTAGATGACAAAAAGCACACACACCAATTAGCATTTGATTTAACATGCAATAAAATCAGCAAAGGAGTGTAGCAATCGTCACAATCTGACAGAGAAGAGTGAAGCCAGTATAAAAACCAGAAATAGATTATTGATCTGTTGGGTCTGTTTCTTACCTGCTTCGGTGAGACTGGAACTTGATGTTCAGATCGGTGTGTGCAGAATATGAAATACGTAAGTTGCAAGAACCGACGTTCTCTGGAAGCAAGTACCTGAATGCAAATCATTAAATGTCAAAATTAGCAACAATATACACTATCCCAGATGTACTGATATCAATGAGAAAATGATGGTGGGAGGAGGGAACGTATGTAGTGTGCTTGCCTGGGTATACTTCTTCCATCCAACGCATTCCTTGCCATAGATGCGGTGACAGCATCACTGAACTGAATCAATGCCTGCAAAATTAAAATGAGAGAATAAGCATGAAGCATCTGGAGTACAAATCATATGCAATACAAAGAAAGATTATCCAATACACACCTGGAAGCCTGCTGCTTTTTCAAAAGTAGCAATCTTGTGCACAAAGCCGAAAGCAGAGAACACCTGAAAAATGATTCAGTTCATCATAAACATGTTACATTGATATAACAGGAAACAAGGCAACAGCAGAAACCCTCCCAGATGAAAATACTAAGCGCAGCAAAAAAACTCTGAATAGATGAGTTATAAGTGCAGAATGACACCTGTGCATATATGCGTGACCTTAGAAAGGAGTATGACGTATGATAATAATTCCAAACTGCTTCCAACAAAGGAATTTAAATAAGAGACAAAACCATCTGTGATTCAACTGATTTCAGTAAAAACGAAAAACGTAATATGTGTTATACAAAAAAATACAATTTGAACGTTTATCCAGAATCCCATGACGTAGAAAACACCTCGGCATATCATGATCTCTAGACATGGTTCAGGCAGGTTGAAACAAAGTTTTGCAATTTATTAGAAGATATGTCCAAATGTGGGCCAAAAAGCACTTACCAAGTGAATAACATCAATGCTCACATCGCCAGCTTCAACACCCTCAATGGTTACCAACAAGACATTTCCGGGCACATCTCCCGGACTTTTGTTGTTGACAATTTCGTGTCTATTTGAATACTGAATGTAAACAGTTTTACCACGGACCTGCGCAGGCTCCGAGGATGAAGCATAATACGAAACCATATTGATGGCCTGGTTTAGGTCTGACTGTAAAATAAAAAACCACATTCATCAACATATAAACATTGCGAGACGCGAAAGATGTAAAAACTAAAATCCTTAAAAGAAATAAGCACATTCATACATATTAGGCAGCTAACTGGATAACCCTGAAGCTTGATTTCATTAAAATTCTAAAAAATTTTAGTAAATCTATTCAAATTCACACAAATTAGGCAGCTAACAATAAAACCCTCAAGCTAAATATCATAAATTCTGGAAAATTCAATAAATTTATTAACATCCGAAATACAATACTGAAATTAGAAATGAGAAAAGTGAGAGGGGCGTACGAATTCGACGAAGGCCTGATTGCGATTGGCGCCGACATTACACTTGGTGTTAACGATCTTGCCAAAGGGTTTGCAGAGCTCGATGAGCTCCTCCTCGGCGCACTCCCACGGGAGGTTACGGAGGTGGAGCACCTTCGACGGCGTCTGCGTGTACCGGAACTGCGGCGTCCCCGATGTCGACATAGGGCAGAGATTGGGTGGGCCAAGTTGGGGATTGGGTGTTAGGGTTTGGGGAAGAGAGAGAGAGAGAGATTAGAGAGGGATTGGGGGTGTTTGGCCGTCGAGAAAGTGTGGGAGATTTTACCGTGAAAATTGCGGGTTTGGGTCGATTGGATTGGGTGAGAACTGGGGACGTCAGGTGGGAGGATTTTTATTGATAACAGACAGCTCGCACAAGGGCAAAATGTATTATTACAATTGACGGAGTTACGGTTTTTTCGACATATTGAAAAATTTCTTTTGATGAACGCTATTTTAGCTATTTTAGTAGGCAGAGGGGTTTATATTAAATAAAAAGAAAAAAAATCATATTGTTTAGGAGATAATTGCTAATTATCTTTTTTTAATTTGTAAGAGCTGATAGCTTAGTTGAATACAAGTATTTATCCTAAACTCTCGTCTTGAATTAAATTTTTTGTCACACAGTTCAAAGAATACAAATTGCTTAAATGAAACAAAAGTGATGAAACAAAGGTAGTTTACATTTTATACTGGCTAATTATTGATCTAGCAATATATTTTTTATGTGCAAATGATACGTAACACTGAAACTACCGCCTCATCAAAAACAAATTTCTTTAATAATACATAATATTAAATAATACAAAAATGTATGATCCAGATTAAAAATATAAAAAACTACAAAATTTAATTTAACGGTTAAATTATCAATAACATTAAATGATACGTAATATTGAAGACACATATCTGCAAGTGGTCATTCAGTTGAGCCCTTTAACATTGTGAGCTCGAATCCAATCAATAACTAATTTAATATATATATCTGCAAGTGGTCATTCAGTTAATTTATCGTTTGACCAAAAAAAAAAAACAGAAGACACATAACTTAAAATTAATTGTTTTATTTTCTTCACAAGAGAAAGGGCGATCAAGAGTGTGAAAAGCTGAGGATGGTGTAGTCAAATTAGGATTTGATAGGATTTTAATAGATTTCAAAATCTGGGTGTAGTCAATTAGATTTTAAAAAAGGATTTTAAAGGACTTTGAAATTGTAGTGTAGTCAAATTAGGATTTAAATTTTTTTTGAAGAATACATCAAAATCCAGGAGTAGTCGATTATAATTTTAAAGAATACATCTAAATTCAAAAGTAGTGAAAATGTCAAAGATTTGTTAGGATTTTAATAAGTGAAGGGTTTAAATGGATTTGAAGGTGAGTGGTATATATACCAAAGGGCATCAAGAATCCAACCCCCCTCCCCACAGATTTCTTTTCACGCAATTATAGATATCGAAATTTCGGTAAATAAAATGTTGACCGATGGTCAAAGTTTCAACGCTTATGTATTACATAAATTTTACACGTAGCGTGTGATTCGACAAAAATTGAAATGAGTCAGAAAAGCCGTCAAATTTGACACGTGTTAACACCTGGCAGAAATTATTTATCAGATCTGATTATTTAAATCCAAAAATCAAGTTTTGGAATTCTATAAATAGGAAGCCATTCCACACCAATTCACAAATACATTTCTCTACTCCCAAATTGGAAGAGAATTGGTCCTTGAAGTTTTGAAGTTCCGAAGCTCTCAAGCATCCAGGTTTCCGAAGAATCCAGGAAGCTCTCTTTGTTCTTCGTTCTTGGTTTATCGTTCTTCCAAGATCAAGCCCTAACGGCCCTTGGATCAACAAATCATCCACCTTCAAGATCAAGCCCCGACGACCCTTGAATGAATGTTCATCCATCTTCAAGATCAAGCCCAAAAGCCCTTGAAGATTCGTTCATCGTTCGACGTTCATCCACCTTCAAGATCAAGCCCCGACGACCCTTGAAGCAACATTCATCCACCAATTCACAAATACATTTCTCTACTCCCAAATTGGAAGAGAATTGGTCCTTAAAGCTTTGAAGTTCTGAAGCTCTCAAGCATCTAGGTTTCCGAGGAATCGAGGAGGTTCTTTTCTTTCTTCGTTCTTGGCCTATTGTTCTTCCAGGATCAAGCCTCGACGACCCCCTGGATCAACAAATCATCCACGTTCAGGATCAAGTTGCAACGACCCCTGAAGATCCTCTCATCCACCTTCAAGATCAAGCCCTGACGGCCTTGAAGCTCTGTTCATCCACCTTCAGGATCAAGCCCTAACAGCCCCTGAAGATCCGTTCATCCACTTTCAAGATCAAGCCCCAAAGGCCCTTGAAGATCCGTTCATCCGTTCTTCAAGATCAAGTCCCGATGGCCCTTGAAGCAATGTTCATCCACCTTCCAAGATCAAGCCCCGACGGCTCTTAGATCCACACATTTGTTCTTCAAGAATCAAGCCCAAAAGCCCCTTGAAGTTCATCCATCGTCGTTCATCCATCTTCAAGAACAAGCCCAAAAGCCCTTGAAGATCTGTTTGTCATTCAACGTTCATCTAACTTCAGGATCAAGCCCCAACGCCCCCTGAAGATCCGTTCATCCAACTTCAAGATCAAGCCATCAACGGCCCTTGAAGAAACCTCACCCAACTTCAAGATCAAGCCCAAAAGGCCCCTGAAGAAACGTTCATCCGCCAAACTTCAAGATCAAGCCCAAATGACCCTTGAAGAAACTTCCCCCTCTTCATCCAAGATCAAAGCCTCGACGACCCTTAGATAAAGCCCACAAATCAAAGTCTTACGGAGATCGAATCAGAGGAACAAATAGAGATTGTAACCCAAAATCATCAAACACAAATATTATTTTGTAGACGCATTTTATCCCCGTTGTCTCTCATTCGGGAATTTTCTGTGTTCACAGCAATCACAAAAAGATGAACATTCATCTTCCTTGTCCCTCCCTTCCATACCATCGCCTTCAAACTCACTGTTCAAACTATAAACAAACAAAATCCAAGGTAATGGATTGCAATACAGAGTAGGGCAAGGTAATTGCAGAGAAGAAGATGTAGAGCAAGAATTTCGTGGGCAACCTTTTGGATCCATTCACACTCAAATCATCAAAATTGACCAAGCCAATATCACAACCCATATTCCAATTCCAAAACCCACTTCACAGAAACCAAAACCTCCATTTTTGCAAAGGCCCAGATTCCAACTTGCCCCAAGATTTAAGAAATTCAATACTCACTTAAAATTTCATAGAAAATAACTTAAAAATAGCTTCACCCAACATTTATAAGAAATTCAATACTCACTTAAAATTTCATAGAAAATAGCTTCACCTTTTCCTGTCAAAGCTAGGGCTTTATGTATCGAACTTTCTTTGGTACTATCGACTTTTGGTGTTTCAGCCATTGGAAGGCCCTCTCTTTGGAAGCCATTGAAAGGCACACAAGAGAGGAAAATGGGCAGAGGAAGAAAGAGATTTCTTGAATTTTTGTTAATTGAAGGGATGGAATTACTCTTTTTTATTTAATTTTTTGACATAAAAAATTATTTTCTTTTTAAAAATCTTAAGAAATTCAAGACAGTCTATACAAATCCATCGAAATCTATATAAAAATTTATATAAACCTGTCAAAATTAATGTAAAATTGCAAAGTCCAATAAAAATATTTAAAATCTGTCACTTAAAAAAAATATTAAAATCCTCTGAGTGTGTATAATAAAAGAAAATGAAAGGGCGGTCAAAACCCTAGAAATCTAAATCTAAGATTCCAAAACGCACAGCATAATCTGGCAGTTCGATCGACAACTCTCTCCGTTCAAAAGGTACTCGATTTTCTTCTCCAATTTAGGGTTTTTGTATACCCAATTTTGCAAAATTAGAGTTGAATCAGATTTCGTACTGATTTTGTTTGTTGATTGAATGATTGGGAAACAGATAGCGATGGCAGGTCAGAGGAATAGTTACGGAAAACGTTCTCATTCGCAGTCGGAGTACGCCGACAACGGCGGCGGAGGAGGAAACAAAAGGAGAAATCCCGGCGAGGAAAGGGAGCAATTCATCATCGATGCGGAGGACACGGTGTACCGGTACTTGTGCCCAGTGAAGAAGATTGGGAGCATAATTGGGAGAGGAGGAGAGATTGTGAAGCAGCTGAGGGGGGACACCAAGTCCAAGATTCGAATTGGGGAGACGGTGCCGGGCAGCGAGGAGCGGGTTGTTACTATTTACAGTGCGAGCGATGAGACGAATGGGTTCGAAGATGGCGGGACGTATGTGGCTCCGGCTCAGGACGCTCTGTTCAGGGTCCATGATAGGGTGATTGCTGAGGACACGCATAATAATAACGACGAGGAGGCAGACGGTGGCAGTAGTGGTGGCGGGGGGCACCATGTGATTGTGCGGCTTCTTGTGCCGTCTGATCAGATCGGTTGCATTATTGGGAAAGGAGGGCAGATTGTTCAGAACATTCGGAGTGAAACCGGTGCACAGATTCGGATTCTCAAGGATGACCATCTCCCTGCTTGTGCCTTGAACTCTGATGAGCTTGTGCAGGTATATTGAATAAGTTTTTGAACTTTTTAATGAATTTTTGAACTTTTCCTGTTTCTTGCATACGGATATGTCTTAAATTTATGATTCAATGCGGGTTCTTGGTGCTTTTGATCTTTAATGGGTAAGTTTCTAGGTAGCATTTCGACATCTTTTACCTGAAGAGAGTAATGCGCTGCATGTTCTTATTGGTCTATATAGTACTTTCTGTTATGTTAATTTGCACGATTCCACTCTTTGGACCCTTAACATTATATGCTTGTAAAAGGTGTGATATTTATTCTTCTTTCCGTGATGGAGCATGCTATATTAGAATGTGAGACGTGCAATTGTTGAGAATTCATCTTTGGAGTCACTTTGTGCAAGTTGTTTGTTTTCTAGGTACTGGAAATTCTTTTCATATGTATGCTTATTAAGTTCTTGATCATGGATTCAGATATCTGGGGAAGCTCCACTTGTCAAGAAGGCTCTTTTTCAAATTGCATCTCGCCTTCATGATAACCCATCACGATCTCAGCATTTGCTTACTTCTTCGGTGCCTATGTATTCTGGTGGTTCACTCATGGGCCCACCTGGTGGTCCCCCTCTAATGGGAATTGCTCCAATGATGGGTCCTTATGGAGGGGGGTACAAAGGTGATGTTGGAGATTGGTCACGCTCCTTGTACTCAGCTCCAAGAGATGAAGCATCCTCGAAAGAATTTTCTATTCGCTTGGTTTGTCCAATTGCGAATATTGGAGGTGTGATTGGAAAGGGTGGTACCATAATTAACCAAATCAGACAGGATTCGGGGGCTGTTATTAAGGTTGATAGTTCAGCTACTGAAGGAGACGATTGCTTAATTAATGTATCAGCAAAAGAGGTGAATTACTGCTCCATTTGTTTTTTGCGTGGGGTTGTATCGGTGGAGGATTTACATCATCGTATTTTTTAACATGTACCATTACAGTTCTTTGAAGACTCATTCTCAGCAACTATTGAAGCAGCAGTGCGTTTGCAACCCAGATGCAGTGAAAAAGTAGAAAGAGATTCAGGAATTATCTCATTCACAACCCGCCTACTTGTTCCAACCTCACGAATTGGCTGCCTAATTGGGAAAGGTGGGGCTATTGTAACTGAGATGAGGAGGCTTACCAAAGCTAACATTCGCATACTTTCTAAGGAAAATCTTCCCAAAATTGCATCTGAAGATGATGAGATGGTGCAGGTAAAGTCTTTTTCACCGTGCCTCTGGATTTTACTGACTGTTGTATTTTCTTGTGTCATTTTGAAATTTTTCTTTATGATAATGTGTTTAGAGTTTCCTTGATTTGGCTCGTATCATACAGATATTGACAATTTTGTGTTTCATTTTACAGATTTCTGGAGAACTTGATATTGTTAAGGATCATACAGATATTGACAATTTTGTGTTTCATTTTACAGATTTCTGGAGAACTTGATATTGTTAAGGATGCTCTTATACAAGTAGTTACCAGATTAAGAGCAAACCTTTTCGACAGGGAAGGTGGAATGCCTGGATTCCTGCCAGTTCTGCCTTATCTTCCTGTGTCAGCAGATGGTCCAGATGGTCCAAATTATGATAGTAGGGATGGTAAAAGACACGGTCGTGGGCATTCTTATTCTGCTGGTTATGGTGGCTCAAGTGATTTTGGTGCTAATGACAGTTATGGAAGTTATGGTGGTTCGCAGGTATATTTTTACTGCTATTTTTAGACTTTTCTTCTAAGATTAAGGTGACTTATTTTCACTTTACAAAGGTATTCTTCTTTTTCACTTGACAACACTTTTTCTTCAAATCATATGTAGATTGGTGGTAGCGGCAGTGCTTACGGAGCCTACGGAGGTTATTCTTCCGGGCGGAGTGGTAGTTCTGGGTAAAACTTTCTTCCATTGTCTTTTCATTCTTGAATTGCCTCTTAGTTTCATATCCTGCCCTCCTTTTTTTTTCAATTTTTTTTTTGTGTTCTGTTGCTCTTTTTGTGCAAATATATATCGAGTAGCTAGCTGTATCCCCAATTTTAGGTGACAACTTCACAGTTTGTGTAGAACCTCAAGTTGGATATTCATAAAATTCGAAATTTGGGACTTTGTGGTAACACTTAACGAATTTTAGACACAAATATCTCTGAATGGAGTTATCTGGGTTTGTTCATGAGCGCAGTAGGCTTCTAATCTCAGGTTTATTAATTAAGTACCCTGTTTCTTTTTTCCACAAATGCTGGTCTTGAAATGCATTAATCCTGATTTGAAGCTTATGATATCAGGTTATCTAGCCAGAACCCTGTTTCTCGGAGGAGAAACTATGTTTAATGATGGTACCAGCAGGTAGACTATGGTTGTCTTTTGAGATTTTCATGTCTGTTGTTATAACTGGCATTACCCCTTGGCCAGTCATTTGATAATCATAACCTATCCAATCTCCCTGTATATAAAATTCTGATGCTCATGTTTTCCCTTTTTTGCCTTTCCCATCCCATCGAAACAGCTGAGTTCTATGAAGCCTGAAGCTAGCCTACTGTCTGCCTAAACCGGAAGATGAACCAGCATATGACATAGTCATGGCCCACCTTGACGAATCTACTTATAAGTCCAAGAAACCAAAACTTCCAAGCTTCCCTAGAACCTATATACCAGCATGCCCGCCCATGTTGCTGTTTTTCCTGTTACACTTCTATGTTATGAAGCCATGTTACTTCAATGTTACCTCTGTATTTGTGCTTCTCAGCTATGTAGTTTGATTACTTTGTTGTTTTAATTTTTATGTTGTTGATCTTGAAAACTTAACCACTTACTTTGTGATGTAGCAGATTGTTGTATCATCTGACTGCCGGCATTTATGGTCCATCTGTATCATTTTTATTATGATTTTGGTTTACAGCGACTGTTTCTGAAATCCATCTGCATTAAAATAACTTTTTTTGAGGTCTACCAAACCGAAATTAGTTCTGATTAAAAAGTGTGATTGTTCATATACCATACATACCAAACACACACACACACACACAATTTTTCTTTTTGAGGTCTACCAATCCAAAATTAGTTACGGGTTTTAAAGTAAGAATTTGTGTATTTTGCATATATTAAACACATATATTAATGCTAATAGAGCAGGATGTGTAATTGAAGCTCAATCTCAACATGACTTCGATAGCTGTGTGCCTGGTGGTGTTCTTGTTGAGCTTTAGTTAGACAGATGGCTGTATTTTTACAAATTGAATGCCATGCATCAAACACTCTGCTGTCCCGGGAAATTTTTGGTTGAACACCAAATTTAAGTGCAAGCTTTCTGTTAAGTTCTGCTGCTGCCAGTTTTGTTCATGTTCAGGTAAGTTTGGAGTTTCTTTCAATGTTAAGTACAAATTTGATGGATGCTGGAGCTTCAGATCTTACTTTTGAAGGCCATGACGGAAATTTGTGGGGTTGTAACTTGATGATTCAAGTGGTATGTTGATTTACTATGTTATGCATGCTCGTGTCACTGTCTAGCTATGGTTAAAAGTGATCTAAGTCTCTTGTACGGCGCATTTGGCAGGTTCTATTTCTGCCCGTTGGCATGATGATGATACAAGAATTGATTGTTGCAAACACGATTTAAGCAAGCATATATCCTCTGTTGGTTGAGTTCATAGTCTGATTGGCAGCTTTTCGCTTATTAGTTGTACTTAGTGGCCCTGGTTGGAATTAACTTTTGCGTTTGTTTTTCTCTTTGGAGGAAAGGGGATGTGTGCTGGTTGTTTACATGTTGGGGCGACGGCCGTCTGCTTTTAGCCGGAATGGATTAAGTTTCTTGGAAATGCAGTTTTGATATATTTTGTTTACACTTTGCTGCTCATGTAGTTCAGTTTTTGCGTTGGTGCGATGTGTTTTGAAGCCATTGATTGCTTTCTTGCCCTTTGGGTTTTTATTTTTATCACAAAAGTGTCTGAAAGGAAATCAAGAAATTGCCTATTCAGTGTTTTTATTGCAACCTTTGGATGTCTCAATATTTATAAGGTGAGTACCATCAGACCGAAAATAGGTACCACTAGATCGAGAGCTAGATGATGACTTTATTTTGCACAAAATAAAAATTGCAGGAATGCGGATGAGTACATATAGTGATGACCCTCTTGCAGAACATGACGGTGACGCTGAGATAAACGTCGATCAACTTGAAGGCTTCAATTTGGTGGAAAGTTTGGACTAGAATGTTATATTTGGGTCTAAATATTGTTGAATAAAGCAAAATGTTCTACATCAACCTTCTCACAAAACATATATCAAATGGTTCAACTTTTCATTGCACCGAGTTCTTTGAAATAAAACTCTACACCTCTTTGGGTTATATGTTGGGTTATATTTGGTTAGTTGGGAACAATATCGGTGTTGGATTATTTGACCTGTGTTAGAGCAGATATTTAGATTAGGGCTGAATTATTTGGTTCACTTACAAACATGATTGATGTAGTTCCACGCATGGCTATTCCAAAGTGGTCGAACGGAAGGGGCATGTTGAACAAAGCAAAGAGTCTCACATTGGCCACGGCACGAAATTAAGTCACAACTTATATCAAATAGTTCATCTTCAATTGCATAGAGGTCTTTTAGGATAAAATCTCACGCCTCTTAGAAGGCACAACTTATATCAAATAGTGAGTCTTTGAATTCTATAACGCCTTTTAATTCCAGCACTTCATATTGAATACACAAAATCCAATTTTTGCTTGTTGATATTAATCAAACAAAAACTCAAACAAATCCAAAAACTCAATTTCTAAAAACCCCACAAACAAAAAGTGGCCATTGACCTGGAAACTTGTAGAGTTTGACGGAGTGGGAGTCGTGATGTCGTCGCGGTGGTGGCGGAGGAGCTTGGGAGAGGAGATAGGTCGAGGCGTGGAGCATCTGGTGTTTGTCTAGGGGTCGGTTGGGTGGGGTTAGCCAATTAGCCAATTCGGGAATTGAAATTGTAAAAGTGAATGAAATGGGATTGGGCGAGTGAAGTCCAGAGGTCGGGGAGTGGGAATGAGGATCCTCTCCGGATCCTCTTTGTGAGGATCTCGAAAATTTCTAATTACATTAATTCATAGTATATCGTATGGTCAGAAATCATTGTAAATCTTTTTATTTAAAATTAACAGCATCTGACAAATACTGATCGCACAATATACGATGAATTGATGTGATTGGAGAATTCTTGGGATTCTCACAAAGAGAATCCTTATTCGGGAAGTGGAAATAGTCATTTGAACCTCACTTCCTTTTTATTTTTTTAATTAAAAAGGGTGAGCTTATTAAGAAGGATGAATTTTATTTTATTTTTTAAATGGCTTGCCTCGAAAGAGTCAAAACAATGTCGTTTTGGTGAAGTCATTTAAATAGAAAGTATTCTTCGTCTCTTTAAACTGCAATGCAACTGTCGCTGCTTTTCTCCTCTATACTTGAGTGGTTTTTGGAGGTCCTCACAACTATTTATTTGTGCTTCCGAGTGGTTCTAAAACCACCCAGGCCCCTAGGCCCCCTAAGACCTCATCCAACCCTGGTCTAAATGCCAAATTACCCCATTTATTCCTCCCCAAACGCCACCCAACCCAAGTTAAAACATTTGGCTAAAACAAATACTAAAGCTGGGCCAAATACCCCCCCCCCCAATGCGTGGACTCGCCTGCATTTGGGCCACTCTTGGCCCACCCACTTGCCAACGTGGCCCACGCGGCCCGTATCAATTTAGCTCCCGACAACAAAGGGCCCCTATCAGCCACTTCCCCAAGCCCAACGTCTCTTTTTTGCATCAAACGGCCACAATTTAAGGACCATTGGTTGTTCCAACAGTCCAGATTCAAATTATATATTTTTTTAAAATACATTGAATTCAACAGTTGAGATTGATTATAATCAAATCTAACAATAAAAAAAGATCTAACGGCCCAAATTTAAATCCAACGGCTAAAATAATTAAAAATATTATTTAACTCAAAATTCACCCAAAAACTCTATAAATAAATACCTATGTATTTGTTCAAACATCCACACAAAACTCAATTTTCTCTTACAATTCTTCCAATTTATCTTTCTACCATTTCTTTCCATTTCCAAATTGTTACAGGGCAAGATGGCATGTTAGAGGTCGTGATTGGACCTGTGAGGAAGATGTTGTTTTATGCTTGGCATAGGTTTCTGTTAGCGAAGATGACACAAATCAAAATAAAAAGATTTTGTGGGATAAAATCATTGCAAAGTTTCAAGAAAACTGCAATGGCGGTGGGTGGGATGGTGGTGGTGTTTATGATCGGTGAAAGACTATAACCAAAGCATGCACTTTATGGAAGGGAAGTTTGAATAAATAGAGTCGTGGTTGACATGGCTAGTGGAAGGAGTGCCACATAAATTGTGAGTTTTTTTCTTGATATTTTAGTTGTCATGTATATAATATTATTTTGCAACTAATTATTTTTATGTATTTTTTGTATAGGGTGACAAAGCAATGAAAATTTACAAGACAAGAGTAACACCAAAAAATCAAGTTTTTAAGTTACAATATGCTTAAGACGTCCTCAAGGATTGTCCGAGGTGGGGAACCAATGTAGACCAACAACGGGGAAGATTATTTCAACGTGAAGCCGCACCGACAAATGCCGAAGATGAAGGTGTCGATGAAATGATCCCAATCTCCTTCTTTTGTAAGACCCCTGGGAAGAGATAAGCCATAGCGCTCACCAAGAAAAAGCAGCCCGAATGCGTTTGCAAAAAAGGAAGAAGGGGATAAGGAGCAAGATAGGTTTGAAATTAATTTCATGATGGAAAACCTCAACAAATACACTTCAGAAAGGAAGAAGTTCTTACGTGGTAAGCAAAATGAAACTTTACGAAAGTATGCCTCAAGGAGTATATTTCAAGATGATGAATCCTTTGAACCCTATATCCCAAGTCAACCACGAAGTCCATCACCAAGTCAAGATGGTGGATATGACTATGAAGTTTATGTAGTGTATGAATTATGTGCTTTATTAATTATCGTTTGTATTAGGTTTATGTAGTTTATTAGTTATGTGGTTTATGAATTATCGGTTGTATTAAGTTTATGTGGTTTATGACGGCCCTTGAATTGGTCAGCCCAAGCAATAGGACAATTCTTCCACTCCCAATGCATACAATCAAGACTTTCTATCATGCCAGGGAAGCCTCTTTTGTTTGTCTTGAGTAGAAGCATCTTCAAGTCTTCACGATTTGGCTTGCGGATGTATGTGGCTCTCTATATGGCTTGAATTGTCTGACAGAAGCACTTAAGGTTCTCAATAGCAGTACTCTCTGCAGTCAGTAATACTCATCAGTTGAGTTTGTAGAGCAACCATTAGTTAGCATCCAAAATACAGATGTGAGCTTTTGATGAGGTGATAGACTTTGTCGGCCTACGACATTTATCTTCCTTGTAAAGTAGTGGTCATGATTGACAATTGCGTTTAAGATGCTTTCAACAAGCTCTCTCCTCATCCGAAACAGCATCAGAAAATCATGAACAAGAAATCTTAGACGCTCGATGAAACAATCTTTCATCATTCGGTCATGACACTTTTCTCTATCATGCTTCACAAATGAACACCCCATGATAGAACCACGATGGCTAGATTCGCCATGGTGCTCATATTGTATAAGCGAGTTTACAAGTTCAGCTTCAACGTTGATCAATTATGCATCCTCAATGTCAAGCCTTGCTTGGTATTGTGCCATCTGCATTGCCCTGTTATGCCTTATTCTATCACCCATTGATGAGATATTGAGGATTTTTAGGAAACAAAAACTCTTTCAAAATTGAAAGATTGGTGAATATAGAGGATGATTGAAGGTTGAAAGATTGTGTGATCAACTAATATTGGACCTGTGTTTATGTAGAGAATGATTGATGAAAGTTGAAAATTTGGTGAAAGTTGAAAGATTGGTGAAAGTGGGCTTGCTTTGTGAAAAATTTAGTAATTTTTCAATATTTATTGGAATTTAAATATTTGTAAATTAAAATGTTCATAAAATTAATTTACGATAGTCTACATATTAATTTTTTTTAAGTTTAATTTAAGAAAAAAAATTAGTTTAAGTTCATTCTTTAATAATTTCGGACTAAAATTTTAGACCAATATGATTGGAATAAAAAATTTATTTTTGGACTAAAAATTAAATTTTCCGAGCTAAAAAAATTGACTTTTAACTCTAAGGGTCAGATATGATCCAATAGATTCGCCCTAGTTATGGGTAAAGTATTTCTCGACTTGGCCAAAATGGAACCGTAATCCTAAAACTTTTTTGGGATGTGGCCTTACCCAAATCCAGTAAATTAACCCACCTCACCTAACGCATTCCTAACCGATAGTATACGTTCTGAAGAGAGCCATACCAATTAATCTAAAAGCAAATCAAATCCCTAGAAGTAATGCCATGACTTAAATGGTGTTGTGAGAAAAAGCAGTCAGAGAGAGCAACATTAAGGGTGATGGGGATGGATCTTTCGGCTTCAATATCTCTTTGGTTTATGCACCCATGCAAAGTCACATCCGACGCTTAAGAACCCTCTAAATTACTCATTTTCTTGCTCAGATCCTATTGGACAAAGGACGCGGATAGCACAGCTCTAGGGTTGCTCTACTTGTGCAACAGCTGACACCATTAATTCTTGGACTGTTTGGATACAGAGAAAAGCAGTTTTCCAATTTCTTAATACGTGCAACTAGCCAACTACTAGACACCCAACTACTAGACACTGTCTAGTTGACAGTAGATTCGAGGGTTTGCTCTATATTTATGCTTGGCTCATAGCTTATTCGTCCAAACACTGCCAATCGGACTTTGTAGTCCAATCGTCTTCTTCTTCTCTACCTGTTTCTAACAGCTTCCTTGTTTGGGAAATTTGCTTGTTTTCTTGTTGAAATAAGTAGAGGGTTTTGTTTCCGTTTTCTGCTCAGGAATGTTGCCTTTCTTCATTGGAAAAAAAAAACCCTAAATTTCTGTCTCTGTTTTTTGAGGTTCTTGCAGTTAAATCTACTTTGATTGGTTGACTTGTGGGAAAGTCTGCCCCTCTTTCGCTTTGCTGCCAAACATATACTCTTCATTTGTATTGTAAAACTTCATATTATTCTAGGTATATGGTAGTTTTCATCTTAAGTCTTGCATGTGGGAATGAGGTATGCAGTGCAGCCAAGGATGACTTGCCGGCAGCAATATTCAATTACAATATTATGTATCATGTATATATGTTGATGTCATCTCATTCATATATACATGATACCTTGTGACAATGAAATGATCGGCAAGTCGTCTCTGGCTACATTTTTGCCTCTTTTTCTCATGCTAGATTGGTATGATGACGACAACAACCCCGATCTGGACAATCATATATGCATAAAGTGATGGTAGTTGTAGTCATTAGAGCGTGTTCTCATGCAATAGACTTCAAATTTGAAGGGTTAGTTTATCTATTTTTATAAAAATCTCGTTTATTTCTTTATATATTTAACATTTGTTTTATTTAGATATTTGGCGTAGTCACATTAACTAGAGCAGATACGCTTTCTTTATGCACTGAAGTTTGCATATCTCCACTGTAAATTAGATTACCCTCCTTGTAAATTAGATTAGTTTTTGGTAGAATATCGCTTGTATAGTTAAAGGAAAACATTCCTCTTCATCTTATCTTTTCCTATCTTTGCAGATGGAAGTCGCCAGCTTGCATATATCCGATTTCATGTGAGACTACTTGAAATGACTCACACGAAACTTTCTGCTTCTTTTGTTTATGTTTTAAAACTTTCTACATGATACAGAAGTTGGATAGTATATGGAGCTTTACTGTCCAACGAATCTCTCTCTCTGCATTCACTAGGTATGATCACAGATTAACACAGTACTAACTGCAACTTGAAGGAAATCCTTGTCTGCTAAGTTGATGCTTTATTTATTTTACGGCGTGTGTAACTTATGATAAATGGTGAATGTGAGGTAGTTGGGATTGGATTAACTTTTCTCCTAACATGAACGTGTTACCATATTTTTTGCATAATCTATGAAAAAGTCACTTTTGGAGAAATATTGGAGAAATTTGATTCAAAGTATTTAATCAGCCGATGATTTGGAGAAATACTGGGGATTCATAAATAGGAGATTATTACGTTGGGAGTCGTCGACCAAACCTTGGTATGGCGATTTTTGGGAGAAAACTAATTTATCCGTCCTCACAAAAATGGTGCTAAGGTCCACTCACACCCACCTGTTGCATAATTTGGTCAAAGCGGTACGAAAACAAGGTAGGTTAGGCAAATTAACCATGTATTATTTAAGTAGGCTTAATTACCACCCTTGTAAATGTAGGCCAGTTGGTTATCTTAATGTATCGTTCTTGTTATATTCAAGTTCAAATCTCTCATTGTATTAAAGTTCGAATTGCTCTTTTGTAAATAGTTTAGAATACCGTCTTATCTAAGAGAAAAAAAATCTCTTCTAAAAAACGTATATATTATTTTCGCCATGATCTCATGCCATATAGTAGTTATGTAATCTATGTTGGACTCTAAATATGAAGATCTATGGGTCCTTTTGGCACTCATTTTCTCTTACATTATATCTGTCTTTCTATAGCTTTGAGCTAAATAAATCAAGAGGAAAATTATTTCCTTTAAATAAATTGGAAGCAAGTTATTTTCTCAGAAAAATATTCCCATTTGCGCTTGTGCAGCTTTGATTGGCATCATAAACATATAGAAAAAAGAAACATACATATTACATATAACAAAAGCTCTATCCAAATAACTAATATGAAACAAACTCTAGATCATACAAATCTCCAAGAAAAATTTGTATGAACGAAGAAATTCAGACTGATAGATGGAGTTAGCTAAAGAGATATGAGACCTTCCCTGACCAACAATCCAAACATGAGAACAAAGAGGCCGACTCCGATGCACTGAGTTGGAGAGACGAGAGTCTGAGAATAAGCAGACAAAGTCACTGCTGCACCAACAATTCCAATCACAAAAGCACTCGACTTCGGATCCATTTTTTTTCACCTTCTGTTAATAACTTAAGAGGAATGAGAGCAGACACTTTTTGATGAACTTCAACGCTGATATAGTTCAAGATTTTGGTGGATGATTAGAGTTTTAAGAGCAACTGAGGTCAACTCTTACGGTTTTTGCATCCCAAGGGCAATGCTTGCCCCTTGATGCTCTCTAAGAGTGCCACAAGTCAACCCCTTAGGTGGATCATCGATAATTATTCACACAGGTGGCTAATTTTTAAACATGATATAAAATTTGGCTCATTTTTCAATATTTTCAGAATTGAGTCCATTTTTTAATGTTATATTCGGTTACCGTGGCAGAGTTACACGAAGGACACGTCGGCAAAGCTGCCCTACTAGAGTAGCTCTCAACAATATGGAAAAGTTGGGTTTGAAGCTAGTAAGGTTGAGTCTTTGTTGGGAATTTTCAAGTGGGTTAGTGGGTTGCTTAGAGAAGTTGAATTCTTGCTTTCCACAATGGAAAACAAAGAAATTGTACTGAGTATTTATGTTCTTAGTGATTTGATTGAAGGGTTTGTTACTGGTGAATCAGAAGGGGCCGTTTCGATGTATGATAGAGTGAGGCGGCAATTAGTCCCTTCATTATCTTGTTATGATGCATTTCTTGATCATTTAATTAAGGAAATGAAGAAACCCCAATTGGCTTTTCAAGTTTGTTGGGTTATGGTGGAATTGGGTGTCGATTTGGGAGGTTTGAAAGAGGGTACAGTTGAGAAAATCATTGGATTGCTTTGCCGGGATGGAAAGATACAGGAAGCAAGAAATCTTGTGAAGAAGGCTATGGCTTTTGAGCTCAGGCCCAACAACTCAGTTCTTTGTGACATTACTTGTGGTTATTGTGAGAAGGATTTTGATGATCTGGTTGAGTTTCTATGCCAAAATCAAGTGTGCACCTGATGTTCAGGCTGGGAATAAGATTATGCGTTCTCTATGTAGCAGTTTCGGAACAAGATGAATGGAAAATCGCAGGTATACAGCACATCAAGAGATAGCCCGAATTCTTAACGAAACTCAAAAGCTGTTGATTCTGCGTATATAGTTAGTAGGGCAAGATGCAGTTGTAAGTACAACATAAAGCACTTGTGTGTGGGTGGAGTAGAAGGATAAGCGAGAGCTGGCTTGTTTTTCCAGCATGCAGGCGCAGCTTTTGGTGGCAAAGGATAATATAAACTAGAAAAGGCTGAAAAGCTTACCAACTCTTGAGTAAAAAAACCGACCCAGATATATAACATTGTTGTGGAACATGGTGGGGAATTTGGAAAATTGTTAAATGGAAAAGAATCAAGATTGTATAATCTGGTTTAATGGAGTAGGGAAACTTTGATGATAAATCTTAGGGTAAATTACACCATAGCCCCTCAGGTTTGATGTCTATTACAACTCCGTACAACATCTTTAAAACATTTCACTTTCATACCTCAAGTACTATTTTATTTCAATTTCATACAGCCGTTACATTTTCAATCCATTGAACCGTTAAGTGTTGACGTGGCCGCCACATATATGCCACGTGGCTGCCAAATGTTTGCCACGTGTCAAATAAAAATAATTTTTTATTTAAAAAACCTAAAATTTCCAACCAAAAAAAAATTATTGGGTAAATTACATCATAACCCCTCAAGTTTGAAGTCTATTACAACTTCATACAACATCTTTAAAACATTTCACTTTCAAACATCCAGTACCATTTTGTAGTAGATCCATCTAATTTCGGGTGGAATTTTTGGGGGTGGGTGATGGGGGATGGGAGAAAAGGGTGGCTCGAGTGGGATTTGGGGGGGGGGGGGGGTGATGATGGATGGAAGAAAGGGGTGAGTCGGGGAAGACGATTTCAGGGTTTTTTTTTTTTTTTTTTTTTTTGTTGAGAAGATTCAGGTTTTTAAAAATATTAATAAAAAAAAATTGCCACGTGGCAGCCACATCAGCACAAATGTGGCAGCCACGTCAACATTTAACAGACCAATGGATGGAAAATCTAATGGAGATGTTATTTTGAAATAAAATGGTACTGGATGTATGAAAGTGAAATGTTTTAAAGATGTTGTATGAAGTTGTAATAGACTTCAAACCTGAGGGAGTATGGTGTGATTTACCCAATTTTTTTTTTTGGTTGGAAATTTTAGGTTTTTTAAATAAAAATTTATTTTTATTTGCCACGTGGCAGACATTTGGCAGCCACGTGGCATATATGTGGCGGCCACGTCAACACTTAACGGTTCAATGGATGGAAAATGTAACGGCTATATGAAATTGAAATAAAATAGTACTTGAGGTATGAAAGTGAAATGTTTTAAAGATGTTGTACGGGGTTGTAATAGACCTCAAACCTGATGGACTATGGTGTAATTTACCCTAAATCTTATGTCATGGTTGTAAAAACGGAGTAAAGTATTCATTATTATTGCCTTTTTTTATACAGAGTCATGTTCTTCTAAGGTACTCTTTTGAGGACATGTGAGGACCAATTGAATATTATAACAAGATTATAAAATATTTAGATCTAATGGCTAAAATATTTGACAAGTTCATAATGCAAAATAAGAAAATGAGTTTTCTAATGATTCATGGATTTTAAGTTGGTTTTACTTTATTGAGTTGTCAAATAGTTTAAGTTTTTTAATCGAAACTAATATAATTTTGTGGCTAATATGTATTAGGTCCTCACAAGTCCTCAAAATGAGGACTTTAGCAAAGAATGACTGTTTTTATACAAGCGATAGTAGGAAGAGAGAATTGAAATTAGGACTTCAAACACAGAGGTAAATACTCTTTAATTCCTAAAAAATGATTATATCTAATTTATGATGGGTATATGGAAAAAAAAATTTCAATGTGTCGGAAACATGGCTTGGTACACCAAGTATCATAATACAAATGGTTGGAAAAAAATTTAAGTATCCAACATATATATACTGAGTTGTGTTCTCGACACACTGAAAAATCTCTAATATATATGAAAAATAAATTGTCAAAGTTAAACACGTGAAGTGATTAGTTTGAAATGAGAGTAGAAGACACATGTCACACAATAAATGAGAAGGGTAGCTATTAATGGCATTCCTCAAGTCTCAAAATCTCATATCATATGCATGTTTCCAATTTGGTCGTGATTCGCTTTGCCAAATCGGGGTCAAAGTTGGTGCAGTAGGAAATGTGTGGTGACCTCTTTTGTTTGCTCTAAAATATTTGGTATAGCAGGGCAAGTACGAGCAGGTAATAATACACTACACAATTCATGGATCCGTCCGCACAAAGAAGACTTTTTTTCATTTTTTTATGAATCTTTTCAGGTCCTGATGCAAACGTAGAGAGAGACTTTATTTGTTTTCTGCATGCATATAAACACCCCTTCGACTCCTCTTCAAAGCACAACAATTAGCTTCCACAACTCCGGTTTCCAAAACCGATTAAAAACCGCAAATTTAATCCGGCACGAAAAACATTCGGAGAAACATGAAGGGAGGAGCAGCTATTGTGCTTGGACATGGTGAGTCCAACTCCAAAGGGATAGCTTCGACCACTGCAAGCGCAGGGGTGAATCGAGGAGCATCTATCCTCGACTTCATTCTGCGTATAGTTGCGTTTCTAGGGACCTTGGTGAGCGCAATCGCCATGGGAACCACCCGGGAAAGGCTTCCTTTCTTCACTCAGTTCCTTCAGTTCAGGGCTGAGTACAATGATCTTCCCACATTGACGTATGTTTCCTCACCATCAACTTTTCCGTGTTCATAAAATAGTAGACATTTTAATGCATAAACTAATGAAGTTTAATCTTCTTTTAAGAACAGATTTTTCGTGGTTGCGAATTCCGTCGTGTGCGCCTATCTGGTGTTTTCTCTAGCCCTTTCCGGCTTCCACATTATACGAAGCAATGCTAAGAAGAGCAGGATTATCTTGATCTTCTTCGACACGGTAATACCTCATTCAGATTTTGCAAGTTTACATAGTACTATCCATTGCGCTTAAGGTTCGCTTAACGAAAGTGAGTCTTATACCGTTATGCAGGCAATGCTTGCTCTTCTGACCGCAGGTGCTTCTGCAGCAGCAGCTATTGTGTACTTAGCACACAAGGGAAATGCCAAGGCGAATTGGTTTGCCATTTGCCAACAATTCAACTCCTTCTGTGAGCGCATCTCTGGCTCTTTGATCGGATCTTTTGTTGGAGTTGTTGTGTTCATCCTCTTAATATTGCTGTCAGCTGCGGCCCTCTCTAGGCGCTGAGCGTTTAACACAAGTGCTTCGTGCATCGGTTCGTTGATTAACGCGACAGATTGAATTTGCGTGACTCGTGTGTCATCTAAGATGTCTGTTTTTCCATTTGATACAAAACTTGTGTTAATGTATTCCATTTCCTTTCCTTGCCCAATTCGACTGTGAATTCGGGTTTGTGTAACTATTTCAATCTGCTATATTGCAACCAGTCTATCATTTTATTTGGACACAAGATGTTGCTCTTAGAACGAACTAAAATGAAGGCAAACGGAGATCGGTAGCCAGGAAGGGTTCAAACTCATTTACAAATCAGATCAGAACTTTAAGAAGCAAAACTTTCTATTAGAACTACCATATTGGTCACACTTGTTTAACAATTTCGAAGACACATTATGACATCAGAGCACTGGGTCAACAATATGAGGCTTAAATCCACGGTGTTTTTAACAGGACTTAGGTTTGCAATCGAACAAAAAATGCATGAAAGCACTGTTATCTGCTCCAACTAGGCTATATCCAGGCTCCATCTTCACCTCTACAGACCCTCGCCTCTCACCCGCGAAGCATATGTGTTAGATGGTAGCACGAAATCCCACTCTCGTCCCTTCTCATTTCAAGTAGCCGCTTATTTGCACGCCTTTCCAGCTCAAGGTTTCCATAAACTCCACAAGCCCCGAGCAGATTCCTCCAAACAATGGCATTGGGAGCAATCTCCATTTTCTCTTGAACTCAAATGCTTCATTTAATAGTCCAGCACGCCCTGACAAATCCACCATATATACACCCGTAGTGCTTAATGTTTGGCACAATTCTGTAAACATTCTTCATTAGATTGAAATATCTGCGCCCCTCTTCTACTTTCCGGTCATGACTGCAAGCTGTTGATATTCAGGCAATCTTTGTCCTCAAATAAACTAAACACACAAATTAGTTTAGAAAGATGAAGCAACATATAAGCAGCGGCTTGCTGCAGAAAACAGAGTGCAGGGAGCTTACGGGGAAAACAGAAGGCAGAGCTGATAAGGCAAATGATCAGCCCTCCTACAAAAGATCCATGCCATACATGTGGCAATAGATTAGAGACCCAAAACATTTCATATTACATCAAAGGATTAACTTTAAAGCAAATGATTAACTTTAATACTCCCTCTTAATGCTTTGCTGCTTCACTCTCAAAAGTTCTCTTAGGTAGATGATGAATTTGTCCTTTGGTAATGCCTTGGTAAAGATATCGGCAACTTGATCATCTGTCCTGCAATAGACCACATCTACTTCATTGTCTTCAACAGCACTTCTGATGTAGTGATGCTTTAGAGCAATATGTTTTGATTTTCCATGATAGACATGATTCTTGCTCATGGCAATAGTTGACTTGTTGTCACAAAGGATAGGAGTTGCTGATTCTTGTTTCTCACCAAAGTCTTGCATAATTCTTCTCAGCCACACTGCTTGGGAAGTTGCAATTGAAGCCGACACATACTTAGCCTCTGCCGTTGATAGTGCAACTGATTTCTGCTTCTTAGACGCCCAAGAAAATACACCAGTCCCTATTGTAAAAGTATAGCCATATGTGCTCTTCAAGTCATCCACACTACCTCCCCAATCACTATCACAGAACGTCAGAACCAATATAATTTTGGCTCAACATTCCTTTCATACATAATACCAAAGTCAAGTGTACCTTGTATGTATCTTAGGATCCTCTTTGCAGCTCCATAGTGAATGCGAGTAGGCTTGTGCATAAATCTGGACAACAAGCTTGCAACATACATAATATCGGGTCTAGTCGCTGTCAAATACAACAAACTCCTAACTAGCCTTCTATACATAGATTCATCAGCATCACCACTACCATCTTCTCTTTGAAACTTTTCATTCACAACTAGAGCCTTCCCAGCTCAAGGTTTCCATAAACTCCACAAGCCCCAAGCAGATTCCTCCAAACAATGGCATTGGGAGCAATCTCCATTTTCTCTTGAACTCAAATGCTTCATTTAATAGTCCAGCACGCCCTAACAAATCCACCATATATACACCCGTAATAATGCTTTATGTTTGGCTCAATTCTGTAAACATTTTTCATTAGATTGAAATATCTGCGCCCCTCTTCTACTTCCCCGGCATGACTGCAAGCAACCAAAGCTCCAACAACATGATCTCGTTAGGCCTGAATTTCAACCTTCGCATCTCTTTTAACAGATTAACCGATTCCTCAGTATGGCGATGAAATGCCAACCGTCCCATCACCAAATTCCATGAAGACACAACCTTGTCCCTCATCCGCCAGAATACTATCTATAAGCGCATTTCCAAGTATCGTGCTCATATCTCCCGAACCCATCTCCAGAAGAGCGGAATGCATTGCCCGACGTCCAAATCTCTGATATCGTTCGCGCAGACAAAAGACTCAACATTGTCACCTCATCAGTCATCAGGCTTTTCTCCCAGATTTCTCATCTCGTCAAACATTTGCAATGCCTGCTCATTTGAGGCACAGAGTACATAACCAGCAATCATTGCATTCCAAGTCACTACGTCTCTTGTGGGAACCTCATCAAAGAGCTTCCTTGCACTCTCCATCTTCTTGCATATCCTGCTGTCAAAGCTGACCACGGCACAACCCCCTCTTCGCCGAGCATCAAAAAGCGCGCTTGCTATCCTCAAATCTCCACAACTAGCGTGAAAATAAATAAGGGTATTCCTCGAAAACGTGTTCGACTCGAAGCTGAACCTCACAACCTTTGGCTCTGAGCCGAGCCTCTGATCATGGTGTTCCACATGAAGGTGTCTGGTTCAGACACATGATCGAATGGCATACTTTACGGTGCCTGAAATATCCATGGCGCTGCAGAATATGAGTTCTCGAACGTATGGCGAAACAGTTCGAATTGAAGCCGTTGACCACCATGGAACCGTGGACTTGCTAGAGAGCTCGGAGGTTGGTGCATTTTCGCCATAGGCTTGACCGTTAGTGGCGGTTGGTGCTCCTGTCATTCGGCTCTTTCGGATCATTACACGTAGCTCCGCCGCTAGGACTCTTGGGAGGAAGCCCAAACTCAAATTAAAAGGAGAATGGGCTGAAAATGGGCTTTGAGCTCGGATTTTCGGCCCATCTAATTTAGAATGGACCACCAAGCTATAATTTTAGGCTCAAATTATTGAAACGGAGCAACGCACAATAAGAAAGAGCGAGAGTTTAAATAGTTGTGGTAGAAATTTTATGTGCAGAATTACCATATTGTGTTAAAGCATAAATTTTGTATTAGTAGTGTTGATATTTGAAACCGCAGAAGATCAATAACTCGTCAATACGTTTTGCTACTAATATATTATCAATACTTTATGGGCACCATATCAACCGTCCACATAATAACTGGTTTGTGTGTCTTAGCTAAATGTTTCATCATCGTAGTTGTCAACATCACCGTGCCAAGACCTAGTTATTTGTATCATTTGTGAGTGTTGTACAATACGGGGTAGAAGTGGAAATGGATCGTGTTAAAGTTTACCAATTTATATTTTTGTGTTATGTTCATATTAATCGACGAGTTGATTAACACACAAAATGATATAAAAGTAATAATTTTTGTTTTGTTGGTCCAAATGCAAAAGTAATAAATATAACATGATAATTTCGTCAACGACTCAGTCATGATCATCCTGATTTCTCAACAGAAACATGTTCTTGACGAATAATTGTTCAAACACTTAGAAAATTTTAAAAGAAGAAATAATGTCGCATTTTTAAGAGCAAATAAAAAGAAAAGAAAGATAAAGATCTGCGGCCTCCCCCAGATACCATTTATAATTTGGTCAAATAAATTTTAAGGTACTTCTGATGGCTATCACATCTTAAAGAGTAGAATTAATATATTTAATTAGCTATGTTTATGTCACAGGATATAGTTATAAATATTATCTTTCAACAATATTATATGATGAATATATCGCTTGTTTGAACATGTTTTTAAAATGATTTAAATTTTTTTTGTTAAATTTTTTTTTGGGTTTCAAAAGGACTTCAAGTGTTTTTTTTTCTTCAGAATTCACTTGTATTTTTTTTGTTAATGATTAGTTCCAAAAGCACTTTCATTGAAAGTGTTTTCAATCATTTTAAAAACACTTCCAAACAAGTCCATAAATGCTATAATTCTTAAATAGATAGTTGGAGACATCAATTTTTTTTTCCTTTCCTCCTGAACTAATAGTATGTTTTCTTCTCTTGATTCTACATCGTAGCTAGATGGCAAAATTATTGAGCTTGGGATTGGAAAAGAATTCTCGCCAGATTCTTTTTCTAGGGATCCTAGGAATTCTGTGATCGTGATTATTCATCGTACGATTAGTTTTCATTGAATACTATTCATATTTAATTTTAAATTTTGAAATAATTTATGATCACACGATATACGATGAACGGTTATGATCACGAAATTCCTAGAATCCCTAGGAAAAGAATCCAGGGAGGATCTTTTTCCCTTGGATCTAATAAGTGGTAAATTTCACTGTAGCAGTTGTCACACTATTAGTAGAGTACGAAACAGTATATCTAATAAAGGTATTTGATAATGTTCTAACTTCTAACTGGTTTACTGTCTGAACCACCGTGACTAGTTCAGAGGTTAGAAACGAAATTTAGATTTGTATTTTACACGGTATGTTTAGAGTTCGATAAATGTTTAACGCTGATGAACCACGCGGTGATGATCAGAAAGCTGTTGAAATGTTTTTGTGAGTTTTTTCGACTTTAAAAAAAGTGAGCTGCAGTAACGAAACCACTAGCTGGACCCTTTTTCGAAAGAAATAAAGCCGGTTTGTTGTCTGATGGTTGTGGACCTGTGGTCCTAACCCTTCTTTTTGTATCCTGCGTTTCCACAACTCTCTCAAAGATAAGTTTTTAGGCTTTTGATGTGCCACGTGCACTCAAAGACAAGTGAGAATTAAGTGGAACAACTTGCTTCCACTTTCGATTAAGCAACTCAAAAGCATCCAATAAGCTTTTCCCGATTTGTTTGTGAATTGCTAAAAATTTGGTCTGATTAATGAGAGGGACTTTGAATCGTGTTCCCAAAAGTTCTAATTAGTCTGTATAAATATCCCAAATCGTTTGATTTAGGTGCACTAATTCCATCATTAGCCCAAGTTTGATCACCGCTAAGCCTATAGTGCAGATACCTAAATTAATTAGAGTGCCCTTAATCTAGACAAGATCAATTGTCAACAACTAATTAAATCTGATATTTTAGGTCTAGCTAGATGCCATGCCAATTATTCCTCTTTGAAAAGAAAAAAGAAGCGAATGTACTAGAAGTATGTGATGAAAATAAGTTATTAGTCATATTGTAGAGAAGTTTTCGGCGTCAAGACATACATATTAATCGTATAGCTCATTCATATTTTAATAAGTAAATTAGAAACGTTACGTGACAGTATGATTATTGTAATTGTATGTTAAGGGTACAAAGTTGTATTTATGTCCTTTTAGTCAATGTAGAAAGTAGTATCATTTCATTTAACATTTCATTAATATTTCATCTTACCTTTAGTAGACTAATCTTATTGGTGGTGAGGACTACTTAGAATAAATTGAACTGTGTTTTATAATTTTTTTTAATGAAAAACTCTTAGAGTATATAGCTCAGTTGAAAGTGTTTTTAAAATAATTGAAAGCATTATAGAGAATATTTTTGAGTTTCAAGAGCACGTGAAGTGCTTCTTGGAAGTATCACTTCAAGTTCTTTTGAAACATTTTCGTTTTTTTCTAATAATTATTTTCAAAAAAATATATTTTTATCAAAAGTGTTCTCAATCATTTTAGTCAAAGTAGAAAGTAGTATCATTTCATTTAACATATCATTAATATTTCATCTTACCTTTAGTAGACTAATCTTATTGGTGGTGAGGATTACTTAGAATAAATTGAACTATGTTTTATAATTTTTTTAATGACAAACTCTCAGATTATATATCTCATTTGAAAGTGGTTTTAAAATAACTGAAAGCGTTATAGAGAAAATATTTTTGACTTTCAAAAGCACATGAAGTGCTTCCTGGAAGTATCACTTTAAGTGCTTTTGAAACATTTTAGTTTTTGCTAATAATTAGTTTCAAAAATATATTTTTGGTTATAAATAGGTAAAAGTTAGAGAGATAGCCTTTACTAATGACAGGTGCGAAGCAGGTGTCAAATATTACACTGTAATTATAACACAAGGGGATGACAAATAAAAGAGGGAGGGATGATGTTATTGATCTTTCCTTATTATCTATATATCATGAAAGCATACGTAGCGCTCTATTTATAGAGCAACTGCAAATAAACGTATTAACTATACATTGAAATTTACAACACACATCTTTTGAAAATGCGATCCTCCTTCATCTCACAAGTCAATATCACTTTGTGTAGGCATTGAAAAATCTACCAATGTTTTCAATATCATTGTCGGCATTCATTAACCCACCAGTATTTTCAACATTTTTTTACTAAAAGTGTTCTCAATCATTTTAGTCAATGTAAAAGTAGTATCATTTCATTTAACATATCATTAATATTTCATCTTACCTTTAGTAGACTAATCTTATTGGTGGTGAGGATTACTTAGAATAAATTGAACTATGTTTTATAATTTTTTTAATGAAAAACTCTCAGATTATATAGAGTGAGGATTACTTAGAATAAATTGAAAGCGTTATAGAGAAAATATTTTTGACTTTCAAAAACACATGAAGTGCTTTCTGGAAGTATCACTTCAAGTGCTTTTGAAACATTTTCGTTTTTGCTAATAATTGGTTTTAAAAATATTTTTACTAAAAGTATTTTCAAACATTTTAAAAACACTTCCAAACAAGCCTAAAGGTTATGATTAACACCAAAAGAAAACCATTTTAAGGTAATGATTTGGCACACAAATACTACCCCAATGATTGAAATCCTAATTTCTATGCCTCCATCCAAAGTCTTGGTCAATAGAAGAATAAAATGAATTAATAAACAATAAGAGAGCAGTTAGGCAGCTGTAGCCTACTCTTATTTATTATTTATTTATTGCCTAGCCTACTTTTTAAAATTTAATAAAAAATAATTAATAATGTAATCACATTATCAAAAACGAGTTTGGATTCACTTTGGACTTTAGTGTTCAGATATTAGGGATCAATTCATTTGAGCTGCATAAATTCAATCTAACGATTCATATTAACTCATTTTTTTGGCTCATCATACAAAATTAATGACTTTGATTTATTTTACACACCAATCAGCGATCCAGATGAATTCATCCCTAGTCTCCGGATACTATTCAAATCCATCAAATACCATACCTTCACTTGGTCAACATTTACTGCGAACCCCATTAACCCACGTGTCAATCTCAGTCGTGGCCTCTTGTCGGAGTGGAGGAAGCAGGACCCACAAATGCCAACACAGCACTTATGGTCAACGTAGCTTAATTTAGGTTTGGCACGAACTTTTCCTCTCAGCCAATCAGAACTTGCCAAGTTTACGAGTTTGGTTGCTTTTCCGTGGGCACGGCGGTACAGTCAATTTTTTTTCTTTCTTTTTCTGGACGGCGGATTGGTAGATATTAATATTGACCGGACGATCAAATATGAGCCGTCCGATCATGAAGGTTGCCGAGATGATTGGAAACCCTAAGTTATACTACTATTTCCCATGCACTTTGTTAATTTTTGCAATTTATTCGATCTTATAAGCAAAAATTAAGAATAGTGTTTAAGAGATAAAAACGAGTGTGTAGATAGTACCATTCTAAAAAAAAAAAAAGCTATTTGTTAACTAAAAACTAATGAAAATACCATTTTACCCTTCCATTCATAATTAAAAGAAGTGTAGTGACATTGACACACTGCTTTTTACCTCTCACATCCTTATTAATTTTTTTTTCTATTGATCTTCTTTGATTCATTCGATCTAACGATCAGAAATTAACAAAGATGTATGAAAAGTAAAATGAGTGTGAATAACATCACCCTAGAATAAAATATTAGAAAAAAAAAATCATGGACAATAAGTATTTCGCATAAACAATTTTGCTTTTTTGTTTTCTTTCACAAACATGTCATCGAAACACGCCTCTAAATTTTAAAAATAAAAATAAAAATATCTCACTTTCATGTTCTCTTTCTCTTCCCGTCTCTCTTTTACATTTCTTTTCAACTTCTTTCTCTTTCAGATATATATATATTTTTTTTCTTTTTAAATCTTTAATAGATGAAGTCACTACCCCTACGCTTTCAACTACATTATTAAAATATTTCCTGAAAAGGAAAGGGTTTAATTCTTATCAAGATTAATCAAGAAAGTAAAAGGCTAATTAGTTATATAGTTATTGAAATCCAGGCACTGGATGGAAATCAACGCAGCTGCTAATGATGCCAAATCTTGCTGCTTTGTTTGTTGGCATTGAGGATGTAACAAAATGCACGTGCATGTTTAATTTCCATATGATAATAATTTTTAATACATTTTAACCTGACTAAATCAAACACTCGATTAATTAAAAGGGTAATTTGGATTAGGTATTTGCAAATTAGATGAGGAATCGTTTTCTTCCTAAACCTACGTATTAAACAATACATAACAAAGAAAAATTTGACGAAAAACACACGAACTAGTACCAAAATGCATTATTACGTGTGAACGCGGGTTTCTGATACGCTTGTAGTCAAGATATTGAAAGTGAATTTGTTATTATGACCCATGTGTTTTCAACCTTATTAATTGTATGACCTTGGTTTTTACACCTTCACCACATAAAAACGCTCCATCCACGTGCCTTAGGTGAACCAGAAATAATTGATAACTATGAAACCCCCACTTAAGTTTCTGTGAAACCAGCTAGCTAGCTAGTTGGGACCCTATATACTACATATAGTTTCTCAAAGCAAAGCCATAGGCTCCTTTTTTTCCCTTAATTATTTGCTGGAGCTTTTTAACCGAAATGATCTATCAGATTAGCATAATTCCTCATTTTGATGTCTAACAATGAAAATTGCTAAAAGTGATCCTTGAATTTGTCTAGTGTAAATCATTTTGGTCATTTTGTGAAAAATATGTGAGTATCCTCGTTAAGTGGAGGTGTTGGTTTGACAATAATACTCTTAAAAAGTATTCATATGATCGTTCACGTAACAATTTAATGAGAATCAGGAACCATTTTAACTTAAAAGCCTTTGCTCAATGACAATAGACCTTGTTGGCAGAAGTTAATCCTTGGATGGGTGCATTTGAGGTAATAGCATAATTACTAAAACTAGTTTGAACAGTTCAGTTGAGATTTTGATGCACCGCCCATTTTTGTTTTCTTTCCTAAATTGACTGCCTATTTCACGAAATGAATGTGACTTTGCCGGTTTGAGTATAACTATGGATTCTATTTCTTTTTTATTGATGGAATTGGACTGTAAATTGCAACATTTGTTATGGAATTGTTATTGTCTCCAAACCCGAAGTTATAAAATGTATTTGGTAATTCATCTTTACCGGCGATTCATTACTTACCCGTTTGGGGCGATATTCCTTATATTTTCATGTAATTTTTTTTAATCAACGAAAACTTTTAGTTTGGAGCCCCAAATATAAGGCAAAAGAAGTGCACGCAAAGGGCTATAGCTTCATGATGTTTGGCTAATTCAAGTTGGAGCAAGTTCCTCGATGCATCATCATTATTATATACAACCAAACACATGAGTCGACTATATACCTACCTGAAATATGCATTACCACACAGAGAGATGGTCAATGTTCACACCTAGCTCGCATATATTGGTAAAGAAGTTTTGTCTACTTGTCCAACAGACCAAGTCCCTTCCCATAATAATAAAATAGAGCTTCTTTATTGCCAAAAACAAAAATGTTGCAAATAGAAAATAATTCTTTTTGTTATTTTAGTACTTTAACGTTCGTTTTGATAATTGTTTTGTTTTTCTTTTTTATTTTAATTGTGTTAGAGTTATTAGAGGAATATGTGGGAGAAATAAGAGATGAAAAAAGTACATTAAAGAATAAAGACTGAGACAAAAAATTTCATAAAATGCGTTGTAATTTTTTTTTCATTTAAAAAGTTGTTGGAGTGTAGTCGACTATTTTGTTTCTAAAAATGACCTAATTTTCACTAAATTAGGTAGCGTTGAAGTGCAGAGGTTGTCCTACATTACTCGATAGGAGTCTCTTGGGTGAAATAGTGAAAGCAAAAAGTTAGTTTACGTTTTTGCTGACCAACGAGTCCTCAAACCAACCAAGCAACTTTCACTTTAATAGGTCGTGACTTGAATTTTGACATATTGTACTTTTTGAGACTGCGAACAGAGTTTTAAATGACTTATTTTGAAAATTACCATTAAATATCGAACTTTCTAAGCATTTGCACTGTGTTGTAGTCCCCAAAGTTTAATGGGTTGTTCTGCCTATGGCGAGGGTGGTGAGAGTCCATGCAAAAGAAGAAATGAAAAATAAACTGAATTGGTTCTCAAACGACCTTTAATTAATTACCTTTTTTTAGTGATAAAATTCTAATCAATCGGTTGGACGGCATGCTGAAGTGAGGGCTATTTGGTTAATTTGACAGAAAGAGAGTTCATGAAGCGTTTCACCTTCTCGAGTATCTTCTTGTGCTGAGATCTTAATGTGTCATTTACATGCCAAAGAGAAATCGAACTCTTGCACTATTTAGATGACTTTAGTTAAACAACAATAACTAACAGTGACTTTGGTCTCTGAATCTTTCCCCACCTAAAGTCAATTAATTACATGTTCAAAAGTCAATTACTTACGGATTACAGATTATAGTTGAAAATAAGGAAACAATTGTTAATCATATTATTGACATGCTAACCATCTCCAAAGTCAAGAAGCATGGAAGGATTACAGAAGAGTTAAAAAAGGGAGAGATGAAAGTTTGAAACCATCCACCAAGTTGCCTTACAACCCACGCTTCCTCTCTCTCTCTCTCTCTCTCTCTCAAAGCAGTATTTAAGGAGGTTCTGAACCTTTCCACACATTTTTTTTCAAACATCTTTCAATCTCTCTCAGTTAATGAGAAGCTTTTCAGTTTCATATCTTTTTCCTCCCTTCTTTTTCTCATATAATACCTAGTATTCAAGCTTTTGGTAGCTATAAATCCGTTTGTGATTCATAGTTCCGTAGGATTTTCGTGTCGATTTCTCGAATTTAGAGCTTGTTGGTGAAAACCCAATTGAGATTCAGAAAGGGGTTTTCAGGTTATTAGTTGATTTCAGTGTCAAAAATAGGGTTTTAGTGGAAATTTGAAGAAATGGAAAATACTTCTGGGTTTCTTATGGAAGATGAGCAGATGGAACTTCCTCCGGGATTCCGATTTCATCCAACGGATGAAGAGCTCATAAGTCACTACCTCTCCCCCAAAGTTCTTGACAACTTCTTCTGCGCTAGAGCAATAGGCGAGGTCGATTTGAACAAGTGTGAGCCTTGGGATTTGCCTTGTAAGTCCTTTGATTACACCAAAACCATATGGTCCTCTGTTTTCCTCTTTTTATTTTTCAATCTGTATCTAATTTTTTTTCTTGTTTTGTGTTCTGTTTTTTGTTTTATAAAGGGAAGGCAAAAATGGGAGAAAAGGAATGGTACTTCTTCTGTGTGAAAGACAGAAAATACCCAACTGGTCTGAGAACAAACCGGGCAACGGAGGCCGGGTACTGGAAGGCCACAGGCAAAGATAAGGAGATTTACAAGGCCAAAACCCTGGTTGGAATGAAGAAAACTCTGGTTTTCTACACAGGAAGAGCCCCAAAAGGTGTGAAGACCAATTGGGTCATGCATGAATACAGATTGGAGGGCGAAAGCTCTGCCCATAATCTCCTCAAAACTGCGAAGGTATCAATCAAAATCTTGCTCTGCTTTCCTCTGCTTTCCTATCGATTTTTTGTCGGTTTATTTTGCTAATGATATCTGTTTGTGTTTGTTTTTCAGAATGAGTGGGTGATTTGCAGAATTTTCCAAAAGAGTAGTGGTGGGAAGAAGACTCATATTTCAGGGTTGCTGAGGCCGAGCCCCTTCGGGAACGAGTTGCGCTCTTCTTTACTCCCGCCATTAATGGATTCTCCAGCCTACAACAGCGACGCTAGAACAGCAGCCACCGCCTGCGAAACCTCTCACGTGTCGGAGGATCGGAAGACTGAGGACGACATTATGGACAGCTTCAACAACAGCAACAACCACCGCCACCACCACCACAACAACATCCATTTCGCTTCTTCATCGCTTTCGGATCCCTCTGCTCATTTGAACTCTTTTTATTCAAACCAAATCACACCAAACATTGGACTATTGCAGCACCAAAACAGTGTTTTGATGCAGGACCAGTTGAGGATGTTAGTTGAAAACCAAGCACCAAACTCGAGGCGTAGTGCGAAAATAGAGTTCTCACCGGACACAGGGCTGAGCATTGATGCTTCCTCAGTGGTTTCAAACAGAGAAATGGTACAGGACGATCCATCGTACTCGTCCGCTCCGATAGAACTCGATGGCCTCTGGAATTATTGAACTCGAAGGTCGAATATAATGATGAATTAAGGGAAGATTTTTCAGGGATGCATAATTAATTGGTACTTAATTATTGTGTGCTTTGTATAGGAACTCTCCATTGAATCATTTAAGAACCAAGGAAGTGCAACTCGTTGTAATTTGCAGGGGATTGTTAAGGTGTTCATAAGGAATTTTACATAAGAACAAACATTGATGGGCTTGGAAATTGATATTCCGATTGAATTGTTCATGTGGATTACTTTATTAATTTTGATTCTTTTTTTTTTCTGGATGATAAAAATAAAATTAAAAAAAAAAAAAACTAACGAAAAGTCTATAAAAACTTCTATTTTAATGGAAAGTCTTTTTTAAAAGTATAGTGAATAGTGACAGAGAAATGTAAAAATGTGATTTTTCGTTATAAGTGAACAATACCGAGAGTGTTTTGTTAATACTCCCTAAAAACAATTCATGAAGTGAATATGACGGATTTGTGATAGTGGCGATATCTTAAGTTGATCTGTCATCCTCGACTGTGGCATTCAAAGTCACATATCGTCACCAATGGCCTATGTTTGGTGTGATAAATTTCTCTGTTTGCGCTAGATATGATATTTGGTAGATTAGTTACATAGTAGCAAGCTGGCAAATGTGACATGCATTGTGTTCTCTATTTTCAAGTTCATTGGTTACTTAGGCCACCAACCAAGAGTTCTACTTGGTGAAATAACAAATGAAAACTTATAGGGTAATGCTAAAATTAAATTTGCAAACTAGTAGTAGATGTGGCACCAATTGAAAATAAGCACAGATCCAAAACTGTCAAATAAAGCATCAAAAGCAATAACATCTTTCTGAGCTTTTCAACATAAAAATTTGCATGTCGTACAATATCTTAGTAGATAGTATGTAGGGTTCCTATTAGGTGTCTGGGTTCGAAACTCTCTCATCTTCTTAATTGTTACAATAGTTTCGAACCATCTCTTCCTCTTAATAATAATAAAATTGAAAAAAAAGCATAAAGAAATTCAGTTAAGCTTATTTTTCTTTTACTCTATTTTCATTTGTGGATGTATAATGTATAGATTCATTTTTTCAATATTTAAAAAACATGTAATAAAAATAATTAAGGGCCTTAATGATATGGTGTCCCATGAAATTACTTGAATCCAAATGCAAAAGCCAGAATTTGACATAAATGACCTGTAGACTAAATACATCATGTGACCCACCTTTTATTATTGATTTTATTGTCTTTGGACCAGAGGATTTTGGGATATATGAGTTGCTGAGTATTACATGTAAGATCCACCTTTTATTATTATTATTTTTGTTTATCTTTTGAGGAGGGAATTTTAGTTTGGGATTAATCTCTTCCAACATTGTAAATACGAAAAACCAAGAGATTATCAATAGACTCATGTATTTGAATAGGTTATGATAACCAACTTTGGCGGCGAATCAACATGGGAGTTAGCGTATGCAATCGCATCCACTCGTTATAATTGCAATTGATGACATTGTTCAAGATTCTTTTAGTAATCTTTTTAAAATAACTTGATTTAAATCATATTAAGAGGACAAGATGTTTTACAAAACGTCTAAAAGAGGTTGTAAAGATTAGAGACGTGGTTGGTAACTGTAGGCAACTAACAACAGTGACACGCGAGCCTCATCTTGTATTTGAGAAGATAAATTTACGAATCTGTCATTGATTAATTATGTGATTAATAAATATATCATGCACAAAACGTTTACATATTATATTGGAGAGTAGTATATGAAATGTACATATTTTGTTCAAGCGTATTTGCATACGTATAGAGAGAGCTACAAGCTTATAATCTTTTAGATTATACATTACAGTACGAATGTATATTACAATATATGTGTATTATATAGCAGTTATACATTGAAGTCTTGAAATATGCATCATGCATGTAGGCAATTTATATTGCTCCACCTCCACATCATAACGTGTATGACCTTAATATTCCCAGTTGATCAAGTTGATGTACACTTTTTTTCATATTTGACGCCCCATTTTTTGAGGAGTGACATAAGACATAACTGTTTCTTTATACCATGACACGAGTAGGACGACATCACCTCGTCATCAATACTTTCATTTAAAATTCGACACATGAACAATTTTCACAGCTGGATTTAAAATTTCTTTTACTATTTGAAAAGAAAAAATAAAATAAACAATGCCCAGCAAACACTTTCTTTCACGGCAGAGCTCCACCCCTCACTCCCACTGCCGGTCATGGCTGCTGCCCCTCCCTAATTCTGTAAGAGGCCCAAAATTTTTCTGCTTATTTTCTTGTCTGATCGCAGCAATTTATTGGGTGTTCATGCCCTTATAAATTTTCTAGTTGAACCAGATGGCGCATGGTAAATTTTGAACGGAATTATCACGGCTAATGTGGTGCTACCGTATTACCTAATAGTTGTCACCCCTATAACATCCACGTACGAAATTAGATATATATATATATATATATATATATATATATATATATCATAATTTTGTATCCAACAGTAATTATGTATATAGAAATTGGCCTCTCTCTTTATTCTGATAATCTGCTATGTCTTTATCGGAAGTTCATTCTCCTTCAGTTTCTTATTTTTTTTCCTTTAATTAACTTGTTTTAGATTTCATAGGCTGCATAAAGGAATTATAATAATAAGATAGGAAATGAGTTAGGAATATGTACATTGTGTTAATTAAGGGTTTGAATTCCTTGAAGATATTATGTTATAATAAAGAGCATATGTGCTTTACCAGTTGTACAACTGCTGGATGATATGATAGGAAAATGAGTTAGGAATTATGTAAATTGTGTTAAGGGTTTGAATTCCTTCAAGATAATGTGTTATAATATAGAAATTCAAACCCTTAATTTCTAAAGTATGTATTTCTAAATGATTCATTTACCATTATCTCATATATAACGTCTGAGCGTAGCTAACAAATGCATGCCCAAAACTCATAACATTTGAACGACGCTAGTTAGCAAATTAGGAGAGTTGTACAAGTTTTTAAGGTTCATAAACCTTGTAATTTAGTTATTAGCTCCCACATGATTATGGTCCTAATCTTGCAACCCTTGCACGTACGAAATGGTCCATACTATATTTTGAGCATGGGAAATAATATATTTGATGCTATCTAACTAAGTCCTTTTCTCATACAAGTTTTTCAGGTATTTAAAAAGAGAGAAAAGTTTTAAGTATAAAAGTTTGGAAGTATATGTATTAATTATGTAGGGCTCTCGACCTCACGACGGGTATGAATTTGGTGTGTTGATAAGTAGTGCTATTTCGTCAGTTACTGTTGATCATAATTAGCTGTTGAATTACGCCAAACGGAAAGATCCAATACTCTTGCATCCTCCACTCGGCCTTATTTGCAAGAATATATATACTCATTCTTCTCTGGCAAGCTAGCTGCATGCCTTATCGAACGTTAGAGATTTTGTGTGGGATAATATTCAACTAATAAAAAAATAGTAATAACTGGGTATTTGGCAAAAGGATATTTAGTTTGCAACCATTGTGGTCTAAAACATCACGTTAAGATGTCATTTAGAATTTACAGTTTTGTTGTATTTTTTTTTATTTGTAAATAAAATCGTAAGTTTGATTCTCGCAAATTATAAATTTAAATCATATTATTATTACTAATCGATTGTAAGCATTACTCTACTATTATACCTTTTTAAGTGGATAATATCTTTTTTTCTTTGAAAAAAAAATGCCGGCCTCAGGTCAGAACCAGTGTGGACAAAGCGGGAGTTAGGCCGAAGCCGCCATGCAAAAAAGGAGGTTAGGAGGCCCGTCATTTTTCCCAACGGTCCAGATCACATCACATACCACGTAGGTCCCACACACCACCGCTACTACTCGACACGTTGTTCAGGAGCTTACGTCATCCTTCTTTGCCCTAATCCATCCACCATTCACGTGGCACATCGTCATTCTGGTATCTTCAGTCACAGCAAGCCATCACTTTTGCTATGCGTTGTTAACTGCTCTTCAAGTATGAACGTGTGCAAAATTACTTACGTAAATTACTTAATTGGTATTTATTTTGACGATATGGTCCTGCATGAGATCACTCACTGATGGAACGATAGAGAATGAGAGTTTCAGTATTGCGGTAAACAATATCTACATGTTAATATAAAATGAGTCGTCGATAAACCGGCAACAACAGTAATAGATAGCATGTCAATAAACAAACGTAGTCATGTGGTGTGGAGCCAACTATTAACATTACAAATCCATCTTTGTATACGAATGTCTTGCACATACATATATAAGTAATGTTATTCATATCATATTTTTGTACTACATTTTAATACCACTTTAGATGATATTTGATGTGGACAGCCACATAATTTGAATTAATCAGATTTTTTAATTTAGTTCATTATTTAATAAACTAATAATTAAGAAAAACTAGTTAATTAAATGATATACGAAGAGTTTTTCTCCTTCCTATCCTTGAGTTTTGCAAATTTTTTAAATGATGTGACTGTCCACATCAGATGCCATCAAAGATAGTATAGAAATGTGGTATAAAAACATGGATTAATAACATTACTCAACATATATCTCTAATAATTACCTTTATCATTGATTAGATTGCAACATTTAACTAATCCCAAGAATTACAAGTTAATAACGACAATAATGAATAAGCTGGTGACTAATCAACTTACCCAAATAGAAACAAGCAATATAGGATAAGGCCGTTACTCAAGATGATAAAATTTGTTAAAATTGTAGTAATGTAATTATGATATGAGTGGCTATGAAAAACAAATTATGATATGAGTGGATAAAAATTGCGTGGAAAGTATATAATTACTTTGGGATAAGGGTTATACCTAATAGTACGTACACAACTCAAGCTTATCAACTCGTTTCTTCTTTTATGTGCATGGAGGAAGCTACTTCGTGAATTTTCGACAAGGACTGAAAGTTTTACCAATTTGGGAAAGGCTCCTTGCTAGTTTTACATATGGCAAATGCACTGAACTCTCTCCCTATGCATCCTTTCTAGTTATGTAATAGATTGGGTTGCACTCTGACTTGAAGGACGATAAGGCCTTCCCGCATGCATCGTGATGTGAAAGACAATCTACGCTTTGACTCTATCCATCCAGGAGGATCCTCTTGACAAGGATTCTAGAAATCTTTAAATTATGTTCATTCATCGTATATCGTATGGTCAGTTTTTATTAAATACTATTCATATTTAATTTAAAATAATTTATGACTGCACAATGTACGATAAACAAACACAATTTAAAGATTCTCAGAATCCTCACAAAGAGGATCAAGAGAGGATTCTCATTTTCTATCCATACACATTACACTACTACAAAAAATACTTTGCGAGGCGAAATAAGTTTGTTGTGCAAAGTACAATTTTGTCACACAAAACCTTGCGCGACGAAAGTTTGGTTACGCATGGTTTGTTTTGCAAAGCTCGTGACAATAGAGTTTGCGCGACGAAAATTAATCTTCGTCACCAAATCTTTGGGTGACGAACTATTTTAAATTTTTAAATTTTGTTTTTAAATTTTTTTAATTAAAATAAATAAATTTAATATTTTGCTTGACGAAATATTTTGTCATGCAAGGTTTTTGACTTTTTGTTTTATTATTTCTCTTATATTAATTGTTTACGCAAAAAAATATTTGGTAACACAAATTTTTTTGAATTTTTTGAATTTTAATTTAATTTAATTGTATGATTTTATTTTTTAATTACTTTAATTTAAATTGACATATTCAAAATAAAATTACATATGAAAAATGACACACCTCGACTCAAAATATCGAGGAGTGCTGGCCGTCTCGTGAAGGTGGCGTAGTCATGTGCGCTGTGTGGAAGTACTAGAGTGAAAATGTGAAGAAATAAAACCAAGCAGAATAATTTACAATTAAAGATAAGTGAGAGTGAGTGATGAAAACAGAAGCAAAACAACACTACATCAACGTTCAAATAACCTAGGTAGCAGTGACGTTGGTGGCGAACGAGGCATTAAGGTAGTTTTGACAGAGCACCATCCATGTAGGACTTTCTAGCTATCATTTATTTCGTTCGTGTTTATTATGCTGTACCTAGGTTATTTGAACGTTGATGTAGTGTTGTTTTGCTTCTGTTTTCATCACTCACTCTCATTTATCTTTTATTGTAAATTATTTTGCTTGGTTTTATTTCTTCACATTTTCACTCTAGTACTTCCGCACAACGCACATGGCTACGTCACCCTCACGTGACGGCCTCAACCGTAGCACGATATTGTCCGTTTTGGGTCTCGACCACACCCTCACGGTTTTGTTTCTACGAACTCACACGAGAACTTCCCAGTGGGTCACCCATCATGGAAGTGCTCTTGCGTGCTACTCGTTTAACTTCGGAGTAACTCCGAAGCCAGTGAGCTCTCAAAATGCCTCGTGCTAGGTAAAGATGGGAATATACATATAAGGCTTACAGAATCCTCTCCCTTGGGAGATATGGGATGTTACAATCCACCCCCCTTAGGGGCCCGATGTCCTCGTCAGCACACTTCCGGCCAGGGAGTGGCTCTGATACCAAATTGTCACATCCCGGCCCGGGCGGGACCACTTCCCGAGCTCGACTCCATCGTAGCACGATATTGTCCTCTTTGGGCCCCGACCATACCCTCACGGTTTTGTTTCTGGGAGCTCACACGAGAACTTTGAAGGATTATTTTGGAAGAACATGTTCATTTAAGCAACATCAATAGCATGCAATTAAGAAATTAAAGGCGGAATCATGCTTGTATGCACTTAAAAATAAAACATTACCCATGAATGTTCAAAGCCTAATAGATTGGTGAACCAATAATCAACTCAAAACAAAGTGAGTTGAAACTTATACCTTTGTAGATTCCTCTTTGCATAAGCAAAGGCTAATCACCCAAAGAGAGGGCCTTCATTCCTTGCATCTTAGATCTATGGTTTTGGATGGATGAAAAGGTTTCTCCAAGTTCTCAAAATTGAGAACCTATAAGTTTCCACACCAAGGTTAGATTTAAGAAGAAATGAGTGACCTAGAGGAAGAGAGATTGCTAGATATTTCCCTTTAGGTGGCCGGCCCTTTTAGAGAGAAAAGAGAGCTTGTGTTCTCTCTAATTTCCCCAAAAATAACCCCTTAATGAATTTTGGCTATAAAGTCATATTTATACCTTAATTCATTTGAGTGGCAAACTTGTAAATAAGTCCAAGTTCACTACCCTTTCTAACATGGCCGGCCTTAGGGAATTAATTGGGCTATTTGGGCCTTTGTGAATCATTATTCATTAAGTTGTCATACAACTTAAGTCAATGGACTTGACGTTCGAAGCCCATTGGGCCTTAAGGTCCAAAACCATCCCGAGGTCTTTAACGAACTTATTCGTTTTGATTAATTAACATATTAATTAATCCTTGCCATAAATAATTAAACCATTTAATTATTCTTACTCATCTCCGTTGAATCTTCAATCTCTACCTTACACGGTGTACGATCCATTAGGTTCCTTTTAGCGAGGCAGTGGGCGATTCAAACTCTTTCAAATCGATTGTGAATTGAAACTTACTTTCAATTCTCCCTTTAGTGTTTATACACGTTTAGGGCTTCCACAAACAATGAGTGACACCTAGCAGCATATCATGGTTACCCAAGCTAATCAGAAGAGATGGAGAACCTATTCAGTTTAGGATTACAATGCAATACGGTCTTTCTCTAATACAATACTCTTGACCACATTGTTTTGTTTGATAGTTTATTCATGTCTACTATCCAATGTGATACGTGTACTTATATGATTATCTTGAATGTGATTTGGAACGCCTTCCTTCATCTCATTCATACTATGGCCAGAGATTCTAAATCATATCATAGAGTATTCTCCCTCAAACGATTTGAAGGTTAGAGATCCCTTGTTGCGCATTCACTTGCCTCCATGGCTAAGTGACTTAACCCCGACGATGCCGTGGACACCCTCTAGATGGAGTGACGTTTGACATAATCAAAGATCAAGGACCTAACCACAAGACAGCTGTGATGCCTCAGGTCAAATGACTACTTTGCATTATCCCAACCATGAGTTCTCATGTGACATGAGTATGAGAACTCCTCGTTGATCGTGTTCAGTGAACTCATTCTCTATTGAGCACCCACATGCTTGTCTTGGTGTCACTCACACCAATGACTCGAGACTAGTCACTCTCCTTGAGAGAAGACATAGCACGTACTGATCTTAACGGACTATCAATGCCCAATTGACAATCCTATGATTAGGAACATTTAGGATATGTATACGAAAGAGAATGGTCTCTTGAATCTAACTTCTTTAGATTACATTCTCCCAATCACATATATTCCTTGGACTTATCGTTTAAGCATATAACATTTATATGAGACGGCTCAAACAATAATGTTTGCCCTTTATATATAAACTACATTAGTTTAACTTTATGAAATGTCCATAAAGTATCATCATATGATTGGTTTTAGGGCACATTTCCAACAAACTTCCTAGTGGGTCACCCATCATGGAAGTGCTCTTGCGCGCTACTCGCTTAACTTTGGAGTTCCGATGAACTTCGAAGCCAGTGAGATCCGAAAAGGCCTTGTGCTAGGTAGAGATGTGAATATACATATAAGGCTTACACGATCCTCTCCCCTGGGCGATGTGGGATTCTGGCTATTGGAGGAAGGGAATGACAGATTATTTCGTCAAAGTTAACAGAATATTCCTAACGGAATATAACGGAGTTAGGTTAGTTTTGATAGAATATTCCCTAATGGCGTTAACTGGACCGTCTGTGTGCCAGGCACTTTCCTGTGCGTGGGCGGCTTGTGTTGCCATGCCTTGGTCAGAGTGTGGTGGCGCGTGGATGATCGAATTTTTTTTCTAAAAATATGGGGGTGTTCGTGGGGTCGAGTGGAGCACGATAGTATATTCAAGCACCCCAATTGAGCAATGTATGAGAAGTTATTACCTAAGGTTGGTTATGTGCGTTTAATTGACGGTTTTGTAGTTGTTTCGCATATAGGTGAGGTTTATCCAGAGGACGAGCACAGCCACGCAAGGCTCGTGGGTTATGACCCTTCTACTTATCAGTGAGTGAGCTTTTGTTTTCAGTATATATATGTGATTGGTATTTTTCCCTGACTTATGTTTTTAAATGGTTTTAGAATTGAAATGCCATGCCGAATATCATTGATAGTATTTTTGTGATTATGTTGGTTATGCTTTGGCGCCGTTGACGCTCAGGTAAGTTAGGTGAATATACTTGTTAGTGATAGTGTGATGATGATGAGATTATGATTTAGCTCATATTCATGCACCCCAGTGTTTGTGCTCCGCCAGAGTAGGGCTTAGCCTTCACGTAATCGTTCACCTCCCGCACCGTACGCTCACCTTGGATCCAAGGCAGGTGCCAGCCTGTCGTACAGACCACTATAGGTGGTTCCAACTCGTAGGTGACTTGGGATTCGTTGCACAGCCTTTACGTGATCGTAGCACTGAGCGTAATATTATACACCCAGCCTGTCGTACAGGCCACTATAGGTGGTTCCGACTTGTGTGCAGGATTTGGTTGATGAGCTATAGATTAAGCCATACAGGTCATGTTAGGTGACTCCGACTGACGTACTGATATTGTCAGCATAATATGATTTGATTTATCTCACATGCTTGATATTTATACTATTTGATTTGGTATATATACATGGCTATTCAGAAGTGGAAATCAATTAGTGGCATGAGAAGAAGTAGGGACGGGACTGAGGAAAGTCATTCTAGGCAAGAGAGCCAATCAGGGAAATCCTCCCGGTAGAAGCGAATAGACAGAAGTAGGAAAGAAATTAGGAAAATCTCTTAAGAAAGATCAGAAGGCGAGATAGCAGTGTTCATTCAGGTAAGGGTTTCTACGAAATACCCGATTGCTGACTCTTCTAGTGTTGTGTTCACCAAGGGGATTGAACAGAAGGGGAATAAGAGATGAAGATTGGGGTTGACCAGGCAAGAACGAGAGGTCTGTAGTGTGACGTACTAGGTACGCCGCTCACCTGTATCAGTTATGGGGGTAGAAACTAAAAGATTATAAAAGGGATTAGACACAGAAGAAGTTCGAAAAATCGAAAAACCGAAAGAATCGGACCAAAAACCGAACCGAGACGGTTAAACCGAACTGGACAAAAGTATAAATTATTGATTTTTTCCCTTGAAACGGCGTCGTTCAGTCTTCAGTCTTGTATTGGTTCGTCGCTTCAGTCCGAATTCTGGAACCCTAAACAATAACATCGATCCCTTTCCGCTTTGTCTTTTCTGGACTCTGGACCCTCTCCTTCCCACTCCCAACTCCACCGCTCTTCCTATTCGTATTCTTCTTCCTTCATCTCACATTTCACCGTCGCCGCGCAAGTGTCGCCGTCTCACTCTCAGTCTCGCTCCTAGTGACCTGTGGCCGTGACCGCGACTTCCTCTCGCTGTTTCGAGTCTCTACCCACGATTTCCTTCCTTTGCAAGGTTAGTCTCACGGTAATTTCTCTCATGTTCTACAGATTTTGTTTTCAATTTCATCAGTTCTGTAGCTTTTCAATTTCATGGGTTTGGCAATTTGTTTTGGGTATGCTGGATTTGGTTAGGTAACTTCATTTGTGAACACTATTAGTTGAGGTTTGATTAATTTGTGAGAAATTTTGGTTCTGCAATTTGTTTTGGGTATACTGGATTTGGTTCTGTAGCCTTCACTCTAGGGTTTTCTCTGCAGCTTTCACTCTAAGGCCATGAAACCAATCTAAAACCCACAGAAATATGCCCCAGAAAATAATTGAAATGGTCAATTTTGTATCACCAAATCCTTCTCTTTCATTTTACTCACAAAAATATGCCCCTAAAACCCTAATTTTTATTCATAGTTCTGAAAGGAACCCATGTGGGACTTAAAATTGTCAACAACTTATCTATAACTGGATATATACTCCTTCTTGCCGTCTCTAGTCATTTGATATCACAAAGGAGTTCTTGTCATCATCTTTTGTATTTGTAAGTTTATATATCTACTGGCTTTTTTTCCTTCAGAAGCATGCTTAATTGGAGTGCCAGATATTGAACAATTGGATTGATAAGCAGACAGCAGTTGTACTGTTGTAGTATAAGGGTTTAGCTTTTAACATTTTTGAGGTTGCCCTCTGTGATTCTCTGAGCAAACTGAGAAACTAAGCAAAAGGTTAGCTTAGCTGCTATGATGCATGGATACTTCTGTTTGGTTCCGTATCCCGTTTTCGTATCCCGTATCCGATACTTGATCGGATACGATACTTGTCCGATACTCTCGGATACTCGTTCGACACATATCTTGGTTGATGGACACGAATTTGACATGATGGATACGCGTATCCCGCTTTTAGGATACATTTACACTTTCAAAAAAGGTAATGAGGAGGAGAAAATTAATAGAAGACATCTATAATTGAAAAATGTTGAATACAAAGAGCTTCCCTCTAATTAAAACCATGAATATGACTCTCACACTTCTTCTACTGTATAAAGAGGATTAGATTTCTAACTTTTCTTCTCTAAAAACTCAAATGTACTTGAATTTGAATAATGAATTATGTTTTAAAATGTATATTTTTATTACTATATACATTTTTATTTGTCGTATCCATAGTGTATCGTATCTTAATTTTTAGAGATTTTCTGTATCGCCCTGTCGTGCCGTGTCGTGTCGTATCGTATCGTCGTATCCGTATCCGTATCCGTATCCGTATCCATGCTTAATAGCTTAGCTGTGGAGTCTGCATGAGTGGGCAAGCTTTTAGAATATAGTTTCTAATTTCCTTATGCACCATCTAATGAAAACCACTATGTAGTTTCTAATTTCCTTGTGCACCATCTAATGAAAACCAGTCTGCAACTCTCCCAAAACGTATACATTTATAATTTTTGCAGTTTGGTCATCAATAATACTGCAGAGACTGAATAAGGATTAAAATTTCGTGGTCCATCTCTGTTCCATGCACGCCTGACACCACAGTGCAGTAGTTAATGTAACCGATTCGTGTGTGAAAATTTAAGGGGACTTAAAATTTATGTTTGTTGCACTTTCTGTGTGTTTGTGTGTGCCTTTGCAGGTTTTTGTAAAACAATTCTGTAGCTTTTGCATGTGCATCCTCCCTTTGCTTTTATATAGAAGGATTATATAAAAGCAAAGGTAGGATGCTATGTTGCCTCCTAGGCCGCCTAAGCATTGAGCTTGAGCTTGAGGACTTGAAGATTTTATTTGTGCAAGACATGAAGTGATGAAACCTTGAAGGTTTATTTGACTTGTGTGATGTTTATTTTAAATTTAGACTTTTTGAAGAGTTAAACTTTGATGTTTATTTTAAGTTTGGACTTTGGAATACTTAAACTTTAAATGTTTATTTTCATTGTCTTTGATTATAGTTGGAATTCTTATGTTATGTTGGAGATGTTAAAATTTCATATTTCAATTTTTTTTCATTTTTTGGAGGGAAAAAAAACCCAAAACCAAACCGGAAAAACCGAACTGAAAAAAAATGAACCGAACCAAAATTTCGATTCGGTTTCGATTTTGGCAAAAATCCGAACCGTTTAGAACTGAACCATCTCTAGATTTGAGTTAGTAAGGTTTATATAAAAGATGTATAGATATTCAAAATGAGGACTTTAAGTGAGCAACATTACGTATATGTAGGTAAAATGCTGACCATTTGACTAGAGCTAAAAATCTCTCTTAACACAGTTAGTGCAATTTTAAAAGCTTGTAACTCAAATGTTTATATGGTAAAGGTATAACATTGGTAGAGCCGATTCGACCGGTTTGGTTCGTTTTAACACTAAAAATGTATTAATATTTAATTAAAATGAACCAAATTGTAATTAGATTGGAATGGTTTGATGTTGCCTATACGGGAAACCGGCTAAACCGAATTAAACCGCCTAATAAATTTCATTGGTTTTGGCATGTGACATTTTTATACGGGTTACCATCATTTACCATTATGTTTCATCTCATACTTAAAAAGAGTGAGTTCTTGTTCTCTACTCGTTCTAATTGGCCTCCAACAAAATGAGGGAGGTCGGACCAGAGATTGAAGGTGGGTGGGCCTAAATGAACGGGTGGTCGAGTAGGGGTTTTCTGGGTCTCTGGTCGTACGGTTGACGAGATTCGATCCTCGGACACAATAGTTAATCCATGTATTGGTATCACCATTCTATGTAATAAGATTGATAGTTCATCATCCCCACTCGGAGAAGTTGAATAATAAACATGAGGAAAGATTAAGCAACAAAAATACATTAACGTACTTCATCGGAACCCACCCGCAGCCCGTAATGGTCCAAGAACAACATTTCGGCTGACCAAACGTAGGATAAATCATACAGGATTGTGCCGAAAGCCACAAATAAAGAAGAAAAGAAACCAACCATGGTTTTCTTTTCCTTTCAAGCAAGGTACCTGTACAATTTTCCATCTGTTTTATCCCTCTCCAAAAACTCCCGCTCAATGAGAGACTCGATTCGTCTCTTTATTACAACAGGGTTGGGCAAGAATAGCCCCTGCAGCTGTTTCGTCACCTCGGCAACAATGTTATTGTGATCCAGGACCCGCCTTGACTTCATCATCCTCACAATTGCTGCCTCAATCTGGGGCTTCCTGTCTTCCTCTACTCTCTGTCGGGTTTCTGCATTTTCTGGTTCAGTCTCCCTTTGGGCAACCACAGTACCAATTTTTATATTGAAGAACTTGCTTGTGAACTTGTCATTAAAAAAGAAGGTATCCTCCTCAGCTATGTCCTTGCTCATTGGCTCCTTCCGAAGAACGTTCTTCCCTTTAACACAGGCCAGAGATAGCAGGCACTTCTTCAAGTCAACGGCTGGTATCTCTGTAGCCTGCTCAATTTCCTTATACGTCAACCGATCAGCGTTGTTGAATAGCATCAGTACACACATCTGATATGTGGAAACATTCAGCTCATGCTTCTGTCCCTTTCCAAAAGTTGATTTTAAATCAGCTGTGCCCATATTAGTTTGCCACGACAATCTCCGGCCAGTATGGGTCCCAAGATAGTAACTCTTGAACTTCTCACATACCCACAAAATTTCTGCTGGAAGGTTGCAGGTGGCACTTGGTTGAGTAGGCCATGAACCTGTCGTGAGGACCTGGACAGTTAGCGTTGGGCTATCGCCTAACTGAGGTCCCACAGTTGAGTAGAATCCATGCATCGTATCCTGAGAGATCTTCATATCAGTGAACATACGCTCCAGTTTACAAGTATACTGATATCCGCACTCTGTTTTGAGCTTAACAATCAGACTTCTCTCTGCATCATCAGAAACAGTCTTCCCAGAAAGAAGCCTCTTTGCCAAGTGTTGCTTGTAATACTTTTCAAAGACATCTTTCTCTTGAAGATAACGGAAAATCATCATGACCTTGTCAAGTACAACCTCTACATCCTCCTCACTAACCCCTCTCAGTCCTTTCCGAAGCTTGTCATCAACAAACAGAGAAATGAATTCAGGGGACCGGGAATTCAAATTAATGAAGTATTCAAAAGAGGAATTTAGAGCATTCTGGAATGTTTTGTCATTGTTAAAAGCCAAGCTGATAAATTTGTCATATTTATCCTTCAAATCCAGGAGATGCTGCACAAAATCTATAGGATCCCTTAACCTTTCTGGGTCAGTAACTAGCTGCTTACCAGTATCTCGGATGTAAGCAGCCATGACATCTCGTACTATTACAAGTCCATTATGCACCCTGCGGAACAAGCTATACATTCTTCCCAAGTCGTCATATTTGTCATCCACAAGCATATTACCTAAACCTGAGCTCTCCATATAGACTAGTCTATTCATGTGACCTTCGATCATCTCCTTATCATTCTCTTGAAGATAACAGACAAGCATCGGGACCTTGTCCAGTATAACCCCTACATCCTCCTCACTAACCCCTCTTAGTCCTTTCCGAAGCTTGTCATCCACAAACAGACAAATGAATTCAGGGCACCGGGCACTCAAATTGATGAAGTATTCAAAAGAGGAATTTAAAGCATTTTGGAATGTTTTGTCATTGTTAAACGCCAAGCTGATAACTCTGTCATATTTATCCTTCAAATCCAGGAGCCGCTGCACAAAATCTACAGGATCCCTTAACATTTCTGGGTCGGTAACTAGCTTCGTACCGGTATCTCGGATGTAAGCAGTCACGACATCTTGTACTATTACAAGTCCATTCTGCACCCAGCGGAACAAGCTATACATTCTTCCCAAGTCGTCGTATTTGTCATCCACAAGCATATTAACTAAACCTGAGCTCTCCATATGGACTAGTCTGTTCATGTGACCTTCGATCATCTCCTTATCATTCTCTTGAAGATAACAGACAAGCATCATGACCTTGTCCAGTATAACCCCTACATCCTCCTCACCAAGCCCTCTTAGTCCTTTCCGAAGCTTGTCATCCACAAACAGACAAATGAATTCAGGGCACCGGGCATTCGAATTGATGAAGTATTCAAAAGAGGAATTTAAGGCATTTTGGAATGTTTTGTCATTGTTAAACGCCAAGCTGATAACTTTGTCATATTTATCCTTCAAATCCAGGAGGCGCTGCACAAAATCTACAGGATCCCTTAACATTTCTGGGTCGGTAACTAGCTGCATACCAGTATCTCGGATGTAAGCAGTCATGACATCTTGCACTATTACAAGTCCATTCTGCACCCTGCGGAACAAGCGATACATTCTTCCCAAGTCGTCGTATTTGTCATCCACAAGCATATTAACTAAACCTGAGCTCTCCATATGAACTAGTCTGTTCATGTGACTTTCAATCATCTCCTTCTCCACCACATTAGTTATCTTAGCTTCACTTCTAGCATCCAAATAATGGGACACTCTCTCCATCTCTTCCGTTAAGCGTCTCTCAGCCTTCTTTAAATAGTTCCCACAATCGCATGACTCCATGAACTCTTGAGACTCACAGCGGTAAAAATCAGCCGAAACCTCAAGAAAATGCTTCTCAAAGTCATCTTGGTAAACAGTAGAACCTAAATCCATTAACATTTTTATAATATTCCTCATCAAGCCTCTGTTAATTACTTCACCACTCCTTTCTCTGTGCACAAGCTCAAGAAGTGTATCCAAAGGCCTAGACCGGGTTTTGCTAGCACCGATAACAACATCCCTCCACAGGTTCAACCCAAGCTCATGAAGAGGGGTTTTGTGGGTGCTTGGTATGAAGGTCAGAACCATGTACACCAATATGTCTCGGATCATCTGCACCGCTTTGTTATGCTCTGCCCAGTTCCGGTTCAGCTCTTCTAGAAGCAACTCTCCCTGAGCAGCTTCAATCGACTTGGACATTTCTTTTACATGATAAGTCATGGTTGTCACCAGACCAGAGTAGAGTTTCTCTCCAAAATTGTGCACAACCATATTGTAAGCATGCCTGAATTTATGCCACATTATTAAACATCAGAAGCATAAAGTATCAAGATGTGAAACAAACAGTAGTTAATAGTGTTCAGAAATGAAGTCTATCCAACAAACCCAGAACAAACTATCACCTCCTAACAAGCATCAATATTTCCATTACCCAAAAACTAGATCATAATTCATACAATTTACATATCCTTTTGCGTCAATCGAAAGAGCTAGTAGCAAACCTGTACATCTCCTCGAAGCTGAAGGAGCTCAAATTCTGATTGTAAATTTCATGAATCACATGCTCCAGGATCTTCCACGTCTTCTCAGCGCACTCCTGATCAAAAACGACCCGACGTTTCAAGGCTTCATTTAGGAAGCTCCTCTTCTTCTGACCACTCATCTTCTTCCGGGCCCTAGAAACCCGATTGAGATCGGGCGGTCCGGGTACTGCGAGAAAACCCTGGCCGTTGACCCGAACTGGGATGAAGATCCAACGAAGCAGATGTTGTGATTGGCTCGCAACAATTTAACCTAGCAACGATTGAACCGTGTGTTTGCTTTCGGTGGAGGAACAGGAGAAATTTCGATTGAACTAGTAGCAATTGAAACGTGTGTTTGCTTTCGTAGAGACGAAATTTCGATTGAACCTAGTACATGTGTTTGCTTTCGGAGAGGACAGGAGATATTTAAACATGTGTTTGCTTTCGGAGGGAACTAGGGCTGGAAAAAAATTCCAAAAATCCCAAACCAAACCAAAAAATTCCCGAAACCAAACCAAAAAAATCCCAAACCGAAATTCCCGAAAATTTCGGTATCCAATACCGAACCGGTCCCGAAAATTTGGTACGGGAATCGGTCTCAAATTTTTGGGATTTCGGTATTCCCAAACCAAACCGAAAAAAAAATATATATATATATATTATTTAATTTTTAAATATATAGGAGCACATTTTTAAGAGGAACATCATCTACCTACAATAGTGAAAATTGAAATACTGAAGGAGCACTGGAAATCGATGATGGGACATATACAGGAAGGAGCCCTAAGATAGATAGTGGAACATATGCAGAATTTTTAAATCACAGGAGATTGATAAATGGATACATAGATGCAGAATAAACACGGGAGATTGATAGACGGATACATTGATAGATTATAAGTTATAATTTGCTTGAGAAAACTTTATATCTATCTATAATATTTATATTATATATGTACAAAAGTTTACTCAAGTATATATTGACGTTTTAGACGTAATTTTGGGGACTGACATGATTATAGATAGATATATTAGTTTACTCAAGCACATATTAACGTTTCAGATTGGCATATTGCTTTTGAATAGGCAGAAACAAATAGTCAAATACTAACTGGGGCTTGCCATTTGATTGGCAGATTTGTGTGCACAGATTAGTAGAAACAAAATAGTAGATTGGGCTTGCCTATATGTCAAATTTTAAATATAAATGGTTGAATTATAGTCCAAAAGCATAATATGTCAAATTTTAGTTCAAAAGCCCAAAATAATTTCGGGATTCCCAATTTGTCCCGAAATCCCGAAACTATTTTGGGATTCCCGAAAATTTGGTTTGGGATCGGTATTGAAATTGGGATTCCCAAAAATTTCGGTTTGGGAATCGGGACAAGTGGTTCGATATGGGATATTTCGGGATTCACAAAAATTGGAAATCCTGAAAATTTGGTTTGGGATCGGTATTGAAATTGGGATTCCCGAAAATTTCGGTTTGGGAATCGGGACAAGGGTTTTGGTATGGGATCTCATACCGAACCACCCCTAGAGGGAACAGGGAGCGTGTTTGCTTTCGGAGAGAACAGGACAAATTTCGATTGAACCTAGTAGCAATTGAAACATGTGTTGCTTTCGGAGAGAACAAGCCGGCATTTACCGTTTGGTACGTGGGATGGGACGAGGCGTTCTGTCCCACGTTTGGTGTGCCTAAAACGGGTGGAACGCGTTGTTCCACGGGACGAGTTTTGGGTGAATTTTCGTTCTGCCTCACCCCCTGGAACGACTCGTTCCACATCAGTGGAACACAAAATTATAACCTCTCAATCTCCGTCTTTTTCCTCCTCGTTTCCATCTCCGTCTTCTTCCTCCTCGTTTCCATCCGAGGGCTTTGCTCCCTCTCCGTTCCGTCCCGTCCTGTCCCGTCCCATTCCGTTCCGTCCCGTCCCGTCTGCATACCAAACGGTAATGGGAATTGGATACCCAGGCCACGTGGAGTGCGACAGAGGAAAAGCAAGAATAGACTTGCTTTTTTACTTTGGAAGCATCTGTTTGCCGAGCGAGACCATTTGGCATAATTTTTGGACTAGAGTGAGGCTCTTGATCAAATTTTGTGAGTGCGTGTACGGGGGATTTTCAGGAGGAAATTTTTATCTGAACTCATATTTTGTATCTCAATATCCAGCTTACTTTTTATACACACATTGTATTTGATTTATCTGTCATTATCTCTTTACACCCAACATTATTTCCGAAACCACTCTTACTTATCAAAACACAACTCAATCAAACTTCTTTTTACACCAAACTCAATCTACTTAAAAATAAAAATAAAACCCTAACCAGTCCATCATCTCCATGGAGCAAACGAGAAGTTTTTAGTTGTGACGGGAACACAAGTGGTACACCACGTGTTTTAATAGGCGTGGTGGGAAATTTTATTTTTTAAGTTATTAACTTTTTAGCACACCTATCTCACAATTTATATAGTGACACGTGATGTACCAACCCGTATACCGGTCACACTGAAAAATCTCTCGGAGCAAACCCCATTCTCTCTCTCCTTAAAAAATCCTTCCATCTCCCATCGTTGGCATTCTGCACCCCCATCTACTCCTCCGTAGTCATCCAAACCTCTTCATTTTCTTCATCATTTGACATCTCTAAATTTCTAGAGCACTAATTAGCTTAATAATTAGTATGTGTTCAATCGATTGGTTCAATTTTTACGTATCGATTCATTTTTCTTTTCAATTAAATGGGCTTCTGGTTAAAGTGTTTAATGAGTTTGGTATGTCTCAATTAAATGAGAATCTTCTAGACTCTATATTCCTATCTGTGTCTATGGTAGAAAAATGGGTACGCCTGTGATAACTTTTGGTAGATCAATGAATATTTTTAACCTTAAATTTTTTATTTTTTTTGTCGAAACGGTGGATATTTATTAGATACAAAAGTTGCTGACAAAAATTCACAATACATAGAATTGTGGTAAAAAAGTATGTTGCCTTTGCACGTTTTATAGGTAAATTCATAGGTAAGCAGTTTTTATTGTTGACCAAAAATTCGGAAATTAATCTAACTTGAATGTATAATTGAGCTTATGCATTTTAATTATTAATTTTTTAAATATCTCGACCGCATATGAATTTAATATCGTAGTGTCTTTTGGCCTCTATATTGGTATATGTGGCAAAAAAATGGGTACCTCCATGAGAAAATTTTGTAGATTGATGAATATTTTCAATCTAAATATTTATTAGATACCATAAATTATAAGTCTATTCGCGAAAGTCTAAGTCAATACCACGTACAATATTTGTTAAGATATATTTAGAGAACTGTTATTAGCACTCCAAAAATCTCATTCTACACTATGCACATGTGTATTTTTCTTTCTAATTATAGAAAGTTTGGAGTGCAAAATGAGATTTTTGGAGTGCTGATAACAATTTTCTATATTTATATTCATTTTATTTTAGTTTGGAAGTCAGACGTTTTTTTTCTTTCTTTCTTTATCAAGTTGGGAGTATCACTGACTGTGACCCTATGCAACTAGCTGTTGATTTGTTTTGATTAATCAACATTATTTCTTATAATGTCTTGGGCGTATGAATAACAGAAAGAAAACGGTCATGATAATGATATTTGCTTATAACCAGTTGGCATGAAGGGACAAATGTGTATGTTTCATGCATGACTTGGAGTAGTATTGGTAAAGTCACACATGTTAATCAACTTGTTGGCAAGTGGCCTTTTACAACAGCAGTGAAAAAGTGTTGTGCTCTTGCATGACGGCGTGGGTTCGAATTCTGTCGGTGACTAATCTAACGTCTAACTTACTAATGTTATTGCTCGACTCAAAATAAAAAAATAAAATCGAAATGTATGTAGTGGATAAACACAATCTCAAAATTTAATTAAAATCACATAACAACGATAAATAAAATGTATATAAATATAGAAAATTGTTATTAGCACTCCAAAAATCTCATTTGGCACTCCAAACTTTCTATAATTAGAAAGAAAAATACACTTGTGCGGAGTGTAGAATGAGATTTTTGGAGTGCTAATAACAGTTCCCTAAATATGTCCTAACAAATATTGTACGTCGCATTGACTTAGACTTTTGCGAATAGACTTATAATTTCTGGTATCTAATGACACGCTCCGATCCCGATATTCCCCGAATACCAGGAAAGGCACATGTTGGCCGACACCGGAGGGTGACGAAAGCCATTTATTGAGTGCCAATGCTGAGAATAAGGAATAGGCATTTAAGGAACATGTTCAGAGCATACAACTAACTAGAACACTAAAAGAAATAATATAAAATTTAATGAATAAAATAATGGGTCCTACACCGAGAGGACTCGAAGATGCCGATGCAGAAGTGCCTTGATGCTGAGATTGTATGCCTTGATGTGGAAATCAAAAAATCAATCGTCTCACAGATCGTCTCGTAAGCGCAGTGTGCTACCAGTAAGATCACTGAATAAACAACTCCCAGCCTTATGCTAGCACCGTGGTCTCTGCGCCCGTAGCCAGAGATTACCAACTCCCGGCCCAATGCCTGCTCCATGTCCCTCAGCCCGTAGCTAGGGATTATTTCTCCCGGCCTAACTGTGTTACACCCTACCCCCAATTTATTTAAAAATAATTTTTTTATATTATTAATTGTTGTGCCCAAGGGGCCTACCTTCTGTTTTGTGTCCCCTTTCCCCGTTACTCTTCCATCTTTCTCAACCCTCTCTTCTTTCTCCCTCTTTCTTTCCTTCACACTCTCTGTGCTCTTCCCCCCCCCCCCCAATTTCTCACCATCTCCCTCTCTGACCGTGAGCAACACCCACACACACACCAACACACTCACACCCACGCATTGTCACCACAACCCTCGTCTCTCTCTCATCTCATTGTCTCCACAAGCTTCGACACACCCAGGACACCCAAAACCCAGCCTCCAGCAAAACCACCGGCTTTCGAGGCAATTTCCAACCAAATCACGGCACGTTGGACGTCGTGCGAGGTACCATTCTCTTCCTCTCTTTGAGAACTACAACTTTCCTTTTTGTTTCACTTAATTTCTTTGAGTATTGAAGAAGTTATATCCATTTGAATCTAACCCAGTTTTCGGTGATAGACTGTGGTCATTTGGCCATCATTCAGGTCATTTTCTAGTCAACTCCGGCCACCACTCGGTCCTCACTTGGTATGAACCTCTTCTCCACATTCCTAACTACATTTTGGATTTTGAATCACTCAATTTGGTTAAGAAATGAAGAAGTTACAAAGCTTTGAAAATTGCCCAAACCTTCAGCCCAAAACCCAGTTTTTCGACGAGCACCACCCCTTTCGAGGTGTTTTCCTCCCAAACCACGGCGATTTGGCCAGCGTGCAGGGTATCAATCTCTTCATCTCGTCGAGTACTACAACTTTCATGTTTGGACCACTTAATTTGGTTGAGTAACGAACAAGTTATGGATATTCAAAGTTAGGGTAGAATTCCGACCGAATTCCGACTTTCTACCCCATTGGGTCCGGCGACCCACCAAACCTAAGGCCTTTGGGCCTTTCTGCCGTGCCTAACCCTAGGCCCTTTTTTTTTAATTTTATTTTTTTTAATTATTTTATTGTTTAGTTTAAGGCCATTGAGCCATCCTTCTAATTAGGGCCTTAGGCCCGTTTCAAAACCATTTCCTCTTTAAAACCCAAAACCCGTGACCCCCAAAGCCCAAACTCTTTTATGTGGAATATTTTGTTAGGGAATATTCCATTAGAGAATATTCCGTCAGGGAATATTCTTTGGAATATTCTATCGACGTTTACGAAATTTATCCGAGACCCTCCTAGGCTAAATTCGACGTCTTGGACCCGTTTTTGAAGTCCGTTTTCCCAAATTAAATTGTTTGAATAGAGTTTGACTAAGTTGGACCCTTTATGTGCTTAGGGACAACTATTGTGGCTTTTCTATATTCGCTAGCAGCGCAGCGTTGGACGGCTAAGTACTATGAGTGGACCTTTTCTAAAAATGCATGTTTTATTAGTTGAAATGCATACATGAGAAGCATGAGTTTATGAGAATGTTTATTTGATGTATGTGCAATGGTTCTGTATTACCTAGTGGTCCCAATTTCTGCTACGGGATGAAGGGATAGATTCCGGTCCATCATGGGCGACGGTGGAGTTGGCATAGGGCCTGGAGTGTGTTTCCTCTGGCTATTTAGCACAGGAACGGGGAGCTGGCATAGGGCCTGAAAAGATATTTTCCTCTGACTGTATGCTCAGGGACGGGGAGATGGCATAGGGCCTGGAGGGATATATGTGGACATTTGACACTAGTGATTATTATATGCGAGTTATGAATTGAGATATTGCACGGCGAGTTATGAATTGAGATATTGCACGACATTCTGGGTTTCACAAAACCTATGTTTATCATGATATAATTGTGTTTTCATAAAACCTGGGGGTTAGTATGTTGATAACTGTTTCTTATATGTATATCAAATTGGTACACTAACCTTTGTTTTGCGCCCCCTTCAGGGCTTAGATTCGAGGCATACAATCCCGGCATCAAGGCACTTCCGCATCGGCATCTTCGAGTCCTCTCGGTGTAGGACCCCCTCCTTTTATTTATTCAATTTTATTTTCTTTCTTTTAGTATTTCAAATTAGTTGTATACTCTGAACACGTTCCTTAAATCCCTATTAAATGTTCTAATTAATTCTTATTTCTCGTTCTTATGCATTCTAAATGGCTTGCGTCACCCCTCGGGTGTCGGCCAGCACGTGACCATCCCGATGTCTACAGGCGGAGTCGGCTCTACATCGAAATTTTGGGAAACGGAAAAATCTTGGCGGTATGAGTTGGTTAAGACCAACTAGGAATCTGAAATGGTGATATCACTCTGCGACATGCGTTCCCCCGGATTGGCGAACAGAGTCATGCCTTAGTGATAATTACTCGAAACTTTCGAAGTGCGTGTTAGAGAAAGCGAGTAAGCATTAATTGTTACGAAGTGGTAGTTGGTGGGAGCAAATCAATGTTCTCGGACTCATTACCACTGAAGGAAACTCGTGTGAATCTTTAGAACAAGTCATCGGTGATTGTTCTATCGATAACTTTCTTGCATTCTCTAGCGATGAAGTCAAGTTCCTTAATCTTTGACCGTCATCTTCACACCAAATCCTTCGAGCGTTGACTTCATTTACATTAAATGCTTTTCTTGGGAAACTCTTCGGTAGGAGACGATATTCTCCCCAATTCCCAAACGGAGTTACGATTCTTGTTATTGTAGTAGTTGGACTTGGATGATGAAAATCTAGTCTTGTTTGGATAAACAGACTCGTTGAACTTCACCTGGGTCTGGTACTAGACAGTAAATCCTAGCTCCTTATCCACGTACTTTTCGATAGAGGTGAACTTAGCCTTCTACTTGTAGCCCAACCAATCAGTGCTCTTGTCCACTACCTGTTCAGCCTTGTAATCTTCAGTGTAATGGCTTGAGATTCCACCATGACCATCATTGTACGAAGATCGAGCTTGGCTTTGAACTCCTCTGGATTCATTGAGCTTTGGTTTGCTCAAGAGCATCACTTTAAGGTAGCCAATCGTGTCACTGCATGCATACACAGACTGCTTTGTATCTTTCTTCTTCGTCATTCTGCTAATTCAGAGGTCCTATGTTTAATTTTTGAACTTTGAAACAGCTCTCACAAAGTATTGTGAATTTCAAAATGTCTTTGGCCTCGTCAAACCTCATAAACAGTTCTTAACTATTCTTGAGCTTAGACCTATTTTTCTTTTTGGTCTAAGAAGCTAGTCAATTTTGTTGCGACGTAGACAGTGAAACGAAGTTTCTGACAACGAAGTGTTGTCTCATCTGATCATAGTTCTTACACTTTCTGAATTCTGCAGTGGTGTATTAATTGAATGTTTGACTGCACAATGATACAGTAGTGTATTATTTTGATCATTTTATGAAAAATTTCTATTAAATAAAAATAAAATGACAAAAATACCTTCAATTTATGGTCAAATCATTTTAGTCTATTGTTTGTTGGATTGAAGATATTTTGGTCATTTTAATCCTTATTTAATATTTTTTTAATCAACATGATTGATGGTGGACAATCGTAGAAACTATTTCTATTGATTTCAAGTCTCATGGACCAAAGTGAAGATTTATGCAAATTCAATGAGCCATTTTGGCTAAAAAGACATAAAATAAAGTAGTAAGACCCGAGCAAAAAACTTTCTGAACAATCTATATCTGACGGCACCATAGACTCAAAAACTTTGCCCGACTTTATTGAGGGCAATCTACCCAGCGTCCCTACTTATATTGTCTCTCCAAGGCTGTTCGGACCCGAGCAAAAAACTTTCTGAACAAGCTACTCCATTTCATTTGGAAAGCTGTAGAGCAACACCTCATGTTCAATGGCACTGCTTCCTTTAATAACATGAGCTCTAAATGGGAAGGTAAACTAGCTGTCTTGGGATTCAAGAAAAGTGTCTCTGCAGCATCCACGCGTAATGAATCATCAACATAGGTCAATGCCAGCACTAGCCACTCAACACAAACTTCAACCTTTATCCCCTTGATAGAAACAAGTGCATGTCGGTCGGGGAAATTTGTTTCCAGTCCACCAAAATTTTCACGTGCTGCGTAATCAATGTCCCCTTCAAGCAATGCAAGTAAACGAGATACCTTCAGCAGTGAAACCAAGATGGCCACTTTCTGTTCAACTCTCAGTTCCATGTTTCCACGATAGAGCTCAGGACATAACAGTTCACTTTCACCCTTGCTCGGACCAACTGAAACAAAAGCAAGCATAGCAAATATACTGTCCTCGTCCACTTCAAGTAAAATTGGCAGAGCATAAGTGTTCAAATTAGAGTGGGGCTTTGAAACCCCAGAAGCAAGTCCAGACAAAATTGGAGGCAGACAATGCCCCCTATAAAGCGCATAACCACCTTCAATACCATCACTTCTCCAACACTCGTTACGCAAGTCCTCAAGTAAATTTCTATGTACGCATGTGCAGTCTGAAACAGCAAGCCAGGACTCATATCCAACATAGTTTTGGCACCCAATCTCTTTCTCAGTGAACCCAAAGGAACATATCTTCCCTTGCAGTGAGGACCCAGACGAAGAAGATCTGAAGCAATGCTTTGCAAGAATGACCTTATTCTCTCACTACCTTCTGACCAGCGAAGAGTGGATCGAATGTCTAGGAAGAGATCAGAAATGAGATGAACTTGTTTGACTGTTTGACTCAAAGGATCTTCCAAATTATTCCATATGATCCTCAATATCCGGGTGCCCATCTCCACTGGGATCGGATCATAATCCTCGGATGTGATGGTAAGATTAGCTAACGTTGAGGTTTTTATTTGTTGCAAACACATCTGCAACACAGTCAACGCATGAAAGTTAAAATGGCTATCGGTAGGGTTCTCGCAGTATAGTCTTAACACAGTGGCCACCACTCGTATGACTCTCGTAGCCATTCGAACTACCCTTTGACACATCAAAATGGGTATTAAGCTCATGTCAGATAAACTACGAATTTCAGTGTACATATCCCCTTTATAAGGAAGTTTGGCAATGGCATTCCTCCTTTCACTATCAGCATTAGCATCTAAACTACTAATGCAATCAGTTGGGTGAAAAATACCTTCAATTATAAACAAGCCGAGCTCTTCGGGGCCGAGACACACTTGCAGAGCTGCACAAAAGCTCACTCCAGCAGCCACATAACAATCTCTCGAAAACGCCACCGACTGCAGAACGCTCAAAACGACAGTCACACTCATCTCCAACACATTCAATCGACCATCATTATCAGAACCACCATCAAACTCCTCGAATTTCGAAGGGAAGCGCTGAAGCAGATAATACAAACAAGACAGAGCCTCCTGGCATTGCTCCATAACGATCGGAGAAGGCCGAGAGTACGCCTTCGTCTCCGAAATCAGAGCCTCCAAGCTCGAAACCATATCGGATGCAATCAAAACGGCGCATTCTTCCACAATTTCAACCAAAAACCCCAACTTTGGCATACCCATTACCGATAAGGCCGACCAGGACACGCAGAACCGCTTCCCCCTGCCGCCGCCGTAGTCTTCGCATAGCTTCCGATAGCACCGCCGGATCAGAGCCTGCAAAGTTCGCGCCTTTGCCAAAATAGAGACGAGAGTTTTATGCAGAGGCAATGAATTTTCCAGAAACAGAAGCTCCAAGTAAAACGGCGCCGCTTCGGAAACCAGAGCTTCGTCCCCACAGGCGAGTATGTCGCCGAAAGCGGCGGCAAGGCCCTTGGTGTGGTTGAGCTAGGAGTACGTGGAGTTCAGAGAGACTAGCTCTTTCAGGAGGGAGAAGAACTTTGAGGTGGCCATTTGCGGCGGGAGGGAGTTCAGGGAATCGGTGTAGGTGGCGGGGAATACGGCGGTGTTGTAGGTGTAGCGGTGGCGGTGCTGGATTGCGCGCCCTTTGGAAGACATGGTTGGAATTTGTGAGCTCTTCTTGGAGCCGGTCAATCAATTTATAAGTTTGGCATGAACACGACATAAATAAATGGATAAACCATATCACTAACCATTGCCACCAATTATGTTGAGAGCATGGTCCAGATTTTAGAATCAGAAGAATATCTCCTTGCAATAGAATACAATTGCGAAAATATTTCAACTCAATCACGCACAAAATTACATATAAAAATTAAATCGAATCATTGTGCATAATTAATAACACTACATGACACCACAAGGTAAGTAACCTCAACTACATCAATCAGTCATCGTATTGGGTTTGTTTATGAGCTTCCTTTAGCGTCCCTTTGCTGCATCAAACTGAATGAACTTGGGCCCGTATGCACGGTTGAGCCCAAAACTATCCCAACAGGTTTTACATATAACTTTGTTTGGGGGCCCATAATCCATTTTTGTCAGTATGCTAGACCTTCATGGTCAGTAGTACTGTAGTAGCATGCAAATTTTGCTCCAATGAATTACCAAATGCATGAAGGAAAGATCTTACATCTGTCATTGAGATATGAGGAATGAGACTGCCTATAAATACATGGTTGCTTGCTCTTCAATCTTTCAATCGACTCGGAAAGAAAAGGTTGTAAATGAGAGCTGAAGGTAACTGAACCTAATTTCGAAACACGGTTCGGTTTCCTCCTACATCTCATCTATCACTGTCTCTCCGAAACATAATTAGTAGTTCAAAATTCATATGAATTTTATAAAGAATTTGAATAGATTGTGGTGGAAGGATTTGAAATCCTATTGGGTGAGGTTAGATTTGAAATCCTAGCGAGTGAGGTTGGTTATATATACTTTTTTCTTTGAAAACCCACAAAATCCACAACTTATTGAAATCCTTTAAAATCTTAATTTTTTTTAATACACTTAGATTTGTATGGATTTTAAAATCCTTTAAAAAAATTTAATTGACTACACCTAAATTTTAATAGATTCTAAAATCCTTTAATTGACTACACCTAGATTTGAATGGATTCTAAAATCCTTTAAAATCTTTTAATTGACTACACCTAAATTTTAATAGATTTTAAAATCATTTTATTTACTACACCTAGATTTGAATGGATTCTAAAATTCTTTAAAATATTTTAATTGACTACATTAGGATTTTAAAGTCTTTTAAAATCCTCTCAAATCTAAGTTTGACTACACCCCTAAAAGAGTAGGTAGCGCATACGTTAGACCGGACAGGACTATTTAGTCCCATCATTGAGTCCAAGTGATTGAATAAGCAATTGGGGATGTTGATGTTGAACTTGTGTACTATTAGTACAATCTTTTTGTTTTTCGTTTTTTTTAATACTCTTAGTTATTGTATTATTATAAGGATGAATATATGGCACTATTTTTTTTACATACGTTTTTGTGAGTCCCATTTTGTCATGTATTTCAATAATTCGAACTGTTTATCTTTTAAAACTTCCTCCAAAGATTAATGTCTACCAAAAATCACTCAAATCTAAAATCATATGACCGTTGGATTAAGGGTTTAGGGTTTGTTTATAGAACCGTATTCGTTCATTTTTCACTACAATGAATGTCTTAGAGGTGATGGATTCATCTAATTTTTTTTTGCAATGATAATCTATCAAAATTTTTTACAAGATAGATGATTCAGATCGTTAAAATTTATATGAAGCTCACCTCACAAAAACGTGTTTAAAAGTTACGTAGAAAAGTGGTGCCACCGTGCCAATGACCCATCACTAACCATTGCCACCAATTATGTTGAGAGCATGGTCTAGATTCTAGAATTAGACAATCAGAAGAATATCTCCTTGCAATAGAATACAACTGCGAAAGTATTTCAAATCAATCACGCACAAAATTACATATAAAAATGAAATCGAATCATAGTGCATAATTAATTTAAATAACACTACGTGACACCCCAAGGTAAGTAACCTCAACTACATCAATCAGTCATCGTATTGGGTTTGTTTATGGGTTTCCTTTAGCGTCCCTTTGCTGCATCAAACTGAATAAACTTGGGCCCGTATGCACAGTCGAGCCCAAAACTACCCCAGCAGGTTTTACATATAACTTTGTTTGGGGGCCCATAATCCATTTTTGTCATTATGCTAGACCTTGACAGTCAGTAATACTGTAGTAGCACGCAAATTTTGCTCCAATTAATTACCAAATGCAAGAAGGAAAGATCTTACATCTCTCATTGAGATATGAGGATAAAGACATGGTTGCTTGCTCTTCAGTCTTTCAATCGACTCGGAAAGAAGAGGTTGTAAATGAGAGCTGAAGGTAACTGAACCTAATTCCGAAACATGGTTCAGTTTCCTCCTACATCTCATCTATCACTGTCTCTCCAAATCAATTCAACATTTCATTGTTGTTTTAAAAGTCGCATGTGAGAATTGGAGGGGACTAAACAAAATACAATTCCACCGGGGAATTCTTACTTTGTTTGGTTTCCTCCAATATCTCATTTCCGGCTTTAAAAGCCGTATTTGAGAGTACGAGGGCTAAACAAATCAATCTCCTGACGCAAGCTTCCTAGTTTGTTTAGTTTTCTCCAATATCTCATCTCCAGTGCCTACACAAAAAATCTTCTCAACATTCCGGTCATCTTTTAAAAGTCGTATGTGAGAACTAGAGGGAACTAAACAAATTAACCTAGTAAGAAACTTCTACTTTGTTTAGTTTTCTCCAGTATCTCGTCTCCGGCATCTAAAGTAAATGGAAATTACCCATCATTTCTCCATTTAAAAGTTGTATGTGAGGGTTGGAGGGTGCCAAACAAATAAGAATATTAATTGCCATAATTTGTTTGGTTCCATTCATCATCTCATGATCTCATCTCCAACTTATAAAGTTCACTCCCAGACCCAAAAAAAAAAGAGAAGCTTTTGTCTCTCTGTATGAAGGGAGAATACAGATTTGGTGAAACATTCACATACCATGTAATAACAGAAGCAAAAGTATAAATTTCGAAGTTTAACGAGCTCTTACAAACCCTGCATTGGATGAGGGTAAATACTGGTGCTCAAAATTGATACAGGAGGAGAATGATTCTTTCCAACAAAGTTCCATCATCCCATTTGGAAAAGTAGAATAAACATGAAGAAATATAAAGCAACAAAGAAGCATTAATGTAACTACTTCGGAACCCACCAACAGCCTGTAATGATCCGTGAACAATATTCCAACTGACCAAATGCAGGATAAAACATACAGGCTTGTGCCGAAAGCTACAAATGAAGAAGAAGGGAACCAACCCATAGTGTTTTTTTTTTTTTTTTTCAAGGAAGGTACCTGTACAAATTTATATCTGTTTTATCCCTCTCCAAAAACTCCCGCTCAATGAGGTACTCGATTCGTTTCTTTATTACAACAGGGTTGGCCAAGAATCGGCCCTGCAGCTGTTTCGTCACCTCAGCAACAATGTTATTGTGATCCAGGACTCGCCTTGACTTCATGATCCTCATAATTGCTGTCTCAATCTGGGGATTCCTGGCTTCCTCTACTCTCTGTCGGGTTTCTACATTTTCTGGTTCAGACTCCCTCTGCGCAACCACAGTACGATCTTTACCTTGAAGAACTTGCTTGTGAACTTGTCATTAAAGAAGAAGGCATCCTCCTCAGCTATGTCCTTGCTCATTGGCTCCTTCCGAAGAACATTCTTCCCCTTAACACAGGCCAGAGATTGCAGGCACCTCTTCAAGTCAATGGCTGGTATCTCTGTAACCTGCTCAATTTCCTTATACGTCAACCGGTCAGCGTTGTTGAATAGCATCAGTACACACATCTGATATGTGGAAACATTCAGCTCGTGCTTCTGGCCCTTTCCAAAAGTCAATTTCAAATCAGCTGTGCCCAAGATAGTAACTCTTGAACTTCTCACATACCCACAAAATTTCTGCTGGAAGGTTGCAGGTGGCACTTGGTTGAGTAGGCCATGAACCTGTGGTAAGAACCTGGACAGTTAACGTTGGGCTATCGCCTAACTGAGGTCCCACAGTTGAGTAAAATCCATGCATCGTATCCTGAGAGGTCTTCATTTCAGTGAACATACGCTCCAATTTCGAAGTAAACTGATATCCGCACTCTGTTTTGAGCTTAACAATCAGACTTCTTTCCGCATCATCAGAAACAATCTTCCCAGAAAGAAGCCTCTTTGCCAACTGTTGCTTGTAATACTTTTCAAAGACATCTTTCTCTTGAAGGGAACGGAAAAGCATCATGACCCTGTCAAGTACAACCTCTACATCCTCTTCACTAACCCCTCTCAGTCCTTTCCGAAGCTTGTCATCCACAAACAGAGAAATGAATTCAGGGGACCGGACATTCAAATTAATGAAGTATTCAAAAGAAGAATTTAGAGCATTTTGGAACGTTTTGTCATTGTTAAATGCCAAGCTGATAACTTTGTCATATTTATCCTTCAAATCCAGGAGGCGCTGCACAAAATCCACAGGATCCCTTAACCTTTCTGGGTCAGTAACTAACTGCTTACCAGTATCTCGGATGTAAGCAGTCATGACATCTCGTACTATTACAAGTCCATTCTGCACCCTGCGGAACAAGCTACACATTCTTCCCAAGTCATCATATTTGTCATCCACAAGCATATTAACTAAACCTGAGCTCTCCATATGAACTAGTCTGTTCATGTGACTTTCAACCATCTCCTTCTCCACCACATTAGTTATCTTAGCTTCACTTCTAGCATCCAAATAATGGGACACTCTCTCCATCTCTTCCGTTAAGCGTCTCTCAACCTTCTTTAAGTAGTTCCCACAATCGCATGACTCTATGAACTCTTGAGACTCACAGTGGTAAAAATCAGCTGAAACCTCAAGAAAATGCTTCTCAAAGTCCTCTTGGTAAACAGTACAACCTAAATCCATTAACATTTTTATAATATTCCTCATCAACCCTCTGTTAATTACTTCCCCACTCCTTTCTCTGTGCACAAGCTCAAGAAGCGTATCCAAAAGCCTAGACTGGGTTTTGCTAGCATGGATAACAACATCCCTCCACAGGTTCAACCCAAGCTCATGGACAGGGATTTTGTGGGTGCTTGGGACGAAAGTCCTATCCATGTACATGAATATGTCTCGGATCATCTGCAACGCTTTGTTATGGTTCAGCTCTTCCAGAAACAACTCTCCCTGAGCAGCTTCAATTGACTTAGATATTTCTTTTAGATGATGAGTCATGGTTGTCACCAGACCAGAGTAGATTTTCTCTCCAAATTTGTGCAGAACCATATTGTAAGCATTCCTGAATTTACGCCAAATTATTAAACATTAGAAGCATAAAGTATCAAGATGTGAAACAAACAGTAATTATACATGAGAATAAATCCACTTGGAAGTTATCTTTGCAAAATGAGAGCAACAAGTTGGAAATGCTAAACAGGAGAATCCTCCGCTTCCCTCAAATTACACTCTTACTAAGCAAAGCTTATCAATATAGCCGAATCAAGTCAAGGCACGAAATCATATGCCTCACAAATGGGGTGGAAAATAAGGTCCAAATTAGTCCTAACCAATACACAGTTCACGATCATTCCATAATTCTGAACTAATAATGGAATGACAATTAAGGTGCAGTGGAAGTAAAATCTGTGAGAGACTACCAACAAATGCACTGCAAGGGGATAGAAGAGACAAGACTAACACTCTCTAGCATAAATAAGCACAAATGGTAATGTTGGACAGATACAAGCACCATAGATAAGAGATAATACAATGACATCCTAGCACCTCCTGATCAACTGGAAAGATATCCTCGAAATATCGTGACACGTAACTTTGGAAACAAATAAATATGCCAAACCTTTAAATTGCCTATAATCACTCAATTTCCTACCATAACTACACACAGTAAGCTCTCACACTACCAAAGGGCAACATGCAAAAAATTAAGAAATAACAATCGGGAAGTATACAATTTATTAGGAGCTACACATCCTTTTGCGTTAATCTAAGGAGCTAAGTAGCGAACCTGTGGAGCTCCTCGAAGCTGACCCCGCTAGCATTGTGACAGTAAATTTCATGAATCGCATTCCAGGATCTTCCACGTCTTCTCAGCGTACTCCTGATCAACCACGACCCGATGTTTGAAGGCTTCAATTTGGAAGTTCCTCTTCTTCTGAGCACTCATCTTCCCGAACTCAACTCAGCTCAAAGCCTAACACCTCCAATTTACCGATCCGCGGTCCCGATTCCGGACCCTAGAAACCCGATTGAGATCGGGCGGTTCGGGTACTGCGAGAAAACCCTGGCTGTTGACCCGAATTGGGAAGAAGATCAAACGATCAGAGCACGTGAGAAAGGGGTTTGGGACGAAGAAATGAGGGGTTTCCAATTGGAAAGGGAAGATGATGACGGAGACGCGAGAGAGAGAGCGGGAAATGTCGACGGCTTTATTTTATGATTTATTTATTTTTTAAATAAATTGGTGTTCTTGTATTATGTTTTTTTTATTAGGATTCTCTCCCCTCATTTTTTTCATCATCTTTCATTCCTTTATCTCACTCTTTATTTTTGTATTTCTCATTCTATAAAAAATTAATATAAGATGTTGACGTGGTTTAACCGTGACCGTTCAAATGGGAAGGGAGGGAAAAAAAGAGAGGAGGGAATCATTCTCCTTTTTTTTTAGTACAAAAATAATGGGAAATTTTATTTGAACCCCTATAACCTATCTCTACACCAAACTTACTCTCTACACCCATATCATTTTTAATTAAACTATCAATATCTCTTTAAACCCAAATTTATTACCTAAACTAACCTCGCAAACCCAATTCAATATACAAATTTATCTTTACACTCATTATTTTTACATTAGAAGCTACTCGGATCAGTCTTATGAAGATCCATGTTAATAAAATCTATTAGTCTAATTAAACACAGTGCCATGAGCCTATGAGATTAACTAAACCCTAACTAGTTTAACAAATGCATGCATATTTTGCAAGCCAGATTGTAGTACTGGGAATAATACCGAATTATCGGACCGACACGCTTGATTCCCCTTGAGCCACCCTTTTGTCAGAGAAACCCTGCTCTTACAATAAGTAGGGTTTTGATCTCATATATATGAGGTAGCAGTACTAGTGACAGTGTTCAAAAAAGCGGCTGCCTAGGCGCTAGTCATCTGTCAACTGATACGATTTGACTATAATCAGACCAAAAAACGGATAGATAATTAGGCGGCAGCTGGATGGAGTTAAGCGGGACTAGGAGGCGCTAGACGGGGCTAGGCGGGTTTATGTGGAAACCGAAATCTTTTTTTTTTAAATAAAATAAAAATGTTGCAAAGCAACAATAACTCGCTGAAGAAGACGAAGACGAAGACGCCTTCTTCTTGAAGTTTCCCTTATCTAAGCGGGGTCGTTTGTAAAAATGTCGATTAATTTTGTTGACTTTTCGTTTGTATACCTTGGTTTTCTAAAATGACTGTACAGAGTCTAGACCCCACCATTTTATTCTTTTTATAATCTTTCTAAACCCACCTTTCTTTTATCATTTGATTACCCATTTTCCCTTATTTTCTCCTTCATGACCTCAACTTTCTTTTTGTCGTTTATTTATCCATTTATCATTTTTAAAGATTGTTTATTTATCCTTGTAACTTTTATTTCCCTTCTTTATTCTGTTTTCTATTTTAAGACTCCACCATATTCACTTTAAATTGAACTCTCACATTATATAAATATTGTCTTATTTCCTTAAAAAATAATATAAGTATTATTTGATGTTTATTTATATAATATATAGTAAAATTTAATTAAATATGCCTCGTCCGCCTAGGCGCTAGACCCCATTCTGTTGCCCGACCAGCTCCTAGCGTTTTTTAGAACCTTGATTATCTTATCCATAGATTTTATACAAGTATAATTTTTTGTAAGTGTCAATATGCACTTATTTACAAGATATATAACAAATTTGCCTAAATCCGCCTAGGCTGCCAAGGTGCCCGCCTAGACCCCGCCCAGTTGCCTAGGCACTAGGCACCAGCCCGTTGCCCGACCAGCGCCTAACGTTTTTTAGAACCTTGACTAGTGAAAGCATATGCCAACTCTCTTCTCCTCATCCTCCACCTTTTCTTGTCATTGACCTTGATAAGTTGTTGCTTGTTGTTTAGGCAGCAGCAGTAGTAGAAGTAGGTTTCCTATAGGTAATGAGTAGTGTTGGAGATATGGTGGTGTTGGTGGTGGTGGTGGTAGTCATGATGACGATAAAAAAGTTGGAGGATCCAAAACTTCAAAATCACCTTTCATACATAAAATTAAAAAAAAATCAGTTTTTATTTCTATGAATGCGTCTTAGGATTTTTGTCACAATAGAACATCAAATAAAGATTAGTGATGGTTAGTGTTTGATTATTTTGGGGGTGGGAGGGGGTATATTGATAAAAAAAATTATAATTAATTTCATCTTGTACATGATGGTAATTATGCAATAGGATAATAAAGCCATTTCATATTTAAAGTTTAAGTTGGGTGTAGAGAGAGGTTAAATGGGTTCAAATAAAATTTCTCAAAACATATTTTATACTAAGGGGAGGAATAGTTTGGTTAAGCCTCACAATAGTTTGGTTAAGACCTCTCACTTACATGTGAAGAGGAATACCACCAGACCTCGTAGTACTAAATAATTATTATTTGAACAAGAGAAATGCTAAAAAAACTCTTAAGATGGACCTTTCTATACGTTAATTTTCGTAGTAATATTATAAAATATTTTGTCAAATATATGATGTGGCAGATAATTCATAAAAAATCGGCAGAGTTTTGGTAGCATTTCTCTTTGGACAATTCAAGACAACAACTATTTTCTCCTTCGTTAGCCCTTTTTGATTCGGAGGCACTGACAGGAAAGAGTCCATTAAACCCCAGCTCTCTTTCAAGAAGGATCCGACATCAAATCTTCTCTCTTTTTGTTTTCTCTTTTTTACCAATTAGAATTTTATTTGAGTGTAATAAAGGGGATTTGAGTAGGGGTAGGTTTTGGGCACCGTCCTATTGATGTTGATTCAATTGAAAAGCGGGCTACCCAATATAGTTCGGACATGGCATACTTGAGGTTTATCGTTTTCCAGCATGATTTTGGTATACGAGTATGTAAGATATTTTCTGGGAATTATACAAGTTTTATGGAGAGGGGTTACTACTTTGATATTGAAACGGTTTTGGAAAAGTTTTGTTTTTGCCCACTCATGTTTTCTGTTTTTGCGCCCCTTCAGGTTTTAGGTTACTTCTGAGTTCCCAGAAACAAAACTGTGAGGGCGTGGTCGGGGCCTAAAGCGGACAATATCGTGTTACGGTGGAGTTGAGCCCGGAATGTGGTGGTGGCTCGGGCCGAGATGTGACAAAAAATAGTGATCAAATTATCCAATATATATAATATATTCAAAATGTACACATAAATTAACAAAGTACAATAATAAAATCCTAATACAAGTGTATTGTGGTGATAGTGGCTGGGGATATGTTTCGACAACGTTCTAATCCTCAACTTTAGCCGTCAAAGTCTCGACGATTCCCTACAACAATAAAAATATGGTCAAATAACAGAAAAATAATAGCAAAAAATTGGCATAATCTCCCCTAAAATTGGTATACCCCAAATCTGACCCCAAACTCCATTCTTCATCTTATACTTGACCCCAAACCCAACACCAAACTCAAAACTAACTCCAAATACACATATTAATGAAAAAAAATAAAAAATTGGGGAGAATATATCTTTTGGCAAGATTGAGAGTGAGTGAGAATGAAAGTGAGGAGTGAGTGTGAGAGAATTAGAGCAGATAGTAAGAGAGAGATGAAAGAATGCGTGAGAGTGAGAGATAGTGAAGAAAAAGAAGATGGATTAAGTGAGACGAGTGAGAGTGAGAGAGATGGTCGGATTTGGGGAGAAGGAAAGAGAAATGAGGGGTAAGAGTAGAGAAAGACATTGAGAAAATGATGGAGGAGTTATTTTAGTTTTAAAAGCTTCATCACTTTGCATGACGAAGGAGACGAGTTTGCGCGACGAAATATTGGTTGCGCAAAGTCTTAAAAAAAAATTTCCCGCGTCCCATTTTTGGTGCCTGCTCAAATTTTTAGAGTTTTGGTCACACAAAACTTTGCATGACGAAGTGTTGGTCGCGCAAAACTTTGCACGACGAAGTGTTTTGGTCGCGCAACTTTGCATGACGAAAAATTAGTGGTCACTCAAAGTCTTAAAAAAAAAATTCATGTGTCCCATTTCTTGTGCCTGCCCAAATTGTTTGAGTTTTGGGCGATGAAAAATTGGTCGTGCAAAGTCTTAAAAAAAATTCGGTTCACATTTTTGGTGCCCGCCCAAATTTTTAGAGTTTTGCGCGATGAAAAATTGGTCGCGCAAACTCTTAAATTTTTATTTTATTTTTTAAAATTTTCGCATTTCATTTTTTGCTCCAGTCCAAATTTAAGGATTATGCAAGACGAAATATTGGTTCGTCATGCAAAATTTATAAATATAATTTTATCAATAATAAAAAATAAAATAATTTTATTTTACAATTGAGCAGATCCTACGTTAGCCCCAAGACGTTGGTCTCTAACCAAAAAAGTAAATGCTTGAGCTTGAGAAGCTTCTGGTCCAGTGGGTAAATAAATTAAAATAAATAAGGTTTAGGCGACCAAATGTGTATTCGTAATGCAAATAAAATAATAAAAAATAAAAAATAATTTAGTTTAACAACATAAAAATATAAAAATAAATAAAAAATAAGTAAATAATGGTTAGGTGACAAAATATTTATATTCGTTGTGCATATATTAAAAAAACTTATGAAAATAACTATATTTTAAAATTTATAATATAAAATAAATTAAAAACAAAAATAAATTGGTTTGCACAATGCATGTATATAGCTACACTTATATGAATAAACGAAAAATCACAATTTAACGGTTATTTTAACTCTGATTTTGATGATTTTTTTACAGTTACACTCATTGATCCTATATGAATACAATGAATGAATTCAATCTTTAGTTTAAAATATTTACACTAGTGGATACCTGTTGACCCTAAAAACTACTAAGCCTACGTGGTGCGCATGCTGAGTAATTAATGAGCTAACTACATCATTCAGTTGTGTACGGGGTGTGCCAACTCGTCGACAGAACTCGGCCGGGGAGTACAATATGCTGTGTTGAGTGCGTTGCTGACTTCTTGATCTCGCGACTGCGGCGGAGGAATGAACACGTCTTGGCCTTCGAATTCCAGAGCCTGAAGACAAGGTTACTAGTTTTGTGAAGTTCAATATCAAATTTGGCTTTCAATGTGTCGAACGTAGTAACCTGGTAACACCTCACTTTGCCGAGAAGGCTGATGAAATGACTTCTGCCAACAAAGACTCGAAAATCCTTGCTGATCGAGACTTGAATAAATAACTAGTCGGTCTTGAAGTAATGCTTTTTATCCAAACTGAAGGGCTGATTCTACAGTGATAGTTTTTTTTATCCAAACTGAAGATATCGCCAGTTGCCTTCACAGTGCTATTTATCCAAACTGAAGATGTGTTGGCGGAAAAAGAAAATAAAAATCTCAAGGTTGTTGAGAGGTTTCGCGTAGAGTGAGAGTTTATGCAGGGTGATTTGTGTGTTGAATTGGAAGTGGCTCATGCATTGCCACTGCCTCTATATTTATAATTCACCAATAACCTTAAGATTGTCGTCGTAAGTTGCAAAATAATAGGAATATTCTCTTTTAAATATGCATGATCCTGCTTGGCGCGACCTTGATGATTTTGTAGAAACCAACTGGAACTCAAACTAATCCGTGGCAAATGGCTGATTTTTCAAAGATAATAAAAACCTATCCCATCACCCATCCAAAAGCCTATTCATGGCAGACTTATCCCATCATAATTCCATCAAATCACTTCACCAATTGAATCCATCATGCACATTTCTTCTGACGAAGACCATGTACATGCATGATGGTTCCTTCATCAAATTAAACTCTGAAATGTAATTCTAATTGATGAAAAATAATCACCATATCTCAAGATAAAACCACATGCTACAACCCCATTCACTCCAACACGTCTATGAATTCCAAGCCAATTTGAATTGTACCACTGTTTCCTAGCTTGGAGATATATTATTTTCATAAGAAAATGTCAAGATAAATCATTAGTAAAAGATAATTATGATAAAAACAATAATGCTATCTTTTAGTACTAATAAAATTATCTTCACTTTTCTATCGACGGTATGGATGTATGCTTACTTCTCAGCCTCGATTACTCGGGCCGACGATGTAAATTTGGGTCCAAACAATACCACAAAATCTTATGTTATACTTAATGAAAATATAAATAAACTTTAAGTGTTAGTGAATCTATTATTTTGATGGGATAGTACGCATTCTATGAAACTAGTTTCAATGATCCAATTGTCAAACTTGTTTGTATATACTTCGAGATCGCACACGCCAAAAATCACAAAAAAAAAACATTCAAAGATCAAGTAACGGGACAAAACTTTTCGAAGGTTATAAACGAAAAATCACGATTTAACGATTATTTTAACTCCGATTTTAATGATTTTTTATAGCTACACTCCTTGACCTTATATGAGTACAATGACTGAATTCGATCTTCAATTTAAAATATTTACATTAGCGGATACCACAAAATCTTATATTGTACTTAATGAAAGTATAAACAAACTCTTAAGTGTTAGTGAATCTATTGTTTTAATGAGATACGTATTTCTACGAAACTAGTTTCAATGATCCAATCGTCAAACTTGTTTGTATATACTTTGAGATCATACACGCCAAAAATCGCAAAAAAAAAACATTCAGAGATCAAGGAACGGGACAAAAAATTTTGACAGTTATAAACGAAAAATCACGATTTAACGGTTATTTCAACTTTAATTTTGATAATTTTTACAACTACACTCCTTGACCCTATATGAATATAATGAACTAATTTGATTGTCAATTTAAAATATATTTTTCTAACAAAAATCCGATCCGAACTAGAATAATAAATTTAAAGCTATTTAATAAATATATACCGTTCAATTTCTTAAATGTTATATGTACAAAATAAAAAAAATGAAAATAAATTGGTTTACGCGACAAAATATTTGAATTACGTCGCGCAAAGATATAAAAAAATACTTTTTTTATTTTATTTATTTTTTGTAAAGACTTTGCGCGACGATGTGTTTTTTGTCGCGCAAAATTTCGTCGCACAAGACTTTGTGCAACAAAGTTTAGAATTTCATCACGCAAAGTCACTTTGGGCGACGATGTGTGTTTCGTCATGCAAGAGTTTTTTATTTTTTACTAATATTAGATAGTGAATAATCAGAACATGTAAATGTCAAATTTGAATGGGGGAAAGTCATTGTAGTTAGTGGACCCACATAGTGAAGGGTACAATGTAGGGTAATCTGATGAGAATAACTTTCTACTACAAGGATATCATTGTAAAAGTATTTTAAATCAATTATGCATTTTAATATAGAAAAGTTAAAATGCATAACAAGAAGTATTTAATTTAAGATATTGACGCAGTAGCATCTCATGTATGAGTGAATATTTAAAGGAGTTAGCAAAAATTTCTTTAAAAGTGTCATTTGTTAACCTATTTGGCACTTTTATACTACTTTAAAAATAATAATACATGCATTCCACCATTAGGGGGATGATTGCAAATAATGTTCTTCATCATAAAATTTGTATAATTGAAACTGTACAATTTTTTTAATCTTCATCTGAAGATCATCCTTACAAAAATTCATTTGAATCCGAGATTGTTTAGTCATCCAAATGTATCAAATGAATAAATGATATAGGTACCAAGTAACTATTAATAATAAGTCGTTCATTTATTTGATACATTTGAATGACTAACTAAACGATCTCGAACTCGAATGTTTTTTGTAAGGATGACATAAAGTGAAGATTTATGAGTTGAACAATTCCTATTATGAAAATTTTATAGTGAAATTACGTTATTTGCAAGTAGAGGTATAACCCCGAAAGGGAGGGGGGGGTGAAGGGGAATGCAAGTATTATCCGATTAAAAATTTGTCACTTCATCCCACTCTTCAAATTTTATCCTTTACTATAAAATATGAATATTTTAACTTTATTATATCTTGTGAGGCCCAATTTGTATTTTCAACCTGTTTACCACAAAATACTTTCAAAATAATTCTAAATAAAATATTTTATGGTACCAAATTTACTAATTTGTATAAAATATTAGAGCATCTCCAAGAGAGTTACTAAATTCTCTTTTTAACTATTATGTAGAGCCATATAGGATTTCCTTGCTCCAAGAGAGTTGCTATAAACTCATTCTTCAAATTTAGGACTTGTACTACACCATCTGGATTTAGAGAGTTTCTAACCAAGTCTTCAAACATTATTTTTATTATCATTAAAAAAACATATTTATTATTATAAAATGTGTTTCTTCTTACCATCTCCATTAATTACTTCAATAACAACAAAAAACATGGGACATGTGACAAAGTCCTACACCAGTGAGAGATTAAACTATGCAAGAGCTTATAAGAAGTTATGCTACTTCTCATACTACTAATTAGTTTTATGGTAAAATTTCAATTTTTTTCAGAATCAACTTGTTTTATATTAGATAGTGTATAATATATATTAAAATTTATAGATCTGTTGAAGAACAAAATTGACAAGTATCAAGCTTTACCCAACAAATTGCCACATACGTTGGTCAACAAACTTGTATTTGAAGAGTTACATTTGTGGAGGATGTTGAAGATGCTCTCACAAAGTCACTTGCAAATTGAAGTTGTATTTGAAGAGTTATATTTGTGGAGGCTATTGGAGATGCTCTTATAAGGTCAGTTGCTAATTGGATTGCTATCTCCGTTCGAGATACTCTAAGTAATCAAGGATCTGTTTGAAAGTACTTTCAAAATAACTAAAAGCATTTTCAGATCACCAAAAACCCTTATGATAATGTTTGACGAAAGAAGTTTGAAGTATTTCTAGGTTACAAAAAAAAAAAAAAACACTTCCTTTGGAAGAAGCACCTGTTTGTGTACATCTTTTAGAAAATACTTTAAATACTTTCCATACTTGTATTAATGTTGAAAATTATTGATGCCCTTCCAACTAAAACGTTTTTACTATAAACTTTCTTTAAGCATAAGTGCTTTTTAGAGAAGCATTTGCAATGCAACCCTAAGTTTTTTTTACTAACAAAAGATATGTCAGAAATTATTTCGATTCCGAAAAATGAGAAAAATTGATTAGAAAACTAATGGAGGAGTGATCAAGGGAAACACTCATGGAATAATAATGATTCCATGGGTTTTAGCTTTTATGAAAAATGAAGAGGTTGTAGTCAGTGATGATGAGTATATAATTAATATGAACAAAGCCTACATGCATCCTCGTTTGACACCATCACTATGATCAGGGTCAAATATAGTTGTGATTTTACTGCCTTTTCTGCCCTTTGGGTAACATACTAATGGTTCCTCTTCCAGATGAAGAAAATAACATTGACAAACTAACCACAAACTTCATGTGTCTGACTACGACCTTAGAAATTTGGTGCAAAAGATTACTATTACATATGAAAGCTCTTGCTCTAAAGGTTGACATATGCATCATATGCAACAAGAAAAACTAAAGAACAAGCAGCATACATAAAAAATAGAGTAAATTGTATGAATGGTCCCTTAACTTTAATCAAATTGGAGCAATGGTCTCTCAACTAAAAATTCATTACCATTGGTCCCTCAACTTATCAAAATGTGTAGTTATAGTCCTTTTCATCAATTTTGTCAAAATAAGTTATGTTGGAATAACCATTTATGTAATTAGGGTCCCTCAACTCATCAAAGTGTATAATTATGGTTCTTTTCGTCATCCGTGTAAAAAAATTTGTCAAAACAAGTTATATTGGAAGGACCATTGCTACGATTGGATTAAATTTAAGGAATCATTTCTTTAGTTGAATTAAAGTTGAGGGATCAATGGTAATGGATTTTTAGTTGATGGACCACAGATGCACGTTTTGATAAGTTGAGGGACCAATAGTAATGAATTTTTAGTTGAGAGACCATTGCTCCAATTGATTTAAAGTTAAGAGACCATAGCTGCAATAAGTCTACTTTCATACTAGTAGGGTTAGAAATATGTTCGTAGACTATGAGATCATGGACCAGATTATGACATCTGAGTCCAAACGAAGTTCAAGAGCCCTACCACAAAGAGAAAAAAGGCCTGGACAACAGATCAAATTAGCCTTTAAGCCTGTTAAAGAAAAATAAAAATTCGCTTTTGGGGATGCTTGAACACACACTTCTCAAAGCGTTGAAAGTTAATACCCTTTTTAGACAATCAAAAGTGTTTTTCTGAAAGTACTTATGATTTTTTTTGCGAGTAATATCCTTAACTAATTTAAACTTTAGGAGATAAAATTTGTAGGGTTTTTATTACAAATAGTCTTTAAAATTGACCCTTATCATCAAGATAGTATTTAAAATTGAAAGTCAATCAATGTTTCTAAAAATAGGTATCGCAAATCAATGTGGTCTTTCCATCACAATTCTGTTAAAAATTTCATTAAGTGCTGATGTTGCACATAAATAGGCCCCACAAGATTTACGGGGTTTTATGACAAATGGTCCTTGAAATTGACCTACACCATGAAGACGATCCTTGAAATTGACCCACACCGTTAATATGGTCTCTAAAATTGAAAATCAATCAATGTAGTCCTTGAAAATAGGTATCGCAAATCAATATGATCATTCCACCACAACTTTGTAAAAAAAAAAATTGTTATGTGCTGATGTGGGTTTAATAATTAATTTAAAAATTTGTCTAAATACCTTTTTGCACAATGAATTTTTCTTCTTCTTATAGTAAGGCCTACTCCGAAGAGATATCTCTTCCATAAATTCTCAAAGGCACAAGGCTTAACCAAGGCCTAAGAGGGGGTGTGGAAATAGTTTTCAACCAACAATGGATACACCTCGGTTACAACCTCATTATCTCAAGGCAGACCTCGTTGTTCATTGCATCACCAGACCACCAAGGAAGCTCCGAATAAGCTCTCCAAGATTAAGGTTGTGAAGATGTTGATCGCCTAAATATTAATGGTTATGTCCCAGTAATCGTTCCTAATGGACCAAGCTGTCACCAAAGGTGATCTTGATCCAGGTTCAATTTAGTGAAGGGTATCAAAGTGTGTAAAGGGTGCATTGAGATTTTTTTTAGAGAATAGAGAGCGAATGAGGTAGATAAATGTGGACTGTGATCGAAGGTGATTGCAGGACTGGGTTTTTGGGTTGACAAATTTTTTTATTAACTATTAAATTATTAAGCCTATTTGTATTTTTTTAATTTAATTGGACTTGTGTGACCCATTTATGTGTCACATCAACATATAACATAATGATTTTTTTAGCACAAATGGTCCCTGAAATTGATTCACCCTATCATGATAGTCCTTGAAATTGAAAATCGATCAATGTAGTCTCTAAAAATAGGTGTCACAAATCAATGTGCTCCTTCCGTCAAAATTTCATAAAAAAATCTATTATGTGCTGAATTAAAAATATTTAAATAATAAAAAATAATTTTTATTTGTATAAATCAATTAAATATTGCAATTTGAATTTAAAATATTTAAATAACAAAAAACAATTTTTATTTGTATAATTAACAACTAAAAAAAAAAAGAAAAGAAGTACTGTTTATCTTCTTCTCCTCCATCATTAACTTGTTTTTTTCAACTTTTTTTTCTTTTCAGATTTTTGTGGGGAATTTCTAAATTTTTGGGGATAATTAAGAGGTAGGTCTCATGGGTCTTTGGTATGGTTTGGGGTTAAGGTGATTTTAAAAAAAGTTGGTATGAAAAAAAAGTTGGGAGAGTTTTTGGTGTTTGGTAAACTCTCAAAATCAGCTTTATTTCAAAGTTTTGGATGAAAATAAGCCCAAAACCTGAAGCTGCAAATAGCAGCTTCCAAAAACCAGCTTATTTTCAAAAACACGAGTGGACAGTAATCTTTAATGAATTTTTCAATAACCCAAATTTGCTCTCCTCGTTTCCACACACTTTCAGAACACGACTCTTGCACCTAAACTAGAAAACTTCAATCCTGGTGATCTCTCTCGTTCTCCTAGTGATCTCTCTTGTTCTCCAGGTCACGTTTTCTGGCTTAGCATCCTTCCTCTGGTAAGCTTCTCTTGTCTAAAGTTTCGGTATTTATTTGTTTGAATTTTTAAATTTGGGGATGTGAGAGTGAAAGAAGGGTGGGAAGAGCAAAGGGATGAGTGTATGTCGGGAAAAAATATTGGGGATGGAGGGTCGGGAACAAATTAATTGGGGAATGTGATATGGTTTGTGGAAAAAAAATAATTGGGAAAAAATTAAGGTTTGTGGAAGGTCTGCTTTTATTTATCTTAGGGTTTAGGTATATAAGAAAGGATAAAGCACTGCTCTGCTTCTGATCTGTGAACTATACTTCTGATTTGTCTTGCTACTGATATGTGAATAAGGGTGGAAATCTTTGAGCCATCAAATAGAAACCTCCTTGTAGGACAATTGTCAATAGCAACTTCCACAACCTCCTTGTGTGTGTAGGAAATTTAGCGGTGGGTAGAAAGAATCCCCGACACCAAATCGAGATCTTGATGATGCAACACTTGATGATGATCATCATTACTAGTACTAGCAGCCGACCTGATATGTGAACTCTACTCTGCTTATTGGTGAAGGCATTTTTTTAATTATTTAAGCGTAGTGTATATGTCGTCTACTATAGTTTCTCTTTTCGGGTTGATTTTGTGCATATGATCCATCTATCCTATCCTTATTGGGTTAAGGTTAGGCTACTCGAACAAGTGCCTAATCTTAAGCGCCTTCATGTGCAAAATTGGTTGTTCATAGTAATCTTTTTATATCTCTGTTATGATCAATTGTTGTTCATATTGTTTCGATTGTGGTTAACTTAAGGTGGTTTCGTTCTTCTTCTGTTGTGTATGCAAACTATGGCAAAAATGTGAGATATTTGTAGCAATGTAGTTGGTATTGTGATTACGGGAAGGCCTCTTGTAGATTGGCTAAATTTGAATATTTTTTTTCGGATAACGAATGATTTGTTTATAGTCAACAATTGTTGTTCATGAGATTTTATCTCAGGATATTGTCCAAGAAAGTGGAGATTGGGTGCCCCTAGATCAGATGATCATTGGTGATTTATGTACTATAAAATTGTCCAGTGAGTTTAATAATGCATGACAGTTTGGTGGGTTTGTGATGTATTGTTGCATGACGACACCCATTTCTATTTGTGCTTTTATAATTACATTCAACTTGCCAATGTGCAAATTATTAATATTTTATACAAAATGCAATTGTGGAATCATACCCAGAGAGTTTACTCTTTTTCTTATGCAGGTCTGGACTGTTTCATCAGGGTTCTGCTTTATAACATTCGCTGGGTTAAATGTGGCTTGCTTCATCTTCTCGCACGAAGGAAGTATGACGAAGCTTGTGGCTAATTGCATCAAGGCAACAATGATTTTAGTGCTGACGAAAGGAGAAAGCATGGCAAAGCTTGTGGCTAAGTACAGGCCAAGCATGCCAATTTTGTCCGTGGTGGTTCCTTAGATAACAACAGCTTATTTTGAGACCTCATGCATCAATGCAGTTTCGGCAAGGCATGACCTTGTTTACCATGGCGTTCTGCCGCTTCTCTGCTCAGCTCTCGTTAAAGCTTCTCATGCCGAGTCCACAGAAGAGAGCATATAGTTTGCAATTGAACATGCAAAGGCAAAAGGACTCTGCAAGCCTGGAGACGCAGTCGTGGCTTTGTACGGCGCTAACGCTGATATGATCAAGATTTGTTTGTGATATGAAAGAGATCCGCTTGAAGTTTAGGTTGAAATTTACCTTTGATTTGCAACATCCAATTTTGGCTTTACTGTTTTGTTTTAGAGTTTAATTTGAGGTTATAACAAATAACATGATGTATTATTTCATCTAATGAAGAGAAATGTTATTGGGCTTTGAATATATGATACATGCTTTGTTCTAGTACTCATGTAGCAATATGATAAATGCTTTCTTGTGCAACTGTGTATCAGGAGTTGCTTGGCGACGACAAGGTTGGTTTAGCTAGACCTCGTCATGTTTCTGTTTGAGTTGTGTGTTGTTGGTGTTGTTTCTGTCCATTGTACCCAAAAGAAACATCATTTGACAACCTCTGGAGACTTTGTTTTCGTGTGCTTTTTATTCTAAACGTGATCGTCATTTTGATGACCCCAGGGACTTTTGTGAAGAGAATGATTGAGCTCACTGCGAAATTGAAGCATGTACAGATGCACATGCAGAACAAGGTGGGAGAAAAGAAGTGTGCTTTTCTAATCATGGAGGAGCTGTGAGCTTCATCTGATAATTCAAATGGGAATTGTTATTAGCACTTTAAAAATCTTATTTCGCACTTCAAACTTTATATAACTAGAAAGAAAAATACACTTGTGAGGAGTGTAAAATGAGATTTTTGAAGTACTAATAACAGTTCCCATTCAAATACTTACAAATATTTTGGGAGAACGTTTGTGTTAGAGCAGATCAATGGTAGAAAAGAGGGACAAAATTGTGACGAAGGACCACATTGATTTGCGACGCCTATTTTCAGGGACTACTTTGATTGATTTTCAATTTCAGGAACCATTTTGATGGTGAGGATCAATTTCAAAGACAATTTTTGATAAAAATTCAAATTTGTATTTGGATGCAGAGGAAGAGTATATTTGCTTGCCAACTCGGCTACGCCCAAGTTCTTATAAATTAAAAAACACGTTTAGTGTTTTCTAGAGAAGCTTTGCTACGAGCTTCCTTATGAAGTGGTTCCAAGTGCTTTTTTTAACAAGTGTTTAAATTTTAAATAAGTTCTTGAATGTGCTCCTAACGAAAAAGCTTATTATGAACACATCAAGTCCATGATTGGCAATTGATTTTCTAGTTTTTAAAGGTATTTTTGGTCACTAAAATTTCAGTTGAAATCCACGTCGAGACTCTGTAATATGGATTGAGATTAGGGCTGTAGCAGTATCTGAACTCTGAATTTACTGGATACTACCTCCTCTGGAGAAATTAGTCTCACAACCCTGCACCTATACTGAGTATTGATCTGGACAATATGTTCTATTTTCTGACTGTCTTTCTTATCGTTGTAGTAGGGAAGATCACACATGAATCCCTCTTGTAATGGACCTATCTCATTGTGACATCGTGTGGTGGGTGGAAGAGCAACCAATTATGGGGTGCAGCATAAAACTATGTCATTTATACGCCGCCGCTGCACTGGCACTCGTTTCAATTTATGAAAACTCGTGAGTCTTTGGAACAAAGGAGCCAGCGGCTTGGATGACGACGACGACATTCTGCCAAGAAATTTATCATAGTACGTGTCATCGGGGTTTATGATACTAAATTTGGACAGATTGAAACCGAGCAGCAAGCAAGAACTGGCGATGAGAGTGCACCATCACTTGGACCCCGAATTGTATTGAAAAGTCGACAAAGAATGGGAGATCGTCGTTATTATTGGCAAGATCCTAGGCAAGCGGCCTAGCACTGCTCCAAGGGACGATTGAGTTTAATTAGGGTTATGCTTACGGATTAACCAAATTACTCGGGACAAGATACATATAGCTAGAATCACAATACAATTAAACCACAAGTAAACAATTATTACTATTTTGCTTGTGATGCAAGCGTTTGCTTTTTATATATACTATTATTTATTGATCTAGTTTACTTGATAGGTTATATAGATCGATTTCTGTTCTCTTATGCAAGCTTTATTCTGTGAGCCGCCATAAGAGGTGCTACCAAAGGATTTATTGTAGAAAGTGATCTCCTCATCATTCACAACGATCATCATCAAAAAGAGTAAAACCATCGCAAAGGGTGGTGAATATTATATCACACCCACCCCATTTTACTTTTCATACTCCCTTTTAATTTTCGACAATCGGATAGGATGAATTGAAGAGGATCAACAGACAGAAATTAACAAGGATTGTGTGAGAAGTAATTTGGGGTGTGTGGATAGCACACCCCTATTATTAATACCATTGACAATCTCACGGATGTTGTGTACTGGTTGAAATTCTTTCTCGACTTCCTTCTTCTAAGTTCGTTTTTCAATGCAAGTGTGTGTCTAAGCGCCGGTGCACTCTCATCTCTGATTCTTATTTTGTTGACCGTCTTACAAGTCTACAAATTGAATATCATGCGCAAACGCCGATCACTCTAATAAACAGCAGAGGGGAGGAATTCCTTGATAGAATGTCCAAACCCCTAAATCTTTTTCTCGAAAAACTAAAGAATTTTCATGGTTTGGATAAACAGCAAGTTGTGGTAGGTGCGTATAGCGATTTACTTTTGTGTTGTGTAGGCAAGAATTATCAACGCCGTTACTACATCTGCAATCCATACATCCAACAATGGATTGCTCTCCCTGCCACACCTCCATGTTACAAAAAAATTAAAACGTTACCGGAGGGATTCATGTGTGATCTTCCCTACTACAAGTATGCGAAAGGTGACGCGAAAGGACATACTGTCCAGCTTCTTCCGCAGTATAGGTGCAGGGTGGTGAGATTGATCTCTGACCGTTCTAAGCGATCATCCAACGAGTTCAAAGTGCAAATCTTCTCTTCTGAGACTGGCGAATGGAGGGAATCTATTGTATCATCCCCACGAGATATTATAGTCTCGATTATATCGGTTACAATACTTGCAATGTTCATGCTGTTGAGAATGAGTTCCACATTGATGGGAAGAAGGACCTTGCATGGGCTTATAAGAGGTTGAGCTACTCCCCATATTGTCAATTGATTTTATGGTGGAACCTCAACTTTTTTCATGATATCAGAGCATATTGTCCTACGTGTGAAGCCAAACGGTCACACGCGCTCTACGTCATCCCATTGTGTTGTCCACGTGTTAGGCTTGAAAATTTACCACACTTGAAGGGGCGTGTTGAGAGTGAGTCTCACATTGATGAGAGGAGGGACATTACATGAGCTTATAAGAGGTTAGGCTACTCCTATATTGCCAATTAGCTTTATGGTGGAACCTCAACTTTCTTCGCATGTTCCAACAGAATGCTGTATTGGATGGGTTATCATAATTTTATTCTCAGTTTTGCTCCCTTCCTGATCAACAACTCTGTTAGAACTAGTAGCAGGGATGGTGATGAAGATATTATTGATCAGAGTTATAAATGTCATCTCGTTGATAATAAATTTAATTCAGACAGCTTGTCGGTCGAGTGCCTAGGTGTGCACGGAAGGTGTCTCAAGATTTACGCGTACGACGAAGATACCAATAGTTTATTAGTTTTGGACTTGAATGGCGACGAAGAATTCATCCATGGAGGGTTTGAAAAATTCTTTCTGGAAAACAGTAAGCGCATGGAGATGGAGATAATAAATCCGGAAGAAGACCTGATGGAAAGTGTAATTTTGGATCCAAATAACGATGAAATTTGTTATCTAACTATAGATGGAGAGCCTTTCATGTTCAACCTCGGCACAAAAATTTCGTCAAAGATGGATGGCAAGATTATTAAGGAGGACTTAAACTCGTACAGCTTCCCATTTGTGCTGACTTGCGGGCCGACGCCAGTTCCTAGATTACCACAACACATATAGAGGAGGAGGAAGGTAATTTGCACGCACCAAATATGAGAAGATTTATCTAATAGTGGCAGCAACAAGTTAAAGTTATTCTTGTGTTTAAGCCGTTTATTAATCAAATCTTTTTTTTTGAAGGGTTTAGAAAAGATAATCGGATGAGCCGTATTATTTGGAGGCTTCAATTCATGTTTTGCTTGATACAAATTCAATTGCTTTTCTTGATTATGTATGAAAGTTCAAACTGGTTTTTAGTTTCAAGGTTTTTGATTGTTTGCATTACAAGGCAAATTTATTAGTTTCAAGGTATACTATGTTTTAATTGTATTTGGATTAATTCTAGCCGGAATATCTCGGTTTTGGTCTCCTTATGGCGAATGGGACATCAATTTTTTGAGGCCTTTCTTGGTGGAAACGGAGGTTGAGGCAATTTTGGGGGACAACAATTGGTGACCCAGTGCTAAATGACAGGTTAATTTGGCCCCATGTGAGAACAGGCTCCTACTCTGTTAAATCCGGTTACCATTGGAGCTTATCTCGTATTAATGACCGGTTCCCTCCTCTTAGCCCGGCCACCAATTGCCCCGGGGTCCTTTGGAAGATCATCTGGAAGTTGGAGACTCCGCCGAAGCTTCAAAATTTCTTATGGAGAACAATGCACGGGGCTATTGCTACAATGGCGAACTTATTCAAACGCCGGTCCTCTCCCTCTCCGCTATGCCCCATTTGTAAGGCTCAAGATGAGTCCTTGGATCGCATGTTTCTTAAATGCCCTTGGGTGGAGGGTATTTGGTTCGGGGGGATGCTGGGTATCAGAGCACGTCGGCAACAAGCAGTTAATTGGGTCGACTGGATTTCTAGAATGTTCGATTCGGCCAATGGGTCAAGGGAGGTACAAATAAAATTGATATCTTTAATTGCCTTTACATGCTGGCACATTTGGAAATCTTGTTGTGACTTCCTGTTCAACAATCAAAATCTAAACCCAATGCGGGTTTTGACTGCTATCTCACTCTCTGTGGCGGCTTACAAAGAGTCTATGCCAACTGCTTGTTCTAGACCGAAGCCCAACCCAAGGATTGGGGATGAGAATGTATAGTGGCGTCCGTCGAATCCGGGTACCATTAAAATCAATGTTGACGCTAGCTGGGCTGCATGTGATGGGGTGGGTTACACAAGGATTGTAGCAAGGAATGAGGTGGGTTGCTTCCTGGCGGCCGGCAGGAAACGAATCAAGGCTAATAGTGTTGCAATGGCGAAGGCTCTTGCTATTTTGCATGGGTGTGAGTTAGGGGCTAGTCAAGGTTGGGAATCGATTATTGTGGAATCTGACTCCCTTGAATCTATTTCTTGCCTTAGAGATTCGGCAAGGAATGGCAGCTGGGATGCTTTTCCCATTCTTAGGAAGTGTTTTACGATGTGATCTGTCTTCCTGGAATGCCGCTGGTCTTGGACCCCAAGACTAGCCAACTCGGCAGCGGACCTTCTGGCGTCACGGCAGTGTAGGGAAGTATGTGACTTAGTTTGGGTCGATCGACCCCCATCTTCTCTGGTTCATGTTCTATGTAATGATGGACTCCCCTGTCCCCCTTGATTTTTCTTTTGGTAGTGTGAGAAGGGATGCTCTAGCATTAGATGCAGCGTCATGGTTTTCTCTCTACCGTCTTGCACTATTTTGTCTGTAGCCTTGTGCTTTCGCTTGTTTGCCTGGGTCTAGGCTTTCTCTGGTGTGCTTTGGCATCTTTGCCTGGAGTTGAATCTCTAGTTTCCAAAAAAAAAAAAAAAATGTAGCTCCAAGGAAACTATACTTTTATTTATTTTTGCTTGTGATGCGAGTATCCCAATACAACTAGTCACAAAGTGAACAATTATATTCTCTTTAAAAACAATTTTTTTTCTTGTGATGCAAGCTTTTTATTTTTTATACTTACTAATATTATTGTTTATAACTTACACGATAGCAATTGTTGGGAGAGATTTCTAATGACAGGTGTTGACATTCAATTGAACCGCATAAGTGGTTAGTAAAATTGTGTGCTAACTGATCAGCACCCAAGTATTGTTAGTGTGGTGACGAGTCAATATGACACACCTCGACCTAAATCGAGGCATGCTGGCCATCACGTGAGGGTGACGTAACTATATGCACAGTGCGGAAGCGAGAATCATAAGGGAATACGCATAAATAAAACCAAGCTAAATAAAAGCACTAGCCAAGGAAGGTACTAGTGACGAGATTTAGTGTGATTACACAACTAGAGCATAAATAGTCTTAAGTGCAATCAAGTAGAAAAAGTACTAAATTCAAATAACACCCAAGGGTAGTCCTACATGAGAGATGGTCTGTCAGAACTTCCGCTGGGATCCTCGTAAGCCATAAACGAACACTACCTAAAACCTGGAGGGGCGAAAAACAGAAAGCGTGAGTGGGCAAAAACAAAGCTTTTCAAAAATCATTTCAATTTTCAAAAGTTCTAACCGCTCATCATAAAACCTGTATAATTTCCCAGAAATTAAAGTATATACTCATATATCTCAAAACTATACTCGGCAATAGTGAAAATCAATTGTATGCCAGAAGTATGCCATGCCCAAGTATCTCAACGAAATGTCATAAGTAACTCAGTGAATAAATATGAATGCCAGGTATCAAATTAGCTCTCGGCTGAATCTATAACTCATAATCAATCTCAACCATATCAAATATCCTGCACACAAATCAGCACCCTTCAAAAATAGTCTCAAACACGTGGCTACATGTTATAAGTCCTATCATTGGTGTGAATGGACCATATGCTCATAACCTTTGTTTTCGTATATCTCTGTATAATTTTACTACATACACGTAAGTTTTTGAACTGTTATTAACACTTTAAAATAATCATGGTAAACTCACACTGAGTGTATAACAAACTGATATTGCAATGCTGAATAATATTTTTGAGACAAACTTATTTTCATCTTTTGTTTTGATGTGCCATTATATATGCATGTTGAGATATGATACATTGACAAGTGTAAAATGAGACTAAATTTAAGGAGAGATTATTCAGTGTGTCCAATCACTTATATTATAATATTTGATGTATCAAATCGTAATACTGGCATTCTCAAATTTAAGAGGGTCATAAAGAACTTGTTGGACCATATACAATGGCTAGAGCTGGCACTCATCAAGTAGAATTTAAGATGGTGTCCCCAGTTGTCCTCTTTTCCTTCACATTTTTCTGCCTCTGCAGTTTTGCACTGCCTTGCCACAAACACAAGTATTAATTATAGGGGTTTCTCTATTTTAGCCCCTCCATGGGACCCCTTTTTTGTCTTTTCATCTTCCATATCATTCAAGATTGTAACCCCACGGAGCCGTAGAGCCCATCTCAATAAATTAGTTTGGGGTGTGTTATCCACACACCCCATTTTACTTTTCACACACCCTTCTAATTTTCGACTGTCGGATCGGATGAATTGGAGAAGATCAACGGACAGAAATTAACAAGGGGTGTGTGAGAAGTAATTTGGGGTGTGTGGATATCACACCCCATTAGTTTAGTCCTGCTTTGGTCTCGAATTACCAAGCTGCCCTCTGAGATTCTTTTGCTTTCCAATTTGTATATTTGTCAGCCTCTACAGGTCTCCATCACCGTTCACCACCTTCGGGTGCCTACCTCTTTCGGCAGGGCAACTTTTGGCCCTGGTTCAGTAATGGCTTCAGACCGACCCACACCACTGTTTATCTTTGAAAATTTTACTTTCTTATATGCAATGCCAACTTTTAAATATACATAGTGTTATCTAAATTCTTGTAACAATGCTGTAGTTATTTATCTTTTCTGTCAATTATAGTTTTCCGTATATTGTTTAGTGTGATTAAATTATGGATGTGTAAGAAGAAGAAGAAATTTATGTACATGAGTACTTTGAGTTACAATAATTAAGCGATTGATCTATGCATTGCTAATTAAGGTGCTAGACCCATATGTAGGAAAGGGACCACAGATTCATGAAGTTGAATGACACTTATGAAAGCATTATAAAGACACGTTATCCCCCGTTTTGGTAGCAACAAGGACTTGGCTTAACTAGCTAACCGTAACTAGCTAGGGCAAGAGATATATGCATGCTAGTGTTATTCCAAGATCAGCTATAAGCTGACCCAATTGTGCAAACTTCCATGCTAGGCTAGTTCGAGCATGGTGTGACTTGAATGAGTTGAGGGGTTCCATGTGGATACCCTAACCAATTAAGTTAACTTCATCGAGGATGGCTAGTTAGTATGCATCATTACATATCTAAATGGAGTTAATTTATTTATCTTAGCAGCAACAACAACAACAAAGTATTATTCCACTAAGTGGGTTTGTCTGTACAAATCTTAGAACACCAGTGCGCTAGGTTTTGACCCAAGTCTTTCGTTCACTTCATGCACTCCATGTCTTTTCTTAAATTTTCTTATCAACTGGAGAGAAAGCTCAGTAGGTTTATCTAACCAGGACAACTCTCACACTGAATGAGACTAGCTAGCATGACGATGAGTGTGATCGAGTTACACAAGATCTCATGTATGATAACTGGCCTAAGAATAACGTGATCGGATAACCCACTCGAATTTTTCTCTTGTAGTGGAGGCAAAAAGTGAGATTGAAAGTTGTGAATTGATTTTTTTTATTTTTTTTTTGTTACTGATATTATGCACCTACCAAGCAATACTAACGGTGACTAGGTCACACTTAAATAAGACGTGGACCACTGGTCTGTGCTCATGCTTACATTAAATGTTAACCTCTTTCAGTGTTGAAACCCACACCAGATTTGAGGAGATTCTGAAATTCTAGGAGTAGCATTTTGTGTAGAATAATTACTTGCTAGAGGCGGCCAATGATCTTGTTCTAGGAGTTCTATCCAGTTGCCCCTCTCTGGGGAATGGCTTCAATTAATTTTTGATGGACTGCATAGCATAAAGCATATAGGATTTGTATTGATACAGTCAGCTAGCTAGCTAGATCAAATTATCCACCAAAACAAAGCTTTGTGGAAAGTGGTTTGATCATCCTATCCAAGACCTAACATTTGAAATCTAGACTATATGTCTTCAATTTATCGAAAAAAATATTTCCAATCCTAGGTCTGCATGGATGAGAAAGTCTGAGGTGTTATTTGTATTAGAAATGGATATGTAAATTAGTTATGCATGTAGAACTTGGAAGTTTGAGAAATGGAGCATCAATTTAAGATAATTTTAGAATTATTGGAACTCATCTTAAAGAAAACACAATTCTTAATCTTTAAGAATAAAAATAATCAACTTTAAACAAATCAACCAATGACATTTAATATTTTAAAAAAATGAAAATACTTGTGTCTGCTTCGCGGTTGCGCATGCTTCTACATCCCTTTGTGTACAACAGTTTAAATATTTCTCTTTACTTGTAAGTGAGACGTCTTTTAAGTTCGAATCTCATAAATCTATTGCCATGTCATTAAATATATCGTTAGATAAAAAAATTAAAATCAGAAGTGTTAAGTGGACACTACAACAAAATGTAAATTTTGATCGAAATCATTGATTTATGAGACAGAATTGGTGACCAATCAAGAAAAAAAAAAGATCACCCCAACTCAAATGCTCCACGTTTTGTGAGGATCGGGAAAAAGGGGAGTGTCTTTTGTACACAATCTTATTCCTATTTTACAAAAATATTATTTTCATCACTCGAACCGGTAATCAATGTCTATTTAAATTAATTTTATAGAATAATGGATCTTGACATTGGTGACTAATAAAAAATAAATAATCAAATTGAAGATTTAATTATCCATATGTATGAGATAAGTGGACACTACGTCACAATGTAAATTCTTATCGAAGTCATTGATTTATGAGATTGATTAATTAATTAAATTTTTATAGAATAATTGTTATATAATCATTAAAAATATTTATTTAAGAAAATATTTGCTAAAGAGTTATTCTCACTTTTTCAAAAGTAAAAGTCAAGAAGAAGTGAAGAACATTGAGGATCAATATTTTGAAATTTAAGTCATTTAGTACCACGATCTAATGGAATTCATTTTTACTTGTAAGTGATGCGCTTTAGGTTCGACTCTCGCCAAAGGCGAATTTGAACCACATTATTACAAGCTCATTGTGAGGCTTAGCCAACTCTCCACCCTCTTAATAGAGATAATATCATTTGTTATATATATTGTCGCACGATAGATTTTGTTAGTATATGTTATATTAGTCACAAACGTGATTTATCCACATCGTCATGCAAGAGCTCAACTATTTTCCACCACTGACATGAAGGGTCACTTCAAAAAAAAAAATACATATTTTGGAATTTAATAGGTTTGTTGATTAATGGAGGAGAACTATTCTCGTCATAAATGGTTCTACTGCATAATCTGCAGGAAATGGGGAATGCATATAACAAGACTGTGACATACATTTTAAAGTTATATAAAAAATTAGTGGACCATAAAATTTCATGGAAAAGAAAGAAGGTGTAAAGAAAAACAAATCATCTTGAAAGCGAGGACTGATCCTATGCAATTATTCTTGATAATATCTGCCAATAGATCCTGCCCTTAAATTTTTTAGGTTGAAAGACGATATGATAAATATAAACCATTAATAAACTTTCCTGATAGAGCAAACAATTCTCTTAGCCATTAATATAAAGCAAATTAAAGAACGTGGCATATTATATACTAGATTTTCAATCGCAGAGCTAATGTATTCAGAAATCTAGACCGTTCAAGACATAGAGATTCAAACTTTTGGTTTGTGTGAAATGGGTCAGTGAAATATATTAATAAGTACATGTTTAGTATTTAAGTACAAATGTCAATGACAAACTCATATTTTTTTTATTTATCATGTGGTAGTACACGTAGTGAAATCTTAAGAAGCGAAATGATTCTCGGACTCAAACTTTAGTTAACATGATTTTAATTTATATTTCTTGCAACTAAATAAACATGTCCAACTCGGATATACTTTAGGAGCACATCCGTTCTAATTAATGTTTATGTGAATATTTACAAAATGATAGAAGGTTAAGAGGGTAGTTTTGTCATGAGAGATGTACCACACTATTACTCTCTGATCAAAATTTATTTCTTTATCCCATTTATGTCGCTGACCTTTCTTATCCTCAATGCATATGCCCATTTCTTCCCTTTCTCTATTTAATTTCCTCCATCCATATCATCTTCTTTTTCTCTTGCGGAAGGTAAGTCTAGCTGTATAAACAAGAGCAGAACCTACTACTTTGCTTTGCGGGTTCAGAATAGTCTGATGGGTCGATCACCGTGCTGTGACAAGGTGGGTTTGAAGAAAGGACCTTGGACTCCAGAAGAAGACCAGAAGCTCTTGGCTTACATTGAAGAACACGGCCATGGAAGTTGGCGTGCCCTCCCAACAAAAGCTGGTGAGACTTCCACTTGCATTTCCACACATATTATACTATAAGAATGTATGTAATTACATAACATGTGTAATTAAGTACTTAATTATTTGTTAATTTCACGGTTTAATTAACTAAATGTGTGTAGGTCTTCAGAGATGTGGAAAAAGCTGTAGGCTTAGATGGACTAACTATCTTCGACCTGATATTAAGAGGGGAAAGTTCAGTTTGCAAGAAGAACAAACCATAATTCAACTCCATGCCCTATTAGGGAACAGGTAGAGTACAATTGTTTATACTGTCGCTTAAGTTGTTTTTTTTTAATCAACAATTGTCGTCCCTGCGATTTGAACATTATACCTTCTCTATCAGTGTTGCTAGACCAAATGATCATGCAATTTTGTTGTTATCAACTGTCTTAGTCTTATTAGTTCTGGACCTCTGGTAGACATTGTTTCCAAATGTTAATTAGTAGTCTTATTTTTCATGGTTGTTAATCCTTTCTCTCAAATATGTTCTTATTTTTCTTTACCTTGACAATGTAGAAGCTAGAATTTGTTAAGAAGTCGACATTCTTTGTCATCAAGTTCCATCATTGTTCTATATATTTGCTTAAATTTTTCGATGTTTTGAATGTGAAAGCCTTGATCTCGCAATTACTTTTAACCACTCCACTCCGACCTGTCACTTATTCACAAATTTGACTTGTGCGACCATTTTTCATAACATGATAATTCACTGCTATTTTGAGTTCTGAGTCATGAGTCTCCTGATTGCGAGTTCATTATTTGTGGGTCACAATCTTTAAATGAAAATGGTCCTCTTCAAATTTTCTTATCGTGCACACTCCTAATCGTTTCTTATTTTTTAAAATTCAACTGATCAAAGAAGAATCAGCGAATAAAGTAAATAGAATGTTAAATTACCCATTTTGGCATAAATCAGTTTTTTATATTCTAATGCTTTCAACTTATATATGAAATAAAAATACTTATGAGATCGATGTAGTTTATGTTGTTTTGTATAGTATTTTGGTGCTAATATTTGTCTTTGATGATCAGGTGGTCGGCCATAGCAACTCACTTGCCAAAGAGAACCGACAATGAGATAAAAAACTACTGGAATACGCATCTTAAGAAGAGGCTAGCCAAAATGGGCATCGACCCCGTCACGCACAAGCCAAAGAACGACGCCCAACTCTCTAGCGCCAACGGTCAATCCAAGAACGTCTCCAACCTCAGCCACATGGCTCAGTGGGAGAGCGCCCGGCTCGAAGCCGAGGCTCGCCTCGTCAGAGAATCAAGGCTCCGCTCCCACAGCTCCTCATTACTCCATCAGCTCACCACCACAAACCCTAATACCTATGTTCTGGTGAATTCTTCGTCTTCGGGTTCGACTTCAGCTCAACTGCAGATTAAGTGGCCGTCATCAAACCCTTCTAATAATAATATTGATCTCGAGTCTTCGACATCTACGCTCACTTACAATTCCGATCAGATTAACGTTAATAACGCAAGTTCCTCCGCAGTGAGGTCCGCGATTATGCAGCCGGCGATGATCGAGTTTGTTGGGAGTTCAGGTTCTTCTGAGACCAAGGAAGAAGGTGGGGATAAAGAAGAAGATTGGAAGTCTCATTTGTCTTTCACTTCATTAGGGTTAGTCCATGATCATCAGACCATCACAATGTCCACGGACGCTGCGGGTGCATGGACTACTGCTACTGATAATCAAGTTGGCAGTGTGGCTGCTGATCAAGAAGGGTTCACTAATCTCTTGCTGAACAACTCTGATGAGGTGCAGAGTTTGTCAGGAGGGGATCACGGCGGGGATTCTGATAACGGTGGTGGAAGCGGCAGCGGTAGCGGTAGTGACTACTACGAAGATAATAAGCATTACTGGAATAGTATTCTAAATTTGGTGAACTCCTCTCCCTCAGAATCTCCAATGTTTTGATGATGAACTCTGTAGCCACTGCCATGTTCTCTATGTGATCATTTCGGATTAATTGGAGTTCTGATTGGGAATTAAATCAAAGTGTGCAACAAATTTAGCTCCTCTCAGATCAAATTAACAAAAGCAAATCCTTTCGGCTTAATTTCCGTTCATGAATTCATGCTATTGCCGAAGCAGTTTTTGGTTGCTTATGTAATAAAATATGCTTGGTGTATTCTCGTGAAAGCAAAATAATTACAGTTTTGGCTGGCTGTAGCTCTCACATCAAATGTTAATACGTCTCCCCCCTTCAACTTGTTAGAGAGTCGTTCATCTAGGTGCAAACTATGTATCAGTCTAATATAGTTTTCTTCAATATATTCACCATTGTTCATCTGTACTTTGATTTTTTATTTTATTTTAATGGTTATGAGTGAATGTATCCGTTAACCCGGATTTTCTTTGGATTTTTTCCCTTCGAGCAATATTATTGTCTAATATAAGCTAGAAAATAGAAGATTCATTCGGACGTGAATGCAAATAGCCAAAGAAATTACACTCTGCTCTAGTAAACTTGATTATGCCAAAGTCTTGTTTATTTGAAATTGGGTTTTCTGTTTGGTTAGTTTTATGCTATTTAAAACTACACAGGACATTTATGTGGACGTGTCCAATACAAGATATTTTTATGACCGACTTTACTGATGTTTGGTGCTATGTCAATTTGTTCTTTTGAGGTAGAATTAAAAGAGGTTTTAATTTCTGAGTCCTTTTTTCCACTTTCCTCTATCTCTATGCTTAGTTGTACTGCAAATAACAGGAAACAAAAATCATAGACGAAATGAGAGCTAATGCCAAGTTGGGTAAATTATAGAGATAAAAGAAGTTGACCTAGAAGAAAAAAGCCTACATTCTTGTCAATTTCCCAAGTCTAGTACTCTTCCTCTTCCCATCTAACATGGCGGTGGCATTAAAAACTTAATGCTTTTGTGACCGCCACAATACATTAATATTGTACTACATGAAAAAGGTGGGAAAGAAAACAAAAAGAAAACTAAATGGATTTTGGTAGAAAAATGGAATCACGTACGCATATGTTTGCCTTGTTGCATTGTTTATAGCTAGACTAATTTGAAAGTGTTTTTAAAATAGACGAAAACGCTTTTAATTAAAATATTTTTAAAACTAATTATTAGTAAAAATGTAAATAAATCTTGAAAAAACACTTGAAGTGCTTTCCGCAAGAATCACACCCAATTAAATTTCACCAAATAATCCATCAATTATTTAAAAAAACACTTCTAATGAGCCCTATTATATATGCATATGGCTGTTTAATTTGGTTTAATTTACTAGTAGTCCCTCACGTTCATGCTTTGTTTAACTTGTTTAAGGTCTACGTAACTTATGTTTGCAGTTGCTTATTCTCATAACCTTTTTCGGCTTCTTAGTTTAGGTTTTCTTAAACGTAATTTGTTTTCTTAAGTTGTATATTGTTTTGTTTGTTGAAAGGGTTGGTTTTATGTCACGCATGACTAGTTGTAAGTTTTTTATTTTATTTTATTTTATTCTAATCAGGGACGGTGGCTCTCAAAGAGTATAGGACTCTCTGCCAGTGAGACGCAGCAGAGTGTCCCGAAGGCAGAGACTCACATCATTCCACTCGGAAGAATTAATATTGCCTATTTCTCTATTTTATTTGGAAGAAAGATCTACTCATTTTCATTTTAATTATTATTTTTTCTATTATCTGTTTTTTTTTTTTTTTGGTCAACCCTTTTTCTATTCCTTTTCAGTAGTACTGTACTTTGCTGAAAGCTATATCGAAAAATAGTCTAATATGGCGTAGTATACTAATTAAGCTGTAGATTTGATATCATTATTGTCAACTAGACCTATATCGATTGATGTAGAATGTGATATAAGTTGGTTGTATTTTATTTTGATGTTCTTATATACGCTTAAATGAAAAATATCTTCCATTAATTTCCATTAATCTTCCACTTTAACATAAACCTCTATATTACTCACCAAATGATGGCTTTTGATCCTAAACAAAATATGAAATTCGTTGGCACTTCAAAAAGTCATTTTAATTTTGATCTGTGTAATAGATAGATAGATATATATATATATATATATATATATAGAGAGAGAGAGAGAGAGAGAGAGAGAGAGAGAGAGAGAGAGAGAGAGCTATATTATGAACTTAGAATGAACAATGTAGGACTAGACTAACTAGTGTTTATCACTTTAATAAGTATTGAGAAATTGGTTAAAATGATAATGTAATTTCAATTGTTGAGTTGATCAAAATCAAATATATATCGAAAAATATTGAAAACATAAAGATTAATAGATGAAGACATAATGATAAGATATTAAAACTGACCATTTTAACAATTTGAAAAATGATTACTGTGTATAGTTCCAAACAAAAATTGAACCTTTTATTTTTACAGGCCACAAGATCGAGGCACTAGTATCTGTCTGATAAATAAATCGAAATATGGTCCATATTTTGGGTTGGGTTTAATATTTGGTCTGCAAGCTAAAACATCTGAGAAAATAAATTGGACCGATTGGCTAATCAATGGATGATTGATTGATACAACTTCAACGTGTTGGTGACACAAATACTCATTGCTAGCAATAACAAATGTATATTGCTAATTGTGTTCAAGGTGACCCAGTGCGTACAGACTAGGCAGCTGAAACAAAATGTGTATATGGAGAAAAAGCTAGGGTTTGCTTCATTTAACAGCCAATTTATTCTTCAAGTGCATTTTCACCAACATAGGAGAGAACTCAGACCATGCATTTAACATTGGACATGACAGATAATATGTGCAAAATCCTTTTCCTATACACCCCATATTTTAACCCCCCAAAATAGTTCTCTTTTCTCTCTGTTGTCGGTGGAATTTCACAGATGCCCCCCAACCCATCACCACCAGTTGTGCCAACGACCTCTTTAAAGTTGTGGAATACATGCTAACAGTCTTGGTGGCGTGAGAAAACTAATCCAATTGCCAATCATACCACCTTCAAGCCTCCACCACCCAGTCGTGCCAACGACCTCTCTAAACTTGTGGAATACATGCTAACAGTCTTGGTTTTGTGGGAAAATTAAGAAAAAGAAGAAATGAGTACGTATGTATGTTGTATTTATTGATCACATTATAAATGACCAGAACGAGTTCGGTTATATGTCAGACAGAGACGACGTATGGACTATGGAGGGTGGATTTTAGCCACAATTTATATGTCAGAGACGACTTATCCTCCAACGTTCAATATATATATTTCAGCATCCTTCTTCTCTCTTTTTTTTCAGATTTTTTGGACGAAAACATTTATTTCAGTGTATAATAATAATAATGCAACTTCATCCTCCCAATTTAATCGCCTCGAGTGCGACCAACCTTGCGTATTCAATGAGCTCCTGTCGCATTTTTTCAGCATGTGGTTTGCATCAACTCGTATAAACTGGAAAATGAATTATTTAGTTTCACTCAGTTGTGCAACACTTCATCACTGCAGCTCTATCTCTTTGTACTGCTCTTTCTGCTTCCAAACTTCACACCAGTTCAATGTAATAAATGAAAAGGATCTTTACAATGAGTGCCTTACTTCATCTGTTTAAGATCAAATTCATGTCAATTGAAATCGACTTCTGTTTTCGACCCGTGCTAGCATCACTCCTTAAGACTCCCTATGTCGTTGAGGCATGTGGATATCATGATGCATCAACAGCTACACACGAGTATGTGGGACGTATGCTAGCTTTCATATTGTCGATGCATGTGACGTATCAACATCTCATGGTCATACGCGTCATGCTACTATAATGCTAACATAATTCTCTTTGAAACCTAGATCTACAATAAAATTTGTGTCGCAATGCTCTCTAGCATACATATAGGGTTTCTTTTGGGTCTAGTATTGAACTGAATTGCATAATTCACTAGATTTATTATATGTTAATTTTTGAGTTTTGTCCAAATTGAAATTGATATCTGATTTTGAGCGGGGGCTGGTTGTGAACACATTTTAGATCGTTGAGGCATGTGTGTATTAGATTACATTAATGGTGCACAATTAGTTTAGCGTGTTTACGAACGACATTGCAAGCTTTTGTACTATTGATGCATGTGAGATTCTAACAGTCCACTATTACACACTTATATATAGATGACTGATGCTAGCATATACAATTATATGTGTGAGACTTATCTTTAGACTAAAATGTGTGTCGTCATGCCCTAAACCCTACACGTGGTGTGAATTTGAAATATCATATTGTCGATGCATGTGACGTATCAACATCTCATGGTCATGCGCGTCATGCTACTATAATGCTAACATAATTCTCTTTGAAACCTAGATCTACACTAAAATGTGTGACGCAATGCTCTCTAGCATCCATATAGGGTACGTTTGTTGCACCAGACTGTCCCGGATTGGACTAACTTTAGAGACTAAGTTGTACTGGTTTAGACTAGACTAATCTGGACTAGGTTAGTGAAGCGTTTTGTGAAGTGTCAGACTAACAAGCAGGATAATTAACAAACTCTAATATTATATTATTTAATCCATAATTATTAAAATTTTATTTTTATCATATTTTTTTATCCCTCTAATCCTCTCTTACCGTCCAATTCTCTCCCTTTTTTTCTCCATCTTTTTCTCCCTTTTTTGTTCCAATCTTTTCCTCCCCAAATTAAACCTCTCGATTCCAGAGTCTCTCTCCTCCCTCCCTCTCGATTTCAATATGCATCTCTCTCTCCTCCCTTTCTTTCTCTCTAGCTCTGCGCTAGTAGAATGGAACCCTCACGACTCCATTTTTTTCGATGAGTTGCAGGTTTTCCGACAAGTTTTCCAACTAAAGCTCGTCGGATTAGATGAGATTTGCACCACTAACAAACTTTTCCCTATCTCTGGTCCTAAATTTGAGCTTTTCATGCTCGAATTTGTCATGGATTAAAAAAAAACCCAAACCGACCGAGACTTTCAGGCCATTTTTTGGCCACCTCCAACCACCTTTTGGCCTCGATTCAAGTAGAATTGTAATCCTCTCACTCCCATCTTCAATTTGGTATTTTATATGAAAATTGATTGTGAAAAGCATCTAGTCCAATGGTTTTCGAGGGTGAGTGGTCGAGGAGCAAGCCGAGGATGAGAGAGGGGGAAAGAGGGGAAAGTCTTAGCTAGTCCCATGGTTTTTTAGGAGTCTCACTAAGACGAGCTAGTTCCTAATTTAGTCTAGGCTAGTGAAACTTAGTCTCATTAAACTTAGTCCCTGTCGGGAACAAACATGGGACTGGACTAACCCTTAGTCCAGTCCAGTCCAATACACTTTAGTGAGGGCAAACAAACGCCCCCATATGGTTTCTTTTTGGGGTCTAGTATTGATCTGAATTGCATAATTGACTAGATTTATTATATGTCAATTTCCAAATTTTGTCCAAATTGAAATTGATATTTGATTTTGAGCGGGGGCTAGGTGTGAACACATGCTAGATCATTGAGGCATGTGTGCATTAGATTACATTAATGGTGCACAATTAATATAGTGTGTTTACGAACGACATTGCAAGCTTTTGTACTATTGATGCATGTGAGACTTCAACAGTCCACTATTACACACTCATATATAGACGACTATTGCTAGTACATACAATTATGTGTGAGACTTATCTTTACACTAAAATGTATGTCGTCATGCCCTAAACCCTACACGTAGTGTGAATTTGAAATATCATCTTCCCTTGCATCAAATTTCAGTGGGAACTTTGATAAATGATGAAGGGTCCACAGTGTAAGGTACTGAAAAGTCACTGCACTTGAATATAAAGTAGGTTGCAGACAAAAATAAATATGTTACAAGAATGGAGTGACCCCAATTATCATAGATTCATACATACATACATACATACTGTAGAATACATCTTGCAAATCATTTATCAAGCATATTTGGTGTCTCACAAGGAAAAGTAACAGATTTCTGTGGCCATGATCAAATTTTCGGTTTTGAAGTTTGGTAAAATGATAAGAGGGTCCATCATCTTTAAATGAGTTCACCAGTCAAGAAGGATGCAATGACCTTCTTACAGATGTCCAAACTTCAAAGACTTACCCGACCAACTATTCAACTTTGCAGTCGGACTTTCTCAGCTTTTTATTCTCATCTTGTAATGTTTTACGATGTTCAGGATAATGTTTTTATTAGGTCAATTCATTTAAAAATAAATTAAATTAGAAATCGTTTAAATGTTTAATTAATGCATAAAAATTTCATAACTAAAGAACATGGTTTGTCTATTTATTTGATTCCTTTTAAATGACTAAAAAAATTCATATTTGATTTAGGACATGGCCAATCTTTACAGGGGTGACCTAGAAAATTGATTGTTGTTATCATTGTACAACATTGTAGGATAAGAGAATGAGAGCCTAGGAGGTAGAACAAGAATGCAGAAGTATTACGAATACTAGTCCCGGGGGTACGGATCATTTTCGAGCTGTAATATTGACACACCCTTCTAATTTTCGGCTATCGAATTAGATAAATTGAAGAAGATTAAAGGACAATTTAACAAAGGGTGTGTGATAAGTAAAAAAGAGTGGATAGCACACCCCATCATTTTCTAAATACTCTTCTACTGTCAAGACTCATTTCAGTTTTCTAAATACTCTTCTTCTGTCAATACCCATCGGTAAGATGGGAGACAAAAGTTGCAGGAATGCAGCGATGAAGTAGTGAAGTGATGAAACAATACAGGGGTTTAGGGTAATGCCGCAAAGGGTTGCCCAACTGCCCAAACTTTTCAGCCACTGCCAGTATTGCATTCCTTGCAAAATTAAAACTAACAAAGAGAAAGAAAATACCAAGCTAGAGAGGGAGAGACGATATTGACAAGTTTAAGATAAAACAATTCCGTTTCTTATTCATCACAAACAATCGAGTCCAACAACGTAGCTGCAAGTAATAGCTTAATTCTAAATACACAGGGTAAGAAGTGTAATAATTGACACTGCAGCTATCCACAACTCAAGCACACTTCTCGTCAACAATTTGGTTTCTTCACAATGAGAATGAGGTGCTCAGATTCCTGAATTCAGCGCCCTACAGTCTTCGTAAGAAACCTGCGTAGACAAACCGATATTAATACCAAGAAACAAGATCAGATGCATGCACCGCAGAAACCTTATAAACAAAAGCTTCTTGGGAACAAAATCTAGGTCTGAGTTGAAAACTCAGTTTTGTAGATTAACTTTCGGGGAGGATTCATTGTTTTCATTCAAAATACAAGTTCCACATTTAAACAACAAAATGGGACTATGATCGTCTCTTTGTCTTCATCTTAACCTATTCTCAACGTGATTGCAGAGGCTAACTAAGCACAAATATTACTTAAGCATGTGAGGGCATTACTGGCAACAGAAACATTAAAAGTTTAAGCAGCAAAGCGGATCCCAAAAGTCTATCTTTGCTCATTCAAATTAGGCAACCAATAATTCTGATGGTCATGGTGCCTAGGTAATAGAGCAACAATCAAACATATTGCAAGTTGGCACCATTGAGGAACTACTACAAAATAACAGCTACTGAGTACTGATTTAGATTGCGAGTGGCAACTAAATCGAAACATGAACATTTCTAGTGTTCTAGTGAGCTTAACGGGTTTCATAAATAAGAATTATCAATGTGTGGGCATTTATGGCAGCAGAAACATTACAAGCTTAAGCCGCAAAGTGAATCCCAAAGTCTATTTTTGCACACTGAGACTAGGCAACCAATAATTTGATGGTCACGGAGCCTTGATCTAGTGCAATATCAAAACTAATGCTAGTTCACAAGACTGACATGACGAACTACAAACCGCTGACTTAGATTGCTAGTGGCAACTACATCTAGGCCACTGCTCTATGACTGATCTCCGAGCGTGTGATCTTCTTCTCTAGTAAAGGGATCGAATATTCATTCATAAACAAGATTTATTGAACAATGTATGGGGTTTTACTGGCAGCAGAACACTCGAAATTTAAGCTGCAAAGCGGCTCCCAACGTCGATTTTTGCACATTGAAATTAGGCACCCAATAATTCCATATGGTCATGGAGCCTAGGTAATAGTGCAACAATCAAACCTAATAACAATTTACCATTGAGTTAAACTGGATTGGGGAACCAACAGAAACAACAGTCCAGTAGCAAAATTAAATTCCCCAAAAACCAACCAAATCAACTTTCAATTTTCTGATCCATAAATTGAAAATCTTCTTTAAAAAATTGAAACTACAGCAGCATTCAGTCATTTGATTGACATTTGAACCACATTTTAGGGCTATAAACGCAATATGATTAAGAATTTTGGAATTTTTGCTTCAAATTAAAATTTTGGGGCCACAAACAAATTAAAACCAAACAATAATTCTGTAAATTCAACAAAGATTGAAACTTTATAGATTGATAATACGATACCTTTGCAATCTGAATTTGGGAAGCAGTCCCAAACCCTAATTTGAGCCGCCAACAGAGCAGAGGACTGAGAGGGGAGAGGACCGTTGGGTTATTTATACAGGTTTCTGAAATTAGGGCGTTGGCATGAGAAGCTGCTTTATCCAACGGCTGGAGGGAGAAGCCTCGTAATCGTATGGTTAGTATTGAATTTCGTCGTCGGGAATATATCGCGGGACAACAGCTAGGAAATGGGCCTTTTGCTAAGTGGGTTACTCATAATTTTGGGCTACGAAATTGTTCAAATTGAATTGGGAATGTAGCCCATTTTGATTTGGGGAAATAAGTTTCTGTCACGGACTCACAATTGTGTCACTCTCTCTAGTTTTCTCTACATTTTTCTTAACGTTATTAAGGATACAAGTCAGCAATACAATTAACAATATAGTTAGTCAGTTTGTTAGTATTTGATTAGAGTTGTTAGGCTTACTAGTATAAAACCAAAGTGTGTAATCTTCATTAGTTCAGTTAATAAAGTCATAGTTCTCTCTCTAAACTCTCTCTCTCCCTCTCCAAGATCTCTGTGTTCATCCTTCTTCATCTTCCTTCTTGATTTTCTCTTCAGTTTCCAAACATTGCAATGTAGTTAACAAACGTGACTTTACATTTCTTGTTCACGTGATTTGGGAGAAAATGACTTCTATGTTGCGAGTGCAATGCACTGTCTTGAATTTCTCGGTCTCTATCTTCAATCTCTTATGAAATATTTTTCTTCTCGCATGACTGATTATTTGAGGCCTTCATCAGTCTTAAGAGTTTTAGCTCAAGCAGCATGATATTTCGGTTTTATATCTCGGACAAGTATCGAGTGTCGTTGCACAATGATCTTTGGATTCAATCGATTCAACGTGTTCAAATTGGTGATCGATAACCATTTGGTTTGATCCAACAACTTAGAAAACGTCGACACTCAATGATGGTAGATATTAGAAAAAAAAATTAAAAGAACAATAGAGATTTTAATTTACGAAGATAGAAATTCAAACTTAAGTACAAAAGAGTAAATACACTGCTTAAACAACTAATCATATCTACATCTGCTCCACCATTATAATACTTGATTTGCTTAATTAATTTCATATATTAAATGAACATGTAGACGATAATACATGCAGCATGCAGGCATATATTATTGTGAATTTTAAGGCATCATTTTGGTCATATTTCATTTTTTTAATATTCATATCTAATAATTGATCTCTTCTACTAATTTACTATCCGTATGCCTTGGAAACTGTGAGACCTTCCAACAAAAATAATAAGCTCTATATGGTCTAGCTATGAAAGAGACAAACCGAAACACCATATGGTAGGTAGTTAGAGATGAATTTCATATTTATATTTCACACGATACGTTCTGAGTTGGATTTTTAACACTATGTGAATTACACAATGATGGTTATGAGAGGCCAAAATGCTTTTGTGAGTTTTCACAACTCTCTAAAAGACAAATTGTTGTGAATGAAACCACCAGCTGATACCCCAAATTACTTTTCCCACACTTTTTTAATTTTTCAATATTTTCTACTCACCAAAAACACTTGATAGAAAAATATTAAAAAATTAAAAGAGTGTGATGGAAGTAATTTGGGGTGTGTGAATATAATCTCCCTTAAAAAAATGAAAAAAAAATAAGAGACAAATGGACTATCTAGCGTTGGCCACAAGATAAGATTCCTTTGCCTACCCGTATGAGTGTACTTAAGTTGCAAAAATGGTTTACAAGAAGCAAGATTTTAGAATCATAGTTCCATCAAGATCGTTTATCTTTGCACTCGAGTTTAATGTTGAATTTCTTTCCTTTCTATTAACTATTAAGTGTTGGTGTAAAAATGGAAAAAATTAAAAAGATAAACTATGTACGGTTCTATATCTCTGACAATCAGATATATTCTTTACCAAAATACAATAGAGTAGATACAAATATATTTTGACAATAATTTGTTGTCACAACCGTACCTTATTGATTTCATTTTCTTTAGAAGTAAGTTTAAATTAGGTCCCAAGTTCTTCTAGTCAATAGCATAAAAATAGAAGGGATAATATAGAATACAACAAAAAAAAGCCTTATTCTATTAATTAAGGTCAGCTGTATGAATCTTAGAACTCTACTGCGTTTGGTTTTGCGTCAAATGTTCCGTTAGCTTCAAGTACTCTATATTTTTTTTCTTAAAGTCTCCTTACAAGTTTTCCACTACCCCTTCTACGATGAATCTTTGTCTCATAATCGCATGTGTATAATATATGTGACAAACAAAAGGCCGAAAAAACTAGTCACAAACAGAATACGTGTTTGAGTGGCTCTTACTGTTGCTCTCCACTACCTTTTATTTGGCCTTTTCTTGTTTGGATTCTTTCTAGCCCCATTTGCTACCCAGCACGTTTAGGGTGTCAAGTGTTAAAGTTGAACGAATACCAGCTAGGATTTGATAACATCTTTCTATTGGGATCGATAGACACCCATGTGCCCAGGTGGCTCTCAAGTTTCACCATTGATAGTTGCACGCAAATATGTGAATGATTGCGCCGCTTGAATAAGAGTTACGCACACGTATTTAAACGATTGTGCCGTCAGCAAAAACCGCGACCAAAAGTCACACACACGTATTTAAACAATTATACCGCCGTCGAACATACAATGAAGAAGAGAATTGTTATAAACAAAGACTCGAGAGGTTCAGTTGGGACAGTTGGTTTGAACAGCTATCCAAGATTTTTAATTAAAAAATCAAATGGGATCATAAGTCCCCTAGCCTCCGGCGTCCGATTGGAGAGACGTTGCCAATTTTCTACTTGTAAATTATATTTATTATTTCCCATGAAAACGATATTAAGTGGAAAAAAAAAGGTGGCCGAATGCATGGAATGGTTGAATGGGAGCAGACATATTTGACAATTTCAACCCTCGATTGATTTTCTTGTTTGTTTTGTTACTTGTTACTTATGCCACATATTTGCACCTTATATCTAATATTATCTTCACTTATCTACTACATCTCTATAGATTATTTACCACTTTATATTTTGACACAATATTTTATATGACACATAAATTAACGTTAAAATGTAAGTGATACAGGTTCTATGAAGAGTCCGACTTTGAAAAAGTTTTCTTAGCATTTCTCCTGCAAAGTGTTGCTAAAGGATAATGTTATTCATATTTTTTTAACCTTTCACACACATTTGTTAATATTTGGCCATCGATCTTTTTCAATCAATTCGATCTGACGATCGAGAATTAAAAATAGTGCGTGAAAAGTAAAAATGAGTTTGTGAAAAGCACTAGTCATTACTAAATTGTGTGGCTAATAATATATTAGTGATTGTGGGGACAGACAATCAAACATGTATTATAGTAGAATCTCGACAATCAATATCCAATAAAATTAATAATCTCGGTTAAATAATATTTTGGCCAGTCCTAACTTGAGAATAAAGTGTGAAATTAATAATTCTTTTTTTTTAATAATAATACATTATAAAAATTCATATAAGTCCACATAACGTATAAATTTGTAATTTCCTGACACAGAGTACTTTTGCTTGGTTAAATGTTTTGCTTAGTTTAATGTTCATAAAGTGGAATAATGTAACACATCGAAAAAATGTAAAATATATCTTTTGAAAAAAGAAGTAGATTCTGATTCACGTGATTAAATGCGTTTATTTATACTAAAATGGTTGGTAAAAATACATGTTGCTAGTCGGATTCCACGTCGGCATCAACCCAACCGGACCAAGTCGGTAAATAAAACCAAAAAATTCTTAGGCGCGTATTAAAGCGGTCAACACGTACACTTTACTCACTCTCCTCCATTTCTTCCCAACCTCGTTTCCTGGCAAATCCCAGAAGCTCGATCCATCAGACTCATGGCCGTCTGCACGTATCCTCCTAGGGTTTTCGCTTCCTCCCAACCCGGCGCCCGCCCCAGGCTTTCGGGTCGGGTCGACGCCACTGCGTCGGTTTACCGCCTCTCCTCTCCCATCCTCAGATTTCCCCCGAACTTCGTCCGCCAGCTCAGCACCAAGGCCCGGAGGAACTGCAGCAACATCGGCGTTGCGCAGATCGTCGCCGCCTCTTGGTCGAACAACACCCCCAACTCTGGCGTGCCGGCGGCACCGTCGGCTACTGCCGTCGATGCCGCCGCCACTGCCGCCATTCCCGTCGATCCGGCCCAGATTTCGGGCGGCGACGAGGTGGCGGTGTTTGGAAACGGTGTACAGTTGGGGGAGGCCTTGCCTGATTTGAAGGAGGCCTCGTTCTTGAGCTCCGATGGGAGCCTCGCGATTCATGCTGGTAATTTAATTATAATTTGCGGGGGTTTTTAATTATAATTTGCTTGGATGATTGGCTTAATGTTACAATTAAGAATCTCATATCTTGATAAATATGCGGTGATTAGCGTGTGAGTAAAAGTTTGGGCTTTTTGTTTTGTTTTTGTGAAGGTGAAAGATTGGGACGCGGCATAGTAACTGATGCAATTACAACCCCAGTGGTTAATACTTCTGCCTACTTCTTTAAGAAAACGGCTGACCTTATTGATTTCAAGGTATGCAATCCTGCACTTCACACACACACACACACATATTATTTAAGTTTTAACTTTCTTACGGTTTTCTGCATATTTTGGGTGTAACCTTTTTTGTAATAGCTGCAAAAGTTTGAAACTTTAAGAGATAAGACCAAAAAGAACTGTGTTTTATGTATTGGGTAGCTGGTGATTGATGTTCTGAGATGGTTTTGACTTATTGTCCTTTTACCTTGTTGCAGGAGAAACGCGCAACAAGTTTTGAATACGGGCGGTATGGAAATCCAACGACAGTGGTTGTTGAGGAGAAGATCAGGTTTTCATTTTTCTTTCATTCTCTTTTATTTAAAGCCTGCCTTTTGTGCTGCTTGGAATCTATATGTTGAAAGCTTATTATGGTCATGTTGTTGTGGTGATGATACAGTGCACTTGAGGGAGCGGAATCGACAATGATATTGGCATCTGGAATGTGTGCTAGCACTGTCATGTTGATGGCATTGGTTCCAGCTGGTGGGCATATCGTGACCACCACGGACTGCTATAGGAAGACTAGAATTTTCATTGAGACCATTCTTCCAAAAATGGGGATCACGGTGACTTATCCTGTTCTCATTTTTTTTGAATGATTAGTTATTCGGAATCTGTAGTAACAGTATATAGGTGTTTATTTTTCAAATTTCAGGTGAGGCTTTGTTAGTGTTTATATTTATATTTATAGCTCACTATGCAGGCCACAATCATTGACCCTGCTGATGTGGGAGCCCTGGAAACTGCATTGGAAGAGCACAAAGTCAGTAAGAAAAAAGTCTTTAGCTTGCTTTTTTGAAGTTCACTATAACTCAGCAAATAATGGTGACCCTGATTGTTTGTGGATTTACTTCGGTGCAGGTGTCTCTTTTCTTCACAGAGTCTCCTACTAATCCATTCCTCAGGTGTGTTGACATTAAGCTGGTTTCAGAGCTTTGTCACAAAAAAGGGGCGTTGGTCTGTATTGATGGCACTTTTGCCACACCTCTCAACCAGAAAGCCCTTGCCCTTGGGGCAGATCTTGTTTTGCATTCTGCAACGAAATATATCGGTGGCCACAATGATGTAAGTCAGCACATGTCGAACCTAATCATTTGAAGGAGTGTGAATACTTAGGTTGTCAATTATTGTAAATTGTAAATACCAAGCAGGTATCAATATCTTATTTCAGGTCCTTGCTGGTTGCATTAGCGGTTCTATGAAATTGGTTTCAGAAATTCGTATTTTGCATCATATTTTGGGTGGTGCTCTCAACCCGGTGAGTAATGTTTGTGGCTTATATATGTTTCTCGTCTCTTATTTTTGTCAACTGTCATTTTGAGTAGATTGGTGATGTTAATTTCTACTCCCATGAAGAATGTAGAACAAATGATTCCAAGCCCACTTATTACTTTTAATGATTGAAGGCTGACATGAATTTTAAGTTTACATTATAATAATATTTGTTTTTGTTTTTTACTTCACCAACAGAATGCTGCATACCTGATCATTCGAGGCATGAAGACCTTGCATCTTCGTGTACAGCAACAGAATTCAACAGCATTGAGGATGGCCAAAATTTTAGAGGCACATCCTAAGGTATGTGTTTTGTAAGCTGAAGTAGCATTAAATAATGGGAGGCTAACTAATTAGGCCACCAGTGTGTGATTATTGTTGGAAAGATTATACTACAAAATTTTATGTTGGCATTCACCACTTTATATTTGAAGACTGATGTTATTGAAAATGGTATTGGCAGGTGGCGCATGTCTATTATCCTGGCTTGCCTAGTCATCCTGAACATCAGCTTGCCAAGAGGCAGATGACTGGTTTCGGTGGTGTTGTCAGTTTTGAGGTGAACATTCTCGGCACTGTCCCTTGTTGGTTTGCTGTTATTATGTACATTTGGTTAATAATATTCCTTGATTATGCAGATTGATGGAGACTTGACAAGAACCATTAATTTTGTGGATGCGCTGAAAATCCCATACATTGCCCCATCCTTTGGTGGCTGTGAGAGCATTGTGGATCAGCCAGCCATAATGTCTTACTGGTATTCCCTCTAATCCTTCATCTTCTAATTCTTGTTCTTATGGTGGCTGAATGAATTTGAAGTTGTTACGCTATGTGGTGGAGTCTGATAAATTGGGTAAATCTGTGATCTTGACATATCACCATATCGAGTCACTCATGTTTGAAGATGCCTAAGTTCAGGGTTTTAGTTGAAAGTTAATTTCATAACCAAATAGCAGGTACTTTGGCATTCCTAGACCTGATGGAAGTGCATTAATTGGTTAAAAAACTGTTTCTGGTAAAAGAGAAATTGTTATTACCAAATTTTTTTTTTTACAATGGAAACATGATGTAACCTGGATATAGACACGTCGTATGTGTATAGAAACATTTAAAGCTTGTTATCCGAAGCTTAACCAACTTATGTAGCTGACATTATTTAAGTTGAACTGCTGAAGTTTAATGGATTTTTTGTTGATGCAACTGGTTGGTCATTTATACATTGATATTGCTTAATTAATATAGGCAGGCTGTAGCCACGGTAAAAAGCCAATGATTTCTTCTGATTTCGGTGTTTTGATGCTCTTGAAACAGGGATCTGAGCCAGTCAGATAGGATCAAGTACGGGATCAAGGATAACTTGGTCCGTTTCAGCTTCGGAGTTGAAGACTTTGAAGATCTCAAGGCTGACATACTGCAGGCCCTGGAGACCATATAGAGCGTGGCCTGCTTAATATGCGGTTTTCTGTTTTATTTCTCTTTTCCATTGTTGTTGGTGCTTGAATTTGATTTTGCTCACCAAATGCTCTGTTCGGGTCCAGTCTTTGGGTCGTTGTCGATTCCCTCCGGACCCTAAACTTTGTCTGGTTTTCTTTTGCAACTGCCTTTTCCAATACCTTACGATTCCAATACCTTACGATTCCAATATGACTATGCTAGCTTTGTATTTTCGTGTTGGATGATTTGAAGTTGAATGAGAATTTAGAATTGTTTGAAATGTTTTATGACGAATGTGAAGTTATAAACCATGGTTGATTTTCTATTGTGACCCTCACGACACGAGTAAACAAGATATAAGCAAGAGTAAGGGTGCGTTTGGTACGCAGACGGGACGGAACGGAACGGGAAGGAACGGGACGGAACAGGACGGGACGGATGTTGTAAATTTTGAAAAAGACAAGGGGCATTGTTGTCCTAAAATGTTAAAAATTTATGTCCCACAGACGTGGAACAACCCCGTTCCATGGGGGGAGGTGGAACCAAAAATCATCCAAAACTTGTCCTGTGGAACGCCTCGTCCCACTCGTTTTAGGCGTACCAAACGCGGGACGGAACGCCTCGTCCCGTCCAGTCCCGTCCCGTCTCGCGTACCAAACGCACCCTAAGGATGACACTTTCAAGTGCTAATGGCAATTTCCGATCGAAAAGGGGTGTACATTGGTCTGAAATTCCTCTTTTTGGATTAGAGGAGATTTTTAGTATACTCTACTGTGTTCTATACACTAGATTTTTAGTATTACTCTAGAGCAACTCCACTGGAGGCTATAGCTCCGTGGACAGGCGACCCAAAAAACCCAATAGCCTCCCTTTCTTGCTCCAGCCCATGCGGGCGATTGGGCTTGGGGGAGGTCCAGTGGACGGGCCAGGCGGGAATCTATAGCCTGAGGGCCAGGTGATGCTAGGCTGATGTCAGCCACGATTTTAAAAAATTTGCGTCAGGCGCGCGCATAATACGCGGGTGTGGGGGCGTGTCCCCAACAACTTTTCAGGCTGTGTGGCTCGCAGTGCAGACGGTTGAAATGTTACTGCTGGTGGCCACGTGGCACGTTCTCGTCAGTTGGATTTCAACAGTTACTTTTTTTAGACCGTTGGAAATCCAATGGTAATTTTTTTTTTTTGAAGATAAGATAAGAGAAAATTAGTTAAGGTAATTTTGAGATGGAGACTTGTGGCAAAAGAGATAGAAGATAAAGAGTAGTTGGAGCTAATAGAAGACCCGACACAAAATTTAACGACTGCAAATTCCGATAACTAGGGTGCACTCGAGCATGCTAGAATTTTCACAATACCAGAAACTCTCAAAGTTGTCAGAAGTTAGAGAATTGTGTCAAATTATTAGATACACGAGTCAAAAATTAACTTCTACAAACGCTGATATTGTCTTGTCCACTGTACAACATGTATGAGACTTTATTACAAAAGGCCACATGTTATTTGGTGCCTTCATTCAAAGTTGCCATGGTGACGGATTTATCAAATCGAATGTTGAAACATTCTTTGCAGATTGAGGAGGATAAGAATATGCGGCAGAGAAAATTATCACTCCAAACAAATAGTTTGATTGGAATTTCCAAACAAAATCTAACATAAAAAACAATCAGATTAAAACACGTGGAGAATATTCTGATACGAAGAAAATGCCAGCCCAAATACTTATCGGGAAAAAGAAGAACAATCCAAGTCCATAGCAACAAGAAATGTACTCGAGAAAACCTCCCACTACCTTTCCTTCTCACTTTCCAAATATTCCTACCATTCGGAGAAATATTCTTACATTCTCTAAATTAAATATATCTCTCTCTTAATATAAATTAAGTCAAATTATGAATCATTTGATTCAGAAACAGCAAAATCCTGTGAGAATTTAAACCACTTGTGTTTGTTGAAAAGCGATGAAATTCGGGAAGGAGTTCAGGACCCACCTGGAAGAGACACTCCCGGAGTGGAGGGACAAGTTCCTCTGCTACAAGCTCTTGAAGAAGCTCCTCAAGGGCTTGCCCGCCACCGCGGCCGCCATGGCCACAGTGGATTCCCTCCCTCGCCACCTCGAGTTTCAGCCGGCATATGCGCATCCAGCCGCTGCTGAGGGAGGTGGCGGGTTCCATCCTTTAGCGGGACTCCAAGATTGGTTCTTTGCGATTCTGAATGAGGAGCTGTATAAGTTAAACGATTTCTATATGGATAAGGAGGAGGATTTCGTTATACGATTCCAGGTTCTTATGGTTGACCTTTTTCTTCTTATTTTCTTGAATTTGCATGTGTATATACATATATATATGTGTGTGTGTGTGTGTATATATATATATATATATATATATATATGCGCTTTAATTTTGATGGGCAGTCGATGGATTTGGCTTTCATGTTATGGATGCTACAAAAATTCAATCTTTGTCTTTTTGTTAACAGATTGGATTGGATAACTCACTATGCTTACGTATTTAGTACGTAGAATAAAGAAATGAAAATTTTGTGCGAGGTGATGGTAGGATTCGGAGGGAGAAGTTTCCTTTATGACAGGAATTCGGAATTTGCATCCATTTCTTCTTTCAAGAGACTTTGTATCTAGTGAGTTATCCAATTTAATCTTAGACACCAAACGAGAGCTTACGATCTTAAGATGACTGATAGGCACAAGTAGGAGGAGATTGCATCTGTAAAAAAGTGCATTTTAGCTAAAACAAAAATGAGATATTCATGTCCGAGGGACACCGGAAAGTGAAACTATTGAAGTTAGGAGGTGAACTGTTAGTTAATTCGGGCGGTCTTGTGAATGTGACGATGGTTATGAGTGAAATTACAGCGATACAAGACATGCCATTGTTATCTGTATGCGTTTTTAGGCTAAGCGAAGTTTTAGAATATTTTGTGAAAAGATAATGCAGGAAAACTAAGGAAGTTTTAACTATTTCGCCATGACCAGGTCGAGTTTCGTCTCAACTAGTTGAATTTTTCTTTTGATCATTAAAGTCGAGTACTATTTCTCTTACCTAAGATGTCTTTCATGGATCAACGAACAGTGTGTAAACCAAAGACTGTATTTGTGTGGTGCTTGTTTCGCTGAATGCTTTTCTTTTTCCGGGTTATCTGCTTATGTTAGGTTGAAAATTGTAGAGTTATTGGTGTATTGGTTAAGTGACTGGTAGGAAAATCTTTATGATGGGAGCAATTTTCTGGTCAGTGCAGAGTCATCTGCACAGCATGAATGTTGCAATGCGATATTTTGAACGCGAAGATCGTTTCTCATTTCTCTTTTCTCATCTGCAAACTGCAATAATGACAGGAGCTGAAAGGAAGAATCGAGAGCGTCAGGGAAAGGAGCAGCAGGGGCGGAGTTTTTACATCAGAGACTGAGTTCAGCAAAGAAGTGATGGACATCCGTAAGGACTTTGTCACTATTCATGGGGAGATGGTGCTTTTAAAAAATTATAGCTGGTTGAATTTTGCAGGTACATCAGCTATTTCTTTTCACCTTCCATATCTAACCTGTATTGTACAACCATTGGCATCAGTGAATTTCTTCACTCTATATCTGCATTATCTATTGCTAAAATCAGCTGTCTTCTGGCTCAATAGGGCTTGGCAAAATTCTAAAGAAGTACGACAAACGAACTGGAGGAGTGTTGCGTTTACGTTTCACGCAACTAGCTCACCAGCCTTTCTTTACAACAGAACCTCTCACGAGATTAGTCCGTGAATGTGAGGCAAATCTCGAGCTTCTCTTCCCATTGGAAGCAGAAGTTATCGAAGGTACACTAACCACACAAGATGAAACCGCCCAAGACAGAAGTCATTCAAACCCACAATCAAATCATTCGGCAAATATTGCATCTGAGACACCTTCAAACATGGAGGCAAACATGGATATATATCGTGGAATCGTTGCTGCAATGAAGGCCATTCAAGGCCTTCAAAAACCAAGCTCCACTTCTGGTCCATGGTCGCTATCAAATCACTTTAGAAGCCAGGACGAGGAGAGCACTGGCGCTGTCACCGAAAACTCTACTTCAAACTCTGTAGCGAGCTGGCAAAGCGAAGAGGAGGATGACCAGTTATAGTAGCGCTTATCCTATCGGTTTCTGTATTACATCCTCCATTTCTGATCAAGAGTACGACTGTGTACGTAATAGCGTTCATCTTATTAGTTTCGGCGTTCTCTATTACGTTCTTGTTTTCGCTTCTTTAGCAACTGGAATCGTAAAAAAAGCTCTGAATTGTAAACTCAGCACATCAAATAAGCTGTGAGCCGTAGGAGAAATAGCATTGGCTTGAAATTTATAATCTTGTACTAAATTCTGCGCTTCTTTGTTATCTTTCTTTTTGGTCCATTTATTATGCGCAGCAGTCTTGGCACACCTTATTACGCAAAAGAAAAAAACGACTGTAAGAATGACAACTGTTTTTAATACCCATAACTCCAACCACAATTAGAGGAGAAATTTTTCAGAGTGTCGAAAATACAGCCTATATTTCAAGTGTCATCTGTCGCTATACTAAGTGTCATAATACTGGTTGAATTGCCACTATACTAAGTGTCATAATACTGGTTGAATTTTTTTGGTCAAGTACCCAAACACATGTATTATAACACTTAGGATGTGTTTGTTTCACCTTCTTAAGTGGGACTGGACTAGCTAGGATTATTGTCCCGTATTTGGTATGCTTAGGGACTAACTTAGGGTGTGTCTGTTTTCTGAGTTTTGACTGGGTTAGCTTTGTTATGGAAAATTTGTTAATTCTCTAAGTTGCAGCACCTGCAATTCGTGAGGAAGAAGAAGCAGAGGGCTATGCCCTTTTATTTTTCCACATATATTCATTTTAATATTTTAATAGAAAAGAAAATGAAATATAATAATAATTTATTGTTAGTCTAGTTTTTTAGTCTGACACTACACCAAACGCTTCACTAAGCTAGTCCAGCTTAGTCTAGTCTAAACCAGTCCAGCTTAGTCCTTGAAGCTAGTCCAGTCCGAGATAGTACGGTGTAACAAACCCACCCTTGAAGTACTGAGCCGTGTCTCCGGCACATTGAAAAATTTCTCTTATTAGAGGTGTCTCGTCCTATTAGAGGAGTCTCGTCCCTCATAGTTATCAAGTGACTAAAAGATGTCCTCATAGTTGCCACTTAATACTATGATCTAGTGATATTTCTCTTCACATGTAAGGTAGAAGTCTTAGGTTCGACTCTCGCCAAAGGCGAATTTGAACTACATTATTGTTAGCCCATTGTGAGGCTAAGCCCACTCCCCTCCCATTTAATGTAGATAATATCGTTTGTGTTGGAATTTATTAGGTTTATTTAGGAAATTAATTAGAGATATGATTTGATTTTGTAGTAGGGTATTTTTGACATTTACGCATTAGAGTTTCTTAGGTTTATTGCTCTATAAATAGAGCTTGTAATTTAGTTTAAGAATTAAGTTATTCACAATGTAGCCTTTTAGGGTTTTGTAGCCGTTTCGGCATTCTAGTTTGTTCAATAAAATTCTTATTATTTTGTAGTTTTGTTTTGTCTCGCATTCTGATATTCAATTTGGTATCAGAGCGGGTTCAATCCGCTCTTGTATGGTATCAGTTTGTTTTGTCGCTTTTTGTTTTTTGGTTTAGTTTTGCTTTTTGTTTTATTGTTTAGACTTTCGCTTCTGCTTTGGTCTATGTCCTTTGTTCTTGGTCACTCTGTTTTTTGTTCGTTTTGTCTTTGGATTTTGGTATTGACTGTCAAATCGTGGTAGTCCTAAAAAAAAGTAGAAAGAAAAACTGAACCGTCTGCACCCATTACTGCACCACAACTGCACTCTGATCTTTACCCACATCAGAGTAGTTTGTCATGAAGTTGGTTTGGAAGTTCGCAATTGGCATGGGAATCTTGCACTTGCACTGGTGAAATTTTGGATTGGCATTGGCATTGGTATTGGCATTGGCATTGGCATTGGTATCAGCATTGGCATTGGAATTAACATTGGCATTGACACTGGCACTAGCACTGGAATTTGGAGTCTTGCATCCTCATCTGCTTGTTGGCAACCTCATGACGTGTACCGCCATGAGTTTGACTGTGGGTGTTGGAATTTATTAGGTTTATTTAGGAAATTAATTAGAGATTTGATTTGATTTTCTAGTAGGGTATTTTTGGCATTTACGCATTATGGTTTCATAGGTTTATTGCTCTATAAATAGAGCTTGTAATTTAGTTTGAGAATTAAGTTATTCACAATGTAGCCTTTAAGGCTTTTGTAGCCGTTTCGGCATTCTCGTTTGTTCAATCAAATTCTTATTATTTTGTAGTCTTGTTTCGTCTTGCACTCTGATATTCAACTGTTTGTTCAAAAAAAAAAATATCCTCATAATTATCAAGCGACTGAAAAATGCATGACCACCTACCATTAAGTTTGATTAAAATTTGTGATTAAAACACCAAGAATGTATCCCTTAATATCAAATTCAACTGTTTGATTAAAATTTGGTTATCTAGTGACCAAGAAAATATTTAAGCTACTGGGGAGGAGAGTAAACCCAAATACCAAGGAGACAAATTTGACAAGATAATCAAAGTCCCTAGCCATTCAAAATTTGCGCTTCATTTTTTGGAATTGGATCCCCTCCTGAGCAAATGGTGGGGATCCTCATGACCAACAAACATAGGCCGTTTGATTTTGATCCAACGGTTACAATTTTATAACTATTAAGAGAGACTCCCTTGTTTGTAGCCATTGGATCAAAATCCAACGGCCCGTGTTAGTGGGTCACGAGAATCCCCACCATTTGCTCAGGAGGGGATCCAATTCGCTTTTTTTTTTGGTGTCATTTTCAAATTTATTGATGTTTATTTTTGGACGACAAACATGTTTTTTGGCCCCCAAATTAACTGCAGCGATTGAATAGGGGGTCAAGTTGGGTGCTAAGCTTTCAAAAACTCTGCTTTAAGACATGGACATAGCCACGTTGGTTAGAGCGAAATGTGTTATTGTTATGCACATGAATCCTTCCCCGTTTAGATTAGTATAAAATAGAATATCCCAGGTATGGAAGAAAAGTCGGAAACAAAAATGAAGCAAGATAGGGTATGTTCACTTTCCTTTTGTTTTTTTGGCAAATAGAACTATATTAACAAGGCAAGAGAAGCCCAAAATTACAACGAAAGCCAAACACTGACAATCCACCAAATAACAAACAGGAAGTACAGAGGTTACAGTAGCCGACACTCACAACAATGCTCAAAGTGTCCCCTCATGCACTTCCCACACAAATTTAAGGCGGGCAAGGTAAGCCATCCTTATTTAAAATATGCACAAGTGAAGATGAGGGTTAATCAACCTAAGACACATCACACATCTCCACACATCTGCTTGACGCCAAATGGTCAGCCGCCAAATTGGCTGATCTTGGAATCCAAGACCGGCGACAGTCATGAAAGGCTTCCCCAATCTTGATACATTTCGCTAAAATAGGAAAAGCCTCCCACTTGCCTACAGAGATTGAGCCCCTCAAACATGAAATAGTTTCATGAGAATCATATTCAACCATCACATGAGTAAGACCCAAATAGAGACCCAACTCACAACTATCCTGCAAAGCCAATGCTTCCTCGGTAGCCACACAAGGCGCATGAAGCTTTGTTCGACGAGCTGCAAGAAAGTTCCCTGAAGACCCCCGCACCACTGTCCTTGCATATCCACTACCCATAGCAACATTCCATCTTGCATCAACATTGATCTTGACAAAGGGAAGATACGGCGGCAACCACCTAACATATCCCTCGCTAGGAGATGATTGCTGCCCCCGTGTATGGGAGGAAACCTATTTAGCAGCATGGAGAGCTGCAACACTAGTGGAAATAGCAGATAGCACCCGCAACGGGTTGATAACTTCATATTGGTAAAGGAAACGGCACCTTGCTTTCCATATGCCAACAAGAAAAAGCAATGAGAGACATAATCTGCTTCAAGTCTTCATTCGAAAGATAATGCTCCTGAAGAACGGCCTGAAGCCACGTAACCCACGATATAATTTCCCTGATATGAACTCGATATGTTAAAACACCCCTAAACCAAATAGCTTTCACCCGTGGGCATTGGAGAAACAAATGTTCAATAGATTCCTCATGTATATTACATAAAGGGCAAAGTGGTGAAGGCACTGATTTCCGGCTGTAAAGAGCTGCCATCATGGGGAGTGCACGATGCAATGCCTTCCACATAAAACATTGTAACTTAGGGGGAGTATGAAATGGCCATATCCACTGCCATAACTTCACTAGAATGGATACAGCCAATGAGGAGTACCAAGGAAGCGAAGGAGTAATTTGAGAACGTTGCCAATGATAACCAGATTTGACAGAATAAACCCCGGTCGTAAACCAATCCTTCCACAAAGACTCACCTATTGGAATTGCCAAAATAGCCTCAATCGCCTCAACCGAAGGAAACGGTCAAATAAATTCCAAATTCCATTCCCTAGTTACTGAATTAATAATAAAATCCACCATGGTATTACGGCTAACCTGCATGTCCCTTGAAGGGATAAGGTGACCAGCCAGAAGCGAAGGCAACCAACGATCCTGCCAAAGTCTAATCTGATGGCCACACATCACTTACCAATGGGCTCTCTTGAGCAGAATCTCCCTACCTCGTAATAAGCTCGACCAAGCCCAATAAGCATAGCCTCTTCGCTTGGCCTCCATAAACGAACAGTGAGGAAAATATCTAGCTTTCAACACTTGTGCCCAAAGTGACTCCAGTTCTTGAATTAAACGCCATCATTGTTTAGCTAAAAGGCATCATTAAACTCCATAAAGCTGCAAAAACCCAACCCCTTGAGCTTTTGGCAATCAAAGAATGTCCTTAGAAACCCAATGGATATGCCTCTCTCTCATATCATGCCTCCACTAGAAGTTCGTCACCAAGGAATCCATTTCTTTACATATAAGTTTAGGAAACTTAAACAGGTTTTTTATCATAGGTCATATGATCCGTTACCCCAGATTCCAGAATCCAACCTGTATGTTGCTGAGTTTCGGAGGCTAAGATAACACGTCCCATAGTATCTGTGTCGGAAGACAAGTCACCCCAAGCATGAGTTAACAAATTTTGACCAAAATCACTAGAGATAGGCATGGCCTCCTAGGCTGTTGGTGTAGCCGCAGCAAGAGAAGCACGACCTCCACTGGACCATACTCCTCCATGATCTTTGGCACACAATTTTTTCTTAAATTCTAGGAACCAATCAGGTACTCTATGCTTGGCAAAGCATGTATCTTCAGTGTGACGGGTTTGACCATATAAGGTAAACTTCAAATCATCTTTGTTTTCTCAGTTAAAGAAACGAGAATTGAAAGATAGAGTAGAAGAGTTGTTAGGATGGGACGTTGCAGGTGACCGAGAGACCATGGCCATGGACGACAACCCCTCTTGGTTGTTACTCCCACCCATCATAGTGGCATGTCTTTGTGCTTCACGTCTGACAATAGAAAACACCTTATTGACAGATGGTAAGGGTTGAGTACATAGAATATCACTACGTACTTTATCAAAGATGTCATCCAAACCTACCAAAAAAGCATACACATTTCTTGTCTCCCATGTCTCATACTCAGGACTATCCTCAGCAGGTTCCTTGGTACTTTCTGTCACAAAGCTCTTTCTACCACGTCCAGCAATGTGCATCTCCAATATCTTGGACCAAAGAGGGTAATTTGATCCATTCAACTTCACAATGTTTGGTACGGAAGACGCATCGTTCTGAATGACCACGGAACTCAATAACAGATTGTTGGTTGGTTTGCGAGAACTACCTTCCAACTTCAAGGTTTCGTCCCCTTTACTCTCCATCTTGACTCACAAAAAAGAAGGGAAAAACACAGTAGCACAATTGTGCAATACACCCTCACGGCAGTAACAACAAACTGCTCTGCAAAACACACGGTACACACATCACCCACAGGACAGCATGCTGCAATCTCAGGGTACAACGCAGACACGTCAACCGAAGGTAGCAGCAGCGGAAGATACAGTTTTTAGGGTTACGGCAGCTTGACTCTGATGCCAAATAGAATTTTACAGGGTAATTTTCTTGTATTATGTCTTTTTAAATATATACATATACAATCCTTGTTCAATAAGGAAACAAACTATAAAAGTTATAAACAATATCCTACCTAATAAAGGATTCCTAGTATTTACAGTATCTTACATTCCTTTTTTCCCTAACATTGACTCACGATTAACAGTTGCCTTTTGTAGCATAGCACAGTAAGAATGACAATTGTTTTGGGGGTGTGATATTCACACACCCCTTTTTACTTCTCCCACACTTTTTTAGTTTTCGCCCGTCGAATCGGATGAATTACAGAAGTTAATGGACAAAAATTAACAAAGAGTGTGTGAAAAGTAAAAAGGGGTGTGTGGATAGCACACCCCTTGTTTTTAATGCCCTATAACTCCAACCACAATTAGAGGAGAAATTTTTCAGTGTGCTGAGAATAAGGTCTGTATACCAAGTGTCATAATACTGGTTGAAATTTTTTTTTTCAACTATCCAAACACTTGTATTATAACACTTGACGTACTGAACCGTATTCCCTACACACTAAAAAAATCTCTTATTAGAGGAATCTCGTCCCTCATAGTTGTCAAGTGACTAAAGAATGTCCTCGTAGTTATTAGGTGACTAAAGAATGAGTGATCACACAATTAAATTTGATTCAAATTTACAATTAAAACACTAAAAACGCATCCCTTAATATCAAATTCAACTACAAATGTGCATTTTTTGGTTATCTTGTGACCAAGAAAATATTTATGCTGCTAGAGTGTGGAGAGTAAACCCAACTAAAAAAATTTCCACTTCTTTGTTGGGTCCTTTTCAAGTTTATTGGTCTTCTTTTTGGAAGACAAAGGAAAGGGTTGGGACCAATTGGTGGCCTCCTCCATTCTTGTCTATTATTGGATACCAATCTCTGGCTGCTCTACTGTTTAAATGGCATCAACTTCAATTATATCCACAGGTTTTTTGTCCCCCAAATTAACTGCAGCAACTGAATGGGGACATCAAGTTGGGTGCTGATGTTTCAAGCCTCTGCTTCAACACATGGACATAGCCACGTTGGTTGGAGCGGGATGTGTTATCGTTATGCACCTGAATTTTCTCCCGCAGTTTAGATTAGTTTAAAATAGAATATTACTGGTATGAGAAAGAAGTCCGAAAAGTTTTAACACTTGATAAGTTGATAACAAATCAAGATAGGGTATGTTCACTTTCCTTTTTGTCCACTCTTCTAAACAAAATTGAAGAGAACAATCACAACTTTGAAACTACCATGTGATGAGACATGTTCAGCTGCTCCTGGTGTAATCACGTTCATAGTTGAAGGGTAGGGGTACAGACTTGAACGCGCGGTACTTTCCGACATTGTTCAAGTGCTCATTCTCCAACCTGCTCAGAAAAAAACATTGAATGGTTAGTAGTCGATACCAGTTCAAGTTGTTCGGTTTTAGAGGATTAAGTACTGAGAGGAGTAGAACATACCGAAAGAAGTTCCATATGCCACGACGAATGATCTCTAAGCAGGCAACTATCGCTGTCAAGGCTGTTCTATGGACGAAAGGCACTCCTGTAATTCCCAGTACCGACTGCATCCAAGCGAGTCTCAGTACAACATTCAACACCTGCAAGTCACATTATTCAAAATTAATGTAAAATGAGAAGGAACGAATGGCACTCCATAAGGGCTGAAGAAGTCAGTTTGTAAGTTGTAATCCTACCATGGCTATGAAATAAACACTGTGGTTTGATACGAGGAGTTTGTCTCTCAGCCAACGATTTTTAGAATTTCGTTGCAGAAGACCCCAATCGATGACAATGTCCCAATATGTACCGACAACAGTTGCCACAACTGAACTAACTATAGCAAGGATTTTCGAAGTCATCCCTGCTTTCAGATCATTACTTGTTCTCATGGCTACTGCAACGATTGTTGAGAAGTATTTCAGCGCATTTAACCCTTGCATTCCATCTTTCTCCTCTATCAAGCGTCGCACACACTGCAAACTAAGAACAGTTAAAACCATACTTTCATGAAGGAGGAATTAAAGAGTTTTGAGCGCAGAATACCTGAAGCGAGCGGATCCAATAAGGAATAATTGCTACAACGAAGTAGAAGGATTTAAAAACGTGGCTGTCAAGGCAGTTGTGTGATCTTTTTTTGAAGTCCCCCCAACCGTAATAGCAAACATAGAATTCCAAACTCCTGAAAGCTTGAACCTGAATGAAAATGTACAACGTTACTCGATCATAAGCAACACGAGTATCAATACACTAAACGAATCACAGGTAGTGTCAATACCTGGCTAGTAAGCTGATCTGCCAAGAAAAAATCCGGCAGGGTAACCTACAGAAAAAACAAACAAAATTTTAATGTCTTTTACAAAAGCGAATTTGAATAGTATGTCCACAGGAAGAAGTTCGGCTCTGGTTACCTTATACAGAGGAGCAAGAAGACAGCGGGATATGCATAGAAGGAGGAAACATCGACTGGAACGATATATAAAGTTGAAAGGACAAAACATTATAATAAGCACAACCTGCAAATGCAACATTTCCATGAAAAAGATTACGAGCAAACTGTTTTAACAAAGGAAATCTGTCTTATTGAAGAATCTAACTCTTACAATGACTAGGCCCAGGGGGACTAATTCTTTCAAGGCTACGAAGCTTTTTGTTCTTGGATCCAACTCCATATCCAAAGTTGAGATGACACCAGCCAATGCGAGAATTGCAATACCGGAACTGAGAAGGCAAAGCTGTCTGTAACCAATCTCTGATCCTTGCTTGAAGCCAAAGATAAATGGATAATTTACACGATAGCGCCTCCAAAAGAATATGTTCGCTGAGAACATGATCAGATGTAGGACAATGAATCCAAACAGGCTGCAAAAGTGGGGAAATGAATGATTGTCACAAAACACATAGCTATGCAGGTTTAAATTTCTCCACAGATGTAGATATGATGAGATAACTATTATGCAAACACTTGCCTGTACAGGGGAAATATGTTTTCCATGTACAGAACACGCCCCTCACTCTCAAGGATATTTCTTGCATGCATAAGCACAATGATGGCTACTACAAGTGCAATGGAGCCCCCGGAGAGCAACCCTGTGGGTACACAACAAATGATCATCGATATCTCGCATAAGGTCCACTCAATATGGAAACCAAGAAGGAACAAAGAATTTTTCATTCCGCCAGCATGAATCTTACCCAAGAAAAATGTACTTCTATGCTTTTCCCTTCTAGCTTTCGGCCTTAATGTCTTCATTCCTTTTCTTCGATTTCCATTTGCGAAATGCTTTATGAAGGTAGTCTCCACCCTTTCCATAAGCCTAGTAACCTGAGAAGCCAAAAGATGTATCATAAAAATTAAAAAAAAATTAAAAAAAAAAAAGCTTTAGACGGGGCAATGGTTTGGATTCATAGTAATCTTTTGGATCATAAGAAAAAGATTTACTCACTTCATCGCTGCTACCAAGATAAGAATTATCCACCATATTCAAGTAAACCTTCGATGCATTCCTCGAAGAGAACTGCACTAACACACGGTTAGTATGATTGAAACATTAAATATATACCTTCAATTTTGAATGGATGGATCGGAAACAAAGCGATCAAACCTTGTCATACTTCTTCATGATCTTAGAGAAAGCCATATGATTAAGGAAACTGCACCATCCATTAGCAACATAATCAAACATACATAACACTAATTTTAGTTTTAATATTAATGTAATCAGGAACTGCAATGTTACCAGTAGCTTTTTAAAAGCCGGAGCTTTTGATAGAACTCACTAAAAGCCTGTCTCATTTGCTCTTCTACTTTCCTCAGCTCTTTCTTGCTGAATGATAAGTAATTCTGCTGGAATATGCTTCTAATTGTTGACACTGGAGTTTCAGGTATCACGTTGATCTTTATATGATCTAGAACCTCTAGTTGTGGTGGTTTAAACCCCTGAATATCCACCGTCCGTCCGTTGGATTTCCGGTCATCGGTTTCCAAATCTTTGCTTCCCCTCTCTTCATCATCTTCCATTTTTTCTTCATCGCTCATCTCAACTTCGTTAATCACATCCATATCTTCCCCTCCTTCACAATCATATCTTCAAAATATTAGGCAAAAAAAGAAAACATATCTTATATTTTACTAACTAAAATCTCAACTTCGTTAATCACATCCATATCTTCCCCTCCTTCACAATCATAACTTCAAAATATTAGGCAAAAAATGAAAACATATCTTATATTTTACTAATTAAAAATCTTATGCGCCTCTTTTCGCCATCTGCTCTCCTCTAATTATGTTATTGATTCTCCTTGTTCAGTTACAGCTCCGTAAAAAGACAGGAGTGCAGAAGGTGAAAAGGGGCATTCAGAATATCACTTTCTTCCCCAAGTGAACTAAAAAAACTACTTCACACAAAATTCCAAACTCTCAATCACGGAATCTACTAAGAAAACAAGAGAATCAGAAAGCCTACCTGTTTTTCTACCACTTGTGGGATGAACTGCTGAGACTGAAGAAATCCCATTGCTTGCCAAATCACTCCCTCCAATATCCACCTTCGGATTATCAACCTTTAACCTAAAAGCAATCAAAGCATCCATCTGCCTACTCAACTCCTCAGCCTCCTCCACGACTTCCCCAACTTTCTTCTTGTAAAAGCAATTAACCTTGTTAAACTCATTGTCCAGGTTCCTAAAAAACACAACCTCAAACTCTCCTCCCTCGTCGGACGCCATCAAAAACCTTGTCTGCCACTGCCCTTCCTCACCTTCTTCACCCACAAGTATCTCCTCATCCTCCTTCTTCCTCAGCGAGCCGCGTTGCCGGCTTGTCAGCCCGCTGAATGCTCTGTAGAATGACACCCCTCTCTTTAGTGTCGACCCTGCCGCAGTCGCCATTAGTGTGGATGAAGCATTTTTCTTCCGGGAACGCAGGATGTCTTTTAAGATAAGCTTGAGAGAGTTGTAGTCCATGTAAGCCTCTTGCCATTCCGGCACCATTTGCGATACGAACTCTTTTCCGAACTTCATTTTCTTCCTCCTCCTCCTCCAATGAAGCCCTTAATATTATATTGCTCAGTTGATTACGAAAATTCACTCTTGCACCGGAGATCCCAATTCACTTGTACGAAAAACAAAAAAAAATGAAGCTCAAAGATTGTGGTGTTGGAGCTTTGGTTTATTTGGGCAAGCGCGTTGCGTTCTTGCTTTTTGTACATTGCTTCTGGTCAAGTGTTCGATTCGAGCAAGATGACGTGCTATACATATTCATAAGGAAGGTTGTTTCGTATCATTTAACATTTTTTTTTTTTTTTTTGGAAGCTTCCCTACTAAAGTTTTTTTTAAAATTTTTAAAATTTTAAAATTCTACATGAACGAATGAGAATAGACTCAATGCAAGTGAGCAAACAAACCACCTTAAATTGTCTAACCTAACCCATGTTTGTCCATATTAAAGATCGGTCGCTATCTTGCTCCTCTGTTATTTACGTGTTGCAACCACACCTCACACGGAAATGGGTCTTCTCCGGATCCTTTCTACCAAATTCTACCAATCAACAAATTCAGGTTCTTAAAATTTGATACAATAGTTAAAATTATTATAACTTTTTAAGAAATCGTTTATTTTTACCCGTTGAATTAAATTTTAAGAGTCTGAATTTGTTGATTGGTAACATTTGGTGGGAAAGGGATCCTGATCCTACCTTACACCTGTGGTCCTGCTTTTTGTTATCTTCAGTGGATAGGTTTTTGCAACAGAAAAAGGTTCAATAAAGTGAAAATAGTGTTTGGTTGGCAAGAAAATGATGCATATGATATGAATGCAACTTTACCGGTAGTCACGGATTTATATTGTTACCAAACGCTATTTCAGGGGCTGACAAAGGACAAATTTGCACGCTTTATGCCTTTATTTGTGCGTTAAGACAAATGTTGTCAATGTTGTAGAGTAAATCTACTTGACTAAGACTGGATCAGCTGTCTTTTCAACGTTTCCTTCCAAGATTTGATCTTTAATTTGATTCGTTTCTTTGCGAGTCGTTTTCTCTTGTGAACACTTGAGTTACACAAAAATGAACGCAGATGTTCCAACTCTTGTACATAAATAAATATTGTTAATCATTTGAGTTAAAAATGAAAATAGTGATTGAACGTAATATAATTAGATAATATGTACAAGATATGATGAACATTTGTTGTATTACTTTGGTTAGGAAATATGTACACACATTGATGAGCGCCGTCAAATCTTTCTGTGAATTGCTTCTTTCCTCTTAAACAAATTCACTATTAATTTTACCTCAAGCAATATGTGGAGTAACTCTTTTTTTTTTATATTTCAAATTTGGCGAGCATTTGGAATAAACTATCAATCTTTTCAACCTTTATTCCAATAATATATTTACATTAAATGGTGAAGATATCAAACTCGCAATCTGAAAAAATTCATACCTTAAATTTTTCATTTAAAATTTCTACTCTTGTTCTGTAGTTATCGTCTTCGTTTCAAAAATTAAGTATGGTAGTTGGACGGTGTTTTGATGGAGGGCACGATTTTAAACAGTCATATATTCATTAGGTTTAAATAATGTGATTTGGTAAGACAAGTTGTACACGTTTGCACCAAATGTGATTGTATATAATTATAGGTGGGTCATGTACATTCGCATTGCCAACTGTAAATGCAATCTTATCCGTCCATCTAATAATCATATTCGATATCAACCTTCCAAAATTAATATGCCAATTTGAAAACTCTATGGTAGGCCAACGCAAACAATCATAATGTCGCCACCAAAAGCATCTTAGAGGGTTTTTGTATTTTTTGTATTTTTTTTTCAACCTGATATTTTAATTAATATATTATGAAAATTCATAAAAAGGCAGAGATGTGTACATATCATGTTAATTAATAAATTTAATTTATTAGAAGTTAATTGTATGATTATTTGCTCACCAACACTAACTATAGGATATGGTCACCACCCATTCCAATGCTTGCCACGTGTAATCCACACTAACTCTACTTTTACTCATTTACTTCTATATATATCATTTCTTTTTAAGGAAAACTAATGAAAATGGCTTGAAAACTTTTCTTTTAACGAAAAGCCACTTTTAAAGGTAAGTGAATAGTGACAGTTAAAGGTAAAAAAACGATTTTTCGTTAAAAATAAATAGTACCGGGGGTGTTTTATTAAACCTCGCTTCTTTTTAAGTATGTTATTAAAACTTAAAACCTACCTTTTTGAATACAAACAGTGGGTTCGGCTCTGGCCTTTCAGCCGACCCGCCAAACATTCGTCAAGTGATGAACTGACAGAACCGGGGCTGCTAAAGCTTAAAGCTTTATCTCTTTCGCGATCCCAACCTGTCACTCCTTACAAACAGACTCAACTAATTCCTTTTTTTTTTTTTGGAAAACTCAACTAATTCCAATTTAAAAAACATAAACATAAACTTAAAACCCCAATGTCGATTACGCGTTGTTTTCTGTAAACTTCCATGACTTGGATCTTTACTACTGTATGATCATGTAAAGTGTTTTTATCATAAATAGGATCTGTAACTAGTTGGAGATTATGGTAATCAAAATATGTGTAATCAAATGTTTATGGTAATTAAAATATGCAAGCTTGATCTTCCATCTGCATATGATTCTAACTTTATATGGATATACGAATTATATCAATTCACTTCGTCAATATCCAACAAAATACAATTATTTGAGATGAAACTCATCAAAATAAAATTGTACAAAGCTATAGGATGAATATTCTCCACTTCAGAGGATGTCATTCCAAAAAAAAAAATGTCTCTAAATTCTATTACAACATGACCTAAGATGTTGATGGATTTGAAAAATTCAGTTCAAGAGTGGTTCCCAAAGGTATTGGTTGAATGTTTGATGTTGATGGATTTGAAAATTTTAGTTGAGGAGTGGTTCCCAGAGGTATTGGTTGAATATTTTTCTGCAAATAAATAAAAAGAATAAAAAATTACTTATGAAACTATAGAACAAAAATATAGTACACTATATATATAGTACATTCAAGGTACAAACCCGAGGATACATAAATGAGTAATTGGACATCATGGGACTTATAGCTTGAAATCTAAGTTGGTGATTTTGAATCCCTTGAATTGGCAAATTTTGAATCCCTTGAAAACAAGGAACAATTGGAAATCCATAAGGAAAATGTGTGACTTGACTTACGGGTGCCATATTGAATTGGTTTTGACTTGGCATTCCAAATGTCCCTAGAAACCAATTCCAATTAATCCATCAGAAATAGATTAAAACAATGCTAATGAACAAAAATATAAATAAATAAATTAAACATTCATGACAAAAAATTGCTAAACTTTAAACCTGAATTTGTGCATATCTTGTTGATGGTCCGTTAATCTCATATGCAACAAATAAAATAATAATTACATTGACAAATGCAAATTGTGAATCAAATAGTAAATAAAAACAAGCCAAATATGTGCTAACATTTTCTCTTGTATGGACCTTTCTTTCTAGGTTGATTAGATTCCAAAGCACTCTTCATTCTACCTTTTGCCCCAACCTTTGGACTTCGGAACTTTTGGATCTTGGATCTTTAGATTTTTCTCAGCTTCAGTCACATGCTTAACATAATTTACATCATTTGTTCCATCATCTTGTTCTCCAAAATTGGCATGCTTATCCAATTTTTTCTCCAACTTTAACAACTCAGATTTCAAAAGACTACATTTTTGGCTATTTTTTGCACCTTTTGCTATGATTCTTTGTGTTATATTAGATAGCTCTCTATACTGAACCAAGGAAGATGAGTCTAAATTACTCGCAGCCAGTTCACCATAAGAATCAAATTCAATACCACATTTAGCATCCTTGCTCCATCTTTTCAAATAATAATTGGATGGTATACTTGACAAGTCTAAATCATAGTATAACTTTAGAGCATGTGCACAAAGAATCCCCTCAAACTCAAACTTTTTGCAACTGCACAATACTGTTTGATTTGCAAGGTCATACATAAGTGTTCTATTAATTCCTCGTTTTCCTGAGTTCATTACTGTGTATGTACGTGTTTGCCCATTATCACTTTCTAATTTCAGTGGCCTCAAATTTGAAACTTTCTTAACCTCATCTTGGAAACAATAAAAAATCTTACTTGTATACTGCTTTGTTGCTTCAATCTCCACATTCCAATTAGAATACAAACTACACCATTTCTGTTTAGTTGCATTTTCTGCTTGTCTTTCCTTTTCTTTTCGATCTGTTACTGCTTTATCATATTGGATGACGAACTCTTGCAGAAGGAGGTTTGAAGCAAAATACTTTTCAAAAAGTTGTTCATGCTTTCAATTTTTTGTGTCGTTGTCATACCTAAGAAAAAAAAAAAGAAATTGATCACAGTATAGTGAAAGAAGAAACTTGTGAATAATATGTACAAAATAATATAATAGAAATTGGTCAAGAGTAATACCTTGTAGTCATGATGTTGTTCATAATTCTTCACAACCACTTCCATGTGAATCATCCAGCAACACAAGTGGGAATGTGAGAGACAATCAAGCTTTTGATCACACTCCTTTAAAATGGAGAAACTGAATGATGTGCTTACTCAATGCAATCTGTTCATTATGGAACCAGAAAAATATGAAGATGCTACTCAAGATGAATCTTGGATGAAAGCCATGAAAGATGAACTATCAATGATTGAAAACAATGCCACTTGAGAGTTAGTGGACAGACCAACAAACAAGCCTATTATTGGATTAAATGAGTTTTCAAGACCAAACTTAATCTTGATGTATATGTGTAAAATAACAAAGCAAGGCTTGTTGCAAAGGGATATGATCAAAAACCAAGAGTAGACTATAATTAAACATTTGCACCTGTGACCAAATTGGACAAAATCAAAACTCTTGTTGCTTTGGCTACCAAAAAGAGTTGGAAACTCTAGCAACTTGATGTTAAATCTGCTTTCCTAAATGGTCTCTTTGAGAAGGAGGTTTATGTGGATCAACCTGATGGTTTTGTGATCAAGGAAAGAAAGGACAAGGTGTATAAACTTCAGAAAGCACATTATGGATTGAAATAGGCACATTAGAGCCTAGTATGGAGAAATTGACACCTACTTTGCACAGTGTGAATTTGAGAAAAGTCAAAGTGAAGCAACTCTCTATATCAAGACAAGGGGAGAAGAAGAAATATGTATCCATCTATGTGGATGACATAGTATATACTGGTAACAATAATGAGATGTTGGAAGAATTCAAATGATATATGATGGTTAAGTATGGAATAGCATATTTGGGCCCTTTTTCACCATTTTCTTGGTATGTGAAGCATTCAAACTCACTCAAGTATCTTTATTCACCAAAGAAAGTATGTTGCTTCTTTGCTGAGTAAATTTGGTTTAAATGAGGGCAAATTTGTTTCCACTCTTCTTATTTCATCTGAAAAACTTGGCAAGGATGATGGAAGTAGGCTTGCAAGTGAAGAACAATACAAAAGAATTGTGAGAAGTCTGCTATATCTCACTGCTACCAGACCAAATATAATGTATACAACTAGTCTTCTTGCTAGGTTCATGTTACAAACAAGTACTATGAGACTGACAAAAGAGTACTTAGATACATCAAGGGAACTCTGGATTATGGTTTGGAGTATGTGAAATGAAATAATGTTATGTTAATAGAATTTTGTGACAGTGATTAGGGTGGATCTCTTGATGATAGCAAGAATACCTCTGGTTATGCATTTTCCTTTGGGAGTCTCCACTACAGAGGCATAATACATCAAAGGCATAAGCCACTGCACATGCAATATGTCCTAGGTTTGTGCTTGAAGATTTTGGAGAGTTTTAAATTGAAGCAACTCCATTGCAATGTGACAACACAACTACAATTGCAGTTACTAAAAATCCTGTGTTTCATCAGAAGACAAAGCATATTGATAGAAGATATCATTTCATCAATGATGCTTTACAGGAAGGGATATTTAACATGGTGTATTGTCCTATAAATGAACAAATGGTAGATATATTCGTTAAGGCTTTAGCCAAGTATCGGTTCAACTACCTTAAGGACATGCTTGATGTGGAATCATCTCAAAACTTAATGGGGAGTGTTGAATTGTAAGTTGTGAGCTGAATAGTATTGATGAAACAGGCCTTGTGTTTTAATTGTGTATTCCTGTGTCAAAGGATGACAAGTGTAAGGCTCTCAATGTAAGGTTATGAATGCCATGTGTTAGAGTCCTAAACTATAGGAAGATGAATGGCTGAGATCACTTTGATGAATGTGTTGCATGACTAACCGTTGTAGTGCTCGAGTTGTTTGCAAGAGAGAAAAAAATGAAATACTCCTCTGTGACTTACAGAGGCTGAAGCATTCCAAAATCTTATCTGAAATTCCTTTTGTTCTTCTTCATTTTCCATAGTGATTTCCTCAATCAAAACTTACAAATATCAAATAAACTAACAAACACCCCAGACAGAAGTCATTCAAACCCATAATCGAATGATTCGGCAAATATTGCATCTGAGACACCTTCAAACATGGAGGCAAACATGGATGTAAATCGTGGAACCGTTGCTGCAATGAAGGCCATTCAAGGCCATCAAAAACCAAGCTCCACTTCCGGTCCATGGTCACTTTCAAATCACTTTAGAAGCCAGGACGAGGAGAGCACTGGCGCTGTCACAGCCGAAAACTCTACTTCAAAATCTGTAGCGAGCTGGCAAAGCGAAGAGGAGGATGACCAGTTATAGCATTATCTTATCGGTTTCTGTAGTACATCCTCCGTTTCTGATCAAGAGAACGACAGTGTACGTAACAGCGTTCATCTTATTAGTTTCAGCGTTGTCTTGTACGTTCTTGTTTTCGATTCTTGTAGCAACTGGAATCGTAAAAAGGCTCTGAATTGTAAACTTAGCACACCAAATAAGCTGTGAGCCGATGGACAAATTTATCATAGCATAATGTTGTGCAGTTTTCTAAATAGCATCTGCTTGAAATTTATAATGTTGTACTAGATTCTGCTCTCTGTTACCTTTCTTTATGGTCCATTTATTATGTGTAGCGATTTTGACAGACGTTATTATGCATATAAAGAAACAAGTGCGGAAATTATTTTCCTTTGTTGTTGCCTTTTTGTAGCATAGTACAGTAAGAATGACAACTGTTTTTGGGGTGTGAACTTCTCCCACACTTTTCTAGTTTTCGGCCATCTGATCAGATGAATTAAAGAATATCAACATACAAAAATTAACAAAAGTTGTGAGATGTAAAAGGTGGTGTGTGGATAGCATACCCCTTGTTTTTAATACCCTATAACTCCAACCACAATTAGAGGAGAAATTTTTTAGTGTACCGAGAACAAGGTTCGTATACCAAGTATCATAATACTAGTTGAATTTTTTTTTTAAATATCCAAACATTTATATTATAACACTTAATGTACTTGACCATATTTCCGACACACTAAAAAATCCCCTATTAGAGGAGTCTCGTCCCTTATAGTTATCAAGTGACTAAAGAATGTCCTCGTAGTTATTAGGTGACTAAAGAATGAGTGATCACACCATTAAATTTGATTAAAATTTGCAATTAAAACACTAAGAACGCATCACTTACTATTAAATTCAACTAGGAATGTGCATGTTTTGGTTATCTTGTGACCAAGAAAATATTTATGCTACTAGAGAGTGGAGAGTAAACCCAACTAAAAAAATTTCCACTTCTTTGTTGGGTCCTTTTCAAATTTATTGGTCTTCTTTTTGGAAGATAAAGGAAAGGGTTGGGACCAATTGGTGGCCTCCTCCATTAGTTTAGTCTAAAGTGTGTGGAGGGGGGGGAGTGGCACTGTGCAATGTTGGGTTGATTTCATTTTATTTACGAGCTTGCCATTGGGCTGATTTCCGGCAATAGCTACAGTCAAACTATTGCCCCTCGATTTTGCTTTATGTACACACTACTACTGCTACCAAATTTGTGGCTGGTTGTAGGGTAATTATCAAAACTTAGGAGGGTAATTTTGTCCTGTGCGTTTAGGACGGATTGGGGTGGGTTTAGATGTGTTGTCATTCAGTGAGGGGCTTCGGGGATGGGAGGCCTCAGGCCATGCCTCCTCTGAGAGATAGATAGAGAGAGACAGAGCGAGAGAGAGGGAGAGGGAGGAGTGGGGATCTCAGCGCCATTGCTGCAGATTCTCGTTTTCATGAGTGGGAGAGGGGGGACAGTCGAAGAAAAGCATGGGGGGCCTTCGGGACTCGCAGACCGCGCTAGAACGACACAGACGGTCTCGCCTCCGTCCTATCCCTCCTCTCGCCTCCGTCATCTTACTCCTAATTTCTCTGTCTCTGGAATCGATTGATCTATTCGAAGAGGATCGACAGTTCTGAAATGGTGTTTAGATTGGTAGGGGTTGCGCGTGTGCGGTTGATGATCGTGGAAGCCAAGGCTGCTGCTTTACCGTTCGATTTGCAGATTCCATGTTGCTTGTGCTGCTTTATTGCAATTTTTTAAATTCATGTATGAGGTACAAGGAAGATAAACGACTAAAAACCAAGTTGGCCTGTAGGGTTATTTGTGGTTGTTTTATATCGACAATTCTAGGACTTATCATATCATGTTCCTAACTTGATGCTCTGGGCATCTTCTCCTACAAATAATAGTGGCACCTTTATTTGATCAACCAAATTTGGTGAAGCACCAGACAAACAGAAATCCACGCATACAGAGCCAATTGCACTGAAGCATGAATTGAAAAAAATAATGTACATGATTATTATTCCACTACTTAATTTGTTCCAAATCGCCACAAATTTCTCTGCATTATGGTTGTTAGGACAATAGATTAGGTTGCAAGATAAATTTCCAAAGTTCTACTAGCTTAGGTACAAATTATTTTTCAGAAATCAAACTTGCAAAATTTCTATGCATGTTTTGGAATTGGTTGTAGGAAGTGGGCTTCCAAGTCTTAACAATAATGGAGACGATGAAATCAGGGTAACCAAATGGGGGTAACTATATATTTCAAAAACGCATATTTTACACACACACATTCTGTTAAGAATCAGTTTTGATTGGCACAGATGAAGATGTACAATAGGAGGGTTTTCTATTCAAATTTACTTTTTGTGATTTTAGGGGTTTTGATTGTAGCCTCGGATCATACATGTGTATAATTTGGTCTTGTTTTCAGTTTCAGGAGATTCTGGTTTTTCGTTTTTTGGGCCTGTTCTTTGCAGCCTAGAAAGCCCTCTGTGCTCAAGGTAAACAATTTCAACTTTTTACTTCTAAAGCGTTGCTCTTATTTAGTAGTAGGTATTCCATTGTATACAATAATATTTTTTGTGTTATGCTAGGAACCCTGTTTCCCCCTTTTGTCTCTTTGTGCACTCAGAAAACAAGACACCTTAATTGAAGCTTTCTATCATCAGATCACCAGCAATAATCTCATCAAGGTCCCAGGAGGAATCACGGGGATTCACTGCCGAATTGGTATGTACTTATGCTTTTGCAAAAAGCCCTTTTCTTGCCATTTTTCTGTTCTAGAATTGGGACCAAAATGATTATGAGTGATTTTGAAAAACACTGAGATAGAAAAAATGACTATCAAGCAAGCAGGTTGTGAGTATTCAAACATATAATTTTCAGTCGAATGAAATAGTTGGCACCACAAGCTTTGAAGTAGGGAGGGATGTTTGATTATATATTTAAATTAAGCAAAGAATCTTGCATAAGAAAATGATCCAAGTTGAAGTAAATGAAATATATGTTGCAACAACTGTTAGTTTGGTCAGTCTTCATCACACTAATCAAATGAGCCCGAGGGGTCGATTTCCACAGTATAGACTTCGAAGCCCTACAAGGTAAATAATTTAGTATCTTCGAGGATTTTGTGTATTTGGAGAATGTTGTTTCCTTTTTTTTGTGTGTTTTAGGTGGTGTTGCATAAGTTAGTCTCTTTTATTCTAAGTTGTAAATGATTATGCTTGATTCGTATGCATTCTATGTTGGTACTGAGGTTTACAATATTTTTATTTTTTCTCCTCAGTTGTTATTTTCCTTTTACTGTATATTGTATCTTCTGTTTGGGAATGCCTCTTGTCTTTTTACTTGCCTCAACGGGACCGGGAAATCTAGAGAGGGGTGAGGGGGTTAGTAGAGGGGGGATTGGGCGTGTAGCATCAGGGCTAGGTTACCAAGATGGTGTTTGGGTGGGTTTGGCAGTGGGTCATATGGGGAAGGGTGGTGATGCACTCCGAACTCACGAAGGTGCACAAACATTACGAATGCATCACCATAATTTTTTTTTCATATTTATTTGTTATACCCTTCACAGTAAATAATTTACATGTGAAATCTAGGTAAAAACATGATATCTTTATAGACATTGAAATAAAGGCAGCCACAAATTGTCATACACTCCATAAGTATTCCACATCACAGAGTTTTTTGAAACTTAGAAGACACCGGAAACACGATTCGCATAGCAGACTAGCTTATAGATGATATAATAGTCAGATAACAAAGTTCTCAACCGAGGGTTCAGAGAGACTCATATCTATGTCCAATTATGAAGCATCTTTTGATTTTTATTGATATAAACACCTTTTCTTTCTCCAATTATGCCTCTGTCAACACTTTTTAGTTTAAATGCACTCATTTAATACTCACATTTATCTGATAGACCAGATGAAAAAAAGAGGGAAACATGGATTATATATGCACGAAGGGCACCACAACAAACGTGTGAATCTCCTGCACCACTGGTCTCCGCAACATTTTCCAAAATATGCTTGACCGAAGGTAAGCGAATTTGGTGTTCTGGATTATATTGGAATTGAAATAGGTTTGGTTTCATTAACTTTTTGGGTTATTAAGTTTGTATGCTTTGATTGTTTTGGAATTTGAGTTTGGATTGGAATTTAATTTTGATATCCAAAAGCACTCACCTTAAACACAGAGGAATCAGATGCTTGAGTTGAACAATTAGCTGATCACAAATTGGTATTTTTTTGGTATTCTTTCTTCTGATTTTTTGGGTTTTCATCTGGGTTATTTTCTGAACATGTTGCATTTATTTTACGCTTGGTTTAATATACCCTGCATCAGTCAAATAAATAACCTTATAGAACCAGAAGCCACTGAAATGGCCAGTGGCATATATGTTTATTTCTATGTTTTCAAATCTGGGTTTTAGATATTTTTCTTTGTTTTGGTTAAATATGAAATTTTGGATCCCAATTTCATAAAACTTTATAAAAAAAATTTCCTATTTAGTGTGAGAATATGGGTCCAAGATTGGATTCTTCCAATTTTTGGGCATTGAAAACACGGTGGTGACACTAGAGAATTCCAACTTCTTTGTGGTGGAAATCATAGTTTCATTTTAGATTTTCTTTTGGGTTTATGAAATGAGTTGGAATGATGTCTCATGAGTATGTGAATGTTTTCAAATCGTGAGAGAGCTTATGGGAAAAAGGGTCAGAAAGGATTTGGAGGTGGAATTTGCAGAGCCAAGACGACTAAATTTATTAATATTCACATAATCATGAGACACGATTAGATTATTAGGTTCACAACTAAATTCAAAATCAAATTAGAAAACAAATTCAGGACAAAAAAAAATTGTGATGATCCCCAAGAACATAGGAAGTAAAAAATTTTGATGATTAGATTTTGAAATTTCATTTTTCCCAAATCCATATCGACATGGGTTTTTGGTTGTTTTAAGGAAGTGGAAGAAGACAATGGCATCTGCTTAAGTCAAAGATTTTCTTTCAATGGTTAATCAGTAATAAGCAAGCGTATATGATGTAAATTTCAGATTGAGTGAAGTTTGATGCTTTATGTGCTTAAGTAGGCGTGTGAATTTTTTTCAAGTCATATCTTAAGCGATTAGTTTTTGTACACAGTATGAGTTAGTAAACATAATGACAGGAAGAAGACTATGGTTTAGATTATTTGTGTTCCTATTCTTTGCTAGAATGGGATAAAGCTCTTCTTCTGCTACTTACTTGACTGAAAAAACCATTAGTTACAGCTTTATGGTGAACAAAATATGCTGCTTGAATTTAGTGAAAGCAATTAGCTTGCTTGCATATGCATTGATAAATATTCTAAGATATAAATACTAAATATTTTGGTGATCATAGAAAAATGTATATTCGAGTGATCATGGAACACTGTTAGTAGCTACTGATATCATAATAATTTAGAATATGGGCGTTAAATTAGCTTAAACTGCAAAATGTGGCTTTTACATTGTTATATGGAATTTTCACTAGGAAGAAATGGCATTGAACACATTTAATTGACTGAATGCTGAAATCCTTCATTAGGCACCAAATTGAATTAGAAAACAGTATCTCACTTTGATGCTCTATTTTCATTCAGTCAACAGGGGAACTGCAATTTCAATGGATATCACTTTTGTTGCTCTTCTATATATTTTAATTGTCTTTTTAATCTGCGATTACAGGACAAGGATGTGTTAAACAGATACCTTTCCGATTTTATATTTTATATTTTGTTAAACAAGACAAGGATGTTACTCTTCTATTTAACACTTTATATTTTGTATTTTATATTTTGCATGTGATCATGTCCTGGAAAGGTATCCGTTTAACACATCCTTTAACAGGACAAGGATGTTGCTCTTCTATTCTCATTTAGTCAACACGGGGTTTCTGATTTTATATTTTGTTGTTTATATGCTGGAATTACAGGACAAGGAGTTTGACCCTGGATCTAACGACTTTCCGGGTTAGTAACTTTTATAATATGCTGAGTTTTTATTCTAATGATTGTTTATTTTTTATCGTACTCTCTCTCTCTCTCTCTCTCTCTCTCTCTCTCTCTCTCTCTCTCTCTCTCTCTCTCTCTCTCTCGATCTAATTTAACCCATATGCACACACACAATCACAATAAGTATGGGTTCTAGTTTAGATATTTATATTTTTGGATATTGGAAATTGTATTTTCTTTAGATTAATGCTGGAATTATAGGACAAGGAGTTGTATTTTCCTAAAGCTAAAATGCTCAATTTCCATCGATCATCATGACATAAGATTTTGTGGTATCCACTTGTGTAAATATTTTAAATTGATGATCAAATTAGTTCATTGTATTCATATAGGATCAATGAGTGTAGTTGTAAAAAAATCATCAAAATCAGAGTTAAAATAACAGTTAAATCGTGATTTTTCGTTGATAATCGTAGAAAAGTTTTGTCCCATTACTTGATCTCTGAATGTTTGTTTTTTGTGATTTTTGGCGTATGCAATATCAAAGTATATATAAACATGTTTGACGGTTGGATCGTTGAAACTAGTTTCGTAGAATTCATATCTCATCAAAACAATAGATTCACTAACACTTAAGAGTTTATTCATATTTTCTATTAAGTATAACATAAGATTTTGTGGTATCCACTAGTGTAAATATTTTAAATTGAAGATCGAGTTCTTTCATTGTATTCATATAGGGTCAAGCAGTTGTAAAAAAATCATCAAAATCGGAGTTAAAATAACCGTTAAATCGTGATTTTTCGTTTATAACCGTCGAAACGTTTTGTCCCGTTACTTGATCTCTGAATGTTTGTGTTTTGTAATTTTTGGCATATGTGATCTCGAAGTATATACAAACATGTTTGACGGTTAAATCGTTGAAACTAGTTTCGTAGAATGAGTATCCCATCAAAACAATAGATTCACTAGCACTTAAGAGTTTATTCATACTTTCATTACGTATAACATAAGATTTTGTGATATCCACTAGTGTAAATATTTTAAATTGAAGATCGGGTTCATTCATTGTATTCATATAGGGTCAAGGAGTGTAATGTAAAAAATCATTAAAATTAGAGTTAAAATAACCGTTAAATCGTGATTTTTCGTTGATAACCGTCGAAAAGTTTTGTCCCGTTGCTTGATCTTTGAATGTTTGTTTTTTGTAATTTTTGACGTATGCGATCTCGAAGTATATATAAACATGTTTGACAGTTAAATCGTTAAAACTAGTTTCGTAGAATGAGTATCCCATCAAAACAATAGATTCACTAACACTTAAAAGTTTATTCATACTTTCATTAAGTATAACATAAGATTTGTGGTATTTACTAGTGTAAATATTTTAAATTGAAGATCGAGTTCATTCATTGTATGTGTAGCTGTAAAAAATTATCAAAATCGTAGTTAAAATAACCGTTATATCGTGATTTTTCGTTGATAACCATCTAAAAGCTTTATCTCATTGCTTGATCTCTAAATGTTTGTTTTTTGTGATTTTTGGCGTATGCGATCTCAAAGTATATACAAACATGTTTGACGGTTGGATCGTTGAAACTAGTTTCATAGAATGCGTATCCCATCAAAACAATAGATTCACTAACAATTAAGAGTTTATTCATACTTTTATTAAGTATAACATAAGATTTTGTGGTATCTACTAGTGTAAATATTTTAAATTGAAGATAGAGTTCATTCATTGTATTCATATAGGGTAAAAGAGTGTAGCTGTAAAAAAATCATCAAAATCAGAGTTAAAATAACTATTAAATCGTGATTTTTCGTTTATAACCGTTGTAAAGTTTTGTCCTGTTACTTGATCTCTGAATATTTTTTTTTTTTGCAATTTTTGGCAGATGCAATCTCGAAGTATATACAAACATGTTTGACAGTTGGATCGTTGAAACTAGTTTCGTAGAATTTGTATCCCATCAAGTTTAATGGTGTGTGTATATATATATATTAAGTATATTTAAATTTAATTATTTTGTACGTATAACGCTTAAGAAATTGAATGTTATGTATATTTAAGCCGATTCAATGGTCACCAATTTTTAAAATTTAATTACATATATAATTATTATAGTTTTTAGGGGTATAAAATTGTTAAGGGTTATAAAATTAATATTTTGCTTATCGTGTATTGTGTTACTTACGTGTATACCTGAACCAACTCATTATCTTAACAGGTGCTTATTGGGTTACCCGATAACGATCCGATTCGTTATCGTGTCGATCCAAACACCTGTTAATTTCGATTTGTGTCATGTTAGGTTATCGGGTCGTGTCAAGAATTGTCAGGCCTAGTGTCAATACCTGGCTAGTAAGCTGATCTGCCAAGAAAAAATCCGGCATGGTAACCTACCTAAAAACAAAAAACAAAATTTTAATGTCTTTTACATAAGTGGATTCGAATTGTATGTCCACAGTAAGAAGTTCGGCTCTGGTTACCTTATAAAGAGGAGCAAGAAGACAGCGGGATATGCATAGGAGGAGGAAATATCGATTGGAACGATATATAACGTTGAAAGGACAAAACATTATAAGAAGCACAACCTGCAAATGCAATGTTTCCATGAAAAGATTACGAGCAAACTGTTTTAACAAAGGAAATCTGTCTTATTGAAGAATCTAACTCTTACAATGACTAGGCCCAGCGGGACTAATTCTTTCAAGGCTACGAAGCTTTTTGTTCTTGGATCCAACTCCATATCCAAACTTGAGACGACACCAGCCAATGCCAGAATTGCAATACCTGAACTGAGAAGGCAAAGCTTTCTGTAACCAATCCCTGACCCTTGCTTGAAGCCAAAGATAAATGGATAATTTACACGATAGCGCCTCCAAAAGAATATGTTCGCCGAGAACATGATCAGATGTAGGACAATGAATCCAAACAGGCTGCAAAAGTGGGGAAATGAACGATCATCATGAAACAAATAGCTATGCAGGTTTAATTTCTCCACAGATGTAGATATGATGAGATAACTATTATGCAAACACTTGCCTGTACAGGGGAAATATGTTTTCCATGTACAGAACACGCCCCTCACTCTCAAGGATATTTCTTGCATGGATAAGCACAATGATGGCTACTACAAGTGCAATGGAGCCCCCGGAGAGCAACCCTGTGGGTACACAACAAATGATCATTGATATCTTGCATAAAGTCCACCCGATATGGAAACCAGGAGAGAACAAAGAACTTTTCATTCCGCCAGCACGAATCTTACCCAAGAAAAATGTAATTCTATGCTTTTCCCTTCTAGCTTTCGGCCTTAATGTCTTCATTCCTTTTCTTCGATTTCCATTTGCGAAGTGCTTTATGAAGGTAGTCTCCACCCTTTCCATAAGCCTAGTAACCTGAGAAGCCAAAAGATGTATCATAAAAAATAAAAATTAAAAATAAAAAAGCGTTAGACAGGCAATGGTTTGGATTCATAGTAATTGTTTGGATCATAAGAAAAAGATTTACTCACTTCATCGCTGCTACCGAGATAAGAATTATCCACTATATTCAAGTAAACCTTCAATTCATTCCTCGAAGTGAACTGCACTAACACACGGTTAGTATGATTGAAACATTAAATATATACCTTCAATTTTGAATGGATGGATCGGAAACAAAGCGATCAAACCTTGTCATACTTCTTCATGATCTTCAAGAAAGCCGTATGATTAAGGAAACTGCACCATCCATTAGCAACATAATCAATCATACATAACACTAATTTTAGTTTTAATATTATTGTAATCCGGAACTGCAATGTTACCAGTAGCTTTTTAAAAGCCGGAGCTTTTGATAGAACTCACTAAAAGCCTGTCTCATTTGTTCTTCTATTTTCCTCAGCTCTTTCTTGCTGAATGATAAGTAATTCTGCTGGAATATGCTTTTAATTGTTGACACTGGAGTTTCAGGTATCACGTTGAGCTTTATCTGATCTAGAACCTCTAGTTGTGGTGGTTGAAACCCCTGAATATCCACCGTCCCTCTGTTGGCTTTCCGGTCATCGGTTTCCAAATCTTTGCTTCCCCTGTCTTCATCATCTTCCATTTCTTCTTCATCGCTCATCTCAACTTCGTTAATCACATCCATATCTTCCCCTCCTTCACAATCATAACTTCAAAATATTAGGCAAAAAATGAAAACATATCTTATATTTTACTAATTAAAAATCTTATGCGCCTCTTTTCACCTTCTGCACTCCTCTTAATTATGTTATTGATTCTCCTTGTTTTGTTACAGCTCCGTAAAAAGACGGGAGTGCAAAAGGTGAAAAGGGGAATTCGGAATATCACTTTCCTCCCTAAGTGAACTAAAAAAACTACTTCGCACAAAATTCCAAACTCTCAATCACGGAATCTACTAAGAAAACAAGAGAATCAGAAAACCTACCTGTTTTTCTACCACTTGTGGGATGAACTGCTGAGACTGAAGAAATCCCATTGCTTGCCAAATCACTCCATCCAATATCCACCTTTGGATTATCAACCTTAAACCTAGGAGCAATCAAAACATCCATCTGCCTACTCAACTCCTCAGCCTCCTCCACGACTTCCCCAACTTTCTTCTTGTAAAAGCAATTCACCTTGTTAAACTCATCGTCCAGGCTCCTAAAAAACACTACCTCAAACTCTCCTCCCTCGTCGGACGCCATCAAAAACCTTGTCTGCCACTGCCCTTCCTCACCTTCTTCACCCACAAGTATCTCCTCGTCCTCCTCCTTCCTCAGCGAGAGGCATTGCCGGCTTGTCAGCCCGCTGAATGCTCTGTAGTGTGACAGCCTCCTCTTTAGTGTCGACCCTGCCGCAGTCGCCATTGGTGTGGATGATGCATTTTTCTTCCGGGAACGCAGGATGTCTTTTAAGATAAGCTTGAGAGAGTTGTAGTCCATTCCGGCACCATTTGCGAAAGGAACTCTTTTCCGAACTTCATCTTCTTCCTCCTCCTCCTCCAATGAAGCCCTCAATTATTATACTGCTCAGTTGATTACGAACATTCACTTGCACCGGAGATCTCCAGTTCGCTTGTATAAAAAAAAAAAAATGAAGCTCAAAGATGTGGTGTTGGAGCTTTGGTTTATGTGGCCAAGCCCGTTGGGTTCTTGCTTTTTGCACATTGCTTCTGTTCAAGTGTTCATTTCGAGCAAGATGACGTGCTATACATATTCATAAGGAAGGTTGTTTCGTATCATTTAACATAATTTAATTTTTTTTATTTGGTAAATCGAAATCAATATCACATAGGGGTAAATTTTTTGCTAAATTATCATATCAACCGAATTACTAACTGTACCATACCAAAGTTGTGACAAAAAATTTGTACCATTGGTAATGGTACGGTATTTGTACCGTACCCTACATTTTCGGTACGGTAATAGTATTCAAAACTATAAGTAATGGTATACCGTACCGTACCACTACTATTAATATTATATCATATATATATATATATAATTAGATATTATTATCATTATATATGCACTTTATATTTTTTTCCTAGTCATTTATCCAATCATCTCACCATTTAACCTCTACTTTCCCAATAAAAAAAAAACGAAGCCTTCTTGCACTGCGACTCTTCATCTTTTCACTCATCTCGCCATCGGCTTCATCTATATAGCTTTCCGACAACTCTCTCCCTTCGTAGTCCATCTCATCTTCTCCTTCATCAAATTAGGATATCTTTCTCCCTGGCTTCGTCTATCAAATTTGACACGCCCGCACCCGAGAATGGGGCGTGCTGGCCGTCACGTGAGTGTGACGTAGCCATGTGCGCTGTGCGGAAGCTATGATCGAAAACTAAGAACGAATTAATTAAAATCAAAACCACTAGTAACCTAGATACAATAGTGTACTAGATGCATGAAACGATACTTGTACATAATCAGAGCGTTCTAAGTTTAACTGCAGTCAAGCATAAATAAAAAGGGTTTAGTTACACCCTCGGTTTCATACATACGAATAAAGCTGTCAGAAAGCCGGGAGTCCTCGAAGTGCCAAACTCGTAACTCTCGCTACCTAGAACCTGGAGGGGCGAAAAACAAAACTGAGTGGGTCAGCAAAACAATTCTCTTTTAAAACCAATCTTTGCTCAAAATATATATATATATAGCCCCTCACCGTAAAACCTGTATAATTTCCCAGAATCAAAATATATACTCAATGTCCTTAGGTTCTCAAAATCATGCTGAAAGAGTAAGTATGCCATGCCAAAATATTCAAAACAGAAACTCAATCATAAACTAATGATGTGATTAAATGTCAGGTAATCATCTCAGCCATCGGCTGCATATAAATCTCATAATCATCTCGGCTCTCGGCCGCATATATGTCTCATAATCATCTCAGCCCTCGGCTGCCTATATGTCTCATAATCATCTCGGCTCTCGGCCGCATATATGTCTCATAATCATCTCAGCCTTCGGCTGCCTATATGTCTCATAATCATCTCAGCCCTCGGCTGCATATATATCTTATCCCTTCTTATCAATCTCATCACTGCTAGTTATCGATTCTCATTAATGCATGCCCTCACCTGGCACTTACCTGTGCGTCCGCCGCACCAACATGCAAATATGCAATCATTAATGCATAAGAATAATATATGAATACTTTGCATGGCATTAATTTCTCATAAACGTTTATTTATTTCTTTCTGGGAAAAATAATAATAAAATATAGGAAATACGGTAAAAACTGCCCACTCACTGATAGGTCGCCGGGTCGTATCCCCCGCGTCTAGCCTGGCTACGCTCGTCCTCGGTGTAGGTCTCACCTATATGAGAAATTACTATAAATACGTCATTTAAGCACATACACGTAACTACGAAATTAACTTCTCATACATAGCTCAATTTTGGCATACGAATATACCAACGCGACCTACTCGACGTCACGAGCGTCGCTATATTTTTAAAATAATTTTTTGGAGTCTCACGCGCCCCCACGCGCCAGCACAGGCACGGGGCTACGCGCCCCCCACGCGCAGGCGCGTGCGCGCCACGCGTCGTCAACCTCGAGCTCGCCGGAGCTCCGCCGGAGCTCCGCCGGCGCCGGCCACCGGTCGCCGGAAACCTGCAACCTCGGTTTTCTCGGCCATTTTTGCACCATTTTGTCTCATTTTTCTTCCTACGTACTCTAAATTAAGTGTAGAACAAGTCTATACCTTCAAAAACTTCGAAAACCAACGAGAATCTCGTCGGGAAATTCTCCAAAACCGGCCACCTCCGTTCTCGACGATCCCGACGTCAACGCTTAGCCAACGAACGTCTCCGAGCTTCCTTGGGACCTTCTAAGACTCGTGGTGAGCTTAGTTTTGCCTAAAACACAACGTATGAAAAGTTCATGAACAGTGCCAAAATCGTACATCGAGAGAACGGCGTGAAAACGAACGAAACCTTACCTGAAATGGGTGTCTACGTACTCGTAGGAGTCTCAGGAGTCGAATAGTGGTGATGGATGGTTCGATCTGTGAAGTTTTGGCCACCTTTGGCCTTGGCCGTACGTTTTCTGGGCGAGGGAGAAAGAGAGTCGACGGAGGAGAGAGAGAGGGAGAGTCTGATGGTGAGAGAGAGTCTGAAAATAATGGAGTGTGTGGTCCAATACACACACACACACACATGCACACGTACAAAATATCCTCGTATGGCAATTCCGTCATTCCATAACTGGTAAATCCATATAAATCGGGACGGGTTGTCACAATCCACCCACCTTATAAAAATTTCGTCCCGAAATTTATACAACACATACACTAGTATCCATAAAACAGCCTCGGATACATCTCTCTCATCCCGTCCTCAGTTTCCCAAGTAGCTTCCTCAGCTGAGTGGTTCCTCCACAAAACCTTCACCAAACGAACCGTCTTGTTCCGGAGCACCCTATCCCTCCAATCAAGTATCGTGACTGGCTCCTCATCGTAGGTCATATCTAGATTAATCTCTAGAGGTTGCAGAGGAATCACATGCGATGGGTCTGAAACATAATGTCGAAGCATCGAAACATGAAATACATTATGGACTCTGGATAACTCCGACGGCAACTCAAGTCTGTAAGCTACAGCACCGACCCGCTCGGTGATCCGATAAGGTCCAATGTACCTAGGACTCAGCTTACCCTTCTTCCCGAACCGAACCACACCCTTCCAAGGCGATAACTTGAGAAATACCCAATCGTCAACGTTATACACTCGGTCGGTAGCATGCCTATCCGCTAAACTCTTCTGGCGATCTTGGGCGGTTTTTAGATTAACCTTAATAACCTGAACATTCTGAGTAGTCTCCTCTACTATCTCAGGGCCCACTAAAACTCTTTCGCCAACCTCTGACCAACATAGGGGTGTACGACATGGTTTCCCATAAAGTGCCTCGAACGGTGCCATCCCGATGCTAGAATGAAAACTGTTATTATAAGCGAACTCCATCAAATCCAAACGCCGATGCCATGAGTCGCCAAACTGCAAAACTGAGGATCTCAACATATCCTCCAAAGTCTGAATAGTTCTCTCTGATTGACCGTCCGTCTGCGGATGATAAGCCGTACTGTACAACAGTCTCGTACCCAATGCCTCCTGGAAGGCAGTCCAGAACTTAGAGGTGAATCGAGGATCGCGATCAGAGACAATACTCGCTGGGACACCATGATACTTCACGATCTTCGATACGAATAGCTCGGCCAACCGATCCAACGAAAACTTTTCCCTGACAGGAATAAAATGCGCTGACTTCGTGAGTCAGTCGACAATCACCCAAACTCCATCATATCCATTCTGAGTACGAGGAAGCTTGTACACGAAATCCATAGTGATATCGTCCCACTTCCACTGCGGAATGGGTAGGGGTTGCATCAACCCAAACGGCTTCTTCCTCTCGGCTTTGACTTGCTGACATATGATGCATCTGCTTATATACTCAGCGATTTCTCTCTTCATACCCGGCCAATAGTAGAACGGTCGAATGGTATGGTACATCTTCGTGCCTCCCGGATGCATCGCATAAGCGGAAATATGCGCCTCATCTAGGATATCCTTCTTTAACTCGGCATTATTCGGCACGTACATCCTGTTTCCCTGCATAAGCATACCGTCTGATTCTCTAATTCGCAGGTCTTTCTTCTTACCATCATTCCTCAGCTGGATAAGTTCCTGAATCTCGTCGTCGTGCGACTGAATCTCAAGTATCCGGTCAATTAGGATTGGCCTGACTTGGAAACTCGCAAGTAAGGCTTCCTCCCGATTATCCACCGTCGAATTCTCCATTTCTAACTGCGCTCCAGTCGATCTCAACTCGGTAAGAAGAGGAATTCGGCTCGCATGGAAAGCATTAATTCTGCCCTGGGACTTCCTGCTAAGAGCGTCAGCTACCACGTTTGCACGACCAGGGTGATATTCAATCGTGCAATCGTAGTCGCTCAGTAACTCAATCCATCGACGCTGGCGGAGATTCAACTCCCTCTGGGTAAAAATGTACTGGAGACTCTTATGGTCTGAGAAGATCCTGCATTTCTCACCATAAAGGTAATGTCTCCAAATCTTCAAAGCGAAGATAATAGCAGCCAACTCCAAATCATGCGTAGGGTAATTCTTCTCATGAGGTTTCAACTGACGCGAAGCATAAGCAATCACCCTACCGTGCTGCATCAAAACGCAACCCAGGCCATTCAACGAAGCATCGCAGTAAATCTCGAAGTTACCCTCATCATCAGGAAGCGTCAAGACAGGAGCGTGAGTGAGACAATGCTTCAACTGCTGAAAACTCCGTTCACAATCACCATCCCACTCGAACTTAACGTCCTTCCTGGTCAACTTCGTCAGCGGTAGCGCCATAATCGAAAAGTCTTTAACGAACCGCCGATAGTAACCTGCCAACCCAAGGAAACTCCTAACCTCGGTGACGGTTCGTGGCTGTTCCCAATTCTCCACTGCAGTTATCTTCTGAGGGTCGACCTGAATACCCCGAGCTGACACAACATGACCCAGAAATGCTACTTCGTCCAACCAAAACTGGCATTTGCTGAACTTAGCATATAATCGATGCTCTCTCAATTTCTTCAACACCAACGACAGATGTCGAGTATGGTCAGCCCTTGACTTAGAATACACCAAAATATCGTCGATGAAGACAATAACGAACCTATCCAGATACGGCTGGAACACCTTGTTCATCAATCCCATGAAAGCAGCTGGTGCATTAGTCAAACCAAATGGCATAACCAGAAATTCATAGTGCCCATAACGAGTCCTAAAGGCAGTCTTAGGAACATCGTTAACACTGATTTTCAACTGATAGTAGCCTGACCTCAAGTCGATCTTCGAGAACACACAGGCACCTCGAAGCTGATCGAAAAGATCATCGATACGCGGCAACGGATAACGGTTCTTAATCGTCGCCCGATTCAACTGCCTGTAGTCGATACACAATCTCAAGGTACCATCCTTCTTCCGGACAAATAGAACTGGGGCTCCCCAAGGTGAAGTACTGGGCTGAATGAACCCCTTCTCAAGTAACTCCTGCAACTGAATCTTCAATTCTCGTAACTCGGCAGGTGCCATTTGATATGGAGTCAACGAGATAGGATTAGTACCTGGCAACAAATCAATCGTAAATTCCACGTCACGATCTGGCGGCAATCCAGGTAAATCATCAGGGAATACGTCGGCGAAGTGCCTAACCACTCGAACATCCTCCAAGCTTGTAGGAACATCGTCATTAAGTACCACATGAGCTAGATATCCCTGACAACCCTTCGTCAGCAACTTCTTGGCTCTCACAGCCGAAATAACGCCATGTCTAACTCCGCTGCGCTCACCAACGAAAGTTATCTCCGGTAAACCAGGACGATGAAAGGTTACCGACTTCCCGTAACAATCAATCTTGGCACGATTGTAGTGCAACCAATCAGTGCCAAGAATGACATCAAAGTCGACGATATCTAGCGGAGTGAGGTTAGCAGGCATAACCACGTTCTCCACTATCACGGGACATTCTGGATATACATAATCTACGTAACACTTCTCCCCTCTGGGCATAGCAAACTCCAACTCATACCCCAGGGGTGAAGATTGAGGTTGAGTTATTTGAGCAAATGTATGAGAAATAACTGAGTGAGTAGCACCACAATCAATCAAGACTCTAGCATAATGACCAAGAATATTCAACGTACCCATAATCAGATCCGGATTGTTTTGCGCGTCCTGAAGTGATAGGTTATGGATACGACCCTGGGTCTGCTGACGTCCCCCACGACCTCGGTTTGCGTGCATCCCACGCCCCTGCGGGTTTCTTCCCTGATTCGACGATCCAGTCTGCCTCGACGATCCAACACCACTAGAGGTAGCATCCAACTGCTGGGGCTGTCCCCCCGAGTACCACTGAGAGCTACCTGCCGTAAACTGCTGCTGGGGCTGATACCCACCTGAGTACTGCTGTGGAGGAGGCATATACCCTCCAGAATACTGCTGCTGAGGAGGCATATATCCTCCGGAATACTGGCTATATCCACTCTGGTGGTAAGGATCCATGGGATACTGAGGCTGGTACTGGTCCGAAGAATACGGAATAGGATCCCCCGAGTAATGAAAGGCTCCACCACGACTGCTCTGAGCATAACCGCTCGGCCCAGGAAACTGCTGCTGAGTCGGTGCTGGCGGCGGTAAGGCAGGCTGCTGGGGCCTCTGCTGGGACCTCTGCTGGCCCTGAGGACAATTCTTCGCCAGGTGTCCATCCTGGCCACAAGTATAGCACCCCGTAGTACCCCGCCGACACTCGCCAAAATGCCGATTATTGCACTGACGGCACAACGGAGTCCTCCCAGAGTTCCCCTGCCTTTGACCTCTGGCACCACCGAAGAATCGGCCTCCACCTCTCTGCCCGGTGGAACTAAAACCTCCACTCGAGGAGCTAGAACTGGCCCCACTGCGTTTGAAGTTCTGAGTCTGCCGGGGACCTGGCACAAAAGGGGCCTTACCCTTATTATTCTTTCCCTGTGTGCCACCATCATCACTATCGCTCGGCAAATTCTCCGAATCCTCAATCCGAAGCAATATTTCATAAAACTCGTGGTAAGTGGCGCACTGAAACCCGGTAGCAATCGTACGCCATTTTTTCTTGGTACCCAGCTTGAATCGGCGCAACATCTCTGCCTGATTGGCGGCAACATCCGGGTGATAGCGCGAAAGATCAGTGAAGGTACGGTAATAGTCATTAGCACCCAAATTCCTCTGTTTGAGATTGGTAAACTCCTGTTTCTTTCTATCGATGTAGGCTGGAGGAATAAACCTTCGGTAGAACAGTTCCTTAAACACCCCCCAATCGTTTGCCTGTTCCTCAGGCATGTGCTTAGATAACTCAATCCACCACGAAGCTGGTTCCTTGGTCAAAAACCATTTTGTCGTCTCCACCCACTTATTCGGCTGTAAACTCCCTTGACTCGTCAGAATTTCGAAAGTCTTTTCAATATGCATGAACCACTTCTCAGAACCCTCGGGCCCTTCACTCCCGTCTAATGGGTTAATCTTTAAGTTATGAACTGACTCCAAAGGTGTCCTCTGAGGAGGGGGAGGGGGAGGAGGAGGACGGATAATACTCTGAAATGCATGGGCAATAGCTTCCCCTAGCTGAGCAATATTGGGAAACATGGGCTCAGAAGGACGACGAGGCTCACGACGAGGCGGCATAGTTCTGACAAAAGACATCAAGTCATTAAAATTTTCACAAAATATGCAAGACTGCAACCTAGGGCTCTGATACCAAACTGACACGCCCGCACCCGAGAATGGGGCGTGCTGGCCGTCACGTGAGTGTGACGTAGCCATGTGCGCTGTGCGGAAGCTAGGATCGAAAACTAAGAACAAATTAATTAAAATCAAAACCACTAGTAACCTAGATACAATAGTGTACTAGATGCATGAAACGATACTTGTACATAATCAGAGCGTTCTAAGTTTAACTGCAGTCAAGCATAAATAAAAAGGGTTTAGTTACACCCTCGGTTTCATACATACAAATAAAGCTGTCAGAAAGCCGGGAGTCCTCGAAGTGCCAAACTCGTAACTCTCGCTACCTAGAACCTGGAGGGGCGAAAAACAAAACTGAGTGGGTCAGCAAAACAATTCTCTTTTAAAACCAATCTTTGCTCAAAATATATATATATATAGCCCCTCACCGTAAAACCTGTATAATTTCCCAGAATCAAAATATATACTCAATGTCCTTAGGTTCTCAAAATCATGCTGAAAGAGTAAGTATGCCATGCCAAAATATTCAAAACAGAAACTCAATCATAAACTAATGATGTGATTAAATGTCAGGTAATCATCTCAGCCATCGGCTGCATATAAATCTCATAATCATCTCGGCTCTCGGCCGCATATATGTCTCATAATCATCTCAGCCCTCGGCTGCCTATATGTCTCATAATCATCTCGGCTCTCGGCCGCATATATGTCTCATAATCATCTCAGCCTTCGGCTGCCTATATGTCTCATAATCATCTCAGCCCTCGGCTGCATATATATCTTATCCCTTCTTATCAATCTCATCACTGCTAGTTATCGATTCTCATTAATGCATGCCCTCACCTGGCACTTACCTGTGCGTCCGCCGCACCAACATGCAAATATGCAATCATTAATGCATAAGAATAATATATGAATACTTTGCATGGCATTAATTTCTCATAAACGTTTATTTATTTCTTTCTGGGAAAAATAATAATAAAATATAGGAAATACGGTAAAAACTGCCCACTCACTGATAGGTCGCCGGGTCGTATCCCCCGCGTCTAGCCTGGCTACGCTCGTCCTCGGTGTAGGTCTCACCTATATGAGAAATTACTATAAATACGTCATTTAAGCACATACACGTAACTACGAAATTAACTTCTCATACATAGCTCAATTTTGGCATACGAATATACCAACGCGACCTACTCGACGTCACGAGCGTCGCTATATTTTTAAAATAATTTTTTGGAGTCTCACGCGCCCCCACGCGCCAGCACAGGCACGGGGCTACGCGCCCCCCCACGCGCAGGCGCGTGCGCGCCACGCGTCGTCAACCTCGAGCTCGCCGGAGCTCCGCCGGCGCCGGCCACCGGTCGCCGGAAACCTGCAACCTCGGTTTTCTCGGCCATTTTTGCACCATTTTGTCTCATTTTTCTTCCTACGTACTCTAAATTAAGTGTAGAACAAGTCTATACCTTCAAAAACTTCGAAAACCAACGAGAATCTCGTCGGGAAATTCTCCAAAACCGGCCACCTCCGTTCTCGACGATCCCGACGTCAACGCTTAGCCAACGAACGTCTCCGAGCTTCCTTGGGACCTTCTAAGACTCGTGGTGAGCTTAGTTTTGCCTAAAACACAACGTATGAAAAGTTCATGAACAGTGCCAAAATCGTACATCGAGAGAACGGCGTGAAAACGAACGAAACCTTACCTGAAATGGGTGTCTACGTACTCGTAGGAGTCTCAGGAGTCGAATAGTGGTGATGGATGGTTCGATCTGTGAAGTTTTGGCCACCTTTGGCCTTGGCCGTACGTTTTCTGGGCGAGGGAGAAAGAGAGTCGACGGAGGAGAGAGAGAGGGAGAGTCTGATGGTGAGAGAGAGTCTGAAAATAATGGAGTGTGTGGTCCAATACACACACACACACACACATGCACACGTACAAAATATCCTCGTATGGCAATTCCGTCATTCCATAACTGGTAAATCCATATAAATCGGGACGGGTTGTCACAAAATTAATTTTTGTACAATTTTAAAGATTATAGAGATGGAATTTAGGAATCTTTGTGCTATTTTTTTTAGGGATGTTGGGTTCATTCAACAATTCTTCCATCTATTTACTTCTTGTTTTTTAAATGAATCTCTATAAAATTCTCATTAAAAAAAAATTAGAAACCTAAAGAGAATGGCCAAAACACGTTCGGACCTTGAATTAGGTTGAAAAAAAAAAATCAAAGTTTTGCCCCAAAAGAATGGTCCAAAACAAAGTGGTAATTACCATTACCATTACTATACCATACCAACCAAACTATTTGGCATGCTGAAATTCGGTATACCGAAAGTTTGGCACAGTAATGGCAATAGATTTTGTCATACCAAAAGTTTAGTATGGTAATTGATACGGTTGTTTTGGTACGGTAATCGTACCTATACCACCCCTAATATCACATGTAGAATTCTTTATTTTTGGAAGCTTCCCTAGTATAGTTATTATTATTATTATTATTTAAATCTACATTAATGAACGAGAATAGACTCAATGTAAGTGAGCAAGCAAACTACCTTAAATTGTCTCACCTAACCCATAAAGATCGGTTGCTATCTTGCTCCTCTATTATTTACATGTTGCAACCACACCTCACACAGAAAGGGATCCTCTCCGGATCATTTCCACCAAATCCTATCAATCAATAAATTTAGGCTCTTAAAATTTGATACAACGATTAAAGTTATTATAACTTTTTAAGGAGTCTTCTGTTTTTAGCCGTTAGATCAAATTTTAAGAGTCCGAATTTGTTAATCGGTAGGATTTGGTGGGAAAGGGATCCTGATCCTACCTCACACCTGTGGTCCTGCTTTTAGTTGTCTTCAGTAGATGGATTTTTGCAACAGAAAAAGGTTCAATAAAGTGAAAATAGTGTTTGGTTGGCAAGAAATGTCAAATGACAAATTTGCACGCGTTATGCCTTTAACTGTGCGTAAGACGAATGTTGTCAATGATGTAACAGAAGTAAGTCTACTTGATTAAGACAAAAATGAACATTTCCTTCCAAGATTTGATCTTTAATTTGATTTGTTTCTTTACCAGTTGTTTTCTCTTGTGAACACTTGGGTTACACAAAAATGAACGCAGATGTTTCAACTCGGGATAAATATTGTTAATTATTTGAGTTTAAAAAAAATAGTAATCGAACGGATTATAATTAGATAATATATACACGATATGATGAACATTTGTTGTATTAATTTGGTCAGATAATATATACACACATTGATGAGCGCTGTCAAATTTTTTTGTTGATTGCTTTTTTCGCCTGAAACAAATTTAGTATCAATTTTTTTACGTCAAGTAATATATAGAGTAACTCACTATTTTTTTTCTTCAAATTTGGCGAGCATCTGGAATAAACTAATTTTTCTCAATCTTTTCAACCTTAATTTCAATGATATATTTACATTAAATGGTGAAGATATCAAACTCGCAATTTGAAAAATTCGAACGTTAAATTTTTCACTTAAAATTTTTACTCTTGTTCTATAGCTATCGTCTTCATTTCAAAAAGAAAATTGTTAATTTAGTTGCCTAACCATAATTAAGTATGGTGGTTGGACGGTGTTTTGATGGAGGGCACGATTATAAATAGTCATATATGCATTAGGATTTAAATAATGTGATTTGGTAAGACAAGTTGTACACGTTTTCACCATATGTGAATGTATATAATTAGGGGTGTGCTATCCACACACCCCTTTTTACTTCTCACACACCCCTATTAATTTCTATCCGTTAGATCTTCTTCAATTCATCCGATCTGACGGCCGAAATCCAAAAATGTATGAGGGAAGTAAAAAGGGGTGTGTGGATATCACACCCCTATAATCATAGGTGGGACATGCACATTCACAGTGCCAACTGTAAATGCAATCTTATCCGTCCATCTAATAATCATAATCAAAATCAACCTTCCAAAATTAATGTCGCTAAAAAAAGCATCCTTGAGGGGTTTTTTTTTTTTTTTTTTTCAACCCGATATTTTAATTAATATATTATGAAAAGTTCCAAGAAGGTAGAGATGTGTACATATCATGTTAATTAATAAATTTATTTTATTGAAAGTTAATTGTATGATGATATAAATATGTTTTTTTCTTACCGTTACTCTTCTAATTTGCAGAGATAAGAATTTGAGTATGAATGTTAGACATTGGATGATGTATTTCATGTTTTTACTTATTTTTTTTTAATTTTTAATTTTTTTTTATAAATAAATATCTAGGATCGATAAACAAGACCATCCAACATTAATGATTTGGTTAAGTTATCTAGATGAGTGTACTCTTCTTTTATGCGCTAAGATTGGCTCAGACTCGGTAGTTTTTTACACGACACGACACGAAAATAACAAGTTTCGGGTCAACGCGATAACTAATTGGATTATTATCGGGTGACAACGGGTTCGTACCAGGTATACACGTGGATAATCCGTTTCGACCCTATATATCGGTATATTCTATATTAAATATATATTTTTGTATTATTATTCTATATAAGTTTAAAAATTAAGTTTTATTTATTTATTTGTTTATTTATTTTTATTATGAGAGTTTCTTATTATCATTAATAAGATAAATTTTACTTCACATGTTGTTGTCCAAAATTAAAATCAACTAGTATAGGCAATAAAACATCCCTACACGTATAAAAAATGTGAAATAATATATAAACACTTGTGATTCATCATTCATCTACGAGTAGACAATGGTTACACTTACATTATCGTTTAGATTTTTAAAACCCTCTAAATTGTCATGAATAATGTTTTTTTTATTTGAGTGTAAAAGTAATAAAATTAATAATAATCTTTGTAGAAGTGTAAGAAATGTAAACTCGTAGTGACAAACTTTACAACTTTCGTGAAGAGGCCAACTTCGAAATCCGACACTATAATTCATAAATCTTAAATTTGTATTTAACCGTCGATTATCATTTAGGCTTTATTCTTTATATTGAATTTTATTTTTAAAATTTTCTTTTTTTTAAAACATGATCTTATGTGGAATGTAGGAAGATGAATGGTTTGGATCTTTTATATCACGTCCCGATATTTACGGTTAATTGAAATATGAGTCGATGTTATATAATTTGTAGAGACTTTATAAACACCAAGCAATATTTTCACTAACGGTAAAACTCTGAACATAATATCAACGATCTGAACTGTTCATCTTCATGTATCCTCTAATAGTGTAACAACCCAAAATTCTTATTTGGAAGCTAAATCAAGTGATGGGCCAAAATAAAGTCACTACGCTATTAACCATAATAAATTTTCTTTCTAAAAAAAAATCAAACACAATATTAAATTTGGGTTATTTTATTATGGCTATATCTAACCTTCTCGTTAGACTGTCTACGTACCCAACGAATGGATCAAGTCATTCGTAGTTCACATAATCATGCCTTCTGTTACTGTAATGCATGATATGAATTCCAGTGATACAAGTAAGTTCAATAGAAAATAAATACATACATATATATATTTTCGTTCCAACTTCAGACATGTGCAGCAGGTCTGATAATGTTAAACAAATGGAGACCTTAAATAGATACTTCATACATAGGACAATTACCATAGATGCCTTTTCAACATTTATACCCAAAAGGTCAAATTGTTTCATATGTTAAAATAGGCATCTGTAAAGTTGGGAGAGCATTGGTTTGTCCAGGGCATATAATCTAATACTGCATAAAAGTAGTAAGAAACAAAATGTATGTTAGCAACCTGTTCGAGTCCACTACTATAGAAAGCTCTATCAAAGATCAGAAGCAATATTTAGTATAAACAGTCGTACAGCTTCACTCTTATCACATGCGCAACGAACTGGTCTCTAATTTAAAGTCTAAAAGTCATGCATCCTTGCGGATATACATATGTATATAAACCACCAGAAGAGGACCTGATGAGTTCTACAAACGTAATATAGAGTAGCCATGGAAAGACTAAAGAAAATATGAGAATCTATACCGATAATTAGCATACCATAAGTTAGGCAAATGATATCGCGCTTTTGCCCGATGGTTTGGATCAACCTCAATCCCTTTCTTCTAATCCGGTTGCAGAAGCAAATTTCCCTATCTCTATTACTCGAAGGCAGAGAGGCAGAGCTCCTCCGTTTCTTTATATGAAAGATGCATATGAAAGATGCATATGAAAGAGTTCAACTAACAGCTGGGATATGTGAAATAACATTTTACAATCCCCCTTTATGCTATCAATAAAAGAAACACATGCCAATGCACACAATCAGACAGAATTGCGTGCCATTCTTTCCCATATGTATATAAACACAATGTAAACAATTCACTGCTCATATGTGTGTTCATACCAGGGAGAAAATAACCATTGCGCTAAAGCAATAACCTTAAGGCTAGTCAATAGAACTAATATCGTTTAGCTACATTGGACCACATGTTAAGAGATCCAACAAGCATTATGTATGCACACGTATAGCAGAATACCATAAGCCTGTGTACACATAGTGCCAGCCCTCCAATCCTAAATAAACACAATCTGCCAAATCTAACCAAAGTATACCATGGACTTGAAATGCAGATTAATCCTGGTAAGCAATGCCAGTACAGAACCAAACTAAGACTTCAATAAACACCCATTAAACTAATTTTAAGTACAAAAAGTGTCAAACATTCAAATTGCAAACTATCACTATATGGCATAGAGTACAAACTAAGAGATCCACTAGCTGGCGTGCATGCAACCACCATTTATTCACCAGAATTAAACTAAACTCACCACCTCCGCAAATACCTAATTACCCAAATCGATAAAATAACAAAAAATATCTCTTGACGAGGAGGAGGATTCCATGTGCCGTTGAACTTTCCTACTTTTTTTTCTTTTCTTCCCGATCCTCTGATAACATTATCTCTCGTAATTTCAGCGCCACTCCTTGGAGACCATCCAAAAGTAGGTTTGATGACTCTAGGTTGGGCAGATAACGTGGCTTTTTCCGCCGGGTCGGTCGTGTGTGTGGTATGAGGAAGGAAAGAGAGGGATGGAGTGAGAGGGTTCTGGAGAATTCCAGAAATGGGTGGAAGAGACGGGAAGAAGTGAGAGAGTCACTCCTCCGATACCCCCCTCCTATTTTAATTTTTCAATAACCAATTACCTACTTTAAGATAATCAGGATATTACAAATAGATAATATTTTCAAAAAGAAAAATCTGCAGAAAAAAAAATTGGCGAGAAAAATAAAGTATAATTATAAGTAATAATTGACGGTTAAATTTTGATTTATGATTTATATGATTATAGTGGCACATTTCAAAATTAAGCCCTATACGAAAGTTGTAAAGTTTGTCATTACGAGTGTTTATATATTTTTTTCTATATTTTTCACACTTCTACATTAATTAAAGAACTATTAAAGACTTTACTTAAACAATAGCTATAAGATAAATGAGAAAAGAGTGCTAATGTAGAAAGCCTCACTGAAAATATCATCAATATAACTCTTGAAGACAATATATCAAGTCAAAGTTCCAATATCGTTTCCAATGGTGATTGATGAAATGTGCAAGGTTCCAAACCTTGAGACATAACTCCTTTAATTTTGCATATCTTTTGAACATTTGATATTTTGTAATGTTCTAATGGTTTTTATTTTATGTTATTTATTATGCTCTTATTTTGGGTATGTAAATACGTAATACTTGAAAGACAAATGCATTTTTATGTTTTGAATGTGATAATATGATATGTACATACTTATTTAGTATTATGTTTTTCATTTGATTATTTATTGGTTTAAAATATATTTTTCTTAACGAGTAACTGGTTGGGTCATATTACCTGTTAATATTATCAGGTCGATTTCAGATTGGGTCATTTTACCCGTTTATTTTAACGAGTGTTACACGGCACGTCCTGTTAAGATGTCGGGTATGATATGAAAACGACACGAACACAAAAGACACGACACGAATGCCAAGTCACCATCATTTGGATGTAAATTATGATATCGTTTGCTAAAAAAGTGAGCTGACATTTGTGATCTGATTTTAACAAATGACCTTTTGTTGGGGGACAATAAAGCAAAATTAGGATGTATGCAAATTGAACATAAAATTCATTGGTAAACCTAAATATCTTTTAATCAATTTAAATTACAAACTTTTACAAGTTTAATCGGATTCTAAATTTCGACATCATTACACTAGTACAAAAATATCAAGGGGGGCGTTTGTTTGCCCTCACTAAAGGGTACTGGACTGGACTAGACTAAGGGTTAGTCCAGTCCCATGTTTGTTCCTGACAGGGACTAGGTTTAATGAGACTAAGTCTCACTAGCCTAGACTAAATCAGGGACTAGCTGGTCTTAGTGAGACCCCTCAAAAACCATGGGACTAGCTAAGACTGTCCCATTTCTCCTCCTCGCCTTGCTCCTCGACCACTCACATTCGAAAGCCATTGGACTAGATGCTTTTCACAACCAATTTTCATATAAAATACCAAATTGAAGAATAGATTGGAACAGACAAGGGAGAAAAAGATGGAGAAAAAGAGGGAGAGAATGGGGGGTAAGGAAGGATTAGAGGGATAACAAAAAAGAATAAAAATAAAATATTAATAAATATGGATTAAATAATATAATATTAGAGTTTGTTAATTATTCTGCTTGTTAGTCCGACACTGCACCAAACGCTTCACTGAGCTAGTCCAGCTTAGTCTAGTCTAAGCCAGTACAGCTTAGTCCCTGAAGCTAGTCCAGTCCGAGACAGTCCGGTGCAACAAACGCACCCCAAGTGGATTTACTTTACTTAGCTTTTCACATAGTGTGAATAAGAAGTTTCATTAATATATTTTGTTCTTTCCCAAAAAAGAAATTTTTTTGTGTGGCAACCAATTTTACGAAGACACTACATCCAAAAAATCCTAACTTTGTCCCTCGTTCTTCTAGGGTGCGTTTGGTACGCGGGACGGGACAGAACAGGGTGGAACGAGGCGTTTCGTCCCGCGTTTGGTACGCCTAAAACGAGTGGGACGAGGCGTTCCACGGGACAAGATTTGGATGATTTTTTGTTCCACCTTCCCCCTGGAACGGAATTGTTCCACGTCTGTGGGACATAAATTTTTAACATTTTAGAACAAAAATGCCCCTTGTCTTTTTCAAAAATTACAACATCTGTCCCGTCCTGTTTCGTCCCATCCCATTCCGTCCCGTCTGCATACCAAACGCACCCCTAAAGACACCCCACATCTCCTCCCAAAAACAAAAGAGCATTCCAAAAGGCCCCAATTCGACAACCAAGCATCTCCGGTTACCTCCGTTGTCGACATTGGTATGGCTGATAACTCCCATTTCTAGTACAATAACACTTCAACTCACCCACCCAAAAACGCCTTCACCTCTATCATCACTGTCGCTGAAGTCGTCGTCCTACACTTACCACCACGTCTCAACCCCTCTTTGTCTTCACCTCTATTAACAACCACGCTATATAATTTATAAAATATAATTTAAGTAGATAGTATCTCTAACGTTATATTTCATAAATTGTTGGGTGTTAATAGAATTACCATACATCAAACTCAATTTAATTTTGGAACCACTAATGGGGAACCAAAACGAGCCGACATGTCGGCACCTGATTGGTTCCGTAATACCAAAAGAGCGTTTTACTCTCAGAAACCCAGACGTTAACAAACAAAACGGATCTCCACCACCGTTTGGAGAGAGGCTAAAAAATTCCGACCAAAAATCTTCCAAATTCCTCCATCGGAGCCACCACCCACCGCCGGGGTTTCTCTTTCTCGCACAAAATGTCCCGACTCAATTTTCGTATAATTCTTATTCTGGGGTTGATGTCGACGGTGGCGCATTCCATGCGGTTCGACCTCCAATCGGGCGCCACCAAATGCATCTCCGACGACATTAAAAGCAGCTCCATGACCGTTGGCAAGTATGCCGTCGTCAACCGCAAGGAGGGATTTCCTATACCTGATTCGCATAAGCTCACTATCAGGGTAATCTCCAAACCATTTCTGTATTCGGGTCTGTTTCCATATCTGAAAAGATTGAATTTTTCAGATTGAAGTTTAATGTTTAGGCAAAGCATTGATTCAGAATTTGGATTTCTGTAAATTGGGTTTGATGATTTGCATTGTAAAGTTGGATTTTTTGGAAACAGTTTGGAGATTTGATCTGGTCGTGTTCTGAGTTTGTAACAGGTGACCTCACCTTATGGAAGTAACTATCACTATGGGGATCATGTGGAGTCGGGCAATTTTGCGTTTACTGCTGCAGAGACTGGTGATTATTCAGCTTGCTTTTGGGTGTCGGATCATAAGCCCTCGACGACGGTGACGATTGATTTTGACTGGAAAACTGGTGTTGCTGCTAAGGACTGGTCCAAGGTTGCCAAGAAAGGGCAAATTGAAGTAAGCACTATTTTGATTGCACATTGATGCATTTTGTGTGTGTTTATGCCTCTTTTGTGAATTCCGGCATGAGCGTAAACTTGACTCTTTCATGATTGATACTTATATGAGGAAATGTGATGTTAGAGAACCTAAAATAGGAATACAAATGCTTGTTGATTATGAATGTATAATACGAAGAACGTAGAACTTCTAAAACCTGTTAGATTCACAAGAAGTACCAAGGAATTAAGAATCTTTTAATGTAAAAACAATCAGCCTGTCTCTTGTGGGCTTCAAAGGCTCGTATTTATGGAGTTGGCATCCTTAAAGCATTAAGAATGGAAAATCACTCAACATCCAAAACTTACAGTACATACTAAGTGCTGTTATTTGACAAAAAATAAGCAGCTGCCTAATCATATTTGAACAATGATATGTCATATATCCTTGTTCTTATTATTCTCATTAATTGGTTTTTTTTGTTTTGTACAATAGAGTATATTGATCAAAAGATATGGTTTTGTGTCTTGTGCTGATATTATTTTTGTTCCTTGTGCTAGACGATGGAACTTGAGCTGAAAAAATTGTACGATGCTGTGACATCCATTCACGATGAGATGTTTTATCTTCGTGAAAGGTACCAAATCAATATATCTTGTGCTTAAATAGTTTCTGTACATGTGGCTCAGTTTCACAATTTGATATGATGCCGCATTATACTCCACGTGCATGCTTGAGTTAAAACTTTCTTTCTCTGCAAAAGTATGAAACATGCTGCTTTACTCGTATGTATGTAATTTTAAAAAGTGCTGGGGATGTTCAGTTTAGTATTCCTTTTCTTGACAGAATACTAATTATTTGTCTTAATTTGTTTACCCCTTTTGACTTTTGCCATATCTTTATGTATGAGATGATTCTTATTTTGATTCCGATATGAGTACCATATTTGAGGTTTTAGTATTATTTTTTCGTACGGAAGACTTGAATTGTTGGGATCTTTTGTGTTTTGTTTATTGTCTTTGCTCAATATTCCTCTTTCTTTTGTTAATCGTCTTCTTTTGCCTTCAAAGTGATACCGTTCGAAATCTGAGGAGGACATATTAAGTTGGAGGCATATTAAGTTCGAAATATTGAACCTTATTTGTTCCCTCCCTCATCTCTTATATTCTACTTTTGACTGTTCCCGTACTTCAGGGAGGAAGGAATGCAACAACTTAATCGATCAACTAACTCCAAGATGGCGGTTTTTGGCGGGCTTTCGCTTTTTGTTTGCCTGTCAGTGGCTGGTTTGCAACTATGGCATCTCAAGATGTTCTTTGAGAGGAAGAAGCTCCTCTAGTTCCACTTTGTACTTATTTTTTCAAATTTATTCTGCAGTTACATACGCACACTATTTTTTGTTCCCTGTATTTTGATGCCAAATTATAATTTGGGCATTGATTTGTTCTGCCGAGAGGTTAGCTTCTAGAAAGGAATCCTATCAAAGTTTTTGTTTGTTTTGTTGAAACTGGTTTCTGTACTTTTTCCACAGCAAGGAAATTGACTGACTTCATCAACTTCATTTGCACTCCAAAACCTACCTGCAGTCGTTTGGTATGATACAGACTCAAACTCATGAGATTCATATGTTAAAACTCAGTAATTGCTCTCCCCTACACGACTCAGATTTTCCGGCTTACTGTATGAGTTTACTTCTAATTTATAGGAACTAAACTTGTTTTTTTGAAAGCTGTTATTGATAATATAAAAATTTAACTCTCCCCTATACCACTCAAATTTTCCGGCTTAGTGGATGAGTTTACTTCTAATTTATGGGAACCAAACTTATTTTTTTGAAAGCTGTTATTGATACTCTAAAAATTGAAGTCTCCACTATACGACTCAGATTTTCTGCTTATTGTATGAGTTTAATTCTAATGTATAGGAATCAAACTTATTTAATTCTAATGTATAGGAATCAAACTTATTTTTTTAGAAGCTGTTATTGATACTCTAAAAAATATCATTATTTACTCATTAAGTAAATTTTCAAATTGTGTTTTTACGACTGTATGATAACTATGTCAATTTATGAGTTATACTATACACTTTTTGAGCGCCAATAACAACTCACTTTGTCAAATTGAAGTAACAAAGATACAAAAATTTCAGTCTCCATTTTTATACAAGGAGAGATTTTTCAGTGTGACTGGTACCATCACGTGTTACTATACAAATAGTGAAATTTGTGTGCTACAATGTTAATAACTTAAAAAATAAAATTTTTCACCACTCCTATTAAAACACGTGATGTTCCTCTAGTGTTCCCGTCACAATTAAAAATTTCTGACAGTTCAAAATACCGTTAATAAAACTGAACCAATGTGTCAGTGACCAACGAACCCATGCCGCTGCCAGGGCAACAACAATGGCAAGCAAGCCTGAGCTTCAGCCTGGCCTACATGGCCCAGAACTGCCTCTCCATGACACACCTCAAGCAAATCCACGGCCGCTCAATCGTCACAAACCTCCAGCACCACGCCATCGTCCTCGCCAAGATGTTCCGCTTCACCGCCATCTCACCCTCCGGTGACTTAAGCTACGCCCACCGCCTGTTCGATCAAATGCCCCAGCCAAACACTTTCTTTTACAACACCCTCATCCGGGGCTACTCTAAAAGCTCGTCTCCGTCGCAATCGGTGGTTCTTTTCAATCAGATGAGGCTGAACTGCGTCGACCCAGATGAGTTTACCTTCACGTTTTTGCTGAAATCGCGGTCAAGAATGAAAATTGATGCGGCTCCGATTCTGGCGTCCGATGAGATACATGGGATTGCGTTGAAGTTTGGGTTTTGCGCGCATTTATTTGTACAGAACGCATTGATTCATATATATGGGGCGAGAGGGAAACCGGTTGCGGCGAGGCGAGTTTTCAATGAGGCTGTGGCTCCTGACGTCGTTTCGTGGTCGGGTTTGGTTATTGCGCATGTGAGAGCAGGGGAATTGGAGTTTGCACGTCAGGTGTTTGATGAGATGCCTGAGAGGGATGTGGTTTCTTGGACAGCTATGATTTCTGCATATTCCCAAGCAAAGTATTCGAGGGAAGCGCTTGATTTGTTTTGGGAGATGAATCGTGAGGGAGTCATGCCCGATGAAGTCACGATGGTGAGTGTAATCTCAGCTTGTGCGGATCCCGGAGATGTAGAAACGGGGATATGCATCCACCAATATATCGATGACAATGGGTTTGCGTGGATGGTTTCTCTTTGCAATGCGCTGATTGACATGTATGCGAAGTGTGGATGCATGGATCGAGCGTGGCAAGTGTTTGATAAGATGAGCCGGAAGAGCTTGGTCACTTGGAATTCGATGATTTCAGCATGTGCAAACCATGGCAATGCCGATGATGCGTTGGGTTTGTTTGGGTGCATGACTGCTGCTGGTGTTGCACCGGATGGGGTCACATTTTTAGCCCTTTTAGTTGCGTATACACACAAGGGATTGGTGGATGAAGGGATCAGACAATTCGAGAGAATGCAAACAGACTATAGAATCGAGGCACGAATTGAGCATTACGGTTGCATGGTTGATATGTTAGGGAAGGCAGGACGGTTGGAGGAAGCATACAGATTGATTAGTAGTATGCCAATTCCGGGCAACGATGTTGTTTGGGGAACACTGCTTGCAGCTTGCAGAACTTATGGGGATGCTGATATGGGCGAGAGGGTCGTGAATAGGCTGTTAGAGTTGAAACCAGATGAAGGCGGGTACTACATTCTCCTTCGTGATATTTATGTCGCAGCCGGAAGGACAATGGAAGCAAATGCGATGAGGCAGAGCATGAAAGTTAACGGTGCTAGTAAGACCCCCGGATGCAGCTGGGTGGGAGAATATGGTTTCCGTTGAATGTTCTATTGGCGTTCGGAACTGCTCTGAGTCATGCTTTTATGTTGTCATAGAAAATGAATCCAATCAGGCTTCCAATTGTATTATCTCGTGGGAAGGTGTTATGTGAAACAATTTTGAAGCCTCAAGGGGTATTCGTGGAATTTTTGAAACTTGAGGGCATTTTGTGAAACATAATAAACCTAAGGGGTGTTTGTGAATAGTGAATTAAAATACCAAATTATTAAATGACCATATAGGTGCCTTTTTTAGTTCTTAGTATTCATCAATTTAGTGCAAAAACTTGTTACTCTTTTTTTTATTCGGAAAATCGATTATATATAATGATAAAAGAGACTACAACCGAAAAGGAGAAAAAAGTGTCTAAAACTTAGAGAATTAGTGCAAATGATTTAACACTAAAACACAATTAGCACAAATGATTGAGTCGATTTATCTTTTTTTTTTTTTAATTCGGAAAATTTAGATTCATCCTCATTTTTTTAAGTAAAAAACAACAGTGTTAGATTCATTAAAGGAAAAGACCAAAATAGTCAACAAAAGTACGTAGTTTAGTTACCACAAGGAGGTCAATGAAAAAGCTAGGAGGCCGAGCAAACCACTCACATTGGCTGCCAACATTCAAACCAAACCTAGCTAGTCTATGAGCAATCGTGTTGGCTTGATAGCGGACATGGGTGCATAAATCTTCAGTGATCGCACTGAGAATACTCTTCGTGCCTTCAACTAACTGCCCAATTATTGATGACATGTTAGTGGAGGTATCACAAAGAGCCGTCATAATCTAAGAGTCTCCTTCCGATAAGAAATTTCTGAAAACCCTCGAGTCTGCCCAAATTGAACATGCTGTTGCTGCCACAGCTTCTTTCTGCAATGGGAGAAAAAACATCCTCGAAGTTCATACATGACGCAGCAACAAAATTACCCAAATCGTCCCGAACGATGACACCCAAACCTCCCACCAGAGAATCCTTACACCAACCCCCATCGAAATTGATTTTCAGGTATTGTTGGTGGGAGGCATTTTCCATTTGGTAGGACTCAGTCACTCAGCGGGGTGTTGTTGGTCGGATTCGCTGATGCTTGAATAAGGACTCATTTAAAAAACATTGTATTTGACAACAAGAAAAGTAGCGATAGAGCTTTTTTTTTTTTAATCATTTATTATTGTTAAGAAGAGAAGCATAGATTTAAACTACAGGAAACTTGATATAAGTCTATTTTTTTTAGCCAATAGTAAGAATAGTCCAATTCCTTAAGTTTAATTATTTAATTATCAATAATTATCTATTCAATGATAAGATTTGTTATAAAAATCAAATTTCTTCCTAATTATCTCTTTGATTATTTCTTTTTATTTATTTATTTATTTATTTTGTTATTTCTTGTTCTTCCTCTTGCTTTAATCTCCATTTATAGATTTTATTTTTAATTTTCATGATCAACGTATATCACAGGTTAATTATTTTTATGTATCTATATGACAGATTCTTTTTTATAATCAACGTGTCACAGATTAATGTGTCTTGCTTGTAGGTATATTATGTTTTTTTCCTACCTTTTAGTTAGGTTTCATATCTTGCTTACAGGTATAATATACATTCATATATTTGTTACTTGAGTTTAGGTAGAATGTTTTGTAGATATTTTATGTTAGTATATTAGTTTTTTTTTGTCATAAGATATTAATTAGATTTTTTGGAGTTAAAAAATGCATAATATTAGAAGATTTTAATTAATTTTTAATATTTAAAAAAATATAAAATGAGTATAAAAGAAATAAAAACTTGTAATTAGATAATTGGACTCACTCCTAAAAACCATCTATGTTTTTGGACCTAGATCTAAAAGCCCCTTTAAACTATTATATTAATTTAAAGAACATAAATTTTGAACTTGGAACGCAGGAATAGAGCATATACTCGTGAATACTAAATTTACAGAAGCATTAGTTTCAACATTAATCCAAAGTAACCAGGCTCTTGCTTAATTTATTCCAGACAAAGGGAGCACATAATCTAAATTCCACTTTTCAATCTCCCACCATCTCATTAGCATCAAGGTATTTTAATTCTCACCATCTCATTAGCAACAAAACAAAACCTTGACCTATATGTGGTGTGTTTTCCTGTATGTTCTCATTAGCAACAAAGCTCTTATTTATTCCAAATGATAAAGATCACACCGTAAGTTCCATTATCCATCTCACATAACAAGAAGGAAATTAAAATTAAGTAATTAAGGAGCAAATGCTTTCGGAATATTCTTGTTCCATTCATAACAAATGTTATACGTGCAGATTTAGTTATTCCCCCCGCATGGACCCGTTGGTAGTGAAAATTTTAGGATGGGTATTGAATTAACCTAGAGGGTGTGAATGAGGTCCAACTTAAAAATCATATGTCAATTGTGATTCTCAAGATAATTTCCACACAAAAAAAAATTCATACACATGCTGATAAATAAACAAATAAAATGTGACATGATGTAGGATTTAACAAGGTAAAACTCATCATTGGGAAAATTCTCGGGCTCTTGAACTAGGACAAAAAACTAAGAGAAATGAGACATAAAGACTTACAAAACTCATCAACTTGACACAAATAATAGTAGGCAGTTTTGTCTCCATAATTTGCTACTCGATCTATTGTCAGCTTTTTGAGTAAAAGTGACACGATACTAAAGCTACCATCAATCACCTTCTTCTCGAATTTTACAAATACTAATGGGATTATGTAAAATGTATGAAAGAATTTTGGTTAAACCCTAGTATTTCTTAACCTTGATTCTCTAAAACCGATTGTTATATAATTGTTTGCTTGGTTTCATTATTGTTGATCTCAATATACTTTTACTTATTCGCATTTGGTATTTTAATTTAAGATTCCAACTTTTCTTAAATTTTGTATTTAGTAGTTAATTAGAATTATTTTTAAGCACAAATTATTCATATCAGCCAGTAGGGGTGGCTTCGGTATAGTTATCGTACTAAAACTCTCGTACCAATTACCATACCAAACTTTTAGTTTGGTAAAATCTATTACCATTACCATACCAAACTTTTGGTATACCGAAGTTCAGTTGGCATGGTATGGCAATGGTAATTGCCACTTTGTTTTGAGAAAAAAATTGTTTTTGCTTTTTTAACCCAATTCAAGGGAAAAACTTTTTTATTGTACTTTTATCTCATATATTGTAGCCTATATTAATCTATTATTCATCATTCACAATTCACACACACAATAATTCAAATGATGCATCAAGATTCATGATGAAAATTAAGCTTACAATCCAAATAGAAGTTACGAACCAAAACAAAAAGAAGTTAACAATCCAAATAAAAGTTAAAGTTTCAAACCAAATGAAAATTGAAACTAAATTTCAAAAAGTAAAATTCATTGATCAATTCTTCAAGTTTGAGATGTCGAAACTTTTGGAGGAGGCATTGAACTTGTAGAACATTTAGTTTTTGTCAAGCCTACATTACAAACAAAGAAAACATATTAATAGCAAGAAGAATTAAAGTTGAAAACCATTTAACAACAAATTTACTAAAAAAATTAAAGCATATCTTACTTGTTTCCACTTCTTCCATTTCCTTATAAAATTGAAGCATATCTTCCGTTGGTTCCTTGTAAAAGTTTACTTCATCCACCCTAAGCCAATCACTAGTACACACTAGTGCCTCAACTGTTTTAGGAGTCAAGGATGCCCTAAAATGGTCCACATCCCTCCTCCCTAGGCTAAATGTATTTTCACTAGCAACGGTAGAAGTGGGGATTGCAAATATATTTTGTGAAAGAATTGGGAACTCTTTTGTGTTTGATTTCCACCAATTCAAGATATCAAAGCCACCAACAACAATGCTAATATAAGGAACGGCGAAGTACTTATCAACTTCATTAGATATCTCTAAAAGGCGTTGATCCCTCCTTTCTTGTATAAACTCCTTCATCATTTCAATTTTGTTCTCATCACCCCCACAAGCTTAAATTATGTACTCTTCATTTAGTTCTACATCTCCCAATGGAGCCCCAGCGGTAGTAAAAGAACCCCTCATATACTCATTATACAAATCAAGCAAGCATTTTTTAATCTCCATAAGCATCCAAGCTATCTTTCTATCATCCCATCCAAGTGTTTTGAGGCTAATGGTAATCATTTGAAGTTTATAACAAGGGTCTAGAACTTGGCCAAGAAACATAAGTGGGTTCACATTCTCAAAACTTCCCCAATAATCTTTATTTTTCTTCTCAATTTCTATTTGTAAAGCAACCACTTGATACCATAGCAAAGTTTATGTAACATTTTTTGTATAGCAACCACTTGATCCCATATGTGTTATATAATTATATATTATATACGTTATAATTTATATATTATATTATATGTTCGGTACGATACGGTAATATTATGGTAATGATATCTATTACCAAAATCGTACCATGAAATTTCGGTATGGTACAATACCGTACCATTACCAATTGGCACAAAATCGGTATGGCACGGAAATTTGGCAAAAAAATCCACCCCTATCAGTCATTGAGAAAAACGACCTTACTTAGTCTGTTTATTCTACAACAATTTTTTTTTTCTCTTGCAAGTATCTCTATGTGATTTTAACCTAATTATGCAGGTGCCAAAAACCCTATCACCATGCATTGTTCCGCTCACTTCTATCCCGCGTATTTGAAGACCTTAAAACTCATAAGATAATTGGTCAAGATAAAAGAATTTAGGGTTTGTATATTTTGACTATGAAGGATACATTTTTTTTTTAAATTCAAGTAATCATCAAGTTCTAAGTGTGAAATAAATAAATAATAAATTTTGAGATGGAATTATCACATAAACAAATATTGTTGTAGGTTTCCCTCTTTTGGGCTTGCTTCAGTGAAATCATACAAAAAAATTGAGCCTACATAGAGAGCTTGTATTAGTAACTAGAGAGCTTGTATTAGTAACTAGCTAAAATTAGAAATTCACCAAAAACAAAGCTCAAAAATATAAATAGAACTTGGAATTTCTTTGAGGATCAAAAGTGAATACATAATTGACCAAAATAGAAAGCACATACATAATTACCCAAATAGAAAGGGCATACATTGACTTCTTTTTACAAGTTTATTTAAAAAAAGTAACAAATTCAAACCCAACTAAAGATAACATAGGTAATCAAAACAATTTTTTCTAGATCCTATCAAATATTCCCCTTCCAAAAGTAGAAATGTATAACTCAATAAACAACGGAAATTGCATCCCAATGAATGAGGTAACTGGAACACCAGCAAGCAAAATGCTTGGAATAACAATCAATGACTTCCCGTCAAGCATAATATAAAGGCCACAAGAAAAGACAATCATCAAGGTGGCGATAGATAAAAAGAGGGTGACAAGGCCTATCATCATTTTTATGGGCAAGGATTTGTAGAAATCATCTTCAGAATAACGTGACGTGAGAATGCCTAAAAACATGATAACCGAAGTTGTTGAAGAAAAGAGCGAGATTACATCCGAAACTATAAAAGTTGTGAATACCTTATTAGTTAAGAATGTAGGACGACTTGTTGTTTCATTATTTCCACCAGGAACTGTGAATGCTGCAGCAAACATAATGGTGACAATAAGAGCACCTACAACTGTACAAGAAGTTGCTGTTCCCTTTATTGATTTTTCTGCCGCTTTCGCCAATTCTTTGTGATTCTCCGTAAATAATTTTCGTGGTGTCTTATTATTTTTGTTTTCAGATTCACAATCCTTGGGATCTGCAACTCTCTCCACCTCCTGCATTTTTGGCGACAAAATTATTTATGGATGTGACTCTAAAATCATTATCTCTTCATATAAATCTTTGAACTTTTATCGTTTAAGACACCACAGAATCCAAAATCAATAGTTAAGCATGTAGGATGATAATAGCTTGTCGTTAAATAATAATGTTTTGTTGTTTAATTTCAATTTTTTTCGTACTATGTTTGTGCATATCGACAAACTTTTTGTTTTGATTTTGTATTTTTAAATAGAGTAATTTCTACGTTCTCTTTTTTTTTCTATGAAATTCAATAAATAATAAAATAACATAAATATGTGAAGGAGTTGGAGAAAATGAGAGTAAATTTATAGCCACAAAAATATACATAAACAAAATAAAGGCAAAATATTTCATATATATAAGCATATATAGATAAATAGTCACCTTGAACCATTGTACTTCTCTTTGCATTTGCGAAACTGCACCTTGAATGTGATCCATTTGTGACAATGGGGTAATACTTGCTACCGCATGTAGCAAATTATTTCCGAAGTGATCTTTATTCCCCACTATTTCTTGTATTTTATATTTATGGAGGCCATTTATAAGATTATAAAATTTGTGGTGACGGGATTCAGCGGCAATTTGGAATAGGCTCTGGCCCTTTTCGTTCCTAATTGCCAATATTGGAGATAAGGAATCTTTAAGAAAATGAGTAATATACTCCACATGCCCTCGTTCTGCTGCCACGCACAATGCTGCTTCCAATTTCTTTCTTTTATAATAACTCAAACTTCTTTCACCCGTTGTCAGAATCTCTTCACTTGCTTTACACATGAGAGGTAAACACTGCTGAACCCTTTCATGGGTCAATTTCATCTGATATATATGATTGATTCCTAAGTTCATTAAAAACAAATACAAATTAAAAATTACAGTCATATTAAAATAAATTTTAATATTAATAAAACACACATGAAAGAAATCAATGAACGATACAAATGTATATGTGGCCTACCCAAATATGTTTGGAGTTTCGCCACTAGTCCTCTGAATCGGAGTATATCCATTCCTGCATTACAAGTCAAATTTGATGACAGAGATAAACATTTTATTTATCATAAATAGGTCATTCTTCGTACTGTGTTGGTTTTTGTTATACTCACCTATCTGTATTATGTTTTTTTTTCTTTATGTTTTCTTATACATGTTTTACTTTTATTACATTTTCCATATCACATTTGTATTATCTTTCTAACTAAAGTGAGACACGTTTGAATCAATGGGCCTACCTCTATTAATCACCTTTGTCGTGTTCGTGTCAAGTTTATTATTTGAACAAATTGTGTCATGTCAAACCGGATGAGCTTCATTAGCTTAATGGGATTAAAAATTTAAACCCGAACCTGACCTATTTGCACCCTTTGAGCTCTTTGTCGGAGTGAGGGCCTTTCCAACCTTAGATCAAATGTCTAACATTTTTTTAAAACTAATCTTTTTATTTCTTTTTGATCCCGTGCTTACAATTCAACATAAGTGGGTCTCATGTGTGTCACGCCAACATTTTTTACAGACAGTTAACGGATTTCGATGGCCTGTCACAAAGTAAAACTAAATTTGAGTTCAATAAGCTAAGTGACGATTTAAACTTTATGGGAAAAAGTGAAAATGCCTTTGAGTTTTCGGAGTCGTCATCGCAAATTAGCCTTTAATATTTATTACTACACATTGGACACAACGTCACAAACCAAACATATAGCTCTTAAGAGTGATTACTTTAACATTCCAGCATTGTTAAACATTTCCAAAGAACTCAGCTCTCATACCAAATATATAACAATGAATATTTTTAATTAGCTATGGATTGTCATTTAGTATTATGACTTAGTGATATTTCTCGTCTCATCACTTGTAAGTAAAAAGTTCTAGATTCGAATTTTATAAATGGCTACTTCATAACCAATTTATTCACCCCGCTCCTTAGTGAAAATAAATTTTGTATATATAAAAAATAGATATGCATTCTACAGTACCTTTAAGAAAAAAGGGGTTAGATTATAGAAAAATTTCTTAAACAGCTCTGGATTTTATGGGGATATTAAAGAAAGAATAAATGGTAAGTTATTTTTTGACCAAATAAATAAACGGTGTAGGTATCAAGTAACATATCAATGATAAACCGTTTATTTATTTGATACATTTGGATAACCAAACAATCTCCATTTTGAATGAATTTTTTATTATTTTTAAATATGACTTCCAAGTGAAGCTTAAGAAATATAACAATTTCGATTATGAAATTTCTACAATAAAGATATGTTATTTGCAATTAGAGAAATGAGGTGATGTCCCTAATGGGAATGCAAGGATTATTCTTTTCATATTTAACTTCCTAAATATGAAATGACTAGGATTTGTTTTTTAAGACCATGCTGCTTGATGTTATTCCTTGTTAAGCATTTTATTCCGGCATTAATATAGATCTATTAAAAAAAAAGATATAAGGAGATAATGTAAAATTAATTTGTAATACAATAAAAAGGGGCAAATTACATTTTGCACTCTTAAGTTTGAATGCAATTATAACCTCATACATTATTTTTAAAACACCATCACTTAACGGACAAATTGATGATTTGATTAATGGACGTATGAAATTGCTACTAATACACAAATTTGTGTATGACATTGTAGTGTTGTAAAGATTATGTATGAGCAAAATGGTGTCAAGCGAGGGGGCTATAGAAGAAGATAGAACATATTTTCTACTGGAAAGTTGAAGTTATTAAGGGATTATGTGCATTTACATATTTATAAAAATTTATAATTTTAGGGGTATTTTGGTATGAAAATAAAAATATGATGATGTGTAATCTTAGTCACCAATTTTACGTAAGTGGACTAATCCTAATAGGGACCTACAAACTTAGACTTATATCAAGTTTTATCTTTTATAATGAAAAATATAAGAAGAAAATAAAAGGCAATAATTTACTAACCATAATAGATCAATTTTTGCCATACACTGAGTCGGCTTCCACTTTTGAATGCAAGAGAGTTACTGGCCAATGTTACTAAGGGGATATTCCCATTGCAGTCTATAGCCATGGCCAATTTTGGATAACGTTGAATCAAATTCCATGCAATATCTATATATAATAGAAGCGTGAAAAAAAAAAAAAAAAAAAAAAACATTGTAAGTATACTGACAAAAATTGTAACAAAAAAAAAATCACACAAGGGAAAAAGTGTACCAAATCTGTTGTAATCAAAACCGAGAGAAATAAGTCGAGCGGCATAGGGAACTTCTAGATGTGTGTGTGGAGTGCGGTCATAGAGAGTGTGAGCCATTATTTCCCCTTTTGTGTTCTCTTGGGCCTCTAAAACAAGGGGCACCGGGAACAAAGGAGGTGAATTAGTAACAAATCTGTCGTTCTTTTTAACCATGCATTCAGCTATTTCAAACTCTTCCGGATAATCTCTTATTAAAAGTTGAAGAGCTGTTAAATCATCATCGTCTGTTATAACCAAGTCTTCCTTTTTCATTAACTCCACCAACTGTTTTATAATGCGCGCGCTGCAGTTCTTGAAATTCTGGATTGCGTAATGAAGAACTGTACCATTTCGCACAAATGAAAGTGTTGCACTTCCTTCCTCGCTATCCTTGCGAAGACGGTTGGTCACATTACTCCAATCATTAGACTTTACATATTCGGCGAAAAGTTTAGGGACATCGTTGCCTGCATGCATGTGCCTTGTTTGTTAAGTTCTAAATTTCCCATCTTGCATAAAAATAATTTTATACAATTTGAAAACAAATTGGAAATTCTTCGGATGGAAAATATGACAAAATAATATACAATATATATAAAGGAGATTCCACCCCTAATTAACATAACCGAGGTCTATTGGTGATGTTAGTGATTACTCATACTAGACATAAAAGTTTATCATAGATTACTATTAAATAGAATTATATGGAAGTCTAAATTTGTGAGGATACCTTCAGTGCGGCCTTCTTCCTTTGCGAACGGTGGCTTTGTAGCATGATCAATCGGAGGTGGATAAGCTTGAAGAACTGACTTCTTTTCTGAAATTGAAAACTTTGATGTTAAGATGACAGATGTTATCGTTCAATTCTGAATTTTTTTTTCCCTCCATACAAATGCTTATGTGCTGTGAAAATAATTGTAAAATATTCCTCATCAAATCAGAATATATAGAATCATAGATCACCTACAAGATACAACCGTACAACCATTGGCGCCGTAAATTTATTTCCTTCAACTTTTCATTTATGTACGTACCATTTTCATCTGATGGTTCACTTGGCTTCTTCAATTTATCTGACAAAGTATCCCATGCTTGTTTGGCCGTGGTTGCTCTCCTGATAAGTCCATAAGTATCATCCCCGCATGAATTCCAGATTGCATATAAGGCCTTGGCATCCTTCTTCTTCCAAGCCCTACTAATTTCTTCATCTTCTGTAATTGGACGTACTTGATGTAAAACGTCCAAAAGATCTTCGGCTAACATGTAGGTCTTAATTTGATAACTCCAATCATCATAGTTCTTATGGTTGAGAATTGTATGAACAACTGTAGTTGTCATGTTCAATCTGCCTGTTTATCCAACGATATTTTATGCCAATCAAGCATATATGTGAAAAAAGCAACGAAAAAGAAAAGAAAAAAAAAACAAAGTAAGTCTAACTACTACACTCACAATTTGAGTTGGGAAATTTTTCAAAAGAGGCAGCAGCAGCAACGCTATGAGCTTTCTAATTGGTAATTCCTTTGCATGTGCACATTTAGTAGCCAAACTTTTAATTTATAGATACACATGAGCAATTAAAAAAGACTTGGAAACATGGAATTGACTAAAAAGGACTTAGTAAATTACCAAGAAATTAAGATGCAAATGAGCAATTAAAAAAAGACTTGGCGAAACATACACTTGAGCAATTAAAAAAGACTTCGGCAAATGGATGAATTTTTACTTAAATGCGACTGATGGAGGGGATAACGTCATAGGATTCACACGGAACCAAAGTCATTTCATTATCATCATCAATGCTATATCAGTTTGTAAGAGGGAGAGAAAGAGATGTCAATTGTAAGAGTCGATCGATTTTAGGACTTAATAAAGAAGACAATCTCTCTTGTAAATGTTATACTTGGCTACGGTTCATGCATAACTGAACACTAGAAACTCTCATATGAAAAAGTTGAGGTTCCATTATAAAATCAATTAACAATATGGAGAGAAGCCTAACAATTACAAGAGATGTAATTTGTAAGAGTCGATTGATTTTAGGACTTAATAAAGAAGCCAATCTCTCTTGTAAATGTTATACTTGGCTACGGTTCATGCACAACTAAACACTACTCTTGTATGAAAAAGTTGGGGTTCCATCATAAAACCAATTGACAGTATAGAGAGAAGTTCAACTACTTATAAGTACATGCAAGGTCTATCCATTCTCAACATCGTAAACTTGGTCGCTATGCTACAATCTCATTCTGATGGTACCAAGGTTTTGTTGCTTTAATTAAGCTCAAGCATTTTAGTCTCAGTATTCTTCATGCTTTTCTAAAATGAAAATTCCCGAAACTCCTCAAACTTTACTTTCGCTGTGGCTTGTTGAGTTTACATTACTGGCTTCCAAATTGTCTGGAATTATAGCAATTAAGTTCATTGTGGAAGATATAAAATGTTACTATTTTTTAAAGTGAAATAGCACTACCTGATGACAATTGTAGATTACACAGGAAAATTGGCAAACAAATTTTGTTTTCTTGCAATATATTTTAAGGACAATTAGAGACCCCTATCACCAGATTCATCTCTTTTACGTAAATGTTGAAGTAACGAGATTCGGATCCCAATTCGAACCTGTACCAGATTGCCCCAAAACTTAGCTTAAATGAAAACTTACAAGTGCCCTTAATGGGATCACATGGGAACCATATTAAGAATATTATATGAAATATATTTATCTAAAATAGTCTTTGAAGTAGGTTTGATTAGTAGAGTTAGTTGTGTATATTTTGTCAATGTATTTGACAAAAAGCACCCAACCTGCCACTTTCCAGTTTCCATAGACTTTTCATTCAGCCATTTTAATAGACCAAGACCATCATTCTTAAATTTATTTGAACATTTAGCTGAGCTTTGTACTGGATAGAATTTTTTTTATTTAACAACAAACTAGAACATTAGGAGCAACACACTTATATCAGTGACAGATTCAAGATTCTAAAATCGGGTGGTCCTAAACAAGGTATGTTAGGAATTAGTCGGACGGCGGGTTGGGCCTAAGACCTAACTGCCTAGGCAGACTAGGTGAATTTAAGTAAATTTGTTATATATCACATAAATATGTTTACTTTAACAAAAACTTTATATATATTATTTCACTTAAGTTTATTATTTAACATATAACATTCAAAAACATCATAATTTTTCTTTAGTATTTTAGTGAGTTTGATCGTATGAGATGGATATTCAAGTGATTAATTACGAGTTCAAGTACTTTACAAAATATTTTTCGTAGCTTGTATGAACTTATAGTAAATTTCAAAATAATAAAGGTGTCAAACATATGGTATAAAAAATAAGGAAAACTAATGAAAATGGCTTGAAAACTTTGAGTTTAACGAAAAACCACTTTTAAAGTTATAGTGAATAGTGACAGTTAAAGGTGAAAAAGTGGTTTTTCGTTAAAAGTAAACAGTACCGAGGGTGTTTTATTAAACCTCCCTAAAAAATATTGGTTGAGTAATACACATCATTTTATTAATTAAAATGCTAAGTTGCACAACTTGATTAGATAACAATTAAAAAAAGAGCTAGTCACGTGAAAAATGGAGAGAGAAAGTCTTTCTTCTTCGTTGGAACTAAGGTCCAAGAAAAGCAGATCATAGTGGATTTCTATGTTCCTCTTCGTCTAAAATTTGATATTTCTTCTTGGTTTAAAACTTTTGTTGCACAGCATCTCCACAGCCATAATAGTTTTCTCTCTTCTATCACCTATCCAGATCGTTGGGTGGTCCTCAAAGGATTTCACAGGCCACCTTGGTCAACACATGCATCTACGCTGCTTTTGGTGACCAATTTTAAAGCCTCAAGGGGTATTGGTATAATTTTTGAAGCTGGAGACATTTTGTTAAACATAATAAACCTCATGAGGTGATTGTGAACATTGAATTAAAATACCAAAATATTTTGACCAATTAGGTACTTTTATTTTACTTCTTAGGTTGAATTTTTTTAATAAACATGTAAGATGATGTCGTGGAAGATGATGTCGTGGAAGTTTGTGTCACTGACCAAAATTGGCTCGCCATTGACGGTTGACAAGCCTGAGCTTTTTTGTTCCGTCTCCTACGATTTCGTTCGCTGTGGAGCTCCGCATCTGATCCCAAGTCACTTTCTCTTGATCTTTATGGCTCCCCTTCATTTTTCTCAAGTCCCTCTCTCCCTCGTGAAACATTGCAACTTTTTAGTGGAATGTTGGGGATTCAATGTGAATCCAGTTAGGGTATCTGGAGTGCTATATCAGTTTCCAGCTAGGATTAGGACTTAATAAAGAGGCCAATCTGCTTTAAATCAGGAAAGAAAATCTTCCTGACCTGCCGAAAAGCAGAAGAAAAAACTCCTAAATTCTGTCATAGAAAATGAATCCAATCAGGCTTCCAATTGTATTATCTTGCAATATAGACCACTATCACCAGATTCATCTCTTTTATGTACGTAAATGTTGAAGTAATGAGATTCGGACCTGCACCAGAATTGCGTAGTCTCACAAAACTTGGCTTAAATGAAAACTTACAAGTGCCTCTAATAGGATCACATGGGAACCATATTAAGAAATATTGTGTGCAATATATGTCTCAAATAATCTAGGTCAATCCCACTTAAAGTGGACCACAGTTTTTGTCTTTGATGTAAGCTTTATTAGTTGAGTTAGCTGTTTATAATGTATATATTGTACAGATATTTTGTCAATGTAATATACAAAAAGTATCCAACCTGCCACTCTCCTTAGACCTTCCAGCCATTTTAATGAACCAAGATCATCATTCTTAAATTATATTGAACAATTAGCTAAGCTTTGTACTGCATAGAATTTTTATTTATTTAACAAACTAGAACCATTAGCAACAACACACTTATAATGAAAATTTTTGAAGCCTCAAGAAGTGTTCATGTAATTTTTTAAACTAGAAGCATTTTGTGAAACCTAACAAACCTCATGAAAAAACACCAAATTATTAGATGACCATTTGGGTACTTTTATTTTAGTTCTTAGGTTGACAAATTTAATACACATGTAAAATGATGTCATGCAATATAAACTATACAAATAAAACCCGATGATTGGCATTCGATAGCTGTCATTTTATATGTATATGGTTACAATTAAACCTCATGAGGTGTTTGTGAATATTGCATTAAAATACCAAATTATTACAGGCTTTTTAGCCAAAATTATTCCTAAAATTTGCATAACTCCTCAATATGTCCTTAAGATTTGAAATCAATGCAAGTGGTCCTGAGATTGTTCATCATCAATCATTTTAATCCTTCTGTGAATAGTTATATTAAATAAAGATTAAAATGACAAAACCACCATCAATTTAATAAACAATAAGCCAAAATGATTTGACAAAAATGAGTGTACTTTTGTCATTTTATCTTTATTTAATGGATATTTTTCATATAATGACCAAAATGATTAATGATGGACAAACTTCAGAGACCATTTTAGATATAAAAAAAATCATCATTAAATGAACATTTAGCTACTTTTTATGTTAGTTCTTAGGTTGACAAATTCTAATATACATGTAAGTTGATGTCATGGAAGATGATGTCATGGGCCTTCGTTTAAGTGACCAAATTGGCGCGCCATTGACGGTTGACAAACATGAGCTTTCGTTTCGGTTTTGTTCCGTCTCCTACGACGTTCCCTGTGGAGCTCCGCATCTGATCCCAAACCACTCTCTCGATCTTTATGGCTCCCTTTCAATTTTCTCGAGTCCCTCTCTCCCTCAAAGTTCAATCCTTTTCACTGCATTCTCTGTTGATTCAAAAAAATCAGAGGTTTGAAGCGTTGGGTTTTCAAAAGGGTGTTGGATTTTGAAGAATATTTGGGGTACCAAATGGGGGATTCAGATCTCTCTGGCATTTTCAATCAGTGGTGGTGAAACATTGTAACTTTTAAGTGGAATCTTGGTGATTCAATGTGAATCCAGTGTGGGTATTTGGGGAGGGGGGTTGGGAGGTTTTGGAATTGAAGAATATGAAAGTGAAGAGGAGGAAGAAGATGACGGTGTTGTTGTTGCAGAAAAGACGTAAGGGTGAGACTTGCATTGCTGTCAAGTTGCACAAGACTCCACCTCCCCGAATAGGAGAAAAACTTGTATGGAGGTCGACTTGCCACTAAACTATGCTGAGTGACACTACTGCTCATTAAAAACTTGCCACTAGTTAAACTAAATTAATAAAATAAAATAAAATAACTCCTTTACTAAGTTTAATTAAAAGCAAAAAAATAAATTTCTACATAATTAATTAGCTAATTAAAACTGGATAACAAAAATAAAAGGCCTAAATCAATCCATACCTAGAAATATATTTGAATCAATCCATGCCCAGAAATATATTTCTCAAGTCCGCCTCCAACTTATACGTTTTAACCTAAAATCTCTTTCTACTCCAACTTACCAATAATCAAGTTCCTTACGTTATCATAAAAATTGAATCCAATCAAGGTCTGAGCAAGTGATTTCTATTTTTTTTTAATGGGAATCCATTTACTTAAGAGAACGTGTATATATATATATATATCAAAACAAGTTTAGCGCGGTTGATTTATCAAATCCCATCTTATTTAAAGAAATTCATTTGTCCTCATGAAAAAAAAAAAGATAAAATTTTATAGTTAGAGAGCATATGCTCCTCAACATTAAAAAAAAAACTTCATCTACCAAATATTGAAAACCAAGAAACTTCAAGGTAGTAAACTGAGATTAACCCTTAAAATTAAAATCAAGGGAGACTTTGGATGCAGTCTCTAACTATCAATATTCTTTGACTTAAGCCTTGTTAGTTTTCAATTTTTTTATCGAAGTCCCTGAAATTAATGTGACACTTTATTTCTATGTATGTTACTATATTTTTTAAATTAAAAAATTGAATTTTATAGTTGTTTATATTAATGAGATTTTAAATAAAAACTCATAATTTGTGGGATTAAAAATATTAAAATATAAATTATACTATTGTGTGAATGTATATATAAACATGGGTACATTCATCAAAATTAACAAAAAAAATTATTGTACCAAAACATGGGTACATTCTTCAAAACCACACACACAAAAAATAATAGATATTAGGCTTAATAACATTAGTAAATTTCTTCAATTAAATTTGACATGGATACATTCTCAAATTAAAAGAAAATAATGTACCAATATAAGTTTAAAAATGGTTAGAAAAAAAATTGAATAGATTTTATATAAAAAAATGTACATTTTAATATAACAAATTGGTATATTTAAGAACAAGTACATTTTAAGATTAAAAATTAGAAAAAAAAATTACATGAATACGATTAAAAAATTAAAAACATTTTTTTAAAAAAGTAATGGGTACAAACTGATTCTAATTTTTTATTTATTTTGGAAATGTTTTCAATTGAAAATTAGTTAGGAGTTTAATAAAAGTGTGAGTATGAAAAGGCTTTTTTTATTAGCACCCCACTTAATGTTGAATAACCCCCACAATTTAAACGATTTATATATCTATTATGCAATGACGCATTAAGTTTTGTGAAACCTTTTGAAAAACCATGCAACCCCTAAAACGTGGTATTCATCCTAGGTGAACTTGCACATATTAATCACAAGAAGCCTTCGTCAATTTCAGGGACCGACCTCCAACCAAAATTTCATCAAATTACTTTTCTAAACATCTTAATGGTCGCAAATAATCAAGACACTTAGATAGTATAAACCGGTGATTAATAATTCGAAAACCTGCATGCATATAATCATAAGAAAATTGAAGAGAAACTAAATATTCTTGCTAAGGTTCGTGGCCTCACCCTAACAAAAAGAGAACTAGTTACGCATATTAGGGGCGGGCACGGGCCGGGTCAGGCCCAAAATTGAAGGAACCGGACTGGGCCCATTTGTAAATAAAACAGGACTAGGTGGGTCGGGCTTTCGATTTTTCAAAAAGGGATCCGGACCTAAACCGGCCCGTTGAAACAGGCCAGTTCCTATGGGTCCCCACGGTTCTAAATCTTCACTCACGCCTAAGTATGGTATTCGTCATCATGTTCGTTCCCTTCCCCAGCATCTTTGTCTTCAAAGAGTGGGTTGATGAGTCGGACTTCTCAGCCAAATAGTGTTCCAGCATATCATCTTCGTCATCTGCCATTAACCATAAGACAGGATGGGTTCTTCATTAGATTGTGACATACAAAACATTTCCTTCATAACAAAATTCAGTGATTCGACTAATTTTGGCCTCATCAACATAAGACTACATGGGCTATAAGGAAAGAAAAAATCATCAGAATCAAAGTCAATCTCGTCATCATCCTCTTCATTAGACCCTTCAGTGGCTGGAGTTGCACCTTTCTATGGAGGGAGAAAAACCAAGCAAAATGAAAAAGTGACGGGGAAAGTGCAAAGGGAAAGAAGGGAATAGAGAGCCAATAAAGAAAGAAAATGAGCTCTTTTTGAGGTTTGTGGAGACAGAGAAATGAGACAAAGATAGGAGACAGAGAAAATGAACTTTTGAGGTAGATGTGTCAGAGATCGAATAGCTGAGAATTAGGAGAAAAGCCTAGGTTACCACACCAGATATTCAGATAATTTTGTGAGAATTGAGAGAAACGGGTCCAACCAAGGCCCCGTTTCCTAAGGCTTTTGCACCTGCCACGTTCTGATAATTTTGTGAACCCATCCTAGCCCACCCCGTTTTGTCTTTACAAATTTTAGACTCGCCCCATGCTCGCTTTGAACCGCATAGAATCGGCCCGCCCCGCGGGCCTAAGGCCTGTTTGCCCACCCCTAACACATATTCATAATAAAAATCATAAAGTTCTTTATTGAAATAATAAAAGATTGAAAACACCTTGAATGAAAAAAAAGTCTGAAAAATCTCTACGCTTGGCCAATTTTCTCTCAGAAAGAACGCATAGAGAAGAAGTATCTCACTAGGGCCGGTCAAGCTTATTTAACCTAGTAAAAATTAAATCCTCCTAATAAAAGGTCTTCCAGTCAAACTAGGAAACTAAATAACTAAAATAAAATATGAAACATAAACCTAAATTAAATGGTAAAATTCGCCTAAAATCTGCACAGCCACATTTTGGACTCCTAAATTACTCCAAAACTAGCCTACTATAGCTAAATTTAAAGTTTGGAATATTCTGAACACTTCTCCAGAAGGCCACGAACGCATCAAAGGTCATCTTGGGCTCCAAAAATGCAATTTCAGCCCAGAGACGTCATTTTTCAATACCACGCACTGCTCATTTATTCTGTTGCCAGAAAGTAACAGCTTGTTAGAAAAATCCCAAATTTTGATACGAACACGCCAAGAGACAAACGAACGCCCTTGAATTTGAATCACTTCAAAATTCATCTGTTTGATCATGTTTTGCTCTAGAGGAAGTCGAATGTCCTATATTGAAAATATAAAGCAAAGTATCAAAATTATCACAAAATAACCACTAAATTACAACTAAGAATAAGGTAAAATATATAATATGAAATTGACTCATCATAGAACACATCCACTCACTCCTTAGGGCCGGGTGCGTTGGAATGCCATTAACTTACAGAATGCTAGTGGCAAAACACATCCACTCATTCTTCAGAGCCATTGTTGACCTTTACATCCGCTTTCAGTTACTATTAGTTTTGTGGCAACAAGTTAGCTCTCACCAATCAGAAATTTACTCAAGATTAAGCTTAGCTTTCTCCATTAGCTAACTTTGACAAACTTTGAAAAGAAAAAGAGCAAAGTATGACTACCATGTGTCTGCATGGAAGAACAGATGTGTTCCCGTGGTTCAAAGAGGCAAATTACACATTCTTTGTGCACGTCACCTTCAACTGAATTACCAATGCCATATATCTCCTGTAGTTCATACCTCATCCCATTCACCCAAAGAATCTGCTTGACAACCTTAAGCCTAACTTGGAATTCACCTTTCTCTGTCTAAAATAGTTTGTGTTATCTAGGAGTTTGTTGAGGTTTCCCTCTGATCTATCATAGGCAGGAGGGCATAGCTATATCCAAGTCGGCCACCAACTTTCAGTAACATTGTATCCTCAAACATTGAGAAGTTAATTCCAGTTCTGTGGGGCTGTCTGAACCTGTGGCCCAAACCTTGTTCAAAATGTACAGTCACAAGTGAATGAAGATTAAAATGTATTGTCATTTTTAGAATACACCCCCTCGCTGATTAATGTTCACTAGTTAGAAAAATGTTGAGCAAATCCTTGTTACTAAACAATAATGTAAGGGAAAAAGTTGAGCAAATCGATCCTTGTATGACGTGAATGATTTTGTATCAAATGGTACATAGCACAGACAAAAAACGAAGAAAGAAACTATTGTGAAGAGTATGAGATGTATGTAGAAAATGGGGGGTGTATGTAGAAAATTTAAGGTGTACGTTGAGAGTGTGGGGTGTGAGGGTATTATGGGAATACAAGTGGGGTGTATTAAGATAAATTTTAATTGAAAAGGCAAATATGGAGTGTATTGAATAATATGTGGGGTGTTAATATAACAAGCCGTATTAAAATCCTAAATCAATTATTAATTTTTATTTTAAAAAATTATTTAACTGACTTGTAAATTCATTATTACATTAATGTTAGGGACTTGGATCAAAATCTAAAAACTAATAAGATTTCAGTCAATGACCATTAGTAACAAAGGACAGGATACTAATTTTTCCTTAAAACAATGACCAAAGCTCTTGTTTATTCCAAATGATGAAGATCATAATCTAAGTTCCATTATCCATCTCACATAACAATAGAGAAATTAAAATACTCAGTAATTTAGGAGCAAATGCTCTCGGAACATCCTAGTTCCAGTGAAAGCAAATGTTATACGCCCTGTATTCTGGATTGAACCTGCATGGACCCGTTGGTACTATTCTATAAAAGCAATCATCACACTCATTAGAATCTCTAGATTGCATGTATATGTCGAAGTAGCGAAACACAGCCAGCCATTCGAACCTGCAAAAGAATTGTGTACCACCCCAAATACTGGTCCCAAAGGAAAATTCATAGTCACCTTTGAAGGGAATCACATGAGTGCCAAGATCGTCGTCTTTGGATTTGCAGTGGACGGTCAATGGTATATCTGGGCCAATATCGTTAGTCATTTTTACATGAATTGCATCACACATGGTTACTAACAGCAACACTAGAATTATTAGCAGAAACACATTTTTGATGAACGAAGCCATACTGATTTTATTTGTTGGAAGAATACTTGGATATATCATCACTTTTTATAGTGGCAATTGGATATAAATTCTCAGCTAATATAAAGAAACTTATCAAAATATTTCGTCTCATACATATCTAGAGGACCCATAGATAGAAATAATATTTAATTTGAATTTCAACCATTGATAATAGTAAATGTGTTTTTTCAATTCCAAAATGCCATAAATATTTAGCCATAAATGTTTTACTTAAATGGGAAAACATACCAAAACATGAATCAATATAATCTTTGCAAGGCACCATAGAAAGAAATAAATATAGACACCAAATAGATTTTACAGCGGGAACTTTTAATAGCACTCCAAAAATTTCATTTTACACTCCTTACAAGTGTATTTTTCTTTCTAATTATAAAAAAAATTGAAGTGCAAAATGAGATTTTTGAAATGTTAATAACAATTTCTTTTTATAGCAAATATATCTTATAATGCAATGTACCTAAATATGTTATAATTTGATGTACCAAAATTATTTTAACTTACCTAAAAATACTAAAAAAAATTACTATAAATGAATTATGTACTTAAGTATATATTCATTTAGATGCAATATGTCAACGTACAAATAATATAAGGGCCGCCACCTTTGTGCTAGGGTGGCTCTAGTACAGTCCAGATCATTCCATGTCTAAAGTCTAAATCCTTCCCCTCCCTTAATGGAGTTTATTTTTCTAATTAATAAAAGCCTCTTTGTAAATCAAAAAAGGGTGAAAAGACAAATTAGTCTTCTATCGTAAAAAAAATGATGGGTAATAATGTAATTTCACAAGTCTAAATTTTTTTTTTTTTTATTGAAGCCTCACCTATAAGTAATGTTAAAATACATCCAATATTTATTTATTAAAAAAAATACCTCCCTTCCCCCACGTCTCTCTCTCTCTCTCTCTCTCTCTCTCTCTCTCTCTCTCTCTCTCTCTCATTTTTTAAAAAATGTGTTCATAAACACAAAGTGTGTAGGCAAATACTAGTATATTTTAAGTGTATACTTACGAGGGTCAAAGGATGATGAGTTAAGCGTTATTAGTAAGGGCGCAGACTGTGCCTCTCCAATAAACAAAAAAAGTGAGAGGTTTCGAGTTCTATGCTCTGAGTCGGTGAGTCTGCTTAATTGTGCCCACGAGTGAAATTCTCAATAGTCTCTCTGGGTCCAGAAGAGGTGGATAATCGTGACTTGTCACCAATTGTCTTCCTTTTTTTCAAAAAAAAAATCTACTCTTTGAGGGGAAAAAATTGATAGATAGAGAATATGCTCCTCAACATTCAAATTTTTTTTTTAAAAAAAAAAAGACCAAAGCTCTTGTTTATTCCAATGAAAATGATTAAATCAAATCCCATCTTATTTTCTTTGATTCGAGAAATTTAGATTGGTACTGTTAAAAATGGAAAATAAATAAATAAAAATAAAAGAAATAAAGAAGAAGATAAAATTTGATAGATAGAGAGCGTTTATACGCTCTCAAAATTACAATTAAAAAGAACCAAAGCTCTAATTTATTTCCAGATGCAGAAGAGCAGATTTCACATACTAAAACCAAATAATTAAGGAGCAACTAATTTCGGATGATCCTCGTTCCACTTAAAAGGTTCCCATGTCTTCTGATATGGATTCCACCTGAATGGACCCTCTGGTCTTATAGTCCATTTACATTTAACGCACCATTGCAAATCTCTGTCTTGTATGTAAATGTCGAAGTAGTGAGAATTTCCCGACCACTGGAAGTTGCAGAAGAATAGTGTACGCCCAAAAGCATGAGTACCAAATGAAAATTCATAGGTGCCTTTAAATGGGACCACATGCGAACCAAGATCATCGTCTCCGGATTTACAGTGGACGCTCAACTCTGCACCCAAATCATTAGTCATTGTGACAGTGGTGTCAACTCCAGCATCGCACATAGTTAAGAACAACACTAGAATCACAAGCAGAAAAACATTTTTGATAAACGAAGCCATGGTGATATTGTTTGGTTGAAGTTTAGTATAACACTAAATTTCTTTGTGGAAGAACATTTGGATGCATCCTTCTTTATAGTGACAATTTGATATCAATTCTGAAATAATAATTTAATGTGGTTCTTTTGTTCCCAAAAATACTCAAAAATTTTGGCCACATGAGAATACATAAAATTAAAAAATTAAAAAAAAATTAGGTATATACACATTTAGAAAGGGAATATTTTTGTTTACCATCGTATTTATCACCGTTAGCTACATACACATTTAGAAAGGGAATATTTTTGTTTACCATTGTATTTATCGCCGTTAGCTACATACACATTTAGAAAGGAAATATTTTTGTTTACCATCATATTTATCACCGTTAGCTACATAATTTTACCATCTCTTTTACCATCATATTGTAATAAGGAAACACACCTCCACATAGTTAAGTGTCAATGGGTACAAAATATACACACAAAAATTACTTTGTGCCCAAGAAATCCTATTTAGAAAATACAACATTTATTAGGGATAAGTAAGTAAATAAATAATATTTCAGTTATGTATTAGAATAAACTTTATATTGTGATAAGTTATCATTTCTCTTAGTCTCATCTTAAAAAAATTAAAAAAATTAAAAAAAAACATGCCTTTTACATAGTTATAATTGTCAATGAGTACAGAAATATGCTAGAAATAAAATACTTGATGCGCAAAGAATACTATTTAGGAAATACAACATTTATTAAGGATAAGTAAGCCAATAAATAATTTTTTTTAACTACACTTCTATTAAGTAATTGTTGAATAGTATGAATTCACATCTGGAAAATAAGGGACATTGCATGTGTTATAAGTAATTAGCCTACCCCACATATTGCCAATTGGTTTTATAGTGAAACCTCAACTTTCTTCATAGTATCAGAGTATGTTGTCTTATGTGTGAAGCCCAACATGCACACATACTACATGTAACCCATTTGTGTTGTATGCTAGGCTTGAAAATTCGTCACACGGAGTGTGCTAAGAGTATGAATCCCACATCGAGAAACTGAGGGACTTTGCATGTACTTATAAGTAATTGGGCTATTCCCCATATTTGACCCTTAATCCTAACTAGGGGTGGGCACTTGAAAACAAAAATCAAAACATGAACCAAATCGGACTGCACCGAAAGTTTTGCGGTTCTAAAACGGTTGCGGTTTTGAAACCGAACCACAGTGTAGGAAACGGTTTGATTTCCGTTTGGCTTTTGAAAACTGCACCATATCATGTTTAGGCCATTTGTTATAGTCCATACACTTAGTATGGCCTCAAAACCACATTAAAATGTCATCCCTTTCCACCCCTATTTGACATGCTGTCAAATTATCCCTCAGTCCACATCACTCTCTTAGGGGTGGGCACTTAGAACCGAAACCAAAACACGAACCAAATCGAACCGCACCGAACAGTTTGGTTTTGCCGTTTTGAAACGGTTTCGGTTTTGAAACCGAACCGCAACATAGAAAACGGTTTGGTTTTGGTTTTGGCTTTTAAAAACCGCACTGAAACCGAACCACACCGTAAATATTAATAAACATTTAATTAAATGACCATATTAGATTTCATGTTTTAATTAGTCATTTGTTAGAATCCATACACTTAGTATGGACTAAACCACACTAGGAATAGGATGACAGAGAATTGTACTCCATTGAAAACACTCATAGACGAGTAATGCTACATTTACCATATATTTGTATTATATCTCTAGTAGAGGTAGAGCTCACCAACGCATGTGGGTCTCATCTTTATTAGTGGTACAAATTATAGTACAAATAGGTAGTAAGAGTTGCATTTTGCTCATAGACCTCTCCATAAAGTCCTCTTTTTTTTGTCAAAATGTTGCCATGAACACTTTTTATTTTATTATATTAAAACAATTTTAATCATTTTAAAGACACGTTCAAATATACCAACAAAAAAAATTCATAAAATTTAATAAAACCCCTAAAAGGTAGTAACAAGGAATTTGAAACCCTCCATCCATGTTAAAAAGGGGCCAAAACGGATTTTGAGATTAACATAACTCACTTTTTTTTCTTTGTCAAACAGTAGATTTTTTTAATTAGATGTTAGATTAGGGAGACGACATAGTTCGAACCCTTGTCGTAGTGTAAGGATAATACTCCTCTCCACCACTGTGGTAGAGGGCCACTTTCTGGCATAACTCTTTACTTTAGTCCTTCAAATTTGAAATCGATAGAAGTAGTCTCTGAGTTTATGCACCATCAATCATTTTGGTCATGCTTGGAAATTTTTTTCGTTGTTACTATGAGTTAGAAAAATAGTATAAACTAATAGTGAAGCCACCAAAGAAATTTGTAGGTGTTGAAAAATATTTGGGATGTCCTAAATTAATTTTAGAAAACATGTGGTGCGACTAAAATGACTCAAATTTTGGCTTATAATGAATCTTGTAAAAATTCTTAAAATCGATTGGAAAACGTGAGTTATAACTTACAGTTTTTGTGAAAAAATTAAAATTTTTAGTTTTAGGAAATATCTTACGTGAGAATTAACGAAAATGTTGCAAGACATTTGAATGTGATTTTTCCTTTATTAGGTCCCGAAGCTATTTTTCATTAATTTTTAAAGTTGAAAATAGAAAAAAATAATGAATGCTAATAGTGGAGCCCCCAAAGAGATGTGTAGGTGTACGAAATCTTGGAAATATCTTAAATTAACTTTAGAAAACATGTGATGCGAGTAGAATGACTCCAACTTTAGCTTATAACGAATATTGTAAAAGTTCTCAAAATCGATTAGAAAATTGTGGGTAACTCACAGTTTTTGTGTGTTTTTAGCTTTAGGAAATATTTTGCGTCAGAGTTAAGATCTTGCAAAACCTTTGAATGTGATCCTACCATTTATTAGGTCCTGGAATAATTTTTTTTATTGATTTTTAAACTTGAAAAAAAAATCTTTAAATTTAGATTTTAAATCGTTGATTTCAAGTGTTTAAATATGAATTAAAATATATTTTTTTATATAAAAAAACATATTTTGAAGAACATGAATATGATAGTTTGTTGTTATGGTAAGAGAAATAAAAGAAAAATTAACAAATATAAAAATATTAAAAAAATAAATGAAAAATTAACATGAATATGAATATGAATTATAATATAGTCGCTAGAACTCTAGCGACTTAATGAAGGATTAGTCGCTAGCTTACTAGCAACTCAATACTCGTAGAATCGCTATCTAAGTACCGATCGTATATATATATATATAATTATTATTTTCTCTATTTTTCTTAAAAAAAAAAACTAATGAAAATGATTTGAAAACTTAAATAAGTTACTTTATTTAAATTTAGATTTGTATCTTGTTTTCAAATTTTTTTTACATGGATTATAAGAAACCATTCTGCATTTCAGCATCTACAAATATTTTTGGGGCCGCTCCATTGTTTATTAAATTGAGAATATTTTGTCATTTTAATTCTTATTTAAGTAAATTTTTTATGAAAATGATTGATGGTGGACACATTCAAAGAACATTTTTAACTATTTCGAATCTCAAAAATAAGAGTAAAGAGTTATGTCAATCTCGACAATTTTTTGTGTTTGTTTCCGTGGACGTAGCCAATTTGGATGAACCACGTACATTTGGTGTTTGCTTCCCTACCTCTATATCTTTACATACTTATCTGCACTAGTGACTGAAGCAATCTAGCGAAGGTCACAACACCCGACACTTTCTGTTGTATCAAAGTTCTCACTGATTTTGTGCATCAACACGTTTATTAACTTGAAGGACCTTTGTTATTTTATACCATCACACACATATACAAGGGTTGACTAATCTTGTTATCAAGAGTCGAACAATTATCTAATAAAGTCCACTCATTTGAAGCGTGATATCACATATTCTAGTATGAAACTTTTGCTCACATTTAATGAATTCAAATTTATTCAACTTGTTTTAAGAAAAACATTGTAAGGGACACCATTTTGTTGTACAAACATGTTTTAACATCACAACTACAGGCAACATGCTAATTGTTTACATAACAAATGTCTTTTTCCTATTATTATTGGGAAATGCTTATTAATATGTTAAATTGCATATTGTACATTTTTTCTTAAAAACCAAACCGAAACCGTTTGAAACCGCACCGAACCGAACCAAATGGTTTGGTTTCATTTTGGTTTTGGCTTCAAAACCGCACCGAACCAAACTACAAAAACTTGCAGTTTTGGTTTTGGTTTCACTCAAAACCACACCAAACCAAACCGCGCCCACCCCTACTCTCTCTCTCTCTCTCTCTCTCTCTCTCTCTCTCTCTCTCTCTCTCAAAACTCATCTGAGAATTCTTGCTGTGATCAAATGCAAATGAATCTCTGATTAAATAATAAGCTATATTACTCCATTAGGGTGCTCCTTCCTGCTCACAAAGTCTATCATTTGTGCAATTAGCTAGCTAGGCTAGGCTAGTTGATTATATCTCATTCTCCCATACCATTTTGTTGATGTGATCAAATGTGCATGAGAGAGTGGGGAGAGCAGTAAAGAAAAGAATTCTCATGTGAGTTTGTTAATTAATGTATTATGTGAAAAATGAGATTGTCTTATACGTAGATCGATGTAAATTTTAAATTGTACATTTAAAAAAATCAAATTGAAACCGTTTGAAATTGCACTGAACCAAACCAAATAGTTTAGTTTCATTTCGATTTTGGCTTCCAAACCGCACTGCAAAAATTTTTAGTTTTGGTTGCGGTTTCACTCAAAACCGTACTGAGTCGAACCCTGCCCACCCCTAATCCTAACCCTATATATATGTGTGTGTGGAATAGAATCAAGGGACAAAGATTTTTACATTCCTTTTAAGCCGTTAGATTACATAACATCTAAAAGTCCTCATTTAATCATTAAATGACATGGATGCTTACGTAGATTATAATTAACATTGAAAAAGAAAAAAAAACTGATAAAAAATAAAAACTAGAAAAAATAATTAAAAATTAAAAAGAGGAAAAAAAAAACCTTGCGCAAAAAGACCTCCATTGATTTGTGCAAAATAACCTTCAAGTCTTTTGAGTCTTCATTCTCATATTTCTGATTCTATTTCTAATCCACACTCAGATTTAATTGTATAAAAAATTTGAGGGAGGCAGTGAGAGTTGTTGATTTAGGGTTTAGTTTTGTCAATTTAATGAAAGAGCAAGGAACAAAGATTTAAAGCAGACTGATACTTGATTTGCTTTTATATCAAAATTTTGTATCGATCAATTGAAGGAACGACAGGGCATAGCTCGTCAACATTAAAATATAAAAAAATGACCAAAGTTCTTGTTTATTCCAAATGATGAAGTTCATAATCCAAGTTCCATTTTCCATCTCACATAGCAAGAAAGAAATTAAAATCAAGTAATTAAGGAGCAAATGCCGTCGGAACATCCTTGTTCCAGTAATAGCAAATGTTATACGAATTGTATTCTGGATTGAATCTGCATGGACCCGTCGGTACTATTCTCCAAGTGCACTCATCACAACCTCCCTCATCTCTATCTTGTATGTATATGTCGAAGTAGCGAAATACAGCCAGCCATTCGAACCTGCACCAGAATTGTGTACGCCCCAAAAGATGTAACCCAAACGAAAAGTCATAGCTACCTTTAAAGGGAACCACATGAGTGCCAAGATCATCGTTTTTGGATTTGCAGTGGACCGTCAACGGTATATCTGGACCAATATCGTTATACATTCTTACATGAACTGCATCACACATAGTTAGAAACAACGACACTAGAATTATTAGCAGAAACACATTTCTGATGAACGAAGACATAGTGGTCTTGTTTGTTGGAATATAACGCTGAATTTCTTTGTGGAAGAAAACTCAGATATATCATATTTTTGTAATCGCAATTGGATAAAAATTCCCAGGTAATAGAGGAAACATATTAAAATAATCAGTCTCATACAGATTAAGAGAATCCGAACCAAAAATTCTTAGGTAATATAAGGACATAAATCCAATATCATCTTGTGAGGAAACATATCAAAATAATCAGTCTCATACAGATTAAGAGAATCCGAACCAAAAATTCTTAGGTAATATAAGGACATAAATCCAATATCATCTTGTGAGGAAACGATGGTTTTATGTTTTAACCTCATCTATTTCCGTCTAATTTTTAAATAATAATATGTTTAAGTTATCATGATTTATTTCTATAAACAGTTTAATTAAAAAATTATGTACAATTCTCGAAATTTAAATATTTAAGTTGAATAAGGTTTCAGTTTCAGATAAAGAGTATTTGGATGTGGTCCTTAGCTGCTAATACACTTTAACTGAAACCTTATTGATGATTTTCAAATTTTTATCCAAGTCCTTTGTTTTCTTCACAACCAAAAACAAAGAAATTTCACAAAAGGAGGACAAACTGGTTTTAGTTTTTATTAGGCACTTATATGGCTATGCATGTGTTCTTCGCAGATTTTATGAAGGACTGCAGAAACTCACTTGATGCTCTGGAAATTGCTTGGTGATTCTGTTCGGGAGGCTTAGAAAAGTTTCATCTTTTTGTTCTTGGTTATATTTCTCTTAATGTGTATTTGTCTTATTTGTACGTTTGGTGCAAGTCTGTCTCCTTATTATTTTGTTTGTTGTCATCTGCGAGAATGGTTTTTTATTATTCGCGCGATGTTTTACAGAATAAATAAATAATAGATTAGGCATGAGTCGCCATTTGTGTAACTGTGTAAGATAACTTTCTTTATTTCCATTTAAAACGGTTTACAACGACATCGATTATTTATGTTGATTGTTAACGTAGAGATTGGATTCGATGTATTTGATTGAATTGTTTGTCTCATTATTTATTGTATGAAAACTCAATTTTTAAGCAATTCAGACTCTCTTAAATAATTTCTACTTTTTGTACATTTTGTACAATTCTGTCTCCTCATATTAATGATATTTGTTTTCTGCTTGGATGAGTTTGTGTATTGCTATTGCCCAAATATGTAGCTTATGTAGTTGCATGTCGACTTCATTCAACCTATGTGAAAAGCATAAAAAAAAAATGTCAATGGAGTGCAGAACCAAAAACAGTTTGACAAATTTTTTTGGTTGTTTTTATTTGTTACTCAAATGTTCTGGTTTTGGCTCTCTTACTCTTCTGTTTTTGCCTTTTCGGAAGTGCAATATGAATTACATGCTATGCGGACAAACTTCTCTCTAAGCATGAAAGGTTTTTGGCTTATGAGAGACTGCATAAAGATTACTCTGCTTCAAGACCTTTTCGGTTCTCTTTAGATTATTGTCATAGACTAATTGTTTTTTTTTTTTTTTTTTTTTTTTGGAAACAAATTGTTTTTTTTTTCTTAACACTATTTGGTTCCTTGCTGTATTTCTTCTTTTATTTTTCGGTTCTCTTTAGTTTATTGCCATAGATTAATTGTTTAATCTTTTTTTATTAACACTATTTGGTTCCTTGCTGTATTTCTTTATTAAAAAAGAGGTTAGTAGTTAATTAAACAAAATAATTTTTGTAATGAATTTCGTTGATTGTTAAAAAATAAAATTCGAGGATAATATCGAAACACAAAGGGATGTCATCATCGTTCAACAACTCCCAACATAAAAGGCATATAGCCACACAACCACACACTTGAATTCGGATACACTCACTCAAACAGGTAGCACAATACCACTCAGAGGAAAACATGCCTGAACCCCTTTATTTAGTAGCTAATTAAGTGCGGCATGCATCTCCGTTGATAAGGCGACGAGTACTGTGATCACTCATCGTCATAGCTCTTGCGATGGTGGTGCTTGTGGCGGCGCTGCTTTTTCTCCTCATCGTCATCCGAGTCGTCATTTCCCTGTCATGTTCAGGTAAGAGAATCAGATGCAAATAACGCAAGCCAGCCAACAGTGATGGGCAAATACCAAAGACTACAGAAGGGTACAGTTGATTAGGAAACAGAAACATCAAAGACCTATATGCATTGCATGGATTCGAGCTTTTCGAAACAAAATTGAGGAAACATCATGGGATTTAAATTGTCTAAAACTAGAACAACAAGTCAACAACAAAAACGTTGAGGCAAAACAATGCACCCAATTTTGTCGAAACTGACTTTAAAAGATGACAAGTTCATATGATTCGTACGTGAGCACAGATTAAATGTATGTATACGAACTAAGGAAGCTGTATGCTTACGAACTAACACACCAATACATCTAAATATAAACATATAAATGACATTTAAAAGGGCGAGGTTCTCACATATTTCTTGCGACCATAGCCTTCTTCACCGTACTTAGGACGCTCGGAATCAGAATCATCGTCGCCGCGCCTCTCATAACCACCAGGGCGGCGGTACTCCTGCTCCTCGCTCCTCCCATAACTGGGCTTCTCATACCCCCCACTTTCCTGGTCCCCGTAGCTGGGCCTCCCATAGCTCGGCCTCGGCGGTGGCGGCTCATCTCCATAGCCGGTCCTCCTCGGCGGCTCTTCGCCGTAACCCGGCCTCTCAAACTCAGTCCTCCCATAGCTCGGCCTCTCCTCGCTTTCTGGGGTCTCATAACTGGGCCGCCCATAGCTTGGTCTTCTCGGTGGCTCTTCTCCATAACCACCTTCCTCACCATAGCTCGGCTTTCTCGGCGGCTCATCGCCATAACCAGATTCCTCACCGTAGCTCGGCTTCCGACCATACCCAGATCCGAATTCAGCTGGCGGTGCCTCAAACTCGGGCTTTCTCCCATACCCAGATCCATATTCGGACTCGGGTGCCTCGTACTCGGGCTTTCTCCCGTACCCAGATCCATACTCGGGTTCCGGTGCCTTATACTCGGGCTTTCGACCGTACCCAGATCCATAATCGGACTCCGGTGCCTTAGACTCGGGCTTTCGACCGTACCCAGATCCATAATCGGACTCCGGTGCCTCGTACTCGGGCTTTCGACCGTACCCAGATCCATACTCTGGTTCCGGTGCCTTATACTCGGGCTTTCTACCGTATCCAGATCCATACTCCGGTTCGGGCGCCTCGTACTCCGGCTTCCGACCATACCCAGATCCATATTCGGAGCCGGGCTCATCGGATTCGGGCCTTCGTTGATACCCAGACCCGTATTCCGAACCGGATTGTCCGTACTCCGGCTTACGACCATAACCCGATTCGGGCCTAACCTCCCCGCCAGGCTGGAACCCATAGGCCGGCTGGGGCCTGCCTTCGTACTCTCCCTCTGGATGTCCCCCGCCCGGATTGAACCCGACAGCTGGTCCTGGTCGGTGCGTGGGTCGGGCGTAGTGAGTGTACTCGTCTTCAAGAGCCTCGTCGGCGTAGGCGGCGGGCTCGGAGGAAGATGAGAAATGGGGACGATCGTAATCGAAATCATCGGACGGCGATGAGTTGGGGTAGCAGGACTCATCGGACGGGCCGAGAGGGCGGCCGTAAGTCAGGTATATGTCGTATCCGCCACCGTACGGCGTCGGATCGTACTCGTCGAAGTCGGTGACTTCATCCTCGGCGTGCGTGTAGTACGGCATCGTTTTGGAGGTATTTGGTCCCGGAAATGCGACTGTCAAAAGTGATGAGGGGATGCGATCTGGGTGATGTGTATTTATAGTTGTCGACGGTTTTTTCGCCGTTGGAAAACCGCGTTACGTCGTTGCCTTCTTGTTAATGACACGCGGACGGTTTTATTGGGCTGTCATTTTGTAAAACCATAACTTGGGCTTAACCATTCCTTGATCCTTATCCGAAATTTTAGTGGGGCCTTATAGACAATTTTCTGGGCCCATTGAAATGCTTCCCTCCCTTGGGAGAGACAGATTCTCTCCTCTTTTTTCGTATACACTTCTATTTTTTCTATGTTGGTATAATTATGATTAAGTCACGTTAACATTTTATATTTATTTTTTTTATAGAAATAATAGGATAAAAAAACGTGACTTAATCGTGACCACACAAACAGGGAGAAGATGAAAGTGTATGGAAAAAAAGGAGCAAAGAATCTGCCTTCCCCCTTAGGCTTGTACCGTATTTGACAGACATACTTAGTACAGTACTGACCGAAATAATTAGTACAATCCGAGTTGTTAAGCGATGATTAAATATGTGGTTTTGCCACCATTTTTGAATTAGTATTTATTCGATGAGTAATATAGCAGAAAGTATGTCTTAAATTGTAGAGAACTTTAACGAAAAGCTCTCGGCACTGTTCACTTTAATGAAAATCCACATTTTTACATTAAAAAGTCAATCCTGGTACTATTTATTTTACCCTTTATTTTATTCTTATAGTTAAAACTCAAAGTTTTCAAGTCATTCTTATTAGTTTTCCTTAAATTGCATGGATGACATGTTATAAAATTTTGAGAAATAAAAAACTGAATTTACTTTCAAAATTTTGAGCGGGGAAGACACTTTATGTGCCTCCGCCTTTGTCCGGCGTACTAAAGAATCCCTCCTCAAATTGAATACTAGTTCAATTATACGATTAATCAAACTAGGAGGACTTGTACATGTGTGTAAATATTTGTCAAGGCAATAAAACAACAAAAACTTGATTCATAGGGTGTAGAGACAATACATCATTTGTAATGAATGATTATACTCTCCGGATTCTCTTTGTTAGGATCCCAGAGATCCTCAAATCACGTACATTTATTATATATCGTGCTGTCATAAATTATTGTAAATTTTTATATTTAAAATTGAATATAAACAGTACCTGACGAAAACTGATCGCACGATATACGATGAACAAATGTGATTGAAGGATCTCTGGGATCCTCACAAAGAGGATGCATAGAGGATCCTCATTCATTTGTAACGATCATAATTTGAGACAAATTTAAAATCAAATTAAGAAGGATGGAACAGGATATGAGTACCCGACGAATGTTAGCTACTGAATTGCTTGATCGCTAGTACAACATCCCGGCCACCACGACGAAGACTTCATGCATGCAACAGTTAACAACACAACATTTAGATACAAACACTTAAACAAACACTTTGTATAATTGTATGCATGTCATTTGATGTGCATGTATAGTTGTTTCTCTCATTCCGTTCAAGTAATGCAATACGATAATAAACATCAACATATGCGCTTGTCATTCGACAAACCTAATCCAAAATTTTAAAACGTTTGATGTTTATGTTTTTTAAATGTGTTTTATCTCTTTAATCACGTGCACAAAAAACTTACATCCATGTTTACTAAACAGATAATGTAAGATTCCAAATAAAGAAAATGATAGTAGTGTCTCACCAATTTTTTGCGACCATAGCCACCTTCGCCTGCGGGAGTACGCTCCTCCTCGTCAAAGGACTCGCTTTTCCTCCCTCCTCTCTGTTTCCGGAACTGGTCGCCATCGTGCGACGGTCGAGCATAGCTGCTGTACTCCTCTTCCAAAGCCTCATCGTCGTACGCAGACGGATCATTGTACGACGAGAACTCCGGCTGATCGTAATCATCGGAGGCCGAGCCCGACGAGTGATGGTAGCACGTCTCCTCCGAAGGCTGTAAAGGCCGGCCGTACGTCAATCCCATGTTGTATCCCCCCTCGTACGGCGTAGGGTCGTACTCGTCGAATATGTCGGTGTCGTCGTCGGTGTCCTTCTCCGAGTAGTACGAGCGGTAATGCGCCATTATTTTTTAATCAAGGAGATTAACTTTTCCTAATGGTGATCAACTCCAAATGTTATTAACGAATGACGACGAGAATAATATTATGTCTTAAATATTCGTTAATGCTCCATATATGGTGGTTGACAATTTCTCCTGCGAAAATACCGTGTCAGGAATTTACACTATTTCATTCCCATTGTTTGCCGGAGACTTTTACCGTGGTCTGCATTATTTTGAGGGTTTTGTTTAAATTTTGTCCATGTAATTATTGGATATTACTAATTTTTTGCACCGTTATCAAAATAATGAGGCTTTTAATCACGTGGTCGTGGGTTCAACTCTTACCGACAGCCCTAAATATTAATATACAAAATCAGTAAGACTTTGAAGCAATGTAAAGTGTTAAGGTTGTAATCTTCGCAAGGTTGCTCCGGTCACTAATTGTAGGTAAATATGTAGAAAGGTAAAGGTAGAGAAGCAAACACAAGATATACGTAGTTCACCACAAGTTTGGCTACGTCCATAAGGGTAAAGGAGTTCTCATTAATAGTGAGTATATAGGTTCAAACATAATCATCACAAGTGAGTTCTATAACGAGTTTAAATACAATAATGACATTAGGGATTAATTGTAAGAGAATGGTATCCTTTTGTAGTTGAGGACAATCTCTGGATTTCGTCTGCGGTCGATGTAGGACTCTATGGGTTTTATTCAGGTGTTGACATGTGTTGTGTTGTGATTGGCCTCCTCGTTGAAGAGAAACTCTTGTGCTTCGGTAGGGATGCCTCAACATGAATTCTTCAGTAAGTCCCTAAAGGTATGAAGTTGATCAGTACTTGGTTGTTTTGAAAATGGTGAAGTATGGTACAAACAGGACTAATTGGAATTGAATATTGGCAACATATAAATTAAATGTTGACGATGGAGTAAAAAATTGGTTATTCTCACTACTAATGATTAACGTTATGACATACCCACACATAAATATCTGTTAACCTTAAAAACTACCAAGCCTACGTGGCACGCAGACCGAGTAATTAATAAGCTAACTACGTCATTCGGTTATGTGCAGGGCGTGCTAACTTGTCGGCTGAGTTCGACCAGGGAGTAAAATATGTTGATGTGGCATTGGGAGCGCTGCTAACTTCTTTATCTCGCAACTGCAGGCGAGGAAAGAACACGTCTTGACCTTTGGGCTCTAGAGCCTAAAGACAAGACTACTAGTTCTGCGAAGTTCAATATCAAATTCGACTTTCAATGTGCCGAATGTAGTAACCTGGTAACACCTTACTTCGCCGAGAAAGCTAATTAGATGACTTCTACCAACAAGGATTCGGAAATCCTTGTCAACCGAGACTTGGATAAATAACCAGTCGGTTTCGAAGCAATGTTGTTTATTCAAATTGAAGGTGCTCCTTGGTTGGCTGATTCTACGGCTCCAGTACTGTTTATCTAAACTAAAGATGTGTCGGCAAGAAGAAAGGGGGAGAGGAAAAAATCTCAAGGTTGTTGAAAAGCTTTGCGCAGGGCAATTTGTGTGTTGATTTGAATGGACTTTGAATGATGCACTCCATTCTCTATTTATAAGAGTGACTTCTCATGCGCGAAAACATTCACCATCCTGATGCAACATCATAACTCATGTGAATCACTACAGAATGATTATCACACACTTTTGTGACAAACATTCACCACCCTTAGCCAAGTAATTTTTCATGTGCTCTTCGTTAGCATCAGTCTGAAATACTTGGCTAAAGATAAGCCAGGTGAAATTATTCCAATAGCCTATGAAACCACATTGAAGTCTACCTGTGCGAAGCCCTACTGATGCATGGCAAACTGACTTCAAATAGAACTCTCTCACTAGTCACACGGAAGATAACTTTCCGTTCCTCCTTCGCCAATTACCAAGTGCACGCGTCATCTCTATTCGTCCAGATGCATTCATACATGCAACGCAAGTTGCAAAATAATTGCATCAATTCACTTGCATTATCCCATCTTTTTCCAACTAAATGCAAGCCATGTATTATCAAAAGGTTCGATCTAATCACACCTCCCACTTTTACATGTTGTCTTATCCCTAAATCCTGATAAGAACTAATTTTCTGCGTTGATCAAGCCGCGAACAAACTAAGCTACACAACGCGTAACCATATAGAGCCCTTATCGCAATACAACCTCTTTTGTTTGTTTGACTCTCAAGATGTAACCATAAGATAAATCATTATATTAAAATCACTAATAAAATAGTAATATCTAACATAGTTTCCTTCATTCAACGGCTTTAAATATATGGGCCGAGTGCGTGCAAGATCACGACCTTTTAATGTTCAAATTCATCTGACGGCCTAAAATCTTGCTCACTCAACGACTTCAATTGCTCAGGCTAATGGTGTAAAATCGGGTCCAAACACAATCACATATCAAACGCATACTAATCATTTCAGCAATTAAAACTTAAAAATAGCATTTCGGCCAATCTTCTGAGGATCAGTAAGTCTTGAACTAGACCTGGCATTTTGGACCCAGCCCGTTAACCCGACCCGTTAATATTAGTATTTGGGTGGATGCTTAATGGGTCGGATCGCTAACGGGCGAACCCGTTAACAACCCGTTAAATAACAGGTCACTTGGGTCAACCCGTTAGACCCGTTAGTTGAGGATGTTTGAGTAATTTCACTTTGGGTAAATGTTTCTCATTTAATGCTTTACTCTTGCTTAAACAGTACTACTCAAAACAATTTGGGCATAATAGCAAAGCCAAATTGCAAAACAAGGTGCGGAGATATCAGGATCCCATACCCTTTTGGGATAGGACCTAGCAACAATTGTTACTTAGACAAATGGTTTGAATTGATTGCAACAACTCTACGAGCCCTCACACGCCTTTCTTGGAGCATGGCAAACTAGAGGTGTTGAATATTTTTGTTGAAGGCGTGCAGGGTTAACAAACCCATTGCTTTCTTCCAAGAAAGAAATGAAATTCGTCCAATTGCGCCAAATTGATGGGAAGGCCATTGTTTTCCTTCACAGAGGTATAATAGGTTTACTGCAGTGAGTTGCGGCTTCTTTGCGGTCCAAGAGACACATGGGCATTCCATCAAACAGTTGATGGGCGTAGTCCAAGTGACCAAATTTGGTGAGGTGGTTGATGACAAAGAGGTCGGGTGGGTGGATGGGGTTGTGGACGATCATGTAACGGTGCAAAGAAAGGCTATCTTGGAGACGACGGTGGCAAGCACAGGCGTGGAAAAGAGTGGCGTAAGTTTGGGGCCAGTGAGGTGGTGGGGGATGAAGGGAGTAAAAGAGTGAGAGCGGGTGAAATGGGTGTTAACGGGTGACCTATTAGATTAACGGGTTGGATTTGGGTGACCCGTTAGCTTAACGGGTTGGGTTCAGGTGACCCGTTAACTTAACGGGTAGGATTACACCTGACCCAAACCCGATAAATCCGACCCGTTTACAAGTCTATCTTGAACTACAAGGACGAAAGAGAAACTGCAGTTGAACCATAGGGAAGAAAGGTATACCCTTTGACGGACCTCCATATCGAAAACTTTTTTATTAGTGGGCCACATGTTCTTTTTTCATGGGCCCTTCACACTGCATGGCCTCAAGTTTGGGCTTCATGACAAAGCCACAACTTTACACACTTTATCCGATCCTCTGTAACTGTCGGTCGGCCTGGGCCGATTCTCTTCGTCTTATCTCCGCCACCATCGATTCAATCGCCACTGCAGGCAAGTAAAAGACACAAACATTAACGAAATTCCCACTTCAGAGACCTCCCAGATCATCAGAAATGGCGGCCCTCGTCCTTAGGGTCGCGCAGGACGGCTCCGGCGACTTCCGGACGGTGCAGGAGGCTATAGACGCCGTCCCACTCTGCAATACCCGTCGCACCGTGATTCGCGTCGCTCCCGGTATCTACAAGCAGCCGGTGTACGTGCCCAAGACGAAGAACCTCATCACGCTCGCGGGTCTGGCTCCGGAGCTCACTGTGCTCACCTGGAACAACACCGCCACCAAAATCGAGCACCACCAGGTGAGGTACTACACTTTGTTAATGCTACCCAGTTGGCTTTTTGACACGTGGATGAAGGGTATTGTTTTGCTGACGCTGTGGGTTTTTGGTAGGCTTCTCGGGTGATTGGGACTGGGACTTTCGGGTGTGGGAGTGCTATTGTGGAAGGAGAGGATTTTATTGCGGAGAACGTTACTTTTGAGAACTCTGCTCCTGAGGTTAGCTTTGTTTATGTTTTCATCACTTAGTTTTTACTCGAAGTTTGCATCTTTTGATTGCTTTTTTGTATATTGAGCATGGTGACACTTGTAGTTTGAAGTTGAAATTTTGAACTTGTTGGTTTGTCTTGGTTTGGTTTGGTTTTTTTCTATGGAATGTTATGAACGTTGGAGTTAGTTTCGTTAGATGACGCAGGTTTTCGAAATCTTGTTTGGGAGTGAAGGAAAGTGAAATGATGTTATTGGAAGACAAGAAGATTTTTCGTTTTTTGTTTTGATTAGGGAAAACCGGGTTTGGAATGTTCAGCCAACACAAAAATATCATTTTCTGCACAAATTTCTGTACTTTTTGGAAATGGATAGAAAATGCGAGAAATGAAGCTCTAAAAGTCCCTCCTTCTAAATTTTTCGGTATTAGCCAACGTCTTTGTCATTAGAGAAGTTGGGGAATGTTTAAACTTTGTTGTTAGAGGTTGTTGGAAATGTACAAAGTTATGTCTTTTATAGCAATACAAAAGTCCTTTGAATTTTTCTTCACTTTCACTCTTCCTTTCAACCTTTGAACTTCATTCACTCTCAACATTGTGTTTAACTTTTTCTTCCCTTTGTTTTGTTCGGTAGGGTTCAGGTCAAGCTGTGGCAATTAGAGTAACAGCTGATCGATGTGCCTTCTATAACTGCAGGTTCCTTGGATGGCAGGTATACCCATTGCCCCAATTAGTCTGTTCATTTTCTTAAATTTCCTGTTGGGTACAAACTTTTACTGTTTTTACTGGGTAATCACGAGCTATTTGAGGATAAATGAGAGCAGTTATCAGTCTAATTGGTGGGTTCCTTCGAATTTTAATGCAGGATACCCTGTACTTGCATTATGGAAAACAGTATCTGAAAGATTGTTATGTTGAAGGAAGTGTGGACTTCATTTTTGGCAATAGCACGGCGCTTCTGGAGCATTGTCATATCCACTGCAAGTCAGCAGGTTTCATAACTGCCCAAAGCAGGAAATCTTCCCAGGAGACAACAGGATATGTATTCTTAAGGTATGTTAGTTCGCTAACCTTTCGCCCATCTTGGTTGAAGTTGCTTTTGGCTTACACAAGCAATTGACTCGAAACTATGTTTTGTTATCTCTTTGCTTGGAGAAGTAACTATCTCATAAAACGAAAATAGCGAATGGAAAAGAAAGAATAATGATACTTATGCTATAATATTTGAATGAACACTTGCGGTGGTATTCTCTCGACTCTTTAGACTTTCCGGTTTCCCTATGTCTTTCTGATACAAGTTAGAGTTCCATACTTTCTAAGACAACTTTTTATAACTTATCTGATTGACTCAAGATAGGATGATTGTGAATGATTAGAGGAGTTTGTCTGGGTTTTGCTTTTCCATTGATTAATTTTCTAGAACTCACTTGGTTGTGTTTTTTGTTTACTTCATTGATGAACAATTGGTGAATTGTTTTCTTTTAATTAAAAAACCAACCCTGTGTTCTTGAATTGTTGCAGATGTGTAATCACTGGAAATGGAGGGACTTCATATGCATATCTGGGACGACCGTGGGGACCTTTTGGAAGAGTCGTTTTTGCGTATACATTTATGGATGGATGCATCAGACATGTAGGATGGAATAATTGGGGTAAAACTGAGAACGAACGAACTGCTTGCTTTTATGAATACAGGTATACATATTTAGTCCATCTGCATTGGACTTCTATTCTACAGTGCCTCCGTTTGGTAAATTTGTTATTGTTGTTGAATACCCAAATATGCGATAGAAAATTTAGCTAACTGAAGAAATTTTCACATTACAATACTATGGACATGGACTAGAATAACTTCGGAGGAACGTTGTGTCTTGTCAAACCAAACTAGTTTATCTTTTAGATGGTTCATGTGGGGGTACCTAAAAGTAAATTAAACAGAACTGACGTGGGAAAGATGTTTGAATTACTTTAATCGGGTTCATCAGGCTTTTCTTTTTCTGAAGATTATATCCTCTCAGGTTGTGACTTAGTTTATCTGCTCTTTTCTTTCGAGTGCTTGAATAGAGGCAGAGTTTGATAAGCTTGTATCATCGAATGCAAATTTTCAGGTGTTTTGGACCGGGTAGTTGCCCATCCAAACGGGTGACGTGGGCAAGAGAACTGGTAGATGAGGAAGCAGACCAGTTCCTCCAGCATCGTTTCATTGACCCAGATTCTGGAAGGCCTTGGCTTGCCCAGAGAATGGCCCTAAGAATACCGTATTCTGCCTAGGAGTTAAAAACATGGGAATGATTCCCATCAAAGAGAGTCGAGTATACTGAAAACATTTTACGACGAAAGAATAAGATATGCACCATAGCTGTTTCAAATCCTGTTTTCTCAAGATGCGAGAGGCGTTGCATGGTCACTTTTAGCGTTTAAGCTTCGTATCCGATGTAATTGCTTGTGCTGAAGAATTCGTTTGATTTGGCTTTTAGGTTTGTCCAGGAGAATATAGATCAACTTGTTCTGTTATGTGCTTTCATCTTTGGCCTGCAACATGGATGGTTAATTTGTGTACTTTTCTTGTGATGAAACCCTTTCCCTTTGGACCTTCGACCGATTTAACCCCAACTTGACAGAGGATACTCGAACTTTATCTTGCAGAGCTGTTACAACAGACGAATGTTGGATAACTTTTTTGGAGTATCTATAACAGTATCATCATTTTAAACGACACCGTTTAACAGTCAGTTTTGATGTCCATAGATACTTACTCGCAAGGTGATGCATGCTATGGCTAGGGAACATGAAGTCTTGTCCAAGCCCCTCACCATCACCAATTAACAAGGTTCTAAAAAACGCTGTGCGCTAGTCGGGGGGCGGGTTGGCGCCTAGCACTTTTCTCACCGTTTTGCATGAAAACACCTCGGCCCTCCGCCCAACGCCTAGGCGGCGGCCTAGGCCGTTTTTAAGAACACTGTCGAAAACATATCAATAATTGTATTATTGTCAATATAACATGAACTATGCACCAATAGTAGATAATTGTTGATATCATCGTTGATATGTATCCATTCCACCAATAGTTGAGCGGGATCCCCGTTACGGAGAGGCTTGTGTGTGTTTGTGCATTATGGATTATCGTGTGCTTACAATGTCAAGCTCAAGAATCTTGGAGATGTGGTGAGGAACATTAGGAGGGTGGTCTTCCCTCATGGATTTACATCTCAACTTGACGTATAATGCAAGGTAGACAGACAGGAACAAGACTTGCATGGCCGGCATGTAAATTCTCCACTCTTCCTGCAAACACATTCATTTTTACACTAATTAACTATTTAATCAGACGTGCACGTTAATTGGGAAGCTTCCCTTCTCCCCGGGGAAAATCTAGCTATCCCGGCAGGATATTTTCTCGTGTATCTTTCACGTGCGTGTACTCTCTCTCACGTGCAAGTACTCTCTCTCTCTCTCTCTCTCTCTCTCTCTCGCTCTCTCTCTCTATGTGATCAAATCACGTTACGAGGGAGATAGACATAAGGAGAGACACAACCAGTTACAAGGCAAATTCTTTTCTTCTCGTGATTTGTCAATAATTAAATTTCACCCAACTAATGAAAGGATGACAAAGAACTGAGCAGAAGTTCAAATTTGCATAGAAGTTTAGGAAATTAGAGTAATATTAACACAAGAAAATAGAACAGTAGGCACCTCATTTATTTGGGTTTTCGCTATGTCCGGAAAAACCGCTTTAAAAACCCGGTGTTCACCCTCCCAAGTATTGAGCAAATGAAGCCTGCAAGTTATGCAAGAGCTTGTTTCTGTGAGTTTGATTGTGTTTGTGTGCGTTTGTCTGAGAGGGAGAGGGGGAGACGGGGAGACGGGGGAGACGGGGGAGACACAGAGAGAGAGAGAGAGAGAGAGAGAGAGAGAGAGAGAGAGAGAGAGAGTACCGCAGAAGATTCATTAAAGGAGCATCAATTGTGTATCTAAAGTAGAAGGTTAAGGGCTCCCTATGCTTCGTCTTCTTTGATTTTAACACCGCCTCGGCGTGGCAAATGCTCTCCTGCTTCCTGATCGGCTTACCCTTCAAATTCTTCTGCCTGAAACGCATTCCTCTAACAGGACAAAACAAGAGTTGGCAATGCCCTACAGAAAAAAGACCAGCAGCGGCAGCAAACTCACCCATTTTCCTTCACAATTTTACGCTTGAGCTTAATTTTTATGTCACATTTTTCTTCAGGGTTGGCAGGTGAACCTAGTTGTTTATGGAGCAAGGAATAAAAAGTTACAGCATCTTCAATCACACTTCCTTAATTACCATGTGCTACTGTTTGTTCTAAATCAGCAAATTTCAGCTCCACACGTTATTACTCCATGCAACTGCTTCTGCATTGGGTGCTCTAAATCAGCATTTTCGACTCTAAGCATCTGCAAACATAGTTTTAAGTACGTTTTGTTGTGCCTACGAATGTGATACTAGAACCCTAGTCCAGGCGATGGGACAGACGCCTGTTTTCTAATGAAGAATGTTTTTTCATATCATTGTTGCCAACAAAGCGTATCGACATATTATTGATGCATTTGTGACAATATGACTATATGTTCATTCTAAACAAGAAAACAAGCACCCTCCACAAAGAATTTTCGAGCGTTTCCATTTCGAATGATTAGGAAGATGAGAATATTAATTAACCACTCTACTTTATTAATCTCTTGCACATTAAATAGGAAAGTGATTTCCGCATGTGCGTTTTCTTTCTTTGAATACTTTTGTTTATTTATAGTTTTTTTATGAGGGTGTGGGAAGGTGGTTGCATTTGATGGAGATGGATGGGGAGGTGGTACCAAAACAAGAAAGGGCAGCCCAAAACTTACAAAGTACAACAATATATTACTCCAATTGGATGTATGTGGTGGTGTGATTGGTGATGGTGAAGGGCTTGGACAAGACTTCCGTGTGACCTTAGTCATAGCATGCATCACCTTGTGACTAAGTATCTGTGGACCAAATTGACTGTTAAATGATATTGTTTAAGACGATGATACTGTTATTGATTGGTGATTGGGGATGTGTTTGGGCCCAAAATAACACTGGGCCGAGGGAAGATTTTCTCGGCCTAAAAGAGGGTTTACGTGGAACCCTAAGAACTAGGTAAGCCTAGAACGACAACTTTTCCTTGATTTAAGGTGAAAAAACATGCCCTAAAACAAGGAAAAGAGAAAAACAAGAAAAAGAAAGCAAATGGCTTCTTCACGTGACCCAACAAGAGAGGATTCAGATCCTATAAATACAGAAGCAGTGGCAACAAAGAAGAGGCATCAAACACAACACACAAATCTGCCCTGCGCAAACCCTCTCAACACCTTTGAGAATTTTTACTTTCTTTTTCGCCTTCACATCTTCAGTTTGGATAAACAGCACTGTGAAGGCAACCGGTAAACACCTTCAGTTTGGATAAACAGCACTGTTGCCGTAGAACCAGCCGTCCGTGAAGCACCTTCAGTTTGGATAAACAGCACTGCGACAAGGTCGATTGATTATTTATCCTAGTCTCGGCCGACGAAGGAGTCTTGAATCCCCGTCGACAGAGGTCATCTCACCAGCCGGCCCGGCGAAGTGAGGTGTTACTAATACCAAAGCTCGGTGCCTCGACGCCGAGTCGCTTTACGAGTACGTACTCACAAGAGGATCTCATAACTCAACACCGAGACGGCCGAACCACGTCTGTGGCCGAGGCCTTCGTCAGTTTTGAGTACCTCTGCACTTATACTCTAGTGTCGATTCGGCGTGGTCTCACCTTCATCAATACGGTGACCGTGGCCGAATTGGACGACCACAATTTGTGAATTTTGTAATTGGCAGCCTTGTCTTCAGGCTCTAGAACCTAAAGGCCGAGACACGTTCCTTTCTCGGCCGCAATCGCAAGATACAGAAGTTGGCCGCGCGCATCCATACCACATCAAGACAATTTACTTCTCGGCCGAAGCTCGGCCGACGAGTTGGCACGCCCCGCACACATTTGAAGGACAACAGTTAGACTACTATTCACTCGGCCTGCGCGCCACGTAGGCTAAGTAGTATTTGTAGCCAACATTTTGGCACGCTCGGTGGGACCCAGTGCTAAAACTACAAAGTTCATGCCCGTCGAGACTCGATCGCTCAAGAAAAGAGTAGGGATGGGAAAATCTAACACCACTCCAGTAGTCCGCAATACAGGATCCGAAAGCTCGTCACAAGCGGAAGTCCACGACGCCGCAACACCTCACTCACACCGAGAAAGAGAAGTCACTCTCGGTGAACCACCTCATCACACTGGAGTTCTCACAAAGGTTACAAAAGACAATCTGGTCGAGGGGATTGTGGAAGATTGTGATGAGGATGGGGGCGATGCTACGGACCCACCGTCCCGGTCGTTTTTCAAGAGACGATTGGACGAACAGGCTCGGAAGTTTGAACAAACCGTCGGCCGAGACGTACAGTCGGTACTAGACGAAGTACGACAACAAAGTGCCATGCAGACCAAGTTGTACGAATACTTGGTACACATCACACCAAACTTGGGGCCGACCGAACGACCGAGACCACCTTGGCCTAAAGATAATATAGCAACTGCATCAGTGGCCGAGGTCGGCCCTACTCGGTCTAGAACACTGGATCTAGAAAAGAAGAGCGGATCGACCAGTTCAACAACTGACTGCGGCCCCAGCATGCCCGCCGTGAATGCTGCAGAAATCCAGCGAATGATCGATTCGGCTTTGAAAAAAGGGCCGAAGTTCCCCAAATTCATCCATCCATACCCGGAGTTTGTGGAGCGTTTCGAGTACCCAAAGGGTTTTAGGATTCCAGACTTCAGTCTATTCGCAGGGGAGTCATCCTTGTCCTCTCTGGAACACGTGGCGCGCTTCACCGCGCAATGTGGAGATGCCAACAGTGATTATTATAAATTACGGTTGTTCAACTTCTCATTGACCGGTCCAGCGTTTGCGTGGTACATCAACCTTCCCTCGAATTCGATCCAAAATTGGGAGGAGTTGGTCGAAAAATTTCATGAGCAGTTCTATCGACCAGGGATGGAGATGTCGGTGTCTTCGCTGGCTAGGATGGCTCAAGCATCCGACGAGTCACCAATGGAGTACCTAACAAGGTTTAAGTCGGCTCGAAATTGGTGCCGAGTACCTCTTCCAGAAGTAGAGTTCGTCAGAATTGCTCTTAATGGCCTCGACTTGGAATATAAGAAGAAGTTCCTAGGGGCGAACTTCCGTGATATGTACGAATTGGCCCAACACGTCGAGCAATACGAGTACTTACTCCGAGAAGAAAAGGTATCAGCATCTTCAGCTAGAGGGACCATATACAAGAATCATTCGGTCAATTACGCCGAGACCGAAGGAGACGGCACTCAATATGCTAGTATAGATGCGGCTGAAATTATCATCGATAAGCCGTACATCTGTAAAGCTCTGGCTCATACTAAAGATGCCAAACCTCGCTTAGCCCCGGAAGACACAACGGCCAAAGCATCCAAAGTCTACACTTTTGACATCACCAAAGCCGATGCTATTTTCGATCAGTTGTTATCGGCTAAGATCATTAAGCTTCGGCCGGGGCATAGCATCCCAAAGGCCGAAGAGCTGAAAGACAAGGTCTATTGCAAGTATCACAATTCAAGTAAGCATACGACCAATAATTGTGTGGTGTTTCGAGATACTATTCAGGGATGGATCGACAAAGGCAAGTTGAAATTTCCAGAAAAACAGATGGCTGTCGATGCTAATCCGTTCCCTGCGGCAACGGTTGGCATGGTAAACGCCCATTTACCAGGGGGCAAGGGCAAAGGAAAGGCCGAGTTCGTACGGCATATTCCGAAGCAAAACCCCCAGCCACGGCTTAAGATCAACCCAGCTTGTAAGAACTCCTCAACGGAAGAGACAGGGCCCACAATTGTCCAAGCCAAAGCAGAGGAGCCTGAGAACCCAAAGATATTGTGTAATCGCTGCAAAGTGCAAGTGGCCGTAACCAAGCCACAGGCCCAGCAATCTCAGGTAACGACGCCACAACAACTACGGCCGAATAGGGCAGAACCTCGATCAACGCCCGCAAGTGTCTCAACTCCGCCAAAAGCACCCGGTTTGGGTCAGCAACATAAAGTGTTCAATAGACTTGGACCCCAAATACAGGCCGGGGGGTCATCTTCGGTCAGGCGACGACTTAGCTTCAATACCCCGTTCCACAATAAGGATTACTACGCGCAAGGTTCCAGCGGTTCCGGTTCGGTAGCTAGGCCAAAAACATTCAAACCACCGGAGACACATGACCAGCGCTGGTACACGTACCACTCACCGACAGGCGTTTGCACCGCCCTGTCCAAATCTCAGAAGCGTCGTCGCCAAAGGATAGATTGCATGGCTCGCCGACAGGCAATTCAAGGTTCATCGATTCCCAAATGGCAACCTAAGGGTACAAACTTTGGAGACGAGCGTCCACTCCCGGCCATCATGACCGAGTTACTCGAAGGAAAGCAGGCTACGGCCCCTGACATCGAGACGGCCTTCGAAGAGTCCGGCAAGCGGATCAAGATCCTGCTCCGATCAGGAGAAATGAAGGCTCGTTTCGAGAAACTTCAACAAGAGTCGGGTATAAACCCTCATCCAACACCGACATCCGAACCACTGATCCAGATACGGCGGAATCTCCATCCTCCCTTTGTTGGCGAAGCCCTGCAGTATATGTTGGAATTCCATAAGACGCACTCCGCCAATGATTTATACGGCCTACCGAAAGAATGTCAGCAAGTCCTCGACTTAGCCTTGACTTCCCCAGATGCCGAGCAGATCATTCAAAAGACTACGGACCCGGCCATCAAGGCAAGATTCCAACATATACGGGAGGCTCAGGTGCTTGGTTTTGAGGTGGACCCATACACAGACCTACCACTCGCCGAGCTCCCCTTTTCCTTCGACGATCTGGGGATTTTAAGGTTTCATTTCGAAGTCTTCTCAGCAGTGGCGCTCTTCGGCCTCACGGCCGATGAACATGAACGGGTAAGACGCCTCGACGCGTATCTGGACACAAGGAATACTTTAATTGCGTATCATGAGCAAGGCCGTCAATCCGCAAATGCCTTTATCCCCAGTATGCTCACGGGTGACACCCAAGTCAAGGCGGCCCCGAACAACGAAGCACCAGTCACCGATGAGACAACGGATGCCTTCACCGAGACTACTCCAGAACGGGTAATTTCGGCTGACGCTCATTGCGCGATGGAACACGACTTACTAGGCCCTTCTATCCTGGACAACATGGAAATCAGCATGGTCCACGTCTTACCCGCCGAGTTTCAAACAACGGCTCCCCAACTATCATTCCTGGACGGCGATGTCGTGGCCGAAGAAGCAACACAGGTCGAATTTGTCCACACCGAGGAAGGAACGGACAGCCAAATCGACACACTAGCGGCAGCTTTCGCTGAGTTGTTTCCCCGATCCCCCACTACCAATCTACAGCATCTGAAGCCGTTGTATGTCACGGCTCAGATTGAGGGCTACCCAGTTTCTAAGGTGTTCATCGATTGTGGGGCAACGGTCAATATCATGCCCGTTTCCGTCATGCGCGCTCTGGGACGGTCACACGATGAACTTATTCCATCAGGAATCACTATGAGCAGTTTCGTGGGTGACCGGTCCCAAACCAAGGGAGTTTTGCCTCTGGACGTAACCATAGCCAGTCGCAATCACATGACTGCATTCTTCATTGTGGATTCGAAGACTGAGTATAACGCTCTCCTTGGTCGTGATTGGATCCATCAGACTGGTTGTATTCCATCTTCCCTCTACCAAGTCCTCGTCTTCTGGGATGGCAAGTCGGTCATCGTCCACCCGGCCGATACCCAGTCGTTTGAGACCAATATGATTCAAGCTCGTTACTACGATGATCACGTCGGCTACATCACCCTTCACGGTTTCAATGAGGAGGGCCGGCCGACGAAGATTTCTGTACAAAAGGCTATCGAGATAGCCGCCGAGACTGTTCACCAGGACTCGGCGAGACTCGACCTAGCCACTTTCTTCCCTACTATTGATGACTGACGACGACCATAACCGACGCCAGGCCGCAATCTCTTCAACCATGGAACGACTGCTGGCCCACTGGTATACAGTTTCCAGCCAACCATACTCCGGCGTTAATTTGGTCGAGTTTCTCGCCGAGGGAGACGATGGCCCGGTAGTATCTTTAGATAAGGTTCAGCCTGCACCGGCCGAACTCGAAGACCATCGGCCTCAGGTTAAGGACCCTTTGGAAGAGATCAATGTTGGGACGGCCGAGGAACCGCGGCCTTTATTTATCAGCGCTTTGTTGCCCCAACCCATGAAAACCGAGCTGTGTGATTTATTGAATGAATTCAAAGATTGTTTTGCTTGGAGTTATCACGAGATGCCTGGTTTAGACCGAACGCTCGTTGAGCACGAGTTACGCATTAAGCCCGGCTGTAAACCGTTTCGTCAGCCCCCTCGACGGTTCTCGACCGAAGTACAGCTTGGCATAAAGGATGAAATTGTTCGCCTTTTGAATGCCGGGTTCATTCGGACAGCCAGATATGTCGAATGGTTAGCAAACATAGTTCCTGTCCTCAAGAAGAACGGCGCTCTCCGCATTTGCATCGATTTCCGCAATTTAAATTTGGCAACCCCCAAGGATGAATACACTATGCCAATGTCAGACCTCTTAATTGATGCGGCCGCCAGCCATGCCATTTTTTCATTTATGGATGGACATGCCGGCTATAATCAGATTTTCATCGCCGAGGCTGATGTCCACAAAACTGCTTTTCGATGCCCAGGGGCACTCGGCACGTATGAGTGGGTTGTTATGCCATTTGGCCTCAAGAATGCCGGCGCCACATACCAACGAGCCATGAATACCATCTTTCATGACCTCATCGGTACATCAGTCGAAGTATACATTGATGATGTTGTGGTCAAGTCCAAGCGTCGGGAGTCACACTTAGAGGACCTTCGCCAAACTTTCTTACGCATGCGCCAGCACAACCTCAAAATGAACCCAGCCAAGTGTGCTTTCGGCGTCTCGGCAGGAAATTTCTTGGGATTCTTAGTCCATCACCGCGGCATTGAGATTGACGAAAACAAGGCCCGCGCAATTATCAATGCGCCGGCCCCCAGGACTAAGAAACAACTACAGTCTCTGCTCGGTCAGGTCAATTTTCTCCGAAGGTTTATTGCCAATTCGGCAGGGAAAATGCGAGCTTTCTCCACTTTGCTAAAACTCAAGGACCACGACAAGTTTGCATGGGGCTCCGAGCACGACGACGCCTTCACCCAACTCAAGGTAGCCCTAACTGCCCCGCCTGTTCTTGGACCGCCCCGCCGTGGCAAACCTCTTAAGTTGTACATATCTGCGGCCGAAGAATCCATCGGCTGCCTTCTAGCACAAGACAACGATGCCGGCCGCGAGCAAGCCATTTTTTATCTCAGCCGCCACCTCAATACCCCCGAGATCAATTACACGGCTGTTGAGAAACTCTGTTTAGCATTGTTCTTTGCCGCCTCCAAGCTTCGGCATTACATGCTTCCATCCGTCACTCAAGTCATTGCCCAGACCGATGTCATCCGTTACATGCTCACTCGGCCAATCGTCAAAGGGCGAATCGGGAAATGGACCATGGCACTATCCGAGTTCAATTTACAGTATGTTCCTCAGAAGGCCGTCAAAGGCCAAGCTTTAGCTGACTTCCTAGCCCAACACCCGTCTCCATACGACTTTGGGGATAATGATCTCGAAATCGGCATGGTGGACGCACGGGACAATTTCTGGATAATGTATTTCGATGGCTCCAGCACTTCCTTTTCGGCTGGCGTAGGCATTGTCATTCAGTCTCCCGAGCACCATCGATGGTATTTTTCTTTCAAACTGGACTTTGACTGCACCAATAATCAAGCCGAATACGAAGCTCTTGTCATTGGCCTCGGCATCCTTCATGACTTGCGAGCACCCCGCGTCCTGGTTTTCGGCGACTCTGAACTTGTCATTAACCAGCTCAATGGCATTTTTCGTTGCATGAGTTGCACTCTAGCTCCTTATCACATGGTCGCTAGCTATTTGGCCGAGTCTTTTGACCGTATCACATTCGAGCACGTCTCTCGGGTCCATAATGTCGACGCAGATGAATTGGCCCAAATCGCCTCCGGCGCGCAACTCATGGGGGGCAAACGAGGACGAGCGATACCAGTCGTACGACGCTCATACCCAGCATTGGTTAACCAACAAGTTATTACCCAGGATCATGTGATCCGAACATGAGTAATGTCATTACCATCGCTACTGGAACGAGGAGACCCCGTCGAGATCTGCGCAGTAGAAGCATTACCAGGTCCAGATGATTGGAGAGGCGCAATCATGCGATACCTTGATAATCCTGATGGAAAACACGAACGTAAGACGAAGGTTCATGCCACGAACTATGTGTCATACCAAAACGCTCTATATAGAAAGAGCGAGGACGGCTTACTGTTGTTGTGTCTCGGCCCTAAAGAGGCCGCACTAGCAATGACCGAAGTCCATGAAGGAATATGCGGAGCCCATCAATCCGGCCGGAAGATGCGTTGGTTGCTTCGCCGACACGGGTATTTCTGGCCGAATATCTTAAAAGACTGCATTGAGTACGCACGGGGATGTGTACAGTGTCAGATTCACGGCCCTATACAAAGGGCCCCGGCCGAATTATTGCATTCGGTCACCAAACCATGGCCGTTTAGGGGATGGGCCATGGATGTCATCGGCAAAATTACACCATCATCTGGCTCGGCAAAGCATGCCTGGATACTCGTAGCAACGGATTACTTTACCAAATGGGTTGACGCAAAATCATACGCCGTATTGACATCCAAAGAATTGTGTGATTTTGTCGAAGAACATATCGTAACTCGATTCGGTGTGCCAGAAACAATCATAACAGATAACGGCACGATCTTCACATCTGGCCGATTCAAGGAATACACAATGAATCTCAAAATTCGTCTCGAGCAATCTTCACCGTATTACCCACAAGCCAATGGGCAGGCAGAAGCAAGTAACAAAGTTTTGATAGGGATTCTTGAAAAAATGGTGAGGGAACGACCGGGTATGTGGCATTTAAAGTTACATGAAGCGCTGTGGGCCTACCGAACGTCACCAAGAACAGCCACAGGAACGACGCCGTATGCATTGACCTATGGGCATGATGCCATGTTACCAGTCGAATTAAGTGTCAATTCACTACGAATGATAGAAAACAGCAGTCTGTTCGGTGATGAGTATGGTCAAGCCATGAGACAGGAGTTGGAAGACCTGGAAGGTGTCCGTCTTGACGCTTACAATTTATTAGTAGCGCAAAAGAAAATCGCCGAACGAGCGTACAATTAGCGTGTCAAACAAAAAACGTTCGGCGAAGGAGATTTGGTTTGGCAGACGGTTTTACCAGTTGGACTAAAAGACCCAAGGTTCGGCAAATGGTCGCCGAATTGGGAAGGACCGTTTGTTGTTCATAAGGTTCTCGGCAAGGGGGCATATCATCTCAAAGATCGAGGTGGCTTAATGCATAAGTTGCCGATTAACGAAAAAATTTTGAAAAAATATTATCCGACCAACTGGGAAATGCGGGAGTAAACAAGTTTTTTTTATATATATAGAAAAAGGGGTTACAAAAAAGGTGAATTCACAATCATAAAAACTAAGGAAGATAAGCCGTGAGGGCTGCCTTCAGCTCATACCACCTTCCCTCCCCCAAAGTAATCTCGGCTTCCCGCATCCTCATCTCTGACTTCATCCGCGCAACCCGCCGGGCGCCGGCCGCAAGCTCCGTCAGCCTAGCCTTGTTAGCCTCAAATGTCGCTTCAAGAGATGAAGCGACATCCGACCGTTTACGTTGAAGCTCCGCAATCTGGTTATCAAGGGCCACCAGCTCAAGTTTTTTGGCCTTGATAACTTCAAGCTCCGGCCGGGCAGCCTCTTGGGCAGCCTCGTCAGCCTTCAGAACGTCGCCAGAACGGAGGGCGTTTTCAAAAATTGGGAAGAAGTCTCGAGTCTTCTCCAAAATCGAAGACAACTGAGCAACGGTGGCGTTGTCCAGATGACCTTCGGAGGCAAGAGCATTCAAGCACTCCCCAATAGTGTCAAGGCCGTTGTTCTGAAGGACCTCCAAGGCTGACAACGACAGAACATCGTGCAGCCGAGAGAAAGCCGGATGAACAGCAGCCTCGGCGGCAGATCTGGTTGGCGAGACAGAAGAGCCGGCTCCACCAGAGGCCGTATAAAACAGAACGTCAAGTTCGGCCTGCCAGATAGGCTGAAAACAAAAACGTCAGAATTATTCGAGGTAAATGTCAAGGAATTCTAAAGAGTAGAGAACTCACAGTAGTTGGAGGGACCTCATGGGAAGGGATGGTGAAATTTGCGACCGAAGGGGAAACCACCGGTGCTGTCGGCGTTTTAGGCTCAACCGCGGCCTTCTTTCCTTTGTCAACCACAGGAGGATCGGCTAAGGGATTCTCGGCCGTTGGAGTAGGACTTGGAAGAAGTTCATCCTCATCCTAAAAAGATACTCGGTTAGGACCAAGTGTGAAAGATTAATCAGAGGAAGAAAAAGTATATACAAACCTCGTCACTTTCCAAGACGACCATTGATGCCTTTGGATACTTCGGGGGAGATTTAGCGGCCAAAGGGACTGCTTCCAAAATAGGGGAGTCCCAAGTCCCTTGAGATATGGGGGACGTGATCCGCTGAGCAGGCTTCGGTACAACCTTGGGGGAAGGATTAGCCGCGGATGACGACCGGGCTTGACCAATCCTGATTCCCGGCGAAGCTTGAGATGGTCGCCTCACTACCTGGCCAGAAGCAACGGGAGCAACCCGTTCTCGTTGAGTGACCATTTTCTTTTGACGTTTTGGAGAACGGGAGGATTTGTCAGCTTCCTCGGCCTCTTTGTGCGGCCGTTTCGTCGCGGGTTTTGTGGCGACAGTCGTGATTATTTTGGGGAAAAGGACGGTCTTTTTCTTCTTCGCCACAGTTGTCGTGGCCACCACTTCGGACAACTGGGAGGCACGACCGCCTAGAATAGACAACCAACCCAGAATCAGACAACCATAGACAAAGCTGTGTGGTGAAGGGAGGGTTTGAAACATACCTTGAGACACGTTTTTGATGGCAGGGGCAGTTTTTTTGGATCTATCCCCGAAAAGCGTCTTGACTATATCTTCGACCGGCTTGCCGAAGAAGTCTCCGGTGTAGGCCTCCCACCAATCACCAAAGGTGTCAGTACAGATGGCCTCAGGTTCGACCGGCTTGAGACGGAATTTAGTGCACCGCTCTTGGAAGTCTGTCTCGGCGGATTTGAAATCCTTCTCAAGAAAACCGGAAAGACGTCCTCGATCGAGAAAAGAGCGGGAGGAAAGAAGGGGCACCGGAGCGCCTTGAACATACCCAAGTTGCCGAGCTGTAAAGTTGGGATGATAAACTTCCCAGCTTGCTCGACGGGCCTCGCAGCCGAGAGGAAGATCTCGCGACAACACGAGCGAACCCCATTGTTGACGAAGGACGAAATCTGCTTCTGCGTCCCATGCCGTAGATGGGAGGCAGATCGACTGTGGGTAGGTTCGACGACGACAAATCAAAAATTCGTCGTCTGACAGAGTACTCAGACCGAAGAAGAAGGTGAAGATTTCCTCGGCCCGGTGTGGAGGTACTGGCAGAGAGACCAGCTGAGAGCCGAGCGTCTCGGTGGGAAGAAATGATGTCAGATCAGGCCGAAACACAGCAAAGTAGACTTGCAACCAAAGCTGGAAGAGCCAGAGAGGCCCACTTTGTTGGGGATCGATCTCGGCTGCAGTTGTCTCGGCCAAGCAACGGAAAAGGTTGGCAAGTATGGCCGGACTAAGGGCCAGGACACGACCACTCGCCAGGGCCTCGGCTACCGGCATGTTCTCGATCAAACACTTGTTCGACCTGGTACAACAAATAAATTTGTTGTACCAGTAGAAGAGGAAAGCCTCATGTTCTCCTTTCCCAGGCACGTCTTGCCCATGACCGGCAAAGTGGACGTAAAGGGTGTTGTAATTGAAGAAGTTCTTGAAACGCTTCTGAACTTCCTCCTTGGAGACTTCCTTATCTTCCGCTCTCAGAGATTCGGCGGCTCGAATTTCAAACAAGGCTTTCAGGTCTAGCCTTCTCGGATGTGCAGAAAGTGTGGCGTCGATAGGGGCACCAGAGGAGGGAGTCCCCAAAATGGCCGAGACGTCGAGGACGGTAGGGCCGGCCGGGCCGAAAGGAAGAACCATGGTGTTGGTGGCCGAACACCAGAAGTTGAGAGCTGCCATCAACAGCTCCTTGTCCATGGTGATTTCCAGAGTGGAAAGCCAGATTGCATCGTAAATGCCCAGAGCCTTCCATTCGGCACCAAAAAAGTCTGACATCCGTTGTACCCAGCTGGTCCAGGTCGCTGGGGTCGAGGGCCAGGAAACCTGGGGTTTGGCCGAGTCCCATTTGGACCAGGCAATTCCAGAGAACAAGGGGGCAAGGCAGTGATCCTTGCACAAGCCGATGACAGATGCAGGGACGGGATCCCGGAAAAGCGGCCCAAGGATGAGATGAGGCACGTCCATTTCAGTGGCAAAGCGCACAGGCTTGACATCAGATTTGTCGATTTTGCTTTTTCTGCATTCGGCACTTAGTCTGGAGATGAAGGAGGCCATTGGAGAGGGTTTCGGGTTTCCTGAGAAAATTTTCTGGGTTGTGCAGATGAAGAAAGTTGGGGTGAGCAAGGAAGCTTGAAAATTTCAGAAGTGTAAGAGGATCAGTGGAAAAATTCTGGGTACTTATAGGCATTTGGGTAAGAAGATAGAGCGTTTGATTTTTAAATTCGGATAAAATCAATCGGGAAAAGCGCCAAGATTTTCCGAACAGTTGAAGGAATCCAGGTGAAAAGACCGAACATCCCACGCGTACATTATGATGCACGATTGCGTGTGGCGGCGAGTAATAGTGGAAAACGGTTCAGTAGCTGCGCGTGCTGTCGATAGGGTTGCTGAGAGCATTAGGGTGTCACACGTGGCAAGGAAAGTCAAGAGGCAGGAAAGGCAAGGGGCACCGATCGTTCTCAAGATCAACGGCTTCAGAGATAGAGGCGTTCCCGCTCCTTCAAGGCCGGGCTCGGTCATGACCAGCGACCTCAGGAGCGAGGGGGCAAATGTTTGGGCCCAAAATAACACTGGGCCGAGGGAAGATTTTCTCGGCCTAAAAGAGGGTTTACGTGGAACCCTAAGAACTAGGTAAGCCTAGAACGACAACTTTTCCTTGATTTAAGGTGAAAAAACATGCCCTAAAACAAGGAAAAGAGAAAAACAAGAAAAAGAAAGCAAATGGCTTCTTCACGTGACCCAACAAGAGAGGATTCAGATCCTATAAATACAGAAGCAGTGGCAACAAAGAAGAGGCATCAAACACAACACACAAATCTGCCCTGCGCAAACCCTCTCAACACCTTTGAGAATTTTTACTTTCTTTTTCGCCTTCACATCTTCAGTTTGGATAAACAGCACTGTGAAGGCAACCGGTAAACACCTTCAGTTTGGATAAACAGCACTGTTGCCGTAGAACCAGCCGTCCGTGAAGCACCTTCAGTTTGGATAAACAGCACTGCGACAAGGTCGATTGGTTATTTATCCTAGTCTCGGCCGACGAAGGAGTCTTGAATCCCCGTCGACAAAGGTCATCTCACCAGCCGGCCCGGCGAAGTGAGGTGTTACTAATACCAAAGCTCGGTGCCTCGACGCCGAGTCGCTTTACGAGTACGTACTCACAAGAGGATCTCATAACTCAACACCGAGACGGCCGAACCACGTCTGTGGCCGAGGCCTTCGTCAGTTTTGAGTACCTCTGCACTTATACTCTAGTGTCGATTCGGCGTGGTCTCACCTTCATCAATACGGTGACCGTGGCCGAATTGGACGACCACAATTTGTGAATTTTGTAATTGGCAGCCTTGTCTTCAGGCTCTAGAACCTAAAGGCCGAGACACGTTCCTTTCTCGGCCGCAATCGCAAGATACAGAAGTTGGCCGCGCGCATCCATACCACATCAAGACAATTTACTTCTCGGCCGAAGCTCGGCCGACGAGTTGGCACGCCCCGCACACATTTGAAGGACAACAGTTAGACTACTATTCACTCGGCCTGCGCGCCACGTAGGCTAAGTAGTATTTGTAGCCAACAGGATGGTAAGGGGCTTTGGACAAGGCTTCATGTTCCCTAGCCATAGCATGCATCACCTTATGCTTTAAGTATCCATGAACTAAAATTGACTGTTAAATGATGTAGTTTAAGACGATGATAATGTTATTGATGATTGTGGGGCTTGGACAAGACTTCATGTTCCCTAGCCATAGCATGCATCACCTTGTGCATAAATATCTGTGGACAAAAATTGACTGTTAAATGATGTCGTTTAAGACGATGATATTGTTATTGATTGGCAGTGTTCTAAAAAATAGCCTAGGTGGCGCCTAGGCACTGGGGGTAGGCGGGCTAGGCAGTGCTAGGGGGAGCTAGGCGTTTTTTTTTAATGAAATATAAAAAAATCCTATCTAAATCTAGGTGATTTAAAATTGTGAACTTGTTGTACATGTGTCATCCTACAATACTAGTCACCATAGTTATATGGCATATATGCTTAATGTGTTTTTAAATTTTGGACTTGTTGGACTCTTTTCACATTTTATCATTCTATTATTATCTTATCCATGAATTTTATACAAGTATCACTTTTTGTAAGTGTCAATATGCACTTATTTACAAAATATACAAGAAATTTACCTAAATTAGCCTAGGCGCCCCGCCTAGACCCAGTTTAACCGTTTAGGTGTTAGGCATCAACCCACTGTCTAACTAGTGCCTAACGTTTTTTAGAACTTTGGTTGTCGATAAAGATCCCTCCCACCTGCAGTTGAGCGAGATCCTGCTTTAAAAAGGGCTACATATTATAACCAAAAAAATATGTCTTTTTTTCTTTTTGTAGACGGGATGGGAAATCCTAGGCCCAGCCGAGTCCGAGCCAAGTGACTTCAACCTCAGTATCAAGGGAACCATATTTTCAGATAGACAAGGGGCACAAAGCTGGCTCCAAAAGACATTCGATATAAATTTGAGCTTCATCGTTTCGCCTCTCCTGGCTTGGGTTCCATACAATGTCATGCGAAGCATTACAGAATCGGGGAGTTCTTCAAAACCCTGCTGTTATACACGTTTGATGGAATTGTGGGCAAGCATGTTCCGTAACCGAATCAATGTTTTCGATTGAAGCAGCTGGTGGCGACGGTGATGGACGGCGTGAAGTTGGATGCGGTGTTGCTAGCAAATTATGACAAGTTCAAAACAGAGGAGCTCAAGACTGAAGTCTAAATAGAACTACGAAGACAGAGAGGAAGTCTTTTCATTCGTTGTATTATTAAATGTGTTATGTGTCAAAGTTTCTTGAGATATAATAAAATTTGAAATTGTTCGTGAGAATGTGTCATCAGGGACTAGTTAAGAAGCGATATTAGGAGAGCGGGAATTGAACTCGAGACTTCGGTTTCAATGATTCATATACAAAATTATCCCAGATAAAAATGCAAAAAAAAAAGAGACAACAATGGAGATGCAGGGGATCGAACCCTGTACCTCCCGCATGCAAAGCGGGCGCTCTACCATTTGAGCTACATCCCCTACTTGATATTCTTTGCTAGACATTATCTTTAGATCCAGAAATTGCATCACATATCAAATCCCGGAATCTATTTGTTTGATATTCTAAATTATTTTAATTTATGAGATATGTATTCAAACTTTGATGTAAGATGGGACAATATTCTAGTCAACAGATCTAACTTATATACATATGACAACTTTTAAATGAATAGAGTAGACACTTCTTTTCTATTTCTTTTTTTTTTTTTTTTTTTGTTTCTCCTGCAATCTTTTCTTGTTTTTGTTCATTAGTTCTCCTCTAATTTATTCAATTTACGGCTAAAAAATATTATGAAATTGCAAATGAAAGTGAAAAAAATCAGCCAAAAGAGAGCTTAGTCGTCACTACCACTATATAATCTGGGGGATTATATTCACACACCCCAAATTACTTCCCTTACACCCTTTTAATGTTTTAATATTTTTCTATCAAGTGTTTGTGGTGGGTAAAAAATATTAAAAAATTAAAAAGGTGTGGGAGAAGTAATTTAGGGTGTGTGAATATAATCTCTCTATAATCTTCTTCTATAGATAAAAGGGAGAAGACAAAAAGAGGTGAAGTTTTCATAATATCCAAATTACCCTTCTCCCATTAGAATTTTAAAAAATAAAATGAAATAAATTAACGAAAAGTCCAAAAAAAATTCATTTTAATAAAAAGCTATTTTTAAAGATGTAGTAAATAATATCAGAAAATGGTAAAAATGTGATTTTTCGTTAAAATTGAACAGTACCGAGAGTATTTTATTAAAATTCTCTTTAAAAAAATCCACTCATATCGAGACTCTGGGTGGTTACGTTCATTATTTTTCATAAGCAACAAAAGAGTTTCCTTCAAAATTCACAAATAGGCCAAAAGAAATTTAATCGATCACCAATTGCATTGAAATTGGGGTTCCACCATAAAACCAATTGGCAATATGGGGAGTAGTCCAATATCATATAAGCACATATGCAAACCTTGTCTCTCACCAATGTGGGACAACTCTCAACACGCCCCCGCACGTGTGGCGAATTTTCAAGCCTACACGTGGACAACAACTGGGTGACGTGGAGCGCGTGTGGCCGTTGGGCTTCACACGTGGACAACCTTGCTCTGATACCATGATGAAATTGGGGTTCCACTATAAAACCAATTGGCAATATGGGGAGTAGTCCAATATCATATAAGCACATATGCAAACCTTATCTCTCATCAATGTGGAACAACTCTCAACAGTTTACATATCACCAGTAATCAGAGCAAGAACAAGAACCTTGCTTGAAGCAATGAAATCGATTCCGATCTCTGATCACAATCTCTCGGTTATACACATGAGAAACTATTTTCATAGCCGAATGACAGTCTACACATATACGCAGATTCTTGAAAATATAAAGAGGTGAGCCAGATTTAGTGCTTATAAGCCCAAAACAGACTGCCAGCTTTTCGCTGTGGCGGAACACTGCCTGCTCCATCTCCTCCTGCTTATCTGCATCATCGTCTCCATTGTCAAAGCCAGAGAAAACTTGAGAACCGGTATTTGGGATATAGCCTGCCAATCTCAATCTTTGTATCATCTCATCCAATTTCATGTAAATCTCCGTTGTTTTCGGGTGTGACTTATCTCCTGCGCTGAACTGATGAACTTGGCCACCAATATAAATTGAACTTATTCCGGGGAGCTTTCTTAAACCCCTATTCTTAAGATCCTGCCTCAGTAAGTTTGCCTTGTCCTGCTTTCCTCCTAAAGAATACATGTTTGAAAGCAGGACGTGATAATCTGTGCTGTGGGGATCCAATTGAACCAGTTCTTGCAGCATGCGTTCACCAAGCTCTAGTTTTCCGTGGATTCTGCATGAACCGAGAAGGGAACCCAAAACAACCTCGTTCGGAGGCATTGGCATTTGCTTGATCAAGACTTCAGCCTCTTCCAAATGACCAGCCCTTCCTAGAAGATCAACCATACAGGCATAGTGTTCTATCTTTGGAGTTATGCCGTAAGATTCAAGATTGTGAAAGTAATGCCGGCCCTGATCAACAAGGCCCGAGTGGCTGCAAGCACTCAACAAAGCAACAAAGGTCAATTCATCTGGCTTGGCTTCTTCGAGCATTTGAGGAAACATATTCAAAACAAGTTTACCCCTTCCATGCATTGCTAAACCACTGAGCAAAGCGTTCCATGTCACCTCGTTCCTTCGGTGCATTTGCTCAAACACTTTTAACGCGGTGTCTACTTTACCACATTTCGCATACATATCAACCAATGATGTGCCAACCATGATGTCAATCTCATTCAACATAGTCTTTAAAGCATAAGCATGAAGCCAACTACCCGTCACCCTATCTCCCGATTGTGCACATGCCGATAAAAACGAACAGAGGGTGACATAATTTAATCTCAAACCACAACCGAAAACCATTTCTTCAAGAAGCGAAAAAGCTTCGCGGATAAGCCCAATACTCATATATCCAACAATCATAATCGTCCAAGCAACCTCATTTCTCTCAGGCATTTGATCAAACACCACTCTCCCATTTCCCACGCCTTCGAATTTAACCACACCGTCCAAAATCACAGTCCACGACACTACACTCCGCTCCCCCGTTGCTTCGAACAGCCGTCTCGCCATACCTAGTTGGCCACACTTGACATACATATCCATGGCCGCGTTGCAGACCTTGACACTAGAATCCCAACCCACCTTCACCACGAACCCATGCCCTTGCTCCCCAACCTCAGCATTGCCCAGCCGAGCACACGCATTGAACAAGCAAGCCATGGCCACGTCGTCCACCTTCACGTCTTCTCTTCTCATTTCGACGAACAAACGAAGCCCAGATTGGAGCATTCCGTGGCGGGCAAAGCAGCCCATGAGGACGGTCCAGTCCACAGCGTCTTTGTGCGAGTGGGGAATTTCATCGAACAGCTTGCGGGCAGAGAATGGACTGCCACGTGCAGCGTGGAAATGGAGGAGGGCATTGTGAAGGAATGAGTCTAGTGAGGCGGCGAGGCCGCTGGTGACAATGGCGGCGTGGAGCTTCTTTCCGACGACGACGGAGGATTGACGCGTGCATTCTCGTAAAAGAGAACGGAGGTGGCGGGTGGGGAGTGATGTCAAGGCAGTGTCGGTTGGCCATCTCATATGAGAGAGGCTGAGACTGGCAAATCTTATGTTTGGAATTTTGGACAAACAGGACACATAAGTTCACAACCAACTCTTATTGACGTTTCGTTTATACGGTAACAAGAATGAACAGTTTCAATTATCACATCTATATGGAAAAATGATGGCACGTTTACAAGAAGACGACTTTCCTTCTTACTCATTCTCTTAAAAAAATGGGACAACTAGTGATGAACCACCGTTTCCCACCTCTGTGGTGCACGGAGGAAGCAAGTTGAAAATTGCATCCCATCCGTAGCTCCGATCAAGCAGATTCCCAAAGTATCAAACCAGAACCTCCGGTTTTTTCCTTTAGAGAGCTGTTGTTCGCACTTTTTCACTGAAAAGGTGGGAAGTATTGTCTAGCTCAAACGCCAAAATTCCGATCTAAGCTAATTTTAACATGCCCTAATCCAAATCATGAGTTGAGTAAAGCACACGCCCGTTAATGGTAAGCACAAGTTACACAACCGATAAAGAATGTTTGGTACGTATCAATATGTTTCCATTACTACACAATCAAGGATCTCCATCTTGACAAACTCAATTTGCACACTCGAAAAATAAGGAGAAACAGGAAAAATGAAAATCTGTTTCGTTCGAAACACTCACAAACTTAGCAAGGGAATGTCTTGGCTTATTTAAGTTTGAAGTACAAGACCAACGCGATCACAATGACAAGAACGGTGATAACTGCAATAATAAGCCACTTGTTCCTGTTCATCCTCCTCGCCATGGAAGTCAGGACTCTCTTGCTTTTCCCTATGTTGTCATCCACTCCATGTAGCTGCAACCGAAGGAATAGACAGTTAGATAAATGCACTGCCATTAAAGGAAATCATGCTCGAAAGGTGGTATGTACAGAATCCAGACGCAAATCAGTATATTTTTAAACATCACTCAAGTAAGAGAAGGTGTGCATTACCGCCACTAAATGTAAGGGGACGAGAGATGGAAAAGTAACTTGCTCGCAGAAAGATTTGTTAAAAAAAACCCCTAAATTAGCCTGAAACAGTAATTACCGTGGTATGAGCGTGTAACAGAGATTGTCTCTGTGAATGCAGATCTTGGAGGATTGAAACACCAAGCTCTTCTGTTTCCAGCATGGTTCTTCTGCTGTCCTTAACTCTGTCACTGGACTTGTTTATTCTCTCGGTTGACATCATTAGCCTTGATCTTTGATCAGCTGATGCCTATTTAAGTTTCACACTTCAGTAATTATTGTAAAAACATTTATCCAGAATATCAAGAAAGGATGAGCACTTATAGCAGATTCAGCAGAAGGCATGAGATACTCATTTTAAGTCATGGAAAGCACACACTAGTATCATCATTTATCACAAACAGAGGAAAAGCTAATCATTATGACAAAAAAGAAAGTGATCAGAGAAGAACAAATTTTCAAAGTAACTCAACTTTTCATCGTTTCTGTGCTTCTCAATAAAAAGTAGAGATACATTATTGCTCAAGGGCGCTTCTTTCAAGAATCTTTGTTTCAAATTAGAAAGTGAAGTGACCATCATGTCAAACCAGAACTGATCATGTTCACGAATTCTAATGCTCGACCAAGCGAATTAGATTGAGATAACTAAAGTAGCACACCGAAGTGAAATCTTCCTCAAAAAAAAAAAATGTAACTCCAAGTTTCATGCCAAATACATAGCAAGATCCCTCACAAACTCACTACCAAATAACAAATCACATTTAATATCTTAAACAACTATTTGAAACATAGAAGGAAGTTATGAGGATTTAGACATACTGTCAGAGTATCAGCCATGCCTGATTCCAGCAACTCATCTCGGGCAGTTGCATACGCGTTTCCAGACACAAGTCTTTTAACTTCGCTTTTCAGATTATTCAGATCCGACTTATATTCCCTCAACTTAGCAAGAAGCACAGCCTTAATATTTGGTGGCAAACTTCTTGCCTCAAGGTCCATTTTCCGGATCTGAAATTTTTTAAGAAACATCACATCAATACCAAGTACAATGAAATAACAGAAAACAATCCTCCCAAAGAGAATAGTTCAATCAATTACCAAAGATTCTGCATCATCGAGTCCAGCCTTTATTTCAGAAATCTTTTGCTTCTTTTGTTCTGCAGATTAGAATAGAGGCAATAGTTCACAAAAATGTCAGTATCACTTAGCTTGATAAGTGAGAATAAGCTTGTTAAACCCCCAACAAGCACAATTTGGGATGTTAATCTTAAGTCCATCATTTTTGTATATATAGAAATTTGAAGGTTAAGTGTTTTCAGTAAATGTATACTGCATGGATGAGTTAAAATCCATTTCCCCTGTATACTCAACTCACAAACTTCCAACAGGTGTTGCTACAATATTCAACAACCAAAAAAATTCAGAATAAACTCCTCTTCCATCCATTTCAATGTCATTCAAATGTTGAAGAAATTTAGAGTCTAAATTGAGCACAATCTCAAATTAGACATCCTGCACAATTCAAGATCCAATCCAATTGCCTTGAGTCATTTCAATCCTTTTCTTTCTTGTTTTCTCCTCTAAATTGCAAAAGTCCACTTTTAAAACAACCATTATTAACACATTATGCATAATTCAAGCCGGTTGAAGCTTTACCGGCCTAATGACTTTCACCATCTTTTGAGACCACTAAACCTATAGCAATTACTAACTTTTCAACATCAAACAAAGAAGCATAACTCTGCGGCAAAGCGGTAACAGTTATAAACTTAGCAGTCCCGGTGATCCAATAGACACATATCCCCAACCAATCCTAATGGGAACTTGGTTCTCGCGTAATTAAGGCAAATCGAATACATACATTAAAATCCTCCATCAGGTTTATGCCACCCTCATGCTTAAATCAACAAAAAGACTCAAACTTTACCCTTAAAATCAATTACACCAGGAAAATTATATACAAAATAAATCATCTAAATACAAAATTATGTACAAAAAAGGAAAAGGGAGAAAATTGACCTCCATCGAGAGCACCAGCTGCCGTACACTTTTTGGTGAGGTTCGCGGAGAGCTCACTGTAGTTGCGCTCGTACCCTTCAAATACGTTGCTCATATCTCCCTAAATTTCTCTCTGCATTCAATCCATCACACAATTTCAGCAATAATTCAGATATAAAGCCCTAAATTGATCGAATTTGGAGATTGAATCGCGGAATTATGATTACAACTTGAACGATATGAGATCAATCGAATCGGAGGTAGAGACCTGATGAGATCGGAGATTCAGATGGATCGCCGGAGACGACGGCTGAGGGCTGTGGCGGGTGTTGAATGCTTCTTCTAGGTGGTGGTGGTGGTTTGCTTTCGAATCGATCGAAAAGGCAATGTGCGCGAAAAAGGAAGCCAACTAGTATTAATTTTGTGCGCACCTTCGGATAAACTCACCGACCATTGAATGCTCGGTGGCTACACTAGGCCCTTCTTGCTTACAACTGTGACGCTGTGGTTAGAGTTCGTTGGTGTATTAATATTGTGTGCACTTTTTTTTTTTTTTTAACAAGCGATATTATCTAGACCATAGCTAAATAGCCAAAATGGTCCATAATATTTGCATAACACATCGCTTTGGTTCCTGAGATTGAAAATCAATAGAAATGGTCCATGAGATTGTCCACCATCCATCATTTTGGTTCTTCCATTAAAAACTCTGTTAAGTGTCTTAGAGCTCTTGGCTAGAAGTTTGGGTAATTTTCAAAGCTTCTTAACTCAATTGTTTCTTAACCAAATTTGACCTATAATATATCAAAATAAAGATAGGAATGTGTAGAACAAGATTATGCCTATTTGGAAGCTCAATAGTTGCTGAAGATGGCCGGAAAATAGCCTCAAATGTGACTGGTCCGAGAGAAAACTAGAAAACTAGCCGGAAACTGGGTAAACTTTAAACGTTCATAACTTATTCAATACTTAACAAAATCGAGTGATTCAAAAACAAAAATTATACTCATCGACAAGACAAAGAGAATGATACCTTTATTGACAGCTAATTCACCTAGTTTGACCGAAAAACAACTCTAAAATGGCTAACCATTTTCAAGTTAGCCATTTTTCGGTCAAACCACAGCTAGTTTGCCATCAAGAAAGGCACCATTCTCTTTGTATTGTCGAGAAGTATGATTTTTGTTTTTGAATCACTCAATTTCGTTGAGTATTGAAGAAGTTATGAACATTTAAAGTTTACCCAGTTTCCCCAAGTTTTTCAGTTTTTTGAGGCTATTTTCCGGCCGTCTCCGGCAATCCTTGGGCTTCCAAATAGGTATAATCTTGTTCTACACCTTCCTATCTTCATTTTGATATATTATGGGTCGAATCTGGTTAAGAAACTATTGAGTTACGAAGTTTTGAAAATTGCCTAAACTTCCGGCCAAGAGCTTTGGGACACTTAACGGAGTTTTTAACAAAAGTACCAAAATAATGGATGGTGGACAATCTCAAGGACCATTTCTATTGATTTTCAATCTCAGGGATCAAAGTGATGTGTGATAGGAGCATATTTATGTGACTTTATTAGTTTGTTTCCTTGCATTTACTTACTTAGTTTCATCTTTTTAGAATGTTTAAAGCTATTTTCGTGTGTTTGTAGGTCCTAATAACAAATTTGGCAAAGAAGAGTATTTTGGTGCAATTTGGAGCAGTTTTGGGGTGGAATGGATTGCATGCATGTGGAGCATAAAGGATGGACATTTTGGTGCTTGAAAGGGCTTCAAACATATGCTAAAATCGGGACACAATGAAGAAGATACCTTGCAAAGACCAAACATGTGTGTTGCTAGCTGTTTTAATCATGAAAACACAAGTGCTAGCTGATTCATCACTAGGGAGCCCACAGCATGGACCAATGAATGCATGTTGCAAGCTGTTTCGTCATGATTTCTGCAAAGTAACAAGTGTGCTAGCTATTTCATCATGAAGAGGAGCATGTGTGCTAGTTGTTTCATCATGAAGATGAGCTTATTTCTAAAAAGGAGCATGTGCGCTAGCTGTTTTGAATGATTTAATCTTTGTTTTGTGTTGTTTATTAAAACCACTTGTGTGGTTCTTTACTTTTCAACACCTATAAATAAGCCTTCTTCTAAGGCTTGGAAACACACCATTTTTCCATACAACACGCTTAGAAGGAGAGGAGAGTGCTTGGACGTGCTTGCTATTCAACTTGGATCGTTGGAGCGTTTAGGTGTTTTCTTTCTTTTGTTTTCAATGTATAAATCTATTTACCTTTGTTTTACGTTTATGAGGAACTAAACCCCCCTTTGCTAGGGGGGATTCAAAGTCATGATTACACTTGCATTATGAATTAATTACTTTTGGTTGTGATTTCATAATTTGTGATTTCAATTCGCTTAACTGTTTGATTGATAACTTATTTGTGTATGTTGATTAAGAGTGCACGCTTAGTTTTCATGCATAAGTTTGATGCTAGAATATAAGGGAATTTCACCTAATCGTTATGAACTTATATTCATGAGTAGTGAAGGTTACTATCCACAATCGTGTTAAGTAAATTCTTGGCAAGAGTATCATGCTTTTCATAGTTACGAATGCCTCGTCAATACTTATAGTTCTCATGAATCTTAATGATCTTTGATTGTATCTCTATTGTGCTTTTCACGTAGGGAACTTTTGAAGAATGTTTTGAATTGTTATATGCGTTTTCCCATTCAATTCATTAACTTAAGGAGAACTTGAAGGTTAAAAAAGTGCTATCACGGTTAACCTGGGGTATTGAGTTTCACAATTTATCGAAAGAACAACTGAAAATTAGTTTATGTGCAAGTGTGTCATGTGTGGAGAAGAACCCTCTAGCTAATCCATCATCCATCTAATTCATCCAAATTCATGCTATAATCTGCCTTAGTTTTCAATTTGCTTGTTTTTAAGTTATTCTCATCCAAGGATTTAAATATCGGTAATATCGGAAATATCAGTAGTCTGAAAACACGGAAATATCGACGGAAATATCGATAAAATATCGATATCGATAAAAATTACATGGAAACCACGGAAATTGTAAGAAAAACTTGGAAATTTTTATTGAAACTTTGTAGGATGTTTATTTAGTCAATTATCTATTAGTTTATCACAAAAAATTGGAAGGAAATGCATTGCATGATGGATTTAACTGATTTAAGTTGATTATATAGCGAGCTGGCAAACATTGTGAGTGTAGAAAATATGTAGTAATTAATGAAAGAAATTTAAACACACCGTAATCATTTATATATAATGAATTAATACAATATGTAGACAACAAAATCCTTTTATATAGTAAAAAATTTAAGTGTCGTTCGTAATGTATTAATACAAACAAGTTACAACGTTCATAATATATTAATAAAGACAAGTCTACACGTGATGTCACACCCCACTCCTAATTAAAAATAGTTTTTGGGTCTTAATTGGTGAGCGTAAGGACCCACGCCCCCTTTCTCCCGTACTCCTTCAGTCCCTCTCTCATCTCTCTTCCTTTCTCCCCTCACTCCCTCTTCTGCATTTTGAAGCTCCCTGAGCTCTCTCTCCCTCAAGTCGCCCTCACCCTCTCCCTCTCTACCCGTGAGCAACATCCATACCCTCTCCCTCTCCGACGACACACGCAGACCACACAGACCACACACACACACGAAGACACGAAACCCTCGCCGGAGCCACCGGCATCGATCCCCTCCATCAGATCCGACCTCCAGGGCTACACCGAGCAGAGCCAGGCCTCCGACGAGGACGATCTGTACAGCCGCCTCAATAATCTGAAGCGCGAGCTCCTCCGTCGCCTTGCACCGCCACTCCAATGCCCTCGTCGAGCACCGCCACTCTAATGCCCTCGTCGACGTTCTGCCTCCGTGTCCAATCTAACCTTTCTGTTTGGTTGGTGGGAAAATCCCTACGCGCCCACTCTCTCGATCCTTCCCCGCCGTCGATTTTTCAGGTGAGATTTGAAACCCTAAGCCCTAAATCGACATCACATATGTTGGATCGTTGATGCATGCGTGAAATTTGAACATATTATGTGAAATTGATGTTAAAATTCGTGTTTTTGCAAGGTTTTTGGGACGAAATCGGCTCGGGAATGGATCTGGAATTCCGGTGTTCTTCTCCGGCGTTCGATATCGGAGTCCTTCACCAAAATATCTCGATATTTCCAAAATATCGCGATATTATCGATAATATCGCGATATTTGGTCGAAAACCACACGGATACCTATCAAAATATCCCTAACGCGAAAAATCGATATTATCGGCGATATTTCGCCGATAATATCGATTTTTAAATCCATGTTCTCATCAAAACCCAATCCCCCTTTTACAACTTGTGTCTTTTGATTTGAATCTGCTATATTTGGTTTCTTTTGAATCTTTTGAGTTAATCTAGGTTAGAATTGGTTTATTTTTATTGTTGGAGTATTTTCAATTCAATTTTCGTCCAAGAACAACCTTAGAATCTGTTTTGAGTTTATTTGCTAGTTTTGGGTTGTTTTAAGTCATACTAGCCTATTTTGAGTTGTTTCAGTCTAGTTAAGTGTTCTGAGTTTAGATTTGTGTTTTTGAAGTTTTATTGAGTGTTTTGAGTCAATTTTACATAGATTAGCAATCCCTCCTAATCCCCGGTTTAGAACGATACCCTACTTACATCCTTACTACAATTGTCAAAAAGAGGGTTTAATTTGAGTGTTGTTTACATCACATCAATGTGTTATGCAAATCTCAATGACCATTTTGGCTATTTAGCCTCTAAACTAATGGGGGTGGGAAAGTAAGCTAAGTCTCACAGTGGGCTAACAATAATGTGATTCAAATTCGTCTTTGACTAGAATCGAACCTATGACCTCACTCTTATAAGTGAAGATGAATATCACTAGACCGCAATACTAAGTGGCATGTGCACCCTCTTGTTAAATTTGGATGTTAATGAATTTCATCGAAATTTTTTATAGTAAGATGCTGAACTTTTTTTTATGGTATCAGAGCAAGTTGTTATATATAGGGTTGGGCACGGGTCGAGCCGGGCCCAAAATTGGAGGGACCAGATCGGACTCGCTTGAAAATACAACAGGGCGGGGCGGGGCGGATCTTGCAAAATTGAAATAGGAACCGGACCTAATCCGGCCCATTTCAAACAGACCGGTTTCTCGGGGCCTCACGGGTACATTACCAATTCTTTCCCTATCAAATTTCCTAGTACAACCATTCACCGAAAATCTCAAAATTCAATCATAGTTTGCACACCTAGTTGATAAAAATCTTCAAAGCAACAAACTTTAATTAAAAAACATTGAATTTTAGACAACCCAGAATCCCAGATGACTAATTTCCTAATATTGCATTACAACATAACCCAATTGATCAAAATCCAAAATTTAACAATTTACCACAACTTTAGCTCCAAATCAGTGATTGTATGCATCAGAAAAAAATAACAAATTCCTTCTATCAATCCCTTTTTTAATTACTTAAAATCCCCCACAAACAGCTTGAAATCAAGAAACAAACCAAATAGATAGCACAAATGGAAGACGCCGATCTCCTTATCCGTGAGGCCGTCAAGGGAGACGGTGTTGTCCTCATTCTTCTTGATCATTTTTTCCATGCGACTATCAGCAGAGCTCAGCTTCCATGCAAATCTGAGTCAGACGGAGTTCGTCATTTCGAGTTGTTCAACTTCGTTGTTCGTCCGCTCGAGTTCGATAGAGAGAGACTGAGGCTGAGAATCGAGAGGGATAAGAGTTCAACATAGAGAGAGTCTGAGAGATTGAGAATGGCAGAGATAGATCGATAGGGGGGACTATAGGAGAGAGATCAAGAGGAAGGACTGAGGAGAGTCTGGGAGAGTCTTCGACAAAGCGACGGTTAGATTTGAGTGTGAGATTTGAGAGTGTGTGTGAGATTAGAATGGCACGGCACTAGGCTGGGCCTCTTTATTGGATACGGTTCGGGCCGGGGGCCCATATTTTCAGAATACTGGATCCGCCCCGCCCCGCTGTTTACTTGGACTCAGCCTTCCCCGCTCCGTTTTGTATATAAAACAATATGGACTCGCCCTTACCTGCAAGCCCAAGGCCCGTTTTCCCACCTCTAGTTATATATGAGAAGCCCAACGGTCACACATGTTTCAAGTCATGCAATTTGTGTTGTCAGCGTGATAGGCTTGAAAATTCGTCACACGTGAGGGGGCGTGTTATGAGTATGAATCTCACATCTGAAAAAGAAGAGACTTTGCATATGCTTATAACTAATTGGATTCTTCCCTATTGTCGTTTAGTTTTATGATGGAACTTCGGCTTTCTTCAACTAATCACTTATGATTTGATTCTTAATTTTCAAGTACTTGATTATGGATTTCAAGGTGAAATACTGTGACCTACATCTTTAGGAAATACATAGAAGGTGAAGTATCAAAATTTCAATTCTTATTTTCAGAAAGTAAACATAGTGTGAAAATTAATTTAAACTCAAACTCTACTCCTTAATATATCATGTCTAAATGTATATAAAACCCAAAATTCATTCACAAATTAACATGTCGTTTTCTATTTTACCCACTTCACATTTCATATTGTTGACCTTAAAAACTACCAATCCTACGTGGTGCACATGCCGAGTAATTAATAAGCTAACTACGTCATTTGGTTGTGTGCAGGGCGCGCCAACTCGTCGGCCGAATTCGGCCAGGGAGTAAAATATGTCGATGTGGTGTTGGACACGCTGCTGACTTCTTGATCTTGAGATTGCAGCTGAGGAAGGAACACATCTTAGCTTTTGGGTTCTAGAGCTTGAAAACAAGGTTGCTAGTTCTGCGAAGTTCAATATCAAATTTGGCTTTCAATGTGCCGAATATAGTAACATGGTAACACCTTATTTCGCCGAGAAAGCTGATGAGATGACATCTACTAACAAGGACTCGAAAATCCTCGTTGACCGAGACTTGGATAAATAACTAGTCGGTCTCAAAGCAGTGATGTTTATCCAAACTGCATGTGCTTCTCGGTTGGCTGGTTCTACAACTCCAATGCTGTTTATCCAAACTGAAGATGTCGTCGGTTGCCTTCAAAGTGTTGTTTATCCAAACTGAAGATTTGTTGGCGGAAAAAAGAAAATAAAAATCTCAAGGTGTTTGAGAGGTTTTGTGTAAGGCAATTTGTGTGTTGATTTGAAGGAGACCTCTCCCGTTGCCACTGCCTCTATATTTATAAGGACGTGCTGACTTGATCCTTGAATATTGCGTTTGATCTTTTAACGTTTTGGCGTGGATTAGACTCAACTAAATGCATGAAGTTATCATGCAATTATCCAACTAATTTAAAATCTCCATCATTATCTCCTTATTTCGTGCAAAGCAATCCTAATCCAAGTATTTGATGACCTCTTGTGCTGGAACCAAGGCATGCAAATAATTAGCATGCAAGTTTATCTCCAGCCATGCATTTCAATTGAGGCATCACGTCAATCAATTCTTAATCTTTCCACCAAGTATGTCCAGGTGCAATCATGCATTATCAAAAAACTCAACTTGATCACATCTCCCAACCCTCCACGTGTATGCATGTGCCAACTAGAGAATTGCAATTCTTTTTTTGACCATCGGTTATTATATAACCATTCTTCTTTCATATTATACCATGCAGATAAACTCATTTCCAAACAAAAGCCAGGATATTGATCATATGTAGTCAAGATAAATTGATATATTATTAAAAGATAAAACCATAATATATCGTTCGATAGTAATTATCTTAATTATTCTGTCATTCAACAGTTGAGAATTATGTTCATCAAAAGTCTTAATTGCACGAGCCGATAGTATAAAATCGTGTTCAAACACATATCTTTCTAGTTAATTACACAACAAGATATTGTCATTAGTAGACTAGTAGTATGATCTAGATATATTCTCATACTTATTTTTACATTCTAAAAGAAAAATTTTAAATTTGACTTTCATAAATAACTAGTTCGATATCAAATAATCGAAACCTCATGCGCGCCACATGTCAGGAGCCACCATGGACCCAGGGGTACAATCGTCAATATAGAAAAACAAAGTCGGTAATGAAGAACAGCAAACAACTCTCGGGCGCAAAATCCCCATCCTACCCTCCCCTCGCCCTCACTCTGACCCACACCTCTCTCTGCTCCATGCTCATCACTTTCCTAATCTACTAATGCTTTCCTCCATCAATGCTTTCATCCATCAAAGTTCGAAAATTGAAATCTGCCCATTTGAAGTCGAACGATTTCCTCCGAAGAAATGCTCGTTTCGGCGCTTTTAACGTCGGTGGGAATCAATCTCGCCCTCTGTCTCTTGTTCTTCACTCTGTATTCAGTACTCAAGAAGCAGCCCATCAACCTCAGGGTCTATTTGCCGCGCTCGTTGGCGGCCAAGGGGGAGTCGGAGGAGAGCAACGGGTTCAATTTCGAGCGGCTGCTGCCGACGGCGGGCTGGGTGAGGAGGGCGTGGCAACCCTCTGAGGACGAGTTTCTGTCCGTCACCAGCTTGGATGCTGTCGTCTTCATGCGCATTTTTATCTTCAGGTTAGTGGGGGTAGAAAAAGGGTGATGTGCTGCTTGCTGGGTGTATGGAGAGTGTTTTTGGGTGTATATTTGAGTTGGGTTTTGTTTGTTTTGAGCTTTTGATGCAGTTTGAGAGTGTGTTGAGATTAATTTTGGGTGCTTTGTTTGTTTGTTTTGGTGCAGTTTGAGAGTGTTTGGGTTTGCTGGGATTGTTGGGATTTTGATTCTGCTTCCGATAAATTTTCTGGGGGACCAGCTGACCCGGGATTTGGATATTTCGGATTTGCCCAGTACGTCATTGGACTCCTTCAGTATTTCGAATGTGAATGCCGGCTCGAAATGGTACTTATTAGTTCATTGTGGGAAATTTTGATAACCAAAGTTATTAACTTGACATGAAATTGCAGTATTTGAACAGTGTCTGATATACTCTTTTGGCTGTTGCCTTATCTAAACTGGGTTTAAGTGTCATATTTCTACACATTGTTCCCCGAATGCAGTGATTTCCCCTTCTTTGGAATTCAATTCTATCGAATTTATGGCATTTTAAGTTAGTGAGGCACTCAAAGTGAAAAACCTAGGACATACCGGATTCCCCTTGCCAATGGTTGTAACCAAGTTGTATGCTTTTCTTCTACGTGCTTGAATATTTAAAGCTAAAGGAGTAAAAAAATGTGTGCACATAGGTTGACATTTGGATATAGGTCTCTGATGTGTCTTCTAATTTATCTGGGAGAAGTTTTGTCCAGACTCTGCAAATGTAATCTTACTTGGTATATGTTGTCATAGGGATCTGCAACTGTATTGGAGTTTTCTCTTACTTCTTGTGCTTTCACAATCATAGACTAGGAGGTCAGACCAAAGTTGTTCAAGCACATGATGAGATTTGGACTTTTGTTGGTTAAATAACTTTCTCACTTGTTGTTCAAAATAACTTCATCAAGTACATCTATGTGAAGTTTTCTGTTTTCCTCAATGGTGTTGCTAGACATTTTCAAGTACATTTTATTATATTTATATTAGGCACAGTAAAATTATTCTGAAGATACCCTGATAATTAATTTTGGTTTCCCAAGGTTATGGGTTCACTTTTGTGCAGCATACGTTGTCACTGGAGTTGTCTGCTATCTTCTTTATTATGTAAGTTTGGTTTTGTTTCTCTTTCATGGCTTATTCCATCACAATTTTCTGTTTCATCAAAAAGAAAGAATCAATTGTGATTTTAACTTCATGACTATAACTGCAGGAGTATAGCTATATCTCATCGAAAAGAATTGCTCATTTCTATTCATCCAAACCTCAGCCTCATCAGTTTACAGTAGTAGTTCGTTCTGTTCCTGTATCATCTGGGAGCAGCTGCAGTGAGACTGTTGAGAGTTTTTTTACAGAGAATTATCCTTCTACTTATCTTTCACATTTAGTGGTTCATCGAACTAACAAACTCCAAGGACTCACTGTAAGTATCTGTTATAGATTTAATCTTTTGTCCTCACACCGACAGGGGTCCAAATTGATTGTGGGAGTTTATTTTTGAATATTTTGGAAAATAAGTGTGAGACCTCATTTGTTTTTCACTTATAATCCTGACATGTGCCTATGCTCGATTGCATTCTTTATTGGATAATCCTGACAATGTGGCAGATAATCAAAGACATGATAGAACTGTTTATGTACCCTTAATACCTCAGTATTCTTTGCTGAAAAACGAAATCTTTATGACTTAATTTGTTCTCGAGTTTTGTCATCTTCATTGGGTTGACTTTTTAGTTTTTACGAGGCTAAGCTTTTGGAACATTTAAATACTTAATTAATTAGTTTTCAATGAGTATCATACTAAGCCCGAACGAGTTAATTTTTTGGTTGTTTTCTTAGTCACTGCTTGGTGCTTCTGTAATTATTATGTGTATTCTATTTAGATTATTACACGTCACACTTCAGAGTCCCTTTCTACTTGCTTCATCCCACACTGCCTGGGTGTCCGTTGTACTTGTATTTTTTGGGTTTCTGAAACATTACACCAGACAGCATTTGAACAAAACTGTAACAGTTAACATTTCTCTATCAATGAGATATGTGAACAATTCATTTTCTTTTCTTTGTAGAGTGAGGCAGGGAAACTATACAGAAAGTTTATGCGCCTGAGATCAGAAACTAATACTCAGCAAAGATTAAGGCGTGATGGCTGTTGGGGGCTGTTTGGACGCAAAGTTGATGCTTTAGACTACTATGGAAAGAAATTGGATGATTTAGAAAATAATGTGAGAATGGAGCAAACGTCAGTTGCAGGAAAGGTATTCGTACTATTATTTTCTCAAGAGAGTGATAGTAATTGTTTGCTAATGGTATTAAAGAAGTTCTCCTCTGCTTAAGACTTCATTTAGCAAATTTTTAACGAGAGAGGTGAAACAAAAGTATTTGGGAAATATAATAGAAATGAGTAACGCACAATCTTCCCCTTATTATTTTTGTTATGTTAGCTTTAGGAATTGTATGAATAATCAATAAACATGCATAGCCACATGTTGACTTGTAAAAGACATGTCGGAATTTTAGAGGAAAAAAAAATCATAGTTCCAATAGATTTTTCTGAAATTGTTTGATTTATATGAACATGAAATTTGATGCATTCGTTCCATGATGCCCAAAAAATATTAATTATAGGACGTTGCAGCTGCCTTTGTGTCGTTCAAGTCCCGGCTTGGTGCTGCAGTAGCTTTTCACATTCAGCAAGGAGAAAATCCCATAGAATGGGTTACTGAGAGGGCTCCGGAGCCCCAGGACGTTCACTGGCCCTTCTTTTCTGCATCTTTTATAAACAGATGGTTCTCCAAGCTGGTGGTGGTGGTTGCATATACTGCTATTACAGTTCTATTCCTCATTCCAGTTGTAGTAGTGCAAGGCCTTACCAATCTTACTCAGTTGGAAACCTGGTTCCCGTTTCTGACTAGCGTACTGGACCTGTAAGTAGAAATTTATCAGTTTTACTAATTAACTCTTTTATTTACGACATCTGCTGAATCGTACGATTTCTTGACTTGCAGAACAGTTGTCAGTGCAGTCATAACAGGATATCTTCCAAGTCTTATTCTTCAATTGTTCATGTCGTTTGTGCCACCCGTCATGATAATGTTGTCTTCCTTGGAAGGATACATCTCTTTCAGTCAGATACAAAAAAGTGCATGCAGCAAGATGTTGGGGTTCACAATATGGAATGTTTTCTTGGCAAATACACTATCAGGAACACTTCTCTATGGGTTCGATTTCTTTCTTGAGCCCAAAAAGATTCCGAGGATACTTGCTGATGCTGTTCCAGCACAGGTAAAAATACATACGTCATGTTAGCATGTATCATTCTCTCGCTAGAATAATCATATTAATTTTTAGTTGCTTTTTGCAACTTCATTACGTTGTGTAACTGTTTAAAGTACAAAGTTAAGACCAGAAATTTGAACTTTGTTTCATGGTCATTTTTTTCCTGATCCGTAACTTTTGAAAAACTTATCCTCGATCATCATCAAATTATAATATTGGTGATAAGGTGAAGAATTGTTATCAATAAAAAAACCAGTGGTACTTCTATGATTGTATATTTGTTTGGTGAACTAGAGATTCAGTTGAAGTGCTATATTTTTAACTTTGGAAACCAATTGTTTGCATCACGAATTCATGATGAAGGGTATTATATAGATTCGTTATCTTGGATGCAGGCATCATTCTTCATTGCATATGTTGTGACATCTGGATGGACCAGTCTTCTATCTTCAGAACTCTTCCGCTTGACTGCCCTGATTAAGAGCATCATAAAAAGACCATTTTCAGGAAAAGATGATGAATTTAAAGCTCCTTCAATTCCATACCACAGTGCAATTCCTAAAGTTCTCTTTTTTGGGCTCCTCGGATTAACATACTTCTTCCTCGCTCCACTAATTCTCCCGTTCCTCATGGTTTACTGTTGTCTGGGATACATAATCTTCCGTAACCAGGTTAGTTCGATGCTCTCTCATTGTATAAAAATTAATTTCTAACTATAAAAAACCTACTATAATTTAATTTAGAGAGAAGATGGACATGGGTGGGAAGTTGGTATTAAGGACACAATACAACTTTATGTTTTGAAAACTCCCAATGCAACTTATTGGGTCCTTCTTAGTAACTACTAGCATTTCAAATGGATCAGACTGAAACTCCAAAATGTAGGTTGTGTCATGACTAAATATTGGTGCAAGGATAGTGAGAAATAAATTAAAAAATTGGTGCAAACCCAAACTCCTCTTGCACCGTCAAACCTCAGACAAGGAAAGCTTTCTGCGAGGTCAATTTTTCGCTTTGTTTTTATGTCTTGAATTTTTGGCAATTCGTTTTAGAAATCTTAGAAGCTCATATAGGATCCTATTCAGTTGAGTTACTAACTTATACTCAAAAAGTAGGCTGACACTTCGACATTACTTCATATTTTGTACAATCTAAGTATATATTTGGTCATTGATCGAAGTTTTATTGTAAATTTTGTTGTATTTAACAAGTTTTGGTTCTTTATATTCCGATGTTATATATTGACAATTTTGAACAGTTTCTGAATGTATATGAACCCAAGTACGAAACGGGTGGAAGATTTTGGCCAACAGTGCACAATTCAACAATTTTTGCCTTGGTGCTGATGCACATTATTGCAATTGGAATGTTTGGGCTCAAAGAGATCCCCTTGGCGGCCGGTTTGACTATTCCTCTTCCGATTCTCACGCTTCTTTTCAATGAGTACTGCCGCAAACGATTCCTTCCAATATTCCAAGACTTTCCAGCTGAGGTATGTCGGTACCAATGCTATCAACCTATCGTTTATTTCATTTGCAACGGAATTATAATTAGTTAATGTTCCAAATCTGGTTCTTACCCTGAATATACCCTATCTCATCGGACCATCGATATCTGACTGTGACATCGAATTGGTTATCATTAATTTGGTTCCTTGTATTAAAAACTTAAGGAATATATATCTCTGCCGACGATTTGGCATGTATATAAGAACCTCATTACCGCGTTTTGATGCAGTGTTTGATAAAGAAAGATAGAGAAGACGAGAAGGATCCCACAATCTCTGCATTTTATGAAAAGTTAGCCACTGCTTATAGGGATCCAGCTCTGTTGCCAATGCAGCATCCGCGGAGCACTGATGGATACAGCTCTCCCCTTCTTCAAGCTGTCGTCTGAAGTAAGCGGTTGTCTCGTTACATAAAAACGAACTTACCTGTCTCTCCGAAAACAAAAAAACAGAGGACGAAACAGCTTGTGCCGCGAATACGGGGACGGAAGTTTTGGCAAAAAATGTAGATGAGATTCTGTGTGATGAGTCTGTATTTTCATGTAAAATGTTGAGCATGTGATCTTTCAGTTCGGCTTGTAGACCATGTGAATTTTTTGGTGACTATTTTCATGCTAGAAGTGATCCTGGCTTTCCCAAAATCACTTCCAAACAAACGCTTGATTTCGAAAAGTACAGTCGTATGGTAAATATTTATTACCATCTTAATGATTGTCGTTGTAATATCAGTAATCCTTCACGTCTTTATTGATATATGCGGTTTGAATAACGTGTATTTTCATGCAAAAATAGTTGTGTCGAACGATATTTTTATTCTTAGACGTGAAATATAATGCAACAGTATATGATTATTCTTAGACGTGAAATATAATGCAACAGTATATGATTGACTTGAGATACTGTTTACGTTCCAATAGAAAAAATCTCTATTTGTGCTCTCAACTAACTTAACTGACTTTTGGTGGCCAAATTCCAAAACATGCTCAATCTGATGTTCCATTTGTCAACTCAAAGCCCCACTTCTACAACTTTCTTGAAGATTGGAACAGTTCCATTTTTCCAGATTATTAACGTACAAGACTTTGACATTTGTCAACCTTACCTATAATTTATGTGATTTATGTCACACTTTCATTTTTTCCATTTAGAAAAATTGGAAGCTTAAAATGTTGACATTTGGCTTGTTTTCTGGCCTCCACGTGGAGCAACAACAAAGGGCTATTGACATGTTCCTTAGAAAACAATTTCTGGTCAAAATGTACCCTTATTTTCTAGGTCAAATGTCAAAATGTTCCCTAGAAAACGTTAGGATGATAAAAAAATTTAGGTTTAACTTGACGCAATGTTGTTAACGACCCTTTCCATGCTAACTTTAAATAATGTTCTTTGTAATTAAAATTAATTAGGGTGGCGAACACATGACATGCAGAAATGGCAGCACCACAAACCTTAAGAGCAGTCCAATCTATATTTTTCTTCTTCATAAGGGGAAAAAAAGGAATAGTGACGTAACTCGTGCAAAAGTAGGGCCGGTTGTAACTTTAAAAACTAGAACTGAATGGACGCTAAACTGATAGGAAAGATGTACTAAATAAAGAAAAACAAAAAGGAATAGTGTTCGTAAATTGTGCAAAAATAGAGTTAGTTATAATTTCTAATAATAAATAGAATTCAATAGATTACGGTCTGGTAGTATTCCTCTTCGCTTGGAAGTGAGAGGTTTTAAGTTTGAATCTCATGAATGGTGAATTCGATACCAAATTAGGTTGCTTATTGTGTGACTTTGCCGAACTCCCTTTCCCCTTAGTGTAAAAATATTGATGTACTAAAAAAAAAACTCAATGGGCATTAGACAGACAATAAAAATAAGGTTGTGCTATTCACACACTTTTTTTTTTTTTATCTTTTACACATCCTTGTTAATTTTTTTGTCCATTAATCTTCATAAATTTATTCGATTTAACGGCCGGAAATAAAGGGAGGTATGTGAGAAGATAAGTGAGTGCGTGGATAGCACCACCCTAAAAATACACAAATGTAACTTTTAATAAAAAATAAAACTGCATGGACGCTAAATAGACAAAAAGAGATGCAATAAGCCAATATATAAATACAATTTGTTGTATATATAGTGTGTATCCCTTCAGATTTAATTTTATTGGAAACTTGTAACCAATTTATTGTAAATACTTTCCTAGATTTTAAAGAATCTAGATAATTATTTTGAGAAATGCTAAGGAGACTCTAAAAAAAATCAGATTTTTCATGAATTTTCTACGACCTCATATTTTTTGCACAGTATTTTATAATGTTAGCACGGGAATTAACTTTACACTATGAGGTGGCAGAATGTCCATGGTGAGGAGAAAATTTTCTTTGTGTCCGAAACACGAGTGACACATTATGTGTCATAATATAAGTGAGGGAAATTTTATTTTTAAGTTGTTACTATTTTAAACAAATATCTCATATCATTTGTATGATGACATGTGATGTACTCCTCATGTTTCAGGCACACTGAAATCTCTCCATGTAGAGGCTCACTTTGAGAAATTCTCTTTAACATTTCTTTTTATTTTCATATTTTAATGGTTTCATGGTTAACTTCAAAGTGAGAACAATCGAAAGATTCGGCAGTCTCGGACTTGTTCATCTCTTCCTTTGTCCGTGGCCGCCATACAATCCGTTAGATTTGCTACCCGATCTTTTTTGCCCTTTTTTTGTTTCTTCTTTGTGTGTTTACCCCGTTGTTTTTTGTCTTAAATCTTCTTCACTGGTGTGTTCTTGCTAACTTGTGCTTTCTCAGATGTCAAATCAGCCGTTAACCCAACAAAGTTGCTAACTTCTTAATACTAGCTAACTAACCCAACAAAGTTGATAACTGCTTAATGTTAATTATTAGAGAGGTTTAATAAAACACTTCCGGTACTGTTTACTTTTAATGAAAAACCGTTTTTTTACCTTTAACTGTCACTATTCACTATACCTTTAAAAGTGGCTTTTCGTTAAAATGAAAGTTTCAAGCCATTTTCATTAATTTTTCTTAATTATTAATCTTGATGTTTTTGGAAAATTTGAACATAGGATCGTAAACGGTTATTCGGCGCCCATAACATCTCTGAAATGTCTTACATGGCTTTTAAGAAGCTTATGGTGTAGAAAAAGACATTTTAGTCAAAATAGTTATAAGACTGACATAACTCCTCATTTTAATTTCTGAGATTTAAAATCCATAGAAATGGTGCTGAAATTTATGTAATATAAATCGTTTTAGTCATTCCGTAAAAAATCTTTGTTAAATAATTAAAATGAACTTGTAATTAAATATGTGCTAGAGTGGGCTGGACATGCTTCCTTGTAGGGTTGGCTTTGTAAAAATCGATCTTCTTAACTTTTTTTCATGAATGATTAGCCTAGTAGGGTTAATTTATTGTGAGGTTATTTACCCAAGGCAATGTAAATTTTGACCTTATATTATATGGCCATGAAAGTGACATAAAACGCGTTGTTCTACAAGTCACGTCCAAGATTAAAAAAAAAATTAAGAATGTTTGCCCCATAATTTTTGTCCCATCAAAAGAAAGCTAGTGGCTTTAGATTTGGGAGAAAATCTAGATCCGTTGTGTTAGTATTGATTGGGGATAGGAAGAACAAATTGGAACTCTCGCCAAATTATTATTTAGAAATTTATGGTAGTTTGGAAATGTTTTTAAAATGATTGAAAATATTTTTAGAAAAAATTCTTTTAGATTTTAAAAACACTTAAAGTGTTTTCTATAAGAACTGGTGCTTTAAGTGTTTTTTTCAAGATTTACTTATATTTTTACTAAGAATTGATTCCAAAAACATTTTTAGTCATTTTAAAAACATTTTCAAATGAGCCTTTAGTGTCGGTATTTCATGAAAAAGGTCTGGTAAGAAGATCGTTAATTTAAACTATATTTTGTAAATCATATGACGTGGTTGTTGAAAATTGAATTATTATTTAAGTATTAATTAACATGCTTAATTTTCTATTTGTGACACATCACATCATTTATGGTTTAGAAAGTGGTTTACCTAACATTACTCTTCATGAAAATGCCATTGTCACTTACATTATTAGTGTTAGTATTATTATTTTTATACGAGCGAAATTGTGGGATGTAGAACTCAAAATGAGAATTGGATAACCGATTTTGCATGCAAGAATAAATTCTTTCAATCACTTGAGCTGCAGTCTCCTTGTATTAAGGTAATCTTATTAGTATATAAGTTCAAATGTAATTATATGTTGTTTGATAACCATTTCGTTTTTAGTTTTAACTTTTAACTTTTTTTTTGTTAGAAATAAAAGGAAATGCAACGAGGGAATGAAGGGTGAATAAGGATAGCGGAACGGTGGCGGAAAGATGTAGAAAAATGCACATAGAATGGTACAAAACATAAAAACTAAAAACAATTTTAAGTAGATTTTCATTTCGTACGTCATTTTGTGGATTTCTCCGTCCACTCTCCTACTAGACTCCCTCCATATCCTTGATTAATCCATCATTTCATGATTTCATCTAGGAAACATGTGGGTATAAACCTAACACTCTATCCGCTAGGATATCGAATCACATGCTTCCGGTGAATATTCATTCCACTCGTAGATGAACTTAAATAAACCCCTAGTTGCCTTAGATGATTTTCAATAAGGGTGGTGATCAATTTGGTGGTGATTTTTTCTAAGCTGGTTTAATTAATATAATTATCCTTTACTGATAAGGATCTTCTACCCCTAATTGTAATTAGCTCTGGCTAATTAGGCTCCATTTGTTGTCCATCTCGGGCATCATTTGATTAATTGCTTTGCTTAATGCTGATGCACTTGTAATTGTTTTCATCAGATATTCAATACTAGGGTACATTTAGTCCCTTTCTTTACTTCTATGTTTTTATCTCCTTGGTGCTAAAACGTAACTCACTAATTTTATAAAATATAGTTTATTAAACATATAAAATATATGTAAAAGAAGATACGACTAGTTCAAGCTCACAATTCCATATAATTAATTTTGTGATATATATTTTTAAAATAACAACAGTCATCTCGTCCTTCTCGAGAAGAAGGAAAGTTTTATTTTTTACTAATGTGACATCGTTTCACCAAATTATAAAATAATCGGGATAATTCATTCTTTTGATCATCATCAAAAAATTATTTCTAAAAAAATCATTTCACTTGGAGTCCTTTTAGTTAATCATATGTATCAAACAAATCAACAATTATAATAATAAGTAACGTTCTTATGACAAATCAGTAGCTTGTTTGATCTTAAACAATCTCTTAATTAAATGAGTTTTTCTAGAAATGATCATTGGATGATGATAGCATAGAGAGAGAGGAGAGAGATCATATTGGCATCTTTGGCTCGGTCAAATTTAACGGTTGCAGGTTTCATTCAATTAGGTTAGTGTTTATAGCCCGAGATTAATAAGAACAAAGAAATAAAAACAAACGCTATAAGACCATTTCATATTCAATCCTATGAAAAAATCTTCCTATTCCCCACATATAAATATGCACATTAGCATCAAAGCCTCCAACTTCAACTAAATCAACCACTTGCACGTACAAAACATAAACTCAAAAGAACTTAATAGCTTGTAGCTAGAAATGGCAAGGAAGAGAAAAGTTGGTGAGGGAGTGGAAGACAACAACGCTACTTCAAGTGAGGGAACCATGGGTTGGGATGAGATATTGAAGGAAGCTTCCGCGGTCGCCGAGCTAGGCGGAGCACGTAGGGCTCGAAAGCGCTTTGTTGGTGTCCGGCAAAGACCCTCTGGAAGATGGGTGGCCGAGATCAAGGATACCATTCAAAAAATTAGGGTTTGGCTAGGCACCTTTGACACTGCTGAGGAAGCAGCTAGGGCTTACGATGAGGCGGCCTGCTTGCTTCGCGGTGCCAACACCCGAACCAACTTCTGGCCTTGCTCCCATTCGCCGTCTTCAACCCCGGCGCTCCCCTCGAAGATCACAAACCTCCTCCTCCGGAGGCTGAAAGCAAGAAACAACGCCAACTCTTGCTCTCCTCCTTCTTCTGCTCCTCTCCCTATCATCAACCACCAACGCGATCACAATCTTCACGAACAAGCAGCAAAAACCGAATTCTCTGAAACATACACGGATTTCCTCAACGATCCCGAAGATTACTACATCACAAGCAGCAACAATCTTGACATCATCACTGATCATATCAGTGCAAGCAGCATTGACTACATGACATCGAGCCTAGAGTCATGCTTAACTAACAAGGAAACTGATGACATAGAGTACGGTAACTTGAGTGAATTGACGCAACAGACTTATAGCTGCGGAGAGGCAAATTTCGCAGCAGAAGGATCGGAGGAAGATGTTGATCCAGAACAAGAACAAGAAGAGGAAATTAACGGAGATCAAGTTGGAATTATAGACTTCCAGTTTGTCGATGATATCGGAGCATCCAACTCAAACTGCTACTCTCCGTCGCCTTTCGAGATTGCTGAGGAGATAGAGGAGCCGGTTCTGGAGGCTGAGAGCTACACGGACGAGCCTTCGATGCTGAGAGCCGCCATAAAGAGAATGAAGTACGAGAGGAAGTTTTCGGCTTCTCTCTACGCCTTCAATGGGATTCCCGAGTGCTTGAAGTTAAGAATCGGATCGGTGAATGGGAATGGGAAAGGTAGAGGGGTGTCTGAGTGTTTGGGCAACCTTCAGAGAGCGTGCAGTAACAAGAAAGAAGGGGAGGTTGTTACTGTGGCAGCGGCGGCGGAACACCAACGATATGATTCGAAACAGGAGGAGCAGGGTTCGTCAATGGATGTTTCTCTGAGTAGTGATGGTGAATTGTCACTCTGGAGCTCACTTGATCTGCCGCCAATCTGCTTTTTGGCAACGAATTAGTTCTTATTTCTTTTTCTTTTTTTTATACCAATTTCATGCTCTAATTTAATTCCACACATCAATCTGGAATTCCATTCTTTGCAATATTTTCCGATATTCTAATATATTTCAAAGAAATAGTGAATTTTATGTAATTCGAACTTTGGATTTAAACTTCAACCCGATGAAGTAATAATAAAGGAATATGTTTTCCGCACTCATATTTTTTCCTTCTGTGTTCATTACCTTGTCTTGTTTTTGTCCCTTAATTACTTTTTTTATTTATTTTTTATTCCAACGTGTAGGACTACATAAATCATTTCCTATAATTCTTTTTAAAAATATAACAAATAAAATAAATTAGCAGGTTTTATTGTATATTTGATTCAATAATTTGGAAAATTTGAGGTTGGTTTGGTGTGTATAGGACATAAGCTAAAAGGGAAACACATGTTTGACACACACAGCCCAAAACTAATAATTTGCAAGATCCTTTTAAAACTACGGCAATTCAGAGAGTTGATGAAATATCCACTCAGAACGGTTATTGATCAAATTATAATTAGATATCGAACTTTTCATCTATGTGTCCAAGCTGACACGTAGATTAACACAACAAACGCAGTGCAAGTGAACGTGCTTTTGCACACCACAAGAGATAATAACAAGCAGGCAAAAGTTGAAGTAGACGTTTCGACTGATTTGATATTGATGATGGTAAATCATTTGCAACTACAACAGAGCCTTATCCTCGTTTTAATGCCAAGTTTTCCGTTAGCTCCAAGTACTCTAATCTTTACTTTAAGTTTCTTTCCATGTCTTCTCAAGACTTCCCAAGTCTTCATCAACCCTTTTTGACTTCAGTCTCTGTCTCATATCTCATTTTCTAACCGGAGCATCAACAGGTTTTCGTTTCATAAATAAATTACAGTACTTTGAAATACACATGAATTGTAAGGATGTGTTAAAGCATTTATCCAAAGGAGGTTAGTTCTTTCTTTCATACAAATTTGTGATCGTAAAGAGGAAAATTCAGGACAGACCACTTCGAATACCAAATTAGAAATGACTCGGCCAAGGCCAGTGTTGAGTACCGGCCCATATAAAACTGGGGAATGCGACGGATATAAGTACGGCAGCACAAACTGAAGGACAGATTATATATACACGTTGCGAGGTTTTTTTTCCACGAGCATCACAATAGATTCACAAAGGACTTGTTGAAGGCCTAGCTCTCTACCTCTAAAGGACACGAAGTTGGGCAAGGAAGGCAGCACAAAGATCCAGGAAGAGAAACTGCGGACCGTGAACCCTCTGAAGATCAAGCAGGTACTTCTCCTCCCGAGTTTTGAAAAGCTGGTAAGACCAAAAACAGCGGCAAAATATGTCGGGATTAAGTTCTGGATGGATGCTCGAGCACTCTTAACTCCTTTGATACCAAGGACAATAGTGGAGTGCTCTAACAAAAACTCTTACCTGCACTTCAAACTTGACCACATTTGGCATCTTCATAGCACCATCATTTTCGACGATGCTGGACTCGTCTCCAAAATAATGGTTACCGTGCACAGGGTTGTCGACCATGCCTTCGTTTTGACCTGGATTGCCAGCAACCCACCTACACTTCATGTTGTAGTGTCCGATCTTCTTCCAACAAACCCGCAATTCTTGTAAAGCTTTAAGGACTTCTGTCATTATTTCACGAGGATGTGCTCGAGACTGGCATTAAAAGGCAGCAATAGATCAACACTAATCATATCAAAGTTTGAAGTTCACTCCATTGAACGTCTAGAAGTGTTGCTCCCAAATAATAATACTTAGCCAAACGCCAAAGAAATTTAACCTGAAGTCCAAGAGCCCATTTCCTTTCAACAGGGAACTGTGGTTTAAAACCCATTCCTTGATACTCCATATATCCAGGAAGGCGGTGCCCAACAGGTGAAGCAGCAGTCTCACTTTGCTGCATATGATTGAAACAACATTCCTGGACCACATCAATAAAAATGAAACACGAATTGTGCCAAATCTTAACAGAAACTGAACAGCAGAGAAGAATATATGATGAGCTTGATAAAAACAATTCAAGCTTTTGAATAAATTTTCCCCAATCATGTTACGTAAATCTTGGCCTAAATTATGTTCGTTCACAAATCTATCATATTCCTGTATCAAATGCTGTAAAAGTTCCCCCTAACTTCTTTCTTCTTTCACGTTGTTAGATTATGGCCAACAGGCTTAGTCTTGGGCCTTAAAAGAGTAAATTTTATTTTCTAACCAAGATGTTGGTATAATATCGAAAACGGAGGACACATACCACAGTCTCCTGAAACTCAGCACCAAGATAGCCACTGGATACACGGAAACGGTTGTCCATTAACAAATAGTATGCAACTGTTCCCTGAAACATGATGCAGATAGTAAATCTCAGTTGGAAAATCAAGAGGATGAGTTCCAAAGGTACAAACCTCATTCTGTACTCTACTACGAAGAGACTCAACCAGATGGTTCCTGTCAAATCCCATCTTAACTACCTCCTGAAGAATTTCCTCATCAATCTGCATAAAGAAAGGTGACACTTAAGAACTTATGATAATAGATAATCTCATGTAACCAAAACACAAAATCCCAAGTCCTCCCAAAAAGAAGTAAACATCACAACAATAAAAAGGCCAAATTACTGACAATGACCATAAAAAACAACCGACGTGGATGGCAATCTTGAAAATTGTTTGTGCACATGCACTTGTCTATGCAGCATAAATAAAAACATGCAATACAAACATAATATGGACATGCCAATACAACACTGAGAAAAAAAATGGAATAAAGTGAGCAAGAATCAGCTATGTGTTAACTACTTGTTACATTAAACTATGGACCAAAAAACAGAAATATTTCACAATTCCATTTAAACAATGTGGCAAATATCATTGGCACATCTTGAAGAAAAAACCAGAGCATTTATTATGACTGCAATTTACAAAAGTAAACAGAAAATACAAAGAAACCTTTTTTGCTTGTTGCATGGTGTCTGGTGGAGGAACAGCTAAATAACGAGGAAGATGAGCCTGGAACCATACATGATGTCGAATCTCAGGAATGGTCATTCTTTTCATTGGATCAACTACGAGCATTCTTGGAATCAAGTCTCTTGCACCAGGTGACAAATGACTAGGAAGAGTGTATATCCCACCCTTAAGACAAAATGGCGCAGGCTTAGGTCAGATAACTAATAATCTGCAAGCATATAACTATTTGATTCATGATATGCTATAGCTTGTTTAATATAGATAGTGAATGGAAAAATTGATTGTCAGTGGACACAAAAACCGCAACAGAATTAGATCTTAATATAATTCAAAAACAAAAGGAAAATATATCTGTTGAAAACTGAAAAATCAACTTTAGAAATAAACAAAAGAACCAGATCTAGCAATACCTTTATTTTCTTAAACAAGTTTGGAATATTTTCATCATCAAATGGAAGGGTGCCACAAAGAAGAGCATATAGTATAACACCACAACTCCACACATCCACTTCAGGCCCAGCATACAGCTTGCCAGATATAACCTACGAAAGATGAAACAGATGTATCATTGGAAAGAGAAATCAAGCCAAGATACAAAAACAATGTATGCACACTACTTCAAAATAATTTAAAAGACATCTAACTGCAATCTTTTCACCTCTGGAGCAGCATAATTCGGGCTGCCACAACTTGTCTTGAGAAAATGGCCATCACGCATTATGTTGCTCAGACCAAAATCAGCAATTTTCACATTGCATTTGGAATCCAGAAGCAAATTTTCGGGCTTTAAATCTCTATGAACAACCATATTCCTGTGACAATACTCTACGCCCGATATTATCTGCCAAAAAAAATATTAACTCATATAAGAAGCAAAACAATAGGAGAATAAATACAACAAGACAATTGACAAATCACCTGTTGAAAAAAGTTACGAGCTTCGTCTTCCTGCAGCCTACCCTTCTCTACTATATAATCAAAGAGCTCCCCAGACTTCACATACTCCATCACAACATAAATGTCGGATGGTGTTTCAATGACCTCATAGAGTCGTATAATGTGAGGATGCATAAACAACCTCAATATTTTGATTTCTCTTCTCACTGCATCAAATTTAAGGGGAAAAGGGAAAGATAATACAACCAAGTCCAAATTCTGAATTCAGGACAGAACTCTTAATTAGAAAGGACAAGTAATCAAAATCAACCATCGATTTACAAAGATAGAGGGCCGACCTTTCTCTTCCATTTCCATGTTCTTTATTTTGCGGCGGTTAAGGATCTTGATAGCAACTTTATGTCCAGTTAATGCATGCTCTGCAATTTTAACCTTTCCAAAAGAACCAATACCAAGAGTCTTTCCGAGTTTGTAATTTGGTAAATAAGTATCTGCACTGCTGCCACCACGGCCAACAGGTCCATCCATTTTCCTAATCTAAACACACAATCAAATATTCAGATAAATGTACAAGACATAACACAAGGTTTTACATTCTCATTAGGAGTGTTAATATTCTATACCAACAAAATATCATGCCAAGAAGATATCTCTCAGCCATAGACATCCTCATGGTCATGGTTAGTGGGGAGAGACAATAGCGAATTTATGTAATAAGAGATGCACCACCATATAATGACAGTTAAGGTCACATAGTAATGTCCATATATACTTTTGAAAGATACCTCATAGTCATTGATCAAATAAAAAATATCGAATATACCCGCATGGATTTTTAAAAAGTAAGAATAAATTCAAGACCCGAGAATTGTATGATACATATCCTCACTTTCAACTGGTTCCTATTTTATTCTTAGTTTAATTGTCCCAACTAATCGCCCCTGGTTCCATATTTCACACCCTTCTCTCTTTCTACTCCGGCTCTCTACTCTAGCTAACAGTTTGTGATTCTGCGTACATATAGAATTACTCAAACTCCACCAGGATTAGAAAAGCAAGGCACCACACTTGATTTCACATACTTCATAACAAACATTTAATCTATAAGTTTGTAAGTACAGATGAAATTCACACTCCAACATTTTTGTATAGCCAAAGAAATGATAAAAGTAAGCAACTTTGATTAGAGCTGTAATTTCACACACACATAAACAACATTAAAAGTTTAAATATCTTCGAATTGCCCTCCCATCCTCGATTTCGATACATCAGTCATGTAAAAATCCCAAAACACAGTAACTTTCAGGAATATAAGCAACAACAGGGGAAAAAAAGGAAATTGAAAAACCCCATTTTCAAATTAGAAACAGAAACCCAATTTCGCACAAATCAATCAGAATAAAAAAAATTATAATGCCCAATTTTTACAAATTTTGTAACATTTCCCCCCAATTTTTCCAATGTTTGCCTAATTCCAAAGAAACCCAACAAATCCAGCTGCAACAGATCTCAGAAACCACCAATAAAAACACAGAATTGGACAATTATACAAACAATCAAAGATTCATGCAATTTAACACAAACACATAATAAAGAAAACAAGAGAGAGAGAGAGAGAGAGAGTTACAGAAAATTAAATCCGAAATTGAAGTCGCAAATACGCAAGGCGAAAAGGGTCTCTTCGAATTGGATTGAGGAAATTGCAGTCTCAAAAACCCAGAAACTCGAAAAAAGGGATTACCTGTTCGCGTTTATTCTCTCTCGCTTCGCTTCCCGACTTTCACTCACTCCGCCACCATCAACATCAACTCGTATTAATCTAATTTACTAATCTTAATTAGTTCCTCCTCAAATGACTGATTCGCCCATCAAAGTTCGGTGAAACGACAGTGAAAGTCACTTTGGGGCAAACTGGGGATTTCATATGATAGTTTTTGGAGTTTCTTGTTTTTGGTCTTCATAGGATTTTCAACTGTTTTTACAAATTTTTTTGCCAACTATCTGGACATGAAATCGAAGTTTTAAGGAGAGTGTACTCAATTAGGATTTTGAAAGAGTTTCAAGAAATTTAAATCTATGAAATTTGAGAGAGTTTGAGAGAAAAAAAAATGAATTCTCAAAGATTTTGAGTGAATTAATTATAACTTCCAAATAATTCACATGAATTGTGAGAGAATTCTTTACATGGGGTTAGAGAATTTCAGAAAATATGATCAACAATTTCCTTCCCTTTACAAGCCAAAACCAGTTTCATCATACTAATACCAAATCTCAATACCAAGCTCACATGCAATGTTTTCAAGTAGCTATCAAAGTGAAATTAAATATTGGCATCCAAAATCTTGAAAGTTAAGGCTTACAAAATAAACTAGCTATCAAAGTTTTTCAAACACAAATTGCATACTCCAATCCGTAAAAACAATTAATTCGATTTCTCATCTTTGAATGCTATCACTCACAACATCTGTCCACATATTTGTTGCTATGCCAGCTCTCCATGCATTAGCAATCTGTCGTTGTTGCTCTTGAGTTTGATTACCTAGTTCATCATCATTTTCTTCATCTTCAGATTCATCATCTTCTAGTTCGATTGGAAATTCACCAAAACGGCACTCCTTGCGACGAAAGTTGTGCAACCTCGCACATGCTAACACTAACTCTACTTGTGTTTTAATTGGAAATGGAGGTGCGGACTTAAAAATTGTGAATCGAGATTTAAATACACCAAATATCTCCTCCACTATGTTTCTCAAGGAAGCATGTCGAAGATTGAACAACTCATTCGCATTTACGAGGTCACGATCGTTACCAACAAAATCTTGAAGATGATATCGAACACCTCAAAACGGAACTAAAAATTGGCGACAATTTGCAAATCCACAATCCACAAGAAAAAATTTAACTAAAATTAAAACACATAAAGTTATTATTTATGGTACGTCCTAGTGTAAATAAATAAATGAATACGAACGTTCTGGCACTTTAAGTCTGTTCCTCCTTGATACAGCATCATGTAACAGTTTGGAGTCATGAGCTAAACCCTCCCATCTGCTAAGAATATATATGAATTCCAAATCAAAGTTACAAGCAGCTAATACATTTTGTGATATTTTACAATGACGATCACGATAGCTAGCTACTTCGGATCCTGATACCATTGCTGGTATGTGTTCCATTAATAGCTCAAATATAATCCTAAAATAATTATAAGAGTTATACATAGCTAAGAATATGTTTATGAAACCAGTTTAATCAGGACATGGTTAAGATTATTACAAATTACTAACCTTAAAATAAGGGTAAAATCTTGTACTTTCTCTTATTTTAGTTGGCACCGTGGATCCAAGTCGGATCATCAAATCTAGTGCAATTGTGTTAAATGCCTTCAAAATGTTGTTGAAATTTTAGCTGCTTGTAAAATGTGACCGCCAAAATATGTCCCGAGTTTGGCAATATCGAGAATTTTGACCAATAGTAAGTAGAAATGTAGGAACCATTTCTTCAATACAAATAAATCTTGTACCCTTCAAATGCATCTTTTCCTCGAGGACGTCGCATAGCTTTAAGAAAACAACATGATACATCTTATATAGCACTCAAAATTCTTGAGGATCCTCATTCAATACCTTGTTAATATAATCATATCCACTTCTACTAATAAGTCGTCGAGCCAATGGACGTTCAATATGATCATCATGTATAATAACCATTAACACATTTAGCACTTGAGCTATTGTTTGTACTGCCATCAATAGTAACTTAATGGCTTCATGATATTCTTCATCATCTTTTTCCATTTCCTCTTCACACATATTTTCAGACATTATTAATTCTTAAAAATTCAGTAAGTTGTTAATTAATACAAGATAGCGAAAATGTTTACTTAAGACAAGAGAAACGGCGAATCGAATCAATCTACTTTGTAAATTTTCAAAATTTAATTGGATATTTAGTTGATATCATATGTATTCATTCTCTAAATAAGAAGAAAAAAGTAGATAAATTTTTATATCAAATTTCAAAAGTAACTTAAAGTTTGTTCTTCGACATTAAAAAAACTCACAGAGACATTTCAACCTCTCCTAATATGATTCACTAATGCCAAGAATCGAATCCAAGACATGCCTAACTTTGCCACAATCGTTCAATTTGACCCAATTGATGAATTGATGAGGACTTAAAAATTAGGAATACTATTGAAAAGGACTTGAAAACTTTGAGTTTTAACGAAAATGACAAAATAAAGTAAAATGAATAGTATTAAGATTGACTTTTTAGTGTAAAAATATAATTTTTCGTTAAATTGAACAGTACCAGGAGCTTTTCGTTAAAGTTCTCTTAAAAAATTTAGGGAGCTGCAACCTATGCAAAAATATTAAATAAAATAAAATGTCACACTTACCACACGTTTTATTGCAGAAAGAAAAAGTAAATTTTAACTTAGTGAGGATTACTATGAACTATGTGGATGATTTCCATCAAACATCATTGATTACAATAGCAGTGATTACATCGTTGATTCTGGGAAAGGGATCTTCTCCGGATCCCTTCTTCCTAATCGACCAAGTTCGGTATCTAGACTGTTGAAAATTAATCCAACGGTTAAATTTATTATAACTTTTAAAGTGGACTCTTGTTTGTAGCCGTTGGATCAAATTTCAACAACCGGATCCCCGGACTTGGTGGATTAGGAGGAAGGGATCCGGAGAGGATCCATTTCCTTGATTTTGATCTACTAAACAGACCCTCCATTTTCCAGTTCATTCACCCCTCCATAGCTCCAAGTTTCCAGCAGTTGGCTGGCCGGCCGGCCGCACATTTCATTCACCCCAACTAGCGTGTTTCATCCTCACAGTTTCAATCAAAACGTTGAACTATATATATAGCATTCAGTATATAGTCGGATGAGTCATATAACTCAAGTTTTCACAAAAGATACGTAAAATTAAAGTACGGAATAGAAATATCTTTAGACATACCTGGGAGGAAGGTGAGAACACCAAGAGCCAAAATATACAATTCAGTATATAGTGTCCTATCTTCTTCCAACAAACCCGCAATTCTTGTAAAGCTTTAAGGACTTCTGTCATTATTTCATGAGGATGTTCTCGAGACTGGCAATAAAAGGCAGCAATAGATCAACAACAATCATATCCATATATCCAGGAAATTTAACCTGAAGTCCAAGAGTTGCTCCCAAATAATAACACTTTGCCAAAAGCCAACGAAATTTAACCTGAAGTCCAAGAGCCCATTTCCTTTCAACGGGGAACAGTGGTTTAAAACCCATTCCTCGATACTCCATATATCCAGGAAGACGGTGCCCAACAGGTGAAGCAGCAGTCTCACTTTGCTGCATACGATTGAAACCACATTCCTGGACCACAACAATAAAAATGAAGCACAAATTGTGCCAAATCTTAACAGAAACTGAACAGCAGAGAAGAATATATGATGAGCTTGATAAAAACAATTCAAGCTTTAGAATAAATTTTCCCCAATCATGTTACGTAAATCTTGGCCTAAATTATGTTCGTTCACAAATCTATCATATTCCTGTATCAAATGCTGTAAAAGTCCCCCCTAACTTCTTTCTTCTTTCACGTTGTTAGATTATGGCCAACAGGCTTAGTCTGGGCCTTAAAAGAGGAAATTTTATCTTCTAACCAAGCTGTTGGTATAATATCGAAAACAGAGGACACATACCAGTCTCCTGAAACTCAGCTCCAAGATAGCCATTGGATACACGGAAACGGTTGTCCAATAAGAAATAGTATGCAACTGTTCCCTGAAACATGATGCAGATGGTAAGTCTCAGTTGGAAAATCAAGAGGATGAGTTCCAAAGGTACAAACCTCATTCTGAACCCTACTACGAAGAGACTCAACCAGATGGTTCCTGTCAAATCCCATCTTAACTACCTCCTGAAGAATTTCCTCATCAATCTGTATAAAGAAAGGTGACACTTAAGAAGTTATGATAATAGATAATATCATGCAACCACAACACAAAATCCCGAAGTCCTCCCCAAAAGAAGTAAACATCACAACATTAAAAAGGCCAAATTACTGACAATGACCATAAAAAACAACCGATGGGGATGGCAATCTTGAAAATTGTTTGTCCACATGCACTTGTCTATGCAGCATAAATAAAAACATGCAATACAAACACAATATGGACATGCCAATACAAAATTGAGAAAAAAATGGAATAAAGTGAGCAAGAATCAGCTATGTGTTAACTACTTGTTACATTAAACTATGGACCAAAAAACCGAAATATTTCAAAATTCCATTTAAACATTGTGGCAAATATCATTGGCACATCTTGAAGAACAAACCAGAGCGTTTATTATAACAGCAATTTACAAAAGTAAACAGAAGATACAAAGAAACCTTTTTTGCTTGTTGCATGGTGTCTGGTGGAGGAACAGCTAAATAACGAGGAAGATGAGCCTGGAACCATGTATGATGTCGAATCTCAGGAATGGTCATTCGCTTCATTGGATCAACTACGAGCATTCTTGGAATCAAGTCTCTTGCACCAGGTGACAAATGACTAGGAAGAGTGTATATCCCACCCTGAAGACAAAATGACGTAGGCTTAGGTCAGATAACTAATAATCTGCAAGCATATAACTATTTGATTCATGATATTCTACAGTTTGTTTAATATAGATAGTGAATGGAAAACTTGATTGTCAATGGACACAAAAACCGCAACAGAATTAGATCTTAATATAATTAAAAAACAAAAGGAAAATATATCTGATGAAAACTGAAAAATCAATTTTATAGGTAAACAAAAGAACCAGATCTAGCAATACCTTTATTTTCTTAAACAAGTTTGGAATATTTTCATCATCAAATGGAAGGGTGCCACAAAGAAGAGCATATAGTATAACACCACAACTCCACACATCCACTTCAGGTCCAGCGTACAGCTTGCCAGATATAACCTACGAAAGATGAAACAGATGTATCATTGGAAAGAGAAATCAAGCCAAGATACAAAAATAATGTGTGCAAACTACTTCAAAATAATTTAAAAGACATCTAACTGCAATCTTTTTACCTCTGGAGCAGCATAATTTGGGCCGCCACAACTTGTCTTGAGAAAATGGCCATCACGCATTATGTTGCTCAGACCAAAACCAGCAATTTTCACATTGCATTTGGAATCCAGAAGCAAATTTTCGGGCGTTAAATCTCTATGAACAACCATATTCCTGTGACAATACTCTACGCCAGATATTATCTGCCAAAAAAATATTAACTCATGCAAGAAGCAAAACAATAGTAGAATAAATACAACAACACAATTGACAAATCACCTGTTGAAAAAAGTTACGAGCTTCATCTTCCTGCAGCCTACCCTTCTCGACTATATAATCAAAGAGCTCCCCAGACTTCACATACTCCATCACAACATAAATGTTGGATGGTGTTTCAATGACCTCATAGAGTCGTATAATGTGAGGATGCATAAACAACCTCAATATTTTGACTTCTTCTTTCACTGCATCAAATTTAAGGGGAAAAGGGAAAGATAATACAACCAAGTCCAAATTCTGAATTCAGGACAGAACTCTTAATTAGAAAGGACAAGTAATCAAAATCAACCATCGATTTACAAAGATAGAGGGCCGACCTTTCTCTTCCATTTCCATGTTCTTTATTTTGCGGCGGTTAAGGATCTTGATAGCAACTTTATGTCCAGTTAATGCATGCTCTGCAATTTTAACCTTTCCAAAAGAACCAATACCAAGAGTCTTTCCGAGTTTGTAATTTGGTAAATAAGTATCTGCACTGCTGCCACCACGGCCAACAGGTCCATCCATTTTCCTAATCTAAACACACAATCAAATATTCAGATAAATGTACAAGACATAACACAAGGTTTTACATTCTCATTAGGAGTGTTAATATTCTATACCAACAAAATATCATGCCAAGAAGATATCTCTCAGCCATAGACATCCTCATGGTCATGGTTAGTGGGGAGAGACAATAGCGAATTTATGTAATAAGAGATGCACCACCATATAATGACAGTTAAGGTCACATAGTAATGTCCATATATACTTTTGAAAGATACCTCATAGTCATTGATCAAATAAAAAATATCGAATATACCCGCATGGATTTTTAAAAAGTAAGAATAAATTCAAGACCCGAGAATTGTATGATACATAGCCTCAGTTTCAACTGGTTCCTATTTTATTCTTAGTTTAATTGTCCCAACAAATCGCCCCTGGTTCCATATTTCACACCCTTCTCTCTTTCTACTCCGGCTCTCTACTCTAGCTAACAGTTTGTGATTCTTCAAGTGTACATACAGAATTACTCAAACTCCACCAGGATTGGAAAAGCAAGGCACCCCACTTGATTTCACATACTTCATAACAAACATTTAATCTATAAGTTTGAAAGTAGAGATGAAATTCACACTCCAACGTTTTTGTATAGCCAAAGAAATGATAAAAGTAAGCAACTTTGATTGGAGCTGTAATTTCACAGAGACAAAACAACGTAAAAAGTTTGAATTTTTCCATACTCCAACACACCACAAGAGCAAAAAGCTATCTATCTTAGAAATGCCCTCACATCCCCGATTTCGATATATCAGTCGTGTAAAAATCCCAAAACACAGTAACTTTCAGGAATATAGCAACAACGGGGAAAAAAAACAGAAATTGAAAAATCCCACTTTCAAATTAGAAACAGAAACCCAATTTCACACAAATCAATCAGTAAAACCTTCAACCAGAATAAAAAATAATAATTCCCAATTTTTACAAATTTTGTAACATTTTCCCCCAATTTTTCCAATAAAAACACAAAGTTGGACAATTATACAAACAATCAAAGATTCATGCAGTTCACCACAAACAGATAATACAGAAAGAGAGAGGAAGTAGAAAGGGAGGGATTTACAGAAAATTAAATCCGAAACTGAAGTCGCAAATACGCAAGGCGAAAAGGATATTGAGGAATTGCAGTCTCAAAGACCCAGAAACTCGAAAAAAGGGATTTACTGTTCGTCTTTATTCTTTCTCGATTCACTTCCCAACTTCTACTCAATTGAGATTTTAAGAAATTTTAAATCTTTTAATAAATATAGGGTATTCAATCAAAATTTTAAGATAGTTTATTAAAAAATTTAAAAATTTAGATATATTCGATTATAATTTTAAAGAAATTCATAACATTTCAAGTGTATTCAATTAGAATTTGATTTTCAAGAATTTGAAAATGTTGAGGAATTTGAGGGAATTTGAGAGATTTTGTAGTGTATTTTAAACATCTACAAATCTCATCTCTACTCAAGAGATTTTGAGAGAATTGAATCAAAATTTTACATGGAATCTCTACAAATCAATTAGACTCTATAAAAGTCTATGAATTTATAAATCCATTCAAATTTCTCAAATTCTCAATTGAATACACCCCTTAATTAGTTCCTCCCCAATGACTGATTCGCCCATCAAAGTTAGGTGAAATGACGGTGAAAGCCACTTTTCTGAGGGGGGCAAAATGGGGATTTCATGGGATTTTTTTTTTGGAATTTCATATTTTTGGTCTTCACTCTTCAATGGATTTTCAACCGTTTTTACAAATTTTTCTGCCAACTATCTTGACATGAAATCGAAGTTTTAAGTTTAACCGGAATAACAAATTTTTTAATTAAGTTATTAATTAATAGAAGATAGCGAAAATGTTTACTTAAGACAAAAGAAGTTGTGAATCGAATCAATCTAATTTATAAATTTTCATGTATTAAACTTGATTAATTAGATTTTTAGTTGATCCCATAGCATTCATTCTCTAAATAAGAAGAAAAAAGTAGATACATTTTTATATCAAATTTCAAAAGTAACTAAAAAGTTTTTTTTTTTGGGCATTAACACCCTAAAAAAAGTTTTTCGACATTAATATTAGTAAAAAAGGTTTCAAAGACTAGTTTTTTTAAACGGACCAGATGATGACTTCGTTATAATAGTTTACTCTACAAGAGATAGAAAGTCTCACAGATGCATTTCAACCTCTCCTGATATGATTCACTAGTGCCAAGAATCGAACCCATAACGTGTCTTCCTTAGCAACAATCGTTTAATTTGACCCAATTGATGAATTGACGAGGACTTAAAAAAATTTAGGGAGCTGCAACCTATGCAAAAGTTTAAGTAAAATAAAATATCACACTTATCACACGTTTTATTGCAGAAAGAAGAAGCAAAGTTTAACTTAGTGAGGATTCCTATGAACCCTATAAACCATAATGTCGATGATTTCTATTAAACATCATTGATTAGGATAGCAGTGATGACATCGTTGATTCTGATCTACTAAACAGACCCTCCATTTTCCAGTTCATTCACCCCTCTATAGCTCCCAGTTTCCAGGCTGGCCGGCCGGCCGGACGCACATTTCATTCACCACAACTAGGGTGTTTCATCCTCACAGTTTCAATCCAAACATGGAAAAAATAAGCATAATTTGGCTACAATAATATGAACTACAAACTTCTGCTGGATAAACAGTTTTACAGCCTACAAGCCGGAAGAGCAAATCAGCAAATCTGAGTACAACGAACTACGCGTGTGCGCCACTGCTTGAATAGCAACAAGTCATTTAACAAGAAGTAAATGGAAAAGAAGTTACATATGGTTCGTTCATTTGTTCTATACAATATGGATTTTACATGACAATGTCTCTCACCGCAAGCATTATTTGGAAATTTGAAGGCAAAAGCACCCTAGTAGTCCGGAATGGAGGCAAAACGGTATCCTTTTGCACCTCTCCATGCATAATATGCAATTCGTGTCTCATAAAAGCCTGGACGTCACAAAATTTATAAAGAAATCAGTCAGTGAATCGATGACCCGAAACATGTATGAAGCATTTGCATAAGTTAAGACTTAGAATCAAATGAAACCAGTCAGCATATCAACGTTCGCAAAAGAATTTCAGAAAACGTCTCCAGATAGCCAATTGCCAGACTCTTAAACAGTTTACGCTTTACTCCTAAGCTCAAATAGTTGCATCGAAAGAAATTCAACATTTCTACCAAAAAGAACAGAGGAAATTCAACATAAGAATTAGGGAATTGATATGAGGCTATCGATTTGAGAATCAAATGCCGTCTCCTCTAACCAAATGATTTAGTTTTCCTTATCTCCAATCGTATGGTGAGGTAATCGATAAGACAAATTTTCCTATGCTTTGAAATGATTCATTCATTCATATTAAACTCTAAAATTATTGAATTATATATATAGCATTCAGTATATAGTCGGATCAGTCATATAACTCTAAGTTGTCACAAAAGATACGAAAAATTAAAGTACGGAATGGAAATAACTTTAGAAATACCTGGGAGGAAGGTGAGAACCCCAAGAGCCAAAAGGCCATAGGCTTGAGCCTGCTCCCCTCCCATGTGACCGGTGAAAATGAAGTATGAAAGAAACAGAAGCAATGATCCAAGAGAAAGCAGGAAAAGAGCAAGAACTATGGATTTCCACGGGATTTTATCAAAAGACTTTGGCGTATAGTCAAATCGAGGGTCATTGGGTCTTCCATAAACATCATCATCATCCGTAGCAAGAGGGCTGTAACGAACATTGCGCCTAGATGCCATCACCAAGGACGTTCAACAAGACCTGAGGATCAGAACGGAGCAGATAACCAAAGCCGTCTCACAACATCCTCAAGGATAAAACGAACGGCCCACCTCCTCGGACAAGGCATATGGGAAAATGAAAAACAACCTCAAACAGCATTTTCAAGTTACAACACTGCAATTAAGGTGGCATAAAAAACGTCGAAAACCCAAAAACCATATGACAGGAACTTGACAATGCAAGATTCTATTTTTTTTTTTCTTCTAAGAATTAAGAAATGCAACCAATCAAAGACTATCATATCGAAATCTAAACGATGGTATACGATCATGTACACTCATTCGAACAAGGAAACAAAACTCTGCATACAACAAGCGATGGCAAACATAGAGAAACAGTTTGAAGCACAGATTCATTGGCTGAAACAAAAAATAAACAATTTGTAGAGCAGAAGACAATTATGTTCAATTATTCATATGAAGATCAAAGTCAATTAAGGTTAATTATAATACAAAATTCAAGCACAAAAGTACTCATCTGAAAAAACAGGACGGAAACAGTAAAACGAACCATTGGAGGGCCCAAATGGATCCTAAAAAGCAAACCCAGATGCTGAAATCGCAAGAATTCAACGAATCTACTAACCTGAGACTTGCCCTTTCGACCGGCGATTGAAAATTTGAAACTTTTCTGCAAATTCTACAACGAAAGATTGAAACTTTCCTCTTAGTCGGCGAGAAAAAAAAAAAACCCAAAAACTTGACAGAGAGATGGAGATCAATTGGGTTATGGTGAATCAGTAAACGGTGGGGAAGAAGATTCGAAGAAGAGGGCAGAAGGGACCCGGGATGGAGGGAAGATTTGGGTAACTGGGTTAACGGGCTGGGGGGAGTGAGTTAGTAAATGGGCTATGGATAAAATTCAGATAAGCCTAGCCAAGCCCACACAATTTAGTGTTCTTGTTTTTTTCAAAAAATTAAAACAACCTTTTAAAAATTCCGTTTGATAAAACCATATATACATAGAAGAAATGATGGATACAAGATTAAAAGTAGGAAATAAAGAGGAAAGTGACAAAAATAATCATTTTAGTGTGATTCAAATAGCGACATATTAATCAAATATTGACATATAACTTAAGAATAATGCTAGACAGATCAAATTTGCAAATCAAATGACGTGATTATTAGTGATTAGATTATTACTTCAGTGTTGATTAACGTGCTTATTTTCTATTGGTGACGCATCATTTGTTTTGCAAATTTGGTTTAAATTTTTGGTCTCCTAGCATTACCCATAAATCAAAAGGCAACTAGCAATTAGTGGAATAAGTTGCAGACATCTAGCTCTTATGACATCTCTAGAGATTATCAATTTTGTAAGAGTGACCAGTTTAGTAGAGATCGATGCCAACCTATGTTATGTAAAATTAGGTTGGTCATCTTGTTACCGTTGAATTTCCTAAACCTAAACCCTAAATTCTAAACCATTTAGAACACACAGAATGCAACTAGCTAGTTCAGGGCAGCTTAACCAAAAAAATAAAAAATACAATTAGGTATATAGCTTTCGTATGAGTTGACTTGATCAAAATGTATATGAAACGTAAAGACTGAATCGTATATAATTGGCTATGCATGTCTGTATTTGAACGAAACGGCAAAAGAAAGAACTGGGAACATCATCTTTAACACACATGAAGTTTCCCAGCAATGTCTTGAACAAACTGGAAGATATATATTTCAATAGTCATTCCAATTAGAAAGGGGCATGTTTAATATATTAAAGGGTGTGTGGACATACCACTTGATAATTTCTGTCATTTGATGTTCTTCAATTCATCTGATTTGACCACCGAAAATAAAAAAAAGTGTGTGGATACCACATCTCTATATTAAAGCTTCATCGTTTTAGGGTTCTGGCTTTATATTTATATACATACATATTATATAATGCTGTATAATGCAGGAGACATGCATGTGCAGCAGTGCAGGTAATGATCTTAGATTAATAAACCCACATTATTGCATTATTAAAAAAAAAAGAGGCTAATTAATTGTGCATGTATATATCCAACTTGTTTTTCTCTGCAATATGCTCGTGCATTTGCGTGCAGGGCACGTGCTTTCTGCACTTTCTTGTGAACATGCATGCATGTCATCGCTACTTCCTTCGTCTGTTATTTACTTTATTGCTTAGAAAGCCACTCCTTTAAATTATATTAGTGATTGATATGAGGTTTTAGCTTCATGTCGTTTTGCCTGTAATGTTGTTTCTCTTCCTAAACCCTAAATCTGTTTCAAGTTTCAAGACCACAACCTGGGAGGATTTTGCAGCACTTATGGATTAAAATTTATCGTAAACTGTACTGTTTTTCTTTAAGCTTTAACTTATATATGATCAAATATTAAACTGCAAATATCTCTAAATATCTTCAAATTAGATCTTGTCTGATACAAAATAGTTTTGTGTTTTCAACTTATCAAGTATTAATTTAAGAGTGTACTATCCACACATCATCTTATACTTTTAAACAACATTCTTAATTTTGACCGTTAAATCGAATGAATTGAAGAAGATTAAAGAACATAAATTAACAAAACAAGTGTGTAAAGAAAAAATAAATGGGTGAAGAATATCACTCTTAATTTAACACACTCACTTTTGTCACTGGAGCAATGCATGCATGCACTTTTACAAACTCCACTACCTTAAGTCACCATCATGCTTCAGACTTTATAAGCTGCTCTCTGATTCCAAAACTGAAGTGATAAAATACGGAAAAGGATAGGATCTTTTTTTGAGAGATTTTGTAATCGTGATCATTTATTGTATATCGTGCGATTAAAAATTATTTTAAAATTTAAAATTTAAAATTAAATATAAATAGTACCTAACAAGAATTGACTATATAATGTATGATGAATAGTTACTATCATGAGATTCTTAGGATTCCAAAAAAAGATCCGGTGATAATCATTTTCCATAAAATACATCATAATGTCAAACTTTAGATTTAGAGAGACCAATAAACAGGGTAAAGAGCTATTGGAGCAGTTCTACTTTATCTCTATTAATTAATGAAATCTTCTTTGTCAACCAAAACAGGATGAAAAAACTATTTAGTCTTCTATCACACAAAAAAATAATGTGCAATAATGTAATTTCACAATTCACAATTTTATTATTTTTATTGAAATCTCACCTACAACTGATGTTAAAATATCTCCAATATTTATATTAAAAAAAAATAAAAACCTCCCACTCCCCTTCCCCCCCCCCCCCCACACACACTCTCTCTCTCTCTCTCTCTCTCTCTCTCTCTCTCATTTTTCTTTAAAAAATGTGTTTATACACACAAAGTGTGTAGGCAAATGCTAGTTTCAAATAATGAATCATTTCTAACAACAAATTAATCTAATTAGTTGCAACAATTATTCATTATATTAGAAGTGCGAAAATGTACAATATGACTAAGAAGCAAATCATGGTCGTTAACATGATTTGAATTTTGTTTCTTGTTGAATCACAATTAAAATAATTTTATGATTCGATCCATAATTAAAGGACGTTGTAGTTCAAACCACAATAATTGACAAAAAGATTTTTCTTACATACGAGAAGCATGGATAGATCATCATTACAGAAAGTAAAAGAAAATCGAACTTTTCAAGTATGTTCTGAAAACCAGTATGCGGTGCGGCACGTTGAAATGAGATATCCATTATATGAGGTGACTTCTTAATTCATTAGCACTCAACATAATTAACTTTTGCTTTTCCTAAATACAGTTCTGCGGCTGAGATGAATCAGCATATAACTTTTAGATAGTCTTTTTCGCGTTTGATGTTGAATCTCATAAAAAAGTGACAAACATCTGCGTCTCTATCTCCATCGATTTCCATTCAAGTTAGGTTCATGGCACTCAGTTTACAATTTTACAAAAATGGGACTCCCTAATAGTAAAAACAGCTTTTAGAAAAAGCCTATCTTGCTATTTAGCACTTCCCCTGCTTATAGAAGTGCATAAAAAATTAATATTGTGACTTTCTGAGGAATAAAGTATATATTGCCTAACAAAGGGATTCAAAGACCATATAAAAATTTAAAGAAAACTAATGAAACATTAAAAAAAAAATTTAGTTTTAATAAAATATGACAAATAAAAGTGTAGTAAATAATATAAAAAAAATGTAATACCGAAAATGTTTCGTTAAAATTATCTATAATTTATCCCCACACTCCAAAACAAATAATAATTCTTACACGTAGCTAGGACTATGAACGGTGATCTCTCTCTCTCTCTCTCTCTCTCTCTCTCTCTCTCTCTCACAGTTTTTCTTTTATTATTTTTAATTTCCATTTCGACAATCTTGCATAATTGGGAAAAAGTGAAAAGTTTTGTTGATGTATTATTGGCTTATAATTGGAGAGAATAATATAGCAAAGTTTAAAGAAAATGTTCTTCACATACTTTTATTAACAAAACGATATTCAAAATTATTATAAGTTACGAAAGAAGAATTCAAAATTGTATGCACGTTGCCCTATCTAACACTTCTCTAATTAGCATGACTATGATGCGCATGGCATCCATTATTCGAGCTTAAACAAAACTTTTGGTATTTATTTTACTTTTTACACTCTTTGTTAATTTATGTCTTTTGATCTTTTTTTATTAATAAAATTTGATAGCCATAAATTAAGAGAGCTGTTTAGTAAGTAAAACAAAAATGTAGGAATAGTACCACCATGTAGCTTGTAAAAATGTTTTAGCCATAAAAAGATTAAATATATAGGGAAAATGGTAAAATTTTCTTGGATGTTGTAACTTGTAAGCATTAGTTGCAGTTGGTATTTTCATCAAGGCATGCATTCCAAATACAGATATCATTTTGTAGGCTTGTGATTCTGTGAGGGCAGAAAAGAGCAAAGAAGCAAAACAAGTAGGGAAGCAAAAGCAGCTGGATGAAGCTGTAAACCATATAATTATGCAAAACAGTAGGCAGACAATCTCTTTGGTTTGGGTCACATCCAATTGTCATATTAATATAGCACCAGTTTACATGTGTGACCATGTGGCGCATGCCAATTCATGCAACGTTGAATTATATATGGCTGTTTTAACGAAAAATCTGCGGTACTATTTACTTTAATAAAAAATTATATTTTTACAATAAAAAGTCAATATTGATACTATTTATTTTATCATTTATTTTGTTTTTATTGTTAAAACTCAAAGTTTTTAAGCCATTTTCATTAATTTTTCTTTATATGTAGAGTTTTAACGAAAAGCATTGAAAAATAACAATGCTATACACTGTATTACTTTATATACGATGAAATTGTATATTTTCCTTTATATACGATGAACCAATTGTTAAATAACAATGTTATACACTGTATTACTGTTACATTCTTTAGTTAAGATTAGTCTTGATATTATACGCGAAACTTACTTGCATTAGAGAGTACGTTAGGATTCTGGTCATTAAATTACATGTTAATTTAAAAAAAATCATTAACTACATGTTAATACACGTGATTTTGTGTTTTTTCATAAGCTTAGACCAAGATGAAGGGCTGAGATCATCAAATTTATTTTGACTTAGAAACACTTGTAAGTCAATATCATTAAACTAACACTCCACTAACAATTAGAAAATTATGAAAAGGAATGAGCTTAGAGATATAAAATGATGATTATAGTAGAACGGATTGTATTACAGGTGTGAGTGGCTTCAAGATTGCCACACTGTCGTTTTCTGTCTAAATAAGTTTATCTTGTGTGGGAACCTAGCATTACACATTCTTAGAAATAATCTTAATCATTTTAACAACCAAGGAAATTTTTAAAAAAAAATTCATATATTAGTAGGACGGATAGCAACAGGATATGTAGAAAATTTAGGGTCCATTCAATAACGTTTTACAAAATGATTTTTTGAAAAAACAGTTCCGTAAACGAATATTACGAATATGAGTTTTCATTTTTGTATTTGAGAATGCATTTGGTAGTTTAGTTCGAAAATAATTTTAGAGAATAAAAACATTGAAAACACATTTGATATCATATATATATAATATAAATTTATGTTTGGTACAATGGTGAAGGTGGTGTAAGGATGTGTGGGTAAAAATGGGGGGTTGGAGTAGTGGTGAGAGTAAAGGTGTTAGTGGTGGTGGGACATATGTGGTGGCAATAGCTGGATAGAGGGCGATGGTGGAGGGCGTAGAGGTGATGGCGGCAGCGGCGGCTATGATGGTGATAGTGTGTGTTAACAATGATTATGAGGGATGGTTGTGAAAATAGCAGTTGATGGCGGAGATGGTGGTGATTGTGGTGCGAGATGACGGTGTTACTGGTGGGCATGATGGCAGCGGATGTACAAGTTATGGTGGTCATACACATACACATTGGCTTATGTGTATTTCGTTTTTTTAATTATATTTTCACAAAACAGTTCGTCAAACGCATTTTTCACCTATTTTTATATTTAAAAAAAAACTATTTTCCAAAATGTTAACGAATAGACAGGTGGAGTCTTTGTAAACAAAAAAACGAGTGGGAAAAAATCTGTTAAATCCGGATTTTGTTGAAGTTGATGACAAGTATTGACAACCTCAACTCTCTCTCTCTCTCTCTCTGTTTTTCTCCCACCGAAATCTCGGACACAATTTGCTAAATTCAAGGCCAACAACATACACACGAACATCACAGCACCCACCAACCCCCTCTCTGCTAAAAAAAAAAAAAAAAAACACTTCTGCTCTTTCATATATAAATCAAACCCTTCTCATCGTATCTCCTGTTCTTCTTGTTCTTCCATTAACATTTAAAGGGTTTTTTTTTTTTTTGTTTTTTTTTTTGTAATTTAATCGATCCAAGCTTCAAGAAAGACAAGCAGCTAGCTCCGATACCGGACCCAGATCCGACACTGTCGGAGTCGGACCTATCCGCCCGTCTGTATCTCTCTCTCTTGTGTTTTTGTTGCTTCGGAGAGAGGGAGTCTGCAGCATTCCGGCAACAAGGTAAAGCTTGATGTTTTTAACGAAACGATCTCTGTCTAATTTTTGGCCATTGTTTGGTTTCTCACTTTCTATATCCATCACTGGATTTTGTTTTTCCTCAAATTTGATTGCGTTTGATTTTCTGGGTTTTTGTTGGAAGATTTAAATCTTCAGTTTCATCCATAAAGCCTCTCACTTTCCATATGTTGCACTTACTTTAGTTTTTTCTTAATTTTTTGGAAGCGCGTTTTCTGCATTGTTTGTGATTTATTTCTTATTTGTATGTTGGGGTTTTCAGGAAATATCTCATTTTTACACTTTTATTGTCGATGGGGACGAATTATCGGTCTATTCCTTTTTCATTAAAAAAAAAAACTTTTGAATAATGCCTGCATTTTTAAAAACTTATTTGTCTCTTACTTACGATTAAAGATTTTTTAACGTCTTAATCAAAATTGTCATTTTTTTATCATTATATATGACAAATTTAGACAATAACAAAGAGAATGAACAATTTCAATCATGATATTTAGACATCAAAAATTCGTGTAACTGAAAGGACAAGTAGATTTGCTCATGGGATAACATGGACCAAGATCCTCTCCTGATTCTCTTTGTGAAGATTTGAAAGATCAATCAATCGTGTTCGTTCATCATATATGATGCAGTTAATTTTTGTTAAATACTATTTATATTCAATTTTAAATTCAAAATTCAAAATAATTTTTAATTACGTAATATATGATCAACATCCACAATTGATTGATTCTCTAAATTCTTACAGAGAGGATCCTATTCTGGATAACACAAGCGTCGTCATAACATTTTATTTATGATTGGTAGCAAACCTATTCATTTGTCTTCTTTAACATCGGTGGAAGTGGCCCTAGTGGGGTCTCCTGCCGTTTCTTCTACCTTTTCATTTTAATATCTTTTTTGGAAGTTAAAACTGGAGCTTCCTTGAAACTCAAAGGGCTCTCTCTCTCTCTCTCTCTCTCCTCCTTTATATGTATGCATCTGTCAGTTTGAAATTCATAAAAAAGATGCAGAATTGTTTTCCGGGTAGGTGATGCTGCAAGTTTTGAGAATTTATGCTTTGAAGTTTGCGTACTTTTTGGTTGATATTAGCAGGGGTTCCTTGTGCAGGGGTATTATTTTGCTTCTTTCTGTTTCTTTTCATTTTTCATATATTTTTTGAAGCTTTTTATGCCATTATTAGTGCTGCAATTCTGAGATTAGATCAGTTGTTTCAATTGAAATGTGAGCCTAAAACATATAAGATACATTAGCAGGATCCTAATTGCTCGACCAAATACCATATTAGCATTTGTAAGGCATGCTTAATTTGATAGCTTGTTATCTAAGGTAGTTTAATCATACTTTAATGGAACTTTAAAGTGGTAAATAAGAAGTTAAGAGCAAAAAATATGCTGATCAAGCCTCATCAGATTCTGGAGTTCTGCAAATCTCATACTTCTGTGATGTGTTTTGTTTCAGTTGTTCTACGTAGGAACACAAATTGGACGACTTTGTGAAGACATCGTTGTGGTGGGACTTGTATGATCTAAAAGAGCTGCGATGGGTGGTTGCGTGTCAACCCCGTCCAGAACAATTAAATCACGGAAGGAACACCGTCAGAGGGTCAGCAAACGCCATGGAAAGATAACCTGCTCTGCTTCTGATGGTACCAAGAAACGAAATAGCGGTGCCAAGAAGAGAAACAGCGATGCAGGAGCTCGCGTAACTGATTATTCTGTGAGTGAGTTTGTTCATATGGACTTTGAGAATGGTGCAACAACTACTCGCAGAAGATCTAAGGTTTCCAGTTCGACGTTCCAACTCACCCAAATGCAGTGGCACCACCAATATGATTCAAATGGTTTGTGCTCCATTTTCTTCAGATTTCAACATCTTTCAACCGAAAATGCTGACTGGAGAACTTTTTAGCTCTTGAATCTCATGTTTTGAAAGTTATCACTTGCAGTAATATCCCAAGAGGATGCTTGGTTCGACTCAGTGAGTATTCTGGAGTCTGACTCGGATGATGAATTTATCAGTATACACGGAGGTATTGGCCATCAGCCTACCACTTATACACATTCACACACACACACACGCACAGAGTATAGTATACATTGGTCTCGTCATGTTTTATTGGAAAGCGGTTTTGTTTTGTTTTGGTTTTAATTCTGTTCCCTTGTTCAACAGATGGTTTTCCATTAGGAGGCAACCCAATTGGGAATATCTCAGGTGGCCAAGTAGTTCAGTACGAAAGATCTGCGCGCTTTGTGGATAACGGGTGTAAGTATGAAGAGTACCAAAGCTATACGAAAATAGATGGCGGTATATCAGATAAGTTCATGGGGAAGGCTGACGAACTGCGTAGCAAGAGGAAGAATAATCTGGATCATTCTTATGGAAGCTTTAAAGGACTTAGAGAGGATCGACGTGATTCTAATGAAAAAATTCAAGACAGTATGCTTAAATCTGGCTTGCCCAGATTGGTACCTTCTGTAAGTTTCAACGATAAGATTTTAAGTGCGCAGAGTTTGGGTCCACAGGCGCAAAGAAAGCCATCAGCAGTTTTCAGACTTTCTTTTAAGAGGAGATCGTGTGATGCAGACGAAGCCAATGAACAATGTAAGTAATCAAATACTTTAACTGTCTTTGAATAGGAAGAAAATTTAGAATTTTGAGATTGTAATTGAACATATCATCGATATATCCGCAGGTCAATCAAGAAGGTTTCTGTATCGTCCTAGACCAGGATATATCATTCCATGTTGTAGAGTGGAAAAGCCGACTTCAGGATCTTGGTCTGAGATTCCGCCCTCAACTTTTAAACTCCGCGGCGAGAACTATTTCAAGTATGATTCTGGTTTTTCTTTCTTAAAACCAACCTCGACTGAATTTGAAACTAGTTACCCTTTTTTCGGGTTTTCTTTGCTGTAATGAGAATAATATTTTCTGTTGATCAGGGATAAACGAAAGTCACCTGCTCCAAACTACAGTCCATATACTCCAATAGGTGTTGATCTATTTGTATGCCCCAAGAAGATACATCACATTGCCCAGCATCTTGAGCTTCCCAAAGTAAAAGCCGATGGAAAAGTGCCTCCGCTCCTCATTGTAAATATACAGGTACTCTCAGAGAACAAGTTTTTGTTGGTATGTTTTATTATTTACATTGTTCTCAACAGTTTCTTATGATATTGCTTTCTGCATTACTGCAGTTGCCTACTTATCCCGCTGCAATGTTCCTTGGTGATAGTGACGGAGAAGGAACGAGTCTCGTAATGTATTTCAAAGTTTCTGAGAATTTTGAGAAAGACATCTCTCCTCAATTCCAGGACAGCATCAAGGTAATTTTATTTCGAATTACCTCTTGTGAAATTGTCGTGGACTTAACGTCTGGATTATCCGTTGGTATACTCAGTCTATTGATCCATGTGATGTTTCAGAAATTGGTTGACGATGAAACGGAAAAGGTTAAAGGATTTGCGAAGGACTCCATTGCACCTTTTAGAGAAAGGCTAAAGATCATGGCTGGTTTGGTTAATCCTGAGGATCTCGGTCTGAGTTCTGCTGAAAAGAAGCTTGTAAATGCATATAACGAAAAACCAGTTCTTTCCCGTCCTCAGCACAATTTTTATAAGGTAAACACCGAACGTTTGACATTGCTAAGTTTTGCAATACTGCAAAATTCCATGTTTGTTTGACTTCATCAAGCACTCTTCACATGCAGGGTCCTAATTACTTTGAGATCGATCTGGACATTCATCGCTTCAGCTACATATCGAGGAAGGGTCTCGAATCTTTTAGAGAACGTCTAAAAAACGGAATTCTGGACATGGGTTTAACCATCCAGGTAACCAGAAGCCCTGTCACATTCACTAATGCTGGCATATTCATCGGTTTGTCTCCAAATTGTGTCCGTGTTACTAACTCGCTTTTTTCGCGCTTTTTGTAGGCACAAAAACAGGAAGAACTGCCGGAGGAAGTGCTCTGTTGTATGAGGCTGAACAAGATTGATTTTGTTGATCACGGCCAAATTCCGAGTCTAGTGACCATTGACGATGAATGACATAGAGGATGAGATGCAGGGCACGTCATCTAGATGTTTGTTTATAGTAGTGTTTCAATAATCGCGATTAATTAAGGTTAAAATACATATATACTGGTGAGTCTTGTATAACTCTGTAGCTTGTATGTATTAGCATTAACTTGATAAAACTAGTTTAGGAGTTAGGATTTATTAGGACTAGGGTTTAATATTCGGATTACTTCGGATACCAGAGCAACTATGTGTTTGCAATTACTTCTTCTCCTTCAAGTCCCTTTTATATCACTAGTTCACAACTTATATGGAAATCGATGGTACAATGTTCATGCCCAACCAATTGGGGTGGACAGATCCTACTTGGATCAGTTTGATGTCCAAATTACAATCATACCATAGGACGGATTGGTTTGGTTTGGTTATAACTGTAGCTTTGGTTGAAACCGAACCATCGTTGGGTTATGGATTTGATGCAAGAAATGGGTGGGTGACGATGGTCTAGTAAGTCGGGGAGAGAAAGGGTTTACATTTTTAGAGCTCGTTTAGTTTGAAAATGATTTTAAAATGACTAAAAGCGTTTTGATTGAAATGTTTTTTAAATTAATACTTAGTAAAATTACAAGTTAATCATAAAAAAAATATTTAAAGCGCTTTAAGAACTTAAAAATATTTTTGCTAAAAGCACTTTCAGTCATTTTAAAAACACTTCTAAATAATCCGTTGAAAAATGAACTAAGCCTCACAATGCGATAACCATAAATATAGTTTATATTCTTGAGAATCAAACTTAAGACATCTACTTGCAAATGAAAAATAATTTCACTAGATAGTACTATTAAATTAAATAAATAAATGGCAAATACAAAATTAACTAGCATCTCTGGAAAAAATATTAAACAGAAAAAGCATTTACCTGACAGTGAGTTGAAAAAGCGAGGGCATATTTGGAAATACGATTAGGGTTTAAGTATAAAAGGGTGGAGGAGGAAGGGAGAAGAGAAATGGCGCCCGAGGCCGGGCGCTTCCCTCTTAAGGAAGAGGCGGCGTGGTATTCCACGGGAGAGGTTTATTCGTGGCGCACGTTAGTGCGTTGGGCGCACATTAACAACGCAGCCTTCTTTCTTCCGGGGGAGGTTGCGGTTGGGGGCTCCACGGCCGCTCTGCTGCTCCAGTTTTTGCAGCACAAGCGATCTGTTTGCCCTACATCTTCCTTTTTCTCTAAAACCCCAATCTTCTTGCTTCTAAAATCTTTAAACCTAATTTATATCTTTTGATAAATCCAATCGGAGTTCATTGTCCATGGTCTCTGATTTTTTATTTTATTTTATTTTATGTTTTTGTTTTGGTTTCACTTCCCCTATTTTTTTAGTTTCCACAAGGAAATTACAAATTTGTCCACTTTTGATTTCTATTTTTCAAAAGGCAATCAAGCTTTGATTTTGAATTTTTGATAATATGAAAAGCACTATAGCATAGTACTCAAAGAAGCGATATATAAGCAACGAAACAATTTGATTAGACAAAAAGAGCCGCTGACTTGAGTTAGGTCAATTAGTTACGATATTATACGCGGATCAAGAGTAATTTAGAGATACAACATCGACATTAATCAAACAAATAAAACAGAATAGTTGTTTGTAGACTTTAACATAATACTATATTTGCCTTTAAATAAATTAAATTTCATGATGCCCATCAAATAATTCAAGAAAAAAAAAATCTGCCGCACTTAAAATATGGAAAGGGCAAAACGTTCGAGGCTCAGAGTTCTGGCTTTGTGAAAAATTTGATTGGGGTTGCCAAGTTGTTCGCTAAAAATGCCCGACGGTGGGGTTGTACAAATTTGTATAAAGAGCTTCGATTTTCTTTGGTTTAGGGCAGAGCGTATGCGACTCGTGAAATAATGTGGCAAGAGAAAAATGTCTTCTGAGCTCCAATACTTGATGGCTTGATTCAACAAGCATTGCCTGCTCTTGCATCATTTCACTTGAGGAAATTAAGTTTGATTCATCACACGTAATCGCCTTTGCCATTGTCGTGTATAATACAACTATTTGTACCAAGTTTGCGGATCACTGTCTCATATGGTCACCTGTAAAGGCTGGGGTTCTACTTCTGTAACATAAGCGATGAGTGATGTAATGAGTAGTTAATATAGTCTATGTACAATAACACGATAATTTATGCTCCATTTGGATAAGATTCGCGCGCATACCTCTTTCGAACCTTGATCTTCGAGATACATGGCGTATATGGCTTTCGTTCCTTCGCAAGTGTTCGTCGATTCCACACTGTTGGGAAAGTAGGGGTCCGGAAAACTCAATGGCACGGTTCTCTTCCACAACGGAATCCTATAACATTGTTGAAGGATAAGTCATAGTGATTAAGTGTAAAGCATTTGGATCAACTGTGTCAAAGACGATGGTTGTGTTCTTTGTCCTTACCGTGTCGTTTCCTGTATCATCTGGCTCTCCTGTACTAATAAGTTCAGACGTGTCGAAAGTTCTAAGCTTTCGTATTGCAGTCTTGCCAGTTCTATATCCTTGCTTTAGGTCAAATGTACTCTTCGCGAAGTTCGCATCGAGTGCACTGAACTGACTTTTCGAGCCATCCGAAACTGCAGATTTAGTACCGTCCTCAGTTCCCATTTTTGCCCATGCAAAGCCGCTTGCTGCTGAGATTTGTATGGAAGACAATGTACTGTATCCTTGTGATGCATTCAACTCGCAATTCTCCGAAACAGTATCAAATTGCGGTTTTAGATTAGACTCTCGGCGCAGAAGCCCTCCTTTCGCCTTAGGGATAAACAGGTTACCACCATTGATTCTACGAGCAGATTGAGTATGATCGTCTTGCCCATCCTGCACAGTCAAAGGATAAATCACTCGGTTAGAACTAGCTTGCTTCTTGCTTCCATTAAACAAAAACACACGCACGCACAGGCAAGCAATAAGAGATAGAGAAAGACCTCTTTTGGTGCCACTTTAGCGGAACCATTTGACTCGTGCAAGGCCTTACGGACTCTCCTTGGTTTCTTTGTCTCTCGTGCTCGAATACCAGGTCTTTTCCTGAAAAATGTAATACAGTCGTCTGATTATGCCTACGTAAACATTAAAGCGTGGTCTTAATCTACAAGTATTACATTTGAAATCACTTCTACGTAAGCATCGCAATTAGAAATGGGAAAACACCTGCAGAGTCCCACAGACATCTGAACTACAACCTTAGTTTAAACGAAGAATTTTACCTTTGTGATTCCTCCCGATTTTTAGCATCCATTTCCTTGGTAGGAGGATACTTTGGCAAATGTGACGGATCGCAGGCATAAGGCTTTGTTTTGAAGTACTGGAAGAGCAGAGGCCACGATAAACAAGTAAATCAGCAGAGGCAGAATTTTTATACCCTTAAGAACGTCTCTTCAAACACTGTTGAAAGTATTTTGCTATCATAAGTTTCGAGAGTATATTTCCATGGAATTTTACCTCAGACATTAGGGCAGAGGAGGCAGTCCCGCGCTTGTAAGGTTCTATGGAAAGGAGATTCTCTAACATGTCTAGTGCAGTAGTTGGAAACTCTTTACACCTCTCCTTAAGAGAACTTTCGTAGTTGTACTGCGGTTTAAACATAGTTGCGTGAGGAAGCTTTGACGTTTTCCAGTATTCTTCAGGCGGCGAACCACAAAGCTTGAAAATTTTGTGCAATTGTTCGACCTGTAAATCGAGAGGGAAACTATTAACTTCATTACGAATTCTAAATCCCACAATGCTAATGAGGATTGTATTAAAAATCCACAATTGGAGAAACTTTTAGCGTTGGACATTAACAATGTAATCACCTCAGTTCTTCCTTTAAGGAGAGTCTTTCCTAGAAACAGTTCTGCAAACACGCAGCCCACGCTCCAGAGATCCACCGAAACTCCGTACTCAGTTGCCCCCATCAAAAGTTCAGGAGGACGGTACCACAAGGTCACCACCCGACTGGTCAGTGGTCGCTTGCTCTTCGAGTTAATGACATTAGCCAATCCAAAATCTCCCAACTTTAGAATCCCTTGGTTGTTTACCAGAATATTTGAGGCTTTGATGTCTCGATGCATAATACCTCTTAAGTGACAGTGCTCGACTGCGGAAAATAGCTGCCTCATGTAACATTTAATCTACACAGAAGAAAGACCAACCAAACTTATTGACTTTGTATGGCAATGTTCAGACGGTTCAGCAACATTTGTTAGGCAAGAAACTAACCTGCATGTCGGTGAATTTGATCTCGGAACTAGCTACAAGTCCCGCAAGATCGTGCTCCATGTACTCGAATACAAGGTATATGCTATTTGATGATCGAGATGTTATTATTCCGTCCAGTTTCATGATGTTCGGATGATCAAGCCTGCGAAGAATCATGATCTCTCTAGCCATAAACCTAATACTCTCTGGTTGAAAATTGTCAAAACGTACTTTCTTGAGTGCAACAATCCTCCCAGTTTCGACTTCCTTTGCTCGGAACACACTGCTGTACGTACCTTGTCCAATCTGAACCCATTCGAAATGAACTAACGTAAAAAATCAATAAACTGTAAGCAAATTCAAAATCTAGAACAATGTTGGGCAAACCATTGGAAACTAACATCGAATTCAATTTATCATCTCACAATTTAGATTAGTTTAAAATAGTATATTGATGGTATCAAACAAAATCAAAACCAACATGGATGAAGGAAAACATCTGCGTGATGGAATCTAAAATGTGATTATTATACATAATAAAAATCGCATTAGCATTTATTAGTGATTAATTAATAATGTCATTAAAACTACTGCAAAATGGGAAGGTGATCAATCAAAATGTACCTTTTCCAACTTCTCATAAGCATCGGCTTTGAGGGGGACCCAACCGTATATGGCCTCGCCGGCGGCGGCGCTGAGCCAAGAGGGCCAGCCGGCGGAGACTTGCTCAGCCTCCAAAGAAGAACGACTTGAAAACCCCAATCTGAAGCTAAAGGTACTACCTTTCCCGCCATTGTGACTATTATGGCTGTGATAAGACCCATCCTTCTCCTTCCTGCTTTTCTTCGACTCTATGCCGCCGACGACGCTCCGATCCTCCGACACGTCGCCCGGACGATGATTCTGATTTTGTGGTTCCCTCTTGCTACCACTCTTCTTAAATTCCGAAGAGTTCGATTTGGACTTTGGTTTGGATTTGGATCGGCTAACGTTGTTGTTGTTATTGGCAGCGGAGGCGGAGTTGTTCTTTTTTAAGGAGGACGAAGAGGGCTCGAGGAGAACGGAGCCATTGCCGGCGACGGCGGCCGAGTACTCGTAACAAGGAGACGCCGAGGCAGCCGCCCGCTTGGAGCTGATGCAACCCATTTATCGCCACCACCAAATCCCGCCAGCATCGATCGATCGGAGAATGTGGGTGGAGATCGCCGAGGGATCGAGCGGCGGAGATCAGGAGATGGGTCGATAAGGGGGAGGGAAGGGCACCCCTACAGCATTAGGGAAGTCATTTTCTCGAAGCCAAAAAAAATTGAGAAAACAGAGGCGGCCATATTTGGGTGGCTGTCCCAATGAGCCGGTCGTCCTCCCTCCTCGGTTTTTGCGAAATGTGCGGGGGGATTATGAGGATGTCGTGACCAACGGTCCGGAAACAGAGGAAGCAACAACAACATCATTTTTACAATGTTTTTTTTATCGACAGTGATTTGCTTACGTGGGGCCCTGTTTTTCTTCATAATTTTTCTCTGGTTTTTGTGTTTTGCTTTTATTTTTGGGGTTTGTGATTTGGGAAAAGAGGAAAAAAAAAGGTGGGAAATTTAAGAATGTAACCGTTGTTTGTTTGTTGCTTTCGTGCTTTCACGGTGTTTGGTGTCTCTGGTTGGACAATGGACAGTCGGTCGCACAGTGACAGGGAAGAGAGAGATGGAAAGTTTAGAGAGAGAAACTATTAGGAAGTACTTTCGCGCACAAGTGCTTACTTGAAAGGTTTTTTTTTTTTTAGTTAAAAAAATGTTTTTTTTTAAAAGCACTTGAAAGTGTTTTCGAGGTGGCTCTCCAGAGAACATTTACATAAATGCTTTTAAATTTTTCTAACAAACATAGTTAGAAGCGTTTTATATTATCAGAAAACACGTTTAGTTGTTCCAATAGCATGTTGCCCAAAAAACTTTAGAGAGAGAAAGTGAGTAGTGGGATGAATGATGATGTATGAAATGGGGAGGTGAGGGTGGTGATGGAGGTTGCAGGCAAACCGCCCAACAGCCCCAATGCTGCGTATGATTATATCCAGAAGCAGGGTGTATATTATTAGTTGTGCTAGATTTTACGAGTTGGGTATTTTGGACGGGCTACCAAACAATTGAAACCAACCCACAAGTTATCGGAAAATTGGGGGTAAGCACTAAGTATCAATATTCATGTGGATAGTATTGGTGACTCGTTAGACAAGTGTATATGGAGATCAACTAGTGACGGTAACTTTGCTGCGAAATCTACTTATGCGTTAGATTTTAGCGCTAATATGAACACCAAGTGGCGATAGAACTTTATCTCGAAGTTTCATCTTCCTCCTAAAGTGCTTTCTTTTCTTTGGCTTGTTGCTAGACAAATTATTGACCAATACACAACGAGTTAGATGGGAGTTGGCTATGGATTCTTCATGTGGCAGATGTGATGGTGTTTTTGAATCAATTATTCATGGGTTTAGAGATTGTTCCTTTTCTGCTAAGGTTTGAAAAAATTTCTCTGTTCCTGATCAAATTTTTACTGATGCATGTACTAATAATTGTTTCCAAAAGAATCTATTTCAAAATATTAGTCTTGGACAATTTGGAATGGAGACTTATTTTGTGTATCACTTCCTGGTTCTTGTGGCACTAGCGAAACAAAAGTATTTTTGAACAAGATTTTGCTTTCTCTAAAAAATTGGTTTAGGTGAATATGGTTTCTCTATAAATCCCCTCCTAACACATGCTTTTCTTCGTTGAGAATCTCCTCTTAAGTGTTGGGTAAAGCTTAATGTTGATGGATGTCGCAAGGGGGTGGTCAATTTCATTAGTGTTGGCTGTCTCCTCAGAATCTCGACAGGGGCATGGGCCTCCGGTTTTTGTGCTAATCTTAGTCGAGGTAGATTCTATGGGGTGAAGTTTGGAGTGTTTTTATTGGGCTGCAACTTGCGTGGAATAAATGATTTAAGAATATTATAGTAGAATCGGATCCTGCAATTGCAGTACAATTGATTCTAAATGCAAAAGTGGATAATCACCATGAAAAGTTTAGCATTGAATTATCGTGCTTTTATGCGCAAAAGTTGACTTTGTGAAATTCGTTATATTTACCATGAAAAGAATTTTATTGCTGATAATTTGACTATTTGGGTTCAAGCTTTTTGTTAGCTAGCTCCGCCTTGTTGTCAGTTGCTAGTTACAAACATAGATGGTTTCCTATGACCTCGTGATATTCTTATGTAATCTCCTCTTTATTTTTCTTTCGGGCTTACGCCTTATTGTCAACAAAAAAAAAAGTTATCAGAAATATCTTGGATGTATTTTCGCGGTCAAAATACAAACAATCTCCCAAACGGCAGATCAGTTGTCCTGCTTCAACTCGTTTTGGTTGCTTTTGTGCCATTCATAAAACAACCCGCAAAAGCTCGCACCAAAAAGTATGAACATCTCAAGAGCCGGGTAGCTTCGCTTTGTGCCAGTCCAAAAACAGCCCAAGAACTGACCTTTAGTTGTCCCATGAAACATGTCTCACGTTTGCTATTTCATGAATGGCACACGAGCTTACATGTGAGAAATATAACCAAAAAGAAAGAAAAATAATGTAGACGGAAATAATTGAAAAAAGCGGGGTACATTTAAAGCACATTTATACATCAGTTGTATACTTGTATATTCGCATTTCAGCGTGACGTAATTCTACACAAATACGACCCTATTTCTGCATTCGAATTTACAAATAATGTCGGGCCTATGAAGCCAAACCTATAAACCATCTACATGTGCAGCAATGCATATCAACAAGGATCACACACCAGTGACATTCACCGTGCAAAAAAACCTTTCCCTTCTTTATTCTCCGCGTTCGTTCATTTTGCACCGTCTGAAGCACTTTAAACAACGATTTGTTCTTCTTTTAGCTGAAGAAGTGCCGGTCTCTGATCATTGTTTCCATATTCTCTGCCTTTAAGTAGGGTATGCTGAGGTGCCCCGGAAGCGGGTGGTTTTAACTGTGATGCACTATTATTGGCCGTGCTGTGGCTGCTGTTTCTTGCTGCTGGAACACCATGGTTGTGTTTGCCTTCATATGCGGTGATGACAGCTTTAGCGTCAGTGGAAGCTCTCTCAACATGCTTACGGACATTGCACCCCGCAAACGTGCATTTGTAATAGCTCCTGTTAACAAGTTTGTATCAGATAACATGCTCACAAAACGAAAATCATTTCTCCAGTGGAAACAAAAACATTAGAATTCAATTGTTCACATATTGCTTAAATGTAAGCTAAGAATGTGACGCTCTAAGATCAGAAAGTAGTTGTCTCTTAATTAATCGGAGCATAAGTAATGCTGAATTCATCCCAATCCCTAAAGATTTTCCCGAATCCAAACTCTATATATCATCTAATAGTTCTTGATTTCACCTCAATCGCTCAAATAATGTGCACAGAATTCTCAGAATAATTTATTGCCCATTTTAACTCGGCTGAGAAAGATGCAAGCCTATTACTTCATTAATAGTGAGTATTAACATTTAAGAAACAATGTAGAGAGAACAACCTGCTTGCCTACGCATATAATGCAATCCGTAAAACTGAAAATAAGAAATATTTATATGGAGGAAGTTACCACCTTGGATGAGGATTCCCTTTGACCACTTTTTGCCCATACTTGCGCCACCTATAGCCATCATCGAGAAGATCAACTTCACTCCTTGTCTGCACAATGATTTTTGGTTCTGTGACCGTCTTGTGTGGCAAAGCTACCTCAGATGCACCAACGTCTATGTTCCTGCGCTCATATACAAGCATACTTTAATATTAAGAAGAAAGAAAGGTAAACAATATACCACGATTTTATGCAAAATGATAGTCTTGAAAAATACCTTCTCTTTGCATTTGGTTCATCAGCATCTCCCTCTTCTCTAGTTTCCCCATCGCCCAACTCTTCATTGTCACTTCCCCCCGGTAACCGTCCAGAAGCGGCTTCAGTAGATTCCTGATCCCTTTCAGGTTGAGAGTGAGAAGCTACATTTTCACTCAACCTATTTGAATCTCCAACCCTTCTTTGTAATCCGTTTTCAGGCTTAGGCCCATTCAGATCACCATCTTTTGGGCGTTTACTCGGTTGAGGGACTTCATGGTTATGCTGCCCTTTGTAGATAATCTCAGTTATTTCGCCATTAGGAGAACACTCAACTTTCTTTTTGACAGGGCAATTCATATGTGTGCACTTGTAGTAGCTTCGAGGAAATTCACTGCCCTTAACCAGCTTCTGCCCATATTTCCGCCAGTTGTAACTATCGTCCGCAGGCCTACCCGTGGATGAAGGTTGGTATTTCCCATCAGAATGAGATGCCTCTGAGTATTGCCTCACAGAACTTTTAGTATCAGATGTTGAGGGCAATGTATGCTGCCGAGAAGCTTCCTCGAGCATTAAAGATGGTTGACATGCCAGTGGCTCTGTTGAGGCTGCTACTGAAGAAGGTTGGTAATCAGGTTGCATGTACACACGAGATTGGGCTAATGCAGCTTGAGCAGTAACCTGTGCCAAGGCCTGCTGGTGTGACATTCCAAATGGACTCTGCAACAATATGAAGAAAAATACATGAATACCGGATGCTAATTCAAGTCACCCACTTTTGGACATCATATTGTATCATGTAGAAAGACAATACAAAATAACACCAACACAAGTCTAGTTCCATATGGTCTGTCACAAGAACGCATCAATATAATGAATATATTGATATGTTTAACCAGATTTGATAAGCTTTTAACAAAAGTACAATCACAAGAAGCATTAGTCAGGGATTATAACCACATTACAAGAATGAATATGATTAGCAATCAAAAAATTAAAACTATATGGACTTGTTTGGAAGTGTTTTTAAAATGGCTGAAAGTGCTTTCGGTGAAAATCTTTTTGGGATCAATCCTTAGTAAAAATGCAAGTGAAACCTGGAAAGACACATGAAACCTAGAAAAACACTCGAAGTGCTTCCTACAAGGAGCACATAACTGGTGCTTCAGGAAACACTTCATGTGCTTTTAGAACCCAAAAACATCTTTCCCAAAAGTGCTTTCATCATTTTGAAAGCGCTTCTAAACAAGCCATATATGTTCAGCACTCACAAGCACAAGAAGCACTAATATAGTTGTGCCTGTAAAAGCAACATCTTTACACAACTTTGGTAAATCGCATAGGCAACAAAATTGATATTTTTTAAGAAATCAAACTTCCGTTACATACAATTTTGTGAAGAAATTCATCATTTCTTAATACTTAACACAAAAGAAAGCAGCTTTTAGCTTTTACCAACCCAACAGTGACAGTAAATTTCGTAGAGATTAAACAAAATTTACCTGAGGTGAATAAAAGCCAGGCGAGTTAAGCAACCCAGAGGGGCTGAGTCCCGGCGGGACAGTAAACAATGGCGGCCGAGCCACCGCCAAACTCATCGGCCTACTCTGCTTAAACCCAGAACTGCCCTCCCCGCCATTTTCGGAACCTCCGCCTGATTTTCCCAAACCATCAGCTGGGTTCTCGCTAAAAAAGCTCATCCCCCTTGTGGACCCCACCGGCGAGCCCATGGCTCCGGCGAGGAGCTGAGAGAAGGACCTGAAATCCGACTCGGGGTAGGTCTCGAAGAAGCTCGAGACAAGAGTCATCGGACCCGGGCTCGCCCCAGATCCGCCGCTGAAAAGGGCCTCCGCGGACGGCCGCGGCGGGAGTGTTATCAGTGGTCTTTGTGTCTGCTGCTGTGGCGGCGGAGCTGAAACTGTGACTCTGTTCGAGTCTTGGGTTTTGGCGGTCATTGATAGTAATATCGATCAATCAAGCAAGCAGCTTTTTCCTCTCTCTCTCTCTCTCTCTCTCTCTAGAATCCTCTGTTTTTCTCTCTCTAAAACTCTGTTTCTCTGTGTTGTTTCCTGCTGCAGGTGGAGTCTTTTGCTTGGTTTTGTGCTCTGCTCTCAGAAACCGATGGGTTTTTTCTTGGTGGTTTCGTGCGGTGCTATCCTCAACTTGAAGCGGAAAGTCCACGGAGCAAAAAAATGGACAATGATAATTATTATTGTTAATTATATTTGAAAATTTACATATTTTATTTTCTAGGGATTATTTGGTTTAGTTGTGTCCAAATTGCAAATTTGCTCCAGAGTGAAATTTGAGACAGATGGATGTTTGGGATCTTTTCGTTGCCCTTTGGCACGATATCAAATCTTCTTCTGCACACAAAACAGATATAATCTTTCTGTGGCTTCAATCGTCGACTGACATTTGTTTATAACTTAAATTTTTTTCTAATTTTATAATTTTGTTGTCACAAAATTAATTGTGTCAGTCAGTAATTACGATCACAGAGAAGGCGGGTCAGGGGGAGAGGGTTTCATTTTTTTTAATAGGGTAAATTATTATAATATTTTTAATATATAATTTTTTTGCCACGTGTCACAAATGTGGCAGTCACGTCAACTCTTAACGGATCAATAAATGAAATGTAATGTGTGTATTATATTGAAATAATATAGTACTTGAGGTATGAAAGTGAAATGTTTTGAAGATGTTGTATAAAGTTGCAATACACCCCAAACCTGAGGTGGTAAAATGTAATTTACTCTTGTTTCTTTTTTGCCTATATTAAAAATTTAATATAAAATGATAACGTGATTTAATCGTAATCGTTTAGTCAGGAGAAGAGAAAATGAGAGAGAGATGAGGATGGGAGAGAAGAATCCTCTTCCTTTTTTGGAACAAATGATATTATTTACACTAAGAAGATGGGGTGAGTTTAGCCTGACAATATGTTAGCAATAATGTGGTTCAAATTCGCCTTTGATGAGAATCGAACTTAAGACTTCTCACTTACAAGTGAAGAGAATATCACTAGACCGTAGTACTAGTGGCTCCTCTTTCTAAAAATACATGGCATGTAACACTCAGCTTTATGACGTGGAGCAACAGAGGGAACCTCGATAGACAAAGGGAAAGAGATCCTCTACAGATCTCTTCTACCAAGGCCACAGTATCAAGTGATTCAAGCTTTCCAAATTTCATTAAACGGCAAAAAATTATCACAACTTTTAAAGAGTCAAAATAAATAAACCGTTGGATGAATTTTAGAAGACCCAAATTACTTAATTCGATGACCTTAGTAGAAGAGATCTGAAGAGAATCTCTTTCCATAGACAAAGCCCACTCTAATTTGGTTATCATCATCAATTGTGATGGGACCCAATGCTTCTATTATCTAAAATTAGAAAAAGAATATCAGATGAACAGATATTTTTGTAGCAGACGACATTTTAACGCAACGGCAAAAAATAATTGTATTAATGCATTTCGTAGTGCGAATTCGATTTTAGAAGCCTCTTTCATTCTAAAAATTAACAATTCGATTGATAAAAAAGAGAAGAGATATTTCCCCAGATTTTTTTTTAGATGTGTCTTTTTCACTTTAATTATTCTTCTAAACAAAAAAATTCTCCAAAACCATATTTTAATTTTGTGTTTATCATTTATCACCACCCTTCTTTTTCTTTTGTTTTCTTGAGTTGTTTTCTACGTGCAGCCACGCCTATGAAAGCAACCGACAATGTGTTCTGACTTTTCGACATTTAAAATTTAAAAAAATTAAAAAAGAAAATAATAAAAGTAATACACGCCAGGCTTCCACTTTTTAATTATTTATATTTTTACACGTATAATTTAATAATTGTCAAAACATTTTTTGGTTTTTTCAACCGAGAAGATTAAAATGAAGTGCTGCCGCAAAGAACATTCTAGTAGCTATGACTCATATATATTGAAGAAAATTCAAAATTTGACATTAATATTTTAATAATTTGATAAAAAAAATATTTTGTTAATAAATACAACTACGTGTGGAATGTGGATGCTTACACTTGTTGACGTACGCAAGCTATGAACATGAATTAAAATTTGAAAAAAAAAAGCCAATTTAAAAACAGCTGGAGTTTGCTTGCAATGTTTTATAATTTCACACCACACGTATCATATATGGAAATTAGTCCACATTGGAAGGATTTATGTTAATGGATCTATCAACTCCTAGTATCATATATGGAAATTAGTCCACTTTATACGTCCGAGTATAATACTTTTTTGGTAGTTAAAGTAGAATATCCGCTTGAAACAGCTAAAATAAATCATATTCGTCTTGGAGATGAACTTTTGCATACATCGAATGCCACGCTAGTAGTATTGCCATACTCTCTTTTGACCTTCTACACTCCTCAGATTCATTCGGTTTCTTGATTTTTCTTTGATCTATAAAACTCAATGGCTATAAAAAGGAGAAGTGTAAGTGGTGAAAATTAGAGTACAAAAATCCCATTTAAATTTTTTTAACTACATGATAGTGTATAATCGAGTTAGCAATTCTAACTATGAAAAGAAGAACTTGAATTTAGGTGCAGAGGAACCCACGACTCACATTAGCATGACAATGCATAATTGAGTTTGCAGTTCTATATATGTCACACATGAACAATGTTACTTAAGGATGAGTAAAACTCCTACTCAAAACTCTTTGAGTTTGAATTGCAAAGTTTTGTGATTATAATCATAATCGTTTATATTATGAATCACTCTGTAAAGATCATCTTAGCAAAAAAAAAAGAAAGAATAAAAACTAATATCTTTAGTCAATTTATTGTAGCAAATACATAAACAGTTTGTAATGTTTTTGTCAATTTCGTGTATCTATTTTTATACAGTTCGATAACTAAACGATCTTAGTTTTAATGATTTTTTATAGAAGCGATTTTTATAAAATAATCTAGAAGTATAAAGTATGGCAACTGTACACACTCTCATACCAATTGTAGAAGCAGAAAGGTGGGACTTGGAGTAGTTGCATTAATCTTTGGTGGGGATCTTGGATTTTCGTACTTTGGCGGCTGGGGGCAACAACGGCAAGGGGACATTATCTCAAGATTTTCAACCAAGTTGTGCTCATTCATATCAGTGAGTGAACTACAACATGAAGTCCCCAACGCAAGCTGCATATGGTCAACCTGTACAAATTTTTGTGAAGAAATATTTATTTCTGGTTGCACAAAATCAAAGTTGTTTATCCACAAATTTCACGTTTTTTTTCCTTTAAAAAAAATAGGGTAAATTATACCATAGCCCCTCAGGTTTGAGGTCTATTACAACCTCATACAACATCTTTAAAACATTTCACTTTCATACCTTAAGTACTATTTTATTTCAATTTCATACGGCCGTTACATTTTTCATTCATTGAACCGTTAAGTGCTGACGTGGCCGCCACATATATGCCACGTGGCTGCCAAATGTCTGCCACGTGGCAAATAAAAATAATTTTTTATTTAAAAAACCTAAATTTTCTCAACCAAAAAAAAAATTGGGTAAATTACACCATACCCCCTCAGGTTTGAGGTCTATTACAACTTCATACAACATCTTTAAAATATTTCACTTTCATACATCCAGTACCATTTTATTTCAAAATAACATTTCCGTTAGATTTTCCATCCTTTGGTCTATTAAATGTTGACGTGGCTGCCACATTTGTGCTGATGTGGCTGCCACGTGACAATTTTTTTTTAATATTTTTAAAAACCTTAATCTTATTAAAAAAATATTTTAAAAAAAAAACCTGAAATCGTCTTCCCCGACTCACCCCTTCTTTTATCCATCATCACCCCCCCCCCCCAAAATCCCACCCGAGCCACCCCTTTCTCCCATCCCCCATCACCCACCCCCAAAAATTCCACCTGAGATTAGATGGATCTACTACAAAATGGTACTGGATGTATGAAAGTGAAATGTTTTAAAGATGTTGTATGGAGTTGTAATAGACCTCAAACTTGAGGGGGTATGGTGTAATTTACCCTTTTTTTTTTGGTTGAGAAAATTTGGGATTTTTAAATTAAAAAAAATAAAAAAATTATTTTTATTTGCCACGTGGCAAACATTTGGCAGCCACGTGGCATATATGTGGCGGCCACGTCAGCACTTAACGGTTCAATGGATGGAAAATGTAACGGCTGTATGAAATTGAAATAAAATAGTACTTGAGGTATGAAAGTGAAATGTTTTAAAGATGTGGCGGCCACGTCAGCACTTAACAGTTCAATGGATGGAAAATGTAACGGCTGTATGAAATTGAAATAAAATAGTACTTGAGGTATGAAAGTGAAATGTTTTAAAGATGTTGTATGGGGTTGTAATAGACCTCAAACTTGAGGGGCTATGGTGTAATTTACCCAAAAAAATATTAACGACCAGGATAATACTTGATTCCTTCTAAAAATAGGAGCTCTTACTTTCCATGTAATGGTAGTTTGACATGCAAATAGAGACTTTCCTTTTTGTGATTTTTATGGGATGTTTACGTATATATGTTAATATTGAAACCAACCGATTCTAGTTAGTTGTATATGTCATAAGTATGGTTGTAAATATCACTCTAGCTAAGGCATGGGTTAAAGTGATTTTCTCAACCATAATCTTGTCTCCCATACCTTGTAACTCACTTAGGTCTTTTGTCAATCCTTCTTCCTTGTTTCTAGGAACTACTTTACTTGTTATTAATATTTGTCTTGTCCACTTATTAGGACTGATTCGGTAGTGAGGTATGGTTGTTGCCTTCCTCTTGTATTCATCTTTCGGCTCTCTATAAGATTGGTCCTCTTTTCTTGTAAAGATATGAAAAATATTTGACAAGATTTGAAACCAAATTATTCCAAATAGATGTGAAGAATGCATTTCTTCAAGCTTCTCTTGTTATTCCAAATGGATGTGAAGAACGCATTTCTTCATGGGGAGCTTGAAGAAGAAGTGTACATGAAGTTGCCTCCAGGTCATCCAAGAGAAAAGGAATCCAACAAGGTCTGCAGACTTCACAAAGCCATATATGGTCTCAAATAGTCCCCTAGAGCTTGGTATTCGAAGCTCAGTTTCGTTCTTGAAGATGCAGGGTTCAAAAGGAGTCATGTTGACTCTTCCTTGTTTGTTCGAAGTGGTAATATTGGCAAATTAGTGGTACTTATCTATGTTGATGCTATAATTATTACAGGTGATAATGTGAGTGAAATCACGACTCTTAAGCAATCTCTTCATAAAAAATTTGCCATTTAAGACTTGGGGACCTTGAAATACTTTCTTGGAATTGAGATGGCTACCTCTTCAAGGGGGTTATTCTTGAATCAAAGAAAGTATGTTCTAGATATTCTGGATGAAGCTAACATGTTGGAGTGCAACCCAGCTCAGACACCTTTAGCTAGTAAACTTCAATTTCATGAAAAATGTGAACCTCTCTCGGATCCTAGTGTTTATCAAAGAATGGTTGGGAAACTTATTTACCTCACCATCACTAGGCCTGATATTTCTTATTCAGTGAGCATAGCCAGTCAGTTTATGCACTCTCCTACACTAGTTCACTGGGAAATTGTCAAGCGAATACTGCGTTATCTCAAGAGTTCAGTAGGTAGATGAATACTTATGAAGAATAATGGTTCAAATCACATCATGGCCTACACCGATGCTGACTGGGCTGATAACGCCATTGATAAAAAATCTACGACATGTTTTTGCACATTTGTTGGAGGTAATCTTGTCACTTGGAAGAGCAAGAAGCAAACCGTAATTGCACGGTTCAGTGCAGAAGCTAAGTATAGGGCCATGGCAGCGACAACATGTGAACTGATATGGCTGAAAGGCCTTCTTTTTTATCTCGGTTTCATAAGTAACACATCAATGTCTTTGTTTTGTGACAACCAGGCTGCGATGCACATTGCCTCTAATCCAGTGTTTTATGAGAAGACTAAACATATTGAAGTTGATTGCCATTATATTCATGCTCAAGTTCAATCCAAGGTGATAGATACAGTGTTCACACGAAGCCACAATCAACTGGCTGATTTGTTCACAAAAGCCCTAGATTCTACTCAATTTCAGCGTTTGTTGTGCAAGCTTAGATCAATTAACCCCCTTGATCCAGCTTGAGGGGGAGTATTGAAACCAACCGATTCTTGTTACTTGTATATGTCACAAGTATGGTTGTAAACATCACTCTAGCTAAGGCATGGGTTAAAGTGATTTTCTCAACCATAATCTTGTCTCCCATACCTTGTCACTCACTTAGGTCTTTTGTCAATCCTTCTTCCTTGTTTCTAGAAACTACTTTACTTGTTATTAATATTTGTCTTGTCCACTTGTTAGGACTGATTTGGTAGTGAATGGTTGTGGCCTTCTTCTTGTATTCTTATTTCGGCTCTCTATAAGAGTGGCCCTCTTCTCTTGTAAAGATATGAAAAATATTTGACAAGATTGAAACCAAATTACAACAGTTAAGCTTTGATTTATAGGAAGGAGGAACGACTCTTTGCAGGGAATGAGCCAAGCAATGTCCCAATAATATAGAGTTTGTTTGAAAGTGCTTTTAAATGGTTAAAAACGCTTTTAGTAAAAATGTTTTTGAAACCGCTTCTTCGTCAAAAAACAAGTAAATCCTTAAAAAAAGAAAATTTAAAAACACTTGTAGTACTTTTGGAACCAAAAACATTTTATTAAAAGCATTTTCAGTTATTTTAAAAACACTTCCAAACAAGCCCATAAACTAATGTAATTTTCCATTAAGAATTGACACCTTGGGAAAGATTCATAGACAATTTCACCTTTCTTCTAAAAAAATTACCTTTTAATGGCAAAATGACGTACAAAAATTGTCTCAAGACTTTCGATTCTTCAACCACTTCAAGGCTTCAGGCAAATACAAATTGGCTCATCAAATGAGGGTTCTAAAGAACGGTGCAGAACCATCGATGGAAGAATCCATTGCCCTTTCAAAAGGTAAGTCTCTACGATGGAGATGGAGTGATCACATTTTAGTCTCGTATAAGTGAGTTGTGGAGACGGCCTGACCTTCAACATCGTAAATGCGAACCAGTCTCTGTTCTTGCCGTAACAAAACAGAACTCCAAATGGAACGACAATGATTCTGCAACGTTGTTTCATACATCACACGGGCATCCCATGTACATGCCTCCGGGCAATAGAGTCATCTGGTAACCTCCGTTGAAAGTAATCAAGTTGTCCGACTTGATCCCCGTCCAAGGCACATTAGTTGTAACATCACCCACAGCGGAGGTGGAAGTGATGCCCTGACATAATTTATGAATGATGAGAAATGAAACGAGGAAGAAAAGACTCAATGAGGCATTTTGATTTTATGTTCCATGTTCTCTCAAGAGGGATTTTCTTCGAGTGGAAGATACCTGAATAACGTGGTTATCATCCATCTCAAGTGTAGCTACTATATCAGCTTCAGCCATCGTTGATCCATAAACACCACTTCGTTTTGTTACGGAGTGACCTTTCCACGTACCAAGAAATGGCACAATCCTGTCTGTGTTTTCCTGAGACCATTCAAGGAAACTTAATTATATGCATCACACCGAAAAACAAATACGTAACTATAAAACCCAAAATTTCGTTGATACTAGCCTTCTTTGTGAAACTTACCACGTTATTGTCGAGGGCAGGAGGAAGAACTGCCCCATCTCCTCTTTCCTCCAGGAAGATGAGAATCATTTCGATAATGCCTTTTGGGTCCATGATGCGGAAAGCTCTTACTCGCATATCTTTCTCCAGTGAATGCAGACAATTTTCGCATACAATAGCAGGACGACGGGAAGGAAGCTTTAGATTTCTACACGATGAACAAAAATTGAAGAGGACAGAGATCAACATATACATTATAATTATGAAAGTAAAGAAACAAGAAGCTCAATAACAAAAAACATATTGACGAAATGCACCTTAATTCATCACACCAATGGACAAGAAACATGTTTTTACACTAAGTACTATAGTCTCATTGTGTATAGTTACATCAGTGAATCACAAAGAGCGTCATCTGACGGAGGAACCACTCACTTTGGTGATTCTTCACCGGTGTCATCTTCCCCAAGAACACCCTGTCTCAGCACTGTTTCTAACATGCCTGCCGTCTGGTACCTTAGCGAAAATGCTCTCTCTTTGGGGAAGAAGCCAATCTGCAGACTAATCACAACGGATGTTCAACGGAAAACAATTCATCACAAAACTAGTTTCTAAGCTATATCTTAACGGGCAGAAACCGATTAGTGATCCAATCCCCAAACACTCTGAAAACCTCACCTGCTGATACTTGTCCACCGTGAATGTTCGTTTCTTTAATTTTGTACTCCGCCCACTCCACCTCGTCATCTAATTCAGAAAATGAAGTGCTTGATGGAGCTTGTTTAATATATAATCTGCAAAGCATGATATCATTAAACCATCACAACAAACTAACCATGCTCACTAATATTCAATAAACAAGTTTAATTTTTTTGACCAATCTTAAACTTTTCGCTTATCCGAAGCTTACGTTTGAATGAGACTGATGAGTTCATCTTCCCCATAAGAGCTAGCTGCAACCTTTGTATTCACTTTGTGCAACAGATTCCAATCAGTATCAAATTGCTACAGAATCACTCGAACTAATTAGTAATCTGAACTAATCAATCACCAGAACCCATATGATTCCTATTATCTGAACATACATTATCTGTTTGGCTGCCCAGAAAATGCAGGAATAAAAATTCAATCTTTCGTTAACTAATCCCAGAAAACCAAATTAAACACCAACCCAACAAGATTTAGATGCGTTTTGCTCAGAAAGTTGAAAATTTTGAAGTCCTTACAAACGAAACATAAAACAAAATCCCATTTAAATTCTCATTTTTGACCTGCTTTTTCTCAGCAACCAAACGCATGCTATATTTTAGAGAGCAAACCAGTTGCTTACAAAGAAGGAACCTTGCCAATTTCCCACGTTGAGGTTAACAAAGCGGCAAAGAGTGTCGATGCTCATTGCTTCCTCGCTGGGCTTTCGAGCTTCATCTTGGACTGAGGTGGAAGACGACGAGTTGGAAGCTCGGATTCCGGGGCTCCGAATTGTAGAAATGGAGGCGAGAAAATGGGTTTGGGATGTGAAGGTTGGTGGGTAGGAGTTGGATTTTGTTGAGGTTTGGTGGGTTGGGGATGGGAGGGAGTGAAAGTGAGTAGCAGTAAGTGGAAGCCATGAAAGCAAACAGTGAAGAGCTCAGAGCAGAAGAAGCTGCTCTGTTTTATCATCTTATCTCAAAAATGGGTTTTAAAGGCCCATGCTTTTTTTTTTCTCCTAAAACTATTTGGGTAAAGCCCTCATCAAATCAAAGTAATAACACGTTAGTTAAACGATGGGTTTAACTTTTGGATGTGTATTCAATTAGAATTTTGAAGTATTTTAATTCTTTTAATAAATTTAAGGATATTTAATCAAAGATTTTAAGTGATTTTTTAAAATTTAATGTGTATTCAATCAAGATTTTAAGATAGTTTATTAAAATACTTAAAAATTCGGGTGTATTCAATTAGAATTTTAAAAAAGTTTATAACATTCAAGATGTATTCAATTAGAACTTGATTTTAAAGAATTTGAAAAAATTGAGGAATTAGAAGGAATTAGAGAGATTTTGTAGTATATTTTAAGTATCCACAAATCTCACTTCTCTCTATTAGATTTCGAGGGAATTGAATGAAAAAAACACTACATAAATTTGGAAGAGAGATTTTAAATGAGCTTATAAATCTATATGTATTCAAGGGAAGTCTACGGGTATAGATTTTAAAAAGTTTATAAAATTTTATGAAATCGTAGTATATTCACATTTGAAGTAGTTCATAAAACTCCAAATGTATTCAATTATGATTGAGTTTTAAAGCATTTAAATAATGAAAGATTTTAATGAATTTAGAGGAATTTTATATTGTTTTTTGAGGCTTGATATAATCAAGCCTCAGCCCCTAAATTTTTTAATGATTTCACCAAAAATTCACGTATATGTTATATTTTATAGATTTATAACTGTTTTAAAATATTTCAAAATCTCAATTGAATATAACCTCTTATTCATTAAAACTCATTAAATGGTTCACAATGTACCGAATGAAATATTTTACCGAATGAGAGATTGTTTTAGTATACTGGGCCGTGCAGTACACAAGTGTAATAATATAATTGTTTGAAAACTAAAACAAATTCTAATCAATTATATTGACACTTAATGTACCAAACTTTGTTCCCGACACACTAAAATATCTCTCTTACCCAACATGTTTAATGAGTCGATTGTTAATGGTTTTTCCGTTTCAAGACCCAAATAATCTCTCTCGCCACCCACTCTCTGCTGCTGCTCTCTCTCTCTCGCTCCCTTAAACTTTTTCGGTTCTACCATTCTTTGCTCATCTCAAAACAAAGAAGAACAAAATAATACTACATGATACATCGCTTTCTCTATCTTTCTCTCTGAGACATAAATTTTCAACGCTCAAAGATCTTAAGCGAAGTCTTGTTAATCAGGAGAACACATTAGCAATGGTTCTTGCTAATAAAATAAATAAATATATAAAACATGTCAAGCATTGGGCAAGCTTAGAAGTTCGCAAGGGATAAAGAACACCAAAAAATTGCAAATTGGAGTTTAATCTGGGTATGAAAGTTCAAGAATTTCGTTCAATTCATGGCTACAATTAAATGCCTTGCATAGTCTTGCACCCAAAAGAACATTCAGAAGATCCTGACCATCACCACATATAATTCACTTTTATATATAACTAGCTAGCTAGAATGTCCACATTAAAGTTAAGGAAAGCGCAATGGATAGAATCAATATCTCAGCGGCGGAGGAGGTTAGTAAATTTGGAGGAGAAGCAACACTTGTAACCGGAGCAAGTGCCGGAGCGAGTTCTGGAGCAGGTGGGAGTCCATCGTGGACAATGAGATGAAGTTTCATGCCATGCCAGCAGTAACCTCCGCCGGAGAGGAAGTAATACGGCCTTGCCTCTGTGAGTTGATACACATCTCGCCCTCCCCGGGTTATGTTCTTTATGAAGCCTTGATCATTGCAGTTCTCATAGCTTGTCTTGTTCACCTCCAGAACATTGTAGTACCTCTTGTCAAAGTTGAATACTTGAAAACAAAGCAATGTATGCTCAAAGTCAGTAATTTCTAATGCACCACTAAAGAAAAAAAAAAAGGAATGTCAACAAAACTGTTTCCAATTATGCAATTTTATCTTTGTTTTACAAACGAACAACTTTTTGGTTGCGCCAAAGCTCTCATTCTCAGTATAATTTATCAAATTTTGAATTGAGACTTGTTTTAGAAGATGTCAAATACACATATTTTTTGTGAGAGAGAGATGATGATAACTTACTGAGCCATTCGCCAACGTAAACCTGTTCATTTGCCGCCCACTCAGTGTAATTGACGTTCTGATCCCATCCCTGTCTGCCTCCCACCTTATGCAGAATAGCGGTTGCAGACGCCATTAGCCACCCCACCGTTATTACCATCGCCGCCGTCACTCCCGAACTCATCATCCTCGTCACTTAACTTCACACACTAATATCTGCTTTCTCTGTAAACCCTAATTTATAATTACTTGGCAAAAAATGATGATGGTAATGGTGGTATTTATTCGGAAGGTGAAGGGACGAATGGTATCAGCTTCGAGAGGAACGTGGGGGGTTTCTTTTAGAGCTCAAACCACGAGGGTATGAGTCAAAATTACATGATAGGTTACTTACACACTTGCATGAAAGAAACGGAATTGGATCTCCTCAGAGGCAAAATCTCGGGATCCTGCTAACCTACAAACACGGATTATTAAATTTTAATCTAACGGCTACAATTATTATAATTTTATAAGAGTCTCCCTATTTTTAGCCGTTAGATTAAAATCTAAAAGTCCGTATTGTTAGGTCAAGAGAATACCAAGAGGTGACTGGTGGTTACAAATAAGTTGGTGAGATTGGTGGGGTCCAAGTCATCTCAACTCCCATCCTACAAAGAATGTTTCAGAGCAGTTACAATCGTTAGACTTGCTCGACTGACTGACTGATTGACTGACTGACAGACTGATTGAAATTGAGGAGATTTTTATTATGCTGCATAAAATATGTCTGAAAAATGTTAAAAAAAATCTTTTAAATATGTAATTCTTCTTATAATATTTCTGTCACCTTATATTTTTTGCACAATATTTTATAATGTTGGTATGAAAATTAAAGTTAAATTGTGAGATGATAGAGAGCACATAGAGAATCATACTTTGAGTGTAACATCATAAGTTTTGGTTTCAAACATCCAAATAAGTTACCATATCAAAATTAATAGCAGGCCTAAAAACCTTTAGACTTATGCTCAAATTCGAAGGGTAAGATCCCACATCACCCAGGGGTGAGGATCCTATAAGCCTTATATGTACATTTCCACCTCTAATTAGCACGAGGCCTTTTGAGAGCTCACTGGCTTCGGAGTTCGTAGGCGAGTTTGCGGGAGAGCAATCCCAAGATGGGTGACTTCCTGAGAAGTTGCTCGCGAGTTCCCAGAAACAAAAGCGTGAGGGTGGTTTCCAAAAATCCAAATAAATTATCATATCAAAATTAATAGCCGGCTGCCGGCCTAAAGGCCCTTAGACTTGTGCTCACATTCGAATAATAATGTGGTTTCGAAATGAAATGACATTATCAATTATTTTATATATTGTTTAGAAGTTTTAAATTGTATTTCACAGTTTTTTTAACAGTTAGGTTCTTTGTCAAGTATACAATTACATATATTTAACAGTCAAAATTTTCAGAATAAGATAATGTAAGAGAAGGAGAATTTCTGAAGTTTGGGAGTGTTTTGGTGTTGGGATTTTAACTGGTTCAGAGCAGAACAAGGCTTGTAAGGGGAGAAAAAAAAAAGGAAAAAAAAAATGCAAGCCACCTGCTGCAAAGCAAACAAACAGATTCTTAAAATTTGATTTTGATTTGATTTGAAGAGAGAAACTAAAGAAAAGTAAAAAAATTAAAGCCTGCCTAAATTTTTTTTTTCTTTTCAAAAGCAGTAATATAAAGCATAAGAGAGAGAGAGAGAGAGAGAGAGAGAGAGAGAGAGAGAGAGAGAGAGAGGATGAACTTGTACTGTCTGCGTCTGAGAAAGAAAAACAACCCCACTCAAACCTGCAAAATCAAAAAAAGGAAAAGAAGGAAGAATAAAAGCAAATTTGATCCTACATAGAAACAAAGATAGCAAGAAAAAATTAAAAATCTAACACAAAACACAAAAGAAAATAAACAGAAATTATGTTATAAAAAAATTGAAATTACTATTATTAAGAAGAGGGAGAGGGTGCAAAACTATTACATTGATTTAAGGGAGAAGGAGTTTCAAACCCGAGATTCATGAATAAAAACCAAACACTCTATCCACTAGGATATTGAACCATACAATGGGTAAACAAAAATTCTTTTTTTTAACAATACTATACTTTAAACCACTCTAATATATATATAAATAAAAAAAACTTAGGTAAGTCTTCAATACTCTGGACTACTGTGTAGTCCAGCTTTATATTCATTAAATTAACAAGTAACCAAAAATAATATTTTTACAATTCAATCATAACTGTTAATTTTTTGTACTACTAAGCAGTCCAAACTATTGATGAAAATTTAAAAAACAAACTGAGATCCAACTCGTAGAAAAAGGACGGACACACTACCTTACATGGTACAACTTCTACAAAGTAAAATTAAATAATGCAGAAGGGATAATGCTCCATGTATACCTAATTCACCCATTCGATATGACATGCAAATTGCAGTACGAACAAATGAGCTCAAAGAACCCATGTCTTCTTTTTCATTTTTGGTCCAGAGGCCCATTCTATTGACACCCAAGAGTTTTTCACAACTTTTTTAAGCCAATGTTAATTTGTTTGCCAAGTGCATATATTCATCGTTTGGTATGAAGTGATACATCCTCTGGTTGGATCATGTCCAAGACATAAAGGCATTGAACCATGTGGTTGAAATTATTCAAGTTTCCTCCTGCCGTGAATTAAGAAGATAACACAATTTGGTTAGAAGAAAAGATAAAAGAGAAGATCAAGTTCATCAAATTCGTATATTCGGTCTCGTTGTCAATCGCAACTCCGTGTAATAATTTAATAAGGAATTTACTAAGTGTATGCTTACAGGGGTTGTGATTGACACTAAAACCGTACCTATTGAAGTTGCAAGTGCTTCGAACTGGTTTTGAGTCATATATGCTCCGGTGATGTGGATTTAATGAAAGTTTTCTTCTTGTGGGAACTTCAAAACAATAAAAAACTCTCCAACCGATTATATTATTATACTTGATGTAAGAAGCCGTGTTCCAAGCAAATTGAAAAATATTTCCAAAAAGACACGCTTAAAGGGCTGGATCCAGCTCCATGATTGAAGGACCGCGAAATAAGTTACAATTAATTTCAACAAACTTCCGTAATCAACGCATATGAAAATCCAATAAATAAAAAGTGTACTAAAAATCATCCAGAAAAGAAAAGAACACTTGAAAATTTCCTCAATCACAATTCACAACCATTGTCCTCCTTCTACTCCATCGAGGTGAAACTAAAACAAATCACAAACCCCAAAAACCAAAAAAAAAAAAAAAAAAAAATTAAATCTAAGTAAAGCGGAAGGCAATCTCAAGTTGCTTCTCAAATCAATGGCTCAGCTTACTTAGCTAGAAGAACTGTCTAATTTTGATTTTGATAATCCTCACTGTTTAGCGAATAAGGATCATATGCCTTCACAGCCGAACCAAAGCGTCCCACATTGCGCCGATGGCGAAAACTGCAGGCAAAACAAACTGGGATCTGAAAGCAGGTGCTAGGGCACTGCTCTTGCTCTTCACTGGGGCAGCTTTGGAAGCTGGAGGCATGTTTTCGACCTTAACAGCGATCTTCATGCCACTGTAGCAGAACCCCTTGCTACTGATGAAGTAGTAGTGCCTTGTCACATTCAGTGGAACCACGTCTCTTCCGGCTCCCGTGGTCCAGTTGTGAACGGGATGCTCAGCATTGCACGAGACATAGTTGGTCTGGTTCACCTCTAGAATATCCATTTGGTTCCTATCATAAACAAAAACTGGAGGAAAAAGAAAAACAATTTACCAACTAGATAAAATATATGGTTTTTCTTAGTAGCAAACTAATATTTGGCACTTATTTTAAGTTTCTGGGCGACATTTTAATAAGGAAATGATTTCCGCACACTCCTGTTCATTTCCAGATTTCCATTTCTTCTACACCCTTTAAAACTAACCAAAAAATACACTAAATATGAAGGTAAATTGAACTAACATTGGCTTTTCTTCACAGCAAAAGAAAAGAGGAAAACAATTAGAAATAGTTGCAGATCTGAGATTTTACATAAGTTTTACACATCAAGAGACAAAATTCAGAAAAGCTCCTTAATTGGTAATCTGACTATATTCAAACTGTATATAACAAACTTAAGTAAAGTAACCCCATATATATGTATAACCAAATTTGTAATCTTTTCTTCTTTTCCTTGCAATTTTCAGCAGGAAAAACTGAATTTTAACTTCAGCTTTACACATCAAGAAACAAAATTATGAAAAAAAAGTGCTTTTCTTTAATCAAACAAAAATGAAAAAGCAGATTTTAAGCTCAACCTGCTAAGTAATTTCCAGATCTAACACAATCAAAAGCAACATCAACAAAAAATTGAGCTAAAGAAAGAAAATTTGAGCTGAGAATTAACTAACAGAGAACCATAAACATTGACAGAAAAAAAAAAACAGAAACTTAATGGATCTGAGAGAAGAGAAAGAAACATGAACTTACAGAGCCAGTCTCCATTGTAAAAGTGCTTATCCTTAGCCCAAATTGTATAGTTGACATTGCTGGTCCAACCCATGTTCCCTCCCACTATATATCTCTTAGCTGATGCTTCTGGAAGTTCCATGACCACCACCAAGCACAAAAGCACCACCACCGCCATAGCTCTCTCTTTCTCCATTGCTGTCTCAATCTCTCAGTCTCTCACAAGCACTAGCAGTTGCTCTCGAAAGCTCCGTCTTAAAAAGCACTTTGCTTTTGAACTTTTTGGGCCTATAGTTTAGTGGTGTGTTTATATGAGGTTCCGGTTTCCAGATCTACAAGTACCGTGGGCTACTTATCCAGATAATTTGAGTTCCTGTATGGCTGTATGCAAATATTATATTTCTTAAAGGCTTTTTATCCGAAATAGTCCCTGAGATATGCATAATTCTCCATTTTGGTCCCTAAGATTCAAAATCAATAAAAGTGGTCCCTGAGATTGTCCACCATCCATCATTTTGGTCCTTCCGGTGGAGCTTTTGGCCGGAAGTTTGAGCAATTTTCAAAGCTTCGTAACTCAATCGTTTCTTAACCAAATTCGACCCATAATATATCAAAATGAAGATAGGAAAGTGTACAATAATATTATACCTATTTGGGAGCTCAATGGTTGCCAGAGATGGCCGAAAAATAGCCTCAAAGTTGACTGGTCCGAGCGAAAACTTGAAAACTCGCCGAAAACTCGGTGAAAATTGGGTAAACTTTAAACGTTCGTAACTTCTTCAATACTCAACGAAATCAAGTGATTCAAGAACAAAAATCATACTTCTCAACGAGACGAAGAGAATGGTACGTTTTGCAATGGCTAAATCGCCGTGGTTTGGCCGGAAAACGGCTCGAAAGTGGCTGACTCATTTTTCAACAGCAACGTTCAAGCCGTTTTCCGGCCAAACCATGGCGAGTTAGCTGTTGAAAAAGGTACCATTATCTTCGTCTCGTCGAGAAGTATGATTTTCGTTTTTGAATCACTTGATTTCGTTGCGTATTGAAGAAGTTACGAACGTTTAAAGTTTACTCAGTTTCCGGCGAGTTTTCAAGTTTTCGCTCGGACCAGTCAACTTTAAGGCTATTTTCCGGTCATCTCCGGCAACCATTGGGCTCCCAAATAGGTATAATCTTATTGTACACTTTCCTCTCTTCATTTTGATATATTATGGGTCAAATTTGGTTAAGAAACGATTGAGTTACGAAGCTTTGAAAATTGCTCAAACTTCCAGCCAAAAGCTCCATCGGAAGGACCAAAATGATGGATGGTGGACAATCTCAGGGACCACTTTTATTGATTTTGAATCTTAGGGACCAAAATGCAGAATTATGCATATCTCAGGGACTATTTCGGATGAAAAGCCTTTCTTAAATTTTTACTTTTATGTGTGCCTGTTCATAAATGCAAGAACCTAGTTGTTATAAATTAATAAAAGATTGAGTGTTTAGTGATTAAAAATAATTAATTTAAGATTAAGTGTTGGTTTATGACAGTGTTTCAAACCAGGTCAATGGGACAAGCTTCTCATGTCTGAATGTGCAGTTTTGCTGCTGTTGAAGTTAATTAGGCAATTTTGTAAGTTAAATCTTGAGCAAAATAGTGAAATCCATCTCAGAGTTACTTGTGGGTTATAGATTTGTTAAGAAACTAATCATTGAGAAGCAAAACTTGATGAGGAATTCAGTGTGATTCAGGAATTTAGTGTGATTCTGAATCACACAGTCGTGTTGTGTTTATATATACTTATTTTACAATAATTGTGTTTCTTACCTTTGATCCAGATTACTAGCCAACACGACGTGGTAGTACAAGTGATTTGTAGTTCAATTGATTGAGATTGTTAAACCTTACACTTAACGCTGCATATTTAAACCCCTTCGATCCCTTCCCCAACACAGCTTGCATTAAAATAAAATAAAAAGATTGTTTATACTAATGACCAATGTATAAAGTTTGGTTAGGTTCATAAAGCGTACACATTTAAATTTGGTTGGGTGGGAAAAAAAATCCTCAATCAATAGTCTTTTCATGTTTGACTAAGATGATTGCAATTGTGACATTTCCATAATAACAAGTAAACCTAAAAGCACACAAGTTTTCCCAAAATAAACAATATTATGCTTAAATACTGTAATAAATATTCAGAGAGACGAGCCATTAGCCTACTCTGATATTATTTTAGCTTATTTCTTTATTGCTAAGTGTTAAATTTTATTATAAAAACCTCGGTGTCATTAAAAATAGAACCAAACTTATGATATTTTCTCAGTTTCCCATATGAAAATTATATTCAACAAATGGTATCTGCCAGAAGGATTTGCCGGCCCATTTTTAGGTTTATACGGTTTGTGGACCAAAGCAAGATCAATCAAGGTATGCAAGGCAACCATCACAAAATCAAATGTGGTTATGATAGTTGTCGTTGGCACGTTGTAAAGCATGTGCCTTTTCAGCTGCTTTTGCTGTACAGGGTGTTTTATTTATATATTTTACCAACAAGGACATAATTTAAGGAGTAGTTACCATCACTATGAGAATGTTGACCATTCGATAATAAATATGTAGAAAATACTTTTATTTATAAGCGCTTATATTGTGAGTGTTTTTAAGAGAAATATGAAACACTTGGAAGCATCTTTCATAAAAATGTTTTTTCCAAAAGTGCTTCTATACCTAAAAGTGCTTTTAAGTTTTTTGCCACATATATTCATGACTCATAAGCAAAACCTTCCAGAAACAGTTAACAAACATAACCTCACTAACCCTCCTCACGTACAAAAAAATTGGAAAAAATTTATACCTTGAGAAGTGAATTATGACTAATTTTGAGCACCAATACCAGTCTCTAATTGGAAAGAGATTTTTCAGTGTGTCGAAAACACGATCCGACATTAAGTGTAGTAATACAATTGATTGAAAACTTGAAAAGAAAAAAAAAATTCTAACCAATACCGAGTCGTATACCTGTCACCTCACTGGGTGTCTAGAACATCCCAACATTTTTAGCTGGGTGGCACTAACATTCAAGACTTACTGTAATATAGAGTGGGCTGCAAAACTTGTGTATATAGGCTGCAGAACGGGCCTGTACTTATTTTAATCATACAACAATAACATGCCTTTGCCTCCCCTCTTAGGCACATCAACCAGCAAATTACAGATAAAAGCATAAGCAGCTCGCCATGCTTCTGAAAAAAGCACAATTTATAAAAGCACAAATTTCTGTACGTGGATAGAGATAGATATTCAAGACTAGTTTAGCTGCCTCTCAGTCCAACCTTCTTAATAAGTATTCAACTTGAACTTCCTTTGTCATTGGCATGATCCATTCCCCATATAAATCGGCAACCAATGTCGGTTTTATCTTGTAAACCAGATTGGGACTTTTCTTTTCCCCTTCGTACAATGTCACTTCTTGCCCGTAAGTTTTCGCCTTCATTTCTACCCTCTTTATGATTGCCTCCTCAACCGTCGGAAATGTCAACAAAGCCATCACCTTGTCCCTGTTCTGAAAAATGAAGAAAACTGACTAAGCACATGGAATATCCAAAACTACTTATGACATAAGGATAGAGAAATCCATTCAAGATCATGTACCTGTTCGATAATGGCAGCTTCGTAGGACTTTGGATTGGACTGAAACTTGCACTCTGCAACAAATTTACCATAATGGATTCGCTTGGACAGAGCCTGCCATAATAGGACACCCCGTCAGCAATTAGAAATGCTACTTAAAAAACTACTCACATATAATTACGCAATCTATTAACCTATATAAGAAGGATATTGCCTATTTCGCTTTCCAAATTGAACAAGAAATGGAATTTGATAACGATAAGATCAGGTACAATTTGAATACCTGCAAGCACATTGTGTCACAAACAGCAGTTGAACCATAATTACCGTCATCTCCTTCTTTAACCAGTCTTGGAATAATATCTCTGAAGTACATTTCCCAAACTTTGCTGTTTATATTAATTGAGTTGGCGATGGGATGCAGTACCTGTTTGCAAAGTCAGACATATATATTTAGAATGAAAGTGATTGCATCTCAGAAAACCAGAACAACGACTGCCGTTGCCACAAGAAAATGGTGGTACAAATAGGACAGATACAGAAAGCGGGGAGATAAAACGAAAGCTCTCCTATGGAAGGGCTAGCTTATTGTTTCTTTAACGATGACCAACAAGACATTGTTTATTTAACTGTTTCCCTTCAGTGTTAGGTTTTAAATGTCAAATTTTTCTCTCTAATAAAATTTTCTGAATAAATATTTTGTTGCAGATGGATACACATAATTGACTACCATTTTAGATCTAGGAATGATACAGATCAAGTCATCTCTTAAATAGTTTCAGATATAATATTCTTTTGAGCAAGTAATACTATGAAAAGACTTTTTTTTTTTTTGGGTGCTTTAGACCATGTTGAGCTGAACACATCGGCCAAAAAAGAGAAAAAAGCCTCCATGTTCAACACAACATTCTCGATCACAATCAGCCCTGTTCAAGCAAGTTATTTATGAGACCTTTTCAAATATTTCTCATAGTTTGTCCCTTGCATCCTTGCAGGAGAGGGGTAATAAACATATGCTTTCAGAATTTTCTAAACTATTACTTATGTTCTTAAATTTTGTAAGAACTGAAATCAGCCACATGGAGGATATGGGAGGCCATTGTCGTGCTAGGCCTGCATGTGGCCCTGCCGTAAAGATAAGCACAAGCTTGGGCATAATCAACTTCATTGTTCCTAATGTGTTATATTTTACCTGAGGGTAGTGCAGAGGAGGCAACACTGGTTCAGGTACGTCATCCGGAAAGAAAGGATGCTCATCAGGACTGCTGAATCTGCCCACCTAATCACAATGCACAGTCAATAAGAAACCCTACAATAATCCTTTCTTTGAGTGTTATAACTGTTCACATTAAGGTTTAACATACCTGGCCATGAAGTTTTTCTGTTTCTTTAAGAATGTGTTCTACCAAGGAGCCGTGGAAACACTCAACAGGGAAAGCATTGGGGCCGTATGTAGGCAAATTATGACAGTATTGTGCTCTCTCTAAAAGGCTAAAAATTATGCTATCCTCTTGCCGGATCAAAGAATGTCTAATACCTTCTAGTGTCAAACTATCGGTTTCATCCACCCTTTTCTTGGTAGCCAATGATCTACACAATAGCCAGCCTAGTATTAGAATCTAGGCTTGGTAAATTGAAAGCAAGACTCCTAATCCATCTAGTAATCAATAATATGCATTTTTATGATGAACGATGGATTTGAGTGGCAACGAACATACTTTTCTATGCAAAACCATGAGAAAATACATATAAAGCAAAGACATGCCATATATCACAACAATCTAAGCTACAAATACTATTTGAAGCAATATATAACACTTCCCGAGAATTTTCATGTTTAGATCCAGTGGCGGATCCAGGATTCTTACCTCTAAGGTCATAGTAAAAGTGTTGGAAATTTTTAGACAAAATTAACACCAAAAAAGTTAAATCATAGTATTTTCAAAAACATCTTTTTCGATGTAAACAATTAAGCTATCACTCAACAAACTAGATTACTTGTACTTGAACTAACTTGAATACTTGAGCTAATGAGATTACTTGAACTTGAATTAACCGGAATACTTGAAGTAGCCTGACTAATTAATCAATTTATCAAGCAACAACTCCCTAACAATAACAAAAATAATCAAGTACTTAAATTCTAAAGGGCGGCCCCAAGCCAACAAAGCTCCCTGCTTTGTGAGGGTCGAGGAAACGGCTATCGTTAACAGCCTTACCCTTTACAAAAAAGCTGTTTTCACAACTCACAGTGACTTTTCAGTCACAAATGAGCAAACTTTCCCAAGTTCTATTTCAAAATAATATCTTTGAAAAATGATTTTCTCCTAGACTCGAGGAAAAAAAAAATTACGCATCTTATTTGGTGCATATTAAATAATTAGAGACTTCAATAAATCAATGCAGTTTATGTGCACAGAAAAACAAAAGCATGCCAATTTCCAGAATAACAATACAAAAGCAGAATATATATATATATATATATATATATATATATATATATATATATATATATATATATATAGAAATCTCATAAAAAACAGAATAACCAGCAGATCCATAAAAGGGAAAACAAGGAAAATCATAGAACCCAACAAGTTTAGGCAAAAGGTTGCAGGATTTGTACCCAACGGAAGTCGAAGCAGCGTGGACGGACAAATTTGGTTTCTTTGGCAAGGAAGAATTGAGGCATGCGAAGCTGTTGGATTGCATTGCTTTCAAGGGAAACAAATAACTGGGTCTTGAATTGGAAACATGGGGAGCTGAAAGAGCGGCAGGAGAGGAGGCCATCAGCAGCTTGGCATCCATTGATGAGAGAGAGAGAGAGAGAGAGAGAGAGAGGAGAGAGATGGGTTCTTTTAGAAATCAGGAGAAAGAACGGAGGTATTGAATTGGGAGAAGTACTACGGTGGTGGTGGGAAGGGGGAGGGAGGAGAGGGGTAGGTATAGAGGTTGAATTGGTGGTGGGTGGGCTGAAGACGCAACAGAAAGCCGCCCCCTGCACATTATTTATTCTGTGTTTTCTGAGACTGTTTGTCGTGATTGGTTTGTTGGATGTGAGCATGTGCGACACTTGACTTCCAATCTTTCAGTTGGTGTTGAGGTGACTTTTCGATTCAATAAAGCGATTTTATGTATAAACTCCCCTTCGTATAAAATTATATTATTAAATGGAAACATTACGTGGCGATTAATTTCTTTCATGTCAGGTTTTTTTAAAACATATAATATTTATATTAAGAGGGTTAACGATGAGTTTAGTCTTATAATAAGTTAGCAAGTTTTTTTTTAATTTTTTAATTTTTTTATATTAGAATAAAACTTATGTGATATGTCATAATTGAGATATTTCTAGTTAATTACACACTATGTCATAGACAAATATGCATAATCATACAAACAAAAAAACCAAATGATACTTTGGTGGCTTAAAATTTGTGGTCATTTCATACTACGATTTGTGGCTACTTAGTATTATGATTTAACGGTATTTCTTTTTATTTGTAAGTGAGAGGGCATGTTCGATTCTTACTAAAGGCGAATTTGAATTATGGCTGACCCATGTGAGTAGGAGTGAAAAAAAAAATCGAAATCCTGAATTATTCGGTGCAGGAATCAGCCTCACAATCTGACTTTTTCAGTAATCCCAAACCGAACTGAAGTTAAAATATATATAGTTTTAGATATTATAAGCCGTTGGATTGGTTGAGAATTAATCTCAGCCGTTCATTCAAAATGAAACCCAACGTCACCTTCACCTTCACCTTCACACTTTGACCTCTCCGCCAAACTCTCTGACCTCACCTCGCCTTCACTTCCTTCCTTCCCTACTCATGTACTCTTTTCAGTTCAGACCCACAAATCTCTCTCTCTCTCTCTCTTTCTCACTCGACCTCCACTCTTTCACTCTCTCCCCCTTACCTTCACACTACATCCAGACTCCAATCTTCTCTTTTCTTTTTGCATTTAACAACTTCCTCTGCATTCGATAATCAATACAGCCACCTCTGCTTCCTTCTACAACTCTCTTCATTAAGGTAATATTCTTGTCTTCATCTGGTAATCTTGATGTGGTAAAGTATGTTTGCGGCTTCAATTCGTTTTTAATTTGGGCATTTGAATTCTAGGGTTTTGGATTTGGGATTTTTCAATTTTGTTTGAAATTTTAATCATACGGTTCTTTTATAATTCGTTTATTTCCTCCTTGAAGCTAGCAAACCCGAGCTCATTCGCCTCCTACTCGAACTCTGTCTGTGAAATCAGGACTTGCATGTTATCAAGCCCTGTGGTTGAAGAGAAAAATTGCAAATGTTTATTGTTTCATAAAGCTTTTTGCATAAGGGTTTGTGTTCAGCAATCTTCATTGAATCTAGCACCCTTCTTCATGTAGTTTGATACTTTGATTTGTTGACCTTTCTGCATTTTTTTAGATCACATTAGAATCTTTTGGTGATATATATCATGCTAGAAGAGCTTTTCGAGCTTTAAAAGGATTGGTGAGACTTTAAGCCCTTGTCAGAGGTCATGCTGTGAGAAAACAAGCTGCAATATCTCTTCGTTGTATGCAAGCTTTAGTTAAAGTTCAGACTCAAGTGCGAGCAAGGCATGTTCGTCGACATTAGAGCAGTTCCACCGTGGTGTATTACCCGGTGGACTGGCAATGGAACAGAGCCAAATAGGCCGGGGGATAAGGTCCAACGTATGCCAACCCGATGAACATGCCAGGCTTGAGCGACAGGCCCGGTAAGAATTGCCAGCCTGAGAGCCCGAATGCCATGTGACGTGGGCCGACGTCACCCATAATATAAAATTAATAAAAATTAAAAAAAATGTAAAACTCTAGCTTCAAACTCAATAGCTCTCGTCGGAGTTCATCGCCGAGAGTGATGATACACCACACACATAAATGGAAGAGATATGGTCCCTCATCCGCTGCAGTTGGCTTCGCACCCCACATCGCCTTCGCCTCCAAGCACTCGCGATCCCCCTCCTTCCACTCGCACGCCCAGATCGCACGATTTGGGATTTGTTTTTGGGGGAGATAGAGAGAGAGCTGCTGAGGCCCTGCCTTCGGAGCTTAAAGTGAGAGAGAGCTGCTCATCTTGAAAATGAAAGAACCGGAGCTCAAAGTGAGAGAGAGAGATCAGAGGTGCTGAGCTTGAAAATGAAAGAAAAAAAATACACAGATGAATGGTGCGTCAGAACAATGTGAAAAGAAGAAAAATAATAAATAAAAAAAAAGTTTTGGCATGGTGCATCGGCACCATGTGAAAAAAACAAAAGTTTTGGAATGGTGTGCAGCACCATGTTAAAAGAAAAAATAAAAAGAAAAATAAAAAGAAAAAAATTTAATAGAAAGTGGTACAACGAGACCGATTAAAAGTTCTATCCGAAATTACAAATAAAATTATTGTGTATTATATTATAACTTTTCGGATAATGACACGTAGCGCAACGAGAACGATTAAAAAACTTATCTGAAATTACAAATAAAATTATTATGTATTATTTAATAAATAAAAAAATACTAATATTTTATTCCCAGTTGCCAAGGCTATTCAGTGCAGAAGTGTAGATGCAAACGGCAATTACTGTTCATTAAAGGCAGTTACTGTTCACTGGGTGGATTAAATAGTGAATAGCCTGGGGGAAGGGCTCCCACACTGGAGTTGCTCTTAGAAGGTCAAACGGCTCAACAAAGACTTCAGCAACAACTTGCAAACGAGGTTCAGGTTTGAGAAATAGAAGTAAGCAAGAGTAGATACCGTGTCTACTTTAATTACAAAAACAGTATACTGTGTGCAGATGGGAGTTGTTGTTTTCATATTTCCATTTGGATTCCCGATTTGTCCTGAAATTTTGAAAATAATTCGGGATTTCTGAAAATTTGGTTTGGAATTGGTCTTCAAAATTTTGTCCCAAAAAATTTCGGTGTGGGATTTAGGATACTTGTTTTGGTTCGGTATCCTATACCGAACCAGCCCTACATGTGAGGTTTAGCTCACTCTCCACCTTAGGGTAAATAATATTGTTTGTTAAAAAATAAAACCCCTTTGCTATGACTCGTGAATCGAAGTTTTCTTACTAATTAAGGGCTCGTTTGAAAAAACTTTTAAAATGACTAAAAACAACTAAAAACGTTTAGGGGGCGTTTGTTTGCCCTCACTAAAGGGTACTGGACTGGACTGGACTAAGGGTTAGTCCAGTCCCATGTTTGTTCCTGACAGGGACTAGGTTTAATGAGACTAAGTCTCACTAGCCTAGACTAAATCAGGGACTAGCTGGTCTTAGTGAGACCCCTAAAAAACCATGGGACTAGCTAAGACTGTCCCTTTTCTCCTCCTCGCCTTGCTCCTCGACCACTCACATTCGAAAGCCATTGGACTAGATGCTTTTCACAACCAATTTTCATATAAAATACCAAATTGAAGAATAGATTGGAACAGACAAGGGAGAAAAAGATGGAGAAAAAGAGGGAGAGAATGGGGGGTAAGGAATGATTAGAGGGATAAAAAAAAATAGGATAAAAATTAAATATTAATAATTATGGATTAAATAATATAATATTAGAGTTTGTTAATTATCCTGCTTGTTAGTCCGACACTGCACCAAACGCTTCACTAAGCTAGTCCAGCTTAGTCTAGTCTAAGCCAGTACAGCTTAGTCCCTGAAGCTAGTCCAGTCCGAGACAGTCCGGTGCAACAAACGCACCCTTATGAGTTTCAAAAGCACGTAAAGTGCTTCGTACAAAATCCACCATTTATGTGCTTCTTGGAAGCGTCTTAAGTTTTATTCTAAGATTCACTTGTATTTTTAATTAAAGATTAATTTTAAAAATATTTTTACAAAATACGTTTTGAACCATTTTAACTATCCCTATATAAATATCAGTGGTGTCTTAGGTGGATGGAACAAATAATGGTTCTCACCTACCCAATGACTTGCTAAGTTTGGTCTTCATTTTAAATGTGTTTCAGGAACAATTTGAGAATGACAACAATATTTCTCACATGGATTTATTTAAGAAAAAAAGAACACATGACATTTCTATTTTTATTTGAATTAATATTTCCTTTGTTTAAGCACTTAGTGGTGAAAGAATATAATTGAGTGGAATAGTTAGTTGGCAGGGCAACTTGGACATAGACTCTTCATTGAGTTTTTTTCTAGAAGGAAATGTGTAAGATTGAACTATCCTATATTTTGGACATCACTATAAGGGAATTTAGTAACCAAAATTAGTTCATTGTGATGACGATTTTCACACTCTCAGTTTCGTCTATTTGTACTCGTATATCTTTTTATTTTATCTTTTATGTTTTTGTTAACTGAAGAAAGAAAGGGAAGTAAGGGGTAGAACAATACAAACAACAATAACCAAGCCTTATCCTACTAAATAGGATTCGCTGTATAAATACTAGAACGCTATGAGCTCGGTTTTACACCAAATCTTCCGTTATCTCTAAGTTCTCCATGTCTTTTCCTAAAGTCTCTTTCAAGCTCTTCTTAGGTCTTCTTTTACCTGTTTGAACCTGAACCTTAGTCTCATAGTCGCATTTTCTAACCGAAATATATGTAGGTCCTAGGTTCACATGTCCACCTTAACCGATTTCTCCTATTTTATCTTTGATTGCAGCCAATAAAAAAGTGAAAACCACTACCTTATACTTTAGGGCACTATGACATATCCTAAACTGTGTATAATCATAATATAATGTTTTTCTTATCTAAGTAATGTCTAGAAGAACCATTCAGTACTACGATCTAATATTATTTTTCTTTACTTGGAAGTGAGAGGTTTTAAGTTTGAATCTCGTAGATGGCAAATTCGATACCAAATTAGGTTGTTCATTGTATAGATTAACCGAATTTTTCCTATTCTTAGTGTAATATACTAAAAAAAAGTAATGTCAAAAAAAATAATTCGAGCTCAAGTACAAGAATCGAGCCCAATACACTAATTAATGGACCTAACTCCCGTCAATCAAAATCAATTTGTTTGGATCAAAGCAAATTTGAGTGGATCTAGAAATTGGGCTGCAAAAGCCCACCCTTCTTCAGCTCTTACAAATTGGGTCAGTCCACTCAGCAACCTCTTCAAATCTCGCTCTCTCTCCCTTCTCTCTCTCCCTTCTCTCTCTCTCAGATAAAAAATCAAATCCTAGCCTCTGCTTCCCACAAACCATAATAACCGCCATGCCTTCTTCACACTGAACCCAGAAAAATCCAAAACTTTCTGCTCCAATCTCTCTCCCGCCATGCAAATGTGTGTACCAGTTCGATCCCCGTCGTGGGTTTCCCGGCGACGGCTCTTAGACCAGAAGCTCTCCGACCTCCACAGATGTACAAACCTCAGCCACATCAAGCAAGTCCACGCCCAAATCCTCAAAGCCGACCTCCACCAGGACACCCACACGGCGCCCAAGCTCATCGCTGCCTTCTCCCTCTGCCGGCAGATGGCGCTGGCGGTAAACGTTTTCAATCAGATTGATTACCCAAATGTCCACTTGTACAACACTCTTATCAGAGCTCACATTCAGAACTCGCAGACTTCTCAGGCCTTCGCGGCCTTCTTCGATATGCAGATTAATGGGGTTTATCCCGATAATTTTACTTACCCATTTCTTCTGAAAGCTTGTTTGGGCCGGCCATGGCTGCCGGTAGTTCAAATGATTCATGCCCACATTGAGAAATTTGGATTTGGGTTGGATATCTTCGTGCCCAATTCGCTCATTGATACTTATTCGAAGTGTGGATTGATTGGTGTTAGCGAGGCGAAGAAGCTGTTTGTGGTGATGGAAGAGAGAGATACTGTGTCTTGGAATTCAATGATTGGTGGGTTGGCAAAAGCTGGGGAGCTGAGTGATGCACGCCGCTTGTTCGAAGAAATGCCTGAGAGAGATTCGGTTAGTTGGAATACGATATTGGACGGGTATGTGAAGGCTGGGGAGATGAATGAAGCCTTTGAACTGTTTGAGAAAATGCCTCAGAGGAATGTTGTCTCTTGGTCGACTCTGGTTTCGGGTTATAGCAAAGCTGGGGATATGAGTATGGCAAGAATGATGTTTGATAGGATGCCCTTCAGGAACTTGGTTCCATGGACTATTATTATATCTGGTTATGCCGAGAAGGGGCTTGCGAAGGAGGCGATTATGCTATATGATCAAATGGAGGAAGCTGGATTGAAGCCTGATAATGGTGCTGTTATTAGTATATTGGCTGCTTGTGCAGAGTCTGGTTTGATTGGATTGGGTAGGAAAGTTCATGCCTCAATTGAGAGGACTCAGTTCAAGTGTAGTACTCCTGTGTCGAATGCTTTGCTTGACATGTATGCCAAGTGTGGTGTGTTGGATGAAGCATCTAGAGTCTTTGATGGGATAGCAAAAAAAGATTTGGTTTCTTGGAATGCCATGCTCCAAGGGTTAGCCATGCACGGACATGGCGAGAAGGCTCTTGAGCTTTTCTCTCGAATGGTGAAAGCTGGGTTTTGTCCGGATAAAGTGACCTTCATTGGGGTCTTATGTGCTTGTACACATATAGGATTTGTGGAGGAAGGTCTTCACACCTTCAACATGATGGAGAGGGAGTATGGGATTGTACCTGAAGTTGAGCATTATGGTTGCATGATTGACCTTTTGGGTCGTGGTGGGCGTCTCCAGGAGGCTTTTAGGCTTGTGCATATCATGCCAATGGAAGCGAATGCTGTTATATGGGGTACCCTTTTGGGGGCATGTCGGATGCATAATGATCGGGAACTAGCAGAGGAGGTGCTTAATCACCTAGTTAAGTTAGACCCGTCTGAACCAGGAAACTTTTCCATGTTGTCAAATATCTATGCTGCAGCTGGTGACTGGGCAAATGTTGCCAATGTAAGGATGCAAATGAGGAGCACCGGAGTCCAGAAACCTTCCGGGGCTAGTTCCATCGAGGTGGACGACGAGGTCCATGAATTTACAGTTTTTGATAAATTACACCCTGAATCTGACGAAGTGTATGGGATGATCGACAGACTTCGTGTGGATGTCAAGCAATTGAATGTGTCATCGCGGAGTATTAGCAATGGGATAGGTGGATAAACTGTGAAGGACATTTATTTGGTGAGCATCAGCTGGCTTAAACTTGGCCACAAACACTTCTGCAAGCCTCCTAATCGGAAAATTTCCAAGGAGAAACTTCCCACCAATGTTTTTAGATTATAAACTTGTATACTTGTTAATAAATAGAAGGGGAACAATCCTTTGATTTGTTGCTTATGTGTATCAGTAGATTGGAATTAACCTCTAACAATGATCAATGCCATTTATTTGTATCAATAGAAGGGGAACAATCGTTTGATTTGTTACTCAACCTTGAATTTCTTATCGAAATTATGTTATCTTAAAAACAATTGTACATCGAACTATTGTGTTGTAAGCTATTTCATTCACAGAAGAAAAATTTATCATTCACAAAAGAAAAACTTACATGCAGCGGTAGGAATGCAACAGTGGTAGTATTTCAAGTCAGTCGCACATTGTCATGTTTTAATTTTTTAACATAATAGTGTGTTATTGACTTAGAATATTGACACAGTGACATCAGTTAAATAACTCTTACATTACAGCTAACAAGTTAATGTGCTTCAAAGTTTGGTGAGCAAGTGCCCAACAAACAACTGGGTACAAGTATGACACGTCGCCCAGATTGGTTGGATTGATGAGAAAAGCCCCTTACCCACAAAGGAGGAGGAGGTCTCTGTCCTTTTGTGCCATGTGTAAAGTCATATCCACTGGCCCATACTTTAAAAGCTTGGAAATTAGAAAGTAACATCCAACATGGATTGGGAATGGATTAAACACCACCCTGTGGTGCACATTTATTCTCACTCGTTCAATCTATGCCTATATTATTAGCTTGTATATCAGTGTATGATCTGCTCTCTTTTTTCTTGCCATCTGTGAAGCTTTGATCTACCATCAAAACTTCATCAATGGAAGCTTGTTTTCTTGCCTCAAATTCCTTCACCAAAACTGTTACTTCTCCCAAGAGAAATTTCTCACAATTTCAATCCAAAAGAGTTGGGATTCCATCTTCAATAACATGTAAGTTGTTCTATTGCCTTTTTGTTTCAAGCAGGGAAAAATTCCATGCTCTTCTTGCATATTCTAACGGGGTTTCTGTCGAATGATAGGTAGCCGCGGGGAGTCATCAACGCCGTCCAGCGATGATCACAAACCTTCCATTGATGCAGACTGGCGATCATTCAGAGCAAGACTGGTAGCTGCAGAGAAATCAATGCCAAAAGAGCCCACTTCAACTTCCTCACTTGATCTTGACACTGTGGTGGATCAACCTAAGCCCGTCACCGTTGGTGACAAATGGGCTCACGCAATCCACGAGCCTGAAAAGGGCTGCCTACTCCTTGCAACCGAAAAGCTCGACGGAGTCCACATATTTGAACGTACAGTCATTTTGGTGCTGTCCACTGGGCCATTGGGACCGTCCGGCATCATACTCAACCGGCCCTCCCTCATGTCGATCAAGGAAACGCGATCGACCGCTCTGGACGTGGCGGGCACGTTCTCGGACCGGCCGTTGTTCTTCGGCGGGCCGTTGGAGGAGGGGTTGTTCTTGGTGAGGCCCAAAGGGGGTGATGATGTAGTTGGGAGGAGTGGAGTTTTTGATGAGGTGATGAAGGGGTTGTACTACGGGACAAAGGAAAGTGTGGGGTGTGCGGCTGAGATGGTGAAGAGGAATATGGTTGGGCTTGGGGAGTTTAGGTTTTTTGATGGGTATTGTGGGTGGGAGAAGGAGCAGTTGAAGGATGAAATAAGATCTGGTTATTGGACTGTGGCAGCTTGTAGCCCAAGTGTGATTGATTTGAGGAGTGTGGGAAGTGTTGGGCTCTGGGAGAAGGTCCTTGGGCTTATGGGCCGTCGCAAGGTCCGGTGAAATCTGTTTGCGGTCGTCGGATACTAGAGTTTGTGTTTGTAACTTCGATTTGTCGTTGGTGTTCAAGAATGCTAGTATCAATGGCTTACGTATGTAACAGTCATGTACATAATTGACAAGTGTTGACTAATAAGAAGTATGAATCTTATTATAGATCTCACCCTATTTACTTCATGAACAATGCAAATTGTCATGCCAAGAAAAAAAAATCTAAAAATAATAAAGTACGATTAATTTTCTTTTCAAAGGATAAACTTTATTAGAGTTTAATTGTAACATTTACATCTTCTGCGAGAATATTAAAAAAAAAATTTAATTCGGGATCATAATCATTCAAATTATTTCGTTCTCCTAATTTATAAATTAAAGTAATAGTATCAGTTCATCTTTAAAACTGAATGATAGGATAAATGGTTAAACTGAGTTCCATGTATCCACAAGTTTTATGGACAAGAACTCACGATGATGAGATGAAATCTTTTGCACTCATTTTGTATGTGGTTGTTTTGTAACTTTTATCATTAATTGACACGTGTTAATAAATTTAACCCTTTTAACTTTGTTGTCATAAACTTAACACGTGTCAATTAATAATAGAGGTCACAGAAAGACCACACACAAAATGAGTAGATTTGATCGTCGCAATGATGGTTAATAATTTGAATTAATGACTGATTTAGTAGATGTAACATTGTGATTTGTTGCCACTCAGCACTATAGTCTGGTGGTATTCATTTTCACTTGTAAGCGAGAGGCTTAAGTTCGAATCTCGTAAATGAAGAATTCGATACCAAATTAGGTTGCACATTGTGTGACATAACTGAAATCCTCCCTCGCTTTAGTATAAAATATTATCGTTGTATTAAAAAAATATTGTGATTTGTTAATTAGCATGATAGTTAACATGTCAATTTGTAGTAATATTGTACACAGAAAAAAAAAAGCAAATATATTTGAATATTGAGAATGAAATTAAAATTCATTTTCCAAAATATATCGTTGGGCTTGGGGAGTTTAGGTTTTTTGATGGGTATTGTGGGCGGGAGAAAGAGCAGTTGAAGGATGAAATAAAATATGGTTATTGGACTGTGGCAGCTTGTAGCACAAGTGTGATTGATTTGAGAAGCGTGGGAAGTGTAGGCCTTTGGGAGAAGGTTCTTGGGCATATGGGCCGTCGGAAGTTCCGAATTTTATTTTTTCAAGGGAGAATTTTATTAGGGCCTAATTGTAATGTTTACATCTGTGAGAATATTAAAAAAAAAACTCACGACCATAATCATTTATTCAAATTATCTCATTCTCCTAATTTATACGTTAAAGTAATAACATCAACTTCTCTTAAAAAATGAACGATAAATGGTTAAATTGAGTTCTACGTTTCCACAAGTTTTATGGATAAGAACTCATGATGATGCGATGGAATTTTCTGCACTTATTTTGTATGTGGTCACTATGTGACTTCTAATTCATTGACGCATGTGGATAAACTTCTTAACTTTGTTATCGTAAATTTAACATGTATCAATCAATGATAGAGATCACAAAAAGACCACACACAAAATAAGTACATAAAATTTGATCGCCACTAGGATGGTCAATAGTTTGAATTAATGACTAATTTAGTAGATGTAACATTGTGATTTGTTGCTTAGCATGGTATTTAACATGTCAATTTGTAGTAATATTGTGCACAGAAAGAAAAAAAACCAAAATGCAAATATATTTGAATATTAAGGATGAAATTAAAATTAAAATTCCAAAATAATTTGAGTCTTGAGTCTTTGAGTTGACCAATCAAATTTGGACCAAAAAAAAAAAATACAAAATACAAAAGCAAAATCCAAATAATTTTAAATTGTGTGAAAAAATTCAAATAAAAATTCACTTTATCTTTTATTTTGTCTTTATCGTTAAAACTCAAAGTTTTCAAACTCTTTTCATTAATTTTTCTAATTTTAAATTGTGTGAAAAAATTCAAATAAAAATTCAATACAAAAAAGGAAAACTAATGAAAAAGGTTTCAAATCTTTACATTTTAATAAAAAAAACCATACACTAAATTTTATTTAATGATAAGGACAAAAAAAAAAACAAAGTGAATTGTTTGAGAAAATTGCAAATTCTAATTAATCCATGGTATCACAGGTTCTGGATGGTTGCTAACTCTGATTGTATTTTCATAAATAGTGTAGTAAGTTTCATAAATAGTGTCGTAAGTTTTCATAAATAGTGTAGTTAGTAAATTTCATAAACAGTGTTGTAAGTTTCATAAACAATGTAGAAAGTTTCATAAACAATTTGTGAGCGTGTCAAATTTTTTTTTAATATTAAAATTATGTCTTTTTCATTAAAATTGAAGTTCTTTTGTCATTTTTATTAAAATTTAAGGGTTTTTTATTATTAAATTTTAAGTCTTTTTAATTAAGAAAAACTAATGAAAAGAGCTTGAAAAGTTTTAGTTTTAATAAAAAATCATGTTATAAGTTTTGTTTAATAAAAAACCATGTTATAAGCTAAACGGAAGGGAAGGCCGGATTTCGGCCGGAAAGTTGGACAAACGTTAAACCCTCATAACTTTGTCAATACTCAACGAAATTGAGTGATTAAAAAACGAAAATCGTAGTTTTCGAAGAGAAGAAGAGAATGGTACCTCACATGATGGCTAACTCACCATGGTTTGACCGGAAAACACTTCGAAAGCCTCGGAGGTCGTCGGAAACTGGGTAAGATTCAAAATGATATAACTTTGTCAATACTCAACGAAATTGAGTGATTCAAAAATGAAAATCGTAGTTCTCAAAGAGACGAAGAGAATGGTACCTTGTAAAATGGCTAACTCACCATGGTTTGTCCGAAAAACGCCTCGAAAGCCTCGAAGGTCGCCGGAAAGTAGGTAAGATTAAATGGATATAACTTCTTCAATACTCAACGAAATAGGGTGATTCAAAAAGGAAAGTTGTAATACTATTTTTGGAATGTAAAAATAAACTATTTCTGGAATTTATGTCATGGTTTCTGGAATTTAAGTCACTATTTCTGGAATTTAAGTCATTGTTTCTGGATTTTGGTTCCTTTCGACGGACACTGTTTCTGGAATGTAAAAATAAACCGTTTCTGGATTTTAAGTAACACTGTTTCTGGAATCTAAGTCACTGTTTCTGGAATTTAAGTCACTGTTTCTAGAATTTAAGTCATTGTTTCTGGATTTTGGTTCCTTTCGACGGATACTGTTTCTGGAATGTAAAAATAAACTGTTTCTGGAATCTAAGTCACTGTTTCTAGAATCTAAGTCACTATTTTTGGAATTTAAGTTACTGTTTATGGAATTTATTTATTTTCTTTCCAGATACAGTGTTTGTTTGTGTACGGCCCAAAGGGCTTGGTGTGGTTGCTGCTCGCCGGAGCTAAACGGAAGGGAAGGCCGGATTTCGGCCGAAAAGTTGGACAAACTTTAAACGCTCATAACTTTGTCAAGGGAGAATGAAATTGAGTGATTCAAAAACGAAAATCGTAGCTCTCGAAAAGACGAAGAGAATGGAACCTCGCAGGATGGCTAACTCGCCATGGTTTGGCCGTAAAACACCTCGAAATCCTCGGGGGTCGCTGGAAACTGGGTAAGATTCAAAATGATATAACTTCTTCAATACTAAACGAAATCGAGTGATTCAAAAACGAAAATCGTAGTTCTCGAAGAGACGAAGAGAATGGTACATGCACGATGCTAGGTCACCGTGGTTTTGCCAGAAAACGCCTCGAAAGCCTCGGAGGTCGTCGGAAACTGGGTAAGATTCGAATGGATATAACTTATTCAATACTCACGAAATAGGGTGATTCAAAAAGGAATGTTGTAGTACTCAGCGAGGCGAAGAGGAGAAGGAGGAGGAGGTGGAGGAAGATGAGGGCCAAAGGAGAGCCCATAAGTGACTGGCTGGTGGTCAAGCTGTCGGTTGGTTTGGTGGGTTTTACTTTGTTCTGTGATGGTTTTTGGTTAAAAAAAGTTATAGGATGGTTTTTGGTTAAAATAAACTTAGTTCAAGCCCTTTTTATTTAAGCTCCCTTTTAATTAAATAAAGTTATAGCATGATTTTTTATTAAAATAAACTTTGCTCAAGCCATTTTCATGAAAATCCCCTTTAGATTAAGTGTTGGTTTTTTTTCTACGATTGTGCTCCATGCGCTTAAAGTCATTGTTTCACACGCTTACATGATATATACGACATGTTAAAATCAAGACATTTTTAATGAACCAATCAAGACTTGTTTTAAGAACCAACTTGCAGAAGTTGGGGGTTAGTCATAGAATATTGATGACGTAAAGAGGTTGAAGATAGGGGCTTGGTCATAGAAAATTGTTGGATAAGAGTGCGGTGGCAACAAGAGAGAAGAGAGAGATGTGTAATTACGAAGTGTGTTATTTCACTTATTGTGCCTTTATTTATAACAATAGAGAAGGTAAAATTTTTACCTCAATAAAATTACAACTCTAATATGACAATATCTAGTCTAAGAGACGTGATAGAATCTCATAAATATATTCTAAGGTATGATATGATTTATGCAATCACATTTTTAATCCAATAAGACTGTAATACACTTTCTTTTCTCAGTTTTTTTTTGTCAATTTTAAATTTATACGTTTTTCAATTTCATACATGGCCGCACGATTTCGTGATAATGTCGTACATCCATAAAAAAAATTATTAACTCAACGGAACAAACGTGGATAAAAAGAAAGTGCGCCCGCTTCTATATTTCCCATTGGATAATTGTTCCCACTACATTGGACAGCTTAATATGACAATAGCTCATCAACAGTACAATTCATCTCTGCCATACATGTGGCAATAGATTAGAGTTTAAATCAAAATTTAATTTACCAAACTGGACAAACAAGCAGAGTATTAACCTGAATACCTGTTGATACATTTTCCTTTGCTTTCCTTTTGCTCGGCCGTTCGCTTGTTTTTCATATACTTCGCCATGTATGTATGTATGTTAAGATTTTTTTAATTTTATATTTGGTAAACATGCATGTTGCGATTTTGGTCTCATGTTTCTTGATAGTTTTGTGGAAGGCTTTTTTTTCCCTTTTCATTTTTGTTATTTCAACATCAGCTGAGAAAGAAGTTTATGCATCTTAGAATCCATTGTCAATTTTGAAGTGAGCCCAAGAAAACTAAATGTGAAATAAGCCTATGATCTTGGATTGTGGGGTGTTACAACATTTTAACTTGATTAGATGGGCTTTTATGGAATGGGATTAGTACCCTTATGATTGCTGTTACGTTTTTATTATTTGTGAACAATAAATAGAGAACAAACATATAGACTTATGAAAGAAATGACGAATGAAGAAGACCGAAAAAAGGGGATCTAAGATCTTCCCAAAAAGGGAAAGAGGAGAGAAAGATGTGGGGGTGGGGGTGGTTGGGGGAAGCTCATATTCTTACTTAGCTAGTAGGTTTTGGGTAGATATTTAACCGTTGATGACATGTGTTGTTAACTAAATATGGCAGAAATTGAAAATTGGGAACCTATTATTCATTAATAGGCATATTTGTACATTTGTCCCCTAAATTTGTATGAAGTTGTCAATTTCCTCCTAAACTTTAATTTTAGCCGATCACCCCTTTGAACTTTTGCAATTAGCCAACTTACCCCTTGAACTTTATTTTTAGCCAATTACCCCTGAACTTTATAAATAGCCAATTCCCCCGAGCTTTTAGATTTTAAAAAAATTCATCTAATTTTTCATCCATCTTGATCACGGAAACAAAACATAACAACTGTATGAAGGCAATAAGGATGGAAAATTGGATAGATGAAAAATTGAATGAAAGTTTTAAAATCTAACGCCATGGGGGAATTGACTGTTTTTAAAAGTTTAGGAGGTAATCGACTAAAATTAAAATTCAACTAGGAAAGTAGCTAATTATAAAAATTCAAAGGGGTAATCAGCTAAAATTAAAATCCAGGGAAAAAATTAGTAGGTGCATACAAGTTCAGGAGCAAATAAACAAATACCTCTTCATTAATATTAGTACAATTCCACTTATTTCCATAATTGTCATATCATATATGGTGCTTATAATACAGCTGCACTAGGGAGGAGGGTGGTCAGGTACAATTCTCTATTGGCAGTACTCCTGTAGGTGAAGCATGCGACAAGAGATTTTCCGTCTCCATTTGTCACAAACCACAACACCATTGTGATGTTGATTGCTGATTTATTCGCTTAAACACGGGCATTGGCGACTGTCAAGCTTCCAATAATATATACATGAATTGTTGAACAAACTCAGCCTCTGGCGTAGATTCTATTGGTTCTTATCCTCATTCAAGATTTTGCGTGGTTTACTCCGGCATGTTGGTCCGTATATTTTGCGATAACTGTGAATAGTCCTACCAAACCCTAAGAAGACTCTGTATTGCAGTTGTTGGTTATGTCCGTTACAAAATTTGACAAAATGAAGGATCTGATGATGAAATTCATTCTGTCTCAAAAAATAAAATAAAAAATAATAATTACAACGTGATGATGTAAGACTAAAACCGATTGAAGTGACAGTGGTCCCGATTTGGAGAGATTTTTCAATGTGCCCAAAACATAGGACATAACACCACATATCATTATACAATTAGAAAGACACTTGGAGGAAAAAAAAAACTCTCCTTCAATTGACTAATGATATTGTTGGATATTTCGTACAGAACGCAAATCATGGTAGGTTGCTCATTTTTATTTTTGTTTTCATCTCAGCAAAATAAATTGAAGTTCAAGTTGTATGGTATATGAAATATAGAAAACAAGTTGTAAAAGAATAAACATAGAGCACACTCAAAATTCAAGTGTAAATAAGTTACGTGACGGTGAACTCATTTCATGTAAATTACTCTTCTTTAATTATAAGTGGCAATTTTACCTCAAAACTTATACTTTGGTATCAACATCCATTATAGCCAGTTTCGAGACTCTGGCATCTCCATTTTGATATCATTGAAAGAAGAAAAAAAAATTATTTGAAAGGAACTCGTCAAATAATAAATACATTATACATATATTACAAAAGTAGATAAGGGCCTCAATAGGTAAAGAAAAGTGCTATCTGACATGAAATGATAATGAAAAGTCTAATGAGATAATACAACGAAAGTATTTTATGCGAAGGTAGCTTACTTAAGCTTATCTTCTTCTAGACTGCTACGGATGTTATTTAAACATCTCCTGCACTTGCACTTGCACCGTTCGGTTGATCGGATCCCATAACCAACTCTTTTAATTTGTCAAACATTCCGGATGCAATAACTTTTGCACTTGCCCCAATATTCATGAAGAACTCTGTCAGTTTGTCAAACATTCCGGATGCAACAGCTCCTGCACTTGCACCAATATTCATGAACACCTCTTTCAGTGTGTCAAACAGCTGAAGAAGCTGTTCAAGTGCTCTCTGATACAAACTTTTCAAAACATCTGCAATTTCATGGTATGACTTTGTTACTGCAATCACAAGGCAAATGATCCATACTGCGATGGCGAACCACCCCAAAGGTGGAACGATGATCAACAATTCTATGGTTATGGCAAGAGTTCCAGACGAGAGGCTAATCTTATCCATGAACTCAGACAAATGTGGATTTTCACGAGCTGGAAATATCTTGACTGCCAGAGCCCATGAACTGATGTAAACCACAATAGCAACAATCAAAGCCACTAACGTGTCGTATTTCGTGGACAACAGGTATACTGCAGCTCCAGCTCCAGCTCCGTCCATAAGCTGGATAAACCCGGCTAGCGTGGGGATGGCAAATATAATACACTTGTGCAATGTCCTTGAAGAACTTTGACGATAACGTTCCCCAGCCTCGCTTGTGCTATATTATAAATATATGGTTAGAAAATTATATTCTAACTTAAGCCCATATTACCAAGTATTATGTTTTATCATAATAGGCATTAGTGATATTAGAAGTGAAATCTTTTCCAATTTGAGACTTTGACAAATAATTTAAATAATAGAAACAACTAATAATTAAAGCATGCCTTCAGCTTAGATATAGTGATGGCCTTCCTTGTACAAAAATAGAGGTAAAGTCATACTATTATTATATGCAAACAATAGTAAATTGTAACAGGGTACCTATCTAGCTGCTATTTTCTTAAATGATTGTTATAACGAATCGATCTAGACATTCGACGCTCTTAATTGTCAAAAAAATTGCCTAGACTTATCAAGAGCTGAGTTTTTGATAAAGTAACCGCTAATCAATCAGTTATTTTCTTCATTTTTAGGTTAGATACGAGGGAATGGAATCTTGGAACCCACCCTCTCTCACTAATTGGGGTAGTATACCCCCCATAACTTAATTAGCTATTTGGGTACGTACAACGCATGAACCAATTTCATTTCCAACAAAACATCGTTTTATAACAAGTTAAATGTTGTTTTGGATGCCCACTTCCCCCATGGCCTCATCGCACAATAATATGGATTTATCGTTATTCAATCAAGTCGGGCTACATCCACTGCGTATATATGACATAAATATGTGCCATTAAATGTGATATCCTAACATTTTCTCCAAATAAAAGGCAAGGGAAAAAAAAAAGGGGAAGCAGAGTGTACGCTTACCCTTCCGGTTCCGAACGTTGAGGGACGCTAACAGCAATGTCCGGGACACGATCCATCTGTGTATATATGGCACTTCTGTACAGAGGAAAACAAACACAAAATCCAGATCGTCAGATCGGAAACTCGTCACACCTTCACACACACGCAAGAGCTCTGTTTTCTTTTCTTTTTTTAATTTCCAGCGAAAGAGAACTCCAAAACAGAAATTAGAGACGAAGAATATGGTCAATAGCATTATTATAAAATCTTATAACATTTGATAACATTTGGTTCCTAAACATGAAAGCACAAAAAATTAAAATAAAACAGCACTTACTTTTATGAGCACACAACGGTAGAACAATGGAAGGAGCTCAGGGCAGTGTAACTCGCTTGAAATGCAAATTATGGATCAGAAATCCGTCTCTGATTATACTTGTAGAGCTTCAGACTCCAGAGCAGGACTTGTAAACTCTATGTGGATGGCTGGGAAAGCTGGAGGGTATTTATGCAAATTATGGTAGGAACCCGGCTCACACTTACAAAAGCTGGAGGGTATTTATGTGGATGACATGGCAAAACATTTGATAACATTTGGTTCCTAAACATTTAATAACATTTCAGCTATAATAATTCACGTTGTGACTATCCCGGTGGTCAATGTGAGAAGCTGAGGTCATCTATAGCTGAAAAGATTTTATAACATTTGATAACATTTGGCATGTGAGAAGCTGAGGTCATCTATAGCTGAAAAGATTTTATAACATTTGATAACATTTGGCACCAAATGTTATCAAATGTTATAAAATCTTTTCAGCTATAGATGACCTCAGCTTCTCACATTGACCACCGGGATAGTCACAACGTGAATTATATGTTATTAAATGTTTAGGAACCAAATGTTATCAAATGTTATAAAATCTTTTCAGCTATAGATGACCTCAGCTTCTCACATTGACCACCGGGATAGTCACAACGTTTGGATGCTATAGCAGCTAAACTCCAAATGTTATCAAATGTTATAAGATTTTATAATAATGCTATTGACCATATTCTTCGTCTCTAATTTCTGTTTTGGAGTTCTCTTTCGCTGGAAATTAAAAAAAGAAAAGAAAACAGAGCTCTTGCGTGTGTGTGAAGGTGTGACGAGTTTCCGATCTGACGATCTGGATTTTGTGTTTGTTTTCCTCTGTACAGAAGTGCCATATATACACAGATGGATCGTGTCCCGGACATTGCTGTTAGCGTCCCTCAACGTTCGGAACCGGAAGGGTAAGCGTACACTCTGCTTCCCCTTTTTTTTTTTCCCTTGCCTTTTATTTGGAGAAAATGTTAGGATATCACATTTAATGGCACATATTTATGTCATATATACGCAGTGGATGTAGCCCGACTTGATTGAATAA